>CM046456.1:42470902-43774201 GCA_025506515.1 Flaveria trinervia
GCTACAGGAACGTCATGGCTAGCTGAGTCAGGCAGCTGATCACTAAACCTGAAGAGGTGAGTGCTGCAATCATCATCATCATCAGCAGTACCACCAGGTGGTGAACTGTTGACAGGAGCAACAGCAGGAGTTTGATAAGGAACATATTGCAGTATGTCCAAATCAAATAACTCCACAGGACTTTGTGGAATCTTGTCCTTTGGAGATTCATTAAACTTAACATGTAGAGTTTCTTCAACATCTTTGTTCTGCAGTTGAAGACTCTGTATGCCTTGCAAGTAGATGAATAACCAACAAAGTACCCTGCATCCACCTTAGGATCAAATTATGGAGTTGATCCTTTGTGTTGAGAATAAAACAGGGACACCCAAATGCTTTGAAAAATGAAATCAGAGGAGCCAAATGATGGAGAACTTCATATGGAGTCTTCATCAACCTCTGATTTACTAAAACTCTATTTTGCACATAACAAGCTGTGTTGACAGCTTCAGCCCAAAAGGTCAGTGGCAAACCTGAGTCAGCCAGCATGGACCTTGCAGCTTCAATGAGGGTCCTGTTCTTTCTCTCCACTACTCCATTTTGTTCTGGAGTCCTTGGAATGCTGAACTGCCTTTTGATTCCCTTTGAAAGATAGAAGTCATCAAGTGTATGATTTCTGAACTCAGTTCCATTGTCACTCCTAATACACTGACTGGAAGGGAATACTGCTTCTCAATGTACAGCACAAAGTAAATAATCTTCTGAGCAGCCTCATCCTTTGAATGTAGAAAGAAAGTCCATACAAATCTGGAGTAATCATCCACAATTACCAGACAGTATTTCTTCTTTGCCATGCTCATTACTCTCACGGGACCAATAGATCCATATGCAGTAATTGCAAGCAGGCAGTGGACTTGGGCACTTCAATAGAAGGAATGAGACTTTGTGCTGTTTTCCTTTAAAAAAGCAGTGCAGGTTTCATCACAGTGGAACTCCTTTATTGGTAAGCCTCTGACTAAACTATTGTGGGTAAGCTGATTCATGTTTTTGAGATTAACATGACCAAGCCTCCTATGCCACAGTTTAGATTCTTGAGAAGAGGCTTTGGAAAATTGGCAAGGATTGCCTTTGAGATCTATCTTCTTAGAAAGATCTAAGGCATACACTCTTCCTATCCTGTGCTTTCAGGAGAGTGTGATCATCCACACCTTGTCAATCAAGTGCAAAACTTTGGATGACAGAATCTACAGTTTTGACTGTGAAAAGGGCAAGATGGCCTTTATCACACATTTGACTGACACTCAAGAGATTGTACTTGAGATTTTCCACATGATTAACATCATCAAATTTGATTTCTCCATTGGAGACAAAGCCCTTACCGATGATGTAACCCCTAGCATCATTGCCAAAAGAGACAAATCCCTTCTTTCCTTGAGAGTAGTCATGAAGAAGAGAGTTGTTCCCAGTCATGTGCATAGATCCCCCACTGTCTACATACCAGATGCTACTTTGGCATGTTGAAGAACCCTGCAAAAATAAACAATTAGTTAGTTTTAGAGACCCAAACCTTTTTGGTTTTGGGCCTGGTCTCATCAATAGATGGTAAACTAACAGGTTTATTTGAAACAACAGCCTGAGAGGAAGAAGATGGTGTAGAAGAGGAATCCTTTGGCTTGGACCTCCTTTTCTGTGGTTTCAACATAGGAGAATCTAGTTGGTTACTCTACCCAACAGATGTTGTACCATCATCACCAGCTGTGTCTGATTTTGTGATAAAGCTTTCAGCTCATCAGACACATTGCTAGTGGAGTTTGATAAGTTCCTATGTTGCACCTTTTTCTTCTGAGCACCCTCAGCTGTCACCTGTTTAACCCCTTCCTTTTTGGATTTCTTTGATGACTTAAGGGTTACAGGCTTTGATGTTGCTGATACAAATGTGGTCTCAAACTCAGTTTTCATTTTTACCATTTTCTCATTAATTTCTTCTTTCTGTTTGAGTTTGGAACCTCTTTTGTACCAACAATCATCTGTAAGATGATTGAACAAACCACATACTTCACATGGTTTCTTCTTCATCTTAGGTTGATCATCAACTAAAGTGGGTGAAGCAACAGAAGATTGTTCTTAATGCTTTGGAATCATTGTTTGCTTTCTTGACAGCCTCTTTAGTAGTCTTCAAACTCTTTCTACTACCAGTTTTCTTCTCTTCAGTACTGACAGCAGTTGAAGTTTTAACTTCAGGTGTTAAATCCTGCTCTCTAGTCCTTTCAGGACCTTCAGAATTAACTCCTGAGTTGATCACTCATTAATCATGTGAATGTCAGCATTTGAACCATCAACATCAGCTGATAGGTTCAAAGAGGGCTTGATGCTGATTGCTACTTCTGATTGTGTTGTATCAGAAGGTAGATCACATGATGTGATGGATTGGTTATCACTCTCACCATCAGATTCTACCTCTGCTCTTGGGGTAAAATCTGTAGGTGGAGCAGTGTGATTGTAACCAATTCCAAACTTCACATTTGAAGCAGATTGCTTACTAAGAAGCATTTCAAAACCTTTGCATGATTGTACCCATCTATCACACTCGACCTGGGTAACTGCAAGGGTTTCTTTGAGATCTTTGTACTTCTCTAGAAGTACTTCTTCTCTAGCCTTATCATCAATTATTTGGCAATTCAGTTTATAAATCTCATCATTTTTATCTTTGAGTACAAACTCAAACTCAGCTTTGTTTTTGGAAATTATTTGTTCTAGCTCAATGTTCTTATTAATTAGAGCTACATTTGCTTCTCTAATGGAAGCAAATGCTGCTATGCATGGTTCAGAACATAATTTGGCTTTTGCCTCAGAGGATACCTGTGATACCTGAGGTGTAGAGGCATTAGAAAATGAAGTATCAGCAGACTCCAAAGCCATAAGAGCTAGATTCCCAAAAGGACTGTCACCACCATGTTGACCAGCACCTGAGATTGATCATGACCAGACAAGTCATCTGGTAAACTGCTCCAGTCAACAACTCCTGGGGTGAAGAAGCTGTGTTGTTGAGATTGAGGTTGTTGATGAGATTGGGATGGCTGAGGTTCTGGTAGTGCATGAGGTTGTGGTGCCATAGGAACTTGAACTTGATTTGACTGTGGCATGTAATAACAAGGGTACGGATATGGCATTTGACCCTGAGGAACAAAATATGCCAGAGATTGTTGTTGAGGATGATGACTAGAGGTGACAGGATGTTGCCCTCTGTGTTGTTGACTTTTGCCAGGAAAAGTCACAAAGGGTGCAGTGGAGTTAGATCCAGTTGATCTACACTCTCTTGCAAAGTGTCCAAGCCTTTGGCATTTGTGACACCTCAACTTGCTCTTGTCAAAACCAACTTTGGTTTTGCCAGAGAGTCCTGGGAATTTTCTTCCAGTTCTTTTATAGAACTTCTGAGATCTGATATTTATCAAGGCCATTTGGCTCAAAATATCCATCTCTTCTAAGTCATCATCAGCAATCCCCTTGAGATCATCAATAATGAAACATAGATTGTCATTATTACACCCAGTAAACTGACCATCAACACTCACAAATGTAGAATCAGAAGTGCTTGAAGAGAAATTAATATGCTCATCATACTGGCATTCAGATGAAGCATATTCTGACTCATGACCCACCAAGGCAGTGTTGCCTTGTACAAAGTCTTCAGTGAGCTTTCCAGATGAAGACAGCTTTCTCTTCTGTTCTTTCTCTCTCTCTCAAAAGTGAGCAGTTTCCCATGGAGTTGGGTGAGAGATAGTTTGTCCAAACTTGCACTGGAGCGTAGGACAATAGTATATGTGTCCCATCTCTCAGGCAGTGATCTGAGAAATCTGTTATTCATCTGAATATTGGTGTATTCAAGTTTGACCATTTTTAGTTTAGAGATCAAACAAGAGAACCGCTCATATTGTTGAGTCAGTGTCTCACCCTTTCTATGAGAGAATGTCTCATATTGTTGGGCAAGAATTTCTCTATTATTTGCCAAGACCTCATCTGTTCCTCCAAATTGTTCTTTCAAGGCATTCCAGAGGTCATGGGCAGTTTCATGATGCATTAGCCCAGAATAGATTTCATTTGGCAGTGCCATGGCCAGAATTCCATGGGCTTTTGCATCAATTTCAACCAACTTCTTATCCTCATCTGAGTATTGCTCCCTCCTCTTCGGAACCATTTGATTGGTTTCCAGGTTATTTACCATAGGCTTGTGTGGACCATGTACCACTGATGTCCAACACCCTGTTCTGTTAACAGACAGGTGATGGAGCATACGTCTTTGCCATATGTTATACTCATTCCTAACCAGCATTGGTGGCTTGGTTGAGGAACCAGTATTGTGAGGATCATTGGAGGAGTAACAGGATCCGCGATCACAAGTTTGATGTATTAGGATTCAAAGCAGCGGCATACAAACAGGAATTAGACAAATCGTAGCAAGCAATCGATACTTGTATGCATTAAGGGCGCATACGGTTAT
This sequence comes from Flaveria trinervia, assembly GCA_025506515.1. NCBI lineage: Eukaryota > Viridiplantae > Streptophyta > Magnoliopsida > Asterales > Asteraceae > Flaveria > Flaveria trinervia. The sequence goes on from CM046456.1 coordinate 42,475,380, forward strand.
AGGGAGAGAATATATATTTCTGATTTCAAGGAATGTTTATAGATGTAGAATATTTTTAATCAAATCATTCGTTCATTCCATTCATTCATCATTGTTACAATAAGTTGTCACTCCTTATATAGAGTGCAACAATCACTGCTGTTATCACGGAAAGTGACAACTGGCAGATCTAATACAAAAATAACTAATTCTTAACAAACTACTGAAATGTTCAAACTACTGAGAACATATCAGCATGTTAAGTACAAAATATAAAACTACTGAAGCTACAATGACTGAAGAACAAGCTCTTCAGTCGTGTTACAAAACTACTGAAACACAAAAATATAAAACTACTGATATCACAACTACTGAAGAAGTACTCTTCAGCAGTTGTGACAAACTACTGAGGCTTTAGTATTTGATCTTTAGACTTTGACCTTCAGGTGTTTCATCAGCTGATGACTTCAGTAGATATCATCAGCTGATGTCTTCAGTCTTTGTCTTCAGACTTTGTACATCATTGTTGATCTTCAGCACTTGTAAACTCTTCAGCTGTTGTACTTAGTACTTTGCTCTTTCAGCTTCAGCACTTGTGTTCTTCAGCTGTTGTACTTCAGCACTTTAGTTCTTCAGCTGTTGAGGTCTTCAGCACTTGATCTTCAGCTGTTGAAGTCTTCAGCACTTGTCAAACTACTGATGAGGCTTTCAGCAGCTGTGGTGATACCATGTGGGACTTGGAGGTTTTCTGATCTTGGCTCATTGGTCCTTTTGGTCCAACATTTGAATGATGGCTCTTGACTTTGCAGCTTCTTCCCTTAGCTTCCTTTTGGTTGTTTTTCTTTCTTTGACTAGCTCAAGCTCAAGTTGCTTTAAGTACTCGAACTCAATGAAGTCATAGGACAGGGAAGAAGTGCATTTGCCTGATAGAAGCCTGTGGCACTCAGGTAGTTTATCATTTTGATTCTATCCTCTTCTTTATCTACCTGAGGTTCTTGTGGAGCCACATCTTCCTGTGCAGGACTTCTTGAACAGGAGAGAGAGTGGGAGTATGCTTGTAAAGTCTTTTGTGTCTCTTCTCCTCTTTGAATTGGAGAAGTAACCTTGCATCTTCTTTCTCCTTTATCTCTCTTGACACTTCCATGTCAGCCAGCTCATTCAACTCTTCTAAGGGGAGGGAGATGATTTCATCAACATCATAGTTCCTGGTCTGTAAATAGGTAATCCTGACTGCCCTTAACTCATCATCTTTAGTATTTGGTCTGGGGGTAGCCCTGATTGCAGCTTGCATGAATTTAGATGACCCAGAAGAACTTTCTCCCCTTAGCCTCCTTTTCCTCTCTCTCTCTTCCTCCTCAATTTCCTCAGGAGTCATTATCCTTTTCCCTTTGTCACCAACAGACCTTTGTGACTCAGGGTGGATTGAGGTTTGGCCTTCATTGCTTGGTGTAGCTTCCATGCTCTGGCCAGAGAGAGGCTGAGAAACACCTTCACCAGCAGGTGTCTCAGATGGAGTTTGAACCTCTGCAGCAGTTGTTGATGGTGAGACAAGGGTCTCAGGTTCTGCCACTGGGCCTTCAGCCAAGGTTTCCCCTATGAAACTAATCTTAGGGTCCACCTAAACATCCAGTTGACTGATGACATTGCCTGATTGTCTAAGTCTCCTTCTTAGAGAGAACTCTGCAAGGATCCTGTCTTGGATTCTTTAAGCCAGCCTGTCAGCTTGTCTAGATTTGCTTGGATTGACAAGTGGCATGTTGACTAAATCCAGTCTTTCATAGAAGCTCAGGTTTTGGAACTGAAAGACTTCTTGTTGGCCTTGAACTCTGTGAAGTATAAGGGCTCTTCTGTCCTCATCATACCTCCACCTTATGATGTAGTTGCCAGTTCCTTGTGGTGGAGATGAGACAGCCCTTGGTATACCTTCCTCAAAGAGACTCCTGATGATTGAGTCTATAGAGTCCACATTAATATGAACTTGAGAAGTTGCTGAGAATACACAACAACAAGTGAGGATGGTGAGTCCTCTATGTCCATTCTCTTTGAAGAACTCCCAGGTTCTGTGATTGTAAAAACTTTCTCCCCTTTTTGGTAGCATCACCTACTTGCATAGGTGAGCTGGAGGATAAGTCAATCACTTCCACAGGTTCTTGTGTTCCTGGTTGAGCTCTCCTTAAAGGTCTCCCCGCTAGTTTTTCCTTAGATATGAAATCTGAAGTTGCTGATCATTGACCCTGTTTTGTAAGGTAGTCACCTGAGATTCCAAGTGACTAACCTTAGAGACTAAATAGGTGCATGTTTTTGACAATTTTTGCACCTTTAGTCTCAAGTTCCCCTCATCTTCATCGTAAGAATCACTGGAGGATAAGTCATCACTTCCACAGGTTCTTGTGTTCCTGGTTGAGCTCTCCTTAAAGGTCTCCCAGCTAGTTTTTCCTTTAGATATGAAATCTGAAGTTGCTGATCATTGACCCTGTTTTGTAAGGTAGTCACCTGAGATTCCAAGTGAATAACCTTAGAGACTAAATAGGTGCATGTTTTTGACAATTTTTGCACCTTTAGTCTCAGTTCCCCTCATCTTCATCGTAAGAATCACTGGGGGATGAGAAGATTGGACCAAAGTCCTCTCGCTCACCACCAGCTTGAGTTTCTTGGCTGCTGTTTTCCTCTGCTTACTGGCAGCCTCAGTTGAGATGCTAGAGGGCAGAGTTGCCATGGTTGAGGTCTGAATGATGTAATCACTTTCAAAAGTGAGAGCCTCTTCCATATGGACATCCTGAACAAGTTCAGAAGTGTCCACCTCAGTATTAGGTGACTATGTGGGATAGACTGAGGAGAGTCAAAGGTACTCATCTCCCTTTGAGTAGGGGATGGGAAGAGAGACTCATGGTACTCACTGAATCCTAAGTCTTCATCAGTATAGAAGGATAGGTTGGGAATTGGTTGGTTGAGATCCAAAGGCTGGGGATGGTAGCTGTCCCCTGAAGGTTGTTCACTTGAGTATTGAGACTCAGAGTGAGACCTTAAGGCTGTTGGGCTAGTGAGCTCATCAGTGTGAGCATGAGGAACCTCATCACTGATTCTTGAAACAATGGGAGTGGTCTGCTCCTCAAGAGAAGTGGGAGCTCCAGTATCCACTTCTTTCTGTATTGGTGAGTATATGGGGGCCTCCACAGACTGAATAGGGTGAGCAGGGGTTCGTTTGAATTTTCTTTGGTAGGTGATGGATATTTGAGGTTGTGTAGAGGGTTGGAGAGCAGTAGGTGTGGGTTCAACACTAGCTTGGACTGCTAGGTTGTCACCTTGAGCGATAAGCTCTAACATTTTTGGGACTAGGGCTGTTCTACCCCTGAGAAGCCTACAGTTGGCTTCTTCATAATTTTAAAGATGTCGGGCTTCATCTGTCCCAATTTAAGAATATTACCTGTTTCCATCAACTGTGAGCCCAGTTCACAGTTGAGAATGTGTTGAACATATCTAGGAAACATGTAGTATTCTAAGGAGTCTAAGTTTGCAAGTAAATTAGTATAAACAAATTGTGAATACGTGAACTTGACCCCCTGAATCATTCCATGAACTATAAAGGAGAGATCCTCAGGAATCTGGTCCGATCCACCATGCTTGTTTGATAAGCTGTGGATAACCACATGGAGCAGGTATTTCCTCTGGGATGAGACCTTCCCTTTCCTGAAGGTCTTTACAGAGAAATCTCCTTCATAGCCCATCTGTTTGAAGGAATGATTAACCGCTTCCTTTGGGAAGAACACTTCACCTTCTTCATCATCCAGCTGAAGATGTCGGTTGATGATGGCCGGAGTGTTGAAGATTGTTCTCCCCTGCACTGTGGCAGACAGTGCCTTCTCCCCATCCATAATGACCTCTTGGCAGGTCTTCCAGAATTCAAGCAAGTGATCCTCATATAGAGTAGGATCAATGGTTAGGGAGGTGAAGTAGTGAGACAAAGACAAGAAACGGCAAACCTCTAAGAAATGAGGATCTTTGTCAGAGCATAACAGAGCAACCTGATTGTGTTGTCTGTGTAGCTGCATGGCAAAGTTAGGATCATTTCTGTGAGCAAGGTCAGCCATTGTGAGGTAGCTCAGAGATGAAGAGAAAAATGGGAAGAAATTTCAGAGAGAAAGCTTTGGGTTTTAGGTTTGGAAGAAAAGCAGATGATAGAGGAGGGGAAACCGTTGGGTTTATATGAGAGAGAAGGATTTCAGATAAAGTTTAATGAAAGAGGATAAACTTTGAAATCCGTATGTCGGTCCCACCTCTGAAAAAGTAGTTTACCTTTTTGCTCAAAAAGTAGTTTTCTTGGAATTCGAAAAGCTTCCGAAGGTAATTTGTCTTTGGAAGTTTTGATTGAAAAAGCTTCCGAAGCTAAAATGGCTTCGGAAGAATTTTCCTGAGAGTCTTGAAGATTTATGCTTTGGAAGAGAAATAAACTCTTGGATGCTTTGTATAAGAATGAACAAAGCTTCAAAAGTAATTTTGCTTCGGAAGGAAAAAGTCTTTAAAAATGAATAAGTGTCTAAGTTAAGAATTTTAAGCTTCGGAAGATAAATTTTGACTTCTCCGAAGGTAAAATCTCTTAGACAGTCATTTATTTTGAAGACATATTTTTCTTCCAAAGGTAAAACGTTATCTTCCGAAGTATCAGAAAATTTTCAAGAATCTAAGGAAAGTCTTCAAAAAGAGTTTTACATTCAAAGAAAACATGAGCTTATGAAAGTGATGAACTAGACAACTTAGGACACACATATTTTTAAGAAGAAATAATTAGAATTAGTTTTAAGAAAAAGTCTACTCAAAGTTAATCATCCCAATAGCTGATATCAGATACTTAAATCTCTGTTCATCAAAAGCTTTTGTGAACAGATCAGCATATTGTTCATCTGTGTGAACTTTGACTAGTTTAATTAATCCCTTTTCATAGTTATCTCTTATTAAATGATATCTGATGTTGATGTGTTTGGTCCTTGAGTGCTGCACAGGGTTCTCAATGATAGAGATAGCACTATTGTTGTCTATGTGGATAGGAGTCTCTTTGAAGTTAAATCCATAGTCTAGCATCTGATTTTGAATCCAAAGCACTTGAGCACAGCAGCTTGCAGCAGCAATGTATTCAGCCTCAGCAGTTGATGCAGACACACATGATTTTTTCTTGCATTGCCATGAGACAACCCTTCCACCAAGGAATTGACATCCCCTAGATGTAGACTTTGCAGTCATGTTGCAACCACCATAATCACTGTCTGTATGGGCATACAGATTGAAATTAGGATTCTTTGGATACCATAGACCAAGTGTTGAAGCACCTTTGAGGTATCTTAAAATCCTTTTCACAGTAATTAAGTGAGACATCTTAGGGTTTGCTTGATATCTTGCACAAATACATGTAGCAAACATGATATCAGGCCTGCTAGCTGTAAGATACATAAGAGACCCAATCATAGCCCTGTATAAGTGCTCATCTACACACTCCCCCTCAAGATCTGGACCAAGGGAGTGGTTTCTGGCTATGGGTGTCTTAGCAATCTTACAATCAGTCATGTTGAATCTCTTGAGTATATCTTTAAGAAACTTTGACTGACTTATGAAGATGCCATCTTCAACCTGCTTCACTTGAATTCCCAGAAAGAAGTTGAGTTCTCCCATTGAACTCATTTCAAATCTGTCTTTCATCAGCTTTTCAAAGTCTTTGCAGAGCTTTGAATTGGTTGAACCAAAGGTGATGTCATCCACATATACTTGAACTAGCAGAATGTCTTTTCCTTGTCCTTTGATGAAGAGAGTTCCATCTATAGTACCTCTCCTGTATCCATGTTTACAGAGATACTCAGACAGTGTCTCATACCACTTCCTGTGTGCCTGATGCAGCCCATAAAGAGCTTTGTCAAGCTTGCAGACATAATCAGGATGATCAGAATCTACAAAACCACGTGGTTGTTTGACATAAACCTCCTCATCAATCACTCCATATAAGAAAGCACACTTTACATCAAGTTGATAGACTTTGAAATTCTTGGATGCAGCAAATGCCAGGAATATCCTAACAGCTTCTAGTCTTGCTACAGAAGCAAAGACATCAATGTAATCAATCCCTTCTTCTTGTGTGTATCCTTGAACAACTAGTCTTGCCTTGTTCTTGATGATGATTCCTCTATCATCCTTCTTATTCCTAAAAACCCATTTGGTTCCAATGGTAGTCTTCCCACGAGGAAGAGGACAAAGGTTTCAAACTTTCTGCCTTTTGAATTGAAGCAGCTCTTGTTGCATAGCTTCAACCCAACTTCCATCCTTTAGAGCCTCCTCAACTTTCTTTGGCTCTAACTGGGATAGAAAACAAGAGTGAAGACAAACATTTTCTTCATGGGTTTGCCCTCTTGTCTTTACCCCGGAGATAACATGTCCAATGATGTTTGTGGTAGGATGAGACTTGTGGATCCTTAGCTGAGGGATCACAGCAAGTTGCTGAGATATATCCAAATTTGAGAAATTTAGATCTGGTCTTGAAGATTGATCCTCCACATTATCACACTTATCAAGATTAACTTGATCCAATGAGTGTGTGACATCATTGATGTTGTCATCTATGGTATGGTTATTAGCATCAAGAAATTCTTGATCACTATCACCATCACCATTGTTGTCTTCTGCAATTGAGGTGTCTTTATCTGGTTGAGAAGCCTCTGAGCTGGAATTTGAAGGCATGCTAGATGTATCAGCTGGATTTGTCATTGTTGTGCTCATAGAAACCTCATTTGCTGAAGTAGTTTCAACTGGAGCTGAAGGTGTGTGAGTTGAAGGTCTTCCTAGCTCAAATCTTGGATCAGGATCACCTGTATTAAAATTTTCTGCAGATCCTGAAACATGCTCACAAGATTTATTAAAACAGTTGGTAACTAAATCAAGATCAAATAGCCAATCCAGACCAGAACCAGCCACACTGGGTGTGTGCTCATTGAAAGTCACATTGGCTGACTCCTTAATAAATCTGGTTTTGAGATTGTATACTCTATAAGCTTTAGCATGCGAAAAGTATACAATGAAGTGTCCATCGTCTGATTTCTCAGCAAACTTGGCAACTTGATCTTTGGTATTCAAGATGGTGCAGGGACATCCAAATGACCTGAGAAAACCAATGAAAGGTTTCCTCTTGTGCCAAAGTTCATAAGGAGTCTTACCATGTGTCTTAACTACTAAAACTCTGTTTTGCACATAGCAAGCAGTATTAACTGCCTCTGCCCGGAAGGTGATAGGCAGTTTAGAGTCAGACAACATAGTTCTTGCAGCTTCAATAAGTGTCCTATTTCTCCTCTCAGCAACTCCGTTTGCTGAGGAGTCCTGGGAGCACTGTATTGTCTTGTAATACCCTTTTCATCACAAAATGTATCAAGGATTTGGTTCTTGAATTCAGTTCCTTGATCACATCTTATGGTTTTGACCTTGTGATCACGTTGATTCTCAATCTTTATGATGAAATTCTTTAGAATCTCAGGAGTCTCATCTTTAGTTCTAAGGAAAAAGACCCAAGTGAATCTTGTAAAATCATCTGTGATCACTAGACAGTATAAGGTCCTTCCTAAACTCATTACACTCGTGGGGCCAAAGAGATCCATACGTAACAAGTGTAGGGGTATAGTGATGGAGTTCATTTCCTTAGGCTTATGGGATGTCTTATGTTGCTTCCCTTTCAGGCATGCAACACAATGATCATCACTTGTAAAATCTTTCTTTGGCATTCCAATTACCAGATCATGCTTAATCAATTATTCATGTTTTTAAAGTTTACATGGAACATTCTTTTATGCCATAGGAAAGACTCATCACTATTGGCTTTAGATAGAAAGCATGAAACTTCTCCAGAGGGAGATGTTTCTTGCAAATCCATCTTGTACATGTTCCCTTTCCTAGGGGCTCTGAGCAGGATGTGCTCATGAGGAATGACCACACCAGGCTTGAGAATATGCACTCATGCTCAGTAAAGAGAATGTTATGTCTTTGATCATAAAATTGGGATACACTCAGAAGATTGTACCCAAGCTCCTTAACAAAGTTTACCTTTTCAATGCTGAGCTTACCATTTGTGACCTTGCCCCTTCCAGAAATGTAACCACCTTCATCTCCTCCAAAAGCAACTGGTCCACCATCAATTCTCTCAAAATTATGGAGTAGAGACCTATTGCCTGTCATGTGCCTGGAACAGCCACTGTGAATTATCCAAACATTTCCATTTGTTTTGAGCTGTTCCTGCACAAAGAAAATGATTAGTTACATTTGGAAACCCAAGCCGTACTTGTCTTGGGCTCAGTAAGTGTAATAGAAGGTAATGCAACAGTAATAGATCCTATGGTTGTACTGTGAGGATCTTCAGCTATGTTGATGGAGAAATTTCAGTCATTTGGTCTTTCTTGGACTTCCACACCACCTTTGGACTCTTGGACTTGACCTTTAAAACCTTTGAAGCTTTTGGAACTTCACAGGTTTTGATGACTGAACCTTCGGAAGATTCTGCAGTCACTGCAGCAGACTTCAGTGCTTCGGAAGAACTCCTTTCTTCCGAGACCAATTTTACTTCCGAAGGTAATTTTCCATTTACCTTCTTCTTTGATTTGGAGCTTCCGAAGGAAACAGACTTTCCTTCCGAAGCTTGAGACTTCTTGAGATTCTTTGAAGTCTTTGTATTGGTCATGTGGATGGTACTCCTAGGATTGTATGGGCAATCCTTAGCAATGTGAGAAGTATTTTCACACATGACACATAACATTTTCTTCTTCAAAAGAGTCTCCTTTTGAGAGCAAGACTGGCTTTGGTCACATCCCTTCTCCACCTTCATCTTGGTAGATGTTGAGACAGTTCTTTTGGGCTGTGAACTGTTCTTGGAGTTTGATGGTCCAGGCTGTGCAGCAGTGGTACACATCAGCTCAGTCTTCTTCTTTGCTCTGAGATGATTTGAACATGAACCAGGACTCTTAGATGTGGAGTCTTGGTTGATGTATTCAGTCCTTACTACTTTGAAACCTGCAGAGATAAAAACTTGTTTCTGCTTAGCATCAAAAGTAGCCTTGATTTCTTGAGCCTTCTTTGCTTTCCTTTTGCTCTTCCTGATCAAGTTCTTTCTTTTGGACTTGGTCATCACAGATGATTTCTTCTCCTCAGAAGGATAGTGGCCCTTGGAAGAATCCTCTTCTTCACTCTTCTCAGAGGAATTCTTCACTATCACTTCTTCATCATCCTCACTTATAGGATCTATGAGAGGAAGCTCGTCTTCACAAGTTCCACACCTAGGATATCTTACAGACAAGATTGTGTGTGGAGGAGCTATCTCATTTGATCCTAGTCCCTGTCTATTTTGATAGCACACTTTGTTGTGCAGGGATGAGGATATCATGTTTTTGAAGGTCTCTTCTTTAAGAACACTTTTCTCTGCCTTGGCTTTGCTGATCACAAGCTCAGCCTGGCACTCAGTCAATTTAGTTATGAGATCTTGGATCTGAGTTCTAAAATCTGTATGTTCATGTTCTAGTACGGAAATGGTTTTCTCCAAATCTTCTATTTTTAACTTGTAATCATTTTCGGACTTTCTAAAATCAGATTTTAATATGTTTAATGACTCAAGATCGGATCTCATCTCTAAGTTGTAGGACGTGTATCTATTCACTTTAGCAATGCATTCAGGAGTACAGAGATGTTCCAATACCTTGGCTTCATCATGGTCAGCCATTAGTGCTTGGTTTGGAGAAGCATCTTCCACCTGAAAACTCCAGTCAAAGCCTCCTTCTTCAACAACAATAGCAACATGTGGCTTAGGCTTCTCAGACTGAGGAGCTTTGTTAGTGTAGTTTGGTCTGGGTGGTGTTTGGCTCCATTTGCTTTAGTTGCCTTACATTCCCTAGCTAAGTGACCCATAAGGTTACAACTTTAACACTTAACTTTGCTTTTATCCAGCCCAAACTTTCCACTGGTAGCATTGCTTGGAAATCTTCTTCCTGTTCTCTTGTAGAACTTCTTGGCTCTGTGAGTGAGGATAGCCATCTGCTGAACTATCTCCATGTATTCCAGATCATCTGGATGAATACAGTCCAGGTCTTCAAGAGTGAAGAGAAAATTCCACAGCTTTCATCAGTAGACACAAAGGCCTGAGAAGAACTTGTCTCTTGAAATGGACTTCCTTGAGTAAAGTTTTCCCTTGGTGTCTCCGGGAAGGTGATGAAAGGACCCTTTTGTGAGTTTTAGGGTAGCATAAGAGATGATGTTGGGGTTCTATGCTTTCCGTTTCAACCATATGAAGGGCTGAACCCATTTGATTGTTGGAGTTGCCAGATGAACCTTGTATGTTCATCTCCATCTGGTATCCACTAAGAACCCATATAACTCTATCAGAGTAAGAGTTTTAACGTTCTCAGTCCTCTTGATCACCACACAATAGTGTGTCCATTGCCTAGGAACTGAGGACATGAACTTCCTTACAATGTCTCTATTCTCAAGAGGAACTCCTCCATCCACTAGGGTATCCACAATCTCAACATACCTGAAGTATTGTTGGGTCATGGTTTCACCTGCTTTAAAGGTGAAATTTTCAAACTGCTACTTCAGAAGATCTTTCTTGTTCTCCTTGGCTTCAGAGGAGCCTTCATACATTAGCTTCAGTGCATCCCATAGCTATTTAGCTGTTTTGCACTTCTTAAAACCTCTGTATACAGAGTTTGGGAGAGCAGTCTGAAGAGCAGTCATGGCCTTCCTGTCAATCTCTACTCTTTTTCTATCTTCATCTGAGTAGTTGGCCATATCTTTAGGAATAATACCAGCACCAGTAGCAGAGGGGGTGCTGGGTATGAAAGGTCCATTTTCAACAGATTCCCATATTCTTGAGTCAAGAGACCTGATGAAGCCTTCCATCCTAATGCACCAGGTGTCAAAATCATCAAGAGTGATCGTGGGGATTTGTTCATGGTTCCAGTCTCCATATCAGTCTTTGAGATGGAAGCCATTTGAAGAGTTTAGTTTTTGTGTGTGTGAGGGATCTTAAGATGGTTAGATCTTATATCAAGAGCCTGAAGCTCTGATACCAATTGCAGGATCGTTTAAGGGTTTGAACACAATTACAACACAACAACACAATGAGGAGATTATCTAAAATCTAATCAAACAGTAAACTGGGTTAACCAAAAGTGATACAAAGAACACAAGTAAAGCAAGAGAAAGAACAGGAGAATATGGTTTTCAAGGATGCAGTATATTGCTTTCTCAAGTTCTTTTACAAGTGTTACAAAGTATATTTAAAGATATAAGAAACTTGACATACTTATACTACAACCTACAGCCGGCTATACTATGAAAGCCAGCTGGATACAATTGACTAGACACTAACAAAATCAATTGTAGAATCAAAAGGCATATCTGCCTTTTGACCTTGTGACTATGACATGCCATAGCTCACATCCTTATACATTACAAAAAGGATAAAGTACATAAAGTGGAAAGTTTCAGACTCAAGACCTCAATGTACAGTTACCAAAAGCATGGACCTTTTCACTAACTCTTGTAAGTTGGTGACTTATCAGAGACGCAGCGGAAAAGGTGCTTTATAGAACACTACATCAGATAAAGCATGTGTACTAAAAGTCTTCGGAAGAAATCTGTCTTCATAGGGTGAAGCTTCGGAAGAATTTGTCTCTTGAAGTTTCGGAAGACTTCATGTTTGGCTTCGGAAGATATTGGTCTTGGCTTCGGAAGATTTTACACTTAGAATGTTTTCTAATGTATTGTGTAAAACTTCCGAAGCATTCTTCACTTCAGTACTTAGTGCATGTTGCTGAGACACTTTGGATGTTTTGGGTTGCATCAGACTTAAGGAATCCTTACAAAATGACAATAGTGGATCAACAAAATACTTTAATGACCATCTAAGCATGGAAACCAGGTGTAAAGTAGCAAAAAAGTACTGATGTTAAGTGAATTTGAATCGAGAATTAAATTACACGAGCTGAAAGAATGTAATCAGACATCAAGCATAGACGAAAAGTGTGATCGATTAAAAAGAAGTCAACTCAATGTAATATGACCACGTAAATAAGATTTACTTATACTTTAATCAAAATTATGCAACTATGAATTACTGAATAAAAGAATTCCCAAAAGCTTAACTAATTACATAGGAAAGGAACTATTTATACCAAAACACTAAATAACAATATTTCTCACGTGGATACTTTTTTACTTTTTGTAACAACATCCAATGCTCTAGAGTTTTGATTCTCATGGTTGCTGAACACATGTGGGACCAATATAATCAAATCTGATTATAACAATCATTAGAATCACATTAAATATTCACAAATGGAATGTACTATGGTTTGTATCCATTGAAATGAAAACTAAACCCCAAACCACATGAACGAGCTTTGAAATCAATACACCTCTGCCCAAAACACATTTAGTGAACTCCACAACCAACTTTGCACATTATTGCTGAATAAGAATCGAGAATTAAATTACACACGCTGATAAAAAGTGATGAAACGTCAAACAAAGACGGAAGCGTGATAGATGAAAAAGAGTCAAATCAATGTAACACAACCACAACTATAACTTTACTTGTTTATTAATCAAAATTATACGACTATAAATTGGTGAATCCAAGAATTCACAAAAGCTTAACTAATTACATAGGAAAGGAAGTATTTATACAAAAACACAAAACAACAATAGTTCTCGAATGGAAGGGCTTATCTATACTCCTACTACTACTAGGCAATTTAGCACAAAAATAGCATAAATAAAACTTTTACTAGCACCTAAATCAAATAACACAAAAGCTAAAGTTTGGTTTACGAGAAAAGTACCTCACACAACATCGGGTCCGTCCTAACCTCCTACTGGGTCATGGTGAATGCTATGGCGCTTGCTTTCTGTCATTTGCTTCTGGTCATCTACTTTGCTCCAGAACTCTCAGTTCTTGGTTTCTTGCTGTCCATCATACTTATATCACCTTATAACCCCACACTCTTTTGCCATATGCCTTGCCTTCCCACACTTTAAGCATAAATTTAATCCTCACCTACGCTCTCTACTATGCCCCTTTCCACACTCACCACACCTCATCGTCTCCACAACGGATGTAACCACACGCCAATCATCCGTCCTGACAACCTTGCTATATGGAGTAAAACTCTCATGTTCAACCCGCTTTCTGTTCTAATTCTGGTCACCGCTACCCTTCTCATTCACTTTAATCATGGTTATCTCCTTCACCGCCGAAATTACCTCAGTCACCATAGACGGTAGAATATTCTGCATGATCTCTTGAACTCCCTCAACAATAGCCTCTTTCATTACGGTCCTCAGGTTAGCACTATCATCACCGCCTTCCGGGTAATGGATCTCAGGCTCATCGAGTGCCATTTCAGCAGTCCAAGCCATACTTCATGTGACATGCGGTCCAGCACCACGTCCACCACAACCTTCACCTGGCGAAACCATGAAAAATCTACATCCAACCATCCTCTAATCCGCTGTAAAATTCAAACACTAACACAGTCATTCAAGGAAATAGCTCAATATATGTTAAGTATAGTAAGTCCCTAATTATAGTGGCGATTTGTGCTTAGCCACTTACTTTACATGTCATACCCCAAGCATTTCCTATCCTGAATAAATTAGTATCTAAATCTACTAAAAGCACACAAATCACATAACATGTGCACATAATACGGGTTAACATTAATAAAATATATATTTAAGTGTACCAAAAACACAACGGATTAACTCAAAGTTACTTTATTCATTGCTTTAGCAAAATAATACAACATTCCTAATCGTTACAAAATATTGTTTGTTCGCATTACAGAGCAAAAAAAATCATAACTTAAACAAATTGATGCCATCGTAAAATGCCAAGTAGGTGGCCAGTTCCATCCTCAGCAACATTACCTGCAAACTGGAAAATCATAAAAGTCAGTGTTACTTAGTGAGTTATAGTTTTATAAATAAAATACTTTTCTTTCGTATAAAACCATTCTTTACTTTTATGCGCTATCATACATCATCCGTACACAAGGTAATATCATTATTATCTTCCATTATGATTCATAATCCATTTTCTTTCATTCTCTCCAGAGCAGTGTCACCTACCCAAACGTAAGCACAAAGTGTGCACTGGGCTGAAGTTTATAAAAAGACTTCCATAACCCACATTGCCTGGTGCTAGAATTGGGCTAAGAGACAAATATCCCATGTTTATACTATACCCCTAACATAAGCACAAAATGGGTACTAGGCTAAAGTTTATCAAACTTCCATAATGCACATAGCCTGGCACCAGCACCAGTGCAAGCAACAAGGATTTCATACATAAGTTTACCCTAAACGTAACACAAAGCGTGTAATGGGCCAAAACTTATAAGACTTCCGTAACACACATAGCCTAGCACCAGTATCGGGGTAAACATCCAAGGTCATATCTTCAGCCTTCTCACTAAACTTCCCAGATAGTGTTTTCTTCAGCAGCGTACATGGTGCACCAAATGGTTCGAGATACTCCAGGTTAGGTTTACGTTGCTGGAGCAACTCATAACATGTTTTACCATGATGTGTGACCACCAAGACCTGATTAAAGGTGTAGCATGCATTCGGCACTACCTCGTTCCAAAATTGGATAGGAAGTTTCGAGTCAGCTAACATCATTCTTGCTGTCTCTATCAACCTTTGATTCTTTTGCTCAGCAACTCCATTCTTCTATGCGGTGTAAGCTGAGGTAAATTGATGTACAATCCTTTTTTTCTTAACAAAACTCTTCCATCCACCGGTTCTTGAACTCTGTGCCGTTGTCTGATTGAATCTGTCTAACTTTCATCTTGTAGAGTGATTCCAATGTAGTTACTAAATATTTGAATGATTCGAAAGTTTTTGATTTGGCTTTGAGAAAAATCACCCAAGAGAATCTTAAGTAATCATGTGTTACTACATAGCAGTACAAATCACCAGCAGTACTTTTAGTGCTAACGGGACCAAATAGATCCATGTGCAGAAGCTCGATTGGCGGGTCAATGGAATTAACTTTCTTTGCCTTGTGAGACTTCTTAGAATGTTTGCCTTTCTTACATGATACGCAAAAATCCAGAAGCTAGAAGTTCTTGACATTTACTCCATTCACTAGATCATTCTCTATCAAGTGATTCATCTTCCTCGGATTAATGTGTCCCATTCTCCTATGCCAGGAGATTGAGTCCCTCTCTGTTGCCTTTGACAAGAAGCATTGAACTTTATGATTAGGTATGGAGGCTTTTAATAGATCCAGGACATATAAATCATTCTATCTTGAAGCTGACATTAAGACTTTGTCCTCCGAGATAACGTAATCCTTGGGTTTAGACACTTCTCGTTTAGATGTTTCAAGTCGAACATTAAGACATTAAGACTTTGTCCTCCGAGTGTGATACAAGTGCAACATGAGTCTTGTTGGGTTTAGAAACTTCTCGTTTAGATGTTTCTGCTTCTTTAACAAAATTAATTGTTTGAACATTTTAACATCTTTAGCCTTTAGTTTAATTGTACTTTGACATTTAACATAGGTTTGGTTAACTGGTTTATTCATTTTTGGTTTAGAAGAAGACATGTGTGAACCTGACCTTACATTGCCCTTTTCAAAATTTTCATCCAAATTAACAGTAGGCATCTTTCCTTTTCATTCCATAGTGGACTCCTTCTGTTTAGTGATAGAGTTCACCGGTTTACCCGTGGAATCTGGATCACTAACCAAGGAGTGGACACCACATGATCCTTTACTAGGTTGTTATTTGTAGGTCTACATTTAGCATTCAAAAGGATCTCATGTGGTGGTGGAACTACCTTGTAACCCAACCCTTACCCATTATTTCGTTCTTTCACTAAGTGTTGAACTATGTTAGAAGAACTGGTCCATCTATGTAGTTTTTGTTTTAAAGAATTAACTTCAACTTCGAAACCTACCTTTCCTTTTTTTTCTTCCAAAGAATTTAAATAAAATTTATATCATTTGCTTGATTGAAAGCAACAACCTCGGTTTCCCTTAGTTGTTTACCCAAAAGTTCTATTTTTCTTTGTAACTGCACTCATTTTGTTTTAAAATACGATTAGCTTCAGTGCACAGTTGTAAATCATTTACTAAGTTATCATTATGGTTAATAACCTAGCAAATTCAAATCAATGGTTGCTCTAAATTTGTTACATTATTGG
Source organism: Flaveria trinervia (assembly GCA_025506515.1). Classification (NCBI taxonomy): domain Eukaryota; kingdom Viridiplantae; phylum Streptophyta; class Magnoliopsida; order Asterales; family Asteraceae; genus Flaveria; species Flaveria trinervia. The sequence goes on from CM046456.1 coordinate 42,491,580, forward strand.
AAGCATGTTTTTCAAACAGTTGGTCTTTAGAGCTTACTTGTATGGAATCGGTTGAATCAGCATCAATGCAGAGTTAGTCTCTTCGGTTGTTGGAGATTCTGAACTTATTGCTCTTAGCTCTTCCTCAACCAAGTGATGTATCACGTTCATAACTCTTGGGTTTGTTGTGCCAAAACAATGTTGTTTAACCATTTAAACAAGAAAAACGCAGCGGATAAACATTTAACAAATACCATTTGTAATCTGAAAATTGATGTTCATAACTTAATTTCAACAAACCAAAGACATAGGATCATATGTATGTGAATAAACTAGTTATCAACAAGCTAAAACAACCAAAACAACATCAACAAACTACCTTTATGGGCGATTTGAAGAACCGACATTAGAGCTGCTGGAAATCACGTTTTGTTGAAGAAGTGGCTGTCCTTGGATGGCCAAAACACCAAGGATAGGTGTCCTCAAGTGTACATACCCACAAGCCCTCAAGAAACACCATGTTTGCTAGGATTTGACACCAAAAATCGCATCAAAAACCCTGCTGAAAACCTTTTTCAGCCGTGAAACATCAAGGAGATGTCAAAGGCTTTGTTCCAGCCGTATGACATCTCTTCCATAAGAGAAACTCGAGTTCTTGTGCGATTTCATGTGAGAAAGAGGAGTAGATCAGATGTGTGTATGTTCATAGAGATTTTTTGTTTCAAAACAAGAAGAAAAAGAAGAGAGGGAGAGGCCTTGCGGCCGAAAATCCCCTCACCTTATTAGGGTTTTTTTTTCTTTTAAAAACTCTTTTAATTTGACCAATCTTATAAATTACAAAATTAACCTTTAATTATATAAAATATGCACACACACACTTTTATTATTTGATGTTGCTTGACTAATTTTAAAACATAACAAATAATATCCATGAACAAAATATCCTCATAATTTGTTCATTCTCACATATAATTTATTTAGAAAACCCATTTTCTAAATTGGTGTAATTATTTAATTGCATGATCATATCATCAATTAAATATTAATTGGTGTTTGCTAAGCTTGTTATTGGGTATGACCCGACTTGGATCACAACGTACTAACCACATCAATGTTCTATGTGTCTTGGGCATACAGAATCCAACAATCTCCCACTTGCACAAGATACATAGAAGATTGATGCAAGTAGTAAATACCGCCTAGCAACGGTTTACTACCCTTAATACGCGTGACTTAAAGCCATTCAATAACATCATCCCCTTCAAGTATCCAACTTGAAATGATTTAGGTGAATCAATCATCTATCCTTTTGTTACAGATGTCATGTTAAATCCAAGGACATAGAATGATCATTCCTTGTTGATTTAACTTAATCAGGCCTTAGACATCATGCTCTCAACGAATAAGAGGAACAAATTCCATCTTGACTACATACGTTTCTCACAATCACCTTATGTTGTACCTAAACATAGCCTTATGTACTGACCATTATTTCAGAGCAGCGAAGAACTAGCTCAAGGTATAACACTTGGTGAATATCAAAACCCAATATGTATCTCAGGTCAGAGGATACCAAATGACATTCGCCTTTACTCAAATTTACTTATGATCAATCTAGAAGATCCCATGTAGTAAAATTGAGATGCGGGTCAGTCCAATATTTGCATCCCACAAATATCTATGAAGCTTGGTAGCAACCAATTGCTCTATATTCATACCTTATGAATATCTACCAATCCATGTTCATAATAGTCTCATATTCATATTTGTTCCCACAAATATGACCGACTACGGACATTTAGAATAATAAACATATTCATGGATGTAAACATGCTAAAAGGGAACACGACTCAAAAGGTCAAAATTACAATTGTTCCATACATTAAATGCTAAATAGATCAATTCCAATCACTAGAATATCGAAGTCCTAAGGCACAAGTATGACCCTCATACTTTGCCTTCGCAAGGAGCTTCGTGAGTGGATTCGTAACGTTTTGATCTTAATGAACTTTACGAATACATATCTTTACCCTTTTCAACTTCATCCCTTATGATGTTGAATCTCCGCTCAAGGTGCTTAGTCTTTGATGAGTACGGGGTTCCTAGATTTGAGCAATCCCACCCACGTAATTACCAAAGATCTCTAGGGAGTCTTGAATGGTAGAGACCACCCCTAGATAAGCAATGGACAAGCTTATCCATGCAGCTTCCAAAGCTGCCAATGAAGCGGCTATGTATTCGGATTTTAGACTGAATAATGCTACCGTGTCCTGCTTTGAACACTTCAAGGATACCACACCTCCATTCATAATGGAAGTACACCTGATTATGATCGAGAGTTGTATCGATCTGTTTTGGAAGTCCTTATCTGTGCAACCCTTTACACAAATTTTCACTTCAACAGATCCGTATATTAGAAACATATCCTTAGTCTTACTAAGGTGCATCAACATACTTTTAACAACCATTCAATGGTTATTTCTATTGGTATCTACTTTGTCATACCTGATAAGCATGACTCGTCCGGTTTAGTGCATATCATGAGACAAATGACGGATCCTATAGCAGATGCGTATGGGATATCCTTCATTTGATTTTGCTCATCCTATGAGCTTGGACATTGAGACGTAGTCAACATGGTCTCTCTTTGAAAGGGTATCATACCTTTCTAAGAGATTTCCATCTTGAACCTTTTCAAGATTTTATATATGCACTTTGGTTTGACCCTATCAACCACCTCGATCTATCCTTATAGATCCTTATTCCAAAATATGGGTGATTTCAAAGAGATCCTTTTTATGAAAAACATCTTCCAAGCAAGGTTTTAACACCTTCCAAGGTTGGAATATATTTTTCAAATAGCAGTGTGTCATTAGCATACAACACTGAGAGTATACTTCTGCTCCTACTAGCTTTCATATATACACACCCTTTTGATGCTTGTTTCAATCCATAGATCTATCACTTTAACTTGTATACTTTATGCGATGTCGCGGATTGACAAAAGCTTCATGCTGAACTATGTGGACAGTCTCTACGAGATGTCCATTAAGGAAAGCGGTTTTGACATCCATTAGCCAAAACTCATATTCAAAATATGCAGTTATGGCACTTAACATCCTAATCGACCTTAGCATTGCCACGGGCGTAAGACTTTCATCATAATCAACCAATTGAGTTTGATGAAAACCTTATGCTATAAGTCTTGACTTATAAGTATTCAAGTCTCCATGTATATTTGTTTTCATCCAGAAAACCCACTTGTATCCAACCGATTTGGAGTTTAAGTGGAGGTTCAACCAATTGCCAAACTTGGTTGTTATACATGAATTGCATCCTTACGTTCATGGCCTCTAGCCATTTGTCCCAATCCAAATTGGACATAACATCATGGTGTATGGTTAGCCTACAGGGTATAACCACATAGCATCCATTCATGAAATATCCTTATCTTTCAGATGGAATACTAACTCTACCAGATTTGTGAACGTTTTGTGTGTGTTGATCAACCTCTTGATCTTTATCAACAACCTCCTGCTGATTGCTAGTGTCAATCAAATGTGTATCGCCTTGTGGATTTTGATCCTTATCAAGTTCCACAGTTCTATACGTCATTCCTTCCATAAAGGACTTGGTTTCAAGAACCATAGACTTTGGAGCAATAAATACTTCTCATTCGTTGAGTCAAAGAAACGGTATCTTATACAGTCTCTTTGGATTCTAAATGAATACACACTTTCTTTGTCCGGGTCATATTCATAATATGAGCCTTAGAGAGCGATGCGAAAACCCAAAATGATAAAGGTGGTAAGTTCATAGCCATAATAAATTGAACCATATCCAAATAGGGTTCAGTTTCTCCTTTATCTGAATGAAGAGCATAGATAACTATGCGGAGTTGATTTTCTACTTCATTATTGAAGATTTTGAACATTTCACAAGCTTCATACTTATGTGTCATCAAGTGCACACAATAATAGCGACTGCAATCGTCATTAACATTAATGAAGTATCTTTCACCAGTCATAGACATTGTCTTAAAAGGATCATATGCATCCAAATGCATCATTCCTAATTAGTCTTTGGTTCATACTTATCAAATGAAACATTTTCATTTGTTTCCAAAAGACCATTCTTTTGAAGTGTTTGAATTTAATTCTGGTTAATGTGACCAAGGCGACAATGTCAAAGATAGTAATAACTTAAACCCATTTTAAGTTTCTTTATGCTAAATGTGTATCAACGTGTTATAATAGGATGATCTATCATGAACCAATTCATGGATGTCATTAAAAGGCATATCCTTAAAATGATATACATCATTCAAAACTCAATACCATTATTTACAAATTTTGAATCATGATCATATTGTTTTAAAAGGAAACATAATCATGTTCCTAGTCAAACTAGGTGCATACAAAAATGTTTTGAGAACAACTTCCAAACCATTTGAAGGTCTCAAAATAGAGTTTCACTTCTTGAAGCGGACATTTCTTTTGAACCCTTTTGCAACAATTGCAAGTATGAGTCTCACATCCGGTATCCAATACCCATGTGATTGAAGAAATGGCTTTTAAAACAGCGTATGAATCATGGAATTGTATTTGAGGTTTGCCCAAAAACCCTTATTGTGTTTCAACTCCTTGAGATAGAAGGGACAATACCCTTTTCATAGTCCTATCTCTCCATACTCAAAGCATGGATCGTCTCCGTTACCTTAGGCTTCATAAGCTTAGGTTTTGAGGTTTCGCTATAACCTTTGCTTTGACGTATTCCTTTCCTTTAGCAATAATTGCTTTAGGATCGGGATTGGCCACTTCTTATAGCCTCCGTTATTGATTGAGAGAATAGGTAGAACCTCTCTACTTATCCCGCCTCGGTTGCTTTGAGCATTGCATGAGGTTCACCGATGCTCTTGTCCCATCCGTTCATATTACAGTTTATTATGAATGTCTCAAATCTTTAGTTAGGCAATCAAGGATCAAATCCTTGGCCAACTACTTTGAGACAGGACAGCAAAGCATCTTGAGGCTATCAATATGGCTTTTATCTTAAGGATATATAAGATGATATTGATTGGGTCTTTTCATGTGACATGTATAAAGTGCTTGAACCGTTTCAAAGCAATCTTATTAAAGTTTGTGGAAGGAACATTTCCCTTTTAGATTAACATGTCATGTGCCCCATGAGGCTCCAAACCCTTTTGGAGTCTGGGAATCATATTCCCAACATGAGATCGGATGCTTGCACAGAATCCTAAGTGTGCTTAACTCAATCATCAAAAGGCCATAACATCAACAGCGTGGGTTGGTGAGGTATGGGATCGTCAAGGACATAGACCTTTACTCATTCTTGAGAACGATTCTCAAGTTTCAAAATGAGTCCATAAGATAATTATGGTTAGGACTATCCCTCTCGAGAATAGGTCTCAGTGATAGGGAAGGGGCGATCGGGGTGGTAGCATTATAGTTAGAGGTCATCATTACAAAATTGACAAAGTTCATATTAGTATTTCTCATAAATTTATTTTAATCGTTAATACCTTAAATGTCTCATAGACAATTAACAATTAAAATCTAGAATCCAACGTTACATTTAAATGATGGTTAGGTGACCTTTATCCCATTATTTAAATTAACAAGGTAGTCAACAGTTGACAATTGCAACCTATTGCAACTTCTAGTCTTATGGGATCGGTTAAACATCATATGTTTAGTCGGCATGTTTAATCCCATCAACACCATTGTACGCCATGCTTCGGTGACCCTAAGCACATGGTTTCCAATTCAAGTCGTCCTACTTACACACACGTGTGAGTTTTTACATATAAGCGGTTAGGTGACCTTTATCCCACAAGTATGTTAGATTCACCTCAAGGACACAAGTTCCCTACAAGTGGTTAGGTGACCTTTATCCCACAAGTAGTTCCCAAGTGATTCGAGTGTCGTGTATAAGGATGGTGTTAGACTTGTTACCAAAGGGTTTTAAGTTTCCATTAATTTTAGACTTGAAAAACCTATGTACCTTGTAATTGCATGCTTTCAAATACATGGTACCCTATGGTTCTCTTTTAATAAAACCTCTTTTATTTTGAAATCATTAATCCTCTTAATAACCTTTTATTAATTACTTAATGATTTAGAACCATAAAATTCAGCTTGTTATCATAATTTATTTAGATTGTTAAGCATATTCATATATCAAAACAATCACATAAAACAAACAAGCATAATCATACAAACATATGTGCATAACCATAGCCACTAAGTTGACTACACTTGTTTGCCATCACAAGTTGTCATAAGGTCTTTTCCTAAGGGTTCAACACAACACAAATGATGAGATCTCCAAAGACCCCCACTTGAACTTGCATCCAAATGCTTCAAGTCCATCCTTTGTGTCTTCCTTTTGTGCTTCCTTCCCGAGCATCTTCTTTTACAAAATATATACATCCTAATACATATTTTCTAGTAAAGGAAAAAATGCTCCTAATCTATTTATTACATTGCCAATGAATAAATAAATTACAAACCAAATGGAAACACAAAAGAAATTACTACAACCCATAAAGAAAGAGTACAATCAACATGACAATTCCATAATCAACCAAACCCAAAACAACATGGTCAAGGCTATGTTATGCACTAAAATTATGTATCCATATACATCATACTAAGAACCAAAATGAACCCCATTGACCCTAAATTTTCAGCCAACATAAACCAAAAATCTAGGGTCTTTTGTCCAAACAAAACACAATCAACCAAATTGATATCTTTCCTTTCAAGGTTTAATCACTAGCATGTTTGATATAACCTTGAAAGATTGGGGTATCATCAAATCAATACAAAACAGCCCTAAAATTGGTTGTTAACCTTATATAACCAATTATAAAGAACACATGAAACTAATCATCCACATAACCGGCCTTGATGCCAATGTTGGGTTTGTTGTGCCAAAACAATGTTGTTTAACCATTTAAACAAGAAAAACGCAGCGGATAAACATTTAACAAATACCATTTGTAATCTGAAAATTGATGTTCATAACTTAATTCCAACAAACCCAAAGATAGGATCATATGTATGTGAATAAACTAGTTATCAACAAGCTAAAACAACCAAAACAACATCAACAAACTACCTTTATGGCGATTTGAAGAACCGACATTAGAGCTGCTGGAAATCACGTTTTGTTGAAGAAGTGGCTGTCCTTGGATGGCCAAAACACCAAGGATAGGTGTCCTCAAGTGTACATACCCACAAGCCCTCAAGAAACACCATGTTTGCTAGGATTTGACACCAAAAATCACATCAAAACCCTGCTGAAAACCTTTTTCAGCCGTGAAACATCAAGGAGATGTCAAAGGCTTTGTTCCAGCCGTATGACTTCTCTTCCATAAGAGAAACTCGAGTTCTTGTGCGATTCATGTGAGAAAGAGGAGTAGATCAGATGTGTGTATGTTCATAGAGAGTTTTTGTTTCAAAACAAGAAGAAAAAGAAGAGAGGGAAGAGGCCTTGCGGCCGAAAATCCCCTCACCCTTATTAGGGTTTTTTTTTTCTTTTAAAAACTCTTTTAATTTGACTAATCTTATAAATTACAAAATTAACCTTTAATTATATAAAATATGCACACACACACTTTTATTATTTGATGTTGCTTGACTAATTTAAACAACATAACAAATAATATCCATGAACAAAATATCCTCATAATTTGTTCATTCTCACATATAATTTATTTAGAAAACCCATTTTCTAAATTGGTGTAATTATTTAATTGCATGATCATATCATCAATTAAATATTAATTGGTGTTTGCTAAGCTTGTTATTGGGTATGACCCGACTTGGATCACAACGTACTAACCACATCAATGTTCTATGTGTCTTGGGCATACAGAATCCAACAATAACTTCTTAAGTATCTACATTACTTGCTCAACTGTGATCTCACTTTCACTTATAGAACCATCATCCAGTCCCTAAACATAGGCAATGTTTGATTCACCCATAGACACAAAGCGGATGGTCCAGTCTTACCCTTCATCACCTTGAGCAGTCAAGGCCTTTGTCTCTTTGCTGAAGAGGTAGCTCTACTCATGGGTTTCGTCTTGACGGTTGAAGGTGGAAAATGGATTCCATTTCCTGTTTTCTTAGGCTTTACACATTCACGTTTAAAATGTCCATTTTCACCACAATTAAAGCAAGTGACTTTGCTTTTGTCGAAACCAAAAGTTGTCTTTAGTGGCTACTAAATTCTGCCCAGTCTTCTTAGCGAACTTTTTCGCTCTTCTAACCGCACTTGCAAGAGCCCACATGATATCCATCCTCTCCAGCTCGTTCTTGTCAACTGCTCGTAGTCTTCATCGGCAAGATGACAATTCCAGATCTTCCCAGCAACTAGACCGTCACATGATTGAACAACAGCTGCAAGAAGATCCATGTGCTCCTTGCAACCTCCACTATGACATTACTGAGATTCTCAATCTCAACTTCATAGTGTTGGCTTTAAGAATTGTATATTGGGTTCCAGATGACCCTTCCTGACGTTTCTTGTCCTGAAGCACTGGTTTGGGTAGGAGCAGTGGAACTCGACACAAAAGCAGTTTGCAGTGGTGCTCCTGAACTGGTTGGAGTAGGAAATGAGTTATAAAGTGAAGGATTCTGATCATAGGATCCTTTCTATGTTTTGTACTTCATTCTCACTTCCTCTTCTCTTAATTTCCGGATGAATTCATTTGTCTAACTTTTCAAGAATATCATTGTGTATAGATTAGACACAGACGAATCCCATTTATCCGGAAAACTGTCTGCAAAGCTTGACACTTTATCTTCCATAGACGTTGTTACACAATGAGGGTGCAGCTCACTCATCAGATGGTAGAACCTATCAATAATGTCATCCAAGCTCTCCTTCCCTATCGAAGAGAAGTTATCAAACTCCTTCTTTATATCCTTAGCCTTCATAGCCTTTAACGTTGCATTCCCATCATATCTCTTCTCTAATGCTTCTAATAACTTTTTCGCCTACTTGTTCTTAGAGAACTGATGATAGATGTCTTTCGGTATCGACTGAGTCAATGAAACAATCGGGATCTAGTTTGATCAATTAGATTAAGATTTCCAGTGGAATAGAACAAGAATTAGACGAAATTTAAGCAAGAATAATATGAATTTTCACTCAAACAGTGACGGTTATAGAGAGAAAGTTTTCTGCAAAGAGAATGTTTTCATTGACGCACACGCTTCGGTTGCAAGAAATTAGGTCAACATTCCTTTTATAAAGGAATGTGACGTCAGATGATGTCACTTGATAGTGACATCTAACTGATTTATACAAACAACTGAAAGTAAACTAAACTACTGAAGTTATAACATCTGAAGTGTAAGAACTTCAGATTTTTTACATGAAATAAAGCATAAAAGGTAAACCATCACAACTACTGAAAGAACTACTTCAGCTGTTGTGACAACTTCTGAGAACTTGGTCTAAAGACTTTGTCTTCAGCCGTTGTCTTCATACTTTGTCTTCATCTGTTGTCTTCAGACTTTGTCTTCAGAGTTTGTCTTCAGAATTTGTCTTCAAAATTTGTCTTCAGCTATTGTAGACTACTTCAGTTGTTATGATGTCTGTGGGACTTAAAAGTTTTTTAGATCTGGCTCTTTGGTTCTTTTGGTCCAACAAACTCCCCCTGAACCAATGTAGCCAAAACCTTTAAGATTATTGCAGTCCCACTTATTGGCAGAAACATTTTCTCGATGAACTCAGAAATCACCAAATTAAGCTCAGGCCAGGGAAGAGATTTGAGAAAGTTTGATTGGCAAAGGATGAATGGGAACTCTGTCTTGGGGAATTGGACACAGAGCTATTACCCCATTCATGATACCTACTTCCAATGATGAGTCTGTAAGACTCTCTAACATAGGCCTCAAGGAAAACAACTTTTTCTTCTATTGTGAGTTCTTCAGCTTCACTTTCAAAGAAGAACTCAGGACCATAGTACTCTGATAAGTATTTAACATTCCTTCCATTCTTTAGCTCCACAGTAGTTATTTCTTTGTATGCAAACTCATCAGGATGAGTTCCTTCAAGTAACAACTGGAGCTCATTTCTTCTTATTTCTTCAAGCTTCTTGTAGATCAACCCCTTGTTCACCATTTTGTTTTCTAGTAAAGTTTGTGGAGTCATCTTAGACTTGTAAGCTCTCTTGAAGTCTTCAAGGATTTCCCAGGCTGACACTACAATGGCCAGCATTATCACATCATCTACAATCTTCTTTACTTGGCCATTGTATCGACTTGAAATATTCTTTTTATGAATTCTGTCACTTACTCTGGGTCAGGCCAAATTCTCACTCTCTCTTTCTGATATTGAAATGTGTATCTGAGAGCATACAACCTCTGAGCATGTTTCTTCATAGCTTGTATGGATGAAGACTTAGGAAACTCTTTATCAACCATCCTTAACAGCTGCTCATCATGTTGTTTGTGTTGTTCTTCTTCTTCAAGTTTGATGTGTACCATTTGCCTTTGGATGTCAGGTGTGATTGTTGTTGGTTGAATCCAGGGCTCAGGCATCTTTGTTTTAAGAACGGTAGAGATTGGCAGACTATCATCCTCATCATCATCATCTTCTTCTTCTATCCTCAACACCCTTCTCTTCCTCTTGGGTACATCACTGGTAGTGGTTTGAGTGGGTTTCTTGGGTAAAAGAGTTGGTTTTGAGGGTTGTGAAGTTGGTTGTTTTGGTGTGGGAGATTGTACAGGCTGCTCTAGCATCATGGTTGTTAGTGAGGCTTTGGACAACTTTGCTATATCAAACCTTTTCCCAGCACCAGCTTCATCAGAGCTTCTATGATCAATCCTTTGTTGAATACTTCAGAAGAACAGATTTTGGTGGTTATCTCCAAAATACTATCTCTGGACCATGACTTCACTTCAATGATTGATCTTCCCAAATGCTTTGATATGAATCTTATCATAGCTTCCAGCCTTTCCCTTTCTTTCTCACTACAACTTGCCCATCTATGTTCAATCTCTTGAATTTCTGGCCTTCTGATTTTAGAGTCAAGTTTGGCTGTGTCAAAACCTTGTCTGAAGAGTTGATCAATGATCTTATCCATAGATCTGCTATGTTGCTCATCAGCTTCTTTGATCAGTTCATCTAACTTTTTCTCATCTTCAGTCTGTTCAGCACTCTTCTTTCTCTTGTATGTGATCATCTCCTTTTCTTTCTTCTCTTCTTTCTCTTCAACTCTTTTTCTTTTGTCTGCTTTCACGGATTAGACTCCCCTGTTGTGGTTGCATTGGGTTCAGGGGTTTGAATGTCAGAAAGTCTCTTAGAAACAACATCATCAACTAAGGTTTGAAGATTTGAAGAAAGCCTCTCATCAATGGGTTGATGCACAATGTGAGTGATGAGAGGTAAGAAGGATTGAAAGACAGCAACCATTTGCTCAGAGGGGTTCTGTCCCTGAGAAATGGTGCCTGAATCAGAGGGTGGTGGCATAGTTGCTGGGAGTGGCTCAGTGTTTGGGAGAGCTTCATAAGAAGCTGCCATCTGTGGGTGAATTTGGGCAGATGGACTTGATTCTTATGACAATTTGGCAAGTAGTTCTTGTATTCTGCATACCTCAGCCTCAAGAATGGTGTTATGGGCTAGAACATCAAAGAAAAATCCCAGGTCATCATAGTCTTTGCTGAATCATCTGACCTCCTGATTAAATCAGGATGAACATGTGCCGAGTGTAGATCAGTATTCACATATGCCCCTATTTCTTGGAACTGGGGACTTCCTGCCTCAGGATTATGTCCTTCATTGGTAGTTGCCTCTGGTGATGTCATAGATATGATACCACCTTCATCCTGTTCATATGCTGAAACAGGAGAAGAGGCAGCCTCACCAGATGTTTGAATCTCCTCTTCTACACAGGGAGATTGAACTCTGTAATCCCAGTGCTGTGGGTTATCAGCCACATTATAATCCTCTCCCTCAGCTGTTGAGGTTCTCCTAGTGGTAATAGGTTTCTGGGGAGGGGTACAGGAATGTACTTGAGTAAGCACTTATTCAATAACTACAGTTGGGCTTGTAGGAGCGGCTTTAGGGGGAGATAAGTGTGAAGAGGATTGCACCTGGGGTGAATGGTTCTCTTCAATGGCAATCTTCTCAAGTCAGAGAGATTCCAGTAATGTGGTTTCCCCATTTTTGGTTGCATCAGGATCCTGTTGAGAGGATACCTGAGCGGTTTCAGCTGGTAGAGTCTTAGAAACTATACGGGATTACTGCCAGTAGTTTCATCCTGCCTTTGTGTTGCAGGGGCATCATCAGGGGACTCAACTCCCTGAGTAGCCTTTTTGGTTTGCTTGGATTGTGGTTTGGAGGGGACTTTGGATCTTGAGGATGAGGCTGTGGGTTTCTTCTGCTTGGATTTTAGCAGTTTGGCAGCCTCTTTGAGTTTTGGGTCAGAGTTGTGCCTGGAGTATACCTCAGGTAAAACTACCACAGTAGAGACTCCAAGGCCAACAGGGCCATCAGATTTTAATTGATTGATGATTATGGCCATAAGAAACCTTGGATATAATATCCATCTGTTAGCCACAGGTTTCACTGCCAGATCTTTTAATTCGAAAAATATAATTTCAGAAAAATTTAAGCTTTGGTGTTCAAGGATAGAATACAATACCTGCTACCACCTGGATGACATTTGATCCCATGAAGAGGATTTGGGGGCAAGGCAGACATTGATCATATGAAATATTAGGCGTTTAGCATCATGGAAGTGCTTCTTCAGAATGGTGGTAGCACTTAGGTCGCCCTCATACCCATGGTGATGAATGATAGATCAATGGTGCCCTTCGGGTAGTTGGTGACAAAGGTGGCATAATTCAGATCTAGGGTTTGGCGAATGATAGCAGGAGTGATGACCAACTTCTTTTGGTTAACAAATGACTGGAGAGTGATCGCGACATCATTCTCACCGGTATGGACAGTGACATTTGTCGAGAATTGTCGAAGGGTATCGGGATAGATGGTTGGATTTTGAAGAAAAGTAGTTTGATACGGGGAATCAACCATCAGATTAATGGCAGCATCAAACTTAGTCCAAAAGGCCGATTTTGTGAAGTAGGCAACACAGTTCTGTCGTGGTTTGATTTGCATGGTCGCCAATAATGGAAGATGAAAGTTCTGAAAATGGCTTACGAAAAGTTTGAAGTTAGGGTTAGGTATTTATAGCTTATGAAACGGCTGAAAGAAAACAACTGAAAGTTTTGGTGTTAGTCATCAGTTGTTAGAAAACGACTAAAGACATGGTTTTAACTTTCAGATGTTGTAAACAACTGAAGACTTGGTGTTAGTCATTAGTAGTTTGAAACTACTGAAGACTTGGTTTTGGCTTCAGTTGTTTTGAAATGAAACAGCAGTTGTTTGAAACAATTGAAGAGAAAAATTTCTCATGAGTTGTTGTCATCAATTCACAGATCTCAGTTGTTTCATTGACCTTAAGACTTACTTAGCAGACTTATCTGGTTTTCAGATGTTTCATTGGTTATCAGTACTTATCTGTTAGAACAGACATCAATAGTTGTAACCACATCAGTAGTTGTAACTACATGAGTACTTTTCAACAAATAACGGACTTAAGTACTTTTAAGTAATTTAGTCTTCAGTAGTTATGAAAACTGCTGAAGATAAAATAACTTATCAGTACTTATTTTTGACAGCTGTATACTAATGCTCATCAATACTTGTGAACTGAGATCATCAGTAGTTGTCAAATCATTCAAGCTGCAGCATACCAAGCCTAGCACTAGATTTTGGAAAGTTGCACTGTCCAAAGGCTTAGTAAATATATCTGCAAGCTCATCAGCACTAGGAACAAACTTTGGATCAATCAGACCTTTTTCATAACAATCCCTGATAAAATGATGTCTGATCTCAATATGTTTGGTCCTAGAATGCTGGACAGGATTCTTAACAATACAAAGAGATGAAGCACTGTCCATCAGTAAAGGAGTCTTAGTCTGTGTAATGTCATAATCTAGTAATTGATTCTAAAGCCAGAGTACCTGAGATGTACAACTTGCAGCAACAATGTACTCTGCTTTAGCAGTGGATGTAGCAACTGAAGTTTGTTTCTTACTCTGCCAAGAAACTAAACAATTGCCTAGAAATTGGCATCCACCAGAGGTTGATTTTCTGGTTAATTTACACCCTCCATAGTCACTATCAGAGAAAGCAACTAATTTGCAAGAGTGCCCAGTGGAATACCAAAGTCCTAGAGATTGAGTTCCTTGCAAGTATCTAAAGATCCTTTTGACTGCAATCACGTGGGATACTTTAGGTGCAACCTGAAATCTAGCACAGACACAAGTTGCAAACATAATGTCTGGTCTAGAAGCTGTAAGGTACATCAAGGAACCAATCATACATCTATAAAGAGTTTCATCAACTGCATTACCTTTCTCATCAGCATCCAGTTGTGTGGTGCTGCACATGGGAGTAGAACAGGGCTTACAGTTTTGTAAATAAAACTTTTTCAACAAATCCTTTGTATATTTCGACTGATGAATGAAGGTTCCATCAGCCATTTGTTTGATTTGCAAACCCAGAAAGAACTGTAATTCTCCCATGGCACTCATTTCAAACTTTTGTTGCATCAACTTAGTAAAGGCATCACACAACTGTGGATCTGAGGATTCAAAAATAATATCATCTACATAAATTTGAACAAGGAGCTTATGCATGCCTACTTTCTTAATGAACAAAGTTTCATCTATGGAGCCTCTAGTGAAATTATTTTGAAGAAGAAAGTTAGACAGTGTTTCATACCAGGCTCTGGGAGCTTGTTTTAACTCATAAAGAGCCTTATCAAGCTTATACACCCAATCTGGATGTTTATGATCTTCAAAACCTGGTGGTTGACACACATAAACTTCTTCTTTTATTTTACCATATAAGAATGCACTTTTGACATCCATTTGAAAAACATTAAGATTATGGAAAGAAGCATAAGCTAAGAACAATCTGATTGTCTCCAGTCTGGCTACAGGGGCAAAGGTTTCATCAGAATCAATACCTTCTTCTTGTGAAAACCGTTGTACAACCAGTCTGGCCTTGTTCTTGACAATTTGACCTTTTTCATCAGTTTTATTCCTAAACACCCATTTAGTGCCTATTGCACACTTACCTTGGGGTAGAGGAACTTGTTCCCACACTTGCTACTTTTGAAACTGAAGAAGCTCAAGTTGCATGGCTTCACCCATCCAATGTCTCTTAATGCAATATGATAGTTCTTTGGCTCTTGCTGACTGATGAAGAGAGCATAAAAGCAGAAATTGGACAATTGACGTCTAGTTGAAACACCAGCATTGATGTCACCAATGATCTAAGACGTGGGGTGATTCTTCAGTTCTTGATACTCAATAAGATCTATGCAAGTGTTTGTAGGAGATTCAGCAGCAACAGATGTTGATCCAGACTCTTAAAACCTAGAATGAGATGGCAATTCAAATGAAGTAGAGGATTCAAAGATCTCACCAGCATTTGTTGTGGGTGGAACTGCTGAAACTACAAGAACATCAAGTTTAGTAGACTCAGGCAGTTGATCACTAAAACTTGCATTTGTACCAACAGATGGATAACTAATTTCAGAATCTGCAACAGCTAGAGGCTGATAAGGAACATATTGTAGTATGTCCAAATCAAATAACTCCACAGGGTTTTGTGGAATTTTGTCCTTTGGAGATTCATTAAACTTTACATGCAAGGTTTCTTCAACTATCTTTGTTCTGCAATTGAAGACTTTGTATGCCTTGCAAGTAGATGAATACCTAACAAAGTACCCTGCATCCACCTATGATTCAAACTTCTGAAGTGGATCTTTTGTGTTGAGAATGTAACAGGGACACCCAAATGCTCTAAAAAAGGAAATCAGGGGGGCCAAATGATGTAGCACTTCATAAGAAGTCTTAATCAACCTCTGATTTACTAACACTCTATTTTGCACATAGCAAGCTGTGTTGACAGCTTCAGCCCAAATGGTTAGTGACAAACCAAATCAGCCAACATTGACCTTGCGGCTTCAATAAGGGTCCTGTTCTTTCTCTCCACCACTCCATTTTGTTCAGGAGTTCTTGGAATGCTATACTGCCTCTTGATTCCCTTAGATAAGTAGAATTCATCAAGTGCGTGGTTTCTAAATTCTGTGCCATTATCACTCCTCACACACTTGATTGGAACGGAGTATTGCTTTTCCACATACACACAAAGTAGATCATGCTTCGAACAACTTCATCTTTTGAATGTTAGAAGAAGGTTCATACAAATTTGGAATAATCATCCACAATTACCAGACAGTATTTTTTCTTTGCCATGCTCATCACTCTTACTCGACCAAAAAGATCCATATGCATTAATTGCAAGCAGGCAGTGGACTTTGGTTCTTCTATTGGAGGAATGATACTTTGTGTTCCTTTGCTTTTAAACAAGCAGAGCAGTTGTCATTACATTTGAACTCCTTTAATGGCAGATCTCTCACTAAACCATGATGGATAAGCTGGTTCATGTTTTTAAGATTCACATGACCAAGCCTTATGTGCCATAGTTCAGATTCCTGAGGAGAGGCCTTGGAGAACAAACATGGATGGCCTTTTAGATCAATTTTCTTTGATAAGTCTAAGGCATATAGTCTTCCAATCCTGTTGGCCTTCAGGAGAGTATATTCATCCAATATCTTGTCAATCATTCTCAAAACATTGGAAGACAAAATCTGACAGTTCTGGCTGGTGAAAAATGCAACATGCCCTTTATCACACATTTGACTGACACTCAACAAGTTGTACTTAAGATTCTCCACATGGTTAACATCATCAAATATTATCTCACCATTTGACACAAAGCCTTTGCTCATGATGTAACCCTTAGCATCATTACCAAAGAAACAATCCCTTCTTTCCTTAGGAGTAGTCATGAAGAAGAGAAATACTCCCAGTCAAATGCATAGATCCTCCACTGTCCACATACCAGGCCGTCTTTTGACTGTACGTACGTATGAATCATACATCGCCCAAATTCAAGGGCTTGGAATCCGGGAAAGCGTTCCGTATCGACGCGTTCTGCGGACCGAAGAACCATGCATTTGTCATAATAAACTAGTTAGCTTTTGAGACCAAACCATTTTGGTTTTGGGTCTGTTCTCATTAACAGATTTTATACTTACTGATTTGTCATGATTAACAGTCTTCGAAGGTGGAGATGGTGCTGAAAAGATTCCTTTGATTTTGGCTTAGTTTTCCTTTTTAGTGGTTTAATCACAGGTACATCTATTTGGTTAACTCTCCCAAAAGATGTTGAACCATCATAACAAGTTGTGTCTGATTGGTTGTTAAAGCCTTCAGTTCAGCAGACACATCGGTACTTGTTTTTTATAGGTTCCTGTGACTCACCATGTCCTCCTTTTTGAAAGACACAGACTTAGTCTGGTGTTTTGATATTCCATGAGGAATACTTTCAGCTGTTTTATGATAAATCCCTTCCTTCTTTTTAGATTTTTGTAAGACCTTTGGGTTATCAGATTGAGGTGTTTGTGGCACAAACTTGGTTTCAAATTCATCTTTCATTCATTAATTTTCTTTTTAATGATTTTATCTTTGTTGAATTTGGAACCCTTTCTGTACCAACAATCATCAGTGAGATGATGAATAGACCACATATTTCACATGGTTTTTTCTTCATCTTCTATTGTTCAACTGCTGAAGAGATGATGCTAAAGGTGTGTTCTTCAGTACTATCTTCCTCTGAATACTTATGTGAGTACTGAAGGATTTGTAACAACTGAAGATTTGTTCTTTAGAGGTTTTCTATGAGTACTTTTAGATTTCCAGATAGTCTCTTCAGCAGTTGTCAAACCATGTTTGTTTTCATTGGTTTGAAATGCTCTTCAGTGTTCTTGCTTGCCCTTTAGTACTTAGAATACTTTGTGAGACAACACCTGAAGTGCTCAGCTTTACTTTTATCGTGTGTTTTGTTAGGACCTGGTATTGAACGAAATGCCTAGACATTAGCGTGTATACCAGATCAAATAATGCGAAATCCTATTTGATTGGCGATCCAATCAGTGAGAACACACGAAGAATAAATAAAGAATTGAAACTAATGTTAGAAATCGATTGGAAATCGATATAATGTGTTCTATGAACTTGGAGAACGAATTGGAGGTTTCTGGACGGCTAGGGTACGTCTGGAATTGTAATTGATCGAGAGTCCTTATTTTTCACCAATTGAGTTGTATTATAGGTTGGTATTATTCAATCGTGCGACTGAACCATTAGTATGGTTCAGTCGTGCGATTTAGCCATGCGGTTGATTCATTCGCACGACTGAGTGTTCAGTCGTGCGACTGAGCCAATCTTATGTTACTATCATACGACTGATCCAGTCTCCTGGTACAGTCGTGCAACTGAGTCATTCGTATGAAGGTGTTCATGCTTATGGTCCATTCGCATGGGCCATTTGCATGATAACTTCATTATTTTAAGTTTGAATGTATTAATTAGTAAACATTATATGTAAACATTAAACCAATCGCATGGGCCTTTGTGGAGATGTGTGTGACACTCTAGTAACATCACTCACTTTAGGTTTTGACTCTGGTTCTTTTGATGTTTTTACTGGTTTAACAAAATTAACTGATTTAACCTGTTTGACATCCTTTTCTTTTTGGTTAATTGGTCTTTGACTTGAAGTATGTGAAAGATTATCCTTAAAAGCCCTTTTAGGTTCTGATTTGACTCTGTTTGACCCTGACTTTAAGTTAACCTTTTCAAATTCCTTTTCCAGATTAACACAAGGCAATTTACCCTTTGCCTTTGAAGTGGCCTCCTTTTGTTTGTTTCCAGAGTCAATAGATGAGCATGAGGAATCTGGATCACTAACAAGAGGAGTAGACACTACGTGATCCTTGATGGGATTACTATTTACTGGTCTAGTCTTAGTGTTCATTAAAGTCTCACATGGTGGTGGAACCATTTTGAACCTAATCCCTCCCCGTTGTTCCTGTCTCTCACTAAGTGTTGGACTATGTGTGAAGAACTAGTCCAACTATGCAGTTTCTATTTTAATGAATTTACTTCTACTTCTAGAACTGCTTTGCTTCTTAGTGTCTTCTAAGGAGTTTAGATAGTACCTAATGTCATTAGCTTGGTTAAATGCAACTACTTTGGTTTCCCTAAGCTGTTTAGTCAAAAGGTCTATCTTTTCTTTATAACTATGCTCATTTTGTTTTAGTACCCTATTAGCCTCAGTGCACAGTTGCAAGTCTTTTACTAAGTTATCATTATGATCTAATAATATAGTAAAATTTTCATCTATGCTACTCCTAAAAGTATCACAATCAGAACATGCATGATTATTTAACATTTGGTTAGTAGTACTTACCTGAGTTGATTCAGAAGAGTTAGCCATCAACGCAGCATCAGATGTCTCTGGTTCTGGTGATTCTGTCTTTTCTGTCTCTGACATGGTAGTATCCTCTTTAGGCTGGTAACTGACCTCGGTTGCAGTTGCGTCTTCACTATGTGACATCGCTATCTCAACTGCTAGATCTCCTTCACTAGCGGAATCACTTTCAATATCTTCTACACTTGCAATGTTTGATTCCCCAGGTGAGATAAACCTAAAGCTCCAATCCTGTCCTTCATCATCATGAGCAGTCAAGGCTTTTGGATCCTTGTTTGATGAAGTAGAACTGGTAGCCTGCTTGTCTTGACGAGTGAAGGACGAGAAGGGTTCCCGTTACCCGTCTTCTTAGGCTTGACACATTCTCTTTTGAAGTGCCCCTTCTCTCCACAGTTGAAGCATGTCACTTTGCTCTTGTCAAAGCCGAATGTGGTGTCCTTAGTCGCTACTAAGTTCTGTCTGGTTTGTTTTACAAATTTCTTTGCCTTCAGGACAGCACTGGCTAAAGCCCACATTATATCCATTCTCTCAAGCTCCATTTCGTCCACCTGCTCGTAGTCCTCGTCTACCAAATGGCAGTTTCCAATCTTTCTAGCAACCAGTTCATCATAAGAATGAACCACTGCTGCCAAAAGATCCATGTGCTCTCGAGCTACTTCCACAGTCACATTACCGAGGTTCTCAGTCTTCAGTCTAATAGCATTCGCTTCAGATCCAATGTATTGGGTACAAGAAGACCCTTATGTTTTTGAACCTGAAGGAGGTGCATGTGTAGGACTCGATGAGCTAGACACAAATGCAGTCTGGAAAGGTGCTCCAGATGTCTTAGCTTGAGGCGTGGCATTGTATAAAGCTGGATTTTGATTGTACGTAGACTTCTGAGCTCTGTACTTCATTCTAAGTGATTCTTCTCACACATAAGAATGACGTCATTAATATCCAGTTTTGACAGCATTCCATTCTGTCCAAGATTAGACACGAATGAAATCCAATTTTCAGGCAATCCGTCTGCAAAATTAGTAACTTTCTCTTCCATGGTAGTAGCCACTCCATGTGTATGCAGTTCACTCATCAGATGGTATAATCTATCTATAACATCGTCCAAACTCTCATTTCCCATCGATGAGAATTGTCGAATTCCTTCTTTAACTCCTTAGCCTTGATTGCCTTCAACGAGGCATTCCCGTCGTACCTCTTCTCTAGCTCATCCCATAGTTTCTTGGACTGCTTATTCTCTGAGTACTGGTGGAATATCTCTTTAGGGATAGACTGTGTAATCAATGC
The DNA here is from genome assembly GCA_025506515.1 of Flaveria trinervia. Taxonomy (NCBI): domain Eukaryota; kingdom Viridiplantae; phylum Streptophyta; class Magnoliopsida; order Asterales; family Asteraceae; genus Flaveria; species Flaveria trinervia. Next base: position 42,512,301 of record CM046456.1, read on the forward strand.
ATAGACCCTCTTCTTTGCATTATATTTGACTTTCTGCGCGTCTGTCATCCCTCCTAAGGTTAACTTTACTCCATCGCTCCCACCGCATACTATATCCAATCTCGATGGCCTCCCACAGATTCGGATCCACTCCATTGAGGTAGATCTCAAAACGTTGTTTCCAGTGGGGAAACTTGTTGGACCAAAAGAACCAATGACCAAGATCAGAAAACCTCCAAGTCCCACATGGTATCACAACAGATGCTGAAAGCCTCATCAGTAGTTTGACAAGTGCTGAAGACTTCAACAGCTGAAGATCAAGTGCTGAAGACCTCAACAGCTGAAGAACTAAAGTGCTGAAGTACAACAACTGAAGAACACAAGTGCTGAAGCTGAAAGACCAAAGTACTGAAGTACAACAGCTGAAGAGTTTACAAGTGCTGAAGATCAACAACTGATGTACAAAGTCTGAAGACAAAGACTGAAGACATCAGCTGATGATATCTACTGAAGTCATCAGCTGATGAAACACCTGAAGGTCAAAGTCTGAAGATCAAGCACTGAAGCCTCAGTAGTTTGTCACAACTGCTGAAGAGTACTTCTTCAGTAGTTGTGATATCAGTAGTTTTATATTTTTATGTTTCAGTAGTTTTGTAAAACGACTGAAGAGCTTGTTCTTCAGTCGTTGTAGCTTCAGTAGTTTTATATTTTGTACTTAACATGCTGATATGTTCTCAGTAGTTGTGAACATTTCAGTAGTTTGTTAAGAATTAGTTATTTTTGTATTAGATCTGCCAGTTATCACTTTCCGTGATAACAACAGTGATTGTTGCACTCTATATAAGGAGTGACAACTTATTGTAACCATGACGAATGAATGGAATGAACGAATGATTTGATTAGAAATATTCTACATCTATAAATATTCCTTGAAATCAGAAATATATATTCTCTCCCTATAACCGTATGCGCCCTTAATGCATAAAAGTATCGATTGCTTGCTACGATTTGTCTAATTCCTGTTTGTATTCCGCTGGTTTGAATCCTAATACATCAAACTTGTGATCGCTGATCCTGTCAAATGGTATCAGAGCAGGTTAATCATTGGTCGATCTAATAATTGATCATTGAAACTGCTATTCAAGATCTAAGTTTGATTGAATTAGCTTTTGTTTTTGCAAGAAACGGTTATAGAGATTGAATTTTCTGTATTTCTACTCATTCATCCTGAGATCTTTTCTTGGTTCTCATTGAGTTTGTTGTGGTCTGTCTAAAACTTTTAAAAGCTTGAACTAAATTTTTTTTGAACTGAAAATGACTACTCCCTCCAATGATCCTCACAATACTGGTTCCTCAACCAAGCCACCAATGCTGGTTAGGAATGAGTATAACATATGGCAAAGACGTATGCAACATCACCTGTCTGTTAACAGCGCAGGGTGTTGGACATCAGTGGTACATGGTCCACACAAGCCTATGGTAAATAACCCGGAAACCAATCAAATGGTTCCGAAGAGGAGGGAGCAATACTCAGATGAGGATAAGAAGTTGCTTGAAATTGATGCAAAAGCCCATGGAATTCTGGCCATGGCACTGCCAAATGAAATCTATTCTGGGCTAATGCATCATGAAACTGCCCATGACCTCTGGAATGCCTTGAAAGAACAATTTGGAGGAACAGATGAGGTCTTGGCAAATAATAGAGAAATTCTTGCCCAACAATATGAGACATTCTCTCATAGAAAGGGTGAGACACTGACTCAACAATATGAGCGTTCTCTTGTTTGATCTCTGAACTAAAAATTGTCAAACTTGAATAAACCAATATTCAGATGAATAACAGATTTCTCAGATCACTGCCTGAGAGATGGGACACATATACTATTGTTCTACGCTCCAGTGCAAGTTTGGACAAACTATCTCTCACCCAACTCCATGGGAAACTGCTCACTTTTAAGAGAGAGATAGAACAGAAGAGAAAGCTGTCTTCATCTGGAAAGCTCACTGAAGACTTTGTACAAGGCAACACTGCCTTGGTGGGTCATGAGTCAGAATATGCTTCATCTGAATGCCAGTATGATGAGCATATTAATTTCTCTTCAAGCACTTCTGATTCTGCATTGTGAGTGTTGATGGTCAGTTTACTGGGTGTAATAATGACAATCTATGCTTCATTATGGATGATCTCAAGGGGATTGCTGATGATGACTTAGAAAGATGGATATTTTGAGCCATATCCTTGAGCTCTAAAAATATTATTTCAGAAAATTAAGTGGTTGTTGCTCAGAATATGCTTCATCTGAATGCCAGTATGATGAGCATATTAATTTCTCTTCAAGCACTTCTGATTCTGCATTGTGAGTGTTGATGGTCAGTTTACCGGGTGTAATAATGACAATCTATGCTTCATTATGGATGATCTCAAGGGGATTGCTGATGATGACTTAGAAGAGATGGATATTTTGAGCCAAATGGCCTTGATAAATATCAGATCTCAGAAGTTATATAAAAGAACTGGAAGAAAATTCCCAGGACTCTCTGGCAAAACCAAAGTTGGTTTTGACAAGAGCAAGTTGAGGTGTCACAAATGCCAAAGGCTTGGACACTTTGCAAGAGAGTGTAGATCAACTGGATCTAACTCCACTGCACCCTTTGTGACTTTTCCTGGCAAAAGTCAACAACACAGAGGGCAACATCCTGTCACCTCTAGTCATCATTCTCAATAACAATCTCCGGCATATTTTGTTTCTCAGGGTCAAATGCCATATCCGTACCCTTGTTATTACATGCCACAGTCAAATCAAGTTCAAGTTCCTATGGCACCACAACCTCATGCACTACCAGAACCTCAGCTATCCCAATCTCATCAACAACCTCAATCTCAACAACACAGCTTCTTCACCCCAGGAGTTGTTGACTGGAGCAGTTTACCAGATGACTTGTCTGGTCATGATCACTGTTCTCAGGTGCAGGTCAACATGGTGGTGACAGTCCTTTTGGGAATCTAGCTCTTATGGCTTTGGAGTCTGCTGATACTTCATTTTAATGCCTCTACACCTCAGGTATCACAGGTATCCTCTGAGGCAAAAGCCAAATTATGTTCTGAACCATGCATAGCAGCATTTGCTTCCATTAGAGAAGCAAATGTAGCTCTAATAATAAGAACATTGAGCTAGAATAAATAATTTCCAAAAACAAAGCTGAGTTTGAGTTTGTGCTCAAAGATAAAAATGATGAGATTTATAAACTGAATTGCCAAATAATGATGATAAGGATAGAGAAGAAGTACTTCTAGAGAAGTACAAAGATCTCAAAGAAACCCTTGCAGTTACCCAGGTCGAGTGTGATAGATGGGTACAATCATGCAAAGGTTTTGAAATGCTTCTTAGTAAGCAATCTGCTTCAAATGTGAAGTTTGGAATTGGTTACAATCACACTGCTCCACCTGCAGATTTTACCCCAAGAGCAGAGGTAGAATCTGATGGTGAGAGTGGTAACCAATCCATCACATCATGTGATCTACCTTCTGATACAGCACAATCAGAAGTAGCAGTCAGCATCAAGCCCTCTTTGAACCTATCAGCTGATGTTGATGGTTCAAATGCTGACATTCACATGATTAATGAGTTGATCAACTCAGGAGTTAATTATGAAGGTCCTGAAAGGACTAGAGAGCAAGATTTAACACCTGAAGTTCAAACTTCAACTGCTGTCAGTACTGAAGAGAAGAAAACTGGCAGTAGAAAGAGTTTGAAGACTACTAAGAGGCTGTCAAGAAAGCAAACAATGCTTCCAAAGCATTAAAGAACAAGTCTTCTGTTGCTTCACCCTCTTTAGTTGATGATCAACCTAAGATGAAGAAGAAACCATGTGAAGTATGTGGTTTGTTCAATCATCTTATAGATGATTGTTGGTACAAAAGAGGTTCCAAACTCAAACAAAAAGAAGAATTAATGAGAAAATAGTAAAATGAAAACTGAGTTTGAGACCACATTTGTATCAGCAACATCAAATCCTGTAACCCTTAAGTCATCAAAGAAATCCAAAAAGGAAGGGGTTAAACAGGTGACAGCTGAGGGTGCTCAAAAGAAAAAGGTGCAACATAGGAACATATCAAACTCCACTAGCAATGTGTCTGATGAGCTGAAAGCTTTATCAGCTGGTGATGATGGTACAACATCTGTTGGGTAGAGTTAACCAACTAGATTCTCCTATGTTGAAACCACAGAAAAGGAGGTCCAAGCCAAAGGACTCCTCTTCTACACCATCTTCTTCCTCTCAGGCTGTTGTTTCAAATAAACCTGTTAGTTTACCATCTATTGATGAGACCAGGCCCAAAACCAAAAAGGTTTGGGTCTCTAAAACTACTCATTGTTTATTATTGCAGGGTTCTTCAACATGCCAAAGTAGCATCTGGTATGTAGACAGTGGGGGATCTATGCACATGACTGGAACAGCTCTCTCTTCATGACTACTCTCAAGGAAAGAAGGGATTTGTTTCTTTTGGCAATGATGTTAGAGGTTACATCATTGGTAAGGGCTTTGTCTCCAATGGAGAAATCAAATTTGATGATGTTAATCATGTGGAAAATCTCAAGTACAATCTCTTGAGTGTCAGTCAAATGTGTGATAAAGGCCATGTTGCTCTTTTCACCAGTCAAAACTGTAGGATTCTGTCATCCAAAGTTTTGCACTTGATTGACAAGGTGTTGGATGATCACACTCTCCTGAAAGCCAACAGGACAGGAAGAGTGTATGCCTTAGATCTTTCTAAGAAGATAGATCTCAAAGGCAATCCTTGCCTATTTCCAAAGCCTCTTCTCAAGAATCTAAACTGTGGCACAGAGGCTTGGTCATGTTAATCTCAAAAACATGAATCAGCTTACCCACAATAGTTTAGTCAGAGGCTTACCAATAAAGGAGTTCCATTGTGATGAAACCTGCACTGCTTGTTTAAAAGGAAAGAGCACAAAGTCTCATTCCCTCCTATTGAAGTGCCTAAGTCCACTGCCTGCTTGCAATTACTGCATATGGATCTATTTGGTCCTGTGAGAGTAATGAGCATGGCAAAGAAGAAATACTGTCTGGTAATTGTGGATGATTACTCCAGATTTGTATGGACTTTCTTTCTACATTCAAAGGATGAGGCTGCTCAGAAGATTATTTACTTTGTGCTGTACATTGAGAAGCAGTATTCCCTTCCAGTCAAGTGTATTAGGAGTGACAATGGAACTGAGTTCAGAAATCATACACTTGATGACTTCTATCTTTCAAAGGGAATCAAAAGGCAGTTCAGCATTCCAAGGACTCCAGAACAAAATGGAGTAGTGGAGAGAAAGAACAGGACCCTCATTGAAGCTGCAAGGTCCATGCTGGCTGACTCAGGTTTGCCACTGACCTTTTGGGCTGAAGCTGTCAACACAGCTTGTTATGTGCAAAATAGAGTTTTAGTAAATCAGAGGTTGATGAAGACTCCATATGAAGTTCTCCATCATTTGGCTCCTCTGATTTCATTTTTCAAAGCATTTGGGTGTCCCTGTTTTATTCTCAACACAAAGGATCAACTCCATAAATTTGATCCTAAGGTGGATGCAGGGTACTTTGTTGGTTATTCATCTACTTGCAAGGCATACAGAGTCTTCAACTGCAGAACAAAGATGTTTGAAGAAACTCTACATGTTAAGTTTAATGAATCTCCAAAGGACAAGATTCCACAAAGTCCTGTGGAGTTATTTGATTTGGACATACTGCAATATGTTCCTTATCAAACTCCTGCTGTTGCTCCTGTCAACAGTTCACCACCTGGTGGTACTGCTGATGATGATGATGATTGCAGTACTCACCTCTTCAGGTTTAGTGATCAGCTGCCTGACTCAGCTAGCCATGACGTTCCTGTAGCTCCAGTAGCACCATCCACAACAAATGCTGATGAGATCTCTTCGAATTCAACTTCCTTTGAATTACCATCCACTGATTGGTTTCAAGGAAATGATTCACCATCACCATCTGTTGCTGCTGAGCCGGCTACAAACACTTGCACAGATCTCATTGTGTATCCAGATCTGAAGAATCACCCTATGTCTCAAATCATTGGTGATATCACTGCTGGTGTATCAACAAGAAGTCAATTGTCAAATTTCTGCTTCTATGCTCTCTTCATCAGTCAGCAAGAGCCAAAGAATTATCACATTGCTTTAAAGGACAATGGATGGGTTGATGCCATGCAGCTTGAGCTTCTTCAGTTCAAGAAACACAAGTGTGGGAACTGGTTCCTCTACCTCCAGGTAAGTGTGTAATAGGCACTAAATGGGTGTTTAGGAACAAAACTGATGAAAATGGGCTTATTGTTAAGAACAAGGCCAGACTGGTTGTTCAGGGGTTTGCACAAGAAGAAGGTATTGATTATGATGAAACCTTTGCCCCTGTAGCCAGACTGGAAGCAATTCGATTGTTTTTAGCTTATGCTGCTTATCAAAACCTTAAAGTTTTTCAAATGGATGTCAAAAGTGCATTTTTGTATGAAAAAATTAAAGAAGAGGTTTATGTATGTCAACCTCCAGGCTTTGAGGACAATAAACATCCTAATTGGGTGTATAAGCTTGATAAAGCTCTTTATGGGTTAAAACAAGCTCCCAGAGCCTGGTATGAGACATTATCAAACTTTCTTCTCGAAAACAATTTCACTAGAGGCTCCATAGATAAGACTTTATTCATTAAGAAAGCTGGGCAACATAATCTACTTGTTCAAATTTATGTAGATGATACCATTTTTGCATCCTCTGATCCAAAGTTGTGTGATGCCTTTACAAAGTTGATGCAACAGAAGTTTAAAATGAGTGCCATGGGAGAATTACAGTTCTTTCTGGGGTTGCAAATCAAACAAAAGGCTGATGGAATTTTTATACATCAGTCCAAATATACAAAAGATCTTTTGCAAAAGTTTGATTTACAAAACTGTAAGCCTTGTTCTACTCCCATGAGCAGCACCACACAACTGGACACAGATCAGAAAGGTAAAGTGGTTGATGAAACACTTTACAGATATATGATTGGGTCCTTGATGTATTTAACAGCTTCTAGACCAGATATTATGTTTGCTACATGTGTTTGTGCTAGATTTCAGGCTGCACCTAAAGAGTCTCATCTGATTGCAGTCAAGAGGATCTTTAGATATCTGCAAGGCACTCCATCTCTAGGTTTATGGTATTCTACCGGACATTCTGGTAAATTAGTTGCTTTTTCTGACAGTGACTATGCAGGGTGTAAGTTGACCAGGAAATCAACTTCTGGTGGATGTCAATTCCTAGGCAACTGCTTGATTTCTTGGCAGAGCAAGAAACAGACCTCAGTTGCTACAACTACTAATGATCTTAGTAATTCGTACTGATGATCATGAGTACCTATGTCACATATAAGTACTGATGAGCTCTTTTACCCTCAGTAGTTTTTATAACTACTGAAGGCTAAATGTCTCACAAGTACTGAAGTACTTCATCTGTTCTAAACTACTGATGTAGTTACAACTACTGATGCAGTTACAACTACTGCAATCAGTAAAAACAGATAAGTACTGATGTCCTATGAAACAACTGAAATCAGCCAAAAAGACTGATGAATGTGTTGAGGACAGTTTGAAATAGCTGAAAAGCGAAGAATTGACGAAAACAGCTGAAGAGAACTTTCTCTTCAGTCGTTTGTACAACTGCTGTTTCATTTTAAACAACTGAAGCAAAACCACATCTTCAGTAGTTTTATAACTACTGATGACTAATCCCAAATCTTCAGTTGTTTACAACAGCTGATGACAAAACCACTGTCTTCAGTAGTTTCATAACTACTGATGACAAACACCAAGTCCTCAGTTGTTTCAATCATCTGAAGTCAAAACCACGGTCTTCAGTAGTTTTCTAAACTACTGATGCCTAACACCACGACTTCAGCTGTTTCAACGTCTGAAAGGATAATACCATGTCAACGGTCGTTTAAAACTACTCATTACTAACACCACATCCTTCAGTCGTTTTCTTACCCGTACCCTATATATATCCCTAACCTTAGCTCTCAATGCTTCATCTTCTTCAACCTAACGTTCCTCTCCAAAAACTTCCCTCTTCTCAATGGCGTCTATGCAAATTAACCGCGACACAACTGTGTTGCCTACCTCACCAAATCGCCCATCTGGACTAAGTTCGATAATGCTATCGATCTTATGGTTTAGTCCCAATACAACACGGCATTTCTTCTGAATCCCATATTACATGCTGAATCCTTGCACCAATTTGGATGAACGTTACTGTTACCACTGGGGAGAACAACACACCATCCCTCCGGTCGGTCGTCAACAACAAAGAAGTAGTCATCACTCCTGCAATAATCCACCAAATTCTTAAACTGAATGATGCTACTTCTCCTGCTGGATATCCGAAGGGCACCATAGATCTATCATTTGCTCAACATGGATATCAAGGCGATCTCAATGCCTCCACTATCATGAAGAAACACTTTAATGACGCTGAGCGCCTGATTTTTCACAAGGGGCACATGCACCAACTGGTCTACACCCAGTGCATGTAAATCCTGCTCTAAGCAGGAGGTCAGATGACTCAGTTTCGGCTGATGATGACCTGGGCTTTTTCTATGATGTTCTTGCCCAAAACACAATCCTTGAAGAGAAAGTCAGTAGGCTGCAAAACCTACTTGACCAACTCTCATAAGAGAAAGACCATCTGCCTCTACCCACCCACAGATGGCACCTTCACTTGAAGGTCTCCCAAACACTGAGCCACTCCAAACTCAACCACCTGCCTCTGCTTCAGGCCCTACTTCTTAGGAACAGAAACCTCCTGAGCAAATAGGTGCTGTACTTCAAAATTCCCTCCCTCTCATCACACCCATAATCACTGATATTGTGACTAAAGCCATTGATGAGAGGCTTTCCTCAACTTTACAACCCTTGGTTGATGCTGCTGTCCAAAAGACTCTTTCTGCGGTACAAACCCCTTCCTCCAATGCACCCAAAAAGGGGGAGAGTACTACAGTGAAAGAAAAGAAGAGGAAAAGAACAGAGGAGAAGAAGGAAGAGAAGCAACCCAAGAGGAGGAAAAAGAAAAGCAACCTCTGCTCACTTACAAGCGAAAGAGAAGTGCTGATGATCACACTGCTGAAGACAAATCCTTGGAGGAGCTGGTCAAAGAAGCTGACACTACACACAGCCGATCCATGGATAAAATAATTGAACAACTCTTCAGGCAGGGGTTTGACACAGCCACACTGGATAGTGAGATCAGAAGGTTAGAAGTACAAGAGATACAAACCCGATGGGCAGGGTATGATGCTCTTGAGAAAGAGAGATTGGAAATAATGATCCGCTTCATTGCAAAATACTTAGGAAGATCGTTAGTGGAGATTCGCGCATGGACCAGGGACAACATTCTAGCTATAGCCACCAGAATCTGTTTGTCTGAGCAATTCAACAAAGGGATTATTGTGGAAGCCCTTGATGAGGCTGGGGCTGGTAAAAGGTTAGAGATGGCTAAACTCACAAAGGCGAAACTAACTACAAAGATGCTGGATCAACCTTCCCTTCCACCCACTCAAACAGATCCTATCCCTCAAATCTCCCAACCAATCTCTAAGCCAAAATCCAAATATCCTCATTCTTCAAAACCAATTCCTTCACCAACCCAACCATCATCCAGTGATGTACCCAGAAGGAGGAGAAAGGTGCTGAGGATGGAAGAAGAAGAAGAGGAGGATGAAGATGATAGTCTGCCACTCTCTCCTGTTCTGAAGCTACCAAAACCCCGAAGTCAACCCATGATCACACCTGACTCTCAAAGGGAAATGGTCAGAGTCAAGATAGAAGAAGAAGAATAGCAGAAACAGCACGATGAGCAACTGTTGAAGATGGTTGACAAGGAATTTCCTCAGTCATCATCTATTCAAGCCATGAAAGGGCATGCTCAAAGGCTGTACACTCTCAGGCACACCTTTCAGTATCAGAAGGAGAGAGTGAGAGTATGGCCAGACCCCAGGGTGAGTTCTAGAATCCATAAAAGAATTATCCCACACAAATACAACGGCCAGGTACGAAAAACAATAGAATCTACCATCATGTTGGCCGTTGTAGTCTCACCTTGGGAAATCATTGATGAATTCAAGAAAGCTCACCAAGCAAAGAAGACCCCTAAAGCTTTACTAGAAAACAAGATGATTAAGAAGGGGTTGCTATATAAAAGCTTGAAGACATCCAGAAGAATGAGCTCCAGTTACTCCTTGAAGGCAACCATCCTGATGAATTTGTATATAGGGAGGTAACTACGGTGGAGCTGAAAAATGGCAGGACCATGAAGTACTTATCAGAGTACTATGGTCCAGAGTTCTTCTTCGAAGGAGGAGCAGAAGAACTCTCTCAGGAGGAACAAGTTGTTCTCCTTGAGGCCTATGTTCGTGAGTCATACAGACTCATTATGGGGAAGTAAATCTCATGAATGGGATAACAACTCTGTGTCCAGTTCCCCAAAACAGAGTTCCCATTCATACTCTGCCAAACAAATATTTGAGATTTCTTCCCAGGCCGGAGCTTACATGGGTCATCTTCTCTACTGATCAAGAAGGAAAAAGACCAACATTTTGCCATCAATAAGTGGGAGAATAAATAAGTCAGAGGTTTTGGCTGCATTGGTTCAGGGGGAGTTTGTTGGACCAAAAGAACCAATGAGCCAAGATCAGAAAACCTCCAAGTCCCACATGGTATCACAACAGCTGCTGAAAGCCTCATCAGTAGTTTGACAAGTGCTGAAGACTTCAACAGCTGAAGATCAAGTGCTGAAGACCTCAACAGCTGAAGAACTAAAGTGCTGACGTACAACAGCTGAAGAACACAAGTGTTGAAGCTGAAAGACCAAAGTACTGATGTACAACAGCTGAAGAGTTTACAAGTGCTGAAGATCAACAACTGATGTACAAAGTCTGAAGACAAGACTGAAGACATCAGCTGATGATATCTACTGAAGTCATCAGCTGATGAAACACCTGAAGGTCAAAGTCTGAAGATCAAGTACTGAAGCCTCAGTAGTTTGTCACAACTGTTGAAGAGTACTTCTTCAGTAGTTGTGATATCAGTAGTTTTATATTTTTATGTTTCAGTAGTTTTGTAAAACGACTGAAGAGCTTGTTCTTCAGTCGTTGTAGCTTCAGTAGTTTTATATTTTGTACTTAACATGCTGTTATGTTCTCAGTAGTTGTGAACATTTCAGTAGTTTGTTAAGAATTAGTTATTTTTGTATTAGATCTGCCAGTTGTCACTTTCCGTGATAACAGCAGTGATTGTTGCACTCTATATAAGGAGTGACAACTTATTGTAACCATGACGAATGAATGGAATGAACGAATGATTTGATTAGAAATATTCTACATCTATAAACATTCCTTGAAATCAGAAATATATATTCTCTCCCTATAACCGTATGCGCCCTTAATGCATAAAAGTATCGATTGCTTGCTATGATTTGTCTAATTCCTGTTTGTATTCCGCTGCTTTGAATCCTAATACATCAAACTTGTGATCGCTGATCCTGTCAAAACTCATCTAACGTTAAAAGCTTTGGTGGTTTATTATGATTACCCACCTCACTCTCAAGTAACAGCAGGTTCTGGATCTTAGAGTCCTTCCCAGCAGTAAAGGCTGACATTTGATCTTCCATTGTGAATAACTTTAAGTCTAATAAGCAATTGTCACTGGAGCGACTGAAGGGTGCGAATGGACTAGTCGTGCGTATGAACTCTACGACTAGTTCAATCGTGAAGCTGAACTAAGTGATTAGCTCAGTCGTGCGAATGAATCTGATGCGTATGAACAGTGCGACCAAACGGTTCAATCGTGCGTCTGAGCAATGCGAATGAGGTCCAGTCGTGCGACTAAAGCTGCTGTTATGCGAAAATTTCTAGGTTAAACGTGTTTTAGCCGTAAAAATTTGAACTTTCGCAAGGTTGAATTGCCTAAGTCCGTAAAAACCAAACTTTGATGAGCAGGGAACGTCCAAGATCACTTTTGACACAAAAGATTGCGTTTTTAGTGCAAAACACAAACTTTTTATCAATCTTGATTGAATCACACGTAATCAAGAGCCAATGCTCTGATACCACTTGTTAGGACCTGGTATTTGAACGAAATACCTAGAGATTAGCGTGTATACCAGATCAAATAGTGTGGAATCCTATTTGATTGGCGATCCAATCGGTGAGAACACACGAAGAATCAATAAAGAATTGAAACTAACGTTAGAAATCGATTGAAAATCGATCTAATGTGTTCTATGAACTTGGAGAACGAATTGGGAGGTTTCTGGACGGCTAGGGTACGTCTGGAATCGTAATTGATCGAGAGTCTTATTTTTCACCAATTGAGTTGTATTTATAGGTTGGTATTATTCAATCGTGCGACTGAACCATTAGTATGGTTCAGTCGTGCGATTTAGCCATGCGGTTGATTCATTCGCACGACTGAGTGTTCAGTCGTGCGACTGAGCCAATCTTATGTTACTATCATACGACTGATCCAGTCTCCTGGTTCAGTCGTGCAACTGAGTCATTCGTATGAAGATGTTCATGCTTATGGTCCATTCGCATGGGCCATTTGCATGATAACTTCATTATTTTAAGTTTGAATGTATTAATTAGTAAACATTATATGTAAACATTAAACCAATCACTAACCTAATTAATTAATTTAATATCAACTTATTAATGAAATATTAATCATTACAAATCACAAACACCCAATATCATTTCATTAGTCATATCAAATTACACCAGAATCAGAGAAACAAGATCTATTAAATTTCATAACATGATCTAGGGATATACATGTATCAACATGTTTATTAGCAATGAGACCATCAATAGATTGATTAGCTAAGGTACTAATACTGACTTCATCCTCTGATTTTGGATTATCACTTGAAGATGAGACACATGATGATGTGGTTTGGAAATTGCTTTCACCTTCAGATTTTACTTCTATCTTGGGAGTAAAATCTGTAGGAGGTACAATATGATTATACCCAATCCCAAACTTCACATTTGAACCAGTTTGCTTATTGAGAAGCATTTCAAACCCCTTGCAGGATGTTACCCAGCGTTCACACTCTACTTGGGTAGCTGCAAGTGTTTCTTTAAGATTCTTATGATTCTCTAAAATGACCTCTACCTTTGCCTTTTCATCAGTGATTTGGCATTTTAGTTTGTAATCTCATCATCTTTTTCTTTTAAGACAGACTCAAACTCAGCTTTTCTTTTGGAAATCACTTTCTGTAGGTCAAGATTTTGATTAATTAAAGCTACATTGCTTCTCTAATTGAGACAAAAACAACTATGCATGACTCAGAACACAACTTGGCCTTAGCCTCAGAAGATACCTGTGGTACCTGTGATGATGAAGCATTTGAGCATGAACCATCAGTAGACTCCAGGGCCATAAGAGCAATATTTCCAAAAGGATTTTCACCACCATATTGACGAGCACCAGAAAACACTTGTTCAGAATAACCAGAAAGATCATGTGGTAAGCTACTCCAGTCAACAACCCCAGGTGTGAAAAAGCTTTGATGTGATTGAAATTGAGATTGTTGATTTGATTGAGATGGTTGAGGCTCAGGTAGGGCATGTGGTTGTTGAGCTATGGCTACTTGAACCTGACTGGACTGAGGCATGTAAAAACAGGGATAAGGATATGGCATTTGACCTTGAGGGACAAAATATGCAGGAGACGATTGAATTTATGAATGATGACCATAACTGGTAGAATGTTGCCTTTTGTTTTGTGAGCTATTGCTTGGAAAGGTCACAAAGGGTGCAGAAGAGTTAGATCCAGATGATCTACACTCTCTTGCAAAATGTCCAAGTCTATGGCACTTGTGACACCTCAACTTGCTCTTATCAAAACCAACTTTGGTTTTTCCAGAGAGACCAGGAAATTTTCTACTTGTCCTTTTGTTAAATTTTTGAGATTTGATATTGATTAATGCCATTTGGCTCAAAATATCCATCTCTTCCAGATCATCATGAGCAATTCCTTTCAAATCATCCATCAAAAAGCAAAAATTATCACTACTACACCCTGAATTACTATCAACACCAACAAAAGCAGGATCTCCATTGTTTGAAGAGAAATCTATATGCTCATCATAAGAACATTCTGATGCAGCATATTCTGACTCATGACCGACCAGAGTAGTATTCCTTGGTACAAAATCATCAGTGAGCTTCCCATATGAAGCCAGTTTCCTTTTCTGTTCTATCTCTCTTTCAAATTTTAACAATTTCCCATGAAGTTGGGTGAGAGATAGATTGTCCAGATTTGCACTGGAGCATAGGACAATAGTATATGTGTCCCATCTCTCAGGCAGGGATCTGAGGAATCTGTTGTTCATCTGATTGTTTGTATATTCATGTTTAACCATTTTTAGCTCTGATATCAAACAGGAAAATCGCTCAAACAATTGAGTCAGTGACTCACCCTTTCTATGAGAGAATGTCTCATATTGCTGGGCAAGGATCTCTCTATTGTTTGCCAAGACCTCATCAGTTCCTCCAAATTGTTCTTTCAGAGCAACCTAGAGGTCATGAGCAGTTTCATGATGCATAAGTCCATAATAGATTTCATTAGGCAGTGCCATGGCCAGAATTCCATGGGCTTTAGCATCAATTTCAAACAGTTTCAGATCTTCATCTGAGTATTGCTCTTTCTTCTTCGGAACCATCTCATTGGTTTCCGGATTACTCACCGTAGGCTTATATGGTCCATGAACCATAGATTTCCAACAACCTGAACTGTTGACAGACAGGTGATGGAGCATTTGGCGTTGCCATATGTTATACTCACTCCTAACAAGAATCAGAGGCTTTGTTGAGGAGCCAGTATTGTGAGGATCATTGATTGATGAAGCCATTTTCACCAATTCAAACAGGTTCAATGAAGTTTTAACAGATATAGCTCAAAAACTCAACAACTCAGTTAGAAACAAGACGAATCTCAAATTAATTCACCGGAAGCAACAGAAAATCAAACTCTATAACCAATTCTTGCAAATTTGTTAACTCGATCAAACTTAGATATCAAAAGAGCAGTTTCAATGATCAATTGTTAAATCGATCAATGATTAACCAGCCCTAATACCATTTGGAAGGATCGGGATCTAGTTTGATCAATTACATTAAGATTTCCAGCGGAATAGAACAAGAATTAGACGAAATTTAAGCAAAAATAATATGAATTTTCAATCACATAGTGACGGTTATAAAGAGAGAAAGTTTTCTGCAAAGAGAATGTTTTCATTCACGCTCACGCTTCGGTTGCAAGAAATTACGTCAACATTCCTTTTATAAAGGAATGTGATGTCTGCTGATGTCAGTTGATAGTGACATCTAACTAATTTATACAAACAACTGAAAATAAACTAAACTACTAAAGTTATAACATCTAAAGGTAAGAACTTCAGATGTTTTACATGAAATAAAACTACTGATTACAAACTACTGAAAGGTAAACCATCACAACTACTGAAATAACTACTTCACCTGTTCTGACAACTTCTGAGAACTTGGTCTTCAGACTTTGTCTTCAGCAGTTGTCTTCAGACTTTGTCTTCATACTTTGTCTTCAGCTGTTGTCTTCATACTTTGTCTTCAGCTGTTGTCTTCAGACTTTGTCTTCAGACTTTCTCTTCAGCCTTTGTCTTCAGACTTTGTCTTCAGACTTTGTCTTCAGACTTTGTGTTCAGACTTTGTGTTCAGACTTTGTCTTCAGACTTTGTCTTCAGACTTTGTCTTCAGACTTTGTCTTCAGACTTTGTCTTCAGACTTTGTCTTCAGACTTTGTCTTCAGACTTTGTCTTCAGACTTTGTCTTCAGACTTTGTCTTCAGACTTTGTCTTCAGACTTTGTCTTCAGACTTTGTCTTCAGACTTTGTCTTCAGACTTTGTCTTCAGACTTTGTCTTCAGACTTTGTCTTCAGACTTTGTCTTCAGACTTTGTCTTCAGACTTTGTCTTCAGACTTTGTCTTCAGACTTTGTCTTCAGACTTTGTCTTCAGACTTTGTCTTCAGACTTTGTCTTCAGACTTTGTCTTCAGACTTTGTCTGCAGACTTTGTCTGCAGACTTTGTCTTCAGACTTTGTCTTCAGACTTTGTCTTCAGACTTTGTCTTCAGCTGTTGTAGACCACTTCAATTGTTATGATGTCTGTATCAATAGACTAGGGACATATGTATCAATAGTTCTAGAACTCACCTTAGTAGCCTTTGGGTATGACTTCCTTCAAACCCGCTTGGAATTGAGTTCAAACACCTTGAATTCAAATTCCCAGTTCTTCTTCTTATTCAGACCCGAAACTTCTTCACTTTCTCTGTCTAAATCTGGTTGAAAAGGTGTTGAGTAAACAACATGGGCGGCCATACTACCATTTACACCTACTTTTGAAACCACTTGTCCTTTTGACTCATATAACCTCTCAACTTGGATTAAATAGTGTTTCCTTCTTTTATTCGCTCTTTTATTCTTTCTTCCTTGCCTTTAAAAATATTCAGGTGTTACAAAATGAATCCACTTCTACCCAAAACACTTCAAGAGCCCTCCACAAGAAACTTCTAACATTCTTTCCTAAATATCCAAGAAAGCAATCAAAATGACAATAGTGGATCAACAGAATACTTTATTGACCATCTAGGCAAGGAAACAAGGTGTAAAGAAGCTTAAAAGTACTCGTGCTCAGTGATTAAGAATCAAGAATTAAATTACAAGTGCTGAATGAATGTCATAAGACGTCAAACAATGAATGAAAGCATGATCGATAAAAAAGAAGTCAAATCAATGTAACGTGACCAAATAAATAAGATTTAATTGTATTTTAATCAAAATTAGGCAACTATAAATTGGTGAATCAAAGAATTCATAAAAGCTTAACTTAATACATGGGAAAGGAACTATTTATACCAAAACATAAACAACAATGGTTTATTTTCCTTATTATAACAATGTCCAATGCTGTAGAATTTTGATTCTCAAGACCTCTAAACACACGTGTGAACCAATATAATCAAATATTATTATAAGAATCATTGAAATCATACGAATCATTCAAAATTGGAACATAGTATGTTTGGTATCAATCCAAACTAAAACCGAACACGAAACCACACGAACGAGCCTTGAAATCATGTTTTTGATGTTGGATCTTGAATGCCCAAGACACATACAAGATTGATGTGGTTAGTACGTTATGATCCAAATCGGATCATACCCAATAACAAGCTAAACAAACACCAATAAATATTTATTTGTTGATGAGATCAAACAAATAAATATTGACACCAACTTTGAAAATAGGTTTTCTAAAACTTTGCTTTTGAAAAAGAACAACATTATATGGATAATTTGTTCATGACATATTATTTGTTTCATTATTTAAGTGACTTAAATAATAACAAATAAAATGTGTTAGTGCTATAAATTAAAAAGAGGTTTTTAGTTTTATAAACTTGTGGGTTAAGAGTGTTACTTTTTTATAAAAAATGAAATGGGGAACCCATTTCAAAAATGCATTTCGACCGCCCTTAGTGGTATTTGGCAATAATTTTGCCTTGGTCTTTGAATGTAAGATATTCTTGCACTCTTCCATCAAGCACAGTTTCTCACACCCAAAAAAAAGCAAGTTCCTTTCCCTTCTTCCAAGCTGAAAATTCAATTTGCAAAGCTGAAAATCAGGGTTTTGGTTGGGCATTTCGGATTTTGCAAAAAGAAGGTCTTGAGTTTTGGTGTTCTTCTACTTAACAATATTAGGTGTTTGCTAAGGTTTGTGGGTATACAAGCTTGAGGACTCTCATTTTGGAGTCTATACATTCAAGAAGCAACATCTCCTTTCTTCTCAACATTACTACAACATCTTGTTCTTGAAAGGTAGTCTCAAGAACACCCCATGGTTATTTTTGTTTTTGATAGCATTTCATTTCACATATATATATATATATATATATGATCCTTGTTCTTGGGTTTTGTTCATGGTTTAAAATGGTTCATTTTTCAGATTGTTAACAAAATGTTTAAACCTTATATCCGTTGTGTTCTTATAGTTTAAATGGTTAAACTAGCTTTGACAAACTTGTTACAAAACCCAACAATGGCATTTAGAACCGGATATGTGGACTATGTGCTTCAAAAGTTCTTGAAAGGTTAGATTTCATGGACTTTTTCAACCCATTAGAGGCTGTCTTGTTTTGGATGATTGAATCCCATATGTTTCAAGGTTTTATCTTACATGCTTTAGTATAAATCTTGAAAGATTAACATCAAATGGTTGATTGGATTGTTTGGACAAAACCCTAAAGTTTTGGTTCATGTTGCCTAGAACATTAAGGTTATAAAAGGAGGTTAATTTTTGTTCTTGGATGTTGTATATGATACATATTTTGGTGCATAACATAGCCTTCACCTTATGTGTTTTGGATTTGGTTGATTGTGGTTTGTCATGTTGGTTTTGATTCTTGAAAAGTTTCTATTTTTTGTGTTTGTATTTAGGGTTGTAATTTATTTATTCATTTAGTTATGTATTAAATAGATTAGGTGCATTTCTTTTATTAAAAAATTGTATTAGGATATGTTTTGTAAAAGAAGATGCACAAGATGAACACCCAAAGAAGGACACATAAGACATGGACACTTGAAGCATTTGGATGTGGATTCAAGTGGGAGTTCATGGACACATTTTGATGTGTCATTGTTAACCCTTAGGCTTGACCTTATGACAACACTTGTGATGGAAAACAAGTGTAGTCAACTTAGTGGCTATGGTTATGCACTTATGTTTGTATGATTATGCTTGTTTGGTTGTTTGTTGTATGGTTTCTGTTTGATATTTGGATATGCATAACAAAGTCATTAAAAAACTTAACAAGCTGCAAATTTATGGTTTTTTATCATTAAGTGATTAATAAAAGGTTATTAAAACGATTAAGGATTTTAATAAAAGGGGTTTTATTAAAAAGTGAACCATAGGGTACCTTGTAATTGAAAGCATGCAAGTATAAGGTACATAGGGTTTTCTAAACTAGTATTGTGAAAATTTAAAATTTCTTTTATAAAAAAGTTAAACACCGTCCTTTTGCACACACTTGAGTCACTTGGAAACTCTTAATGGGATAAAAGTCACCTAACCATTTTGAGGGAACTGATGATTTGAGGTGGGGATACCATATTTGTGGGATAAAGATCACTTAACCACTTATGTTGGAAAACTCACATGTGTGTGCAAGTAGGGTAACTTGATTTGCAAACCATGTTAAATGGATCACCTACAATATGGTTTACAAAGGTGTTGATGGGATAAACATACCGACTATACATATGATGTTTTAATGTCGATACCATACCTCTAGAAGTTGCAAAGGATTGCAATTGTCAAAACGTTGACTACCTTGTTAATTTAAATAATGGGATAAAGGTCACCTAACCATTATTTGAATGTAACGTTGGATTCTAGAATTTTAAAATTGTGTAAGACACTTAAAAGGGGCTTTAATTATTAAAATATGAACAATATCTAAAATACTAAAATTGAACTTTGTTAGATTTTGTAGATGGCCAATAACAACAATGAAAATAATGATATCCCGTCCGCTTACTCACTATCACTAAGGACCATTCTCCAAAACGAGCGTCTAAACCATAATAACTTTATTGATTGGTTTCGAAACTTGAGAATTGTTCTCAAGCAAGAGAAACGATCATATATTTTAGACGATCCGATTCCCGATTGTTGGATTCTGTGTGCCCAAGACACTTAGAACATTGATGTGGTTAGTACGTTATGATCCAAGTCGGGTTATACCCAACAACAAGCTTGGCAAACACCAATTAAATATTTAATTGATGATGTGATCATGCAATTAAATATTTACACCAATTTAGAAAATGGGTTTTCTAAATAAGTTGCATGTAAGTGGGATCAACTTATTAGGATATTTTGTTCAACAATATTATTTGATGTGTTGTTTAAATTAGTTAGATGACACCAAATATTAAGTGAGAAATTACAGCTTATAAATTAAATGGTTAATTGTATAAGTATGTAACTATATTTATATATCTTGTACATACAATTAATTGTATGTCTAGTATATGTGACATTTTAATGTGTGATGGTTTTGAGAGGGAAAAGGGTTTTTAAACCCCTTTTGGCCGCCCCTCCCCTCTCATCCTATTGGACCAAACTAGTTTTGACCATCAACACACTTTTAATTGAGTCTTGGACTCAAAAATCTGATAGACCACACACAATACATGCAACTTTGAAAGACAAAAACTCTCAAAACCTCTCCCTCTTGGTCTCGGCTGGGCAGCAGCTTTTGAAGCAGTTTCTTGGTCTTGATTTGGTGATCTCTCCCTAGCAAGAGTTGTGTATGCTTCACAAGGCTTTGGGTTTAAGCACTTGAGGACTCCTCCTTGAAGTCTTGGCCAAAAGAACAAGCATCAAACATCCCATTTTGGTCGACATTTGGTGCTGGAACAAGGTAGTTGTCACAGCTTGTTCAAGCTGTGATTTTATGTACGTTTATGTATTGACATAGCTTGTCTATTCACATAAGAATGATCCTCATGATTTGGGTTTGTTTTTCATAACATATGAACATATAGAAGATAAGATTTTCAGAATGTTTAAAAGGTTAAACATGGATTTTGTGTTCTAGCAAACCCATCAATGGCATCAAGAGCCGGTTATGTGGATGACTTGCTTGTTTTGTCTTTAAAATTGGTTTTAAAGCATGATTATAAACTAGTTATAGACTGATTTTGGGCTGTTATTGTTTGGTTGAATGATTCCCCAACTTTCAAGATCGTATCACACATGCTAGTGATTAGATCTTGAAAGATAGATATTTTGATGTGTTGATTGTTTAGACAATGTTTAAAACCAAAAATTTCAGTTTATGTTGGCTGAAATTTGGTGGTTTTAAAAGGGGTTTCATTATATGTTTTGATGTTATGATCATTTGATGATAGTGTGCATAACCTAGCCTTTGACCTTGTGATGTTTTGGATGCTTGTGTTGGTTGTATTCTTTCATTCAATTGGGTTGTAATTATTCATTCATTTGGGTTGTAATTATTCATTCATTTGGTTTGTAATAGATTAGGTGCATTTCTTTTATTAGAAAAATGTATTAGGATACTATTTTGTAAAAGGAAGATGCACAAGTTCAAGACCCAAAGATGGACATCAAAGAAATGGAACTTGAAGCATATGGATGCAAGTTCAAGTGAGGTCTAAGATGACCTGGATTTAGTGTTGATTTCAACCTTAGAAAAGACCTTATGACAACACTTGTGATGGCAAACAAGTGTTGTCAACTTAGTAGCTATGGTTATGCACTCATGTTTGTATATATATATGCTTGTCTGATTGTTTGTTGTTTGATTGTTTGGTTAGTACTTGGATATTCATTACAAACTCATTACCAACTTAACAAGCTGAAAATTGTTGGTTCTTAAAAGTTAATAAAAGTAATTAAAATGGTTTAATGACTTTAAAGATTAAAATTGGTTTTAATCAAAGAACCATAAGGTATCTTGTATTTGATAGCATGCAAATACAAGTACATAGGATTTACTAAACTAGAATTAAGAAATCTCTAATATTTTAAAACGAGATCAACACCGTCCTTTTACACAACACTTGAGTCACTTGGGAACTCTTAGTGGGATAAAGGTCACCCAACCATTTTGAGGGAACTTGTGATTTGAGGTGAGAATGCCTTACTTATGGGATAAAGGTCACCTAACCATTTGTTTTGGCAAACTCACACGTGGGTGTAAGTAGGATGTCTTGATTTGCAAACCATGTTAAATGGATCACCTACAATGTGGTTTCCAAATGGTGTTGATGGGATTTTCATGCCGACTTTACATATTATGTTCAAGAGTCGATCCCATACCTCTAGAAGTTGCAAATGGTTGCAATCGTCAAACGTTGACCACCTTATTAATTTAAAACGTGGGATAAAGGTCACCTAACCACAATTTAAATGTAATATTGGGTTCTAGATTTTAATATGAAAAGTCTTGTAAGACATTTGTTATTAAAATTACAATATCGAAAATACTAAATAAAACTTTGTTAAATTTTGTAGATGGCCTCTAATAATGATAATTCCGATAACTCATCCGCGTCCAACCAATCCCTACGAGCGATCCTCCAAAAGGAACGTCTAAACCATAACAACTTCATCGATTGGTATCGAAACTTGAGAATTGTTCTCAAGCAAGAGAGACGATCGTATGTTTTAGACGACCCTGTCCCCGATCAACCTAGCGAGGATGATGAGGAGGCCTTTAATGATTGGCTGAAATACACTGAGGACTCCATCCAAGTGTCTTGTCTCATGCTAGCGAGCATGACTCCGGATCTCCAAAAGGAGTATGAACACCACGGGGCTTATGACATGATAACCCAGCTGAAGGAAACGTTCCAACAGCAAGCAAGGGTTGAGCGCTTCGAAACGGTTCGAGCGCTCCATGCATGTCGTATGGACGACAACCAATCTGTTTCATCTTATGTACTTAAGATGAAAAGTCACATTGACCGCCTCGAGAGGCTTAATTGTCCCGTCTCGAAGGAATTGTCCACGGATTTGATCCTCAATGGCCTTACCAAGAGGTTCGAGACATTCGTGTTGAACTACAACATGAATGCATGGGACAAAAGCATTGGTGAACTTCACTCAATGCTCAAAACGGCCGAGGCGGCCATGGGTAAAAGGGTTTTACCCGTTCTCACCATCAATGAAGGTGGGAACAATAAAAGGCCTCGTCCCGCACCTAAGGCAAAGGTTGCCAAGGGTAAGGGATCTACTTTGGGAAAAGGGAAATGGGTGGCAAGGGTGCCTCCCAAACCACAAGAGAAGAAGCAAAAGGTTGCTACTAATGACCCATGCTTCAAGTGTGGGGAGATTGGACATTGGGCAAGGAATTGTCCTGTCCATCTCCAAGAGTTGAAAGCAAAGAGATGCCGGGCAGACCTCAGGTACAATATACATGATCCATATTGATTAAACATGATATCCTCTAACACATGGGTATTAGATACCGGATGTGGAACTCACATTTGCAATTTGTTGCAGGGGTTCAAAAGAAGTAGTGACTTCAAGAAAGGGGATGTAAGCCTCTACATGGGCAATGGGGCTAAAGTTCAAGTAGAAGCCCATGGTGACTACATCTTGAAACTTCCAAATGGTTTGGAAGTAATTTTGAACAATG
Organism: Flaveria trinervia; assembly: GCA_025506515.1. NCBI lineage: Eukaryota > Viridiplantae > Streptophyta > Magnoliopsida > Asterales > Asteraceae > Flaveria > Flaveria trinervia. The sequence continues at coordinate 42,535,586 of CM046456.1, forward strand.
TTTTGTATGCTCCTAGTTTGACTAGGAATATTATCTATGTAGCCCTGTTAAAACAATTTGGATATGTAAAATCATTCGTTGAGGAAAATATCCATGTTTCTTTTAATGGATGTTCTATTTTAAAGCTATTCCCATTAATGGTATTTATGAATTGGTTCATGAAAATACTTTAAATAGTTCATTGTACCAAACTAACACCAAGAAACTCAAGTTGGACTTAAGTGATACCTATCTTTGGCATTGTCGTCTTGGCCATATAAACAAGAAACGTTTACAAACACTTCAAAAGAATGGTCTTTTAAAAACAAATGAATTGATTCATTTGATGTTTGTGAATCTTGTTTACAAGGTAAGATGACTAAGGCACCTTTTAGTGGGACTACCGAAAGGGCAAAGGATTTATTAGGAATCATACATTCGGATGTATGTGGTCCTTTTAAGCCAATGACTAGGAATGGTGAAAGATACTTCATTACCTTTACCGACGATTATAGTCGCTATGGGTATGTGTACTTATTAAGGCACAAAGATGAAGCTTTTGAAATGTTCAAAATCTTCAAGAATGAAGTAGAAAATCACTCAACAAGTCAATTAAAGTTCTCCGTACCGATAGAGGAGGTGAATACCTAAGTGAAGCTTTTCAAGATCATCTTAGGAGTTGTGGGATTGTCTCACAGCTCACTCCACCTGGAACACCACAACATAATGGTGTGTCTGAGAGGAGGAATCGAACCTTATTGGATATGGTCCGATCTATGATGGCTAGAAGCTCATTACCTCTATCATTTTGGGTTTCGCTTTGCTCTCCGCGGCCCGTATTCTAAACATGGCCCCAACCAAAAAGGTGGAAAGGACACCTTTTGAGATATCGCATGGAAGAGTTCCATCCCTATCGTACTTAAGGGTTGGGGATGTGAGGCTTATGTTAAGACTCCCACCCCAAACAAATTGGATGTCCGATCCACCAAGTGTATCTTTATTGGATATCCTAGAGATTCTATGGGATATTATTTCTATGATCCAATGGAACAAAAGGTGTTTGTTGCCAGAAAGGGTGAGTTCTTAGAAGCAAAGTTCCTTATGGAAGGAGCTAGCATTAGAACAGTGGATCTTGAGGAAGATCAAGAACCACAGCCCGATGCACATTTGGTTGAAACTAGCACTCAACATGAGGATGTTGAGGATGATCAAGTGGTTGATCAATACACACAACACGTTCGCAGAAGTGGTAGAACTAGTAATCCACCAGAAAGATATGGATTTTTCATGGATGGATGCTATGTGATAGATTCTGATGAACCAACCACATACCATGATGCAATGTCCAACACGGATTGTGACAAATGGCTTGAAGCCATGAACGTTGAGATGCAATCCATGTATGACAATCAAGTATGGGACTTGGTTGTACCACCTCTTAACTCCAAGATAGTTGGAAGTAAGTGGGTTTTCAAGAAGAAAACCGATATGCATGGAAACTTGGATACTTATAAAGCTAGACTTGTAGCAAAGGGTTTCACTCAAACTCAAGGGGTTGATTATGATGAAACTTTCTCACCTGTTGCGATGCTAAAGTCTATAAGGATATTGTTTGCCATAGCTGCTCATTATGATTATGAGATTTGGCAAATGGATGTCAAAACCGCTTTCCTAAATGGATACCTTGAGGAAGATGTCTATATGGTTCAGCCTGAAGGTTTTGTCGATCCAATACATCCTAATAAAGTATGCAAGTTAAAGAAATCAATCTATGGATTGAAACAAGCATCGAGAAGCTGGAATCACCGTTTTGATGAGGAAGTAAAGAAATTTGGTTTCATCAAAAACGCTGATGAGGCTTGTGTGTATAAGAAGGCTAGTGGGAGCACAATAACCTTCCTAGTATTGTATGTTGATTACATACTGCTATTTGGAAATGACATTCCGACCTTGGAAGGTGTAAAAAACTGGCTTGGAAGTTGTTTTTCCATTAAGGATCTTGGTGAAGCCGCCTATATTCTGGGAATAAAGATCTATAGGGATAGATCAAGGCGGTTGATTGGTTTGAATCAAAGTGCATATATTGATAAAATCTTGAAGAGGTTCAAGATGGAGAATTCTAAGAAAGGTACCGTACCTATTCAAAGAGGAACGATATTGAGTACGACTCAATGTCCAAGCTCAAAGGAAGAGCAAGATAAAATGAAGGCAATCCCATACGCATCTGCTATAGGATCCATCATGTATGCAATGATATGCACTCGACCGGACGTGTCATGCGCCTTAAGCATGACAAGCCGTTACCAGCAGAATCCTGGAAACAGTCATTGGATGGCTGTTAAGAACATACTTAAGTACCTAAGGAGGACAAGAGATATGTTCCTGATCTATGGATCTGGTGACGAGGAACTCGTTGTAAAAGGTTACACGGATGCGAGTTTCCAAACCGATCGTGATGATTCATGGTCACAATCGGGATACATTTTCATTCTGAATGGAGGAGCGGTCTCTTGGAAGAGCTCCAAGCAGGATGTGGTGGCTCTATCAACTACAGAATCAGAATATGTCGCCGCCTCATTGGCAGCTCAAGAAGCTGCATGGTTAAAGAAATTCATTGCCGATCTAGGGGTTGTCCCCTCCATTCAGGACCCCCTAGAGATCTTTTGTGATAAGGAGGGTGCGATTGCACAAATCAAGGAACCCCGTGCTCATCAAAAGACTAGGCATATTGAGCGGAGATTCAACTACATACGAGATGAAGTTGAAAAGGAAAGATATGTATTCGCAAAGTTCACACGGATCAAAACGTTGCGGATCCTCTCACGAAGCTCCTTGAAAAGGCAAAGCATGAATGTCATACTTGTGCCATGGGACTTCGATATTCTAGTGATTGGATTTGATCTGTAAATTTTGTATTTGGATATGTGGAACTTTCTATTATTTGAATAAAATTATTTGGTTATAATGTTTCAAATAATATTCCAATTTAGCATGTTTAATCCATGAGTAAAATGTTTACTCTAAATGTCCGTAGTCGTTCACACTTGTGGGAACAAGTTTGAAGGTAAGACTATTATGAACTTGGATTGGTTGATATTCATAAGGATGAATATAGAGCAATGGGTTGCTACCAAGGTTCATAGATATTTGTGGGATACAAATATTGGACTAACCCGCATCTCAAATTTTACTACATGGAATCTTATTGATTGATCATAAGTAATTTTGAGTAAAGGCGAATATCATTTGGTATCCTCCGACCTGAGATGCATATTGGTTTTGATATTCATCAAGTATTATACCTTGAGCTTCTTCTTCACTGTTCTGAAATAGTGGACAGTACATAAGGGTATATTCAGGTATGACATGAGGTGTCTGTGAGAAACATATGTAGTCAAGATGGAATTTGTTCCTCTTATTCGTTGAGAGTTAGATGTCTAAGGCCTGATAAGTTACTCAACAAGAAATGATCATTCTGTGTTCTTGGATTTGACATGACATCTGAACAAAAGGATAGATGATTGATTCACCTAAATCATTTCAAGTAGGGTACTTGAAAGGGATGATGTTATTGAATGGCTACAAGTCATGCGTATTAAGGGTAGTGAACCGTTGTTAGGTGGTATTTACTGCTTGCATCAACCTTCTATGAATCTTGGGCAAGTGGGAGATTGTTGGATTCTGTGTGCCCAAGACACTTAGAACATTGATGTGGTTAGTACGTTATGATCCAAGTCGGGTTATACCCAACAACAAGCTTGGCAAACACCAATTAAATATTTAATTGATGATGTGATCATGCAATTAAATATTTACACCAATTTAGAAAATGGGTTTTCTAAATAAGTTGCATGTAAGTGGGATCAACTTATTAGGATATTTTGTTCAACAATATTATTTGATGTGTTGTTTAAATTAGTTAGATGACACCAAATATTAAGTGAGAAATTACAGCTTATAAATTAAATGGTTAATTGTATAGTATGTAAATATATTTATATATCTTGAACATACAATTAATTGTATGTCTAGTATATGTGACATTTTAATGTGTGATGGTTTTGAGAGGGAAAAGGGTTTTTAAACCCCTTTTGGCCGCCCTCCCTCTCATCCTATGGACAAACTAGTTTTGACCATCAACACACTTTTAATTGATTCTTGGACTCAAAAATCTGATAGACCACACACAATACATGCAACTTTGAAAGACAAAAACTCTCAAAACTTCTCCTCTTGGTCTCGGCTGGGCAGAGCTTTTGAAGCAGTTTCTTGGTCTTGATTTGGTGATCTCTCCCTAGCAAGAGTTGTGTATGCTTCACAAGGCTTTGGGTATAAGCACTTGAGGACTCCTCCTGAAGTCTTGGCCAAAAGAACAAGCATCAAACATCCCATTTTGGTCGACATTTGGTGCTGGAACAAGGTAGTTGTCACAGCTTGTTCAAGCTGTGATTTTATGTACGTTTATGTATTGACATAGCTTGTCTATCACATAAGAATGATCCTCATGATTTGGGTTTGTTTTTCATAACATATGAACATATAGAAGATAAGATTTTCAGCTTTAAAAATCGTTTAAAAGCCATATTTCCGCTGCGTTTTTCAGAATGTTTAAAAGGTTAAACATGGATTTTGTGTTCTAGCAAACCCGTCACCGATCAACCTAATGAGGAGGCCTATAATAATTGGGTGAAATACACTGAGGACTCGGTCCAAGTGTGTTGCCTCATGTTGGCAAGTACGACTCCGGATCTCCAAAACAAGTATGAACATCATGGAGCATATGACATGATAACCCAGTTGAAGGAAATGTTCCAACAACAAGCAAGGATAGAGCGCTTTAAAATGGTCTAGCACTCCATGCATGTCGTATGGATGACACCCAATCTGTTTCATCTTATGTACTTATGATGAAAAGCCACATTGACCGCCTCGAAAGGCTAAATTTTCCGGTCTCGAAAGAGTTGGCTACGCATATGATCCTCAACTCTTTGTCAAAAAGGTTTGACAACATTGTCATAAATTATAACATGAACGGGTGGGACAAAAACATATGTGAACTTCACTCTATGCTCAAAACTGCCGAGGCTGCCATGGGTAAAAGGGATTTACCCGTTCTCACCATCAACAAAGGTAGGAACAAGAAGAGGCCTCACCCCGCACCCAAGGAAAATGCTGCCAAGGGTAAGGGGCACGTTAGGGGAAAGGGAAAGGAGTGGTCAGAGCGGCACCACCAAAACCAGTGGTGAAGAAGCAAAAGTTTGCTTCGAATGACCCATGCTTTAATTGTGGGGAGGTTGGACATTGGGCAAGAAATTTCCCAGACCATCTCAAAGGGTTGCAAGCTAAGGGGGATGTCGGGCAAACCTCAGGAACAATTTAGATGATTCATATTGATTTAAATTTATATCCTCTAACACATGGGTACTGGATACCCGATGTGGAACTCACATTTGCAACTTATTGCATAGATTCAAAAGAAGTAAGGACTTCATGAAAGGGGATGTTAGCCTCTACATCATGATGCTTCCGAATGGTTTGGAAGCAATTTTGAACAATATTTTGTATGCTCCTAGTTTGACTAGGAACATTATTTCTGTTGCCCAATTAAGACAATATGGTTATGTTTTAACATTTATTGAAAATGACATTCATGTTTCTTTAATTGGCATATTTTATTTTAAAGCTATTCCTATTAAAGGTATTTATGAATTGATTCGTGAAAACACATTATATGAGAGCTCATAGTACCAAACCACCACTAAGAAACTCAAATTGGATGTGAGTGATACCTATCTTTGGCATTGCCTTCTTGGTCATATAAACAAGAAGCGCATACAAACACTTCCAAAGAACGGTCTTTTAAAAGCAAGTGAATATGATTCATTTGATGTATGTGAATCTTGTTTACAAGGTCTAATGACTAAGGCACCTTTTAGTGGCAAATCTGAAACGGCAAAAGATTTCTTAGGCATCATACATTTAGATGTATATGGTCCTTTTAAGCCAATGACTAGGTACCATGAAAGATAGTTCATTACCTTATCGACGTCTATAGTCGAAATGGTTATGTGTACTTGTTAAGACACATAGATCAAGCTTTTGAAGTGTTCAAAATCTTCCAAATTGAAGTAGAAAATCAACTCAACAAGAAAATAAAAATTCTCCGCATCGATAGAGGAGGTGAATACCTAAGTGATGCTTTTACAAATCATCTTAGAAGTTGTGGTATCATCTCACAACTATATCCATCTCGAACACCACAACACAATGGTGTGTCCGAGAGCAGAAATCGAACTCTATTGGATATGGTTCGATCTATGATGGCTAGAAGCTCATTGCCTCTATCATTTTGGGGTTTCACTTTGCTTTTTGCGGCCTGTATCTTGAATATGGCCCCAACCAAGAAAGTGGAAATGACACCTTTTGAAATATGGCATGGAAGGGTTCTATTACTATCATATTTAAAGGTATAGGGTTGTGAGGCTTATGTTAAGACTCCCACCTCAAACAAGTTAGAAAGCGGTTCCACTAAGTGTATCTTCATTGGATATCCTAGAGATTCTATAGGATATTATTTCTATGATCCATTAAAACAAAACGAGTTTGTTGCGAAGAAGGCCGAGTTCTTAGAAGCTAAGTTCCTTATGGAAGGATCTAGCAGTAGAATAGTGGATCTTGAGGAAGATTAAGAACCACAGTATGATACACGTTTGGTTAACACTAGCACTCAACATGAGGATGTTGAGGATGATCAATGGTTGATTAATGCAAAAGGTTTGCAGATCTAGTAGAATTAGTAGTTCACCTGAAAGATATGGATTTTTCGTAGATGGATGCTATGTGGTAGATTCCGATGATCTAACCACTTACCGTGATACAATGTCCAACTTGGATTATTACAAATGGCTTGAAGCCATGAATGTTGAGATGCAATCCATGTATGACAACCAAGTATGGGACTTGGTTGAACCACCTCTTCACTCCAACATAGATGGAAGTAAGTGGGTTTTCAAGAAAAAAACCAATATGCATGGAAACATGGATACTTATAAAGCTAGACTTGTAGCAAAAAGTTTCACACAAACTGAAGGGGTTGATTATGATAAGACCTTCTCACCGGTTGCAATGCTAAAGTCTATTAGGATATTATTTGTCATAGCTGCTCATTATGATTATGAGATTTGGCAAATGGATGCCAAAACCGCTTTTCTAAATGGTTATCTTGAGGAAGATGTCTATATGGTTCAACATGAAGGTTTTGTCAATCCAAAACATCCTAACAAAGTATGCAAGTTAAAGAAATCAATCAATGGATTGAAGCAAGCATCAAGAAGTTGGAATCACCATTTGATAAAGAGAAAATCAAATTTAGGTTCATAAAAAATAGTGATGAAGCATGTGTATATAAGAAAGCTAGTGGAAGCATCGTCACTTTTCTAGTTATGTATGTCGATGACATTCTACTATTTGGAAATGACATTGCAACCTTGGAGGGTGTAAAAGCCTGGCTCGGAAGCTGTTTCTCCATTAAGGATCTTGGTAAAGCCCCCTGTATTTTGGGAATAAAGATCTTGAACAGGTTCAGGATGGAAAACTATAAGAAAGGTATGACACCAATTCAAAAAGTAATGATATTGAGTAAGACTCAATGTCCAAGCTCAAAGGATGAGCAAGACAAAATGAAGGGAATCTCGTATGCATCTGCCATTGGATCCATCATGTATTCAATAATATGCACTACGTCGGACGTGTCATGTGCCTTGAGCATGACAAGCAGATAAAAGCAAAATCCTGGAAAAAGTCATTGGATAGCTATTAAGAACATACTTAAGTACCTAAGGAGGACCAAAGATATGTTCATAATGTATTGATCTGGTGAGGAAGAACTCGTAGTAAAAGGTTACACAGATGCGTGTTTCGAAACTAATCAGGATGATTCACCATCACAATCGGGGTACATTTTCATCTTGAATGGAGGAGCAATCTCTGGTGGAGCTCTAAGCAAGATGTGGTGGCATTATCAACTACAAAGTCAGAATACATCGTCGCCTCATTAACAGCTCAAGAAGCTGCATGGTTAAAGAAATTCATCACCGATCTAGGGTAGTCCCTTCCATTCGGGACCCCCTAGAAATTTTTGTGATAACAAGGGTGCGATTGCTCAAATCAATGAACTCCGTTCACATCAAAATACTAGGCACATTGAACGAAGATTCAAGTACATACGGGATGAAGTTTAAAAGGGAAAGATATGTATTCGCAAAGTTCACACGATTTAAAACATTGTGGTTCCACTCACGATGCTTCTTGAAAAGGCAAAGCATGAAAGTCATACTTGTGCCATGGGACTTTAATATTCTAGTGACTCGATTTGATCTTTAATTTTGTATTTAGATGTTGTAACCCATTATTACTTTAATGAATTATTAGGTTATAATGGTTCAACTAATATTCCTATTTTGCATGTTTAAAATCCAAGAGTAAATGATTTACTCAAAACGTCCGTAGTCGTTCATACTTGTGGGAACAAGTATGAAGGTAAGACTATTATGAACTTGGATTGGTAGATATTCTTATGGATGAATATAGAGCAAACGGTTGCTGCCAAAGTTCATAGAATTTGTGGGATGCAATATTGGACTGACCTGTATCTCAAATATTACTACATGGAATCTTCCTGAGTGATCATAAGTAATTTTGAGTAAAGGCGAACATAATTTGGTATCCTCTCACCTGAGATACATATTGGGTCTTGATATTTACCAAATATTATACATCGACTTAGTTCTTCGTTGTTCTAAAACATGGCAGTACATAAGTTTGAGTTCAGGTATAATACAAGGTAACTGTGAGAGACATACGTAGTCAAGATGGGATTTGTCTTTCTTATTCGGTGAGAGTAAGATGTCTAAGGCTTGATAATGTTAAATCAATGGAGAATGATTACTCTCTGTCTTTAGAATTTAACATGACATATGTGATAAAGGGATTGATGATTGATTCGCCTAAAACATTTCAAGTAAGGTACTTGAAGAGGATGATGTTGTTGAATGGAACTTAGTTATATGTATTAAGGGTAGTAAACCATTGTTAGGCGGTATTTACTGCTTGCATCAATCTTCTATGAATCTTGTGCAAGTGGGAGATTGTTGGATCTTGTATGCCTGAGACACATAAAAGATTGATGTGGTTAGTACGTTATGATCCAAGTCAGGTCATACCCTATAACAAGATATACAAACAGCAATAAATATTTATCTATTGATGAGATCATACAAATAAATATTGACACCAATTGAGAAAATGGGTTTTCAAAAATGGTGGTTTTGTAATAGAATAAGATTATACGGATAATTTGTTCATGAGAAATTATTTATTTCATTATTTAAGTGAGTTAGATAATGAAAAATAAAAGTGTGTTGATGTTATAAAAATAAAAGAGGTTTTAATTTTATAAACTTGTGGGTGGAAAGTGTAATTTTTTTGTAAAAATTAAAATGGGTGGAACCCATTTTGAATGGGTTTTCGGCCGCCCCTTTGTGGGGCTTTGGAGAGTCATTTAGTCTTGGGCTCTACAAGAATTTATTCTCTCTTTCACTCTTCCATCTAGCTCTCTCTCTCTCTCACACAAGCAAGGACTTTTCTCTCATCTTCTTTTGGCTAGAAAGTCGTTTTTGCATGCTGAAAAATCGGTTTTGGCTTGGCTGGATTCGGATCAACAAAAAGAAGGATAGCTATTGGTGTTCTTCTACCTAACAAGTTAGGTGTTTGCTAAGGCTTGTGGGTATACAAGGTTAAGAGCTTCTTTTTTGGAGCCTAGACATTCAAGGAACATCATGTTCTTCTTCTCATCCTTACTACACCATCTTGTTCATCAATGGTAGTTTCAAGAACACCCTTTGGTTGCATTTTTGTTTTTGATAGCATTTCATTTCACATATATACATATATTTATATGATCCTTTGTTTTTGGGTTTTGTTTTGGGTTAAAAATCGTTCCCAATTTCAGATTATAAAACATTTTTTAACTTCTAAAATCTGCTACGTTTTTCAAGTTTAAATGGTTGAACTTGCTTTGATAAACATGTTACAAAACCCAATAGTGCATATGTTTATGGATGTGAATGTGTGATGCATGATGCTTATGATGCATGATGCTTATGATTGTATATGTTAGTATGATGATGCGTGATGATGTTATGCTTATGTGTGATATGGTTTCTTATGTTCCTTAATACATATTATGATGTGACATTACGTGGTGTGATTATGAAAATGAATGTAAAGTATTATCTTAACAAAGTGAAAGATTTAAGATAATGAAAGTGGAACATAATTAATGAACAAATGAAAAGTCATGCAGCAACTGAAAGGAGGTTCACAACTCATTGAGAGTTGTTAGCTCAACTGTGTGACTATAATGCGTGATTCTGGCTAACTCAAAAGGGTTCATACACACAGTAGGAGTTACTTAGTGACTGCTCCAATACGCGCGATTTGGTAATTACTGTGTGTTATGTAGAGTGCGATTTTGGCTAACCCATAAGAGTTCACAAACAGGGGAGTCAGTCTTAGTGACTACTATATACGTGCGATATGTGCGAAATAGGGTCGTTGTCGCTTAACCCTACATGATATAACTTTGTGCTCAAGAGGAGGTTAAGCATACGACAGGACCTAGATAGAAGTGAAAGATAATAAATATACGAAAAGTGCGATAAGTACAAAATGTGTGAAACGTGCTATAATAATTATTACCTTGATGTACGTATGATGTGGGATCATGTGTGATAGTAAAGTAAATGTTTTAATGAAAGTAAGGTAATATAAAGTTTTATAAAACTATAAGTCACTCATCAACGCTGACTTTTATGCATTTTCTAGTTAGCAGGTGATTGTTGCTCAGGATGGCACGGGGTGACTACTTGGATCATTTTGGATGACATTCTTTTGTATAATGTTTTAGCATTGTAATGCGAACAAATGATATTTTATAATTAATATTGTATTATTTTGCAAAAGCAATTATAATAAAATGTTTGTTTTAATGTTTCCGCTACAATATTTATTAAACCTAATGCAATTATATGTTTTATGTGCGATGATTGACCAGCTGTGAGCATCCCGAGAACATGGCCTTACAACATAACACATTAATACATAGCATCACATAAACATCACAAACCCCATCACATATCATCACACATATTATGTATCATCCATTTACAAACAAATACACATGCACAACAAGTACAAGTCATCATAGAACATAACCGACCCACCGCGGGGCAGCGGGGGTTCGGGGGCTGCAACCCCTGATGGCGGGGTCCTAGGCGAAGCAACCTCTAGTGGGGTCCAAGGGGCAACACCCGTGGTTAGGGTCGGGCTGCCAGGTCATTTATATAGCACATTTTATTATTGAAAAATTTATCTTCCTCTTCAAATCATGGTCCTTTAAAAAATATATTTAGTATGCATTCCCAGCCCCAAACTAGTTCAAAACAATTAAATAAGGGATTTAGAATTCCCGTGGACTCGATGAGTAGCTTCTTAATCAAGCTTTCAAAACAAGGGTCCCACTACATAGCCTATAGATAAGTTAATACTCAAAAGATTTAATTTCTGCCTAATTTCGCGACTAATTTCGCTACCACATCAGCAATTTCGTGGGCGGTTTCGCCGGTGGTTTCGCGGGCGTTGTCGTGGCTGTCGTCGCGGCCGTCGTGCGCAGGCTCTTCTTCCTGCTACTCATCGGAGAAAACCTTGTTAGTCTCCGATCGCTCTAGTCCTCCCGAGGACCTGTTCCTTTCCCTTCTTTCTCCTTCCCGCACAATCTTTGTCACTTTAATCACCACTGATGGTAAGATCGTGTGCATGACCTCATACACCTCCTCAACAGTAGCCTCCTTCACCAAGGCTCTGAATTTAGCACTCTCGTCCCCGGCCTTCGAACGAGGTGTCTCTGGTTCTTCATAAACCACCTCTTCGGCTCTAGGCCTTCCTCTTGTGTCCCGTAGTTCAACACCACGTCCACCATGACCTCCACCATGTGAAGCCTTTGATGATCTACCACTGGCCATCCTCTAAACACACTATAAGATTCAAACACTAACATGGTCATTCAAGGGAATAACTTAGTTTATGTCAAGTATATTAAGTCCCTAATTATAATGGCTAGTTGTGATTAGCCACTTACTTTACTCTTCATACCCTAAGCATTTCCTATCCTTACTACAACAGTATCAAAATCTAGTAAAAGCACATAAACCACATAACATGCGCACGTAAAACCGGTTAACATTAAAGAAAATACCACGTGGCATGCAGGTAATCGGACTAGCATCCCTTCCCTTTCCATCCCATTATCAGTTTAAGTTTAGGTTTCTTTTCAAACTTTACCCGTTTCACTTAAACTCTGGCTCTGATAACAACATGTAAGGCCCCATTCCTGGGATGCTCACAGCTAGTCATTCATCGCACATAAAACATATATTTACATTAACATTAATAAAAAATTACCGTAGTAACAGTTAAACAACCTTTTCAGTCCATTATAAATGCTTTTGCAAAATAATACAACATTCATTACAAAACATTGTTTGTTCGCATTACAATCTAAAAACATTATACAAAAGAATGTCATCTAAAATTAGCCAAGTAGCCACCCCATGCCAGTTTGAAGCAACCATTACCTGCCAACTAGAAACACATAAAAGTCAGCGTTTTACTGAGTGAGTTCTACTTTTAAAATGAAACATACTTTACTTTTGTTTAAAACCATTCTTTACATTTTACGCGATCAAGCATCATACGTACACATAGGTAATATCATTATTATCTTCATCATTCGTTTGTTAAATTTCGTTCATTCATTGTACATTATTATCATTCATTTTCATTCACTTTCATTCATAAACTTCCTTACATAACGTTCGTAAGTTCATTAGTTCTGATGCCATGTACATTGCCCTGAACATTGTGCACGAATCTGGTTACTAGGCTTGAGGTATTTCATAGACCTCGAACATTGTGCACGAAGCTGACTCCAGTACATAGAGCAAGTACACTCATCACTTATCTTTTCTCTTTCATTCTGGACCAATGCGATATGCTATACCCCGAACAATGTGCACGAAGCTGGTTACTAGACCTGAAGTCTTTCATAGATCTCGAACATTGTGCACGAAGCTGAATCCAGTACCTATGGCAAGCAGCAAGCATCCTATACGTATGGTTAATCAGAAAGATTAGAACCCAGTGTGCATCCTTCCAGGGTAGCTAACCCGCACACAGTTAAGCTAACTCCCTTTATTGGGTGTGAACCTCCATACTTTGCTTACAAGACTTTCTTACTTTCATTCATTCATTATGCATGCATTCTTTCCTTACTTTCCTCTTTTCATTTTCCTCCACTTTACATTACATAATACTTTTCATTTCATTCATCAACATTCAACGTAAAGCCATGGAAAATAAACGTACATAACAAGGAACATAAACATGAACATCAACATACAAAACATCACCATACAAGGCACCATCATACATAACGTTACAATCATCAAGCATGCCATAACATACCCCATACATCATCAAAAGTCAACTTACTTCTCCCCCGGGAACATCTTAAGTGAAAGCCTACATTTCACTTTTTCCACAAAAATCAGAAAAACAATATAAGTCCTAGGCGCATGGGCACTATGCAGGTGGATGGCCTTTCTGGTACATGGGGAACACTTAGGCGCATGGGAAACTTCTGGGCGCATGGGCACTATTGGGGCGCATGGGCAACACTTAGTCATTATGGACAAATTCTAGGCGCATTGGCACTATGCATGCGCATGGGTGCCTAGGCACATGAGCTTTCTAGGCGTTTGAACACTTAGCCAATTCTACCTCTTACAGTCGCATGGCTACTATTTGTGCGCATGGGAACACTTCGGCAATTTATAGCATTGAACACATGGGCCACTAGTTAGGTGCATGGGCAGTCTAAGTCACACTTAAACAACTAAAATCAGTACCCAATCATCATCTAACATGTTCTAATCTTAAATCTTCCATTCTAAGCCATAGAAACACATTCATAACATCATCATAAACATCAACACACCAAAACCAAACCCTACCCGTAAACACTTTCATACACACACCTACATGTGAAAACCCATTTTTATAAAAAAAATTCATACATGCATTTCGAGCCCCAAATCTGTTTAAAACAAGTAAAAAGGGGGTTCTAGAATTCACCTTAGCAGCCTCTTGGGTATGACTTCCTTCAAAACCCGTTTTCTACAAGTTCACAACTAAAACGACCAAAAACACACACACCCGAACATATAAACACTGATAGGCATGCAACTGAGGCAGAGGCCAGTCAAGAACATAATAAAACCATAAACTCTTACCTTGAATTCGATTTTTTCTGGTTCTTCTCTCTAAAACCAAGAGTTTTCAGCTTTTGCTCGTCTCTCTCTAAAAATATCCGAAAGGTATGGTGTTGTACTAGAAGTGGGTGGCCATGCCCACTTTTACACCAACATTTCAAAGTTTGTCCTTTTGACACTTTTAACCCCTTAGCTTGGGTTAAATTGCATTTCTTTCTTTTTGTACACTTTCTAAAATGACCGGCTGTTACAAGTCACCCCCCTTATATAGGATTCATCCCCTAGACCTGTTATTCCTCAAACAAGTGTGCGTAATGCTATATCATCTCCACTTCAGTCTCCTAATTAGACTCAAATCCATTCGTGTGCTTCCACTGTACACGCACAAGGGGAACTACTTTACTCCTTAACCTCTTCTCATTAATATCCATGATCGCCACTAGTTGCTCCACATAATTGAGCTGTTCATTTATCTCGATATCTTCAAGTTTTATAACCATATCTTCGTCTACTAAACACTTTCTCAGATAAGATAAATGGAATGATGGGTGAATTCCACTGAACACAACCGGTAACTCTAATCTATAGGCCACCTCTCTTACTCGAGCAATAATTAGAAAATGCCCTATGCACCTTGGGCTCAACTTGCCCGACTTTCTAAACCGAATGATACATTTCCATGGTGAGAATTTCATGATGACTCTATCACCCACCTAGAACTCAATCGGTCTTTGCCTCTTATCGGCATACGACTTCTGCCTAATCCTAGTTGCCTTCATAAAGGCTTTGATCTTTTCAAGATTCTCATTTGTAGCCTCGATCACCTCTATACTCCCCAACTCCTCTTGACCAATATCACTCTAATAGATGAGTGTTCGACATCTACTACCCTATAGCATCTCATAAAGGGGCCTACCAAAGCTTGCATGATGGCTACTATTGTATGAGAACTCAGCTAACGGTAAGTGATCATCCCAACTTCCTCCAAAATCAATGACGCATGCCTGAAGCATATATTGCAGCATCCAAATCGTCCTTTCTAACTGACCATCCTTGCGCGGTATGTGGTAGCTTCGTAACAAAATCCATGGTGATATGCTCCCACTTCCACTACGGTATGTCCAACGGTTGGATCTTCCCATAGGTTTGTTGATGCTCGGCTTTCGCTTGTAAACAAGTAAGGCATTTACTCACACATTCCGCTACGTCACACTTCATACCCAACCACCAATACTCTTTCTTCATTTCCTGGAAGATCTTCGTAGCACCGGGATGAAACCTAAAATGAGGAATCCACATACGACCAAATCGGGTTCTAACACCAAGTGTGTTTTCACCCAACTCCGTGACTAGGCCTCTCATTCTTTCAGAGTTAAGATGATCTTCTTTCAATGCCTCATCTTGAAACTCTTGGACCTGTTTCATCACATCAGGGGTCATAACCAACTGATAAGCCTTCACCCGAATCTGCTCGGCTCTCTCCTTTCAGCTAAGAGCATCAGTCACCACTTGGCTTTGCCCAGATGGCAATGGATCCTGTAATCATAATCCTTTATGAGCTCAAACTATCTCCTCTTCCTCATGTTCAAGTCTTTCTGATCGAAGATGTACTTCAAGCTCTTGTGGTCGGTGAATATGGTGCACTTCATCCCGTATAGGTAGTGCCTCCAAATCTTTAATGCAAAGACCATAGCTGCTAACTCTAAGTTATGAGTAGGATAGTTAACCTCATGAACTTTCAACTATCAGGATGCATAGGCTATAACATTTCATCTCTGCATCAACACACATCCTAACTCCGAGTAGGAAGCATCTCAATAAACACCAAATCCTCTCTCCTTTCGGGTAGTGACAAGACAGGAGCTTGAGTTAACGTCATCTTTAACTCCTCAAATGCCTTTTCCTGATCTTGACCCCATACAAACTTCACAACTTTAAGGGTCAACTTGGTTAGTGGAGAAGCTATCATAGAGAAGTCTTGGATGAAGCAATTATAATAACCTGCCAAATCCAAGAAACTACGAATCTCTGATGGCATCTTTGGAGACTTCCATTGCATCACCGCATCCACCTTTGCCGGGTCCACCATAATTCCATCAGGATCTACCATGTGACCCAAAAACTGAACCTCACGCAACCAGAATGCGCACCTGGAGAACTTGGCATACAACTTCTCCCTTCTCAACGTCTCCCAAACGTCCCCAATGTGACCGACATGCTCTTTCTCGTTCTTTGAATAAATCAGGATGTCATCAATAAACCCAATCACTGATTTATCTAACATTGGCCGACACACTCAATTCATCAATTGCATAAAAGCAGCTGGCGTGTGGGTCAATCCAAAAGACATAACAAGTAACTCGTAATGTCCATAGTGCGTGCGAAATGCTGTTTTAGGAATATCCTACTCCTTCACATTGAACTGATGATAGCTAGATCAAAAGACTATCCTCAATAACCAACTAACACCTTCGAGCTGATCAAACATATCGTCAATTCTCGGTAAGGGGTATGAATCTTCACTGTCAACTTATTCAGCTCGTGGTAGCCTATATACATCTTCATACTATCATATTTCTTCTTGATAAATAAGATCAGAGCACCCCAAGGAGAGATAATGGGTCTAATGAACCCCTTATAAAGTAGCTCTTGTAATTGCTCCATGTTGATACATTATGTTCCTAGGTTATGTTCATAATGTAAAAGTCTTTCAATTCTTACACATGTGTAGTGTAATGACTTAATGAAATATGATATGCTTTTGATGTTTATTTGTCTTTGAATATTTCATATTATTATTGTATTTGGTGTAGTTCATATATATGAACATCTTATATGGGATTGAGGTTATTGTAAATAGTTCTTACTCAATAATGATAGAGATATGTGTTCAACCTAGTCAGATGATTATTCATGCTAATGAACCATACTTATGGATCATACGCATGAATGAATCATACGTATGGACCAGTCGCACGACTGAACTAGGAGACTGGATCAGTCGTATGACTAAGACATAATATTGATTCAGTCGCACGACTAAACGTTTAATGGTGAGTATGAATCAACCACATGAGTCAATCGCATGACTGAACCATGCTAATGGCTCAGTCATACGAATGAAAACTACAAACCTATAAATGCCACATAATTCATGGAAAAATTAGGCATTCCGCAGAGACTTTGAATATTACAAACCCTAGCCGTCCAGAACGTCCAAACCAGCCAATCCAACTTTAAAGTTCGTTCCTCATCGGTTTCTAATCAATTCTTAACATTTGTTTCATTGTTAGATCAATCAGGTTGTCGTTCTCAGTGATTGGATCACCAATCAACTAGGATTCCACACTATTTAATCTGGTCACACCAAAATCCGTTAGTAATCCGTACGAAAACGGTCCTAACAAGTGGTATGAGAGCTTTGGCTCATGATTTTGAATGGATTCAATTGGTTTTGGTGTTAAGACTCACGTTTTCTATCAATGAATCACCGGTTTTGCTTCAAATGGTGTTTTTGACGTTTGCATGTGTTAAAGTTTCGTTTTTTCTTCAAACAGCAGATTAGGGTTTCTTGAAAATTCGTATTTTGTGTCCAAGTATACAAAATATTTGATTTTTCAAACATAGCAGCCTTGAGTCGCACGATTGGACCATTCGTACGACTGAACCCATTCGTTTACTCTCATTCGTACGAGTGAACTCAATCGTATCTCCCAATTCGCACGATTAAACATCACAAGTCGTTTGATTCCAACCACCCTACTCATTCGCACCACTGAATCCAATCGCACCATTGAATTTATTCGTATCCTTCATTCACACAAGTGACTCATTCGCCCGAGTACATCTGTCCTATTCCAAGTTTACCAAGTTTAAAGCAATGGAAGATCAGTTTGCTGCATTCACTGCTAGAAAGGACTCACGTGTCCAGATACTTCTACTTCTAGAAAATGAGATTGGAAACCACAACAAACCACCAAAGCTGTTAACATTGGATGATTACCCGTAGTGGAAATTGCGGATTGAATTCTACATGAATGAAGTTGACCCAAACCTTTGGTCATCCATTGAGACTAGTTACATAGTACCAATCAGTGCTAATGGAGTTAAATTAACTTTGGTAGGAATGAGTGAATCCTAGAAGACTCTGCTTAACAGTGAAAAGAAAGCATATGCCTTGTTGACACAGTCTAATCCTAAGGACATATTTTATCAGTTCTCTGAGAACATGTAGTCTAAGAAGTTAAGGGAGGCATTGGAAGAGAAATACAAAGGAAACGCAACTCTAAAAGCACCAAGGCTAACGCTCTTAAGAAGGAATTTGACAATTTTTCTTCAGTTGGGAATGAGAGCTTGGACGATATCATTGATCAATTCTATCATCTGATGAATGAGTTGCAAACACTCACGGCGTGACCACATCCATGGAAGATAACGTCATTAGCTTTGTCGATGGTCTGCTAGACAAATGGGATTCATTTGTGTCTAATCATAGACAAAATGATACACTTTCTACTTTAGACATAAAAGATTTCATTTTCAAGCCAATGGAGAAAGAACTACGTATGAAATACAAGGCAAAGAAACGATGTTATGTTCAGAATCCTGCACTTTACAATTCAGTTCCAACTCAAACTGCTATAGGCGCACCACTACAAACGACACTTGTGTCTAGGTCTTCTACTCCTTCTTCTGCTTCTTCCCATGCAGTACATCAGGAACAATAACATCTGGGTCATTTGGTACCCAATACATAGTTCCTAAGGCAAATACGACCAAGTTAAAGATCGAGAATATGGGTAATGTCACCGTGGAAGGTGCCAAAGAGCACATGGATCTTCTCGCTGTTGTGCTTTAATGTTATAATGGATTAGTTGTGGGTAAGTTTGGAAACTATCATCTTGCTGATGAGGACTATGAGGAAGTTGATAAAACAGAGCTAGAATACATGGATATTATGGGCCCTGGTTAGTGCTGTCAGAAGAGCCAAAAAGTTGTGTAAAATATTGGACAAAATTTGGTTGCAACAAAAGATATGACGTTTGGATTCAACAAAACCAAAGTCAGGTGCTTAAATTGTGTTGAAGAGGGGCACTTTAAACGTGAGTGCATAAATCCCAAGAAATTGGAAATGGAAATCCTTTTCCAACATTCAACTGACAAAACAAGGATAAGATTGCAGCTTCATCTTCATGTAAAGATGCCAAGGCTTTGGTTGCTCAAGGTGATGAAGGACAAGATTGGTCCTTCCGATTTGTTTCTCCGGGTGAAGCAAATATTGTGTTAGTTGATACATTGGATGATGGATTTGCAAGTGAAGGAGACATCATAGCTGAGCATTCACTTTCAGATAGTGAAGAAGATATGGATGTTGTTGATCATTTGGTTGAAGAAGAGCTCTTTGCTGCAAATTGAGAATCTCCAGTCATTGAAAAGTCAGACACAGCTTTGATGGCTGATTCGTCTAGTTCTACACAGGTATGTTTTACAGACGAATTATTTGAAAAACATGCATGTACTAAATGTAATAAATTTAGAGAAAGCATTGATTTAAAATTTTCTTGGTTATTAGAACATAATGATAATCTAGTAGATGATTTACAAGTCTGCACTGAAACAAATCGTGTTTTAAAACAAAATTAGTGCAGCTTCAAAGAAAAGATAGAACTGTTGGGGAAACAACTAAGGGAAACTGAGGTTGTGGCCTTAAATCAATCAAATGACATCAAGTTCAATCCAAATTCTTTGGAAGAAACTAAAAAGGAAAAAGCAGTTTTGCTAGTCGAAGTTGAATCTTTAAAACAAAAATTGCATAGCCTGGGAAGTTCTTCCCACATAGTTCAAAACCTAGTGAAAGAACAGAATACCGAGGAAGGTCTGGGTTATAAAGTAGTACCCCCACCACATGAAATACTTTTGACATGAAATCAGCTATACTCAATTGATTATGCCTCAGTCATGGAAAAAGGATATCTATACGATGATGCTTATAGATGTTTTGTGTCTCAATTTTAGCCAAAGTATGTAAGTGAAGCTTTAAACGATGAGGCATGGTTTGTGCTATGCCAGAGTAACTCCTTCAGTTTAAAAAATTAGGAGTATGGACTCTTGTGGATAGACCTAAAGGTGCTAAGGTGGTTGGCACTAAATGGGTTCTTAAGTGCAGGAAAGATGACTAAAGGTTCATAAGAAGAAACAAGGCTAGGCTTTTCGTTCAAGGGTCTAGACAAGTTGAGGGCATTGACTACAATGAAGTGTTTGCACCTATGGCAAGGATGGAAGCAATACGTATATTCTTAGGCTATGCATCTGTTGGATCAAGAGGAAGGCTAGTGCAACCAAAACCAAATCACTTAGACAAATTTTGGTGCAACTTACCAAGGACTTCCGAAGCTAAGTATTGGACTTCCAAAGGAAATAGAGTTCTTCCAAAGATAATGCAAGAGCTTTGCTTCCGAAGCCAAACTCTACTTCCGAATACAAAGTGCTCACTTCCGAAGATCAAGTCTCAGATGAAAAGATCACAAGTGAACTTTTGAAGTATGAAGAAGAAAATAAGTCCATCAAGCCTTAGAAGAATTAGCCTCTTCCGAAGTATAAGTGACTTCGGAAGTACTTGTTCTTCTCAAGCCATTTAACCTTCAAGAGACACTACTATGAACCAATGGACATAATTATGGTCTCTGACACTCCGCCGCACACCTCTGATATTGCATGGCATTTTTCCAAAAGACCATGTAATTGACCATACTTTATTCTACTGTTCACCTTTTTATGTTAGTACAAGTTACCAACTTTAGATGGTGACAAAAGGTAAGTCATGGACATGTAATGACTGCCATATCTTAGATATAACTTTATCTAAGATACCTTAAACTATAGCTTTTTAGTATTTTCTCTAGTTAGAGGATTCCAGTTGGTATCAAAGTATATCCGGCTGTAGGTAGTATTATATATAGTTTCTCATTGTAACTCAGAACATCATGCTTGTAAGAGTCTTGTAACACTTTGAGTTGAGAAGTATATATGCAAGTACTTTGACAATTATCTTTGTGTTCTTTGTTACTTATTATATTACTTTGCTTCATCTGATTTGAGTGTAACTTAAGTGTGTTTAAGGGAAAAACCAAGTGTTAAGTGACAAAACCAACCCCACAATTGGTATCAGAGCTTCTTAGGCTCTTGATTGTGAGATCTTACCATCCTAATCAACCTGTTTCTCACTCCTCCTTACACAACACTTAAAATGGCCCTCAACAAGTCCGAACTAGAGATGGGAACAATGACTAAAGCTCCCATCATCACCCCTGAAAACTTCAGGTCATGGAGCAGACATATGGAAGGCTTCATGAGGTATCAAGACAGCAAGATGTAGTATTCTATTGTCAATGGGCGTATAAACCCAAGGTGGCAACACCTGGTGGAAACGGTGCTATGATAGCGAAGGCTGTTGAAGACTACTCTGAAGAGGACCCGAAGAAGATGGACGTTGACAACAATACAATGACTATTCTTATTACTGCAATACCCAATTCCATCATGGCCGGGTTTGAGCATTGCAAGTCAGCTAAAGAACTGTTTGATGCACTTGCTCAAATGTACTCTAGCTCAAATGACTACAAAAAGGACTCACTGAAGCAGCAGTGTGGGAACATCACCTACATTGCTCGAGAGACTCTCAATCAGCAATACTTCAGGTACATGGATCTCATTTCCTCCCTTCAGTATCTAAAGATTACTCCTGAACATAGAGACCTTACAAGGAAGCTCATGAGTGCTCTTCCTAACGAGTGGACATTCTACTGTGTCTCTATCAAGAGAACATAAAATTTGAACACCCTCACCATGATGGAAACCGTTTAGAGATGGAGAGCAAGAAAGGCCATCAGACAAGCAGACCCCTGAGTCTGCCTACTAGTAACGCGTTTATAGATACATGTGTTCTTAGCTTATGATCTTAAATGTAAAAGTCTTTCATGTCTTATATATGTGTAATTTGACGAAGTAATGAAAAATGATATATGATTTGATGTTTATTTATCTTTAATTCATATGTATGAGCTTCTTATATAGGTTTGAGGTTGTTGTACATAATTCTTAGTCAATAATGATTGAGTATTATGTTCAACCTAGTCGGATGAGTATTCATGTTAATGGCCCATACTTATGGACCATACGCATGAGTACATCATGCTTATGGCCCAGTCGCACGACTGAACCAGGAGACTGGATGAGTCGCTCATTGAGATATAAGATTGACTCAGTAGCATGACTGAACCTTCAGTTGTGCGTATGACTCAATTGCATGATTCAGTCGCACGAGTGAACCATGCTAATGGTTCAGTCATACGAATTGAAACCACTAACCTATAAATACCACCTAATTTGTGGAAAAAAACACTTTGAGAGATACTTCGCATACACGTAAACCCTAGCCGTCCAGAGCGTCCCAAACAACCTGTCCAAGTTCAACATTTGTTCCTGATCGATTCCTACTCGCTCTTAATGTTTAGATCAATCTTATATCGATCGAGTTATTGTTCTCACTGATTGGATCACCAATCAAATAGGATTCTGCACTATTTGATCCGGTATAAATACATAATCAGTTAGTACTACGTACGTACACGGTCCTAACCAAACAAGTGGTATGAGAGCTTTGGCTCTTGATTTTGTGTTTGATTCAATTATGTTTGGTGTCAAAAACCTACGTTTTAATCAAAAGAGTGACCACTTTGCTTCAACAGGTGTTTTTGACGTTTTCATGCGTTAAAGTTTTGATTTTTCACTATACGGTAGATTAGGGTTCCTAGAAAACTCGTCTTTTTGTCAAAGTTTCAAAATCTTTGATTTTGCAAAAACATCACCCTTCAGTCACATGATTAGCTCATTCGTATGATTGAACTCATTCTTACCATTGAACTTATTCATATACTCCATTCGCACGACTGAACTTAGTCGCATTCCTCATTAGCACGACTGGACAACACCAGTCGTTGGCTTCCAATCATCCTGTTCATACACATGTCTGAATCCAATTGCACGATTGAATTCATTCGCAGTCTTCATTCGCACAAGTTATCCATACTCATAGTTCATTCACACGAGTGATCCATACTCAAATTCCATTCGCACGATTGAAACTATCCTGTTCTCTAAGTACTATGTTTATAGAAATGGAAGTTCAATTTACTGCGTTTACTGCCAGTAAGGACTCACACATTCAGAACCTACTACTTCTGGAAAATGAGATTGGTAATCATAATAAACCGTGAAAGTTGTTAACGTTAGATGAATATCCTTAGTGGAAACAGAGGATTGAGATTTACTTAAATAGAGTTGATCCCAATCTTTGGACTTCCATAAAGAGTAGTTACATGGTACCAGTTAGTGAAAATGGAGTCAAGTTAACCTTCAGAGGAATGAGTGAAGCTCAAAATATTCTTTTCAATGCTCAGAAGAAAGTTTATGCCTTGTTGACTCAGTCGATGCCGAAGGACATTTTTCATCAATTCTCTGAGAACAAGTAGGCTAAAAAGTTATGGGAAGCATTGGAGAAGAGGTATGATGGAAACATGAAGTTGAAGGCACTGAAGGCAAAAGATCTCAAAAAGGAGTTTGATAATTTCTCTTCAATAGGGAATTAGAGCTTAGATGATATTATTGACATATTCTATCATCTCATGATTGAGCTGCACACTCATGGCGTACCCACATCAATGGAAGATAAAATTTCAAGCTTTGCTGATGGTTTGCCTGAGAAATGGGATTCATTTGTGTCTAATATGAGACAAACGACGTCCTTGCAATGTTAGATATAAATGAATTCATCTTGAAGTTAAGAGAGGAGGAACAACGGATGAAGTACAAGTCGAAGAAGGTTCCTAAATTCAGAATCCTTCACTTTGAAACTCAGTTCCAACTCCAGCTGTTTCAGCAGCACCATTACAAAGAGCATTCGTGTCTAGCTCCTCGACTCCTTCCCAAACCACCGCTTCAGGAACCGAAACGTCAGGGTCATCTGGAACCAATACATTGTTCCTAAAGCAAATGCTACAAAGTTGAAGACCGAGAATCTCGATAATATCACAATGAGAATTTGGATGATGAATTAAAAACGGTTAATTTAAGGTCAGGTTCACAAACATCTATATCGAAACCCAAAATGACTAAACCAGTTAACCAAAAATGTGTTAATCATCAAAGTCCAAACAAAGTGCAAGTTAAAGATGTTCAAAACATTAAAAAAATTAATTTTGTTAATAAGGTTGAAACATCTAAAAGAAAAGTGACAAAACATGATCAAACACACGTCACACCTTGGGACAATGGGTTGAGTTTATGATGTGTGATTCCTCTGGGGCACCCAAGCCAGTTAAGGCTTGGGTCCCAAATCTGAACTAATAAGTTTCTTTGAATTAGCAAGGTGTCCACTACAACGCTATGAGTAATACCTCGATTAGTGATAGTTTGGCATCCAGGCACATGATAGGGAACTTGTCTCTCCTTTTCAATGTCAAAAAAATTAAAGGGGGACATGTTTCATTTGCTGGGAAAAAAGGAGGTTACATCATAGCACAAGGCAAACTGGGAAATGAGAAAGTAAAGTTTAACAAGCTCAACTACGTTCAACAACTACAAAACAACTTACATGTACTCTCCCAGATTTGTGATAAAGGATTCAAAGTTGAATTTGACAACAAAAAGAGCTACATATTGAATAAGGATTATGTGATTGAGGACGATAATGTTCTTATGTCAGCTTCAAGATATAACAACTTGTATATCTTGGATCTATCAAAAGCCTCCACAACCAATCACACTGTTCAATGCTTCTTGTCAAAGGAAACTAAGAGGGAATTAGTCTTATGACATAGAAGAATGTGACACATCAATCTTAGGAAGATGAATCATTTGGTTTAGAATGATTTAGTGAATTGAGTAATTGTCAAGATTTTCCAATTTCCGAAATTTTGTGTAGCATGCAAGAAAGGGAAACAGACCAAGAAGTCTCACAAGGCAAAGAAAGTGAATTCTATTGTTATACCTCTCGAGCTTCTACACATGGATCTGTTTAGCCCTGTCAGCACAAAAAGCATTGCTGGAGATCTGTATTGCTTTGTCGTAATGGATGATTACTCAAGATTCTCTTGGGTGATGTTTTTGGAAGCCAAATTAGAAACTTTTGATTCACTCAAACATCTTGTAACTATATTGGAATCACTCTACAAGCTGAAAGTAAGGCAGATTCGATCGGACAATGTCACGAGTTCAAGAATTAGTGGATGGAGGCATACTGTAGAGAGAGAGAGAGGCATTGTACATCAATTTACATCTGCCTACACTCCATAGATGAATGGGGTTGCTAAAAGGAAAAATCAGAGCTTGATAAAGACTGCCAAGACAATGCTAGTCGACTTGGAACTTGCTATTCAATTTTGGAATGAGGCAGTGGCTAATGCTTGTTACACGCTCAATCAAGTCCTAGTGGTCAAACGACATGGGAAAACATGTTATGAACTACTCCAGCGATGTAAACCTAACTTGGAGTATCTAGAATTGTTTGGCGCACCATGTATGTGTTAAAGAAAACTTAGACTGGGAAGTTTAGTGAGAAGGCAGAAGAAGGTATTTTTCTTGGATACAGCATACCAGACAACAAAGTTTATAACAACTCAACGGGTCAGGTAGAAGTGTGATGCAATGCTAATGTTCAAAGATACACCACCCCCTAGTTGGAAAAGGACCCTCCTTCTTCTTTAACTATGATGGATTCTTTAAATCCTTCAATGTGCAGCCTTCTCATACTAATGACGAGCTCCTGCTAAGATGAAGTACGATGTTCTAAATACTCCTCCACCAGACTCGACATCAACTGGTCCATTAGATGATACTTCTAGCCCTTCAAGGGGAGACCTTGAAGTAAGTGATTCTTCCTCTGATGATGAAGCAATTGAGACTACAAATGTGGACCAAGAGGAACAGGTTCCCACTAATGAAAGTACACAAGCATCAATTCCTGATGCCTCTAACACTTGGAACCTCATACTCCAATAGCTACAGATACTGAACCTGGGTTTCAAATCTGGATACTAAAGTAGCTGTTCCCACCACTCCCAGATCTTGGCTAAATGTTTATCATCCCTTGGACAACGTCATTGGGGATGTTTGATCAGCAGTACACACATGAAATCAGCTATACTTAGCTGATTATGCCTCAGTCATGGAAAATGGATATCTTCATGGTGGTGCATATTGATGTTCTATGTCTTAATTTGAGCCAAAAAATATGAGTGTAGCCTTAAAGGATGAGGCATGGGTCATGCAATGCAAGAAGAACCCTCATAGTTCAAGAGGTTAGGAGGATGAACCCTCGTGGACAAACCAAAAGGTGCTAAGGTGATTGGCACTAAATGGGTGTTGAAGTGCAAGAAAGATGACCAAGGGGTCATAATCAGGAATAAGGCTCGACTTGTAGTTCAAGGATTTCAACAAGTCAAAGGCATAGATTACAATGAAGTGTTTGCACCAGTGGCAAGGATGGAAGTAATATGTATATTGTATCCTATGCATCCTACCTTAAGATTAAAGTTTATCAATTAGATGTGAAGAGTGTACTCATTCATGGTGAAATCCATGAAACGGTCTATGTTAGTCAACCCGAAGGATTTGAGGATCCTTATCATCGGGATAGAGTTTACAAGCTGGAAAAGGTTCTTTACGGGCTCCATCAAACCCCTGGAGCTTTGTACGAGAAACTATCAAGTCATCTTGTGAAACACGATTTTCGAAGTGGAGTTATTCACTGTACATTATTCATCAAAGAAAAGGATGGAGATTTACTACTCGTACAGATATATGTGGATGACATAATCTTCGGTTCCAAAAACGAAGAATTATGTAAAGAATTCGAATCTATAATGAAAGTAGAGTTTGATATGAGTGACATGTGGGAGATGAAGTTGTTTCTTGGCTTACAGGTGGATCAGACACAAAATGAAATCTTCCTGCATCAGACCAAATATGTAGGAGATATCCTTAGTGGATTCGTCATGGAGAATGCTTCGGCTGCTAGAACTCCACTTGCCACGAACCAGGAAATGGCCCCGACGAAAATGGTGATCTAGTTGATGCCACCATGTACAGAGGAATGATCCGATCTCTCATGTACCCCACAGCCTCACGTCTTGATATCATGTAAACCACGTGTCTTTGCTCGAGATATCAGGGGAAACCAAAAGTAAATCATCTCATCGGGGTCAAAACGATTTTTCGTTATTTAAAAAGTACTCCAACACTCGGGTTGTGGTATCCTCATCATGATGACTTTGAGCTTTTAGCATATAGTGACTCGGAGTATGGTGGTTGCAAGATGAATTACAAGTCAACATCAGTGGGATGTTAGTTCTTTGGTAGACGGTTAGTCACCCCCTCCCAGTGTAAGTTGCTATGTCAACATGTGAAGTTGAATACGTTGCTATTGCATGTTGCTGCTCGCAAATCATTGGATTCAACAGCAAATGCATGACTACGATTTGCAATTTTCTAACACCCCTATTTTTATTGATAATTCTGTTACAATTGTTGTAACCAAAAATCTGCTCCAACACCCTAAAACAAAACACATCGGTATTAAATATCACTTTATACGTGACTGTTTTGAAAAGCAATTAATCAATGTGGTTAAAATTAATACTCATTTTCAATGCGCCGACCTCTATACAAAAGCATTTGACAAACCTAGGTTTTTAATCTTTTGGAGGTTAATGGTGTTAAAAATAAAAGTGATATGATTCAGAAGAAGATAGTTTGTAGTCCAACTAGTTTCTCATAGTTTATTATTTATTTTTTTATTTTATATTATTTTCCTATCTATTTAAATCCAAAAACACAAAAAAATTCGGTTTTATAATTTTAGGGGGAGAATAGTTTAGTTTAGCATCTAATTAGTTGTAGTATTTATTACTTAAAAAAACGAGTTGATTAGGCAGGCCCACAACAACTTTCAATTAACCAACTTCCTCAAACAACTTATTCAGCAGTAAGTTTTGATCTACTAGCATTTTCTTCATTCCATCTACAACTCCTCTTTTTGCCTTTCCCGCATCTCTTGATTAGTAAGGTTGGTCTTTATCATGCTCAATTCATTTGCCAGTGAGCTGTTAAGGTTACAAATCATATCTACATCTAAGCCTCCTCTATCTTGCTTTCTTCTTCGATCCTTTCTCCTTTTTAACCCTTATCTCTTCAGCCCTTTCATTCAATTCTTCTTTGAAATCTTAATCCTTCTATTTGGCATATCTTTTTTGCTTCTTAGCAGCATCAGTCTGTTGTGCTCTAGTTTCTTCAGCTCGCTTATTCTCTGAGTCATCCACCCTTCTAATATAGTTCTATCTCTTGGGTGGGTACATGTATTCCTAGAGATGGCGATCTTCCACTAAAGTCATGTCAAATATTACAGGAGTGTACACAAATACGTGGGTTCATCTGCACTAACTTTTTTACCTCCCCGTGTCTTGGCACATTTGAAATTAAGTCATCAAAGATCATTTTAAGAAATCTAGGATACATAAGCCACTCAACCTTCTTTGGTCCATCACATTCTTAGCCTACAAGCAAATATCAATCTTGCAATCTTTGCCTTTTGCCCTTTGCAGCATCACACCATAGCTTTTGCCCAGTCTATGTTCAACCCATCTCATCAACCTTTATGGTGATCTAAACACATAATAAAGACATGGGCAATGAATCTCCATTCCTTTGAGAGAATGGATTTCTTGATCTCTTTTCGGGAACCAAATATAGCCCCTCATATCCTATACTCCTGAATGTTGTAAAAACCTCAGTATGTCACAGTAACCTCTTCTCCAGAATCCTCCTCTAGCCTTAGAATCCTTGAGACTGTCTGAGCAGTAATAGTCACCTCATTCTCTAAGACTTTGGCAGTGATCCTTTGGGTGTTCCCTCTAGTATCATACTCAGCATATCTCCAAAAGTCTCTGATGTGTAGATCATATATGGTAGTAGAATGAGAGATAGCGTAAACTATAGGGGACCTGTGCAGCCACTGAATACAGTCTCTAAACCTAACTGCTTTAGGTTGTGTATCATCCATAATGGCGGTGATGTTGTTTTTCTCATCAAACTTTAGATTAGCCATTTAAACCTCTCATACAAATGAAATAAATTAATTAAAAATTATATAAAGTAATAAAAAATATAGATATAATAAAAGAATAAAGAGAAAATCAAAAATAAAATTAAATTCGCTAGCCGAAATTATAACTTTGCATGATGAGATTTAATTTCGGCAAGCGAAAATATAGTTTCGCTAGCTAGATCACACCAGTTTTGCCCAAGCAGTGAGGTAGATTTGACAGGCCAAAACAATAGTTTCGGCATAGGAAAACTGAAAAATAGCCAGCGAAACTGTTAAGTTCGCTCGGTCAGCATAACCTTACAGTTTCGTTGAGGATTCATGAACTTTCATTCAGTTTCACTGAACTATCGGTAATTTCACCGGAAGAACAGTGAAGGTACCGAAGACTCTCGATCAAATATACTCACAATGGGATATAATAAACATGATTAAATGATGGTCCTGAGTTCGAAACTCACTTGCGAACATGAATCAACAAACATAGATATCAAAATCACAGAAAGTCAGAAACACATGTAGAGGACACGGAACAACCCTATGAAACTTAACAATTCGATGGTGCGAAAGTGAGGAGATAATTTCGCAAACAAACATAAATAGCTTACAATTTCGCAGGTAGCAAAATTATAGTTTCGCAAGACGAATCTATACTTACGCCAAGCGAAGCTGCA
The DNA here is from genome assembly GCA_025506515.1 of Flaveria trinervia. Classification (NCBI taxonomy): domain Eukaryota; kingdom Viridiplantae; phylum Streptophyta; class Magnoliopsida; order Asterales; family Asteraceae; genus Flaveria; species Flaveria trinervia. The sequence goes on from CM046456.1 coordinate 42,565,783, forward strand.
ATTTCGCCAAATTAAAATCAAATAAAAAGTGACATCGCACAGGATGAGAATGCTGAGCGAAATTGCAATTTCGTCTAGCGAAACAATTAGCGAAAGTATTATTTCGCAAAATTTTATTTTTTTTAAGTATTAAAAACAATAACTGAGATCTATATCAATCAAAGATCACATCCTCAAGATATATATTAGCACAAAGATGACTTTAATCATCGACGAGCAATGAGATCATACCGATAAAAGAATTTGATCACAATCTTTAAAGGAACATTTGAATTCTCAAACAAATCAATAACGGTTGCTCATATGTTTGTCCACTTAAACCCATGCCTTATCTATTTCAACAAATAGCAGATGATTTGTTAAGGTTCAATTAGATGGTTTAGAATGTTAGGACCCATAATCATTTGGCAAAAACCCTCACCCAACCTTAGGATTTCTTGAATTTTGATATGATCTTTAGAGCAAGGCTTGTACAGATATGTGTAAGTGATTATCAACAGAATATTGCATTCTGTGATGAATTCATTATTGAGATGATTTAATACAACTAGATCAAGATGGTGAGAGCTCCAGGTCTATACTCACGTATAACAAAGGAGATGACTATTTAATCATGTGCTGATGAGAGCTCCAGGTCAGTACTACCATACAGCAGAGGAGATCATCTCTCTAGGTCAGTACTGCCATACAGCAGAGGAGATAAGCACAAGTACAAGACACAAAAATACAATAGACATGATCCAAAGATATGACATAAAAGATTTGTATCATGGTGTGTGAAAGATCAATTCTCAATCCAATTTTTGTCAGGATTCAGTTTTCATGCAGGCCAAAATAATTGGGTAAATGTAGATATCCTTAAACATATATTTTAATTTAAATCAACATGTTGTTGTCTACTTTATTCATGAGGCTGTGTCTACCAAGCAAATCATTTAATGAATATGTTTAATTTTCATTTATTTGTAATTAAAATAAGATGTAAATTCGAGAGCAGCATTAGTTCTATCATTTCTCATATTAAATACCAGTCAGGCATAAATGAGCATATCGAGAAGATATACAATCATTTCTCGTCATTTCAAATCCAATTCCCATTTTGTTTTTATGTAACTTAGAAAACCCCATTATTTTTATAAAAATAAGAGAAAAGAGAAGAGGTTTAAAAAGATATTAACCCTAGCATAGAGATCAATTCATAAAAGCAAGATTTATCAAATGTTTTTGTGAAAAGATCTGCCTTTTGATTTTTAGTATCGATCAGAATAATATTGAAAAACCCTTTTCTTCTGCATCACGAATTGCATGAATCTGTGTTTTGATGTGCTTGGTTCGAGAATGATGAATAGGATCTTTTGCGATCCTGATGCCGGCTTTGTTGTCACAAAACAACGGTGTTTGGAGAAAATTGATTCCATAGTTAATCATCTGGTGTTGTATCCAAAGAACTTGTGAACAACAACTAGAGCCAGCAATGTATTCTGCTTCCCTATAGAAGGGGAAACAATGGTCTATTTCTTGCTCTGCCATGACACCAGAGAGTTGCCCAGGTATTGACATCCTCTAGTCACCGATTTTCTGTTTAACCTGCAACCAATAGAATCACTGTCAGAATAAGCATATAAATATAAATTCCCACCATAGGGATACCAAAGACCTAAAGTAGAGGAGCATTTGAGATACGAAAAATTCTCTGGAAAGACCTTTTCATGAGACTGTTTAGGCGCCGACTGGTATCGAGCACAATATCCTATAGCAAAAGTGATGTAAGGACTACTTGCTGTAAGATACATAAGGGAGCCAATCATAGATTTGTTGAGATGAGGGTCAACAGGTTTCCCGTTCTCATCATGAATGAGGCACGTTTTAGTAGTAAAAGGAGTCATTTCAGGAGATGCGTCATCCATCATGAATGTCTTCAAAATTTCTTTAATATACTTGTCATGATGAATGAGAATGCCTTATGGCTTTTGTTCCACTTGTAATCCAAGGAAAAAGCACATTTCTCCCATCATACTTATTTCAAACCGATTACGTATCACCTCTTCGAACTCCTGACATAATTGTGAATTAGTGGAGCCAAAAATAATATCGTCGACATAAACTTGGACAATAAACATTTCACCATTCACTTCTCTCTTGAATAGAGTCATATCGATGTGCCACGAGAGAAACCATTCCTTAAGAGGTACTGTGTTAGGGTCTCAAACCAGAACCTAGGTGCCTGATGAAGACCATAAAGAGACTTGTCAAGCTTAAAAACTTTATCGGGAAAATCAGGATCCTCAAAACCTAGTGGTTGACACACATATATCTCCTCCTCAATGTCTCCGTAAAGGAAAGCACACTTGACATCCATCTGATAGACCTTGAACTGTTTATGAGCAGCATGAGCGAGAAAAATCCTTATTGCCTCAAGACGAGGACGGGAGCAAAAACTTAGTATAATCAATCGCTTCTTCTTGACCAATCTTTGCATAACCAATCATGACTTGTTACGCACCAAAACACCATGATCAACAGGTTTGTTCTTAAAAACCCATTTCATACCAATTGGGCATTTGTTTAGAGGTAAGTCAACAAAAGTCCATACTTTGAATTTTCTGGATTGTTGAAGCTCCAATTGCACTGATTCCACCCAGCAGGGATCCTAAAGAGCTGCATGCACATTTTTTGGGACAATTTGAAAGATAAAGCAAGAGAAGAGAAAAATATTAATCAAACCAGATTGACTCCACGTCTGTACACCATGAGTGATAGATCCAATACAGTTATCACGAGGATGATCTTTCAGAGTTTTGAAATATGTGGATAAAGGCAAGATTTTAGGAGAGGTTTCGCTGATAGAATGTGAATGAGTAGAAGTGGTGAGAGAGATGTAATAGGCTGTGGTGGGATAGATGTTGGTGATCAAGGAAGAGATGTAGAAACAGGTGTCAGTGAAAGATCAAATGATGGAGAAGATGATCCAACATCAACTGACATGGCATCATTTGTTGAAAATATGGAATGGACATGAGATGGGGTTGAGGAAATAATATTTGTTTGAACATTTGAGATGGACGCATCATCATCGAAAACTGGAAGATTAAAAGAATTAAACACTGTATCGTAGTCAAAGAACCATGTTAGTTCAGATTGAACACCAGAAGAGTTAGACTCCTGCCAATCAACATAAAAAGACTCCTGAACAATGTGTGTTCTCTTGTTATATACCTGATAAATCTTTTGAGAAGAAGAATAACCGACAAAGTAACACTCGTCAAACATGACACCAACTTTGTCTTTTGGGATTATGTATTCAAGATAGTGCATGAATAGCCAAATGGTCGAAAGAAGTCATTAAAGGTTTCCGTTTAAAAAAATGTTCATAATGAGTCTTCATTTTGTCCTTGACTATCAACACCCAGTTTAGAACGTATGAAGCACAGTTTACCGATTCAGCCCAAAAGATAATAGGTAACGATGATTCTATCAACATTGTACGTGCGTCTTCAATAAGAGTGAGATTCTTTCGTTCAGCTACACCATTCTGTTGAGGCATCCTTGCAGCACTAAATTGCCTCAAAATTCTTTTTTGAGCACAGAACGAATCAAAAATATGATTTTTGAATTCAGTACCGTTGTCATTTATAATAGCCAGAACCTTTCTCTTGCTTATCGTCTCGATTGAAGGAATTAACTTCTACAATTCATCAGCAACCTCTCCGTTGTGAGCAAGAAATCTCACCCATGAATATCTTCAGAAATCATCTATAACAACAAGACAGAAGGATTTCATAGCAATTGATTTAATGCTCATTGGCCAAACAAATTAGTATGTAACAACTTGAGAGGACAAGTTATGCTATTTTCAAGTGTGGGCTTATGTGGTTTCTTATGTTGTTTGCCCTTGGCACAAGCCATACATTTTTCATTTATAGAGAAATCTTTTAAAGGAAGTCCTCTAACACGATTCTTTTGACTAATTTCTTTCTTATTTTAAAATTAATTTGGCCCAATCGGTAATGCCATAACAGAGACTTAAAGGGTGAAGCTTTTGAAAGAAGACAGGTTGTAGTAGACTTTGACTCCCTTGACTTCATATCAAGAAGATATGTATCATGCTTTCTCGGAGCACGCATAAGAATCAATCTTCTGGCATATCAATCCTGATTTTAAAAATAGACATTCCGGATTTAAACAAGACTGGAATGTCTTATCGTAGATTTGAGAGACACTCAAGAGATTAAATGCAAGCTCAGGGACATAGTTGACTTTCTCCAAAGTTAAGAACCATTGGAAACTTCTCCTTGACCAGTCATCTTTCCACCCTTTTTGTCACTAGCAAAAGCAACATATCCACCACTCATAATCTGATAATTGGTCAGCAATCTTCAAGCCGATCATATGTCTGCAGCATCACTATCTACATGCCATACGCTGTTTACAATTCTAGTGGATGACTCATGTGAATAAATAAAGTACATATTAACCCGGTGCAATAGGAACCCAAGTTTGAACAATTTTACCTTTAGATGGAGTAGATTTCTTATAAAAGAAATTATTACTAGTTTTGTTAATTTATTTCCAAAATAGTTCGTGCTACATGACCATGAAAAGGTGTAGGACAATCCTTGACAAGATGATCCTCTTGACCACACCTCAAACAATGTGGTTTGTGTTTAGGTCTGTGATGTGATGAGATAGGAATATGATCAATGTGAATTTCCTCATCACATTCAGACACACTAGAATCAATGTCACTAAATGTCTCATACATGCCACGGGGTCAAATTTTATATGAACAAGAATTATTATTTACAAAAGTAGATGAATGATCATCTGAAGTACAAGTAGAACTAGTACCACTTGTGCTAGCTTCAGAGGAAGTTACAGTTATTTCATTTAATAAAGAAATATTTAATGGAGTAAAAGATCGAATTGGATGAGAAAAGAATTTATCAAAACAATTAGTTTTAAGTCTCCTGTTAGTGTTTGTAGTGAGATCATTTGCACCATTTTCATCACTAGAACAAAAAGCATCACACATCGTACAGAATTTAAAGATGAAATAGAAACATCATGAGAACATCATGATACAGTGTCGATTACAGGTGTACTAGAAACAAAGACAAAATTTAAACTATACTTATGATCTAAAACAGACTGCTAAAAATCAGGTGTACTAAATTAGTGCATCCAAGCCCACTAGTTGGTCCATAGTCGTAGTCCTCACAAACTTGCTTAGGATTAACACCCTCTAAACCTGTAGACATACTGTTAGTATATGTTTTGATTAAATCATTAGAAGGATGAGAATATGTGTAGGAGAATAACAGTATGTACTAGGTGGAGGATAAACCTTTATATTTTCATATCCCAATCCCGTTTTAATCCTAGCTCCCCGTTGAGTTTACATAAATCATCATGTTTCATTCTTGATATGGTCCATTTGTCTAACTTTAACTGATGTTTGCTTGGTTTCAAATTTAGCAAGCGCAACTATTTCAATCAAAGTGTTAATCTCAACATTTTTTTCCAAAACAATTCATTTTAAGTGATCATTTTCTTCCAAGGCCTTATTTAATTTAACAAAATATTTTTATTCATTGATTTTAAGTTCCTCATTAATTCCTTTTAATCTTTTTAATTATCAATTAATAACTGATTAGCTTTATAAATCCCAAAAATTATTTTTTTGCAAGCAGATGAACACATATCCTGAATTACCTCATATGGAAGTCCCATCACCACCTTTTCTACTCCTAAGGCCTTTTCATATTGGCACACCAGAGTACTTTACTTGCTTTGCTCAATAGTGATAGTAGCATCATCATAATCCTTTCTTTGCTCAGTGGATGAACTTCCTTCCTGCTTTAGTCCTTCACATTTACCTTCTCTGATTCTCTCATCTCTCTCTTCTTTCTCTTACACAGACAACTCAACCTCCTCTTTGAGTTCCTTGCAAAGATCAAATCCATCTTTACTTTCTGCCTTCCCTTTCCCTTTAACATACTCAGCCACTAATGCATGATTTATCTCAGTCCTTGTCTCTTCAACCTCTGCACTCCAATCAAAGTTAGAAATCAAGGCAGTCTCCTTTTTGTGATTCATATCTTCCTTCTCCCTTTCAATGGTAATCTTGGAACACCTGAATTATTAGGATCAGTGACAATTGGTGATTGATATTCACGATTAACATGTACCAATTGTTGAAAGTTGAAACATTGTAGTTTGGACTTATGAAAACCCAGTTTTGAATTAGAGGTTTGACCGCCGAAGTTCTTTCATCCAGTGCACTCCATAAATCTTTGAGCTCTCAGAGTCAACATTGCCATTTGCCACTGAATGTCAGTTTCTTCAGGAAGTTCTTTCGTCCAGTGCACTCCATAAATCTTCGAGCACTCAGAGTCAACATTGCCATTTGCCACCTCATGCATGTTTTCCATTGTCATTCTTTTCCCTTTCAACTCTCCAGCCACAAGTGCTTCATAGCTTTGAAGAAACATTCCAAAAAGAGCCATTGTTTCTCATGGAACTGAAGTTTCAACATTCGTCTTAGAATTAGCCTGATCTCTTCTAACACTAACATTTCCTCTTGTGAAATTAGTTGTATTAACTCCCCTTGAGTTGAATTCTGTATTTGAGAGCTTGCAGGGGATGATAATAAGCAGCATTTTGAGTAAAACAAGAAGTAGCATCATGGTCTAGTTAAATTCCCATCTCTTCATGTCCAACTCAAAAGATTTAAGCTTATTCATAATATCAATCAGCTTGTAATCTGTGAACCCTCTTTCTTGCTTTAGCATTCTAACATGAAGCTACACTTTCTAGTAGCCTGTTAACTTGTTCACTATTGGAGAGTTTTTCATCGTATTTCTTTAAGGTGCTTGAAACTATCAAGAAGTGATTTGTGAGATATGTAAGACTGTCGTTCTTGTATCCAACAAAGGAATTGAATTCCTTCTTTGCTTGAATGATCTTATCCTTTTCCAGTTCATGGTTTCCATCATAGAACTCTCATAGGGCATCGTAAATGGACTTAGCATTTTTATGCTCTGCAAAACGATTGTATATGTCTGGTGCCAGGCATAGTGTTAATGCACGAAAAGCTTTCTAGTAACAATTGATGAGCTTCAGATCCTTTTCTGTGAAAGTAGACGGGTCCTTATTTTGATAGACAACATTACCAACAGTGAAAGTTGGTATGTGAGGACAAGAAATAATTGATTCCCATTGGTTATGTCAGTGTAGAAGAAGAAAGCTTTGAGACATCTCTTCCAATATTTGAAATTGTCTCCATTAATGACTCTTGGTGGCCTATTGGGACCACACTTTCAAGATCAACAAGAGTGAGTGATGTTAACTTTGAAATGGTAGATTCTCTTGGATTGATGTAGTTTCGGCAAGAGAAGAGGCAATTCCGCTAAAAATGCAGTAGTTTTGCACAAGAAGATAAAACTCGCTGACAATTTCGCTGTGAAAGCTAATTTCAATGAGTTTGTAATTCGCTGACAATTTCGGAAGCAATTTCGCTAGCCGAATGTCACAAATAGCTTAGTTTCACCGATATGTTCGCACGAAACAAGTTTGAAATTTCATTCAAAATTACTTTCAGCAGCAATTTCGCTTGTTAAACCTACACAAGCACAGGTGAAGTTTCGTTCAAAGAGACTAGTTTCGCAGAACTACCAGTAACAATTTCAAAATTGATAACACAAGTAGTTTCGCTGAACGAACTTCACAGTTTCGCTGCAAAAACACTTGTTTCACTGCAAGAACACTTGTTTCGCTAGTCGAACCATGAACCCTTTTTCAACACAAAATCAATCTAACTCATCAAAAAGTCAATGAATTTGAGATCAGATGATTAACAGAGCTTCTCCAACCAATAACTAGCAAAACCCTATCAAGTTCCATATCAAATACCCACTATTTTGAACTGAAAATTGATGGAACTTGATATTGAACTTGAACAACCCAAAACTCAACAAATCATGAGCACTAAGGCTCTGACATCATATTGTTCGTCCATTTGATCGTATTATAGTGTAAATGAAACAAAGAATCGTTCAATATCTAACACGCAAAATGAAGATACATATGTCCCTAGTTTCTGATCTTAATGTAATATCTTTATATTGTCTTACACTTATGTAATTGTAATTGTATGGGTACTTAATGAATACATATGTGGTTGCGCTTAATGTTGAATATTTCATTGGTTGGTATGTAATAACTCTTATTGAGTTGACTATATAGGTTGTGGTTGTTTGAATACTATCTAAATCAATTAATGACTATGTAGACATATTCAAACTTAATCCTGTTAAGTTCTTATGCGATTGGCCCATGCTAATGGACCATACGCATGAACAACCTCATGCTAGTAAACCAGTCATACGAATGAATCTGGAGACTGAATCAGTAGCATGATGGTAACATGAGATTGAGTCAGTCGCACGACTGAACACTCAGTCGCGCGAATGGATCAACCGCATGACTCAATCGCACGACTGAACCATGCAAATGGTCTAGTCGCACTTCGAATATCTTTATACCCAGACGTACCCTAGCCGTCCAGAGAGCTCTAGTAACCTGTTCCAACTTCAAAGATCGTAGTAGATCAATTACTAATCGTTCTTAATGTTTAGATTCAACCTTTAATTGTTCTACGTGCGTTCTCACTGATTGGATCGCCAATCAAATAGGATTCTACAATATTTGATTCGGTATATGTGTAAATCGGTTAGTATTTGTCGAGTACACCATCCCTAACAAGTGGTATCAAAGCTTTGGCTCTAGATTTGTGCTTTGATATAAAATTGTGTTTTTTTACGCTCAAAAATGCAATCTTTTGTGTCAAATCGGGTTTTACACGTCTCCTGATCGTAAAGTCAAGTTTTTTCCAGCATACGGCAATTAGGGTTAACAAAAATTCGTGTTTTTGCGTTCAAACACATTAACCTAGATTTTTCAAAATCAAGTAGGTTCAATCGCACGATTGACTCAATCGCATGACTGAGGACATACGCATTCCCCATACGCACGACTGGACTCAGTCGCACTTCCGTTCTTCTGACTGAGTCATCCACATTTTTTCAGTCGCACGATTGAACCATCCGCATAGTTCAATTGCCCGAATAACCCAATCGCACACCTTCATTCGCACTAATACAAAAGTTTGGTTTAAAGTTAAAGGTATTAGCAATGGAAGACCAATATTCAGCCTTTACAGCAAGGAGAGACTCACGTATACAAAATTTACTGCTATTGGAGAATGAAGTGGGAAATCACAACAAACCTCCAAAGCTGATCACGTTAGATGAATATCCACAATGGAAACAACGTTTCGAGATCTACTGAAATAGAGTAGATCCCAATCTGTGGGAGTCTATAGAGATGGGTTACAACATGCCTGTAGGAGCTGATGGTGTCAAACTCACACTTGGTGGGATGACTGATGGACAAAAGGTGAAATACAATGCAGAATTGAAGGTTTATGCTTTGCTTACACAGTCAATTCCAAAGGATATTTTCCATCAATTCTCGGAATATACTCAAACAAAGAAGCTATGGGATGCATTGGAGAAAAGGTATGACGGAAATGCATCATTGAAGGCCATAAAGGCTAAGGCTTTAAAGAAGGAGTTTGACACTTCTCCTCAATGGGAAAAGAAAGCCTAGATGATGTTATCGACAGGTTCTACCACTTGATGAGTGAGATGCACACTCAAGGAGTATCGATGTCAATGGAGGACAAAGTGTCCAACTTTGCAGATGGGCTGCCGGAGAAATGGGTGTCGTTTGTCTCCATCTCAGACAGAATGGTATGCTAACAAAGTTAGATATCAATGACTTCATTCTACTAAACTAAGAGAAGAAGAATTGAGGATGAAGTACATAGCTCAAAAGGCTTCTTATGATCAGAATCCAACACCGTACAATGTGAGTCCTCAAGCCAAGACATTGGAAGCACCTCTTCAGACAACTTTTGTATCAAGCTCGTCTGGTCCCTCACCAGCTTCTACTTTAGGGTCAGAAACGTCAGGGTCATCTGGTACCCAATACATTGCACCTGAAGCAAATGCAGGAAAGCTGAGACAGAGAACTGCGACAATGTGACAGTTGAGGTAGCTAAAGAGCACACGGATGTGTTAGCTGTAGTAGTCCACTCCTATGATGGACTAATTGCTGGAAAGATTGGGAACTGCCACCTGGCAAATGAGGACTATGAGCAGGTGGAAGACAGAGCCGGAGAGGATAGACATAATGTGGGCCTTAGCAAGTGCAGTACAGAGAGCTATGAAAGTCATCAAAGACCGTACAAAATTGATTGCTACTAAGGACACTACTTTCGGGTTCAACAAATCCAAGGTAACCTGCTTCAACTGTAGTGAGAAAGGGCACTTCAAAAGGGAGTGTGTGAAGCCAAAGAAGACTGGCAACAGGAATCCTTTCTCCTCCTTCAATTGTTAGGAGAAACCCACTAGCAGTCCTACTTGATCAACCAGGATCCCAAAGCCTTGACTACTCATGATGATGAAGGACATGACTAGAGCTTCCGTTTTGTCTCACTGGGAGAATCCAATATTGCTAGTGTGGAGGATATCGACGATGACTCTGCTAGTGAAGGAGATATAGTAGTCGAACTTGCGATGTCAACATTAGAAGAAACTGCACCGGTGGTCACCTACCTGTCTGAAGACGGGAAAACTACTACAACATCAGAATGACCAGCTCCAGAAACATCAGATTCTACATTGACGGCTGATTCTTCAGAAACCCCTCAGGTAAGTACTACTGACCAACTCTTTAATAATAATGCTTGTTCTCATTGTAATAAATTTAGGGAAAGCATTGATCTAAAATTTGCTAGGTTATTAGATCATAATGATAACTTAGTAAAGGACCTAGAACTATGCACTGACGCTAACAGAGTTTTAAAACAAAATAAGCATAGTTACAAAGAAAAGATAGACCTTTTGAACAAACAGCTTAGGGAGACAAAAGTTGTAGCCTTTAACCTAGCTAATGTGATTAGTTATTATCTAAACTCCTAGAGGACCTAAGAAGCAAAAAGCAGTTTTAGAAGTAGAAGTTAATTCCCTAAAAAAAAAAACTGCATAGTTGGACTAGTTCTTCACACATAGTCCAAAACTCAGTGAGAGAGAGAAACAACGGGGAGGGATTGGGTTATAAACTAGTTCCACCACCACAAGATCTTGATGAACACAAAATGTAAACCAATTAATGATAATCCAATCAAGGATCATGTTGTGTCCACTCCTCTTGTAAGTGATCCAGATTCCGCATGTTCATCAAATGAATCTGGTTCTAAACAAAAGGATGCCACTTCAAAGGAAAAAGGTAAAAAGCCTATCTTTTCTTTGTAACAAGTCTATCTTTTATTTGTAACAAGGCAAAAGGTAAAATGCCTTGCATTAATCTGGACAAAGAATTTGAAAAGGTTAGTATAAAGTCTAGTTCAACAAATGTCAATCTGAACCTAAAGGACAAATAACAGTAACCTATCATGTGCATCATGTCAAACTCCAAGAATAGGAAAGACAAAGATGTTAAAAATGTTAAAGCATTAAATTTGTAAATCAAATAAAACATCTAAAAATTCATAGTCGAAACCTAAACAGAGTAAGGTCACCAGGGTGTCACATACTTCTCCACATAAGGAGTTATATCGTAAAGTCTGAAGCAGAGCTTGCTACAGTTATGAGAGTATGGACACATGCGTCTCATTGTCCTTATTATCAGACACCGAGGAGGAAAGTTGAACTCCCTGACCAAAAACCTAGCTCTTTTAAGAGGAACTCAGTGACGCCACCTAATAGAGATAGTGAACCTAAAGTTCAACCCATTATCCAGGTGTCTGTTTATCACAAACAGGCCTTACACAAATCTGGCTTATCGAAGGAGAAATCAACCTCAGTGTCTGATAATGAGAACAAGAAGACATCTGAGCATCCCTCACCCTCGAACGGCCAATGGTTACTTTTATGATGTGTGATGCATCTGGGAAACCCAAGCCATGAAGGCTTGGCCCTAACCTGAACTAAAGTTTTTAAATTGAATGTGCAGGGTGTTCACTATAGTGCTGAGACCAACACGTGATCATAGACAGCGGAGCATCCAGGCACATGACAGGAAGAGTACACTCCTATCAAATGTCAAACAGATAAAGGAGGTCACATTTCGTTTGCTGGAAAGAAAGGTGGGTACATCACAGCTCAAGGAGAGTAGTAATCAGAAAGTGAAGTTTGACAAGGTAAACTATGTCCAACAACTTCAAAATAACTTGCTTTCTGTTTCTCAAATTTATAATAAAGACTTTAAGGTAGTATTTGACAAAAAGAAGTGCTATGTCCTGAAAAAGGACTATGTTATCCCGGAGAATCAAGTATTAATGTCTGCCTCAAGATTTAAGGACCTTTATGTCTTAGATCTATCAAAGCCCTCCACAACGGATCATGAAGTTCAATGCTTCTTGTCAAAAGCTACTGAGAAGGAATCCATCTCCTGGCATAGGAGAATGGGACACATGAATCCACGGAGATGAATCACTTGATCCAGAATGATCTAGTGAGAGGAGTTAACGTCAAAAATTTCCAACTTTCAGATTTCTGTGTTGCATGCAAGAAGGGAAAACAAAGAAGAAGTCTCATAAGGAAAAGAAAGTTCATTCTATCGAACTTCCTATTAACTTCTTCACATGGATCTGTTTGGACCAGTCAGTACAAGAAGCATCGTAGGCGACCTGTACTGCTATGTAGTTACAAACGACTCCTCAAGATTCTCTTGGGTGATGTTTCTGAAATCCAAATCAGAAACATTTGAGTGATTCAAAGAATTATTTACTACATTGGAGTCCCTCTACAAGCTGAAGGTTCGTCAATTGCGCTCAGACAACGGAACCGAGTTCAAGAATCAATGGATGGAGGCTTACTGCAAGGAAAAGGGAATTGTGCATCAGTTCACCTCTGCCTACACTCCTCAGATGAACGGCGTTACTGAAAGGAAGAATCACAGCTTGATAGATACGGCACAGACAAAGCTAGCAGATCGAACTGTCCATCCAATTCTGGAACGAGGCAGTTGCAAACACATGCTACACGTTGAATCGAGTTTTGAAAGTTAAACGGCACGGCAAAACATGTTATGAGTTACTATAACGACGTAAACAAATCTAGAGTATCTCGAGCCATTTGGCGCCCCGTGCACCCTACTGAAGAAACTCAGGAGGGCAAATTCAGCGAGAAGGCTAATGAGGCATATTTCTAGGATACAACATACCGAACAAGAGGGTTTACAACAACTCTACAGGTCAAGTAGAAGTGTGATGCATGTGATGTTCAGATATACACCACACCACCTGCTGGAAAAGGACCTGCTTCTTTTTCGACTATGATAGATTCTTCAAGTCCTTCAACATACCACTCTCCCCTTCTGACGATGAATTAGAACAAAATGATGTATGATGTTCTAAACCACCACCTCAGAAATCTACATCATCTTACGTACAAGGTAATTCATCTACCAACTCAGGGGAGCACTTGAAGATAGTGACTCTTCTTCTGATCAGAACAACCAGGAGCACCCGGAGCAACAGGTTCCTCCTACGGCAAGTCCACACATCTGACATTGATGCCTCTGAGTCTTCAGAACCTGAAACTCCTACTGACTCAGATACTGAAGCGAATGTTCATAATCTTGACTCTAAGGTAGTTGTTCCAACCACTCCTAGATCACACCTCAATGTCTATCATCCTTTGGATAATGTCATTGGGATGTGAGGTCAGGAGTTCAGACTAGAAATCAGTTCTACTCAGCTGATTATGCCTCAGTGATGGAAAAGGGATACGTTCATGATGGTGCATATCGTTGCTATATGTCTCTTTGAGCCAAGTATGTGAGTGAATGTTGGACCAAAAGAACCAATGAGCCAAGATCAGAAAACCTCTAAGTCCCACATGGTATCACAACAACTGCTGAAAGCCTCATCAGCAATTTGACAAGTGTTGAAGACTTCAACAGCTGAAGATCAAGTGCTGAAGACTTCAACAGCTGAAGAACTAAAGTGCTGAAGTACAACAGCTGAAGAACACAAGTGCTGAAGCTGAAAGACCAAAGCTGAAGTACAACAGCTGAAGAGTTTACAAGTGCTGAAGATCAACAACTGACGTACAAAGTCTGAAGACAAAGACTGAAGACATCAGCTGATGATATCTACTGAGTCATCAGCTGATGAAACATCTGAAGGTCAAAGTCTGAAGATCAAGTACTGAAGCCTCATAGTTTGTCACAACTGCTGAAGAGTACTTCTTCAGTACTTGTGATATCAGTATTTTATATTTCTAGTTTCAGTAGTTTTATGTTTCAGTAGTTTTGTAAAACGACTGAAGAGCTTGTTCTTCAGTCGTTGTAGTTTCAGTAGTTTTATATTTTGTACTTAACACCCTGATATGTTCTCAGTAGTTGTGAATATTTCAGTAGTTTGTTAAGAGTTAGTTATTTTTGTATTAGATCTGCCAGTTGTCACTTTCCGTGATAACAGCAGTGATTGTTGCACTCTATATAAGGAGTGGCAACCTATTGTAAGAGTATGAAGATTAGAAATGAATAATGATTTGATTAAAAATTCCATATCTATAAACATCCTTGAATCAGAATATATTCTCTCGCTATAACCGTATGTGCTCTTAATGCATACAAGCATCGACTTCCTACTACAATTTGTCTAATTCCTGTTCGTTTTCCCCTGCTTTGAACTCTAATACATCAAACTTGTGATCACTGATCCTGTCAAATGGTATCAAGCAGGTTAATCATTGATCGATCTAATAATTGATCATTGAAATTGCTATTCAAGATCTAATTTTGATTGAATTAGCTTTTATTTTTGCAAGAAACGGTTATAGAGATTGAATTTTCTGTATTTCTGGTCATTCATCCTGAGATCTTTTCCTGGTTTTCATTGAGTGTGTTGTGGTCTGTGTAAAACTTTTAAAAAAAACTTGAATTAAATTGTTTTTGAACTGAAAATGACTACTCCCTCCAATGATCCTCACAATACTGGTTCCTCAACCAAGCCACCAATGCTGGTTAGGAATGAGTATAACATATGGCAAAGACGAATGCCCATCACCTGTCTTTAACACGCAGGTTGCTGGACATCAGTGGTACATGGTCCACACAAGCCTATGGTGAATACCGGAAACCAATCAATGGTTCAAAGAGGAGGGCAATACTCAGATGAGGATAAGAAGTTGCTTGAATTGATGCAAAAGCCCATGGAATTCTGGCCATGGCACTGCCAAATGAAATCTATTCTGGGCTAATGCATCATGAAACTGCCCATGACCTCTGGAATGCCTTGAAAGAACAATTTGGAGGAACAGATGAGGTCTTGGCAAGTAATAGAGAAATCCTCGCCCAACAATATGAGACTTTTCTCATAGAAAGGGTGAGACCTGACTCAACAATATGAGCGGTTCTCTTGTTTGATCTCTGAATTAAAAATGGTCAAACTTGAGTAACACTAATATCCAGATGAATAACAGATTTCTCAGATCACTGCCTGAGAGATGGGACACATATACTATTGTCCTACGCTCCAGTGCTAGTTTGAACAAACTATCTCTCACCCAACTCCATGGGAAACTGCTCACGTTTGAGAGAGAGATAGAACAGAAGATAAGTTGTCTTCATCTGGAAAGCTCACTGAAGACTTTGTACCAGGCAACACTGCCTTGGTTGGTCATGAGTCAGAATATGCTTCATCTGAATGCCAGTATGATGAGCATATTAATTTCTCTTCAGCACTTCTGATTCTGCATTTGTGAGTGTTGATGGTCAGTTTACTGGGTGTAATAATGACAATCTATGCTTCATTATGGGTGATCTCAGGGGATGCTGATGATGACTTAGAGAGATGGATATTTTGAGCCAAATGGCCCTGATAAATATCAGATCTCAGAATTTCTATAAAAGAACTGGAAGAAAATTCCCAGGACTCTCTGGCAAAACCAAAGTTGGTTTTGACAAGAGCAAGTTGAGGTGTCACAAATGCCAAAGGCTTGGACACTTTGCAAGAGAGTGTAGATCAACTGCATCTAACTCCACTGCACCCTTTGTGACTTTCCTGGCAATAGTCAACAACATAGAGGGCAACATCCTGTCACTTCTAGTCATCATCCTCAACAACAATCTCTGGCATATTTTGTTCCTCAGGGTCGAATGCCATATCCGTACCCTTGTTATTACATGCCACAGTCAAATCAAGTTCAACTTCCTATGGCACCACAACCTCATGCACTACCAGAACCTCAGCCATCCCAATCTCATCAACAACCTCAACCTCAACAACACAGCTTCTTCACCCCAGGAGTTGTTGACTGAAGCAGTTACCAGATGACATGTCTGGTCATGACCAACTGTTCTCAGGTGCTGGTCAACATGGTGGTGACAGTCCTTTTGGGAATCTAGATCTTATGGCTTTGGAGTTTGCTGATACTTCATTTTCTAATGCCTCTACACCTCAGGTATCACAGGTATCCTCTGAGGCAAAAGCCAAATTATGTTCTGGATCATGCATAGCAGCATTTGCTTCCATTAGAGAAGCAAATGTACTCTAATTAATAAGAACATTGAGTTAGAACAATTAATTTCCAAAAACAAAGCTGAGTTTGAGTCTGTGCTTAAAGATAAAAATGATGAGATTTATAAACTGAATTGCCAAATAATTGATGATAAGGCTAGAGAAGTGGTACTTCTAGAGAAGTACAAAGATCTCAAGAAACCCTTGCAGTTACCCAGGTAGAGTGTGATAGATGGGTACAATCATGCAAGGTTTTGAAATGCTTCTTAGTAAGCAATCTGCTTCAAATGTGAAGTTTGGAATTGGTTACAATCACACTGCTCCACCTACAGATTTTACCCCAAGAGCAGAGGAAAATCTGATGGTGAGAATGACAACCAATCCATCACATCATGTGACCTACCTTCTGACACAGCACAATCAGAAGTAGCAGTCAGCATCAAGTCCTCTTTGAACCTATCAGCTGATGTTGATGGTTCAAATGCTGACACTCACATGATAATGAGTTTGATCAACTCAGGAGTTAATTCTGAAGGTCCTGAAAGGACTAAAGAGCAGGATTTAACACCTGTAGTTCAAACTTCAACTGCTATCAGTACTGAAGAGAAGAAAACTGACAGTAGAAAGAGTTTGAAGTCTACTAAAGAGGCAGTCAAGAAAGCAAACATGCTTCCAAAGCATGAAGAACAAGTCCTCAGTTGCTTCACCCTCTTTAGTTGATGATCAACCTAAGATGAAGAAGAAAGCATGTGAAGTATTTGGTTTGTTCAATCATCTTACAGATGATTGTTGGTATAAAAGAGGTTCCAAACTCAAACAAAAAGAAGAAATTAATGAGAAAATGGTAAAAATGAAAACTGAGTTTGAGACCACATTTGTATCAACAACATCAATCTGTACCCTTAAGTCCTTAAGAAATCCAAAAAGGAAGGGGTTAAACAGGTGACAGCTGAGAATGCTCAGAAGAAGAAGGGGCAACATAGGAACTTATCAAACTCCACTGGCAATGTGTCTGATGAGCTGAAAGCTTTATCACAAAATCAGACACAGCTGTTATGATGGTTCAACATCTGTTGGGAAGAGTTAACCAACTAGATGCTCCTATGTTGAACACCACAGAAAAGGAGGTCCAAGCCAAAGGACTCCTCTTCTAAGCCATCTTCTTCCTCTCAGGCTTTGTTTCAGATAAACCTGTTAGTTTACCATCTATTGATGAGACCAGGCCCAAACCAAAAAGGTTTGGGTCTCTAAAACTAAACTCATTGTTTATTATTGCAGGGTTCTTCAACATGCAAAGTAGCATCTGGTATGAGACAGTGGGGGATCTATGCACATGACTGGGACAGCTCTCTTCTTCATGACTACTCTCAAGGAAGAAGGGATTTGTTTCTTTTGGCAATGATGTTATAGGTTACATCATTGGTAAGGGCTTTGTCTCCAATGGAAAATCAAATTTGATGATGTTAATCATGTGGAAAATCTCAAGTACAATCTCTTGAGTGTCAGTCAAATGTGTGATAAAGGCCATGTTGCTCTTTTCACCAGTCAAAACTGTGGATTCTGTCATCCAAAGTTTGCACTTGATTGACAAGGTGTTGGATGATCACACTCTCCTGAAAGCCAACAGGACAGGAAGAGTGTATGCTTAGATCTTTCTAAAAATAGATCTCAAAGGCAATCCTTGCCTATTTTCCAAAGCCTCTTCTCAAGAATCTAAACTGTGGCACAGAAGGCTTGGTCATGTTAATCTCAAAAACATGAATCAGCTTACCCACATAGTTTAGTCAGAGGCTTACCAATAAAGGGTTCCATTGTGATGAAACCTGCACTGCTTGTTTAAAGGAAAAGAGCACAAGTCTCATTCCCTCCTATTGAAGTGCCTAAGTCCACTGCCTGCTTGCAATTACTGCATATGGATCTATTTGTCCTGTGAGAGTAATGAGCATGGCAAAGAAGAAATACTGTCTGGTAATTGTGGATGATTACTCCAGATTTGTATGGACTTTCTTCTACATTCAAAGGATGAGGCTGCTCAGAAGATTATTCACTTGTGTTGTATATTGAGAAGCTATTCCCTTCCAGTCAAGTGTATATAGGAGTGACAATGGAACTGAGTTCAGAAATCATACACTTGATGACTTCTATCTTTCAAAGGGGATCAAAAGGAGGTTAGCATAAGGACAACAAGGACTCCAGAACAAAATGGAGTAGTGGAGAGAAAGACACAGGACCCTCATTGAAGCTGCAAGGTCCATGCTGGCTGACTCAGGTTTGCCACTGACCTTTTGGGCTGAAGCTGTCAACACAGCTTGCTATGTGCAAAATAGAGTTTTAGTAAATCAGAGGTTGATGAAGACTCCATATGAAGTTCTCCATCATTTGGCTCCTCTGATTTCATTTTTCAAAGCATTTGGGTGTCCCTATTTAATTCAACACAAAGATCACTCCAAAATTTGATCCTAAGGTGGATGCAGGGTATGTTGTTGGTTATTCATCTACTTGTAAGGCATACAGAGTCTTCAACTGCAGAACAAAGATGGTTGAAGAAACTCTACATGTTAAGTTCAATGAATCTCCAAAGGACAAGATTCCACAAGCCCTGTGGAGTTATTTGATTTGGACATACTGCAATATGTTCCTCATCAAACTCCTGCTGTTGCTCCTGTCAACAGTTCACCATCTTGGTGGTACTGCTGGTGATGATGATGATGATGATGATTGCAGTACTCACCTATTCAGTTTAGTGATCAGCTGCCTGATTCAGCTAGACCTGATGTTCCTTAGCTCCAGTAGCACCATCCACACCAATGCTGATGAGATCTCTTCGAATTCAACTTCCTTTGAATTACCCTCCACTGATTGTTTCAAGGAAATGATTCACCATCACCATTACTGTTGCGCTGAGGCTGCCACAAACACTTGCACCAGTCTCATTGTGTATCAAGATCTGAAGAATCACCCCATGTCTCAAATCATTGGTGATATCACTGCTGGAGTATCAACAAGAAGCCAATTGTCAAATTTCTGCTTCTATGCTCTCTTCATCAGTCAGCAAGAGCCAAAGAATTATCACATTGCTTTAAAGGACAATGGATGGGTTGATGCCATGCAGCTTGAGCTTCTTCAGTTCACGAAACAGCAAATGTGGGAACTGGTTCCTCTACCTCCAGGTAAGTGTGCAATAGGCACTAAATGGGGTTTTTAGGAACAAAACTGATGAAAATGGGCTTATTGTTAAGAACAAGGCCAGACTGGTTGTTCAGGGGTTTGCACAAGAAGAAGGTATTGATTATGATGAAACCTTTGCCCCTGTAGCCAGACTGGAAGCAATTCGGTTGTTTTTAGCTTATGCTGCTTATCAAAACCTTAAAGTTTTTCAAATGGATGTCAAAAGTGCATTTTTGTATGAAAAATTAAAGAACAGGTTTATGTATGTCAACCTCCAGGCTTTGAGGACAATAACATCCTAATTTGGTGTATAAGCTTGATAAGGCTCTTTATGGTTAAAACAGCTCCTAGAGCCTGGTATGAGACATTATCAAACTTTCTTCTGGAATAATTTCACTAGAGGCTCCATAGATAAGACTTTATTCATTAAGAAAGCTGGGCAGCATAATCTACTTGTTCAAATTTATGTAGATGAATTTATTTTTGCATCCTCTCATCCAAAGTTGTGTGATGCCTTTACAAAGTTGATGCAACAGAAGTTTGAAATGAGTGCCATGGGAGAATTACAGTTCTTTTTGGGGTTGCAAATCAAACAAAAGGCTGATGGAATTTTCATTCATCAGTCCAATACACAAAAGATCTTTTGCAAAAGTTTGATTTACAAAACTGTAAGCCCTGTTCTACCCCCATGTGCAGCACCGCACAACTGGATACAGATAAAAAAGGTAAAGTGGTTGATGAAACACTTTACAGATGTATGATTGGGTCCTTGATGTACTTAACAGCTTCTAGACCAGATTTATGTTTGCTACATGTGTTTGTGCTAGATTTGAGGCTGCACCTAAAGAGTCTCACCTGATTGTAGTCAAGAGTATCTTTAGATATTTGCAAGGCACTCCATCTCTAGGTTTATGGTATTCTACTGGACATTCTGGTAAATTAGTTGCTTTTTCTGACAGTGACTATGCAGGGTGTAAGTTGACTAGGAAATCAACTTCTGGTGGATGTCAATTCCTAGGCAACTGCTTGATTTCTTGGCAGAGCAAGAAACAGACCTCAGTTGCTACATCAACTGCTGAAGCAGAGTACATTGCTGCTGCAAGTTGTACATCTCAGGTACTTTGGCTTCAAAACCAACTTTTGGATTATGGCATTACAAGGACTACGACTCCATTGTTAATGGATAGTGCTTCAGCTCTTTGCATTGTCAAAAATCCAGTCCAGCACTCTAGGACCAAACATATAGAGATCAGACATCATTTTATAAGGGATTGTTTTGAAAAAGGTCTGATTGATCCTAAGTTTGTGCCTAGTGCTGATGAGCTTGCAGACATTTTTACTAAGCCTTTGGAGAGTTCAACTTTCCAAAACCTGGTGTTAAGGCTTGGTATGCTGCAGCTAGAATAAGTGACAACTACTGATCATCTTAGTAATAAGTACTGATGATCATTAGTAACTATGTCACATACAAGTACTGATGAGCTCTTTTACCCTCAGCAGTTTTTATCACTACTGAAGGCTAAATGTCTCACAAGTACTGAATACTTCATCTGTTCTAAACTACTGACGTAGTTACAACTACTCATGCAGCTACAACTACTGCAATCAGTAAAATAGATAAGTACTGATGTCCTATGAAACAACTGAAATCAGCCAAAAGGCTGATGAATGTGTTGAGGACAGTATGAAACAGCTGACAAGCTAAGAATTGACGAAAACAGCTAAAGAGAACTTTCTCTTCAGTCTTTCTTCTCCCACTGCTGTTCTTCTAAACGACTGAAGCAAACCATGTCTTCAGTAGTTTATAACTACTGATGACTAATACCAAGTCTTCAGTTGTTTACAACAGCTGATGACAAAACCGTCTTCAGTAGTTTCATAACTACTGATGACAAACGCCAAGTCCTCAGTTGTTTTCAATCATCTGAAGCCAAAACCATGGTCTTCAGTAGTTTTCTAACTATTGATGCCTAGCACCACGACTTTAGCTGTTTCAACGTCTGAAAGGATAATACCATGTCAACGGTCGTTTAAAAATACTGATGACTAACACCACATCCTTCATCGTTTTCTTATCCGTACCCTATAAATATCCCTGACCTAAGCTCTCAATGCTTCATCTTCTTCAAACCTAACGTTCCTCTCCAAAACAACTTCCCTCTTCTCAATGGCGTCCATGCAAATTAAACCGCGACACAACTGTGTTGCCTACCTCACTAAATCGCCCTCTGGACTAAGTTCGATACTGCTATCGATCTTATGGTTCATTCCAATACAATACGGCATTTCTTCTGAATCCCATACTACATGCCGAATCCCTTCACAATTTTGGATGAACGTTACTATTACCACTGGGGAGAACAACACACAATCTCTCCAGTCGGTCGTAAACAACAAGAAGTAGTCATCACTCCTGCAATAATCCGCAAATTCTTCATCTGAATGATGCTAGTTCTCCTGCTGGATATCCGAAGGGCACCACAGATCTATCCTTTGCCCAACATGGATATCAAGGCGATCTCAGTGCCTCCACTATCTTGAAGAAACACTTTAATGACGCTGAGCGCCTAATCTTTCACATGGTGAATGTCTGTTTGGCCCTAAGACGTCGTCTTGGGATCAAATGTCGACAAAATGGCAGCAGGTAATGTATTCTATTCTTGAGCAACACCCACTAAACTTTTCAGAAATAATATTTTCGGAGCTCAAGGACATGGCTCAAAACTAACTGCCAACCGTTGGATACTATATCCACGGTTCATAATGGCCATCATTACAAACCAGCTTAATGCTGAGGGACTTGTTGGCTTGGGAGTCCCGGTACGGCTGTTCTCCGCCCGAAGTACTCTCCCGGCACAACTCTGACCAGACACTCAAAATGGCTGCCAAGCTGCGAAAACCCACGCAGCTGGAACCCACAGCCACCACCTCCAAATCAAAAGTCCCCACCAAACCCACCAAAAAGAAACCCAAAACGGCTACTCAGGGAATTGAGTCCCCTGAGGATGCCCCTACAACACAAACGCAGGATATATCCACTAGTCCAAACCCCCTAGTGGATACAATGACTCTTCCAGCCACAGTCGCTCAGGCTTCCTCTCAACAGGAGCCTGCAGCAACCACACAAGGGGTACCTACATATCTGGGATCTTCCTCACTTGAGGGGATTGCCATTAAAGAGCACCAACCTCCCCAGGTGCACACTGCTTCTATCCCTTCACCCCAGACAACCGCCCCTCACAGCCCAACTTTAATAGTTGCACAAGTGCTGACTCAACTGCACTCCTCACCCCCTCCCCAGAGACCACTTACTACTGGGAATACCTCTACAATTGAGGGGGAGGAACACAGTGCACTTGAGAACCCACAGCACAGGGGTTTACCACTTCTATCTCCTGGTGTAGACAAGGAGCTTAGAATATCTAGTGAGGCTGCCACCTCCTCTGACTCAGCACATGATCAGAATGAGGCTGGTAACATGCCAAGACCTCACTAGAGGCAACAACCGATGATGGACACTGTAGAGGCTGGAAGTCCCCAGTACCAAGCACAAGGGGCACATGCATCAACTGGTCTACACCCAGTGCATGTAAATCCTGCTCTAAGCAGGAGGTCAGATGATTCAGCTTCGGCTGATGATGACCTGGGCTTCTTCTATGATGTTCTTGCCCAGAACACAATCCTTGAAGAGAAAGTCAGTAGGCTGCAAAACCTACTTGATCAACTCTCACAAGGAGAAAAGACCATCTGCCTCTACTCACCCACAGATGGCACCTTCACTTGAAGGTTCCCCAAACACTGAGCAACTCCAAACTCAACACCTGCCTCTGCTTCAGGCCCTACTTCTCAGGAACAGAACCCTCCTGAGCAAATAGGTGCTGTACTTCAAAATTCCTCCCTCTCATCACACCCTAATCACTGATATTGTGACTAAAGCCATTGATGAAAGCTTCCTCAACTTTACAGCCCTTGATTGATGCTGCTGTTACAAAAGACTCTTTCTGCGGTCCAAACCCCCTCCTCCAATGCATCCCAAAGGGGGGAGAGTACTGCAGTGAAAGAAAAGAAGAGGAAAAGAACAGAGGAAAAGAAAGGAAGAGAAGCAAGCCCAAGAGGAGGAGAAAGAAAAGCAACCTTGCTCACTGACAAGCGAAAGAAAAGTGCTGATGATCATACTGCTGAAGACAAATCCTTAGAGGAGCTGGTAAAAGAAGCTGACACTACACACAGCCGCTCCATGGATAAAATAATTGAACAACTCTTCAGGCAGGGTTTTGACACAGCCACACTGGATAGTGACATTAGAAGGTTGGAAGTGCAAGAGATACAAACCGATGGGCAGGGTATGATGCTCTGGAAAAAGAGAGGTTGGAAATAATGATCCGCTTTATTGCAAAATACTTGGGAAGATCGTTAATGGAGATTCGCGCATGGACCAGGGACAGTATTCTGGCTATAGCCACCAGAATCTGTCTGTCGAGCAATTCAACAAAGGGATTATTGTGGAAGCCCTTGATGAGGCTGGGGCTGGTAAAAGTTAGAGATGGCTAAACTCACAAAGGCGAAACTAACTGCAAAGATGCTGGATCAACCTTCCCTTCCACCCACTCAAACAGATCCTATCCCTCAAATCTCCCAACCAATCTCTAAGCCAAAATCCAAACATCCTCATTCTTCAAAACAATTCCTTCACCAACCCAACCATCATCCAGTGATGCACCCAGAAGGAGGAGAAGGGTGTGAGGAGGATGGAAGAAGAGACGAAGAGGAGGATGAAGATGATAGTCTGCCACTCTCTGCTGTTCTAAAGCTGCCAAAACCCCGAAGTCAACCCATGATCACACTGACTCTCAAAGGGAAATGGTCAGAGTCAAGATAGAAGTAGAAGAACAGCAAAAACAGCACAATGAGCAACTGTTGAAGATGGTTGACAAGGAATTTCCTCAGTCATCATCTATTCAAGCCATGAAAGGGCATGCTCAAAGGATGTACACTCTCAGGCACACTTTTCAGTATCAGAAGGAGAGAGTGAGAGTATGGCCGGACCCCAGGGTGAGTTCTAGAATCCATAAAAGAACTATTCCTCACAGATACAATGGCCAGGTATGAAAAACAATAGATTCTACTATCATGTTGGCCACTGTAGTCTCACCTTGGGAAATCATTGATGACTTCAAGAAAGCTCACCAAGCAAAGAAGACCCGTCAAGCTTTACTAGAAAACAAGATGATTAAGAAGGGGTTGTTATATAAAAAGCTTGAAGACATCCAGAAGAATGAGCTCCAGTTACTCCTTGAAGGAACCATCCTGATGAATTTGTATATAGGGAGGTAACTACGATGGAGCTGAAAAATGGCAGGACCATGAAGTACTTATCAGAGTACTATGGTCCAGAGTTCTTCTTCGAAGGAGGAGTAGAAGAACTCTCTCAGGAGGAACAAGTTGTTCTCCTTGAGGCCTATGTCGAGAGTCATACAGACTCATTATGGGGAAGTAAATCTCATGAATGGGATAACAACTCTGTGTCCAGTTCCCCAAAACAGAGTTCCCATTCATACCATGCCAAACAATATCTGAGATTTCTTCCCAGGCCGGAGCTTACATGGGTCATCTTCTCTACTGATCAAGAAGGAAAAAGACCAACATTTTGCCAATAATAAGTGGGATAATAAATAATTTAGAGGTTTTGGCTGCATTGGTTCAGGGGGAGTTTGTTGGACCAAAAGAACCAATGATCCAAGATCAGAAAACGTCAAAGTCTCACATGGTATCACAACAACTGCTGAAAGCCTCATCAGCAGTTTGACAAGTGCTGAAGACTTCAACAGCTGAAGATCAAGTGCTGAAGACTTCAACAGCTGAAGAACTAAAGTGCTGAAGTACAACAGCTGAAGAACACAAGTGCTGAAGCTGAAAGACCAAAGTACTGAAGTACAACAGCTGAAGAGTTTACAAGTGCTGAAGATCAACAACTGACGTACAAAGTCTGAAGACAAAGACTGAAGACATCAGCTGATGATATCTACTGGAGTCATCAGCTGATGAAACATCTGAAGGTCAAAATCTGAAGATCAAGTACTGAAGCCTCAGTAGTTTGTCACAACTGCTGAAGAGTACTTCTTCAGTAGTTGTGATATCAGTAGCTTTATATTTCTAGTTTCAGTAGTTTTGTAAAACGACTGAAGAGCTTGTTCTTCAGTCGTTGTAGTTTCAGTAGTTTTATATTTTGTACTTAACACCCTGATATGTTCTCAGTAGTTGTGAACATTTCAGTAGTTTGTTAAGAGTTAGTTATTTTTGTATTAGATCTGCCAGTTGTCACTTTCCGTGATAACAGGAGTGATTGTTGCACTCTATATAAGGAGTGACAACCTATTGTAATAGTATGAATGATTAGAATGAATAAATGATTTTATTAGAAACATTCCATATCTATAAACATTCCTTGAATCAGAAATATATTCTCTCGCTATAACCGTATGTGCTCTTAATGCATACAAGCATCGACTTCCTGCTACAATTTGTCTAATTCCTGTTCGTTTTCCGCTGCTTTGAACTCTAATACATCAAACTTGTGATCGCTGATCCTGTCAGTGAAGCCCTGAATGATGAGGCATGGGTGATTGCCATGCAAGAAGAACTTCTTTAGTTCAAGAAGTTAGGAGTATGGACTCTCGTGGATAGACCTAAAGGTGCTAAGGTCATTGACACAAAATGGTTCTTGAAATGCTAGAAATATGATCAAGGCGTGATCATCAGAAACAAGGCTCGACTTGTTGTCTAAGGATTTCGACAAGTCGAGGGCATTGACTACAATGAAGTGTTTGCACCCGTGGCAAAAATGGAAGCAATCCGTATCTTCATTGCCTATGGATCATACACGAATATTAAAGTTTATCAATTTGATGTTAAGAGTGCATTCCTTCATGGTGAAATCAGAGACAGTGTTTGTAAGTCAGCCCAAGGGAGTTAAGGATCCATATCAGCGGGACAGATTTACACACTCAACATGGCTTTATATGGGCTTCATCAAGCTCCCTGAGCCTGGTATGAGAAACTCTCGACTCACCTCGTGAAACAAGGTTTTCACAGAGGAGTCATTGACTGTACACTATTCGTAAAAGAAAAAGATGGAGATTTACTGCTTGTTCAAATCTACGTAGATGACATAATCTTTGGTTCAAAGAACGATGATCTATGTAAAGAGTTTGAAGCAGTAATGAAGGCTGAGTTTGAGATTAGTGCCATGGGAGAGATGAAATTCTTTCTCGGGTTACAGGTTGATCAGACACCAATAGGCATTTTCCTACATGAGACCAAGTATGTAGGAGATATCCTCAGTCGGTTTGACATGGAGAATGCTTCCACAGCTGGGACTCCTCTTCTTACAAACAATGATGTAGCACCCACAAGAATGGTGATCTGGTCTAGGACACTATGTACCGAGGTATGATTGGATCTCTCATGTACCTCACTGCCTCAAGACCTGATATCATGTACGCGACATGTTTATGTTCAAGATATCAGGCAAAGCCAAAAGTTAACCATCTAATAGAGGTCAAAATGATCTTTGGTTATCTGAAGGGTACTCCAACTCTCGGGTTGTGGTATCCTCATGACGATGACTTCGAGCTGACAGCATATAGTGACTCGGATTACGGTGGCTGCAAGATGAACTACAAGTTACATGTGCGGGATGTAAATTATTTGGGAGGAGATTAGTGACCTGGCAGTGTAAGAAGAAGACCTCAGTTGCCTCGTCAACATGTGAAGCCGCATATGTTGTTGCTGCAAGTTGCTATTCACAAATCATATGGATTCAACAGAAAATGCGGGACTACAGTTTGAAATTATCTTCTACTCCTATTTTTGTTGATAACTCTACTGCAATTGCAGTAACTAAAAATCCGGTCTAACATCCAAAGACCAAACACATCGGCATAAAATATCACTTTTTACGTGATTGCTTTAAAATTAATATTGATTTTCCACGCGCTGACCTCTATACAAATTCTTTTGATAAACCACGTTTTCTATATCTGTTAGAGGTCAACGACGTTAAAAAGAAAAGTGATGTAATTCCCCAAGATGATCATGTGTAGTCCGATGCGTATTGTCAAATTTTCTTTTAATTTTAATTTCATTTTATTTTGTTTGAGTAGCTTAATTACATTAATGTTATTCGGTCGCCTATAAAAATCCTAAAAAGCATAAATCGGTTACGGTTTTAGAATTTTAGGGGGAGAATAGGTCAGTTTGTAACATTAGAAAAACTAGGGAGAAGGATAGACTAGCTCATAGAAAGTAGATCGTATCTGTGATACCCATTCAATGACTTTAGAAAATGATATTACACACGTACAAATCACTTGGGACTTTAAAAGATTAAATAAAATAAGATGCGAAGTTCAAAGTATAAGTCTATGTAGTCTGAGCAATACAAAAGGAAAAATGATAGTAAGACTAGCTACTACTAAGGTAACACAAAGAAAGTAGATCTAGAGATTGTTAGACCACATATGATATGTCGGTAGATTCAACACAATAGATGATTACACCTTATTGGTGATCTCAAGATCAAACTAAGTTGTTCAACAAGCTGTGGGTTAACATCTTATCCCTGGTTAACACAATCAACAAATTCTAATAAGGGGTGATGAGCAGAATAAACGCCACTAATGTGCGCGTAAGACCAATATACGAGCAAAAGCAATCTAACTAATAACTCATGTTTTTGGTGAGAACTGTGCAAAAAGATTAAAAATTGCTCAAACAAGGAGATTGGTTATGTGCCTCTATGTTGTGTGGTGGCACTAACCTGAGGATAAGCATAACCTATATATTAGACTTTGTTGTTGTTTGCCGCCTCTCTGTTGTGCGGTGGCACTGACCTGAGGCTTGGCTTCTCTCTCAAAGTTCTAAGAATAGTCTCTTCTTGAAAACTACCCTAAGACCACTCAAAAATCTCCTGAGGAAGGTTGATTACCATATAAGCGTGGGATCCACAAATGCTTGTTGAAATAATCAAACCCTAAACTATCACCAATCGGTGTCAAAAGTCTGTATATGGATATAAGAGGACTAGTATAGTGACAATCATCATGGCTATAATTCTTGAAAGTCCAAATCAATGTGGGGATCTAATAGTACTAATAAGATTTCCCAACTTGCTAACTACTCTAGATGAAAAACAAGAATTGCGCATCAAAAGGTGTTCATAACATGTCCCAAATGATTTGACTTGCCTGTATGATTCCAAATTGAATTGGTCCAGTTATGGTCAAAATTAATTGAAGCTGCCTATTTCGGAATCGAATCCATTAGATTTCTATCTTAGGATTTACACCTCACACAAAAGTCAAAACCTAGTTTAGTTTTGTATTTCAGTTTAAGTCTTCAATTTCTTTAATTAATTTTATTTAGTTAATTTCAGTTTGTTTGATATCGGACTACGCCATGGAATTCATTAGGGGATTTAATGATTTAAAAGGGACACGTCTCACGTGACCACACGTGTTTTCGAAGGTAAAATCAGTCACGTCTGAGGTGACAAAATGTTTAAAAGGATCACGTCTGAGGTGGTCATAAATTTTTCAAGTTAAAATGATCATGTTTGAGATGATCAAATGCTCTTAAACTTCAAAAGTTAAAAGGGGTTAAGTGAGAAATGGTCATAAAGTCAATATCATGAGTATGATCCAATCGCACGACTAGACCATGAGTATGGACCTACAATGCACTAAG
This sequence comes from Flaveria trinervia, assembly GCA_025506515.1. Classification (NCBI taxonomy): domain Eukaryota; kingdom Viridiplantae; phylum Streptophyta; class Magnoliopsida; order Asterales; family Asteraceae; genus Flaveria; species Flaveria trinervia. The sequence continues at coordinate 42,595,289 of CM046456.1, forward strand.
TAGCCGAATGGCACATGAGTATGGACCATTCACCTGAATGGCTTATCAGAATGAGCCATTCGACCGAATGGAAATGTGCGAATAAGTTACTCGCCGGACTGAAGTCCAGTCGACCAACTGAATGTAATCGACTGAGCCAATCGCACGACTGAGGTCCATTCGCCTGAATAGACCGAGGTAATGGGTCTAGTCGGACGATTGAAATCAGATTCAGTATAAATAGGACCACAGTTGATCGCATTCAACTCATTATCCCTAATCGCCCTAATATTACACTCCTTACCGTTACGCTGCCAAATTTTCATCTGACCCAAATTACTTTATTATTCACATAGTCTGACCTTCGTTGTTGATTATTCAGGTAAAATGCGGTGTACCCATGCCAAAAACTCCATCGATTGGCCTCCAAAAATCAAAAAATTGGACCATACAAGAACCAAACTCTAAATGGACTAATAACCAACCTAAACCAAGTAAACTGTTAATATTAAAGCTATTAGGTTATTAGTTAAGTGATTGCGAGTCTAAAGAACCATTACATGACGTCTAATTTCAAGTATCGGTTAAAATTCGAATATCAGTCGACCGAACAGTGTGTCATGCGAGTGGTCGCCAGGATGAACTCCAATCGCACGATTGAGCTGGTCGAATGGCTCAATCGGCCGAATGGACCATACTTATGAGCTTAGTCGGCTGGTTGAACCAATCGCAGGCTCTGTTAACCGATTGAACTCAGTCGCCTGCTCAGTTACCCGACTCAATCTAGTCGCATGCCAAGACAACCGACTGAACACAGTCACATGGTTTAATCGCATGAATGAACCATACTGAATTCAACCAAGTTAATTAGAACTGATTTGTGTCGTGTGGTTAGCTAATGTTTATTTGTTTTGTGTTATAGATTAATGGCGGACAAATGGTGCATCAACCCCAAGCACAACATTTGTGCTCACTTAGACTCCACAACTCGGAATGGTCCCGTGTTTGTAGGGATCATCGCTTTCCTCAAGCGATCAAGGATCCACAAGGAGATATCTACACCATGCACCGCCTACAGGTCTATACAACAGGCCTTCTAGGAGGGTGCATCGGTCGATCGATCATGTGAGCCTTACAACATAAGGAGTTCTATATTTGGGATGGATATAGAGATCTCCGCTACAGACATTCAGTGAGTACTTGGGCTGGGTGATGATACAGACCACCCCACCAGACTTCACCCACTGACGGTGAGAGGGTGCTTCATGAGGATGAAGTACGCTGGGGATATAAACGCAGGGGTGCTCAACAAGAGCAAGCTATGTCCCCGGTACAAGTACTTGGCACACGTCATCCTCAAGTACGCAGGGATGCAAATGGTCCAGTCGCACGATTGAGAAACCTTAACCTATAAATACCACTTAATTCATGGAAAAACAAGACACTTCGAATATCTTGATACCCAGATGTACCCTAGTCATCCAAAGACCTCTAGTAACCTCTTCCAACTTCAAAGATCACAGTAGATCGATTACTAATCGTTCTTAACGTTTAGATTCAATCTTTAATTGAATCTACGTGCGTTCTCACTGATTGGATCGCCGATCAAATAGGATTCCGCACTATTTGATTCGGTATATGCGTAAATTGGTTTTACAGATGATCCTTGACAAGAAGCTTCCTTTGCAGCCAAAGGAGAAAGATGATGTTGTTATGCTTGTGGTTATAGATCATACCACACTAGGTCGGATGAAGGTCTACCGGGGGAAGCAGGTGAAGACCCTAGTCAGGAGATTGTTCAGACATTTGGATAGTGAAGATTATATGGCACCCTCTCACAAGAAGTGGCATCACAATGATAGCAACTCAGATGTTGAGCCAATTGAGCTGACAACCGATGAAGAAGACAACGATGATGATGTCTAATGATGGCGAAGGAAGTGATGCACCTCATGGAATAGAGAAGGCTGCCTTCCACCAAGACTTCCTGCTTGATGAAGAGGAAGAGTCTGATTATAAGCTATTGGTGAGGAAAGTTGGAAGCCGAGTTGTGGCTACTGAAAAAGGGAAAGAGGCGTTTGGTGGACGCCAGGCTGGGTCAAAGGGTGTTGCTACAGATGTCACTAATCCTACTTACACCCCAGGCCTGCCACTCATCTTAGGGGGAGCCTCTATCTCCTAAAGCTCTAGGAAGAAGATGATGGCCCATCCCCATGGGAAAAAGAGTAAAAGGCCAAGTTTTACTTTGATTACATCTTCTACCACTACCACCACTGCCACAGCTACTACCACAACCACAACCACCACCCCTACCACACCCAACACCACCACTGCCACTACCACCACCACTACCATACCCACTACCACAACCACCACTCCATCCACCACTCATACACCTACTCCTCCACAATCCATTCCCATCCCTCCTACCATCTTCACCACATCCACCACTCCCATAACCACTCACTAAGTTGGTACCTCCACCCAATCCATATTCACACCTGGACCTACTCAACCAATGGTCGGGTTAGAGGAGTAGCTGGCTAGCTTGAACCGGATGGTGCTAAAGCTTATTTCTACAGATGATTTGAGGGCTACTCATATCAATCAACTGAGTGAGAAGAATGCTTAGTACGAGAGAGCATTAAGCCGAGCCCACCATGTACTCATAAGTCAAACAAGCTGGTGTTGGCGTCGGTAAAGAGAATTGGAGACTTGAAAAGAAGAATAAGAAGATTTTGCTAAAGCTTAATGGATCAAAGAGTGAACCGTTAAAGATCAAGGATGGTGATGATGTGGATGATGATGATTATGAGGATGAAGATGAATGTGATGAAGATGATGGTGATGACGAGGAAGCAAGAGGAAGTGGAAAAGGAGTAGAAGGTGATGATAATGATGAGCATGATTGACAAGGTGATGCGTCTGAATCAGCCTCGAATCCATCAGTTAAGGAGAGGCGGACCAAAAGAAATTAAGATCAAGGAGCCTTGTCCTCAGCTCCTCAAGCGGAAGAGCCTACTGACCAAGGCAAAAATAATGATTAGATGTTTTTGTATTTGAAACTTTTGTACTTGAATTATGTATTACATTAATGTAATTAATGATTATTGATGTTTAAAAGTCTTGATTAATGATTTATGTCTGATGTGCTTAATGTTTAATCAAACAGATGAAGCTCAACAGACAGATGAATATGATGTTACTCCCCTCCAGCAAGTCAAGACTCAACTTACCATGATTCTTGACTTGCAAGGGATTGTTAGAAGATCTGTGAGCTACACACTAGAGGAAGGAGAGATTATACATGATCTAATAGACATGTAGCTAGCTGAAATATTCAGACTGATTCCTGAAGAGCTTCTCCAAGATGCTCCAGAAGTTGATGTTGTGAGTGATGATAAGCTAAAAGACGTGGATGAAATCGAGATAGAGGATGTCACAGCAGAGCACCATCCATAGTACACTGACCCGGAAGGACATGTTATCCCCAAGATGGGTGAAACGTTTGGCAGTGGTACTTTTGAGAAGTTGGGTGAAATGGAGAAAGAAAATGAGAAAGAAGAAAGCACAACCCAAGCTTCGGATGCTAACATTGATATCAAGAAAGTTGAATGGGCCGCTTGTTTTGCTAATATGAAGGCCCAACGCGCACCTCCAAGCAAAATTCCTACACCGAGCTCAATAGAGTCAAAAGACATCAGAGAGTGTCATGCAAGATTATAGCATGGGCATATTTCAAAGATTTGGACGTTTATGCTATGAAAAGGGAAAAGGGGATTGAGTACATAAGATATCCACATGATCTGAAGACTTTTCCTCGTTTTGAGCTTAACCAACTGGCATGCTTAGATCTGTTGCATGCTAATCCAAGAAAGATGCCAGGTAGTTTTGAGGCTGCATTGAAGAAGGAATAACACACCACATGGGTAAACTTTAGACCTTAACAACCTAAGAGGTTTATTCATAAGTCTGAAGTGGATTCTATATCTTGAAAGCCTAAATTAGTGCTATAGTGGAGTCCTTCGCACGCAATGTCCAAGATTCCCTTACGGGAAATGCCTCAGGACTTCACTCCACACTTCAAATGGTGGTGATATGACTGCAGGATAAGGGAAGCGGTCATAGTTTCGAACATAGATGAAAAAATAGAGACAATCAAGGTATTTGACCCAATGTGGCTTGCTAACTTGTCTCCTAAAGATGTCTATACTTTATACAAGTGGCCATTGTTCTATGACACGCAAGACATTGTACAAGCTCTTCAATTTCAACACGTTATAAGGCTCTACTTTGCATTCAGGATTCATGCAGGAGTCACAAGAGAAGAGAAGTAAAAGAATTTCCTAGAACATGTGAAGAATGTTAGACGATAGATTAAAGTAGGTCCAAGTAGGAGTTTGTAGATACATGTGTTCCTAGTTAATGAGCTTAAATGTAAAAGTCTTTCATGTCTTACATATGTGTAATTTGACGAAGTAATGAAATATGATATATGATTTGATGTTTATTTATCTTTAATTCATATGTATGAACTTATATAGGTTAGAGGTTGTTGTACACAATTCTTAGTCAATAATGATTGAGTATTATGTGCAACCTAGTCGGATCAGTATTGATGCTAATGGCCCATATTTATGGACCATACACATGAATACATCATGCTTACAGACCAATCACACGACTGAACCAGGAGACTGGATCAGTCGCATGATTGAGACCTAAGATTGACTCAGTCGCATGACTAAACCTTCAATCGTGCATATGACTCAATCACATGACTCAGTCGCAAGACTAAATCATGCTAATGGTTTAGTCATACGAATGGAAACCACTAACATGAATACATCATGCTTACAGACCAATCACATGACTGAACCAGGAGACTAGATCAGTCGCATGATTGAGACCTAAGATTGACTCAGTCGCATGACTAACCTTCAATAGTGCATATGACTCAATCACATAACTCAGTCGCAAGACTAAATCATGCTAATGGTTTAGTCATACGAATGGAAACCACTAACATATAAATACCACCTAATTCATAGAAAAAACACTTTGAGAGATACCTCGCATACACGGAAACCCTAGCCGTCTAGAGCGTCCCAAACAGCCTGTCCAAGTTCATAGTTCATTCCTGATTGATTCCTACTCGTTCTTAACGTTTATATCAATCTTATATCGATCGGGTTATCGTTCTCACTGATTGGATAGCCAATCAAATAGGATTCCGCACTATTTGATGCGGTATAAATGCAGAATCAGTTAGTACTCCGTATGTACACGGTCCGAAACTAAGAGCCTTGATGGTTGTTGAAGGCTTAGGACCCACACAACCTCAGTAGTATCTGACTTACACGCAGCAGTCATCCTGCTCATGTAGACCATATATCACTTTTCCTAAGACTCCAAGGTCTCTACAGACTCAACATAGTTCCTTTCAGGACAACTGTGCTTTTGTTTTAGGAAATGGACACTCTAGTGATTTTCAGTACTTCTTTGATAATCTACAGTGCTTTAGTCCTGATGATGTGAAGTACGTGGATATTTCCAATAAATGGCTCTTTTAACATATACAGCAAAGAAGTTCTTTAAGAGAATTAGAAGGCAATTTCCCTAGAACCCAACCAACAACAAATTTGGGTTTGACAAAACCAATGCCAAATGTTACAACTGTAATCAGCTTGGTCACTTTGCAAGGGAATGCAAAGCTCCCAAGTCAAATCTGGGAACCCCACAGGCCTCCACACATCCCTCTATATCAAAGCCCATTAGAAAGTCGACTGAAACAGCTGCAATGGCTCAAGAAGTTGACTGCAGCTTTATAGTGCAGGATGTGACTCCTACTCAAGCAATCATGGTAGGACAAATGACAGTAAGGTATATGAACATCTCTCTTCTCGTGCACGTATTGCTAAGGTTAACCTGTATCAGGACTACAATAAGGAAATTAAATCTGATATTGAGTCTTTAAATGTTTTGAAATCTAATTTTAAAAGGGCTGAGTCTTACTACCATAGAAAAATTGAAGAGTTAGAGAAAATGATTTTCCTATTAAAACATGAACACACAAATTACAAGACTCAAATAAATGATTTAATATCCAAATTGTATGAGGCTCAAGCCAAGCTTCTCACTGCTGAGGCTCAAGCCAAGAAGTATGCTATTTCTGAGTATAACTTCCAAGCTATTATTGCATAATCCTCCCACTCCAAAATTTGTTATCAAAACAAAGTAGGGTTGGGGACCAATGAAATTGCTCCACCACATTTTTATGAGTCCCTAAGACAACCTAACTATGATACTGAAGAGCAAGAGGTCCCATCTGCTGACCCATCTTGCTATGAGTTGAAAAATGATGCAATATTAGAGGCCACCACAGGGAAGGAACAGGTAAATCAACTCACCTCTCCCGGTGAAGATCAAGTCCTAACCACCAAAGCCAGAAGAAGTAGAGCTAAAGCTTCAAGAAGAACTGCCAAGAAAGTGGCTGAGTCTAAGCTGATGATTGACCTGAAACAAAAGGGTGTATTCATCTCAGCTGTATTCCAAGTGGTAGGTAACTCTGACCCAGGAAGGGAGTGTAGTACCAACAGTCCTATCCTACCAAAGGATCAGAAGTTTAAGGGAAAGGTTGCTGATGAAGAGAAAAAGAACAAGAAACAACAATCATCAAGCTCCCAAAAGACTAACATGGATGCATAATGTATGGTCTGCAGACCACATGGCTAAAGATTATTACTACAATCCTGCTAGCACACGTTATGCAAATAATGCTAAGAAAGAAGGAGTCAGGTAAGCTTTCTCATTTGGACCCCATCAAATGGTCCAAGTGATGAAAGAGGGAAAGCTGGTTTCCGAAGCAAGGTTGCTTTCGGAAGAATATTCTTCTTTCGAAGGGAAAACGGCTTCAGAAACTAAAGCTGTTAAAAAAGCAAAGAAGAAAAGAACTCCCTTGAAACCACCACAGTAGAAGACTGGTCGGAAGAAAAGGTGGTGAAGGATTTGTCCGAAAAAAAGCTTCGGAAGAATACCATTTTGTCCAAGCCTCAAAAGGCTCATCCTTAATGATCAACCAAAGGATGGATTGGAAGATCATGAAGGATGCTGCAGCCCAAACATCATCTTCAAAGACATCCAATGAACCCCCATACTTAACCTGTGGTTCAATAATGTCACTATCGTTGGAAGAATCCAAGACCAACAAGGCTTGGGTCTCCAATCAAAACTAATTATCTCATCTTGTATGCAGGGACATCCATATGACAAGAATAATAATGTATGGATTGTGGATAGTGGATGCTCCAGGCACATGACAAGGAACAAATCTCTCCTTTAATAATTTCTACATTATGATACAGGTCCTGTCCAATTTGGAGGTGAGACTGGAGGATATATTTCAGGCAGAGGAAGTATATCCAATGGAAAGTTAAAGGTTGATAAGTCAATTTTGTCAAATAGCTTGAACACAATTGTTAAGTGTTTCTCAGTTTTGTGATCAAAAGCATCAAATGCTTTTCACTGATTGTAAGTGCATTATCCTCAAACCTGGGATGACAATTCCTTCCGAATTGGTGCCTCTTAGATCTCCCAGGAAAGGGGATACATACAAGCTAGATGTGAACAACGCTTCCCTAATGGGTGAAGTATCATGCTTTCTTTCCAAACTTGATAGTGATGAGTCAACACTATGGCATAAACATATGTGTCATGTAAGATTTAAGACAATGAAAACTTGGCAAAAAATAACATCGTACATGGTTTTCCTAAAAAGGAATTTTTCTGCAAAGATAATTGTGTTGCATGCTTAAAAGGGAAGAAACACAGGCATCTCACCAATCCAAAAGTGTTAACTCCATCACCATTCCATTACACTTATTGCAAATGGATCTATTTGGTCCAACAAGTATAATGAGCATTGGAAAGAAATCATACTGCCTTGTGATTGTTGATGATTTTACAAGATTTACATGGGTATTATTTTTATGATCTTAAGATGAAACGACTGAAACATTAAAATCTTTTATTCGTAAAATAGAAAATCAAATTGATCACAAGGTTAAGATAATGAGAAGTGATCAAGGGATTGAGTTTAAGAACTTTGTTCTTGACTCATTTTGTAACTCTAAAAGGATTGTCAGACAATATAGTGCTCCCAGATTTCCTCAACAAAATGGTGTTGCTGAGAGGAGGAACATGACACTTATTGAGGCTACTCGAACTATGTTAGTTGATTCCAAATAAACTCTAACATTCTAGGCAGAGGCAGTGAGCACTGCATGCTATGTGCAGAACATGGTTCTTGTAGTTATGCCACATGGAAAAACCCCTTATCAGTTATGGAACAAGAGGCCATCGTTCATTGGCTTTCTAAGGTCCTTTGGTAGCAGGTGTACCATACTTAACACAAAGGACAATTTGGCAAAATTTGTTGAAAAGTCGGATGATCCTATCTTTGTTGGACACTCTTCTAGCTCTAAAGCTTATAGAGTTTACAACAACAAGAATCAACAATTTGAGGAATCATCTAATATTGTTGTTAATGAGCACACTCCTTGTGTTAGGGGGAATGGCCCTACTCATATTTTTGCTTAGAATTGTTTCCAAACTACTCTAAACCATCTTTTAGTTGGAACTGGTGCTCAAAGTATTTTGATGTTGATCAACTATTTGAGCTACCCAGGCCTCTTCCGTGTTCTCCAAGAGCTACCATAAATCGAGGTTCCACTATTGGCAGATCTGATAGTATAACTATATCAAGGGATGGTGAAGCTTCAACCAATGAATCACCTGTTGATCCTTAAAATTCATCAAATGATCTTGCACAACACCAAGCTAGTGGAAGTAGCATCTTGAAGGAACAAGCAACTGTTAATGCTACTTCACAGCCAACAATTAATGATGTTTCTCATTTATTCAGTCCGTCCTTATTGATTTAGTTTGAATCAGCAGTTGGACAAAGTGTTCAAGTTCCTGAGAAAAATATCTCCAATCTCGATCTATCTTTGCAACTAGAAGTGATTCCTCATCTAAGGATTAATAATACTCATCCAGCTGAGAATATCATAGGGGACGTCTCTGAAGTTTAAGAACAAGAGGGCGGACTCATGATGGGAATTTCTGCTTGTACTCCTGCTTCCTGTCCCGGATGTATCCCAAAAAGGTACAAGATGCCTTGAAAGATAGTAGCTGGGTTGAATCGATGCAAGAGGAGCTACTTCAATTCAAGAGACAAAAGGTTTGGAACCTATGTCCGGAGTAGGTCCGGTGATGAATTTTGGGATTTCATTGATGACCAGAGGACTAGTACTGAACCCATAGTATGCAAATAGTTCCAAGTGGGTCTTTGATAGATGAGCAAAAAGAAATAATCAGAAAGTTATGTGAAGAAGAAAGAGAAAAGGAAGAACAAGCTGCTGCTACTTATAATAAAGAACGAATAGAGGCTGATAAATTGACTGAGGAAGTTGAAAAGCCTAAATCTTCCCCTGGTACTTCAATACAAACATACACGGGAAGGAGAAAGTATATGTCTGAGAAAGCTAAAGGAAAGGGACCTATGAAAGAAGAAGAACCAGTAAAGAAAACCAAACAAGATGATCCCAGAATTCTTGCTGCAATAGTAGAAGTCTTGGAAGAACATGAACAAGCTGAGGAACAATTGAAGAAACCAGCTGTCTTTATTGATCTTGAAGATAGAGAGATTGATGGAGAATATGATGCTAATGAGTTTGTAGATGTTGATAGTTCTATACAAGAAGAAAAATATGTGGATGAAATGGTTCTAAAGACACAAACAGATGACCTCATGATAAAAGCCATGTTCTTGATCAACCATGGATATGATGCTCATGAAGTGTTTAGCATGACATATGAGGGAATGAAAGCAGAAGAGGAGAAAGTCAAGAAACTACTAGACCCCACTTTTGAAACTGAGTATGAAAGAACTCTTTCTCAAAAGGTTCCTGTGCCCAAACTGTCAGCCATGAAGAAATCAACATCAACTCCCGAACCCCTATTTTTGGATCCTTATAGCATATCAGATAAGGAAATGAAGGATTATCTTTCAAGCCAAGGCTTCACAAGAAGGAAACTTGTGAATATGAAAACAAACTTATTGAGGGTTGCAACTCTCCAGCTGATTAACGAAAGAAATATAGGCTCAAGCAGATAGAATAAGAATCATAAACAAAAAGCCAAGATCTATAGTGAAAGCTAAAGACATGCACTCAACTGATAAGATCAAGAAGTTTTAGCTCATGTGCTTCATAAATACCCTGAGTGGTTTGTTGAATCCTCCCAACTAAAACTTCAAGAAGGGTTAACCACTACAGAGTTGATTAGAGGTGTATCTACTCCCAAAGGCAAAGTTGACCAGAAAATAATTGCATGGAAGTATGACAGGACTTGGAACATGTTTATGGTTAAAAAGATCTTCGGGCTGGTCCAATTCCTTACTGAGTACTGTGCTCTTGTGAATGCCCTAGACATCCATTACTTAAAATAACTAGCTAAACTAGAACTGATCATCACTCAGCTATGTTCAGGGGATATGAATTTGAAAACATACTCAAAATGTTCAAACAAACTGATAATTTCAAATCATTAAAGGCCATATGCATGAGGAAAGATAAGTCTTTTATCAATCCCCTTGAGAAGAAGAAGACAAAACAAGCTGAAGAAGTTGTGTTTCCAGAGTTATAAGTGAAACCAATAGAGTCTTTGAAGAGAAAACTGGTGTCTGGTACTAATTCCTCTACACCCATCTCAAATGTGTATTATGATTAGAAAACTTATGAGATGGTCATTGAAAGAAAGTGGGGAGAAAAGGAAGGTGCTAAAATAAGACTATTGAGTGGATATGAGGTAACATTGCTTCGTAAATCCTACATCAACTTCATATATACTAGACATTTCAGGGAAATCAACAACAAACTTGGAGAACAAGATATGCACTTCTTCCTAAAGTGCATCAAGTTGCTGAAAATGGCATATGATCGTATCATTGCCAAGAGAGACAAAAGAAAGAAAAGAAGACTCCATTGTAGCTTAGGAATATTGTTAAACTGTGGTAGATATGGATGGGAGCTTATAATTCACAGAGATGGTCTTTCTATAGTATCTATTTGGGAACCTATTTCTCTAAAGAAATTACCACTACAAACCATCTACAATATGAGCAAAATGAAGATAGATGTGCTAAGCATGGAAAGAATGGCAGAAGCAATAGATTTTGTTAACATGATCAAAGCCATTCTGGATCCAACTGAAGCGACATTTTTAATGCCTCCACAAAACCCAGTAGAAACCTCACAACCTCAATCACCACTTAAACATTGAAGAACATAGGCTGTATAATCCTTAGGGGGAGTATTGTTGCACCCTAAAAGGAACATACATGCAAATTCAATGGGTGAGTTGATGGTTGTTTTGCTGGATTCCCACAAGTCGAAGAACTAATGCGAATGAAGATCCTGCAGTAGTAGTAGAAGTATTGGCTTACTTCATTTGTCAATAAGAAAGGCAAAGAACAAATGCTAACAAGTATTTGTCCTTCCGTATTAACAATTCCGAAAGACCAAAAAGTAATGCGGACAAGATTGTGTTCATCCGCATTTTGCTAATGCGGATGACCTCACAAGAATGCACACAAGTATTTGTTCATTCGTATTACCCAATACGGATGATGAACATACTAATGCGGATGGTCAAGTGAAGAAATGTTGATCAAGTCCATCTCATCCGCATTTTCCAATGCGGATGAACATGTAGAAATACGGATCAAGACTTAGACTAGTTCTTATGTATAGGTTAGGGGTAGTTTAGTTATTTTGTAAAAAGGCATCTTCTCTGCCTATAAATAGAACAGAAAACCTCATACATGAGGTGACAGAAAATAGACAACTAGAATATTTTGTATTGTCTATGTGCATTATTATTTTTCTTGCTAAACCCTAGCAGTCATTCTAAGCAATCACCTTTGTTAATATATTCAAAGCATTTATGAGTATTTCTTCTGTATTGAATGTTTCTTGATTGTATGATTCCGCCATTCAACCATTAACTTAATCATTATATTCGATCCTAAGTGAGAATCTCAATCTCACTACCCAATCAATTGGTATCGGAGCTTTGGCTCTTGATTCTTTTTCAGATCTACCCAGACCTGAATAGAACTTGATTGAACTAGTGATTGAGTTGCTAATAGATTATTCCATCATCTCTATTTAGTAGAGAACATAAGATACTCTAAAAAGACCTCCTTCAACATGTTCTCACCTTCAAGAACAATACACAAAACCTACAGATTCATACAAAGAACAAAAACTACGACAAAAACCAGAAACATTAACAGATCTGATTTACTAAACAGTTGTTGAATGATTTGGACTATTCCGACTAATTAATCTTAAAACTTACCTAATCTATATTTATACAAGCTAAAACACCTTGATAAAATGGATTCACAAAGTTTTTCAAAACTTGGTCATACTCCAAAGCCACCAATGCTTAAACATAAATCTGAATTTAAACAATGGAAAATCAGATTCATGAACTATATTACAGGTGTAGATCCAGATTATTGGATTTCAATGTGCAAGGGACCACACATTTCTATCCCTCTGTCTGTAGAACAAACTGCTATCTACATGACAGCAAGGATACCGATTGAAGATCAAACTCTTGATCATGAAGATTAAAAAATTCAAGACTGATTTGAAAGCTTACTCTATCGTAACTCAAGCACTCAAGATGGATGTGCCGAAATGGTTAGAAAAATAAGGAACTACCAAAGCAGTTTGGGATGCCTTGCTGATCATGTGTGAAGGAAGTAGTGAAGTTGCTGAAATTAACAAGGATAAACTTGTTATCAATATGAAACTTTTCATCACTCCAAAGGGGAGTCCATCTTTAACAGCTTCACAGATTTGTGCCGCTGGTGAATGACTTAGAGACAATGGGAGTCACCTACAGGTCAAGGAGTTGAACAAGAAAATGTTGCACAACATTCTTGAAAGCTAGAATAGAATGTGACAATGCTAAAAATACTCTTGATCTTAGGAGTACTACTTTGGATATCATGATAGCCTATATAGAAGCATTAGAACTTGATGAAAGAAGCTGAAATCTAGGAGGACCAAGAGTGACTGAAGCATACAAATTTCCATCTGATTCTCATACTGTGGAAAATGCCTTCATTACTAAGGAAGATAATTTTTTGTCCTTAAGGGATCAAGCCACGACCACTGATTCATTGAAGCTCCATCTATCAACAAGCCATCAACATCAACCTAATCGCCAGGATTGTTAGTAACTCTTCCAACACCCATGATGATACAAGATTAGAAAAACAAAAGGCTACTTACAATTCCTTTGTTGCAAGTTTTCAAGCTTATTTGAGAGGAAGACTCGTATCTACACATCTGATCGAGGAAGACCTGGAGAAATGGATCCAGATGATATGGAAGAAGTGGATTTATAATGGCAAATGTCCATGATTGCTATAAGAGCAAAAATTTTTCAGGAAGGGCAGAAAGCTAAGCCTTAATAAAAACACAAAGCTTGGATATGACAAATCCAAGGTGAAGTGCTTCAACTATGGCATGACCGGCCACTTGTCTAGGAATGCAATGCTCCCAAAAGAATCAACAACTTCGAAAGGAATTCACAAGGCCAGTCATCTTCACATCCAAATTCAAGCTTTCATTCTAACAATCATCAACCCCGATATCATCATCAACAACAACAGTCATACTAGATTCAACCTCAACTTACTAATCAAGCTCATGGAAGCAGTCAGTCATCTAGAAATGCTCTTGTGATCCAACAAGATGGAGTATGTGATTAGAGCCTATATGCTGAGGAAGCAAAGCCTCAATTTTAAAATTATGCACTTATGTCTCACATCAATGATGGTCCATCTCCAATGCCTACTGAGGTAAAATCTAACCTTTGTAGTAAAAAAATGTATTACTGAGTTGCATGGTTATAGAGAGCATAACCATAAACTGGCAGATAAAATAGAAGAAGAAAAAGTGAAGTCAGAGTTGATAAAAAGTGAGATAAAAGGATTTGAAATTAAAATAAAATCTCTCATCTCTAACATTGAAAAAAGGCATGGTGAAAAGTACACTCTTGCAGTTGAGAATGAGCTACTGACTAAAAGCTAGCTTAATCTAAGGCTGAATGTACACTTACTAAAGTGAAATTTGAAAAGTTTCAACTGTCTTCAGTCAAGCTGAATGAGATGCTTGATTCTCAAAATGATCCCAAGGACATGTCTAGGATTGGGTATAATCATGTCGTCCACCATACAATGAGAGCTACACTATCATGCCTAAATTTGTCACACTCAATGAGGAAATTGAAACTAAAACTATGGAACGAAAATCTATAGTAAAACAAGTAACCAATCCTCAAAACAAACCTGATGTTTATTTTGAAACAAATGAGAAGAAAATCAAATTTGGTCATCCAATCAAGACTAAAGAGTGTTCAGACAAGAAAGTAAGTGTCATTAATCCTATTAACCCAATCAAGGCTATTGTTCCTTTTGTGATGTTCATACCAACCATTTCAAAAGGAAAGAAAAGTTTGGGAAGTCAATGAAACCATCTGCTGAAAGCAGTTCTGATAATGAGAGCAAATCTCCCAATAATTGAAACAAATCAGAAAAAGTTTCACTGTAAAAGAATATAAGAGATCACCTATTTCAGAAGTTAAATTCAGTCTCATCCTCAAGCGTTCAAATCTAAACAAGGAGTAGTTTTTGATATATGCAACAAAGGACCTGTTGATCAGTTTGAGGAGGAGATAAACAAAGGGTTAAGGAAACAAAAACAGCCTAAAACAGTTAACAACAGTACGTTTGTGAAGCAAACTACAAATAAGGTTGTTCTTGATTCCTCCCCTAAGCAAAAGAAAGTGGCTCAGAAGCAAATGAGAAAATCAACTGAGTCCCACAAATCAAAATCTGATTCAAGCAACAAACAAATGTATTGTGACATTTGTGATATGTTCAATCACAAAACAAAAGAGTGCTTTTACAATCAATATTGCTCTATCTGTGACATGAACAACCACTCAACCAAAAATAGTTATTTTAACAAATATTGTTCGGTCTGTTATATGAACAATCACAATACATCTGATTGTTATTTTAATTAAAAGGGATTGAGAATTCCCCAAAACAAACCCATTTCAACAACGTTATCAGGCAAAACAAAAGTCAGGTGTCATGTGCACACCAATCAATCCAGGACATCTGGATAACTCAATGATTGGAATAAAACAAAAGAAATGTAGAAAAGTCAAAGCAGCAACCATTTCATCAATCAAAAGTTTGACTTTTCAAAACCCAAAATGATTTTTGAAAATCAAAAACGGTTTAAATTTCTTCAAAATAATGGAGATCAAAGATTTCACTATTTATCTGACTCTTCTGTTGATGTTCATGAGAAGACTCCAGCAAGATCTCATAAGCAATCTCCAAGGTCACCTCTAAATAGATCACAATTTAGAGGAAGGTATCAAGAAGTTACCATAATAGATAGGAACGGGAAACCCAAGACCATCATGCTTGGGTTCCACATTCGAATTAGTTCTTTTGTGCTTGCAGGTTCATCCACATAGGTCCAATAGCTTATGGTACGTGGGCAGTGGATGTTCCCGACACATGACTGGAGATCGTTCCCGACACATGACTAGAGATTGTTCCCTCCTTCATGACTTCAAGCATATACAAGGAACTATGGTGGCATTTGGTGGAGATTTACAGGGTGGTAGAATTACAGGTGATGATGTATGAACAACTGAACTTCAATCTGCTAAGCGTGTCTCACATCTATGACAAGAAATATTCAACTCACTTTACAGACACTCATTGCTACATTCTGAAATCTGGATTTCAGATCTCTGAAGAATGGGTTGTCCTAAAGAACCCGAGGAAGAATAATACTTATGTATTAATCTTGTGTCTGCATCACCTAAAGAAGAACATGTCTTTTGTCAAAAGCATCATTTGATGAGTCACAGCTTTGGCACAAACGTTTAGGGCACACAAACATTAAAAACATGAACAGATTGGTCAAAGGAAACCATGTCATTTGTCTTCCTGAAAAGGAATTTCATTTAGTTGATCATTATTCAGCGTGGCTCAAAGGAAAACAACAAAAATCTTCCCATAAATCCATGATGGTAAACACAAACAATACTACACTGAAGCTACTTCATATGGATTGTTTGGACGAACTCATGTCATGTGTATTGGAAAGTATTAATATTGTTTGGTGATCATTGATGACTTTTCATGATTAACATGGGTTTTCTTCTTACTTCAAAAAATGAGACATCCCAATAATTCAAGGCTTTATTACTAAAATAGAAAATCATTGGGATTATAAGGTCAAAACAATCAGAAGTGATAATGGAACTAAATTTTAAAATGAAGACATGAGTTCTTTTTGTGCAACCAAAGGCATTGCTCATCAATTTAGTGCACAAGAAGTCTTCAACAAAATAGGGTAGCTTAAAGGAGAAATAGAACACTGATTGAAGTAGCAAGAACAATGCTAGCCGATGCTAAGCTGTCAATCACCTTCTGGGCATAGGCAGTTAATACATCGTGCTTTGTACAAAATCGAACTCTAATTACAAAAGAAAGCAACATGACTCCATATGAACTACTCTGTCATAGAAAACCATTCATTTGATTTCTTAAATCATTTGGTAGTCCTGTCTGAATATTAAACACCCGAGACTATCTATTCTTCTATTTTAATGTCTTATAGAGTGTTTAATCATAGATTAACATTATTGATGAATCAACAAATGTTCAATTCAAGGAACATTCGTTTCCCATATCTACAAATTGTCCCGACTGGTTGTTTGATATTGCCTCATTTACAAAATCGTTTGATCAATTTCACTTGTCTAATACAAGAAATCTCCATTCAGTGAGCAGCTGTAGAAAAGAAGATGACTTTCCATTGATTCCTGCTACTTCTGCTGAATACATGAATGAAGATGTTCCTCTCCAGATCCCATCAGACAACCATCACAAAAGCAGAGTGTTTCAACTGAAGGAGATCCAAGCATGTTAGCATCACACTCAGATGATCTGTCAACTGATATCACAAATCAAAAACAAGCTACTCCTCCAGCTGAAACACAAAGAACATCAAATGATGGAAGTAATCACAAGGCTCCTCAAGCTAAAGTAGGAACTGAAACAGAGACTGACTTTCTTCACAACTTACCAATAGTACAAGATGAAGGTGCCTCTGACTATAATGAACTGAATGTCTCTAATCTTAATGTAACCATTGCTAGTGACTCCATTCCAACTACCAGAATACACAAGAATCGTCCAGTTGAAACTATTATTAGTGAACTTAATGAGAGGGTGACAAGAAGCAAGTCCAGTATTGCAAACATCTGTTTGTTCTCATGCTTTCTATGTCAAACACTACCCAAAACATCAAAATGGCTCTTCAAGACAACAACATGATTGAAGCAATGCAGGAAGAATTGCTCCAATTCAAGAAGCAAGAAGTATGGTAACTGGTAGATTTTCCCGAAGGACAATACCCAATCGATACCAGATGCCTGTAGAGGAAGAAGGAATCGATTATGACGAAGTGTTTGCACCTGTTGCCAGATTAGAAGCACTCAGAATCTTTCTAGCATATTCTACGTCCATGAAATATACTGTTTATCAAATGGATGTGAAGTGTGCCTTCTTGTATGGAAAGATTGCTAAGGAGGTCTATGTGAGTCGGCCACCTGACTTTGAAGATCCAGATTTCCCTAATAGAGTTTACAAGCTTGACAAGGCTCTGTATGGTGTTCACCATGCTCCAAGAAAGTTGTATAAGACTGACAGGATGAGCGATCACAAGTTTGATGTATTAGAGTTCAAAGCAGCGGAATACGAACAAGAATTAGACAAATTGTAGCAAGCAATCGATACTTGTATGCATTAAGAGCACATACGGTTATAGGGAGAGAATATATATTTCTGATTTCAAGGAATGTTTATAGATGTAGAATATTTCTAATCAAATCATTCATTCATTCCATTCATTCTTCACCAATATTACAATAGGTTGTCACTCCTTATATAGAGTGCAACAATCACAGCTGTTATCACGGAAAGTGACAACTGGCAGATCTAATACAAAAATAACTAACTCTTAACAAACTACTGAAATGTTCACAACTACTGAGAACATATCAGAGTGTTAAGTACAAAATATAAAACTACTGAAACTACAACGACTGAAGAACAAGCTCTTCAGTCGTTTTACAAGACTACTGAAACATAAAACTACTGAAACTAGAAATATAAAACTACTGATATCACAACTACTGAAGAAGTACTCTTCAGCAGTTGTGACAAACTACTGACGCTTCAGTACTTGATCTTCAGACTTTGACCTTCAGATGTTTCATAAGCTGATGACTTCAGTAGATATCATCAGCTGATGTCTTCAGTCTTTGTCTTCAGACTTTGTACATCAGTTGTTGATCTTCAGCACTTGTAAACTCTTCAGCTGTTGTACTTTAGTACTTTGGTCTTTCAGCTTCAGCACTTGTGTTCTTCAGCTGTTCAGCTTCAGTACTTGTGTTCTTCAGCTGTTGTACTTCAGCACTTTAGTTCTTCAGCTGTTGAATCTTCAGCACTTGATCTTCAGTGTTGAAGTCTTCAGCACTTGTCAAACTGCTGATGAGTCTTTCAGCAGTTGTTGTGATACATGTGGGACTTAGAGGTTTTCTGATCTTGGCTCATTGGTTCTTTTGGTCCAACAAACTCCCCCTGAACCGATGCAGCCAAAACCTCTAAATTATTCGTTGTCCCACTTATTGTTGGCAAAGTGTTGGTCTTTTTCCTTCTTGATCAGTAGAGAAGATGACCCATGTAAGCTCCGGCCTGGGAAGAAACCTCAAATATTTGTTTGGCAGAGTATTGTTGGGTTTGTTGTACCAAAACAATGTTGTTTAACAATTTTAAACAAGAAAACGCAGCGGAATAAGAACTTAATATTCTATTCAATAATCTGAAAATTAAAGTTCATAATCTTATTTCAACAAACCCAAAGTCAAAGGATCATATGTATGTGAATAAACTAGTTATCAAGAAGCAAACAAACAACCAAAATCAACACAATAAACTACCTTTTAGAAGCTGTCAAAACGTTGATATAAGTGAAGATGGCTGCTATTTGATGACCAAAACATCAAGAATAGATGTCCTCAAGTGTTCATACCCACAAGCCTTCAAGAAAACACCCATTTGCTAGGATTTGAGCACCAAATCGACACAAGAAGGCTGCTGGAAACTTGTTCCAGCCGTGAACTTTCAAAGAGGATTCTAAATCCTTTGTTCCAGCCATGACATCCTTCTTCCAAAAGAAAGATTATGTTCTTGTGACTCTTTTGCATTAGAGAGAGAGAGATCTGAAGTAGAGTGTGTGTATGTGTGATCTTAGGAGCATATCTCCAAAACACACACAAAAGGAAGAACAAAAGGGGGTGCCCCAAGGGGGCGGCCGAAAACCCCTTAATAGGGTTTTTCCCCTTTTTTTTTCAAGACTCTTTTAATTTGACATATTTTATAAATTACATAATTAACCTTTTAATTATATAAAATATGCACACACACTTTTATTATTTGATGTTGCTTAACTAATTTAAACAACATAACAAATAATATCTATGAACAAAATATCCTCATAATTTGTTCTTTCTCACATACAATTTATATAGAAAACCCATTTTCTAAATTGGTGTAATTATTTAATTGCTGATGATCATTCATCAATTAAATATTATTGGTGTTTGCTAAGCTTGTTATTGGGTATGACCCGACTTGGATCACAACGTACTAACCACATCAATGTTCTATGTGTCTTGGCATACAGAATCCAGCAATCTCCCACTTGCACAAGATACATAGAAAATTGATGTAAGCAGTAAATACCGCCTAACAACGGTTTACTACCCTTAATACGCGTGACTTAAAGCCATTCAATAACATCATCTCTTCAAGTTCCCACTTGAAATGATTTAGGTGAATCAATCATCTATCCTTTTGTTACAGATGTCATGTTAAATCCAAGGACATAGAATGATCATTCCTTGTTGATTTAACTTAATCAGGCCTTAGACATCATGCTCTCAACGAATAAGAGGAACAAATTCCATCTTGACTACATACGTTTCTCACAATCACCTTATGTTGTACCTAAACATAGCTTATGTACTGACCATTATTTCAGAGCAGCGAAGAACTAGCTCAAGGTATAACACTTGGTGAATATCAAAACCAATATGTATCTCAGGTCAGAGGATACCAAATGATATTCGCCTTTACTCAAATTTACTTATGATCAATCTAGAAGATTCCATGTAGTAAAATTGAGATGCGGGCAGTCCAATATTTGCATCCCACAAATATCTATGAACCTTGGTAGCAACCAATTGCTCTATATCATACCTTATGAATATCTACCAATCCATGTTCATAATAGTCTTACATTCATATTTGTTCCCACAAATATGATCGACTACGGACATTTAGAATAATAACATATTCATGGATGTAAACATGCTAAAGGGAACACGACTCAAAAGGTCAAAATACAATTGTTCCGTACTTCAAATACTAAACAGACCAATTTCATTACTAGAATATCGAAGTCCTAAGGCACAAGTATGACCCTCATACTTTGCCCTCACAAGGAGCTTCGTGGGTGGATCCGTAATGTTTTGATCTTTTATGAACTTTATGAATACATATCTTTACCCTTTTCAACTCCATCCTTATGATGTTAAATCTCCGCTCAAGGTGCTTAGTCTTTGATGAGTACGGGGTTCCTTGATTTGAGCAATCCCACCCACGTAATTACCAAAGATCTTTAGGGAGTCTTGAATGGTAGAGACCACCCCTAGATAAGCAATGGACAAGCTTATCCATGCAGCTTCCAAAGCTGCCAATGAAGCGGCTATGTATTCGGAATTTTAGACTGAATAATGCTACCGTGTCCTGCTTTGAACACTTCAAGGATACGACACCTCCATTCATAATGGAAGTAAACCTGATTATGATCGAGAGTTGTTTCGATCTGTTTTGGAAGTCCTCATCTGTGCAACCCTTTACACAAATTTTCACTTCAACAGATCCGTATATTAGAAACATATCCTTAGTCTTACTAAGGTGCATCAACATACTTTTAACAACCATTCAATGGTTATTTCTATTGGTATCTACTTTGTCATACCTGATAAGCATGACTCGTCCGGTTTAGTGCATATCATGAGACAAATGAGGGATCCTATAGCAGATGCTATGGGATATCCTTCATTTGATTTTGCTCATCCTATGAGCTTGGACATGAGACGTAGTCAACATGGTCTCTCTTTGAAAGGGTATCATACCTTTCTAAGAGATTTCCATGTTGACCTTTCAAGATTTATAATGCACTTTGGTTTAGCCCTATCAACCACCTCGATCTATCCTTATAGATCCTTATTCCAAAATATGGGTGGTTAAAACGAGATTCTTTTATGAAAAATATCTTCCAAGCAAGGTTTTAACACCTTCCATGGTTGGAATACAATGTGAAAGTACAATTATGCTCCTACTAGCTTTCATATATATACATGACCTTTTGATGCTTGTTTCAATCCATAGATCTATCACTTTAACTTGTATACTTTATTGGGATGTCACGGATCGACAAAACCTTCATGCTGAACTATGTGGACAGTCTCTACGAGATGTCCATTAAGGAAAGCGGTTTTTGACATCCATTAGCCAAAACTCATATTCAAAATATGCAGTTATGGCACTTAACATCCTAATCGACCTTAGCATTGCCACGGGCGTAAGACTTTCATCATAATCAACCAATTGAGTTTGATGAAAACCTTATGCTATAAGTCTTGACTTATAAGTATTCAAGTGTCCATGTATATTGTTCTCATCCTGAGAACCCACTTGTATCCAACCGATTTGGAGTTAAGTGGAGGTTCAACCAATTGCCAAACTTGGTTGTTATACATGAATTGCATCCTTACGTTCATGGCCTCTAGCATTTGTCCCAATCCAAATTGGACATAACATCTTGGTGTATGGTTAGCCTACAGGGTATAACCACATAGCATCCATTCATGAAATATCCTTATCTTTCAGATGGAATACTAACTCTACCAGATTTGTGAACGTTTTGTGTGTGTTGATCAACCTCTTGATCTTCATCAATAACCTCCTGCTGATTGCTAGTGTCAATCAAATGTGTATTGCCTTGTGGATTTTGATCCTTATCAAGTTCCACAGTTCTATACGTCATTCCTTCCATAAAGGACTTGGTTTCAAGAACCATAGACTTTGGAGCAATAAATACTTTTGATTCGTTGAGTCAAAGAAACGGTATCTTACAGTCTCTTTGGACTCCAAATGAATACATACTTTCTTTGTCCGGGTCATATTCATAATATGAGCCTTAGAGAGCGATGCGAAAACCCAAAATGATAAGGTGGTAAGTTCATAGCATAATAAATTGAACCATATCCAAATAGGGTTCAGTTCTCCTTTATCTGAATGAAGAGCATAGATAACTACACGGAGCTGATTTTCTACTTCATTATTGACGATTTTGAACATTTCAAAAGCTTCATACTTATGTGTCATCAAGTGCCCACAATAATAGCGACTGTAATCGTTGATAACAATAATAAGTATCTTTCACCAGTCTTAGACATTGTCTTAAAAGGATCATATACATCCAAATGCATCATTCCTAATTAGTCTTTGGTTCATACTTATCAAATGAAACATTTTCATTTGTTTCCAAAAGACCATTCTTTTGAAGTGTTTGAATCCAATCTGGTTAATGTGACCAAGACGACAATGTCAAAGATAGTAATAACTTAAACCCATTTTAAGTTTCTTTATGCTAAAGGTGTATGAATGAGTTATAATAGGATGATCTATCATGAACCAATTCATGGAAATCATTAAAAGGCATATCTTTAAAATGATGTACATCATTCAAAACTCAATACCATTAGTTACAAACTTTGAATCATGATCATATTGTTTTAATAGGAAACAATAATTATGTTCCTAGTCAAACTAGGTGCATACAAAAATGTTTTGAGAACATCTTCCAAACCATTTGAAGGTCTCAAAATAGAGTTTCCTTCTTGAAGCGGACATTTCTTTGGAACCCTTTTGCAACAATTGCAAGTATGAGTCTCACATCCGGTATCCAATACCCATGTGATTGAAGAAATGGCTTTTAAAACAGCGTATGATCATGGAATTGTATTTGAGGTTTGCCCAAAAAACCTTCTTGTGTTTCAACTCCTTGAGATAGAAGGACAATACCCTTTTTATAGTCCTATCTCTCCATACTCAAAGCATGGATCGTTCTCCGTTACCTTAGGCTTCATAAGCTTAGGTTTTGAGGTTTCGCTTTAACCTCTGCTTTGATTATTCCAATCCTTTAGCAATAATGCTTTAGGATCGGGATGGGCCACTTCTTATAGCCTCCTTATTGATCGAGAGAATAGGTAGAACCTCTCTACTTATCCCCGCCTCGGTTGCTTTGAGCATTGCATGAGGTTCACCGATGCTCATGTCCCATCCGTTCATATTACAGTTTATTATGATGTCTCAAACCTTTAGTTAGGCAATCAAGGATCAAATCCTTGGCCAACTACTTTGAGACAGGATAGTAAAGCATCTTGAGGCTATCAATATGGCCTTTTTATCTTAAGAATATATAAGATGATATCGATTGGTCTTTTCATGTGACATGCATAAAGTGCTTGAACCGTTTCAAAGCAATCTTACTAAAGTTTGGGGAAGGAACATTTCCTTTTAGATTAACATGTCATGTGCCTCATGAGGCTCCAAACCCTTTTGGAGTCTGGGAATCATATTCCAACATGAGATCGGATGCTTGCACAGAATCCTTAGTGTGCTTAACTCAATCGTCAAAGGCCATAACATCAACAGCATGGGTTGGTGAGGTATGGATCGTCAAGGACATAGACCTTACTCATTCTTGAGAACGATTCTCAAGTTTCAAAATGAGTCCATAAGATAATTATGGTTAGGACTATCCCTCTCGAGAATAGGTCTCAGTGATAGGGAAGGGACGATCGGGGTGGTAGCATTATAGTTAAGGTCATCGTTACAAAATTGACAAAGTTCATATTAGTATTTCTCATAAATTTATTTTAATCGTAATACCCTTAAATGTCTCAAAGACAATTAACAATTAAAATACAATCCAACGTTACATTTAAATGATGGTTAGGTGACCTTTATCCCATTATTTAAATTAACAAGGTAGTCAACAGTTGACAATTGCAACCTATTGCAACTTCTAGTCTTATGGGATCGGTTAATTAAACATCATATGTTTAGTCGGCCTGTTTAATCCCATCAACACCATTGTAAGCCATGCTTCGGTGACCCTAAGCACATGGTTTCCAATTCAAGTCGTCCTACTTACACACACGTGTGAGTTTTTACATATAAGCGGTTAGGTGACCTTTATCCCACAAGTATGTTAGACTCACTCAAGGACACAAGTTCCCTACAAGTGGTTAGGTGACCTTTATCCCACAAGTAGTTCCCAAGTGATTCGACTGTCGTGTAAAAGGATGGTGTTAGACTTGTTACCAAAGGGTTTTAGGTTTCCATTAATTTTAGACTTGAAAAACCTATGTACCTTGTAATTGCATGCTTTCAAGTACATGGTACCCTATGGTTCTCTTTTAATCAACCTCTTTTATTTTGAAAACATTAATCCTCTAATAACCTTTTATTAATTACTTAATGATTTAGAACCATAAAATTCAGCTTGTTATCATAATTTATTTAGATGTTAAGCATATTCATATATCAAACAATCAACATAAAACAAACAAGCATAATCATACAAACATTGTGCATAACCATAGCCACTAAGTTGACTACACTTGTTTGCCATCACCGTGTTGTCATAAGGTCTTTTCCTAAGGGTTCAACACAACACAATTAAATGAGATCTCCAAGACCCCTGTTGGACCAAAGAACCAATGAGCCAAGATCAGAAACCTCTAATCCCCACGGTTCACAACAACTGCTGAAAGCCTCATCAGTAGTTTGACAAGTGCTGAGACTTCAACAGCTGAAGATCAAGTGCTGAAGACCTTAACAGCTGAAGAACCAAAGTGCTGAAGTACAACAGCTGAAGAACACAAGTGCTGAAGCTGAAAGACCAAGTACTGAAGTACAACAGCTGAAGAGTTCACAAGTGCTGAAGATCAACACTGATGTACAAAGTCTGAAGACAAAGACTGAAGATCAGCTGATGATATCTACTGAAGTCATCAGCTGATGAAACACCTGAAAGTCAAAGTCTGAAGACAAGTACTGAAGCCTCAGTAGTTTGTCACAACTGCTGAAGAGTACTTCTTCAGTAGTTGTGATATCAGTAGTTTTATGTTTTATGTTTCAGTATTTTTGTAAAACGACTGAAGAGCTTGTTCTTCAGTCGTTGTAGTTTCAGTAGTTTTATATTTTGTACTTAACTTGCTGATATGTTCTCAGTAGTTGTGAACATTTCAGTAGTTTTGTTATGAATTAGTTATTTCTGTATTGGATCTGCCAGTTTGTCACTTTCCGTGATAACAGCAGTGACTGTTGCACTCTATATAAGGAGTGACAACCTATTGTAAGCCAGTGATATGAGCAATTGAATGGATGATTGATTGATTCGATTAGAAATATTCTACATCTATAAACATTCCTAGAAATCAAAATTCATATTCTCTCCCTATAACCGTATGCGATCTTAACGCTTACAAGTATCGATTGCTTGCTACAATTTGTCTAATTCGTGTTTGTATTCCGCTGCTTTATATTCTGATACCTCAAACTTGTGATCACTGATCCTGTCAAATGGTATCAGAGCAGGTTAATCATTGATCGATCTAATAATTGATCATTGAAACTGCTATTCAGATCCAAGTTTGATTGAATTAGCTTTGTGTTTTTGCAAGAACGTTATAGAGATTGAATTTTTCTGTATTTCTGCTCATCATCCTGAGATCTTTTCTTGGTTCTCATTGAGTTTGTTGGTTTTGTCTAAAACTTCTTTTAAACTTGAACTAAACTATTTTTGAACTGAAAATGACCACTCTCCCTCCAATGATCCTCACAATACTGGTTCCTCAACCAAGCCTCCTATGCTGGTTAGGAATGAGTATAACATATGGCAAAGACGTATGCTCCATCACCTGTCTGTTAACAGCGCAGGTGTTGGACATCTGTGGTACATGGTCCACACAAGCCTATGGTGAATAACCCGGAAACCAATCAATGGTTCCGAAGAGGAGGGAGCAATACTCAGACGAGGATAAAAGTTGCTTGAGATTGATGCAAAAGCCCATGGAATTCTGGCCATGGCTTTGCCCAATGAAATCTATTCTGGGCTAATGCATCATGAAACTGCCCATGACCTCTGGATTGCTTTGAAAGAACAATTTGGAGAACTGATGAGTCTTGGCAAATAATAGAGAAATTCTTGCCCAACAATATGAGACATTCTCTCATAGAAAGGGTGAGACACTGACTCAACAATATGAGCGGTTTTCTTGTTTGATCTCTGAACTAAAAATGGTCAAACTTGAATACACCAATATTCAATGAATAACAGATTTCTCAGATCACTGCCTGAGAGATGGGACACATATACTATTGTCCTACGCTCCAGTGCAAGTTTGGACAAACTATCTCTCACCACAACTCCATGGGAATTGCTCACTTTTGAGAGAGAGATAGAACAGAAGAGAAAGCTGTCTTCATCTGGAAAGCTCACTGAAGACTTTATACAAGGCAACACTGCCTTGGTGGGTCATGAGTCAGAATATGCTTCATCTGAATGCCAGTATGATGAGCTATTAATTTCTCTTCGAGCACTTCTAATTCTGCATTTGTAAGTGTTGAGGGTCAGTTTACTGGAGGTAATAATGACAATTTATGTTTCATCATGGATGATCTCAAGGGATTGCTGATGATGACTTAGAAGAGATGGATATTTTGAGCCAAATGGCCTTGATAAATATCAGATCTCAGAAGTTCTACAAAAGAACTGGAAGAAAATTCCCAGGACTCTCTGGCAAAACCAAAGTTGGTTTTGACAAGAGCAAGTTGAGGTCACAAATGCCAACGGCTTGGACACTTTGCAAGAGAGTGTAGATCAACTGGATCTAACTCTACTGCACCCTTTGTGACTTTTCCTGGCAATAGTCAACAAACAGAGGCAACATCCTGTCACATCTAGCCTCATCCTCAACAACAATCTCCGGCATATTTTGTTTCCTCAGGCCAAATGCCATATCATACCCTGGTTATTACATGCCACAGTCAAATCAAGTTCAAGTTCCTATGACACCACAACCTCATGCATTACCAGAACCTCAGCCTTCCCTATCTCATCAACAACCTTCATCTCAACAACACAGCTTCTTCACCCCAGGAGTTGTTGACTGGAGCAGCTTACCAGATGACTTGTCTGGTCATGATCAACTGTTCTCAGGTGCTGGTCAACATGGTGGTGATAGTCCCTTTGGGAATCTAGCTCTTATGGCTTTGGAGTCTGCTGATACTTCATCTTCCAATGCCTCTACACCTCAGGTATCACAGGTATCCTCTGAGGCAAAGCCAAATTATGTTCTGAACAATGCATAGCAGCATTTGCTTCCATTAGAGAAGCAATGTAGCTTTAATTAATAAGACATTGAGCTAGAACAAGTAATTTCCAAAAACAAAGCTGAGTTTGAGTTGGGCTCAAAGATAAATGATGAGGTTTATAAACTGAATTGCAAAATAATTGATGATAAGGCTAGAGAAGATGTACTTCTAGAGAATACAAAGATCTCAAAGAAACCCTTGCAGTTACCCAGGTCGAGTGTGATAGATGGGTACAATCATGCAAAGGTTTTGAAATGCTTCTTAGTAGCAATCTGCTTCAAATGTGAAGTTTGGAATTGGTTACAATCACACTGCTCCACCTACAATTTTACCCCAAGAGCAGAGGTAGAATCTGATGGTGAGAGTGATAACCAATCCATCAGTCATGTGATCTACCTTCTGATACAGCACAATCAGAAGTAGCATCAGTATCAAGTCCTCTTTGAACCTATCAGCTGATGTTGATGGTCCAAATGCTGACATTCACATGATCAATAAGTTGATCAACTCAGGAGTCAATCCTGAAGTCCTGAAAGGACTGGAGAGCAGGATTCAACTCCTGAAGTTCAAACTTCAACTGCTGTCAGTACTGAAGAGAAGAAAACTGGCAGTAGAAAGAGTTTGAAGACTACTAAAGATGCTGTCAAGAAAGCAACCAATGCTTCCAAAGCATTGAAGAACAAGTCTTCTGTTGCTTCATCCATCTTTAGTTGATGATCACCTAAGATGAAGAAGAAACCATGTGAATATGTGGTTTGTTCAATCATCTTACAGATGATTGTTGGTACAAAAGAGGTTCCAAACTCAAACAAAAGGAAGAAATTAATAAGAAATGGTAAAATGAAACTGAGTTGAGACCACATTTGTATCAGCAACATCAAATCCTGTAACCCTTAAGTCCTTAATGCAATCCAAAAAGGAAGGTGTTAAACAGGTGACAGCTGAGGGTGCTCAAAAGAAGAAGGTGCAACATAGGACCTTATCTAACTCCACTAGCAATGTGTCTGATGAGCTGAAAGCTTTATCACAAAATCAGACACAGCTGGTGATGATGGTACAACATCTGTTGGGTAGAGTTAACCAACTAGATTCTCCTATGTTGAAACCACAGAAAAGGAGGTCTAAGCCAAAGACTCCTCTTCTGCACCATTTCTTCCTCTCAGGCTGTTGTTACAAATAAATGCATATGTTTACCATCTATTATGAACCAGGCCCCAAACCAAAAAGGTTTGGGTCTCTAAACTAACTGATTGTTTATTATTGCAGGGTTCTTTCAACATGCCAAATAGCATCTGGTATGTAGACAGTGGGGATCTATGCACATGACTGGGAACATCTCTCTTCTTCATGACTACTCTCAAGGAAAGAAGGGATTTGTCTCTTTTGGCAATGATGCTAGGGGTTACATCATCGGTAAGGGCTTTGTCTCCAATGGAGAAATCAAATTTGATGATGTTAATCATGTGGAAAATCTCAAGTACAACCTCTTGAGTGTCAGTCAAATGTGTGATAAAGGCCATGTTGCCCTTTTCACAAGTCAAAACTGTAGGATTCTGTCATCCAGAGTTTGCCCTTGATTGACAAGGTGTTGGATGATCACACTCTCCTGAAAGCCAACAGGACAGGAAGAGTGTATGCCTTAGATCTCTCTAAAAAGATAGATCTCAAAGGCAATCCTTGCCTATTTTCCAAAGCCTCTTTCCAAGAATCTAAACTATGGCACAGGAGGCTTGGTCATGTTAATCTCAAAAACATGAATCAGCTTAGCCACAATAGTTTAGTCAGAGGCTTACCAATAAGGAGTTCCACTGTGATGAAACATGCACTGCTTGTTTAAAAGGAAAACAACACAAGGTCTCATTCCCTCCTATTGAAGTGTCCAAGTCCACTGCCTGCTTGCAATTACTGCATATGGATCTATTTGGTCCTGTGAGAGTAATGAGCATGGCAAGAGAAATACTGTCTGTAATTGTGGATGATTACTCCAGATTTGTATGGACTTTCTTTCTACATTCAAAGGATGAGGCTGCTCAGAAGATTATCCACTTTGTGCTGTACATTGAGAGCAGTATTCCCTTCCAGTCAAGTGTATCAGGAGTGATAATGGAACTGAGTTCAGAAATCATACACTTGATGACTTCTATCTCTCAAAGGAATCAAAAGGCAGTTCAGCATTCCAAGGACTCCGAACAAAAGGAGTAGTGGAGAGAAAGACAGGACCCTCATTGAAGCTGCAAGGTCCATGCTGGCTGACTCAGGTTTGCCATTGACCTTTTGGGCCGAAGCTGTCAACACATGCTTGTATGCAAAATAGAGTTTTAGTAAATCAGAGGTTGATGAAGACTCCATATGAAGTTCTCCATCATTTGGCTCCACTGATTTCATTTTTCAAAGCATTTGGGTGTCCCTGTTTATTCTCAACAAAAGGATCAACTCCACAAATTTGATCCTAAGGTGGATGCAGGATACTTTGTTGGTTATTCATCTACTTGCAAAGCATACAGAGTCTTCAACTGCAGAACAAAGATGGTTGAAGAAACTCTACATGTTAAGTTTAATGAATCTCCAAAGGACAAGATTCCACAAAGTCCTGTGGAGTTATTTGATCTGGACATACTGCAATATGTCCTTATCAAACTCCTGCTGTTGCTCCTGTCAACAGTTCACCACCTGGTGGTACTGCTGATGATGATGATGATTGCAGTACTCACCTCTTCAGGTTTAGTGATCAGCTGCCTGATTCAACTAGACCTGATGTTCCTGTAGCGCCAGTAGCACCATCCACAACAAATGCTGATGAATTTTCTTCGAATTCAACTTCCTTTGAATTACCATCCACTGATTGGTTTCAAGGAAATGATTCACCATCCCCATCTGTTGCTGCTGAACCGGCTACAAACACTTGCACAGATCTCATTGTGTATCAAGATCTGAAGAATCACCCCATGTCTCAAATCATTGGTGATATCACTGCTGGAGTATCAACAAGAAGTCAATTGTCAAATTTCTGCTTCTATGCTCTCTTCATCGTCAGCAAGAGCCAAAGAATATCACATTGCTTTAAAGGACAATGGATGGGTTGATGCCATGCAGCTTGAGCTTCTTCAGTTCAAGAAACAGCAAGTGTGGGAACTGGTTCCTCTACCTCCAGGTAAGTGTGCAATAGGCACTAATGGGTGTTTAGGAACAAAACTGATGAAAATGGGCTTATTGTTAAGAACAAGGCCAGACTGGTTGTTCAGGGGTTTGCACAAGAAGAAGGTATTGATTATGATGAACCTTTGCCCCTGTAGCCAGACTGGAAGCATTCGATTGTTTTTAGCTTATGCTGCTTATCAAAAACTTAAAGTCTTTCAATGGATGTCAAAAGTGCATTTTTGTATGGAAAAGTTAAAGAAGAGGTTTATGTATGTCAACCTCCAGGCTTTGAGGACAACAAATCCTAATTGGGTGTATAAGCTTGATAAAGCTCTTTATGGGTTAAACAAGCTCCCAGAGCCTGGTATGAGACATTATCAAACTTTCTTCTGAAAACAATTTACTAGAGGCTCCATAGACAAGACTTTATTTATTAAGAAAGCTGGGCAGCATAATCTACTTGTTCAAATTTATGTAGATGATATTATTTTTGCATCCTCTGATCCAAAGTTGTGTGATGCCTTTACAAAGTTGATGCAACAGAAGTTTGAAATGAGTGCCATGGGAGAATTACAGTTCTTTCTGGGGTTGCAAATCAAACAAAAGGCTGATGGAATTTTTATTCATCAATCCAAATATACAAAAGATCTTTTGCAAAAGTTTGATTTACAAAACTGTAAGCCCTGTTCTACTCCCATGAGCACACCACACAACTGGACTCAGATCAGAAAGGTAAAGTGGTTGATGAACACTTTACAGATGTATGATTGGGTCCTTGATGTATTAACAGCTTCTAGACCAGATATTATGTTTGCTACATGTGTTTGTGCTAGATTTCAGGCTGCACCTAAAGAGTCTCATCTGATTGCAGTCAAGAGGATCTTTAGATATCTGCAAGGCACTCCATCTCTAGGTTTATGGTATTCTACCACCATTCTGGTAAATTAGTTGCTTTTTCTGACAGTGACTATGCAGGGTGTAAGTTGACCAGGAAATCAACTTCTGGTGGATGTCAATTCCTAGGCAACTGCTTATTTCTTGGCAGAGCAAGAACAGACCTCAGTTGCTACATCCACTGCGGAAGCAGAGTACATTGCTGCTGCAAGCTGTACATCTCAGGTACTCTGGCTTCAAAACCAACTTTTGGATTATGGCATTACAGAGACTAAGACTCCATTGTTAATGGATAGTGCTTCAGCTCTTTGCATTGTCAAAAATCCAGTCCAGCACTCTAGGACCAAACATATAGAGATCAGACATCATTTTATAAGAGATTGTTTTGAAAAAGGTCTGATTGATCCTAAGTTTGTGCCCAGTGCTGATGAGCTTGCAGACATTTTTACTAAGCCTTTGGATAGTTCAACTTTCCAAAACCTGGTGTTAAGGCTTGGTATGCTGCAGCTAGAATAGGTGACAACTACTGATGATCTCAGTAATTCATATTGATGATCATGAGTGTCTGTCACATATAAGTACTGATGAGCTCTTTTAACCTCAGTAGTTTTTATAACTACTGAAGGCTAAAAGTTCTCACAAGTACTGAAGTACTTCATCTGTCCTAAACTACTGAAGTAGTTACAACTACTGATGCAGTCATAACTACTGAAATCAGTAAAAACAGATAAGTACTGATGTCCTATGAAACAACTGAAATCAGCCATAACGACTGATGAATGTGTTGAGGACAGTTTGAAACAGCTGAAAAGCTAAGAATTGACGAAAACAGCTGAAGAGAACTTTCTCCTCAGTCGTTTGTACCACTGCTGTTTCATTTTAAACAACTGAAGCAAAACCACGTCTTCAGCAGTTTTATAACTACTGATGACCAATACCAAGTCTTCAGTGTTTACAACAGCTGATGACAAAACCACTGTCTTCAGTAGTTTCATAACTACTGATGACAAACACCATGTCCTCAGTTGTTTCAATCACCTGAAGTCAAAACCACGGTCTTCAGTAGTTTTTCTAAACTACTGATGCCTAACACCGCGACTTCAGCTGTTTCAACGTCTGAAAGGATAATACCATGTCAACGGTCGTTTAAAACTACTGATGACTAACACCACATCCTTCAGTCGTTTTCCTCACCCGTACCCTATAATACCCCTTAACCTGAGCTCTCCATGCTTCATCTTCTTCAAACCTAACGTTCCTCTCCAACAATATCCATGGCGTCTTTGCAAATTAAACCGCGACACAACTGTGTTGCCTACCTCACAAATCGCCGATCTGGACTAAGTTCGATACTGCTATCGATCTTATGGTTCAGTCCCAATACAACAAGGCATTCCTTCTGAACCCCGTTTTACATGCCGAATCCTTGAACCAATTTTGGATGAACGTTAATGTTACTACTGAGGAGAGCAACACACGATCCCTCCGGTCAGTCGTCAACAACAAAGAAGTAGTGATTACTCCTGCAACAATCCGTAAAATTCTTCACCTGAGTGATGCTACCTCTCCTGCTGGATATCCGAAGGGCACCATAGATCTATCATTTGCTCAGCATGGATACCAAGGTGATCTCAGTGCCACCACCATCATGAAGAAACACTTTAATGACGCTGAGCGCCTGATCTTTCACATGGTCAATGTATGTTTGGCCCCTAAGACATCGTCTTGGGATCAAATGTCCACCAAATGGCAGCAGTATTGTATTCTATCCTTGAGCAACAACCACTGAACTTTTCAGAATTAATATTTTCAGAGCTCAAAGATATGGCTCAAAACTAACTGCCAACCGTTGGATACTCTATCCACGGTTCATAATGGCCATTATAAGACCAGCTTAATGCTGAGGGACTTGTTGGCTTGGGAGTCCCTGCTACGGCTGTTTTGCCAGAAGTATACTCCCGGCACAACCTCCGACCGACACTCAATTGGCTGCCAAGCTGCGAAAACCCACGCAGCTGGAACCCACAGCCACCACCTCCAAATCCAATGTCCCCACCAAACCCACCAAAAGAAACCCAAAATGGCTACTCAGGGAATTGAGTCCCCTGAGGATGCTCCTGCACAACAAACGCAGGATATATCCACTAGTCCAAACCCCCTAGTGGATACCATGACTCCTCCAGCTACAGCCGCTCAGGCTTCCTCTCAACAGGAGCCTGCAGCAACCCAAGGCACCTACTTATCTGGGATCTTCCTCACTTGAGGAGATTGCCATTGAAGAGCACCATCCACCCCAGGTGCACACTGCTTCTACCCCTGTACCCCAAACAACCGCCCCTCACAGCCCAACTTTAATAGTTGCTCAAGTGCTGACTCAATTGCACTCCTCACCCCCTCCCCAGAAACCACTTATTACTGGGAATACCTCTACAATTGAGGGGGAGGAACACAGTGCATCTGAGAACCCACAGCACAGGGGTTTCCCACTTCTATCTCCTGGTGTAGAGAAGGAGCTTAGAATATCTAGTGAGGCTGCCACCTCCTCTGACTCAGCACATGACCAGAGTGAGGCTGGTAACATTGCTAAGACCTCCCTAGAGGCAACAGCTGATGATGGACATTGTCCTGAGGCTGGAAGTCCCCAGTACCAAGCACAAGGGGCACATGCACCAACTGGTCTACACCCAGTGCATGTAAATCCTGCTCTAAGCAGGAGGTCAGGTGATTCAGTATCAACTGATGATGACCTGAGCTTCTTCTTCGATGTAGTTGCTCAAACACCATTCTAGAGGATGAGGTTAGCAGACTCAAAGAGCTGCTGGCCAAGATGTCTCAGGATGCAAGTCCATCTGCCACCCTCATACACCCACAGATGGCACCTTCCCTTGAAGGTTTCCCAAACACAGAGCCACCCCAAATCAACCACCTGCCTCCGCTTCAGGCCCTACTTCTCAGGAACAGAACCCTCCTGAGCAAATAGGTGCTATACTCCAAAATCCCTCCCTCTCATCACCCCCATAATCACTGATATAGTGATCAAAGCCCTTGATGAGAGGCTTTCCTCAACATTACAGCCCCTGGTTGATGCTGCTGTCCACAAGACTCTTTCTGCGGTACCAACCCTTCCTCCAATGCAACCAAAAGGGGAGAGTACTGCAGTGAAAGATAGAAAGAGGAAGAGATCTGAGGAAGAGGAGAAACAAAAAAGCAACCTCTGCTCACGTACAAGCGAAAGAGAAGTGCTGATGATCATACTGCTGAAGAAAAATCCTTGGAGGAGCTGGTCAAAGAGCTGACACCACACAAGCCGCTCCATGGATAAATAATTGACCAACTATTCAGGCAGGGGTTTGACACAGCCACACTGGATAGTGAGATCAGAAGGTTAGAGGTACAAGATACAAACCCGATGGGCAGGGTACGATGCTCTTGAGAAAGAGAGTTTGGAAATAATGATCCGATTTTGCCAAATACTTGGGAAGATCATTAATGGAGATCCGCGCATGGTCCAGGGACAGCATTCTGGCTATAGCCACCAGAATCTGTCTGTCTGAGCAATTCAACAAAGGGATCA
Organism: Flaveria trinervia; assembly: GCA_025506515.1. Classification (NCBI taxonomy): domain Eukaryota; kingdom Viridiplantae; phylum Streptophyta; class Magnoliopsida; order Asterales; family Asteraceae; genus Flaveria; species Flaveria trinervia. The sequence continues at coordinate 42,630,631 of CM046456.1, forward strand.
TTGTGGAAGCCCTTGATGAGGCTGGGGCTGGCAAAAGGTTAGAGATGGCTAAACTTACAAAGCAAATTAACTACAGGATGCTAGATCAACCTTCCCTTCCACCCACTCAAACAGATCCTATCCCTCAAATCTCCCAACCAACCTCTAAGCCAAAATCCAAACATCCTCTCTCTTCAAAACCAATCCCTTCACCAACCCAACCATCATCCAGTGATGTACCCCGTAGAAGGAGAAGGGTGCTGAGGATGGAAGAAGAAGCAGAAGAAGAGGATGAAGATGATAGTCTGCCACTCTCTGCTGTTCTGAAGCTACCAAAGCCCAGAGTCAATCCATGATCACACCCTGACTCTCAAAGGGAAATGGTCAGAGTCAAGATAGAAGAAGAAGAACAGCAGAAACAGCACGATGAGCAACTGTTGAAGATGGTTGACAAGAATTTCCTCAGTCATCATCTATTCAAGCCATGAAAGGGCATGCTCAAAGGCTGTACACTCTCAGACACACCTTTCAGTATCAGAAGGAGAGAGTGAGAGTATGGCCAGACCCCAGGGTGAGTTCTAGAATCCATAAAAGAACTATCCCACACAGATACAACGGCCAAGTACGAAAAACAATAGAATCTACCATCATGTTGGCCGTTGTAGTCTCACCTTGGGAAATCATTGATGAATTCAAGAAAGCTCACCAAGCAAAGAAGACACCTCAAGCCTTACTAGAAAACAAGATGATTAAGAAGGGGTTGTTATACAAAAAGCTTGAAGACATCCAAAAGAATGAGCTCCAGTTACTCCTTGAAGGCAACCATCCTGATGAATTTGTATACAGGGAGGTAACTACGGTGGAGCTGAAAATGGCAGGACCATGAAGTACTTATCAGAGTACTATGGTCCAGAGTTCTTCTTCGAAGGAGGAGCTGAAGAACTCTCTCAAGAGGAACAAATTGTTCTCCTTGAGGCCTATGTTCGTGAGTCATACAGACTCATTATGGGGAAGTGAATCTCATGATGGGATAACAACTCTGTCCCAGTTCCCAAAACAGAGTTCCCATTCATACTCTGCCAAACAAATATTGAGGTTCTTCCCAGGCCGAGTGTACATGGGTCATCTTCTCTACTGATCAAGAAGGAAAAGACCAACATTTTTGCCATCAATAAGTGGAGTATAAATAAGTTAGAGGTTTTGGCTGCATTGGTTCAGGGGAGTTTGTTGGACCAAAAGAACCAATGAGCCAAGATCAGAAAACCTCTAAGTCCCACACGGTATCACAACAACTGCTGAAAGCCTCATCAGTAGTTTGACAAGTGCTGAAGACTTCAACAGCTGAAGATCAAGTGCTGAAGACCTTCACAGCTGAAGAACCAAAGTGCTGAAGTACAACAGCTGAAGAACACAAGTGCTGAAGCTGAAAGACCAAAGTACTGAAGTACAAAGCTGAAGAGTTCACAAGTGCTGAAGATCAACAACTGATGTACAAAGTCTGAAGACAAAGACTGAAGACATCAGCTGATGATCTACTGAAGTCATCAGCTGATGAAACACCTGAAGTCAAAGTCTGAAGATCAAGTACTGAAGCCTCAGTAGTTTGTCACAACTGCTGAAGAGTACTTCTTCAGTAGTTGTGATATCAGTAGTTTTATGTTTTATGTTTCAGTAGTTTTGTAAAACGACTGAAGAGCTTGTTCTTCAGTCGTTGTAGTTTCAGTAGTTTTATATTTTGTACTTAACTTGCTGATATGTTCTCAGTAGTTGTGAACATTTCAGTAGTTTGTTATGAATTAGTTATTTCTGTATTGGATCTGCCAGTTGTCACTTTCCGTGATAACAGCAGTGACTGTTGCACTCTATATAAGGAGTGACAACCTATTGTAATAGCCATGATATGAGCAATTGAATGGAATGATTGATTGATTCGATTAGAAATATTCTACATCTATAAACATTCCTAGAAATCAGAAATTCATATTCTCTCCCTATAACCGTATGCGATCTTAACGCTTACAAGTATCGATTGCTTGCTACAATTTGTCTAATTCGTGTTTGTATTCCGCTGCTTTATATTCTGATACGTCAAACTTGTGATCACTGATCCTGTCAACCCCCACTTGAACTTGCATCCAAATGCTTCAAGTCCATCCTTTGTGTCCTTCCTTTTTCTTCCTTCCCGACATCTTCTTTTACAAAATATATAATCCTAATACATTTTCTAGGTAAAGGAAAAAATGCTCCTAATCTATTTATTCATTGCCAAATGACTAATAATAGCAACCCAAAGGAAACACAAAAGAATACTACAACCCATAAGAAGAATACCTCACATGACAATTCCCATCATCAACCAAACCCAAAATAACTCAAGGTCAAGGCTATGTTATGCACTAAAATTATGTACCTTACATATACTAATAACCAAAAAGAACCCCATGACCCTAAATTTCAGCCACATAAACCAAAAATCTAGGGTCTTTTTGTCCAAACAAAACACAATCAACCCAATTGATATCTTTCCTTTCAGGTTTTAATCCTAGCATGTTGATATAACCTTGAAGATTGGGGTATCATCAAATCAAACAAAACAGCCCTAAATTGTTGTTAAACCTTATATAACCATTGTACAAGAACACATGAAACTAATCATCACATTAACGGCTCTTGATGCCAATGTTGGGTTTGTTGTACCAAAACAATGTTGTTTAACAATTTTAAACAAAGAAACGCGCGGAATACGACCTTAATATTCTATTCAATAATCTGAAAATAAGTTCATATCTTATTTCAACAAACCCAAAGTCAAAGGATCATATGTATGTTGAATAAACTAGTTATCAGAAGCAAACAAACAACCAAAATCACACAATAAACTACCTTTTAGAAGCTGTCAAAACGTTGATATAATGAAGATGGGGCTGCTATTTGATGACCAAAACATCAAGAATAGATGTCCTCAAGTGTTCATACCCACAAGCCTTCAAGAAAACACCCATTTGCTAGGATTTGAGCACCAAATCGACACAAGAAGGCTGCTGGAAACTTGTTCCCAGCCGTGAACTTTCAAAGAGGATTCTAAATCCTTGTTCCAGCCATGACATCAAGTAGAGTGTGTGTATGTGTGTATCTAGGACCATATCTCCAAAACACACACAAAAGGAAGAACAAAAGGGTGTGCCCCAAGGGCGACCGAAAACCCCTTAATAGGTTTTTTTCCCCTTTTTTTTTTCAAGACTCTTTTAATTGACATATTTTATAAATTACATAATTAACCTTTTAATTATATAAAATATGCACACCCACTTTATTATTGATGTTGCTTAACTAATTAACAACATAACAATAATATCTATGAACAAAATATCCTCATAATTTGTTCTTTCTCACATACAATTTATATAGAAAACCCATTTTCTAAATTGGTTGTAATATTTTAATTGCTGATCATATCATCAATTAATATTGATTGGTGTTTGCTAAGCTTGTTATTGGGTATGACCCCTTGGATCACAACGTACTAACACATCAATGTTCTATTTGTCTTGGGCATACAGAATCCAGCAGTATGAATGGGAACTCTGTTTTGGGGAACAGGACACAGAGTTGTTATCCCATTCATGAGATTCACTTCCCCATAACGAGTCTGTACGACTCTCTTGTGTAGGCCTCAAGGAAGGTGATTTGTTCCTCCATGGTTAGCTCTTCAGCACCTCCTTCAAACAATGATTCAGGCCCATATACTCAGACAGGTATTTGGTCTGTTTCCCATTCTTTAGCTCCACAGTTGTTATTATTCTGTAAGCAAACTCATCCGGGTGATTACCCTCTAGGAACAACTGGAGCTCATTTTTCCTGACTTCCTCAAGCCTCTTGTAAACTAACCCCTTTTTTAGTATTTTGTTTTCCACATCTTCTGAGGGGTTAGATTAGCTTTGTAGCCTTTCTGAAGTCTTCTAGGATTTCCCAGGGTGAAACTACAAAGACCAGAGAGATCACTTCATCTACGATCTTTTTCCCTGGCCAATGTATCTCTGAGGTATATTTTTCTAATGAATTTTGTGAGAGACCTTGGGATCAGGCCAAATCCTCACTCTTTCCTTTTGATATTGAAAGGTATGCCTGAGAGTGTAAAGTCTGAGGGCTTGCTTCTTCATATTGATGATAGAAGTTGTGGCTGCATAAGCTTTGTCAACTCTCTTCAGCAATTCCTCATCATGTTGTTTATGAAGCTCTTCTTCTTCTAGCTTCACTTTAACCATTTGTCTCTGGACTTCAGAGTAATTGCTGAGGAGTGACTTGTGGCCTTAGGCAACTGAATCATAGCTGAGAGTGGCAGCCTATCTTCATCATCTTCTTCATCATCTTCTAGCCTCAATATCCTTCTCTTCTTCTTCAAGGGTATATCATCGGCTATGGTTTTTGAGGGTAAGGGAGTTGGTTTTGTGGGTGTGTTTTGGGTGGTTTTGGTGCGGGAATGTTGACAGCTGTTCTAGCATCCTTGAGGTGAGTGTGGCTTTTGATTGCTTGGCTAGCTCAGTCCTGCTCCCAGCACCCGCTTCATTCACAGCTTCAATAACAAGCCCCTTAGTATTATGCTTCAGACGAACAGATCTTGGTGGTATTGCCAAGATACTGTCCCTGGACCAAGCTTTGATTTCGATCATTGATCTTCCAGATATTTTGCAATAATCAATCATGATTTCAAGCCTTTCTCTTTCTAACACTTCATAACTTGCCCATCTATTCTGGATTTCTTCAATCTCTAGTCGTCGAATCTCAGAGTCAAGTTTATTGGTGTCATGGCCTTGCCTAAACAGCTGATCAATGATGTTGTCCATTGATCTGCTGTGTTTGCATCAGCCTCTTTTATCAGTAGCTCCAAGGCTTTATCTTCAGCAATGTGATCATCAGCACCTTCTTTTCGCTTGTAGTGAGCAGTGGTTGGTGTTCTTTCTCCTCCTTTTGGGCTTGCTTCGCTTCCTTCTTTTCCTCGGATCTTTTCCTCTTCTTTTCTTTCACTGAATACCTCTCCCCCTTTTTGGATGCATTGGAGGAAGGGGTTTGTACCGCAGAAAGAGTCTTTTGTACGGCAGCATCAATCAGGGGCTGTAAAGTGGAGGAAAGCCTCTCATCAATGGCTTTAGTCACAATATCAGTGATTATGGGTGTGATGAGAGGGAGGGAAATTTGAAGTACAGCACCTATTTGCTCAGGAGTGTTCTGTTCCTGAGAAGTAGGGCCTGAAGCAAAGGCAGGTGGTTGAGTTTGGAGTGGCTCAGTGTTTGGGAAACCTTCAAGTGAAGGTGCCATCTGTGGGTGTGTAGAGGCAGATGGTCTTTCTCCTTGTGAGAGTTGATCAAGTAGGTTTTGCAGCCTACTAACCTTCTCTTCAAGGATTGTGTTCTGGGCAAGAACATCGTAGAAAAAGCCCAGGTCATCATCAGCCGAAGCTGAATCATCTGACCTCCTGCTTAGAGCAGGATTACATGCACTGGGTGTAGACCAGTTGATGCATGTGCCCCTTGTGCTTGGTACTGGGGACTTCCAGCCTCAGGACAGTGTCCATCATCAGCTGTTGCCTCTAGTGAGGTCTTGGCAATGTTACCAGCCTCATTCTGATCATGTGCTGAGTCAGAGGAGGTGGCAGCCTCACTAGATATTCTAAGCTCCTTGTCTACACCAGGAGATAGAAGTGGTAACCCCTGTGCTGTGGGTTCTCAAGTGCACTATGTTCCTCCCCCTCAATTGTAGAGGTATTCCCAGTAGTCAGTGTTTTCTGGGGAGGGGGTGAGGAGTGCAGTTGAGTCAGCACTTGTGCAACTATTAAAGTTGGGCTATGAGTGGCGGTTGTTTAGGGTGAAGGGATAAGCAGTGTGCACCTGGGGAGGTTGTGCTCTTCAATGGCAATCCCCTCAAGTGAGGAAGATCCCAGATATGTAGGTACCCCTTGTGTGGTTGCTTCAGGCTCCTGTTGAGAGGAAGCCTGAGCGGCTATGGCTGGAAGAGTCATTGTATCCACTAGGGGGTTTGGACTAGTGGATATATCCTGCGTTTGTGTTGAAGGGGCATCCTCAGGGGACTCAATTCCCTGAGTAGCCGTTTTGGGTTTCTTTTGGGTGGGTTTGGTGGGGACTTTTGATTTGGAGGTGGTGGCTGTGGTTCCAGCTGCGTGGGTTTTCGCAGCTTGGCAGCCATTTTTAGTGTCTGGTCAGAGTTATGCCGGAGTATACTTCCGGCAGAACAGCCGTAGTAGGGACTCCCAAGCCAACAAGTCCCTCAGCATTAAGCTGGTCTGTAATAATGGCCATTATGAACCGTGGATAAAGTATCCAACGGTTGGCAGTTAGTTTTTGAGCCATATCCTTGAGCTCTGAAAATATTATTTCTGAAAAGTTTAGCGGTTGTTGCTCAAGAATAGAATACATTACCTGCTGCCATTTTGTCGACATTTGATCCCAAGACGACGTCTTAGGGGCCAAACTACATTCACCATGTGAAAGATTAGGCGCTCAGTGTCATTAAAGTGTTTCTTCATGATACTGGAGGCACTTGGATCACCTTGATATCCATGTTGGGCAAAGGATAGATCAGTGGTGCCCTTCGGATATCCAGCAGGAAACTAGCATCATTCAGATGAAGAATTTTGCGGATTATTGCAGGAGTGATGACTACTTCTTGTTGTTTACGACCGACTGGAGGAGGTGTTTTGTTCTCCCCAGTGGTAATAGTAACGTTCATCCAAAATTGTTGAAGGGATTCGGCATGTAGTATGGGATTCAGAAGAAATGCCGTGTTTGTATTGGACTGAACCATAGATCGATAGCAGTATCGAACTTAGTCCAGATGGCAATTTAGTAAGGTAGGCAACACAGTTGTGTTGCGGTTTAATTTGCATGGACGCCATGGAGAAGAGGGAGTTTTGGAGAGGAACGTTATGTTTGAAGAAGATGAAGCATTGAGAGCTTAGGTTAGGGATATTTTAGGGTACGGGTAAGAAACGACTGAAGGATGTGTGTTAGTCATCAGTAGTTTTAAACGACCGTTGACATGGTATTATCCTTTCAGACGTTGAAAACAGCTGAAGTCGTGTGTTAGGCATCAGTAGTTTAGAAAACTACTGAAGACCGTGGTTTTGCCTTCAGATGATTGAAACACTGAGGACTTGGTGTTTGTCATCAGTAGTTATGAAACTACTGAAGACAGTGGTTTTGTCATCAGCTGTTGTAAACCTGAAGACTTGATATTAGTCATCAGTAGTTATAAAACTACTGAAGACAGTGGTTTTGCTTCAGTTGTTTAGAATGAAACAGCAGTTTGTACAAATGACTGAAGGGAAAGTTCTCTTTCTGTTTTCGTCAATTCTTAGCTTTTCAGCTGTTTCATACTGTCCTCAACACATTCATCAGTCTTTTTGGCTGATTTCAGTTGTTTCATAGGACATCAGTACTTTCTTAGTTGTAACTGCATCATAGTTGTAACTACATCAGTAGTTTAGAACAGATGAAGTACTTCAGTACTTGTGAGACATTTAGCCTTCAGTAGTTATAAAAAACTACTGAGGTAAAAGAGCTCATCAGTACTTATATGACATAGGTACTAATGATCATCAGTACTTATTACTAAGATCATCAGTATTTGTCACTTATTCTAGCTGCAGCATACCAAGCCTTAACACCAGGTTTTGGAAAGTTGAACTATCCAAGGCTTAGTAAAAATGTCTGCAAGCTCATGAGAACTAGGCACAAACTTAGGATCAATCAGACCTTTTTCAAAACAATCCCTTATAAAATGATGTCTGATCTCTATATGTTTGGTCCTAGAGTGCTGGACTGGATTTTTGACACTGCAAAGAGCTGAAGCACTATCCATTAACAATGGAGTCTTAGTCTCTGTAATGCCATAATCCAAAAGTTGGTTTTGAAGCCAGAGTACCTGAGATGTACAACTTGCAGCCGCAATGTACTCTGCTTCAGCAGTTGATGTAGCAACTGAGGTCTGTTTCTTGCTCTGCCAAGAAATCAAGCAGTTGCCTAGGAATTGACATCCACCAGACGTTGATTTCCTGGTCAACTTACACCCTGCATAGTCACTGTCAGAAAAAGCAACTAATTTACCAGAATGTCCAGTAGAATACCCTAAACCTAGAGATGGAGTGCCTTGCAGATATCTAAAGATCCTCTTGACTGCAATAAGATGAGACTCTTTAGGTGCAGCCTGAAATCTAGCACAAACCATGTAGCAAACATAATATCTGTCTAGAAGCTGTTAAATACATCAGGACCCAATCATACATCTGTAAAGTGTTTCATCACCACTTTACCTTTCTGATCTGTATCCAGTTGTGTGGTGCTGCACATGGGAGTAGAACAAGGCTTACAGTTTTGTAAATCAAACTTTTGCAAAAGATCTTTTGTATATTTGGACTGATGAATGAAAATTCCATCAGCCTTTTGTTTGATTTGCAACCCCAGAAAGAATTGTAACTCTCCCATGGCACTCATTTCAAACTTCTGTTGCATCAACTTTGTAAAGCATCACACAACTTTGGATCAGAGGATGCAAAAAGATGTCATCTACATAAATTTGAACAAGTAGATTATGCTGCCCAGCTTTCTTAATGAATAAAGTCTTATCTATGGAGCCTCTAGTGAAATTATTTTCTAGAAGAAAGTTTGATAATGTCTCATACCGGCTCTAGGAGCTTGTTTTAACCCATAAAGAGCCTTATCAAGCTTATACACCCAATTAGGATGTTATTGTCCTCAAAGCCTGGAGGTTGACATACATAAACCTCTTCTTTAATTTTTCCATACAAAAATGCACTTTTGACATCCATTTGAAAAACTTTAAGGTTTTGATAAGCAGCATAAGCTAAAAACAATCGAATTGCTTCCAGTCTGGCTACAGGGGCAAAGGTTTCATCATAATCAATACCTTCTTCTTGTGCAAACCCCTGAACAACCATCTGGCCTTGTTCTTAACAATAAGCCCTTTTCATCAGTTTTGTTCCTAAACACCCATTTAGTGCCTATTGCACACTTACCTGGAGGTAGAGGAACCAGTTCCCACACTTGCTGTTTCTTGAACTGAAGAAGCTCAAGCTGCATGGCATCAACCCATCCATTGTCCTTTAAAGCAATGTGATAATTCTTTGGCTCTTGTTGACTGATGAAGAGAGCATAGAAGCAGAAATTTGACAATTGACTTCTTGTTGATACTCCAGCAGTGATATCACCAATGATTTGAGACATAGGGTGATTCTTCAGATCTTGATACACAATGAGATCTGTGCAAGTGTTTCTAGCAGGCTCAGCAGTAACAGATGGTGATGGTGAATTATTTCCTTGAAACCAATCAGTGGATGGTAATTCAAAGGAAGTTGAATTCGAAGAGATCTCATCAGCATTTGTTGTGGATGGTGCTACTGGAGCTACAGGAACATCAGGTCTAGCTGAATCAGGCAGCTGATCACTAAACCTGAAGAGGTGAGTACTGCAATCATCATCATCATCATCAGCAGTACCACCGGTGGTGAAGTGTTGACAGGAGCAACAGCAGGAGTTTGATAGGAACATATTGCAGTATGTCCAAATCAAATAACTCCACAGGGCTTTGTGGAATCTTGTCCTTTGGAGATTCATTGAACTTAACATGTAGAGTTTCTTCAACCATCTTTGTTATGCAGTTGAAGACTCTGTATGCCTTACAAGTAGATGAATAACCAACAAAATACTCTGCATCCACCTTAGGATCAAATTTTTGGAGTTGATCCTTTGTGTTGAGAATAAAACAGGGACACCCAAATGCTTTGAAAAATGAAATCAGAGGAGCCAAATGATGGAGAACTTCATATGGACTCTTCATCAATCTCTGATTTACTAAAACTCTATTTGCACATAGCAAGCTGTGTTGACAGCTTCAGCCCAAAAGGTCAGTGGCAAACCAGAGTCAGCCAGCATGGACCTTGTAGCTTCAATGAGGGTCCTGTTCTTTCTCTCCACTACTCCATTTTGTTCTGGAGTCCTTGGAATGCTAATTGCCTTTTGATTCCCTTTGAAAGATAGAAGTCATCAAGTGTATGATTTCTGAATTCAGTTCCATTGTCACTCCTAATACACTTAACTGGAGGGAATACTGCTTCTCAATGTACAACACAAAGTGAATAATCTTCTGAGCAGCCTCATCCTTTGAATGTAGAAAGAAAGTCCATACAAATCTGGAGTAATCATCCACAATTACCACACAGTATTTCTTCTTTGCCATACTCATTACTCTCATAGGACCAAATAGATCCATATGCAGTAATTACAAGCAGGCAGTGGACTTAGGCACTTCAATAGGAGGGAATGAGACTTTGTGCTGTTTTCCTTTTAAACAAGCAGTGCAGGTTTCATCACAGTGGAACTCCTTTATTGGTAAGCCTCTGACTAAACTTTGTGGGTAAGCTGATTCATGTTTTTGAGATTAACATGACCAAGCCTCCTGTGCCACAGTTTAGATTCTTGAGAAGAGGCTTTGGAAAATAGGCAAGGATTGCCTTTGAGATCTATCTTCTTAGAAAGATCTAAGGCATACACTCTTCCTGTCCGGTTGGCTTTCAGGAGAGTATGATCATCCAACACCTTGTCAATCAAGTGCAAAACTTTGGATGACAGAATCCTACTTTTTGACTGGTGAAAAGGGCAACATGGCCTTTATCACTCATTGACTGACACTCAAGAGATTGTACTTGAGATTTTCCACATGATTAACATCATCAAATTTGATTTCTCCATTGGAGACAAAGCCCTTACCCATGATGTAACCCCTAGCATCATTGCCAAAAGAGACAAATCCCTTCTTTCCTTGAGAGTAGTCATGAAGAAGAGAGCTGTTCCCAGTCATGTGCATAGATCCCCCACTGTCTACATACCAGATGCTAGTTTGGCATGTTGAAGAACCCTGCAATAATAAACAATCAGTTAGTTTTAGAGACCCAAATCTTTTTGGTTTTGGTCCTGGTCTCATCAATAGATGGTAAACTAACAGTTTATTTGAAACAACAGCCTGAGAGGAAGAAGATGGTGTAGAAGAGGATCCTTTGGCTTGGACCTCCTTTTCTGTGGTTTCAACATAGGAGTGTCTAGTTGGTTAACTCTACCCAACAGATGTTGAACCATCATTACCAGCTGTGTCTGATTTTGTGATAAAGCTTTCAGCTCATCAGACACATTGCCAGTGGAGTTTGATAAGTTCCTATGTTGCACCTTCTTCTTCTGAGCACTCTCAGCTGTCACCTGTTTAACCCCTTCCTTTTTGGATTTCTTTGAGGACTTAAGGGTTACAGGATTTGATGTTGCTGATACAAATGTGGTCTCAAACTCAGTTTTCATTTTTACCATTTTCTCTTTAATTTCTTCTTTTTGTTTGATTTGGAACCTCTTTTGTACCAACAATCATCTGTAAGATGATTGAACAGACCACATACTTCACATGGTTTCGTCTTCATCTTAGGTTGATCATCAACTAAAGAGGGTGAAGCAACTGAAGACTTGTTCTTCAATGCTTTGGAAGCATTGTTTGCTTTCTTGACTGCCTCTTTAGTGGTCTTCAAACTCTTTCTACTGCTAGTTTTCTTCTCTTCAGTACTGACAACAGTTGAATTTTGAACTTCAGGTGTTAGATCCTGCTCTCTAGTCCTTTCAGGACCTTCAGAATTAACTCCTGAGTTGATCAACTCATTAATCATGTGAATGTCAGCATTTGAACCATCAACATCAGCTGATAAGTTCAAAGAGGGCTTGATGCTGACTGCTACTTCTGATTGTGCTGTATCAGAAGGTAGATCACATGATGTGATGGATTGGTTATCACTCTCACCATCAGATTCTACCTCTGCTCTGGGGTAAAATCTGTAGGTGGAGCAGTGTGATTGTAACCAATTCCAAACTTCACATTTGAAGCAGATTGCTTACTAAGAAGCATTTCAAAACCTTTGCATGATTGTACCCATCTATCACACTCGACCTGGGTAACTGCAAGGGTTTCTTTGAGATCTTTGTACTTCTCTAGAAGTACTTCTTCTCTAGCCTTATCATTATTATTTGGCAATTCAGTTTATAAATCTCATCATTTTTATCTTTAAGCACAGACTCAAACTCAGCTTTGTTTTTGGAAATTATTTGTTCTAGCTCAATGTTCTTATTAATTAGAGCTACATTTGCTTCTCTAATGGAAGCAAATTCTGCTATGCATGGTTCAGAACATAATTTGGCTTTTGCCTCAGAGGATACCTGTGATACCTGAGGTGTAGAGGCATTTGAAAATGAAGTATCAGCAGACTCCAAAGCCATAGAGCTAGATTCCCAAAAGGACTGTCACCACCATGTTGACCAGCACCTGAAAACAGTTGATCATGACCAGACATGTCATCTGGTAAACTGCTCCAGTCAACAACTCCTGGGGTGAAGAAGCTGTTTTTTGAGGTTGAGTTTGTTGATGAGATTGGGATGGCTGAGGTTCTGGTAGTGCATGAGGTTATGGTGCCATAGGAACTTGAACTTGATTTGACTATGGCATGTAATAACAAGGGTACGGATATGGCATTTGACCCTGAGGAACAAAATATGCTGGAGATTGTTGTTGAGGATGATGACTAGAGGTGTCAGGATGTTGCCCTCTGTGTTGTTGACTATTGCCAGGAAAAGTCACAAAGGGTGTAGTGGAGTTAGATCCAGTTGATCTACACTCTCTTGCAAAGTGTCCAAGCCTTTGGCATTTGTGACACCTCAACTTGCTCTTGTCAAAACCAACTTTGGTTTTGCCAGAGAGTCCTGGGAATTTTCTTCCAGTTCATTTATAGAACTTCTGAGATCTGATATTTATCACGGCCATTTGGCTCAAAATATCCATCTCTTCTAAGTCATCATCAGCAATCCCCTTGAGATCATCCATAATGAAGCATAAATTGTCATTATTACACCCAGTAAACTAACCATCAATACTCACAAACGCAGAATCAGAAGTGCTTGAAGAGAAATTAATATGCTCATCATACTGGCATTCAGATGAAGCATATTCTGACTCATGACCCACCAAGGCAGTGTTGCCTGGTACAAAGTCTTCAGTGAGCTTTCCAGATGAAGACAACTTTCTCTTCTGTTCTATCTCTCTCTCTCAAAGTGAGCAGTTTCCCATGGAGTTGGGTGAGAGATAGTTTGTCCCAACTTCCACTGGAGCGTAGGACAATAGTATATGTGTCCCATCTCTCAGGCAGTGATCTGAGAAATCTGTTATTCATCTGAATATTTGTGTACTCAAGTTTGACCATTTTTAGTTCAGAGATCAAACAAGAGAACCGCTCATATTGTTGAGTCAGTGTCTCACCCTTTCTATGAGAGAATGTCTCATATTGTTGGGCAAGAATTTCTCTATTATTTTCCAAGACCTCATCTGTTCCTCCAAATTGTTCTTTCAAGGCATTCCAGAGGTCATGTGCAGTTTAATGATGCATTAGCCCAGAATAGATTTCATTTGGCAATGCCATGGCCAGAATTCTATGGGCTTTTGCATCAATTTCAAGCAACTTCTTATCCTCATCTGAGTATTGCTCCCTCCTCTTCGGAACCATTTGATTGGTTTCTGGGTTATTCACCATAGGCTTGTGTGGACCATGTACCACTGATGTCCAACAACCCGCACTGTTAACAGACAGGTGATGGAGCATTCGTCTTTGCCATATGTTATACTCATTCCTAACCAGCATCGGTGGCTTGGTTGAGGAACCAGTATTGTGAGGATCATTGGAGGGAGTAGTCATTTTCAGTTCAAAAACAATTTAATTCAAGCTTTTAAAAGTTTTACACAGACCACAACAAACTCAATGAAAACCAAGAAAAGATCTCAGGATGAATGACCAGAAATACAGAAAATTCAATCTCTATAACCGTTTCTTGCAACAACAAAAGCTAATTCAATCAAACTTAGATCTTGAATAGCAGTTTCAATGATCAATTCTTAGATCGATCAATGATTAACCTGCTCTGATACCATTTGACAGGATCAGCGATCACAAGTTTGATGTATTAGAGTTCAAAGCAGCGGAATACGAACAAGAATTAGACAAATTGTAGCAAGCAATCGATACTTGTATGCATTAAGAGCACATACGGTTATAGGGAGAGAATATATATTTCTGATTTCAAGGAATGTTTATAGATGTAGAATATTTCTAATCAAATCATTCATTCATTCCATTCATTCTTCACCATATTACAATAGTTGTCACTCCTTATATAGAGTGCAACAATCACTGCTGTTATCACGGAAAGTGACAACTGGCAGATCTAATACAAAAATAACTAACTCTTAACAAACTACTGAAATGTTCACAACTACTGAGAACATATCAGAGTGTTAAGTACAAAATATAAAACTACTGAAACTACAACGACTGAAGAACAAGCTCTTCAGTCGTTTTACAAGACTACTGAAACATAAAACTACTGAAACTAGAAATATAAAACTACTGATATGACAACTACTGAAGAAGTACTCTTCAGCAGTTGTGACAAACTACTGACGCTTCAGTACTTGATCTTCAGACTTTGACCTTCAGATGTTTCATAAGCTGATGACTTCAGTAGATATCATTAGCTGATGTCTTCAGTCTTTGTCTTCAGACTTTGTACATCAGTTGTTGATCTTCAGCACTTGTAAACTCTTCAGCTGTTGTACTTCAGTACTTTGGTCTTTCAGCTTCAGCACTTGTGTTCTTCAGCTGTTCAGCTTCAGTACTTGTGTTCTTCAGCTATTGTACTTCAGCACTTTAGTTCTTCAGCTGTTGGAATCTTCAGCACTTGATCTTCAGCTGTTGAAGTCTTTAGCACTTGTCAAACTGCTGATGAGTCTTTCAGCAGTTGTTGTGATACCATGTGGGACTTAGAGGTTTTCTGATCTTGGCTCATTGGTTCTTTTGGTCCAACAAAGACTCTATCATCCTTTCTTCTTGAACATGGATACGAAAGAGGAAAGATTGATCAGACTCTCTTCAGAAGAAGAGGAGGAAAAGACATGTTGTTAGTCCAGAGTTATGTGGATGCTATCATTTTTGGATTAACAAACAAGCAACTCTGTAAAGATTTTGAAGACCTTATGCATTCAAATTTCCAAATGAGTGCAATGGGGGAACTCATGTTCTTTCTAGGGGTGCAAGTCCAACAAACAGGTGATGGAATCTTCATTAATCAATCAAAATACATGACAACTACGTTGAAGAAATTCCACTTTGCTAATTGTCAGTCTATCAAAACTCCTGTGGATACTAAATTGAAGATTGGACCTGATCCAAGGCAAATCAATGGACCAGACTCACTATCGATATATGATCGGTTCACTTATTTATCTAATAGCTAGTAGGCCTGCTTTATGTTTGGTGTTTGTGTGTGTGCCAGATATTAAGCTGATCCTAAGGAATCTCATGTGAATGATGTTAAGAGGATATTCAGATATCTTAAGGGCAAACCAACTCTTGATTTATGGTATCCAAAGGAAGGAGGCTTCAATCTCTATGCCTTCACTGACAGTGATTATGGAGGATGCAACTTCAATAGGAAATCCACCTCTGGTGGTTGTCAATTTCTTGGTCCCAGACTGGTCTCTTGGCAATGCAAGAAGTAGACAAACGTATCTGTATCAACAGTAGAAGCTGAGTATACTGCAGCATCAGCCTGTTGCTCTCAAGTACTCTGGATTCAAAACCAGATGCTTGATTATGGTTTTAACTTCTTGCACACACCAATTCACAATGACAACACATGAGCTGTTTTCATAACAAATAATCCAATTCAACATTCAAAAACAAAACACATTGAAATTAGATATCACTTTTTAGAGACTGTGCTGAAAAGGGGTTAATCAAATTGATTCAATTACCCACTAAAAATCAATTGGCTGATTTGTTTACTAAGGCATTTGAACCTAGTAGGTTTGAATTCCTCGTTCAATCAATTAGCATGATTAACCTTGAGTAAAATCAATCATAACATCAAAAAAAAGTCAAAAAATTATTAGAAAAACACAAAAGAAGTCAATTTTATGAAGAATAGAATATTAGTGAAAAATGATATAATTATAGTTGTTATATCATTCACTATGCTTAATTTCAAAAATTGCAGGACTGTCATGACTTACTAGATATGTTGGTAGGCTTAAATTGGAAGAGAAGATATATGCAGTGATGTATAAAAATCTTAATCAATAGTGAAACGCTCATCAAAAAGTAGAGGTATGTATTAGCTTATGTGAATGCATGTGTGTGTAGTAACCTAAAGACACCAGGTAATGATGCTTTATGAATCTCTTTCACATACATCAAGTTTCATCTTTGTTTTGCTGAGCAAAGACCTGATGAAATAAGCAGATAGTGCAAATGTATTGATCCAAAAGATTCCGAATAAGGAACCCATCCAAATTGGATGAATCTACAAAAGCAATACATTCCAAGTGAATGAACAAAAGAATCCTATCTTGGATCACCTTCCAAAGTGAAGTGAAAAGAATCCCAATGTGGAACATCATGAAAAGGATCTAAGTAAAAGAATCCCAATGAGGATTAGTGAAAATGAGTTCTAAGTAACCTGGTAAAGAAAGTTGTAAAAAAGTTCTACCATGCATTGTATAAGGATGGTTGATCATTCCATGCTTATGTATGAGGTACATATTCAATAATTAAATCAACAAAAAACATGATAAATATCATTTGCATCAAAATATCCACCTAATATGAGTTTAAGAGAACAAACATACCTTCAATCATCAAGTTCATAAATATGTCCATTTTATCATAAAGGATGCACATGAGCAATGTATGATTGATCGATCCAACAAAAGATATACTTCTCTTCATTATTAATAATCAATGTACATTATAGTCAAAAAGTTTTTAAAAATTTTAAGTTTCTAACCAGATGTGGATATAAACTTTAAGGAGAGTAATTTAAATTTTTTGATTAAATCAATATACATTTTTACTATCTTAAATTACTTTCTTAACAATTAAAAACAAAACAAAATGAAAATGCATGTGTTGATGCAGAAGTTATACCAAGAAAGCATTGACAACCTCCGACATACATGTCTATGTAGATTCTTAGAATCAAGAAAGTCCAAGATCAGTCAAAAATGAGAAACTTGTATCACTTCTGACATACAAGTCAATCCAAGCAAGAATTGACAACCACAACAGTCAACAATTTCGTAAGAAAAATCAATCAATGTCATCTCTTCATAACATGAAAAACCAAAACATACACATTAACCTATGATTAAGTTCAAAAGTTGATGCAGGTAAGTGCATTGGGTAATGGGGGTGAAGGTAACCCATGCTTATAAGAAATGAATGTAGCTTTTTATTTCCAAGTAAAACTAATTTGGACAAAGATTGTACTCTACCACATTAGTGTGTAACAAGTCTACACAAAAATTTGAATTGTTAACACCTATGCGGAACAAAAAATGTTCTATTGCATTTATCAATGCGGATAAAGTGTTTTTCCAAGTGTTCAACCGTATTTGTCAATGCGGATAAAAATATTTTATTTGTCCAACCATATTTGTTAATGTGGATGAAATTTACACTTTCGCATTTGTTTTACTCATGTGCATTTATGGATGTGTGTCTTCAAATTTCATGTATTTTTAAACAGATATAAATAATTGCTTACTCTCTTTTGTCACAATGAATGATGATCAAGTAAATGTGGATTTTATTCTATCGCGTTAGGTATATTGAGCAAATGGTGACAAAGTCTCGTCAGGCGCATTTGCTACAGTGAGCAATGCTCACAAATTTTGTCCTGCCGCATTTGCTACAGTGAGCAATGCTAAACAAGTTTTGTCAACCGCATTTGTTACAATGAACAAATGTTGATGAACTTCATTCTTTCGCATTTGACACAGTACACAAATGCGGATAGAAGAAAATTGAAGTAACAAAACTTCCGCATTTGCTACAGTGTGTAAATGCGGATGCCTTAAATCACAAGTTAAAACACTTCCACATTTACCACAGTAAACAAATGCACATAGAAAAGTATTTGTAACACCCGGAAATTTTCTTTGAAGCCGATGAAAGAAGAAAAGGAAATAAAGTCCAAAGTCGAGGGACCAAACTTTCCAAAACGGGAAGAAACTTGGATGAGTGATGGTATAAAAGGGAAGGCAGCCCACACCCTCCCCACTCTTGCCAAAAACTCAACCAAGGGAGAATAAAAGGAGAAAAAGAGGAGAAAAGCCTGGTTCGGGTTGATTCGGGCGTGGAAATCGTCATGTAGCGGGTCAAATCAAAGCTCCACTCGACGGGGTTGTGAAGATATTTTAGGGTTGGAACACATCTTAAATCGGGTTTTTGAGTGTATGCATGTTTGACCCGTATGCGTATGTTTATGTGTGTGTATGATACGTTTGAGCCTTGTTTGTGAGCTTTTGTGTGCTTGAATAGTGTTGTGGTATGCATCCCTAAGGTTTAGGATGGTTGATTTGGCTTAGAATGGGTCTAGATGATCTTGGAGGTCGAAAATGGCGGATTGGTCTCCGCATGAACTACATTCTGCATCAGTTAGGGCTAGGCGACTAAATGAAGGCCATATGGCCGAATGAGGTGCGATTAGGTTCCATTCGCACCATTGAGAATTTATTTGCATGACTGGGCTAGTTGCATGGGGAGTCATGCGATTGAGGGTCTAGTCGCATAAGTTCTCATCCGCATTACTTCTATTCGCATGAGATCCATCCGCATTAAGTCCATTCGCACGATTGGATGTTCATTCGCATGGGTGTTCATCCGCATTAGTCCAGTCGCAAGATGTTCAGTCGCATGGTGGCCATGCGACTGAAGGATAACCATACACCCAAATGGGGCGGTTCCACCCGAGGAGAAGCGTAGTTTAACTTCTGACTTTCAGGAGAAAGTGCAGATACAAGCTTGGACATGGAAGTTCCTGTAAGTTCATGTAAGATGACTGTATGGGCCTTAGAGGCGATGTTGGGAATGATGATGTTGCATGACTATGCATGTTATGGACTGTATGATGTTGATGCCTGTGTATGTTATGTTCCATGTTATGATGTATGTTTATCTTTCCTATGGCTTTACGTGTCATGTTAATGAATGAGATGAAGTATTATGTAACGTAAAGTGAAAGATAATGAAACGAGTAACATAAAGTAAGAATGCATGCATTAATCAGTAATGAAAGTAAAGAAAGTCTTGCAAGCATGGTATTCACATCAGGGTCTTTCTTTGTGATTGACCATTTGTATAGAACTATTGGGGCATACCTTAGGTACTGTGACCACAAGGTGCGATGCACCATTATAGAAGATCTATGATAGGCCTAGGTCCAGAACCATGAATAGAAAGGTGTTGCATATGGAAATGTATACCTATACTCATACCTTAGGTACTGTGACCACGAGGTGCGATGAATCGTTATAGAAAGACTTTGATAGGCCTAGGTCCAGAACCATGAACAAAAAGGTATTGCATAGTACACCTAAACTTCACCTTAGGTGCTGTGGCCATGAGGTGCGGAGCACCGTTATAGAAGGTCTATGATAGGCCTAGGTCCAGTACCATGAACAGAAGCGTAAGGTTTATGGTTGATGGAAAGAAAAAGTTGTAATGATAAAAGAATGTAAAAGTTAAATTATGAATGAATTATGAAGATAATAATGATATTTTCTGTGTATACTTATGATGTATGATTGCATGTGGAAATGAAAGGTTTTAATGAAAGTAAAGTATGTTTTATTATAAATCTAGAACTCACTCAGCAACGTTGACTTTGATGTGTTTCTAGTTGGCAGGTATTGGTTGCTGAGGATGGCACGAGGCAGCTACTTAGCTCTTTTGGGATGGCATCCATATTTATAATACTTTTGTGATGTAATGCAACTAGGGTTTTGTAATTGAATTATGATGTATTATTTTGCAAAAGTTTTTATAATGAAACGAGATGTCATTTTTGAATGTCTCCGCTGCGATATTTGTGTAAAAGAAATGAAATTTTCAAAGGGAGAGAATCCTTTTAATTTCTACGAGGGTTACCATTTGATAGAATCAAATGTACCAATCTGTGATGAGCTCTGATAGGATCAAATGAGCTCTTATACCATTTGATAGGATCAAATGAGCTTTGATACCATTTGATAGGATCAAATGTACCAATCTGTGATGATGTATGAACACAATTCAAAGAAATACAAACAAAGTAATCAAATCAAGAAAGATATCAACAAAATTCATAGTTTCATTAATGTCAAGCAAAGACAATTACAAAGTAAGTAAGCAGTTCTAAATCTGTTCAAAAACTGTTGTTCTTCATTTTTCACATTTTGATTTTGTGCCAAATTATTTTGCATCTGTTTAACATGAACTTCCTTCTTCAATTCCTTAGGAACAAATCTTTTCGCTACAATGAAAGTCTTAAAATATAAACTTTATTTCAGATCAGAGTGAGATTTGTTCATAGTGTTTACCTTGTTGTTTTCAAGAGATTTCATATTTAACAAACCGGCTGACACAAATTTTATCGGTTTAAGTTTTGTTTCCTGATTTGTTGCTTTGATCAACTTTTCTAAACATTTGTTTTGTTCAAATTTTGTTTTTGATGGTTTCTTTCTTCTTCTTTGATTCTTTGACTTAGAAGTACTGGTTTACTTCCAGATTGAACATCGTCAGAAGAATATTCTTTTTTAGATTGAACTTGTTTTAGATTAGTAGTATTTGAATCTTCTTATGTTCCTACCTGTTGTTTATCTTTATCTTTGCTTTGAACTTTCACTTCTAATACATAATGAATTTGATCAGAAGTGCTTTGTTTTGTTTGTTTAGGTTCATAAGATTTTATATTGATTGGATGACCCTTTTTAATCTTTTCTTAATCATTTTCAACAAAACTTTTACATTTTCCTTTTTTTTCTTCTGAATTCTTGTTTTTGACTTGAAAAGCTTTAAGTTTAGCTTTATTTTAGGAGAATGATCATATGTATTAAAGTTCTCTGGTAAAGTGCTTGTAATAGATTCAGGCATAGGTTCATAAGTGAAACCTAACCCTGCTTTCTGTTTATCTTTTCTCTCACTTATGAGTTTTTCTATAATCATTTTAAACTTTTTACTTTAGCAAGATCCATTTGAGTAGCAGCATGTGCTATCTTCTCCTGTTCAAGATTTTTGGTCATCTCTTCCAATTGTTTAGAAACAATTTCTAATTATTTTAGTGTTTTGTTCCATGAAGTATGAAAAGAAATAATCTTTTGATCTACTGTTTTATGATTAGATTTTAGTTTGTTATGCATTGACTCTTGTTGTTTTATTTTCTCCCAGATTTAATATGAGTAGTTTCTATAGTATTCTACAAGTTCATAGCATGATTTTGTGCAGAGTTTTTCTCTCACTTCAGATGGGATTTCAGGGAATTTTGGAGATAAGGTCTCACATTTTGAAGACGATGTGTCAAACATAGGTTGATCGCCATTAGAGCTACTTCATTTGTATCCTCCTTAGGATCAGATTGGTCACTTCAATCATAGTCATGTTCTTCATTCTCACCTTCCACCTTTGGATCATTATTTTCTGACCAATCTTCTCCCTGGATTTCTGCAACAAGAGATAAACTTGATGTTAAATCATTAGTAAACTGTTCAGCATATGCACTCCAATCATAACCATATTTAATGCTAACTACTAAAGCTTTCTTGGTTTCACCAGATGATTTAGTTTCATCTTTAAGCTTAGGCATAGGAAGACTTTGATAAGGCTTTTGAAAAGTCTTCTGAGTTGGTTGAAAGCTTTGATTGCTAGAACATGATTGAGCATTTCCTCGATTATTCCTTGGAGCTTTGCATTCTGCGGAGAAATGTCTATAACTGTTATAGTTAAAATACCTTGATTTTGAGTTATCAAACCCAACAGTCTTGTTAGCACTTGGCTTGTACTTCCTGTTGACATATGAGTGTTTTTTTGTTGTGTAAGTAATCATCACCATCTGCTAGTTTAACTCCATCTCTTCAACATCTTCACGATCCATTTCAAACAAATCCTAGCAAAACAAGGTCTAATTAAGTTAAATGGCTACCTTGATATGCTCGAAAACTAGCCATAAATGTAGTGAATGTAGTTTTAGACACTTCATCCTCTAATAGGATGTTTGTAACATCTTTAACTTTGCTAGATTTAGCAGAGTTAGATGAAGAAGTCTCTGTTTGAACATTAGATGTTTGAGACTGAGATTTAGGAGGAGATTGAGAATGAGGATGTGTTGTATAAGCAGGAGCACTAGTGTTAGTGAAAAATCCTACTCCAACAAATAAGTCTCCCTCTTCTTCTATAATTTTCTCACTTTTTTCCATGAATGCATTTTTAATAGTGTTTGCAGGAGAAGCAACAAACTGATACTGAGACATTGATGTTGCTATATCATTATTCCTTGAGCTTTTATTAATGTTGTAACACCCGGCTATTTTTAGACAAGAAAGAAGAATAAGGTGTAGAAAAATAAAGAAAAGGAATAAAACCCAAGTCTAGGGGTAAAAAGTGTCCAAAAGGATAAAATGTTTCAAAAGTGGGTGTAAAAGGTGGTATGGCCGCCCATATGTCACATACATCACTGATCTCCGGGTTTTAGAAAGAGAGAGAGAGTAGCTGGGAGTAGCAAATTCTTGGTTTTGAAGTAAGAACTAGAAGGAATTCGAATTCAAGTGGGTTTCCAAGACCCCTCTTTTACCTGTTTTAACTGATTTTGGGGCTGCAATTGCATGAATGTATGTTTTCATTAAACTGGGTTTCGGACCAGTATGTTTGAATGTTTGTATGATGATGTTATGATATGATGTGTGATTATGTTCATGCTTGATGATGTATGATGATGTTTCTAAGACTTAGGATGTAGGATTTAAACTTAGAACATCATGAACGGTGATTTGAAATTGAAATATGATGTTTAAGGCTCATACGTTAAGTTTAGAATCTGCATAAGTGTTGAAAACTCAATGCGTAGGAGTAATGAGAAGAAATGTGGATGAACAGTTAATGCGAAAGAGTATTAACTGCTAAGTAAGTAAATGCAGATGAACAGTTAATGCGGACGAGGTCAATGCAGATGAGCATTGACTAAGCATGGAAATGCGGATGAAGTAAGTCAATGCACATGAAGTAAGTCAATGCGGATGAAATAAGTCAATGCGGATGAAGTAAGTCAATGTGGATGGGGTAAGTCAATGCGGGTGAAAGTTAATGCGGATGAAAGTCAATGCGGATGAACATTGATTAAGTTTGAGAAATGTGGATGAACATTGACTATGTAAGGGGAAATGCAGATGAAGTAAGATTAATGCGGATGAACTATAGCAAATGCGGATGAACTGTAGCAAATGCAGATGAACTATAGGAAATGCGGATGAAAACTTACATTTTTCTAACATTAGAAGAAAAAGACAAATGTAGGCTTTGACTTGAGATGTTCCCGGAGATTCATGTAAGTTGACTTTTGAGGTCATAGATGTTAAGATGGGCATGTAGTGATGTGTGATTGATGTATATGCATGATGATGATGTATGAAGTTGCATAATTATTCATGTTGTCTATGTATGATGTTGCCCTGTATGATGATGGTGTTTGTGTATGTTATGTTCCTTACTATGACGTATGTTTATCTTTCCGTGGGTTTACATATTATGTTAATGAATGAACCGAAAGTATTATGTAAGGTAAAGTGAAAGATACTGAAAGAGGAACATGATGAATGAATGCATGCATTAATGAACTAATGAATGTAAGAAGGCTTGCAAGCAAATGTATGGAGGTGCACACCCAATGAAGGTGTTAGCTCAATGGTGTGTGGGTTAGCTACGCCGAAGGATGCACATTGCGGTCCAGTCTTTGTGATTGACCATATGAATGGATCCTTGCCGCTTGCCCTAGGTACTGGAGTCCGTTTCGTGCTCAATGTTCGAGGTCTATGAAAGACCTCAGGCCGAGTTACCCGCTTCGTGCACAATGTTTGGGCTATAGCATATGGCATTGATTCGGAATGAAAGAGAAAATATAAATGGTGAATGTACTTGCCCTACCTACTGGAGTTAGCTTCGTGCACAATGTTCGAGGTCTATGAAAGACCTCAGGCCCAGTTACCTACTTCGTGCACAATGTTCGGGGTAATGTACATGTCACTGGAAGTAATTAAAGAACGAATGAAAGCAAGAATGTATGAAAGAATGAAAGTTAATCAATGAACGATGTAGATAATAATGATATTATCTGTGTATACGTATGATGTATGATCACATGAAAGTTAAAAAAGGTTTAATGAACGTAAAGTATTGTTTTCTTATAAAACTAGAACTCACTCAGCAACGCTAACGTTTATGCATTTTCCAGTTGGTAGGTGAACATTGCTGAGGATGGCTAGGAACAACTACTCGGCATTTTGAATGGCATTCTTTTGTTACTGTTTTTGCATTATAATGCGAACGAATGATGTTTTGAAATGAACACTTGTATTAACTTGTAAAAGCATTTGTAATGATATGAAAAGTTAGTTTGATGTTTCCGCTGTAATGTTTTACCAGCTGTAAGCATCCCGGGAACGGGGCCTTACAAGTTGGTATTAGAGCCAAAGTTTAAGTGAAATGGGTAAAGTTTTCAAAATAAACCTTAGCTTAAACTGAGAATGGGACAGAAAGGGAAGGGATGCCAATCTGAGTAGCTGTGCGCCATGAGGTATTTTCGTAAGTTAACCGGTATTACATGTGTATGTTATGTTGTTATGTGTTGCTAGTAGAATTAGATATTGATGTAGTAAGGATAGGTAATGCTTGGGGTATGAAGAGTAAAGTAAGTGGCTAATCACAACTGGCCACTGTAATTAGGGACTTACTATATTTGACATAAACAGAGTTGTTTCCTTAAATGACCATGTTAGTGTTTGAATCTTTCAGTGTGTATGTGTGAGGATGGCCGGTGGTAGATCATCTAAAGCTTCGTGTGGTGGTGGACATGGTGTTGAACCACGGGTTACGAGAGGAAGGTCTGGGGCTGAAAAGGTGGTTCATGAAGAACCAGAAACCCCTCATCCGGAGGGCGGAGATGAGAGTGCTAACATGAGAGCCTCAGTGAAGGAGGCGGTTGTGGAGGAAGTGCATCAAGTCATGCAGACAATCCTACCGTCTATGGTGACCGAAGTGATAAAGGAAGTTACAGTGGGGGAGAGAATGGAAAGGAGGAGACCTACGGTCAAAGAAGATAGCCCAAGACTAAGACGGTTCCATCTGATGACGAAGAAGAAGAGGAAGAAGCAGAGCCTGTGCTGGAGGTTGTACGAGGCTGTAACTACGGGGTGTTTATGAGATACAAGCCCCCAACTTTTGCTGGAAACGACACTGCTGCTGGTGGGACAATATAGTCCAAGCCGAGGGTAGCATGGCCATTGGAAGAATGAGATGGTCCGAACTGAAAAAGTTGGTGATTGAGGAGTTTTGTCCTCACCGGAAATGGACAAGGTTGAGAGGGAGTTTTTGCAATTAGAGGTGGGAACGATGACACACCAAGAATACAACACAAAGTTCAATGAAATGGCTCTTCTGGTGCCGGATCAAGTGACGCCTCTTGACGAAAGATTAAAGGTACATTCAGGGTTTGCCAGCGGACATTCGCAGGCACACAATCGCCACCCGAACGAGCAAGTTTAGGTCAGCGGTGGATTAGAAGGGAGATTGTATGATGAGAGGACTATGGTGGTGTAGCTGAAGGTAGTCGGAAGGCTGGACGTGAGGGAAACTGGAATGGGAAGAGGTTTGGTCGGGGTGGTGCCCCGACGAGTAACAAGAAGGCTCGAGTGGATGACCGCCATGTGGTCACGTCTAGTGCGGGGTCGAAAAAGTGTGGCAAGTGTAGGAAGGAGCACGGTGGCGAGTGTAGATAGGGGTTGAATGTTTCTTTCATGTGTGGGAAGCCTGGTCATATAGCTAAAGACGGTGGAGGAATGAAGTGTTTCAAGTGCAGGGAAAATGGTCATATGAGTAGATATTGTAAGAAGCCAAGAGCTGAGGGTTCTGGGTTGAAGAAATCTGGAGGTGAAGGACCAAGGGCAAGCGCCAGGGCATTCACGATGATACATGAGGAAGCTAGGACGGACCCCGATGTCGTGTCTAGTACGTTTCTGGTGAACCAAACATAAGCTTCTGTGCTATTTGATTCTGGTGCTAGTAAAAGTTTTATTTCTGCTATTTTCTGTGCTAAGCTTCCTTTTAGTAGTAGACGTGTTAATGTGCCCTTGGATGTAGAAGCTGCCATAGGTAAGTCTACCAGGATTTCTGAGATGATAGAGGGTTGTGATGTGGAGCTAGAGGGTCATAAGTTTCCTGTTAGACCGTTTATGATGACCTTAGGTGGTTTTGATTTGGTTCTTGGGATGGATTGGTTGGCGGACTCCGAGGCAAACATTGTGTGTCGAAAGAAGATGATTCGTTTGACAGCGCCTGACGGAGTTTGGTAACTATTTAAGGGGAACGGGTTACTATGATCGTGAAGGTAATCTCAATGGCGGTGGCGGGAATGTGTATGAGGCGTGGATGTAGTGCCTACTTGGCTTATGTGAAGGATGTGGATACGCCCACGCCACAACTGTTTGATGTACCGGTTGTGTGTGACTTTCTGGACGTGTTCCTAGAAGACTTGCCAGGAGTGCCACCTGATAGAGAGATTGAGTTTCAGATTGATCTGATACCGGGTGTCCAACCTGTTGCCAAGACACCATATCGGTTGGCTCCGCCTGAGATGAAAGATTTGATGGAGTAGTTGCAAGAGCTGCTGGATAAGGGGTTCATCAGACCGAGTATCTCTCCTTGGGGTGCTCCGGTCCTATTCCTGAAGAAGAAAGACGGTAGTATGAGAATGGGTATTGACTACCGTGAGCTGAACAAGTTGACGGTGAAAAACCGATACCCCTTATCGAGAATCGATGATTTGTTTGATCAGCTTCAAGCTCCAGTCGGTTCTCAAGAATAGACCTTCAATCTGGCTATCATCAACTAATCATGAAAGAGTAGGATGTTCCTGAAACAGCTTTTCGCACGCGCTACGGTCACTATGAGTTTCTTGTCATGTCTTTTGGTTTGACTAATGCGCCAGCTGCTTTTATGGATTTGATGAACCGTGTGTGTTGGCCTCTGTTGGATAAATCAGTGATTGTGTTTGTTAATGATATCCTGATTTATTTGAAGAGCGAGATTGAGCATATCGGTCATATTCGGGAGGTTTTGGAGACGTTGAGAAGGGAGAAACTGTATGCCAAGTTCTCCAATTGCGCATTTTGGTTGCGTGAGGTTCAGTTCTTGGGCCATGTGGTGAGTCCTGATAGTATCATCGTGGACCCGGCTAAGGTGGAGGCAGTGAGGCAATGGAAATCTCCAAAGACGCCATCTGAAATTCGTAGTTTCTTGGGTTTGGCGTGTTACTACAGGAGATTCATTCAAGACTTTTCCAAGATTGCTTCTCCATTAACAAATTGACCCGGAAGGATGTGAAGTTTGTATGGGTCAAGCTCAAGAGAAGGCATTCGAAGAATTGAAGGCAAGATTGACTCAAGCTCCTGTTAGTTATTACCCGATGGGAGTGAAGATCTGGTGGTTTATTCTGATGCTTCTTACTTGGGGCTGGGGTGTGTACTAATGCAGTGAGGAAAGGTTATAGCTTATGCATCCCGACAGTTGAAGGTTGATGAGGTCAACTACCCTACTCATGACTTGGAGCTGGCAGCCGTGGTCTTTGCACTAAAGATTTCGAGGCACTATCTATACACGACGAAGTGCACATTTTCACTAACCACAAGAGCTTGAAGTACTTCTTTGTGTAGAAGGACCTGAACATGAGACAAAGAAGATGGTTGGAGCTCATAAAAGACTATGATTGCGATATCCACTACCATCCGGGCAAAGCGAATGTTGTGGTAGATGCCCTTAGCCGAAAGGAGAGGCCCGAAACAATTTGGGTGAAAGCATATCAGCTGATCATGACCTCTGATGTGATGAAGCAAGTCAAAGAGTTTCAAGATGAGGCACTAAAAGAAGATCATCTTCACTCTAGGAGAATGAGAGGTCTGGTCGAAGAATTCGCTGAAAACACGCTTGGTGTTAGGACTCGATTTAGGAGAACGTGGGTTCCTCATTTTGGGAATGTACGGGTGAAGATTTAAAATGAAGCTCACAAGACTCGATACTCCATTCATCGAGGTGCCACGAAAATGTATCAAGATATGAAGAAAGATTATTGGTGGCCGGGTATGAAGCGCGACGTGGTAGAGAATGTGAGTAAATGCCTTACGTGTCTACAGGTGAAGGCTGAACATCAACAGCCGCACGGGAAGATCCACCTTTGGATATACGGAATGGAAGTGGGAGCACATCACCATGGATTTCATTTCGAAGCTGCCACGTACTCCGAAAGGGTACGATGCAATATGGGCGATTATGGACCGTTTGACAAAGAGTGCTCACTTCCTACCAATTCGCGAGACATATTAATCCGAGAGGTTGGCTGATCTGTTCATCAAGGAGATTGTAACTCTTCATGGTGTGCCGGTGTCCTTTGTGTCTGATCGTGACACCCAGTTTACATCTAAATTCTGAGGGAGAAATTCCAATATGCCATGGGGACGAGATTACATATTAGCACGACTTATCATCCTCAGACTGATGGTCAGTCGGACGATTCAGACCTTGGAGAACATGCTTCGGGCATGTGTTATTGATTTTGGGGGAAGTTGGGATGACCACTTACCGTTAGCTGAATTCTTATACAACAACAGCTATCATGCCAGCATTGGTATGCCACCATATGAGATGCTAAACGGTAGGTGATACAGAACACCGTTTGTTGCGGTGATATTGGTCAGAAGGAATTGGGGAGCGTCGAGGTAATCGAGGCTACGACTGAGAAGCTTAAGAAGATCAAAGCCTTCATGAAGACAACCAAAGATAGACAAAATTCGTATGCTGATAAACGACGCAGACCGATTGAGTTCGAGGTGGGTGACCGGTTTTGTTGAAGGTCTCACCTTGGAAGGGTATCCTTCGTTTCCAAATGCGGAGCAAGTTGAGCCTGAGATACATAGGCCATTTCTAAATCGTTGCTCGAGTAGGAGAGGTGACCTATAAACTTGAGTTACCAGATGAGTTAAGTGGAATTCACCCGACATTCCATGCATCTCATCTAAGAAAGTGCTTAGCCGATGAAGACATGATTGTTCCAATGGAGGATATCGAAGTAGACGAACGACTCATTAGGCGGAGCAGTCGGTGGCAATCATAGATCGAAAGGAAAAGAGGCTGAGAAATAAAGTGGTACCCCTTGTGCGTGTATAGTGGAAGCACAAGAAGGGATATGAGTCAACGTGGGAGACTGAAGAAGAAATGAAGAAGCATTACCCGCTTTGTTCGAGGAATAACAGGTTTTGAGGACGAAACCTATTAAGGGGGATGGACTTGTAACACCCGGCTATTTTTAGACAAGAAAGAAGAATAAAGTGAAGAAAAAGAAATAAAATGAATAAAACCCAAGTCTAGGGGTAAAAATTGTCCAGAAGGATAAATTGTTTGAAAAGTGTGTGTAAAATGTGGTATGGTCGTCCATATGTCACGTACATCACTAATCTTTGGGTTCTAAAGAGAGAGAGTGAGTAGCTGGGAGCAGCAAATTCTCGATTTTGAAGGAAGAACTAGAAAGAATTCGAATTCGAGTGGGTTTCTAGGTGGTTGAATTCAATTTGCAAATGAGTTTGGAAGAAGCCATACTCAAGAGCTGCAAAGGTGAGTTCTAGGACCCCTCTTTTACCTGTTTTTACTGATTTTGGGGCTAGAAATGCATAAATGTTTGTTTTCAATAACTGGGTTTCGGACCCGTACGTTTGAATGTGTGTATGATGATGTTATGATATGATCTGTGATTATGTTCATGCATGATGATGTATGATGATGTTTTTAAGACTTAGGATGTATGATTTAAGCTTAGAACATAATGAACGGTGATTTGAAATTCAAATATGATGTTTAAGGTTCATGCATTAACTTTCAGATTCTACATAAGTGTTGAAAAGTCAATGTGGATGAGTAATGGGAAGAAAAGCGGATGAACTGTTAATGAGGATGAGTTTTAAGTGCTAAGTAAGTAAATGCGGATTAAAAGTTAATGCGGATGAGGTCAATGCGGATAAGCATTGACTACGTATGGAAATTCGGATGAAGTAAGTCAAGGTGGATGAAGTAACTCAATGCGGATGAAGCAAGTCAATGTGGATGAAGCAAGTCAATGCGGATGGGGTAAGTGAATGCGGATGAAAGTCAACGCGGATGAAAGTCAATGCGGATGAAAGTCAATGCGGATGAACATTGATTAAATCTGAGAAATGCGGATGAACATTGACTAAGTAAGGGGAAATACGGATGAAGTAAGACCAATGCTGATGAACTATGGCAAATGCGGATGAACTATATCAAATGCGGATGAACTATAGGAAATGCGGATGAACACTTAGACTTTTTTGACTTTCGGAGAAAAAGAAAAATGTAGGCTTTGACTTGATATGTTCCCAGGGATTCATGTAAGTTAAATTTTGAGGTTATAGATGTTAAGATGGGCATGTAGTGATATGTGATTGATGTATATGCATGATGATGATGTATGAAGTTGCATAAGTATGCATGTTGTGTATGTATGGTGTTGCCCTGTACGATGATGTTGTTTGTGTATGTTATGTTCCTTACTATGACTTATGTTTATCTTTCTGTGGCTTTACATGTTATGTTAATCAATGAACCGAAAGTATTATGTAACGTAAAGTGAAAGTATTGAAAGATGAACATGATGAATGAATGCATGCATTAATGAACGAATGAATGTAACAAGGCTTGCAAGCAAATGTATGATGGTGCACACCCAATGAAGGATGCACATTGGGGTCCAATCTTTGTGATTGACCATATGAATGGGATCCTAGCCGCTTGCCCTAGGTGCTGGAGTCAGTTTCGTGCTCAATTTTCGAGGTCTATGAAAGACCTTAGGCCCAATTACCTGCTCCGTTCACAATGTTCGGGTATAGCATATGGCATTGATCCGGAATGAAAGAGAAAAGATAAATGGTGAATGTAGTTGCCCTAGGTACTGGAGTTAGCTTCGTGCACAATGTCCGAGGTCTATGAAAGTCCTCAGGCCCAGTTACCTACTTCGTGCACAATGTTCGGGGTAAGGTTCATGTCACTGGAAGTAATTAAAGAACGAATGAAAGCAAGAATGTATGAAAGAATGAAAGTTAATGAATGAACGATGAAGGTAATAATGATATTATCTGTGTATACGTATGATGTATGATCGCATGAAAGTAAAGAAAGGTTTAATGAAAGTGAAGTATTGTTTTATTATAAAATTAGAAGTCACTCAGCAACACTGACTTTTATGCATTTTCCAGTTGGCAGGTGAGCATTGCCGAGAATGGCACAGAGCAGCTACTCGGCATTTTGAATGGCATTCTTTTGAACTGTTTTTGCATTATAATGAGAATGAATGATGTTTTGAAATGAACGCTTGTATTAACTTGCAAAAGCATTTGTAATGATATGAAAAGTTGGTATTATGTTTCCGCTGCAATGTTTTATGAATTATTAAATGTAAAGTATATGTTTTATGTGCGATGATTTACCAGCTGTAAGCGTCCCAAGAACGGGGCCTTACAAGTTGGTATTAGAGCCAAAGTTTAAGTGAAATGGGTAAATTTTTCATAATAAACCTTAGCTTAAACTGAGAATGGGACGGAAAGGGAAGGGATGCCAATGTGACTAGTTGCGTGCCATCAGGTATTTTTGTAACTTAACCGGTATTACATGTGTATGTTATGTGGTTATGTCTTGCTGGT
Organism: Flaveria trinervia; assembly: GCA_025506515.1. Lineage (NCBI taxonomy): Eukaryota > Viridiplantae > Streptophyta > Magnoliopsida > Asterales > Asteraceae > Flaveria > Flaveria trinervia. The sequence continues at coordinate 42,662,557 of CM046456.1, forward strand.
AGAATTAGATACTGATGTAGTCAGGATAGGTAATGCTTGAGGTATGAAGATTAAGTAAGTGGCTAATCACAACTGTCCATTGTAATTAGGGACTTACTATATTTGACATAAACAGAGCTGTTTCCTTGAATGATCATGTTGGTGTTTGAATCTTTGAGCGTGTATGTGTGAGGATGGCCGGTGGTAGATCATCTAAAACTTCACGTGGTGGTGGACATGGTGCTGAAATACGGGTTACGAGAGGAAGGCCTAGGGCCGAAAAGGTGGTTCATGAAGAACCAGGAAACCCTCATCCATAGGGCGGAGATGAGAGTGCTAACCTGAGAGCCTCAGTGAAGGAGGTGGTTATGGAGGAAGTGCATCAAGTCATGCAGACGATCTACCATCTATGGTGACCGAAGTGATAAAGGAAGTTAGATAGGGGAGAGAAGGGAAAGGAGGAGTCCTACAGGCGAAAGAAGACAACCCGAGACTGAGACGGTTCCATCAGATGACGAAGAAAAAGAGGAAGAAGCAGAGCCTGTGCTGGAGGCGGTACGAGGCTGTAACTACTGGGTATTTATGAGATGCACGTCCCCTACTTTTGATGGAAACGACACTGCTGTTGGTGGGACAATATAGTCCAAGCCCAGGGTAACAGGGCCATTGGAAGAATGAGATGGTCCGAATCGAAAAAGTTGGTGATTGAGGAGTTTTGTCCTCACCTGGAAATGGACAAGGTTGAGAGGGACTTTTTGCAATTACAGGCGGGAACGATGACAGACCAAGAGTACACCATAAAGTTCAACGAAATGGCATGTCTGGTGTCGGATCAAGTGACACCTCTGTGATGAAAGATTAAAGGTACATTCAGGGTTTGCCGACGGACATTCGCAGGCACGTAATTGGCGCCCGAACGAGCACGTTTAGGTCAGCGGTGGATTTAGGAGGGAGATTGTATGATGAGAGGACTGTGGTGGTGGTGACTGAAGGTAGTCGGAAGGCTGGAGGTGACAGAAACTAGAATGGGAAGAGGTTTGGTCGGGGTGGTGCCTTGACGAGTAACAAGAAGGCTCGAGTGGATGACCGTCGTGTGGGCACGTCTAGTGTGGGGTTGAAAAAATGTGGCAAGTGTGGGAAGGAGCACAGTGGCGAGTGTAGTTGGCGGTTGAATGTTTGTGTCATGTGTGGGAAGCCTGGTCATATGGCTAGAGATTGTGGAGGAATGAAGTGTTTCAAGTTCGGGGAAAGTGGTCATATGAGTACAGATTGTAAGAAGGCAAGAGCTGAGGGTTCTGGGTTGAAGAAAACTGGAGGTGAAGGACCAAGGGCGAGTGCCAGGGCATTCACAATGACACATGAGGAAGCTAGGATGGACCCTGATGTCGTGTTCGGTACGCTTCTGGTGAACCAAACATTAGCTTCTGCGCTATTTGATTCTGGTGCTAGTAAAAGTTTTATTTCAGCTATTTTCTGTGCTAAGCTTCCTGTTAGTAGTAGACGTGTTGATGGGCCATTCGATGTAGAAACTGCCATAGGTAAGTCTACCAGGATTTCTGAGATGACAGAGGGTTGTGATATGGAGCTAGAGGGTCATAAGTTTCCTGTTAGACCGTTTATGATGACCTTAGGTGGTTTTGATTTGGTTCTTGGGATGGATTGGTTGGTGGACTCCAAGGCGAACATTGTGTTTCGAAAGAAGATGATTCGTTTGACAGCGCCTGACGGGAGTTTGGTAACTATTTAAGGGTGTCGGGTTACTACGATCCCGAAGGTAATCTCAATAGCAGTGGTGGGAATGTGTATGAGGCGTGGATGTAGCGCCTACTTGGCTTATGTGAAGGATGTGGATATGCCCATGCCACAACTGTTTGACGTACCTGTTCTGTGTGACTTTCCGGACGTGTTCCCAAAAGATTTACCACGAGTGCCACCTGAAAGGGAGATTGAGTTTCAGATTGATCTGATACCGGGTGCCCAACCTGTTGCGAAGGCACCGTATCGGTTGGCTCCGACTGAGATGAAGGAGTTGATGGAGTAGTTGCAAGAGTTGCTAGATAAGGGGTCCATCAGACCGAGTATCTCTCCTTGGGGTGCTCCGTTCCTGTTCGCAAAGAAGAAAGACGGTAGTATGAGGATGTGTATTGACTACCGTGAGCTGAACAAGTTGACGGTCAAGAACCGATACCCCTTACCGAGAATCGATGATTTGTTTGATCAGCTTCAAGGTACTAGTTGGTTCAGAAGAATAGACCTTCAATCTGGCTATTATCAACTAATGGTGAAAGAGTAGGATGTTCCTGAAACAGCTTTTCGCACGCGCTATGGTCACAATGAGTTTCTTGTGATGTCTTTTGGTTTGACCAATGCGCGAGCTACTTTTTTGGATCTGATGAACCATGTGTGTCGGCCTCCATTGGATAAATCAATGATTGTGTTTATTGATGATATCCTGACTTATTCGAAGAGCGAGATTAAGCATGCCGGTCATATTAGGGAGGTTTTGGAGACGTTGAGAAGGGAGAAACTGTATGGCAAGATGTCCAAGTGCACATTTTGGTTGCGTGAGGTTCAGTTTTTGGGCCGTGTGGCGAGTCCTGACAGGATCATGGTGGACCCAGCTAAGGTGGAGGAACTGATGCAATGGAAATCTCCAAAGACGATATCCAAGATTTGTAGTTTCTTGGGTTTGGCGGGTTACTACAAGAGATTCATTCAAGACTTCTCCAAGATCACTTCTCCACTAACAAATTGACCTAGAAGTATGTGAAGTTTGTATGGTGCATAGCTCAAGACAAGACATTCGAAGAATTGATGGCAAGATTGACTCAAGCTCCTATTCTGTCATTACCCGTTGAGTGTGAAGATCTGGTGGTTTATTCTGATGCTTCTTACTCGGGGCTGGGGTGTGTACTAATGCAGAGAGGAAAGGTTATAGCTTATGCATCCCGACAGTTGAAGGTTCATGAGGTCAACTACCCTACTCATGACTTGGAGCTGGTAGCCATGGTATTTGCACTAAAGATTTAGAGGCACTATCTGTACGGGACGAATTGCACATTTTCACTGACCATAAGAGCTTGAAGTACTTCTTTGAGCAGAAGGACCTGAACATGAGACAAAGAAGATGGTTGGAGCTCATAAAAGACTATGATTGCGAGATCCACTACCATCCGGGCAAAGCCAATGTGGTGGCAGATGCCCTTAGCCGAAAGGAGTGGCCCGAACCAATTCGGGTGAAAGCATATGAGCTGATCATGACCTCTGATGTGATGAAGCAAGTCAAAGGGTTTCAAGATGAGGCACTCAAAGAAGATCATCTTAACTCTGAGAGAATGAGAGGTCTGGTCGCAGAATTGGCTGGAAACACGCTTGGTGTTAGAACACAATTCGGGAAAACGTGGGTTCCTTGTTTGGGAATCTACAGGTGAAGATTTTAAATGAAGCTCACAAGGCTCGATACTCCATTCATCTAGGTGCCATGATAATGTGTCAAGATATGAAGAAAGATTATTGGTGGCCGGGTATGAAGCGCGACAGGGTGGAGTATGTGAGTAAATGCCTTACCTCTCTACAGGTGAAGGCTGAACATCAAAAGCCGTATGGGAAGATCCACCTTTGGATATACGGGAATGGAAGTGGGAACATATCACCATGGATTTTATTATGAAGCTGCCACGTACTCCGAAAGGGTACGATGCATATGGGTGATAGTGGACCGTCTGACGAAGAGTGCTCACGTCCTACCAATTTGCGAGACATATTCATCTGAGAGGTTGGTTGATCTATTCATGGAGGAGATTGTAACTCATCATGGTGTGCCGGTGTCCTTTGTGTCAGATCGTGACACCCGGTTTACATCTAAATTCTAGGAGAAATTCCAACATTCCATGGGGACGAGATTACATATTACCATGGCTTATCATCCTCAGACTGATGGTCAATCAGAAAGGACCATTCAGACCATGGAGGACATGCTTCGGGCATGTGTTATTGATTTTGGGGAAGTTGGGATGAACACTTACTGTTAGCTGAATTCTCATACAACAACAGCTATCATGCCAGTATTAGTATGCCACAATATGAGATGCTATGCGGTAGGAGATACAGAACACCGTTTATTGGGGTGATATTGGTCAGAAGGAATTGGGGAGCGTCGAGGTAATCGAGGCTACGACTTAGAAGCTTGACAAGATCAAAGCCTTCATGAAGATAGCCGAAGATAGTCGAAAGTCGTATGCCGATAAACGACACAGACCGATTGAGTTCCAGGTGGGTGTCTGGGTTATGTTGAAGGTCTCACCTTGGAAGGGTATCATTCGTTTCCAAATGCGGAGCAAGTTGAGCCCGAGATAGATAGGTGGTTTCTGAATCGTTGCTCGAGTAGGAGAGGTGACCTATACACTAGAGTTACGAGAAGAGTTAAGTGAAATTCACCCGACATTCCATGTATCTCATTGACAAAGTGCTTAGCCGATGAAGACGTGATTGTTCCACTGGAGGATATCAAAGTAGACGAACGGCTCAATTACGTGTAGCAGTCAGTGGCAATCCTAGATTGAAAGGAAAAGAGGCTGAGAAATAAAGTGGTACCCCTTGTGCATGTACGGTGGAAGCACAAGAAGGGATCCGAGTCACTATGAGAGACTGAAAAGAAATGAAGCAGCATTACCCGCGTTTGTTCGAGGAATAACAGGTTTCGAGGACGAAACCTATTTATGGGGGGTGGACTTGTAACACCCGGCTATTTTTAGACAAGAAACAAGACTAAAGTGAAGAAAAAGAAAGAAAATGAATAAAACCCAAGTCTAGGAGGTAAAAAGTGTCCAAAAGGACAAAATGTTTGAAAAGTGGGTGTAAAAGGTGGTATGGCCGCCTATATGTCACATACATCACTAGTCTCTGGGTTGTAGAGAGAGAGAGTAGTTGGGAGCAGCAATTTATGGTTTTGAAGGAAGAACTAGAAAGAATTCGAATTCCAGTGGCTTTCTAAGTGGTTGAATTCAATTTGCAAACGAGTGTGGAAGAAGCCATACTCAAGAGCTGCAAAGGTAAGTTTTATGACCCCTCTTTTACCTGTTTTAACTGATTTTTGGGCTAGAAGTGCATGAATGTATGTTTTCATTAAACCGTGTTTCGGACACGTATGTTTGAATGTGTGTATGATGATATTATGATATGATGGGTGATTATGTTCATGCTTGATGATGTATGATGATGTTTCTAAGACTTAGGATGTATGATTTAAGCTTAGAACATAATGAACGGTGATTTGAAATTTAAATATGATGTTTAAGGCTCATACGTTAAGTTTCAGAATCTGCATAAGTGTTGAAAAGTCAATGATGATGAGTAAGGGGATGAAATGCGGATGAACTGTTGATGCGGATGAGTATTAAGTGCTAAGTAAGTAAATGCGGATGAACAGTTAATGCGGATGAGGTCAATGCGGATGAGCATTGACTAAGTATGGAAATGCGGATGAAGTAAGTCAATGCGGATGAAGTAAGTCAATGCGGATGGGGTAAGTCAATGCGGATGAAAGTCAATGCAGATGAAAGTCATTGCGCATTAACTTTATGGGTTTGATTACTCTTCAGGCGCATCACCCTTGATACTTAGAAATTTTTTAAAGAAAATTTTTCAATAAGTTTTTCATTTCTTTTCTTAATTCAAAATCTAAGAAAAACAACAAAAATATAAGAATGGTGAAATCAGAAGATTCTGAAAATAGAGTTCCAAAACATAAAAATAAAGTTGATTTCAAAAATTGGTCTCTTAGGTTAAAACATCATTTAAATTCCATTGACATTGACTTTGGAAATCTATAGAGAAGGACCATACATTCCTATAATCAATGATGGGCCTGACAGAGGGTTTGTTTATACTAAAGATTCTCAAGAACCCTATGGGGAAGATGGTCTTAAGGAGATGACTTGAGAAGAGTAAAGAATGATATCAAAGCATATTCCTTGATGTGTAAAGGACTACCTCTAAGTTCTTGCAAGGCTTAATGGATAAAACTGGATACACCATGTATAAAGCCTTAAAGACCATTTACGAAGGAGGCAAGGAGATTCAAAATCTCAAGAAACAAAAGTTGAAAAGGCAATTAGAATTGTTTCGACATTTGTCTAGAGAAACCAAAAATCCGATGATGAACAGATTTGTTCAACTTACAACTGAGATGTCAACAGCTGGTATTAGCCTGATCTTGAAGATATAAATCATAGACTACTCAATGCTTTACCCTCATCATGGAAACAAACATACCTTACTAAAACATACTAAGAAGTTCCCTATGGATCTAGATCTACTCATTGCCAAGATAGATTTAGTAGAGATTGATGAAAGCTCAGGAATAAAGATAGAGCAGTATCAATGTCTCAGTATCAGTTTGTTGCTTCTCCTGCAAACACCATTGAAAATGCATTCATGGAAAAAAGTGAGAAAATTACAAAAGAAGGATTTTTATTTGTTGGAGTAGGATTTTTCATTAATTCATCATTTACTAGTGCTCTTGCTTATACACACAGTCTCATTCTCAATCTCCTCCTAAATCTCAGTCTCAAACATCTAATGTTCAAACAGAGACTTCTTCATCTAACCCTTCTAAATCTAGCAAAGTTAAAGATGTGATAACATCCTATTAGAGGATTAAGAGTCTAAAACTACATTCACTGCATTTATGGCTAGTTTTCAAGCATATCAAGGTAGCCATTTAACTCAATTAGACCTTCTTTTGCAAGATTTGTTTGAAAAAGACCGTGAAGATGTTGAAGAGGTGGACTTAAACTGACAGATAGTGATGATTGCTTATAGGACACAAAAACACTCATATGTCAATAGGAAGTACAAGCCAAGTGCTAACAAGACTATTGGGTTTGATAAGTCAAAGTCAAGGTGTTTTAAATGTAACAGTTATGGACATTTCTCCAGAGAATGTAAAGCTCCAAGGAATAATGGAGGAAATGCTCAATCAAGTTCTAGCAATCAAAGGTTTCAACCAGCTCAGAAGACTTTTCAAAAGACTTATCAAAGTCTTCATATGCCTAAGTTTAAATATCAAACAAAATCATCTGATGAAACCAGAAAGCTTTAGTAGTCAGCATTAAAGATGGTTATCATTGGAGTGCATATGCTAAACAGTTTACTAATGATTTACATCAAGTTTATCTCTTGTTGTAGAAATCTAGGGAGAAGATTGGTTCGAAAATATTATCCAAAGGTGGAAGGTGAGAATGAAAGATGACTATGATTGGAGTGCAAATCTGATCCTAAGGAGGATACAGATGAAGTAGCTCTAATGGCACTGTCTGATCAACCTAAGGTTCGCCCAACAAGACCACTTAATACATGGTATGTGGAAAGTGGGTGTAGCTGACATAGGACAGGCAATCTTGCCTTGTTACAAGAATTTAAGTTAAAGGATGGAACACACGTCGCCTTGGTGGTGATGCAGGAGGAAAATAACAGGAGAAGGAACAGTATCAAATGGGATAATAAGCTTTGACAAAGTCAACTTTTGTTCACAGTTGAACTTTAATATTTTAAGTGTATCCCAAATATGTGATAAATCATACTCTGTTCTATTTGATGATTCATTCTGTTATGTTTTGAAGCCAGGTTTTCAGGTAAGAAAAGATTGGGTAATTGTTACAGCTGAAAGGGATAGAGATGTATACAAGCTCGATATGTCTTAAGTTCATCCTTCAATGAAACAACATGCCTAATTGCTAAAGCATCAAATGATGAAAGCCAGCTTTGGCATAGACGTCTCCGACATTCAATTTTAAGAATATGAACGAGCTTGTATGAGGAAATCATGTCATTGGACTTTCATCTAAGAAGTTTGCAACGACATCACTGCTCAACATGTTTGAAGGGAAAGCAACATAGAGCATCTTATAACACAAGCTCATAAATTTAACTTCCAAACTCTTCCAATGTTACATATGGACCTTTTGTACCAACAAATGTCAAGAGTATTGGAAGAAAATCATATTGTTTAGTTATCATTGATGACTATACAAGATTTTCATGGGTTATCTTTTTGTATGCTAAATCTAAAATGGCTAATTTACTGAAATAATTTATCATTAAAGTTGAAAATCAATTAGAAAATAAAGTGAAAATAATAAGAAGTGATAATGGAATGGGATTCAAAAATGCTAACATTGAAATGTTTTGTGCACAAAAAGGGATAGCTCATCAGTTCAGTGCTCCCAGAACTCCTCAACAAAATGGAGTTGCTGAAAGGAAGAATAGAACACTGATTGAAGCTACTCGTTCTATGTTAGTTGATGCAAAAATTCCTATCAGTTTTTGGGATGAAGCTATATCAACTGCGTGTTTTATGCAGAACAAAATCTTAATTGTGCAAGATGAAATGAAAACTCCTTATGAGTTATGTTTGGCAGGAAACCAAACATAAGCTTTCTAAAATCATTTGGTTGTCCTGTTATGATTCTTATTCAATGATCATTTAGGAAAATTTGAAGCAAAATCTGATAATGGATACTCATGTTTTCAAAAGCCTATCGAGTGTACAACCCTAGGACGAATATAATTCTTGAAACATTCAACGTTAAATTTCTAGAAAATTATTTTCCACCAGTTTCAAATGGTCCTGCCTGGTTATTTGATTTAGATACATTATCAAACTCTCTTCAACATAACTGTTTAATCAATCAAATTTTCTTGATTCTACAGGTAAGAAGAACTCTAGAGGAGATCTTGGATCTTTTAGTGAGGATTCAGATTCTGACGACCAAGATGATTCTAGCTCAGACTACCCATTTTTATCATTTGACAAGGATTCAACTATACGACTCAATGACAATAAACATGCTAATACAGCTTCAGATCATTCAGTCTCATTTGATCAGGAAGGATCACAACCCATCATAATGATGGTAATGAGTTTGTGCATTGTGAGTCTGGAACATCATCCATCTTTGGTGATGCAGTTGATACCGGTAACTTTGATTACTTTATTAACTCACTGACTCAAGTTCAAACTTCAATTGACATTCTTCTAATTTGTTACATCAGCTCATCAAATTTCTCAGATTATGGTCCATTGAATGAGCGAACAACAAGGAGTAAATGAGAACAAGCAACTTGTGCTTACACTCTTGTTTTCTTTCTCAAATTGTTCCTAAAAATGTTACCGAAGCATTAAAGGACAATGGTTGGATAGAAACCATGCAAGAAGAATTACTTCAATTTCGCAAACAAGAAGTGTGGAATTTAGTGGATTTACCTGAAGGAGAAATGCTATAGGACGAAATGGTTGTTTAGAAATAAGACTGATGATTGTGGTGTAGTAATAAGGAACAAAGCAAGACTTGTTTCACAAGGATACACACAGGAGGAAGGGATAGATTATGATGAAGGGTTTGCACCAGCTGCAAGACTTGAATCCATTCGGGTTTTCCTGGCATATGCTTCATTCATGAAATTTAAGGTATATCAAATGGATGTAAAGGGTGCATTTCTATATGGTCCTATCACTGACAATGTGTTTGTGAAGCAACCTCCAGGCTTGAGGATGCAGATTTCAACATCGAGTATACAAGCTGAGTAAAGCTTTATATGGACTTCATATAAAAAACGTAATAGATAAGCATGGTGGACGTGGTGGACGTGGTGCTGGATGGCTGGCGGTAGGTCTCCTAAGATTTTGTCAGATGAAGGTTGTGGTGAACGTGGTGCTGGACCGCGTGTCACTTGAAGCATGGCTAGGGCGACTGAAACGGCACTCGAAGAGCCCGAGGCCCCTCAACTGGGAGGCGGCGATGATAATGCTAGTCTGCAAACCACACTCAAAGTGGTTGCTGGTGAGGGAGTCCAACAGGTCATGTAGGTGATTTTGCCGTCTATGGTGACCGTGGTAATTAGGGCGGTGAAGGAGACGATGGTGACTGAAGTTATCACGAAGGGTGGCGATGACAAAAATTGGAAAGGAAAGAAGTTTGGACGTGGCAGGATCACTCTAAACAAAAAGGTTGCCAGAATGGAGGACCGCCGTGTAGTTTCATCCGGTGCAGGAACAAGAAAGTGTGATAAGTGTGCCAAAGGGCATGTTGGAGAGTGTAGGTGGAGATCAAATCTCTGCTTCAAGTGTGGAAGGCCCGGTCATTTGGCAAGAGAGTGTGGAGTGGTACGGTGCTATTACTGCAATGGAAGGGGTCACATAAGCAGGGATTGCAACGAACCAAGGGCAGAGGGCACAGGGCCTTCATGATAACGTAGCAGAAGGCTAGGACGGGCTTCGAGATCATGTGAGGTATGTATCTAGTAACCAAACTCTTGCCTCTGCGTTGTTTGATTCTGGAGCTAGTAAGAGTTTTATTTCTGCAGCCTTCTTTTGTGCTAAGCTGCCCATTAGGAGTAGAAGTGTTGATAAGCCCTTCGGTGTAGAAACCGCCATAGGTAAGCCTACCAGGATTTCTGAGATGATAGAAGACTTTGATGTGGAGTTAGAAGGTCATGAATTCCATTTAGACTAATTGTGATAGCCTCAGGTGGTTTTGATTTGGTTCTTGGGATGGGTTGTTTAGCGGATCTCAAGGCAAACATTGTGAGTCACAAGAAGATGATGCATTTGACAGCGCCCGACGGGAGTTCGGTAACTGTTTATGGAGGTTGGGTCACGTCGATCCTGGAAGTAATCTCAATGGTGGTGGCGGGAAAGTGTATGAGGCGCGGATGTAGCGCCTACTTGGCTTATGTAAAAGATGTGGATACGCCAACACCACAATTATCTGATGTACTGGTTGTGTGTGACTTTCCAGACGTGTTTCCAGAAGACTTACCAAGAGTGCCTCCTGACAGAGAGATTGAGTTCCAGATTGATCTCATATCGGGTGTCCAACCTGTTGCCAAGGCACCGTATCGGTTGGCTCCGACAGAGATGAAAGAATGATGGAGCAGTTGAAAGAGCTACTTGATAAGTGGTTTATTAGACCAAATATGTCTCATTGGGGTGCTCCGGTCCTATTTGTGAAGAAGAAAGACGACAGTATGAGGATGTGCATTGACTACCGCGACCTGAACAAGTTGACGGTGAAGAACCGACACCCCTTATCACGAATAGAGGATTTGTTCGATCAGCTTCAAGGTACTAGTTGTGTTTCAAGGATAGACCTTCGATTTGGCTACCATCAGTTGAAGAGAAGGAGCAAGACATCCTAAAATAGCTTTCGTACGTGTTATGGTCACTACGAGTTCCTCGTTATGTCATTTGGTTTGACCAACGCGACAGCTGCTTTCATGGATGTGATGAACCATGTGTGTTCACCATGTTGGATAAATTAGTGATTGTGTTCATTGATGATATCCTGATTATTCGAAGAGCGAGCTAAAGCATGCCGGTCACATTCGGAAGGTTCTGGAGACACTAAGAAAGAAGAAGTTGTACGCCAAGTTCTCTAAGGGTGCATTATGGTTGTGCGAAGTTCAATTCTGGGTCACGTGGTGAATCCCGATGGGATTATGGTGGACCTGACAAAGGTGGAGGCAGTGATGCAATGGAAGTCTCCTAAGACACCATCCGAGATTCGTAGTTTCTGGATTTAGCGGGCTACTACGGTAGGTTCATCCAAGAATTTTCCGAGATCGCTTCTCCACTAACCAGGTTGACCCGAAAAGATGCTAAATTTGTATATGGGGTCAAATCAAGGGAAGGCATTCGAAGAACTGAAGGCAAGATTGACTCAAGCTCCTATTCTACCATTACCCGATGGAAGTGAAGATCTGGTGTTTTATTCTGATGCTTCCTAATTGGGGTTGGGGTGTGTGTTAATGCAGAATGAAAGGTTATAGCCTATGCATACCGACATTTCAAATTCATCAGGCTGATTACCCTACTCATGACTTGAATGAGAGGCTTGGTTACGGAATGGGTGAAAACGCACACGGTGTTAGAACCCGATTTGGACGGATGTGGATTCCTCGTTTCGGGGGATCTATGGGTAAGGATTATGGAGGAAGCTCACAAAACTTGATACTCCATTCATCCCTGTGCTACAAAGATGTATCAAGACATGAAGAAAGATTACTGGTGGCCGGGTATGAAGCGCAACGTGGTGGAGTATGTGGGTAAATGCCTTACTTTCCTACAAGTGAAGGCTACGCATCAGAAGCAGTATGGGAAGGCCTAAGCTCTGGATAGACCAGGAAAGAAGGGGGGACCACATCACCATGGATTTTATCACGAAGCTTCGCGTACCCCGAAAGGCTATGATGCTATATGGTAAGAGATGTAGAGCACGTGTGTGTGTGGGGTGATGTTGGCCATAAAGAGTTAGAGAGCGCCAAAGTGTTCGGGGCTACAATTGAGAAGCAGGAAACGATCAAAGCCTTTGTGAAGGTAGCCAGAGATAGACAAGAAGTCGGATGTTGGTAAACGACGTAGACCGATTGAATTCCAGGTGGGAGACTAGAAAAGAGATGAGGCAGTATTGCCCAAAATATTTTAAGGAATAACAAGTTTTGGGGACGAAACCTATATAAGGGGTGGACTTGTAACACCGGAAATTTTCTTTGAAGCCGATGAAAGAAGAAAAAGAAATAAAGTTCAAATTCGAGGGACCAAAATGTCAAAACGGGAAGAAACTTGGATGAGTGAGGGTATAAAAGGGAAGGTAGCCCACACCCTCCCTACTCTTGCCAAAAACTCAGCCAAGGGAGAAGAAAAGGAGAAAAAGAGGACAAAAGCGTGGTTTGGGTTGACTCGAGCGTGGAAATCGTCGTGTAGCGGGTCAAATCAAAGCTCCACTCGACGGGGTTGTCAAGTGAGTTCTAGGACACCTCTTTTACACGTTTTTGAATGATTTTAGGGCTGGAACACATCTGAAATCGGGTTTTTAAGTGTGTGCATGTTTGAACCGTATGCGTATGTGTATGTGTGCATATGATGTGTTTGAGCCTTGTTTGTGAGCTTCTGTGTGCTTGAATGGTGTTGTGGTATACATTCCTAAGATTTAGGTGGTTGATTGGGGCTAGAATGGGTTTAGATGAGCTTGGAGGTCGAAAATGGCGGATTGGGTTCGGGATTAACTGCATTCTGCATCAGGTAGGGTTACGCGACCGAATGAAATCCATACGGCCGAATGAGGTGCGAATAGGGTCCATTCGTACGATTGAGAGTTCATCGCATGATTGGGGCCAGTCGCATGGGGAGTCATGCGATTGAGGGTCCAGTCGCATAAGTGCTCATCCATATTAGTTCCATTCGCATGAGATCCATCCGCATTAAGTCCATTCGCACGATTGGTTGTTCATTCACAGGGGTGTCATCTGCATTAGTCAGTCACATGATGTTCAGTCGCATGGTGGCCATGCGATTGAAAGATGTCTGTATGCCCGAATGGAGCTGTTGCACCCGAGGAGAAGTGTAGTTTAACTCTGACTTTTGGGGGAAAGTGCATTTGTAAGCTCAGACATGGAGTTCGTCTAAGTTCATGTAAGATAACTGTAGGGGCCATAGAGGCAATGTTGGTCATGATGATGTTGCATGATTATGATATTGATCCATGTGTATGTATGATGTTGCCCTGTATGATGTTGATGCATGTGTATGTTATGTTACTTGTTATGATGTATGTTTATCTTTCCTATGGCTTTACGTGTCATGTTAATGAATGAAATGAAGTATTATGTAACGTAAAGTGAAAGATAAAGAAAAGAGGAACATGAAGTAAGAATGCATGCATTAATGAGTAATGAACGTAAAGAAGTCTTGCAAGCATCGTATGCACATGAGGGTCTTTCATTGTGATTGACCATTTGTATAGAACTATTGCGGCATACCTTAGGTACTGTGCACACGAGGTGCGATGCACCGTTATAGAAGGTCTATGATAGGCCTAGGTCTAGAACCATGAATAGAAAGGTATTACATATGGAAATGGTACAACTATACTCATACCTTAGGTACTGTGACCACGAGGTGTGATGCACCGCTATAGAAGGTCTAAGATATGCCTAGGTCCAGAACCATGAACAGAAAGGTATTGCATAGTACACCTAAACTTTACCTTAGGTGTTGTGGCCATGAGGTGTGGTGCACCGTTATAGAAGGTCTATGATAGGCCTAGGTCCAGTAAAAGAAAAGGTTGTAATGATAAAAGAGTGTAAAAGTTATCGATGAATGATTGATGAACATAATAATGATATTATCTGTGTATACGTATGATGTATGATCGGATGTGAAATGAAAGTTTTAATGAAAGTAAAGTATGTTTTATTATAAACTAAAACTCACTCAGCAACGCAGACTTGATGTGTTTCGAGTTGGCAGGTAATGGTTGCTGAGGATGGCACGAGGTGGCTACTCAGCTCTTTTAGGATTGCATCCATAATTATAATACTTTTTTGATGTAATGCAACTGGGGTTTTGTAATAGAATTATGATGTATTATTTTGCAAAAGTTTTTATAATGAAACGAGATGTCATTTTTGAATATCTCCGCTGCAATATTTGTGTAAAAGAAATGAAAATGTATGTTTTATGTGCAATGATTACCAGCTGTAAGCGTCCCGAGAATGAGGCCTTCACTATTTTAAATTTTCTCCTCCGCATTTACTATAGTAAACAAATATTTATGCATAAAAACCATCCACATTTGCTACATTGTGAATTATAACTCCAACCGCATTTGTTCCGAGACTTGTAACATTTTGTAAAAGCCATTTTTTGACTATTTAAAGCAAGTTCAAAAGGTCATTTAATACTTTTCAAATTTCAGAAACTCTATAGTGCGACGAGCAACAACACTATTCTTCTTCATTAATCATCTTCTTCTTTAATAATCAAATGTTCAAGTTCATTTTACTCAATTTGTTCTCATATTAGATACTACACAACTACATTATCAAACAAAAGGTGAAAATTTTACATTGTGTTAACCTAATATGTCAAAAGTTTGAACTGATAATAAACTAAAAACCCTAGGTTAATAAAGAACACCCAAAATCAGATTTATTCCAGGAAAAGATGAACATTCTTGACTTCAATGAAGATGCAAACTTTGTAGAATAGGATTCATTCTAAAATCTCAAAGTTATGTTCATCGAATGATCAGAGCATCATGAAACCGAAAGCGTTGAAATCAAAACTTGAAATAATATCCAATTAATAGTCAAAAACATCAAAAATTAGATCTTCAAACATGATAAATGAAAATACACTAAGTATTCATGATAGTATCTCAATCTGAAATAATTCCTATGGAACAGTACCTCAAATGTTCATATTTGACACTCAAAAGTCAAAATGATGAATGTTGCTTAAAGTAGTACATGTATTATCATTAATCTAACTCATATGCCTCTAATGCAGGGTACATGGCTGATCTCTCGTGGAGCAAGCTCCACAATGTCAGTGGTGTAAAGATCAGTGATCTACGTTTGATTGATTAGAGAGTACTGCAGTGGAAATGAAACATTGAATTAGACAATTCACAAGAACACAATTGATATTCAATATAAAAGTAAACGGTTATAGAGAGAGAGAATTCTGCGAAAGATATTTCATTCAATATGCGCTTTCGTGGTAACAGAATGTCACACGTATAATTAGGTCAACATCTCTTATATAGGAGATGTGACGTCTGCTGATGTCACTTGATAGTGACATCTAACAAAATTATTCAAACTACTCATAGCTAACACAACTACTAAAGATGTCAAACAACTGACATCTTCTTACAAAAATACTAAGTGTTAACTATCACTACAACTACTGAAAAGAAACTACTGAAACTACAACGACTGAAGAACATGTTCTTTAGTCATTTTACTAGTACTAAAAAAGAAAAGAAAACTACTGAAAGGAAACCATCACAACAACTGAAGAATGCTTCTTCAGCTGTTGTAACAAACTCTGAAGGCATCAGTACTTGTACTTGAACTTTAGCTTTTGTCATCAACTGATGTCTTCAGCTGTTGTCTTCAGTCTTTGTACTTCAACTGTTGATCTTCAGTACTTTAGTCTTCAGCTGTTGATCTTTAGACTTTGGTCTTCTGCTGTTGAAGTCTTCAGTACTTTAGTCTTCAGCTTTTTAATTCTTCAGTACTTTAGTCTTCAGCTGTTGATCTTCAGACTTTGGTCTTCAGCTGTTGAAGTCTTCAGTACTTTTTTCTTCAGTTATGCTCTTCAGACTTTGTTAAAACAGCTGATCAAGTCTTCAGCAGTTGTTGTGATGTCTGTGGGACTTAGAGGTTTTTCTGATCAGGCTCATTGGTTCTTTTGGTCCAACAAACTCCCCCTGAACCAATGCAGCCAAAACCTCTAAACATATTCAAGATGTCCCGCTTATTATGGCAGAAAGATTGGTCTTTTTGTCTTCTAGATCAGCTCAGAAGTGGCCCATGTAAGCACAGGCCTGGGAAGAAGTCTCAATGATCTGTTTGGCGAAGGATGAATGGGAACTCTGTCTTGGGGAACTGGACACAGAGCGTTACCCCATCCATGAGATCTACTTCCCAACAATGAGTCTGTATGACTCCCTTGTATATGCCTCAAGGAAGGTTATTTGTTCCTCCGGGGTAAGCTCTTCTGCTCCTCCTTCAAAAAGTGATTGTGGCCCATAATACTCAGATAGGTATTTGACCTGTTTCCCATTTTTGAGTTCCATAGTTGTTATTACTCTATAAGCAAATTCATCTGGGTGATTACCCTCCAAGAACAAGTGGAGCTCATTCTTTCTAACTTCCTCAAGCCTCTTATATACTAACCCCTTTTTCACCATTGTATTCTCTAGCATCTTTTATGGGGTCAGTTTAGCTTTATAGGCTTCCTTGAAGTCATCTAGGATTTCCCAGGGTGATACTACAAAGACCAGTGAGATCACTTCATCTACAATCTTCTCACTTGGCCAATGTATCTCTGTGGAATGTTTTTCTTTTGAATCCTATGAGACACCCTGGGATCAGGCCAAATCCTCACTCTCTCCTTTTGATATTGAAATGTATGTTTAAGAGTGTATAATCTAAGATCATGCTTCTTCATGTTGATGATTGAAGATGTGGCAGCATATGCTTTGTCAACCCTTCTTAACAGTTCCTCATCGTGTTGTTTGTGAAGCTCTTCTTTTTCTAACTTCACTTTCACAGTTTGCCTTTGAGACTCAGGAGTAATTGTTGGAGGGTGACTTGTGGCCTTAGGCAATTGTATAATAGCTGAGATTGGCAGCCTATCTTCATCTTCATCATTATCTTCTTCATCTTCTTCTAGCCTCAGTATCCTTCTCTTCCTCTTCTGGGGTACATCATCGGCTATTGGTTTTGAGGGTAAGGGAATTGGTTTGGTGAGTTGTGGTTGTGGTGGTTTTTGGGATAAGGGATTGTTTTAGTGGGTTTTGGTGTGGGAATTTTGACAGGCTATTCTAGCATTTTGGATGTGAGTTTGGATTTAGATTGCTTGACTAGTTCAGTCCTGCACCCAGCACCAGCTTCATTTAAGGCTTCAATAACCAATCCTTTGGTATATACTTCAGACGAACAGATCTTGGTGGTTATTGCCAAGATGCTGTCCTTGGATGATGCCTTGATTTCAATCAATGATCTACCAAGATACTTAGCTATGAATCTGATCATGATTTCCAGCCTTTCCCTTTCCAACACATCATAACCTGCCCATCTAGCTTGGATTTCTTCAATCTCCAGTCTTCTGATTTCTGAGTGAAGTTTTTCAGTGTCGTGACCTTGCCTAAACAACTGATCAATGATGTTATCCATTGATCGGCTGTGTTCGACATCAGCCTCCTTCACCCTTGTCTCCAAGTCAGTCTCCTTTTCATTCTTCTATTTCTTGTATGTGACATGAAATTCTTTAGTATTTTCAGTCACTTTCTCCATGTCAGCTTCCTTCACCTTCTCCTTCTCAGTTTCTTTCCTATCTGCAATCCTCTTTCTTTTTGCTTTCACTGACTGAATCTCCCCCTTTTTGGTTGCATTGGTTGTAAGGGTTTCATTGTCAGAAAGCCTTTTGCTCATAGCATCCTCTATCAAGGGTTGTATAACTGAGGGAAGCCTCTCATCAAGGTTTTAAGCACTATATCAGTAATAGTTGATGTGATGAGAGGTAAGGAATGTTGAAAGATAGAAGCTATTTGCTCAGGTGGGTTCTGTCCCTGAGAAATAGTGCCAGAAGCAGACACAGGTGGCTGAGTGTTTTGGAGTGGCTCTGTGTATGGGAGACCTTCAGAGAAAGGTGCCATCTATGGGTTTTGAGGGGTAGATGGTCTTTGATCCTGAGAAATTTTAGCAAGCAGCTCTTTGAGTCTGCTCACCTCATCCTCGAGGATGGTGTTTTAGGCTAAAACATCATAAAAGAAGCCCAGGTCATCATCATTGTTTACTGAATCACCTGACCTCCTGATAGAATAAGGATGAACATGCTCTGAGTGTAGATCAGTAGTAGCATGTGCCCCTTGGTCATGGTACTGGGGACTTCCTGCCTCAGGACCATGTCCTTCATCAGCAGTTGCCTCTGGTGAGGTCTTATGAATGTTACCAACTTCAGCCTGATCATATGCTGAAGCAGGAGAAGTGGCAGCCTCACCAGAAGTTCCAATCTCCTTTTCTACACTCGGAGATGGAACATTGTAACCCCTGTGCTGTGGGTTATCAGAAGCACTGTGGTCCTCCCCCTCAATGGTTGAGGTATGCCCAGTTGTAATTGGTTTTTGGGGAGGGGTTGAGGAGTGCAACTGACTCAGCACTTGTGCAACAATAAGTGTAGGACTTGGAGGGGCGGTTGCATGTGGAGATTGGGTAGAAGCAGATTGCACCCGGGGTGAGTGGTGCGCTTCAATGGTAACCCTCTCAATTGAGATAGGTTCCAGCAATGTGGGATCCCCAATATTGGTTGCAACAGGACCCTGTTGAGAGGATACCTGTGCGGCTTTGGCAGGTTGAGTCTTTGACATAACTGGGGGGTTAAAACCAGTATGTGTGACCTGTGTTTGTGGTACAGGGGCATCCTCAGGGGACTCATCTCCCTGAGTAGCCTTTTTGGCTTTTTGGATTGTGTTTGGTGGGGACTCTGGATTTGGAGGTGGTGGTTGTGGGTTTTAGCTGCGTGGGTTTCGCAGCTTGGCAGCCTGTTTGAGTGATTGGTCTGAGTTGTGCCTGGAGTATACCTCAGGCAATACAGCCATGGCAGGGACTCCAAGGCCAACAAGTCCCTTAGCTTTCAGCTGGTTCTCTATAATGGCCATGATGAACCGAGGATATAATATCCATCGGTTAGCAATAGGTTTTGAGGCCATATCCTTAAGTTCAAGAAAATTATTTCAGAAAAATTTAAGTTTTGTTGCTCAAGGATAGAGAAGAATACTGCTGCCACCTGGTCGACATTTGATCCCAAGAAGAAGTCTTAGGAGCTAAGCAAACATTCACCATATGAAAAATAAGACGTTCTGCATCATGGAAATGCTTCTTCAGGATGGTAGAGGCGCTGAGGTTACCCTGGTATCCATGGTGGGCAAAGGATAGATCAGTGGTGCCCTTTGGATACCCAGCGGGGAAAGTGGCATCATCCAGTTGTAGGGTTGGCGAAGGATTTCGGAGTGATGACCATGTCAGTTGTTGACGAACGACTGGAGAGAATCGTGTTATTCTCCCCAGTGATGAGGGTGACGTTCGTCCAGAACTGATGGAGGGATTCGGCATGAATGGTAGGATTTAAAAGAAAGCCGTTTTGTAGGGAGAATGGACCATTAGATCAATGGCATTATCGAACTTTGTCCAGAATGGTGATTTGGTGAGGTAGGCAACACAGTTGTGTGTGGTTTAAGCTTCATGGTCGCCATAATGTGAGAGAAGATGTGGAGGTTTTGAACGTTAGGTTTGGAGATAATGAAGCTCTGTAAGATTAGGTATTTATAGAGTCAGGGGTTAGAAAACAACTGAAAGGTCAGAGGTTGAAACAACTGAAGTTTTGGTTTTAGGCATCAGCAGTTATAAAACTACTGAAAACCATGGTTTTGGCTTCAGATGTTGAAAACAATGAAGACTTGGTTAAGTCATCAGTAGTTGTGGAACTACTAAAACTTGGTTTTGTCTTCAGGTGTTGTAAAACTGATAACTTGGTTTTAGTCATCAGTAGTTTTTTAACTACTGAGACATGGTTTTGTCATCAGTTGGTAAACAGCTGAGGACTTGGTGTTAGTCATCAGTAGTGTTCTGAAACTACTGAGGACATGGTTTTGTCATCAGCTATTTAGGGTGAAACAGCAGTTGTAGAAACAACTGAAGAGAAAGTTCTCATCAGTAGTTTTCGTCAATTCTTAGCTTTCAGCTGTTTCATACTATCCTCAACACTTACTCATCAGTCTTTTTGCAGTTTTCAGTTGTTTCATAGGACATCAATACTTGATCGTTTTTACTGATATCATCAGTTGTTTTAACAGAATCAGTACTATATGTGATAAGATTACTAATGATCATCAGTACTTAGTTACTGAGATCATAGTAGTTATCACTTATTCTAGCTGCAGCATACCAAGCCTTAACACTAGGTTTTGGAAAGTTGAACTATCCAAAGGCTTAGTAAAATGTCTGCAAGCAAGCTCATCAGCACTAGGCACAAACTTGGATCAATCAGACTTTTTTCAAAACAGTCCCTAATAAAATGATGTCTGATCTCTATATGTTTGGTCCTAGAGTGCTGGACTGGATTTTTGACAATGCACAAGCTGAAGCACTATCCATTAATAATGGAGTCTTAGTCTCTGTAATGTCATAATCCAAAAGTTGGTTCTGAAGCCAGAGTACCTGAGAAGTACAACTTGCAGCTGCAATGTACTCTGCTTCAGCAGTGGATGTAGCAACAGATGTTTGTTTCTTACTTCCCAAGAAATCAAACAGTTGCCTAGGAATTGACATCCACCAGAAGTTGACTTTCTGGTTAACTTACACCCTGCATAGTAACTGTCTGAAAAAGCAACTAATTGCAAGAGTGTCCAGTGGAATACCATAAACCTAGAGATTGTGTACCTTGCAAATATCTAAAGATCCTTTGACTGCAATCAAATGAGACTCTTTAGGAGCAGCCTGAAATCTTGCACAAACACAAGTTGCAAACATGATATCTGGTCTAGAAGCTGTTAAGTACATCAAGGACCCAATCATACATCTGTAAAGTGTTTCATCAATAGCTTTACCTTTCTGATCTGCATCCAGTTGTGTGGTGTTGCACATGGGAGTAGAACAGGGTTACAATTTTGTAAATCAAACTTATTCAAAAGATCTTTTGTAATTTTGACTAATGAACAAAGATTCCTTCAGCCTTTTGTTTGATTTGCAAGCCTAGAAAGAACTGTAATTCTCCCATTGCACTCATTTCAAACCTTTGTTTCATTAAACATGTAAAATCATCACAAAACTGGGGATCAGAGGATGCAAAAATAATATCATCAACATAAATTTGAACAAGTAGCTTATGCTGATCCACCTTCTTAATAAACAAAGTTTTATCTATGGAGCCTCTAGTGAAATATTTTTAAGAAGAAAATTGGAAAGTGTTTCATACCAGGCTCTAGAGCTTGCTTGAACCATAAAGAGCCTTATCAAGTTGATACACCCAATCAGGATGTTTATTATCCAAAACCTGGTGGTTGACACACATAAACTCTTCTTTTATTTTACCATATATAAATGCACTTTTGACATCCATTTGAAAAACTTTAAGATTGTGGAATGCAGCATAGGCTAAGAACAATCTAATTGCCTCTAGTTTGGCTACAAGGAAAAGGTTTCATCATAATCAATACCTTCTTCTTGTGAAAACCCTTGTACAACCAGTCTAGCCTTGTTCTTAACAATAAGCCCATTTTCGTCACAGTTTTATTCCAAAACACCCATTTAGTGCCTATTGCACACTTACCTGGGGGTAGAGGAACCAGTTCCCACACTTGCTGTTTCTTGAACTGAAGTAGCTCAAGCTGCATGGCTTCAACCATCCATTGTCTCTCAAAGCAATATGATAGTTCTTTGGCTCTAGCTGACTGATGAAGAGAGCATAGAAACAGAAGTTAGACAATTGACTTCTTGTTGAAACTCCAGCATTGATATCACCAATGATTTGAGACATTGGGTGATTCTTCAGCTCTTGATAAACAATGAGATCTGGGCAAGTGTTTGTAGAACCTTCAGCAGCAGCAGATGGTGATGCAGACTCTTGAAACCAAGAATTAGATGGTAAATCAAAAGATGTAGAGGAATCATATATCTCATCAGCATTTGTTGTGGATGGAACTACTGAAGCAACAGGAACATCAAGTTTAGCAGACTCGGGCAGTTGATCACTAAACTTGAATAGGTGAGTATTGATATTATCATCATCATCAATACCACCAGGTGGAAGACATGCTACAGAAATGATTTATCCACATGATCTGCAACAGCTGACGGTGATAAGGAACATATTGCAGTATGTCTAGATCAAAAAACTCCACAGGGTTTTATGGAATCTTGTCCTTTGGAGATTCATTAAACTTCACATGCAGAGTTTCTTCAACTATCTTTGCTCTGCAGTTGAAGACTCTGTATGCCTTGCAAGTAGATGAATAACCAACAAAATACCCTGCATCCACCTTAGGATCAAATTTGTGGAGTTGATCCATTGTGTTGAGAATGAAACAAGGACACCCAAAGGCTCTGAAAAATGATATTAGAGGAGCCAAGTGATGTAGAACTTCATATGGAGTCTTCATCAACCTTTGATTTACTAAGGCTCTATTCTGCATATAGCAAGCTGTATTAACAGCTTCAGCCCAAAAGGTCAGTGGCAAACCAGAGTCAGCCATCATAGACCTTGCAGCTTCAATTAGGGTCATGTTCTTTCTCTCCACTACTCCATTTTGTTTTGGAGTTCTTGGGATGCTAAACTGCCTTTTGATTCCCTTTGAAAGATAAAAATCATCAAGTGTGTGGTTTCTGAATTCCATTCCATTGTCACTCCTTATACACTTGACTGATAGAGAATACTGCTTCTCAATATACAACACAAAGTTTATAATCTTCTGAGCAACCTCATCCTTCGAATGCAGAAAGAAAGTCCATACAAATGTGGAGTAATCATCCACAATTACCAGACAGTATTTCTTCTTTGCCATGCTCATCACTCTCACAGGACCAAATAGATCCATGTGCAATAACTGCAAGCAAGCAGTGGACTTAGGTTCTTCAATAGGAGGAAATGATACTTTGGGTTGTTTTCCTTTTAAACAAGCAGTGCAGGTTTCATCACAGTGGAACTCCTTTATTGGTAAACCTCTCAATAAACTATTGTTTATCAGCTGATTCATGTTTTTGATATTAACATGACCCAGCCTTCTGTGCCACAGTTTAGATTCCTGAGGAGAGGCTTTGGAAACTAGGCAAGGATGGCCTTTGAGAGCTATTTTCTTTGAAAGATCTAACGCATACACTCTTCCTGTCCTGTTGGCCCTCAGGAGATTGTGATCATCCAACACCTTATCAATCAAATTCAGAACTTTGGATGACAGAATCCTACAGTTCTGACTGGTGAAAAGAGCAACATGGCCTTTATCACACATTTGACTAACACTCAAGAGATTGTATTTGAGATTTTCCACATGATTAACATCATCAAACTTTATTCCCCATTGGAGACAAAGCCTATGCGAATGATGTAACCCTTAGCATCATTGCCTAAAGAAACAAACCCCCTCTTGCCTTGAGAATAGTCATGAAGAAGAGAGCTGTTCCCTGCAATATGCATAGATCCTCCACTGTCTACATACCAGATGCTACTTTGGCATGCTGAAGAACCCTGCAATCATAAACATTAGTTAGTTTTTGAGACCCAAACCTTTTTGGTTTTTGGTCTATTCACATCAACAGATGGTAAACTAACAGATTTGCTATGAATAACAGCCTGAGGGATTGGAGATGGTGAAGAAGAAGAATCCTTTGGCATGGATTTTCTTCTCTGTGGTTCAGCACAGGAGCATCTAATTGGTTGACTCTCCCCGATAGATGTTGAACCATCATAACAAGTTGTGTCTGATTCTGTGATAAAGCCTTCAGCTCATCAGACACATTAGTGCTTGAGATTGATGGATTCCTGTGTTGTACCATCTCCCTTTGAGCAACCTCAGCTGTTGCCTGATTAACCCCTTGCTTTTTAGATTTCTTTTTGGATTTAGGGGTGACAGGTTTTGATGTTGCTCGTACAAATTTCATTCAAACTCAGTTTTCATTTTATCCATTTGCTTTTTAATGTTCTCATTATGTTTGAGTTTGGAGCCCTTATTCTTCAGCAGTTTGCTATCAGTACTAGCAGTTTTCTTCCCTTTAGTACATGCAGTAGTTTGGGTTTGTTCTCCAGGTGTTATGACATGCTCTTTAGTACTTTCAGTACTTTATGAAATACCACCTGGAGTGATCAACTTTTTGATCATGTGAGTGTCAGCATTTAAACCATCAACATCAGCTCATAGGTTCTGAGAGGAATAAATGTTGACTTCAACCTCTAATGGTGCTGTATCAGACAGTAGATCAGATGATG
This sequence comes from Flaveria trinervia, assembly GCA_025506515.1. Taxonomy (NCBI): domain Eukaryota; kingdom Viridiplantae; phylum Streptophyta; class Magnoliopsida; order Asterales; family Asteraceae; genus Flaveria; species Flaveria trinervia. The sequence goes on from CM046456.1 coordinate 42,687,086, forward strand.
AAAAGGATTGGTTATTGCTTTCTCCATGAGATTTTACCTCTGCTCTGGGAGTAAAATCTGTAGGAGGAGCAGTGTGATTATAACCAATGCCAAACTTCACATTGGAAGCAGACTGCTTACTAAGAAGCATTTCAAAACCCTTGCAAGAATGTACCCATCGATCACACTCTACCTGGGTAGTTGCAAGTGTTTCTTTGAGGTCTCTGTACTTCTCTAGAAGTACCTCTTCCCTAGCCTTATCATCAGTGATTTGACATTTAAGTTTTTAAATCTCATCATTCTTATCATTAAGCACAGAGTCAAATTCAGCTTTTCTTTTGGATATTATTTGTTCTAGCTCAATGTTCTTGTTAATTAAAGCTACATTTGCTTCTCTAATAGATGCAAATGCGGCTATGCATGTTTCAGAACATAGCTTGGCTTTTGCCTCAGAGGATACCTATGATATCTGTGGTGTGGAGGCATTAGAGGATGAGGTATCAACAGACTCCAGAGCCATAAGAGCAAGATTTCCAAAAGGACTATCACCACCATGTTGACCAGCACCAGAGAACAGTTGTTCATGACGAGACATATCATCTAGTAAAGTGCTCCAGTCAACAACTCTTGGGGTGAAAAAGCCGTGTTGTTGAGGTTGAGATTGTTGATGAGATTAGGAAGATTGAGGTTCAGGTAATGCTTGTGGTTTTTGTGCCATAGGAGCTTGAACTGGATTTGGCTGAGGCATGTAATAGCAGGGATAAGGAGATGACATTGGACCCTGAGGGACAAAGTATGCAAGAGATATAGGGTGTGAATGATGACCAGAACTCACAGGCTGTTGCCCTCTGTTTTGTGGACTAGTGCTTGGAAAAGTCACAAAGGGTGCAGAGGAGTTAGATCCAGTTGATCTACACTCTCTTGCAAAGTGTCACAACAAGCCTTTGGCATTTGTGACACCTCAACTTACTCTTGTCAAAACCAACTTTGGTTTTGCCAGAGAGTCGAGGAAATTTCCTGCCAGTTCTCTTGTAGAACTTTTGAGATCTGATATTAACTAAGGCCATTTGGCTTAGAATATCCATCTCTTCTAAATCATCATCAGCAATACCCTTCAGATCATCCATGATGAAGCATAAATTGTCACTATTACAGCTTGATTGACTATCAACACTAACAAATGCATGATGAGAACTATTTGAAGAGAAATCTATATGCTCATCATAATTGTTTTCAGATGCAGCATATTTTGACTCATGACCAACCAAGGCAGTGTTCCCCGGTACAAAATCATCAGTGAGCTTTCCTGATGATGCCAGTTTCCTTTTCTGCTCTATCTCTCTCTCGAATGTAAGCAGTTTCCCTTGAAGTTGGGTGAGAGATAGGCTATCCAGATTTGCACTAGAGCGTAGGACAATAGTGTATGTGTCCCATCTCTCAGGCAGTGATCTGAGGAATCTGTTATTCATCTGCTATTGGTGTATTCCTGTTTGACCATTTTCAGCTCAGAGATCAAACAAGAAAAACATTCAAACTGTTGAGTTAGTGTCTCACCCTTTCTATGAGAGAATGTCTCATATTGTTGGGCAAGGATTTCTCTGTTGTTTGCTAAAACCTCATCTGTTCCACCCAATTGTTCCTTCAGTGTATTCCAGAGGTCATGAGCAGTTTCATGATGCATAAGCCCTGAATAGATTTCATTAGGCAAAGCCATGGCCAGAATACCATGCGCTTTAGCATCAATCTCAAACAGTTTCCGATCCTCATCTGAGTATTGTTCCTTCTTCTTCGGTACCATTTGGTTGGTTTCCGGATTGTTCACCATAGGCTTGTGTGGACCATGTACCACACATGTCCAACAACCTGAACTGTTAACAGACAGGTGATGAAGCATCCTTCGTTGCCATATGTTATACTCAGTCCTAACCAGCATCAGAGGCTTGGTTGAGGAACCGGTATTGTGAGGGTCATTAGAAGGAGTAGTCATTCTCAGATTCAACCAAATTTCATTAAGCTTTAGCAGATTTAGAACAAAAACACAACAAACCAAATTGAACCAAGAGAGAGCTCAAAGTGAATAAACGAAAACAGCAAAAATTCAATAATCTATAACCAATTCTTGCAAATATGCTAATTCAATCAAACATAGATATCGAATAGCAGTTTCAATGATCAATTGTTAAATCGATCAATGATTAACCTGCTCTGATACCAATTGTAAAGATCAGTGATCTACGTTTGATTGATTAGAGAGTATTGCAGCGGAAATCAAACATTGAATTAGACAATTCACAAGAACACAATTGATATTCAATATAAAAGTAAACGGTTATAGAGAGAGAGAATTTTGCGAAAGATATTCATTCAATATGCGCTTTCGTGGTAACAGAATGTCACACGTACAATTAGGTCAACATCTCTTATATAGGAGATGTGACGTCTGCTGATGTCACTTGATAGTGACATCTAACAAAATTATTCAAACTACTGATAGCTAACACAACTACTGAAGATGTCAAACAGCTGACATTTTCTTACAAAAATACTAAGTGTTAACTATCACTACAACTACTAAAAAGAAACTACTCAAACTACAACGACTGAAGAACATGCTCTTCAGTCGTTTTACAAGTACTGAAATAGAAAAGAAAACTACTAAGCGGAAACCATCATAACAACTGAAGAATGCTTCTTTAGCTGTTGTAACAAACTCTGAAGGCATCAGTACTTGTACTTGAACTTCAGCTGTTGTCATCAACTGATGTCTTCAGCTGTTGTCTTCAGTCTTTGTACTTCAGCTATTGATCTTCAGTACTTTAGTCTTCAGCTATTGATGTTCAGACTTTGGTCTTCAGCTGTTGAAGTCTTCAGTACTTTAGTCTTCAGCTTTTTAATTCTTCAGTACTTTAGTCTTCAGCTGTTGATCTTCAGACTTTGGTCTTCAGCTGTTGAAGTCTTTAGTACTTTGTTCTTGAGCTGTTGCTCTTCAGACTTTGTTAAAACAGCTGATCAAGTGTTCAGCAGTTGTTGTGATGTCTGTGGGACTTAGAGGTTTTTCTGATCAGGCTCATTGGTTCTTTTGGTCCAACAAGTGGTTTTCTAGACCCTAGTGTACCTGAGGCAGAGGGGCTTAGAGACATGATCAGATTCATCTCCACAACTAGAGTGGCTCATGCTACCACTGTCAGACATATCATATATGAGAGACTCATAAGGTTATTGTGGAACTCTCCTAAAGTGATAGAGGATGATCGTGTTAGGTCTTTATCTGGAAAGATTGATGATGAGCATACATTGATCATAACTAAAGAATCTGTGAGAAGGTGTCTGCAGTTTGGTGATGATGCATGTGCACCATTTGAACTAGAAGATGATGATATTACTACCTTCTTTGCAGAAATTGGATATGAAGGAGGTTTTGAAGCAAAACAGATTGTGAAGGGGTTAGTAGACATGCCTTGGAGGTTTCTAATCCATATCTATCAGCACTGTTTGTCCAAAAGGAAAATAAGATGGAATGATCTCCCAATTATCACTTCATCACCAATTTATGCTGAAGCTGGTATTGAGCATGCTGAGGAAAGAGTTGAAGGATCAAGGCCAGTGTCTCCCCAGGAGGAGTTAGGGGGTGATCTTCACACTGGTCCTCATGATCATGATATTGCATCTCCCTTTATAACATCACCATTACCATCTTCCCATAAATCACCAATCACTTCAATTCATAAATCACCTATCCCATCACCAATAGCTCAACCAATCGCATCTCCACCTCATCACTCTACAAAATCACCACCTCATCACTCACCAAAATCACCACCTCAACCATTCCTTACTAATGATAATCCAACTAAGTTTGGAGATTCCACCTGCTCATCTAAAGAATTCAAATGATCTTCGGATGAGGAGGATCAACCTGTCTAAATGCTTGTGAAGAAAGCCACTTCTGAGACTACTCCTTCAGAGAGCTTCGCTAAATCCAATGTGAACAGACCAGATGAAAAGGATGAGTTGATTTTTGAGCTCATGCAAAATATTGAAAGGATGGAAAGAGTACTTAACATGAGAGTAAGAATCATGAAAAGAGAATTCCAGAACTTGATGAAAAGCAAAATGAGTTGAAAGAGTTAAAAGAAAATTATGAAGCTGAAAAGAAAGAGAAAGATGAGGTGATTAACTACTTAACTACTGCTCTTCAACAAGCAAGGGATGATATAAGTGGTCACTTGGACCCTTTGGCCATTCAAACAATAGCCATGGAAGAACAAGAAGAAGTAATTGAAGTGTAAGATAAGATCATCATTGAATTGCAAAAGCAAGATGAACTTCTAAACAAGAGAGTAGAAAAACTTGAGATGCTTGTTGAAATCAGAAGAAAGTTGAATCAGAAGTCAAGCAAGTACATGAATAAGAAACAAAATCTAACAACAATTCAGAGGAGAGTAGTGATGACTCTCCTCCTCTTAAAAGAATGAGATTCTCAGAGAAAGCAGCAGAACCAGCAAGGTAAATCAAGATGAATCTAGATTGGAAATGGTATTATATTCAGTGGAAACAACCAACAAGCATGTAGAAGAGGCTGAATTCGATGATATGACAAATGACTTAGATAGATTTACATCTGAACAAATTCATTATTGATGATGAATTTTGGGATTTCATTGATGACCAGAGGACTAGTACTGAACCCATAGTGGTCATTCCTCAATCTCCTATCCCTTTGAAAAAGGAGTTATGTATGCAAATAGTTCCTATTGTGTCTTTGACAAATGAGCAAAAACAAATAATCAAAAAGTTATGTGAAGAAGAAAGAGAAAAGGAAGAACAAGCTGCTACTGCTTATAATAAAGAACAAACAGAGGCTGGAAAATTGCATGAAGAAGTTAAAAAGACTGAATCTTCCCCTAATCCTTCAATACAACTTACACCAGAAGGAAGAAGTCTATGTCTGAAAAAGCTAAAGGAAAGAGACCTACGAAAGAAGAAGCACTAGTAAAGAAAACCAAACAAGATGATCCTAGAAGTCTTGCTGCAATAGCATAAGTTGCGGAACAACATGAACAAGCTGAGGAACAATTGAAGAAACCACCTGTCTTTATTGATCTCGAAGAAGGAGACATTGAAGGAGGATATGATGCTAATGAGTCTGTAGATGTTGATAGTCCTGTTCAAGAAGAGTAATTTGTGGATGAAAAGGTTGTAAGGGCACAAACAGATGACCTCATGATAAACGCCATGTTCTTGATCGACCATGGATATGATGCTGATGAAGTGTTTCGTATGGCGTATGAGGGAATGAAAGCAGAAGAGGAGAAAGTCAACAAACTGTTGGACCCCACCTTGGAAACTGAGTATGAAAGAACTCTTTCACAAAAGGTTATTGTGCCCAAACTATCAACCATGAAGAAATCAACTTCAACTCCTGAACCCCTATTTTCGGATGCTTATAGCATGTCAGATAAGGAAATGAAGGATTATCTTTCAAGCCAAGGCTCGTAAGAAGGAAGCTTGGGAATATGAAAACAAACTCATTGAGGGCTATAACTCTCCAACTAATTAATGAATAGAAAGATAGGCTCAAGCAGATAAAAGAAGAAATCATAAACAAAAAGCCAAGATCTAGAGTGACAGCTCAAGACATGCAACTCAACCAAAAAGATCAAGATTTTTTGGGTCCTATGCTTCATAAATACCCTGAGTGGTTTGCTAAACCCTCCCAACTAAAACTTTAAGATGGGTTAACCACTGTAGAGTTGATTAGAGGTGTATCTACTCCCAAAAGCAAAATTGACCAAAAAATAATTGCGTGGAAGTATGTCAGCACTTGGAACATGTTTATGGTTAAAGGATCTCCTGGTTGGTCTAATTCTTTACAAAGTACTAGCTTAACTAGAAGTGATCAATCACTCAGCTATGTTTAGGGGATATGAATTTGAAAACATACTCAAAATCTTCAAACAAACTGATAGTTTCAAATAATTAAGGGCCATATGCATGAGGAAAGATAAGTGTTTTATCCATCCCCTTGAGAAGAAGAAGACAAAACAAGCTGAAGAAGTTGTGTTTCCAGAGTTAAAAGTGAAAGGAACAAAATGTTTGAAGAGAAAACAGGTGTCTGGTATCCATTCCTCTACACCCATCTCAAATGTGTATTATGATGAGAAAACTTATGAGATGGTCATTGAAAGAAAGTGGGGAGGAAAGGAAGGTGTTGAAATAAGACTATTCATTGGATATGAGGTAAGATTGCTTGATGAATCCTACATCCACTACATATATACTAGACACTTCAGGGAACTCAACAACAGACTAGGAAAACAAGATATGCACTTCTTCCTAAAGTGCATCAAGTTGCTGAAAATGCCATATGATCGTATCATTGCCAAGAGAGACAAAAGAAAGAAGAAGAAGACTCCTTTGCAGCTTGGGAATATTGTTAAACTGGAGGTAGATATGGATGGGAGCTTATTAATTCACAGAGATGGTATTTCTATAGTATCTATTTGGGAACCTATTTCTATAGTGAAATTACCACTAGAAGCCATCTACAATATGAGCAAAATGAAGATACATGCTAAGCAGGGAAAGAATGGTAGAAGCACCAGATTTTGTTAACATGATCAAAGCTATTCTGGATCCAAGAAAAGTAGCATTTTAATGCCTCCATCATACTCACCAAAATCCTCACAACCTCAATCACCACCTAAACACTGAAGAACATAGGTTGTATATCCTTAGGGGAAGTATTGATGCACCCTGAAAGGATCATACATGCTAATTCAATTGGCGAGTTGATGGTTGTTCTCCTAGATTCTCACAAGTCCAAGAACTAATGGGGATGAAGATCCTGTAGGAGTAGAAGAAGTATTGGCTTACCGCATTTGTCAATGCGGAAGGCAAACAACAAATGCTGACAAGTATTTGTTCTTCCGCATTAACAAATGCGGAAGACCAAAAAGTAATGCGGACAAGATTCTGTTCATCCGCATTTGCCAATGCGGATGACCGGACAAGAATGCACATAAGTATTTATTCATCCATATTACCCAATGAAGATGATCAAAATGCTAATGCCGATGATCAAGTGAAGAAATGTTGATCAAGTCCTTCTCATCCTAGTTTGCCAATGCGGATGAACCAGCAGAAATGGGGATCAAGACATAGACTAGTTGTGATGTATAGTTCAAGGGTAGTTTAGTCATTTTGTAAAAAGGCATCTTATCTGCCTATCAATAGAATAGAAAACCTCGTACATTAGGTGACAGAAAATAGATAATTAGAATATTTTGTATTCTCTAGATGCATTATTACTTTTCTTGCTAAACCCTATCAAGCATCGTAATCAACCACCTTTATTAATATATACAAAGAAGTTATGAGTATTTCTTCTACATTGAATGTTTCTTGATTTTATGATTCTGCCATTCAATCATTAACTAAATCATTATATTCGATCCTAAGTGAGAATCCCAATCTCGCTACTCAGTCAAAGAATTTCACTGTCTACCAACTTGATGTCAAGTGTGCCTTTCTATATGTGGATATAGATAGGGAAGTCTACGTGTGCCAACCTTCAAGATTTGAAGACCCACATCATCCTAACTATGTGTGCAAATTGGATAAAGCTCTATATGGGCTGCACCAAGCACCTAGGCTGTTGTATGAGACTTTGTCTCAGATTCTTCTGAAGAATGGTTACACTAAAGGAACCATTGACAAGAATCTCTTCATAAGGAAGTCTGGAAAAGATATTTTGCATCTTCAAGGCTATGTTGATGACATCATCTTTGGTTCTTCAATGACCAAATATGCAATGACTTTGAAAGCATTATGAAGAATAAGTTTGAGATGAGTTCCATGCAAAAAATGGACTTTTTCCTTGGAATTCATGTGAAGCAATTAAAAGAAGGGTTTTCATCAATCAATCCAAGTATGTCAATGATATCTTAGAAAGATTTGAAATGAAAGATTGTAAGTCAGCCAAGACACCCATACCCAAAAACCATAATCTTTGTCCTACCCTTGAGGGGGAGGATACTGATCAATATCAGTATAGGGCTTTTACTGGTTCTCTGATGTATCTCATAGCTAGTAGACCTGATAACATGTTTGCAACTTGTATTTATGCAAGATATAAGGTTGCTCCCAAGGTGTCTCACCTAGCTGCTGCCAAGAGAATCCTTAAATACCTCAAATGAGCACCTAAACTAGGTCTTTGGTATCCTAGGAATAGTGATTTTAATCTCTGTCGATACTCTGACAGTGACTACGGTAGATGCAATATTGGCAATAAATTAACATCCAGAGGATGTGAATTTCTTGGTGGAAGGATCATCTCATGGCAATGCAAGAAACAATCTTCTGTCTCAACATAAACTGCTAAAGCTAAATACATTGCTACTGCAAGTTGTTGTGCTCAGCTGATATGGATTCATAATGAGATGTTAGACTATGCATTCAACTTCATGAGCACTCCTATCCACATTGACAACAACAGTGCTATCTCTATCACTGAAAATCCTGTGAAGCACTCTTAGACAAAGGATATTGATACCAGGTATCATTTCATTAGAGATATTCATGATAAGAAATTTGAATAAACTAAACAATGTTTATTCAAATGAACAATATGCTGACTTGTTCAACAAAGCTTTTGATGAATAAAGATTTAAGTATCTAATTACAGCTATTAGGATGATAAACATTGATTAGCTCACCTCTTTTTGTTAGTTCTCTAGAAAGATTAACATGTTGTCTTTATGTGTCTTTTTACTATTCGTAATAGTATATGGACTAGTTTTGTAATTTGTTAGTTCCTTGTGTTTCATTATAAATAGATTAGACTTGTAGCAGTTAGAGGGGATGCGAAGCATAATAGTTTTAGAATGATTTAGAACTTCTTACTTACTTTGTCATTTTCTTTGCTTGATATTAATGAAACTACAAATTTTGTTGATATCTTGCTAGATTTGATTACTTTGTTTATATTTCTTTGAATTGTGTTCATACATCATCACAGATTGGTACATTTGATCCTATCAAATGGTATGAGAGCTCATTTGATCCTATCAAATGGTATGAGAGCTCATTTGATCCTATCAAATGGTATGAGAACTCACATTGATCCAATCACTTTTGAAAACCATTTAATATGTAATGTCTAATGACCATTCAATCTAAGCCTTGTTACAAAAGGATTCTCTCTCTTTGAAAAATTTTTTAAGTCTAAATTCTTCCGAAGATAAATTAACCCTCAGAAGATATTATTCATATTTTCCAAAGCAAAATTCCTCCAAGGATAATTTTCTTCTCGGAAGAGTTTTAGTCTCGGAAGAAGCGATTGATTACACATCAGATCTACTACTGAAGCTTATAAAACTCTCCATTCGGAAAGCATTGTTTACTCTCGGAAGCATTACTTTGCCTTTGGAAATAAAATTTACCATTAGAAGAAAAATTACATTCAGAAATGATTTATATTCGAAAGAGAAACTTTACTATGTAACGCAAATCTTTTGGGCCCCACACTGTAAAACTAAATATCTTGATAATGATATCGGATTATTTAACTGAACTAAATCTTACTGCCCCTATCACATCATCCACTAAAACTTCAAAGCACCATATCCTAACCCCATTACCGCCACTTCACCCTCTATTAAATAATCCTGACTATTCACTTTCATCTTCGTACCTTATTTTTACTACCCTAAAATGCTTTCTTCCTTCCTAATTTACCTAAGCTCTAACTCATTCACCTTCACCTTTCACAAATGGCCCTTAACCCTCAACACAATAAGATCACACTTCTTTATTCCTCAAGTGATGCTAACCTCTCTGAAATCATCTCCTTTCTTACCCAGTCATCCTATTACACTGCCCTAACTGTTAATCCCACTATGTACTCCAATCACATGACTGAATTTTGGGATAACGGTCAGGTTGAAACCTTAAATGGGATTCGTGTAATTCGATCGAGCATTTGTGGCCTGGAGTTGGTCATTACTGAATCACTCATCAGGGAGCATCTGGAGCTTCATTATGAGGGTGCACCCATAGAGTTTCCCAAAGCAGATTTAGACAGCACTTACATTCAAATGGGCAATGGGGGAGACGTCAACAGGTCAACTGTCTACAAATTTAATTTTTCTTACAACTAGAAGTTCCTGCTGCATGTTGTTCTTCACTATATGTCAAACAAATCTAGGGGATGGGATCAAATTCCATATGATCTAGGGTGCCTAGTTCATGGAATGGTGAGAGGCCTCAGATTCAACTATTCAAGATTTGTGCTGACAAATCTCATAGGAAATCTGTAGAGGGAAACATTCTTTATGTGTCCCAGATTTCTCCAGCACATCATCAACTGTGAGCTGGACCAGAGTCAGCTTGTCTATACAGCTACTCTGAATGTCCCTCAAATGAGGCCAACCATCTTCAAAACTCTAAAGAAGGTGTCCACCAACTTCACTGAAAGGTACACTCCTCTTCTTGTAGGTATGATTGAGCAAATAGCTGCTCGTGACATCCCTATTCACCCCACAAGTGATGAACCCACACCAGCAACTACCCCCACATCGACAACTTTACCTACTCACCCCATCACCATCACTTACCAAAGATGCCCCAAACGAACCCTTGTTCAATCTACTCTAATTGAACAAGCTCCTCCTGTTTAATCCAAAAAGGCTAGAGTGGAACATTAGGCTCCCACTCAGTCTAAGGTCTCACCATCCTTCACCATTGACCTCAATATCGGTCTTGAGAGTCGATAGTCGCAAACCCATAAGCCCATAACCCTATCTGAAACCCCTCAGGGTGAGTATATATACTCCTCTGAGTAGCCATAAAGGGACAGCCCCACCAAGGCTCAATGCCTGAAGATTTTGATCAAGGTCCCCAGTCAGTAGGTTTACCTTCTTTATCCTTCACTATTGGTCTTGAACTTCTTTTCAAAATGGATGAAGAGATTACGTCTCTTCATGGCAATGAAATTCATCTACAACACTCTCTGAAAGATCAATAGAGCCTAGAGAGACCTCTTATCTCTAGCCCCTATCAGCAAACCTTTACTGAGGTGAGTCCCACTAATGTGGATGGGACTCAGGCAAATTAAGCTGCCACTACAGAAGATGCCTTAATGGACCTTCTAGACAGTGGTAACATTTCTGAGACTGAATCTACGGCAACCATTCCTTTTGATGACTCTGAAAGAGACATCATTAAGCAAGAGAAACGTGGGTTCCAAGAAACCACATCTAGTGGTGAGGTTGAACATACTAGGTATGTTACCTCATCTCCCCGTGATTCTTCAAATGAAGACGAGGGAAGACTGCAACTCACTCTGCACGATCTACTATCTAAAGTCTCAAACCTTGAATCCAACATTAGGACTTTAGAAGATAGGTCTGCCACTCAACAACTTGAGATTGACAATCTCATAGCTCAACTAGCTGAGAAACAAGTAGAGAAATCTATTAGGCGCGTACCCATTCAGGTCTGTTTGACATGTTCCTCTAGCTTATCTAGCTCACAAGATGATGCTACCAAAAAAGGGGAGAATGTTTAGAGACAAACACCAGAGGAACCACTTAGCCAAACTTCAACTTCCAAATTTTCGGCTCCTATAGTAACTACCTTTTCTGAGCCATCCCAAGTCATACTGCAAATTCACCCATGTTGGACCAAAAGAGCCAATGAGCCAGATCAGAAAAACCATTAAGTCCACAGACATCATAACAACTGAAGTAGTCTACAAAGTCTAAAGACAACAGCTGAAGACAAAGTCTGAAGACAACAGCTGAAGACAAAGTCTGAAGACAACAGCTGAAGACAAAGTCTGAATACAAAAGCTGAAGACAAAGTCTGAAGACAACTGCTCAAGACAAAGTCTGAAGACCAAGTTCTCAGAAGTTGTCACAACAGCTGAAGTAGTTCCTTTCGGTAGTTGTGATGGTTTACTTTTCAGTAGTTTGTAATCAGTAGTTTTATTTAATGTAAAACATCTGAAGTTCTTACACTTCAGATGTTATAACTTCAGTAGTTTTATCTTAGCTTGTGCTTAGCTTTTTATGAAGGTGTCCTCACTGTTGTGGACATCTTCAGTAGCTTAGTCTCTTTATGTTGTTTGTATAAATAAGTTAGATGTCACTATCAAGTGACATCAGTTGACGTCACATTCCTTTATAAAAGGAATGTTGTTGGACCAAAAGAACCAATGAGCCAAGATCAGAAAACCTCTAAGTCCCACATGATATCACAACAACTGCTGAAGGCTTCATCAGCAGTTCGACAAGTGCTGAAGACTTCAACAGCTGAAGATCAAGTACTGAAGACGTCAACAGCTGAAGACTAAAGTGCTGAAGTTCAACAGCTGAAGACTAAAGTGCTGAAGCTCAACAGCTGAATAACACAAGTGCTGAAGCTGAAGACTAAAGTGCTGAAGTCCAACAGCTGAAGATACAAGTGCTGAAGCTGAAGACCAAAGTACTGAAGTTCAACAGCTGAAGAGTCAACAAGTGCTGAAGATCAACAACTGATGTACAAAGTCTGAAGACAAAGACTGAAGACATCAGCTGATGACATCTACTGAAGTCATCAGCTGATGAAACGGCTGAAGTTCAAGTCTAAAGACCAAGTGCTGAAGTTTCAATAGTTTGTCACAACAGCTGAAGAGTACTTCTTCAGTAGTTGTGTTATCAGTAGTTTTATGTTTTTACTTTCAGTAGTTTTGTAAAACGACTGAAGAGCTTGTTCTTTAGTAGTTTCTTTTCAGTAATTGTAGTAACTGATAACACTTAGTATTTTTGTAAGAAGATGTCAGTTGTTTTGACATCTTCAGTAGTTGTGTTTCAGTTGTTTAAATAATTATGTTAGATGTCACTATCAAGTGACATCAGCAGACGTCACATCTCCTATATAAGGAATGTTCCACCATGACATTCCTATATAAGGGATGATTGACCTGATTGTAAGTGTGACATTTTGCCACCACGAAAGCGTGTGATTGAATGAAATATTCTTTTTGCAGAAACTTTCTCTCTCTATAACTAATTCTGTTCATTGCAATATCTTTGGTATTCTTGCTCGAATTGTGCTAGTTGGTACTTTATTCCGCAGCTGAAATCATTCGAATCGATCAAACTAGATGCTGAGATCCTATCAAATGGTATCAGAGCAGGTTAATCTTTGATCTATCTAACAATTGATCATTGAAACTACTCATTTGCTCTAAGTTTGATCGAACTAGCAAATTCGCACAAATCTGTTATAGAGATTGAAGTTCTGTCGCTGTTGGCTATTTTAATGGAGGTTCTTAGTGGTTTTGAGCTAAATTTGTTTTGCTTATCTTGAATTTGTCTGATTTTTCTAAAATGAATGCTCTTCCAATGATCCTCACAATACTGGTTCCTCAACCAAGCCTCCAATGCTGGTTAGGAGTGAGTATAACATATGGCAACGACGAATGCTCCATCACCTGTCTGTTAACAGCTCAGGTTGTTGGACATCAGTGGTACATGGTCCACACAAGGCTATGGTGAATAACCCAGAAACCAATCAAATGGTTCCGAGAAGGAGGGAGCAATACTCAGATGAGGATAAGAAATTGTTTGAGATTGATGCAAAAGCCCATGGAATTCTGGCCATGGCACTGCCCAATGAAATCTATTCTGGGCTAATGCATTATGAAACCGCCCATGACCTCTGGAATGCCTTGAAAGAACAATTTGGAGGAACAATGAGGTCTTGGCAAATAATAGAGAAATCTTTGCCCAACAATATGAGACATTCTCTCATAGGAAGGGTGAGACACTGACTCAACAGTTTGAGTGGTTCTCTTGTTTGATCTCTGAATTAAAAATGGTCAAACATGAGTACACTAATAGCCAGATGAATAACAGATTTCTCAGATCACTGCCTGAGAGATAGGACACATATACTATTGTCCTACGCTCCAGTGCAAATTTGGACAATTTATCTCTCACCCAACTCCATGGGAAATTGCTCACATTTGAGAGAGAGATAGAACAGAAACGAAAACTGTCATCATCTGGAAAGCTCACTGATAACTTTGTACCAGGAAACACTGCCTTGGTTGGTCATGAGTCAGAATATGCTTCATCTGAATGCCAGTATGATGAGCATATTGATTTCTCTTCAAACACTTCTGATTCTGCATTTGTGAGTGTTGATAGTCAGTTTACTGGGTGTAATAATGACAATCTAGGCTTCATCATGGATGATCTCAAGGGGATTGCTGATGATGACTTAGAAGAGATGGATATTTTGAGCCAAATGGCCTTGACAAATATCAGATCTCAGATGTTCTACAAAAGAACTGGAAGAAAGTTCTCAGGACTCTCCGGCAAAACCAAAGTTGGTTTTGACAAGAGTAAGTTGAGGTGTCACAAATGCAACAGGCTTGGACACTTTGCTAGAGAATGTAAATCATCTGGATCTAATTCTTCTGCACCCTTTTTGACTTTCCCTGGCAATAGTCAACAACACAGAGGGTAACATCCTGTCAATTCTGGTCATCATTCTCAACCACAATCTCCTGCATATTTTGTTCCTCAGGGTCCAATGCCATATCCTTACCCTTGTTATTACATGCCACAAACCAGTCAGGTTCAAGCACCCATTGCTCAACAACCACATGCTCTTCCTGAGCCTCAACCATCTCAATCTCATCAACCTCCTCAACCTCAACAACACAGCTTCTGCACCCTTGGAGTTGTTGACCGGAACAGTTTACCAGATGACATGTATGGTCATGAACAACTGTTCACAGGTGCTGGTCAACATGGTGGTGACAATCCTTTTCGGAATCTGGCACTTATGGCTCTGGAGTCTGCAGATGGATCATCCTCAAATGCCTCTTCATCACAGGTATCACAGGTATCCTCTGAAGCTAAGGCCAAATTAGGTTTTGAAACATGCATAGTAGCATTTGCCTCTATTAGAGAATCAAATGTAGCTTTAATTAATAAGAACATAGAGCTAGAAAAGATCATTTCCAAAAGAAAAGCTGAGTTTGAGTCTATGCTTAAAGAGAAAAATGATGAGATTTATAAACTTAAACGCCAAATCACTGATGATAAGGCTAGGGAAGAGGTACTTTTAGAAAAGTACAAAGACCTCAAAGAAACCCTTGCAGTCACCCAAGTAGAGTGTGATCGATGGGTACAATCATGCAAAGGTTTTGAAATGCTTCTTAGTAAGCAATCTGCTTCCAATGTGAAGTTTGGCATTGGTTATAATCACACTGCTCCTCCTACAGATTTTGCTTCAAGAGCAGAAGTAAAATCTGATGGAGAAAGCAATAACCAATCCACCTCATCATGTGATTCACTTTCTGATAGAGCACCATCAGAAGTTCAAGTTAGTATTATTCCCTCGTTCAACCTATCAGCTGATCTTGATGGTTCAAATACTGACACTCACATGATCAAAGAGTTGATCAACTCAGGAGTTATTTCTAGAAGTCTTGAAAGGACTGGAGAGCAAGATTTAACACCTGAAGTTCAAACTCCAACTACTATCAGCACTGAAGAGAAGAAAACTGTCAGCAGAAAGGGTTTGAAGACTACTAAAGAGGAAGTCAAGAAAGCAAATAGTGCTTCCAAAGTGCTGAAGAACAAGTCTTCAGTAGTTTCATTCTCTTTAGTTGATGATCAACATAAGATGAAGAAGAAACCATGTGAAATATGTGGGTTGTTCAATCATCTTACAGATGATTGTTGGTACAAAAGAGGATCCAAACTCAAACATAAACAGGATATTAAAGAGAAAATGGTTAAAATGAAAACTGAGTTTGAAGCCACATTTGTACCAGCAACATCAAATCCTGTAACCCTTAAGTCCAAAAAGAAATCCAAAAAGGAAGGGGTTAAACAGGTAACAGCTGAGATTGCTCAAAAGAAGAAGGTGCAACATAGGAACTTATCAAACTCCAATGCCAATGTGTCTGGAGCGCTGAAAGCTTTATCACAAAATCAGACATAGCTGGTTATGATGGTTCAACATCTATTGGGAAGAGTTAACCAATTAGATGTTCCTATGTTGAAGCACAGAAAGGAGGTCCAAGCCAAAGGATTCCTCTTCTTTACCATCTTCTTCCTCTCAAGCTGTTGTTTCCAACAAACCTGTTAGTTTACCATCTGTTATGAGAACAGGACCAAAACCAAAAAGGTTTGGGTCTCAAAATCTAACTAATTTGTTGTTTTGCAGGGTTCTTCAACATGCCACAGAGGCATCTGGTATGTAGACAGTGGAGGATCCATACATATGACATGAAACAGATCACTTCTAATGACTACTCTCAAGGAAGGAAGGGGTTCGTGTCTTTGGCAATGATGCAAAGGGTTACATCATCGGCAAAGGCTTTGTTTCGAATGGGGAAATAAAGTTTGATGATGTTAACCATGTGGAAAATCTCAAGTACAACCTCTTGTGTGTCAGTCAATATGTGACAAAGGCCATGTTGCTTTTTCACCAGTCAGAACTGTCGGATTCTGTCATCCAAAGTTCAAAGTTTGATTAATAAGGTGTTGGATGAATACACTCTCCTGAAGGCCAACAGGACAGGAAGAGTGTATGCCTTAGATCTTTCCAAGAAAATAGATCTCAAAGGCCATCCTTGCCTATTTTCCAAGGCTTCCCCTCAAGAATCTACTCTATGGCATAGAAGGCTGGGTCATGTTAATCTCAAAAACATAAATCAGGTGATAAACTATGGTTTAGTAAGGGGACTGCCTATGAACGGGTTCAAATGTGAAGATAGCTGCACTGCTTGTTTAAAAGGAAAATAGCACAAAGCTTCATTTCCCTCCATAGAAGAACCTAAGTCCACTGCCTGCTTACAGCTTCTTCACATGGATCTCTTTGGTCCTGTGAGAGTGATGAGTATGGCTAAGAAAAAATACTGTCTGGTAATTGTGGATGATTACTCCAGATTTTATGGACTTTCTTCTTGCATTCAAAGGATGAGGCAGCTCAAAAGATTATCAACTTTGTGTTGTATGTTGAGAAGCAGTATTCCCTCTCAGTCAAGTGTATTAGAAGTGATAATGGAACAGAATTCGGAAACAATACACTTGATGAGTTACCTCTCAAAGGGAATCAAGAGGCAGAGTTTAGCATTCCAAGAACTCCTGAACAAAATGGAGTAGTGGAGAGAAAGAACAGGACCCTTATTGAAGCTGCAAGGTCCATGTTGGTTGATTCTGGACTGCCAATGACTTTTTGGGCTGAAGCTGTCAATGCAGCTTGCTATGTACAGAATAGAGTTCTAGTAAATCAGGTTGATGAAGACTCCATATGAAGTTCTCATCATTTGGCCCCTCTAATTTCGTTCTTCAGAGCTTTTGGGTGTCCTTGTTTCATTCTCAACAGACGGGATAAACTCCAAAAAATTGATCCTAAGGTGGATGGAGGGTACTTTGTTGGTTATTCATCAACTTGCAAAGCATACAGAGTCTTCAACTGCAGAACAAAGATGGTTGAAGAGACTCTACATGTTAAGTTTAATGAATCTCCAAAGGACAAGATCCACAAAGCCCTGTGGAGTATTTGATTCGGACATACTGCAATATGTTCCTTATCAAACTCTTGTTGTTGCTCCTGTCAACAGTTCACCACCTGATGGTACTACTGATGCTGATGATGATGATGATAGCAGTACTCACCTCTTCAGGTTTAGTGAGAACTGCCTGTGTCCTCTCAACCTGATGCTCCTGTAGCTTCAGTAGCTTCATCCACAACAAGTGCTGATGAGAATTCTGCATCTTCAACTTCATTTGAGTTGCCACCATCTACATGGTTTCAAGAGTCTGCATCAACATCTGTTGCTGCTGAAGGTTCTACAAACACTGCACTGGTCTCATTGTTTATCTAGAGCCGAAGAATCACCCATATCTCAAATCATTGGTGATATCAATGCTGGAGTTTCAACAGAGTCAATTGTCCAATTTCTGCTTCTATGCTCTCTCATCAGTAGCTAGAGCCAAAGAATTATCATGTTGCACTTAAAGACAATGGCTGGGTTGAAGCAATGCACTTGAGCTTCTTCAGTTGAAAAAGCAGCAAGTGTGGGAGCTTGTTCCTCTTCCCCCAGGTAAGTGTGCAATAGGCACTAAATGGGTGTTTAGGAATAAAACAGATGAAAATGGGCTTATTGTTAAGACAAGCCCAGACTGGTTGTTCAGGGGTTTGCACAAGAAGAAGGTATTGATTATGATGAAACCTTTGCCCCTGTAGCCAGGCTGGAGGCAATTAGATTGTTCTTAGCCTATGCTGCACTCCACAATCTTAAAGTTTTTCAAATGGATGTTAAAAGTGGATTTTATATGGTAAAATAAAAGAAGAAGTTTATGTGTGTCAACACCAGGTTTTGAGGATAATAAACACCCAGAATGGGTATACAAGCTTGAGAAGGCTCTTTATGGGTTGAAACAAGCTCCTAGAGCCTGGTATGAGACATTATCTAACTTTCTTCTGCAAAATAATTTACTAGAGGCTCCATAGATAAAACCTTATTTATTAAGAAGGTGGATTAGCATAAGCTACTTGTTCAAATTTATGTTGATGATATTATATTTGCATCCTCTGATCCCCAGTTGTGTGATGATTTAATAAAATTAATACAAAGGAAGTTTGAAATGAGTGCAATGGGAGAATTACAGTTCTTTCTAGGCTTGCAAATCAAACAAAAGTGATGGAATTTTTATTCATCAGTCTAAATATAAAAAGATCTTTTAAATAAGTTTGATTTACAAAACTGTAAGCCTGTTCTACTCCATGTGCAACACCACACAATTGGATATTGATCCAAAGGTAAAGCTGTTGATGAAACGCTTTACAGATGTATGATTGGGTCCTTGATGTATTTAACAGCTTCTAGACCGAGATTATGTTTGCTACATGTGTTTGTGCTAGATTTCAGGCTGCACCTAAAGAGTCTCATCTGATTGCAGTCAAGAGGATCTTTAGATATTTGCAAGGTACACAATCTGTAGGTTTATGGATTCCACTGGGCACTCTTGCAAAGTTGTTGCTTTCTCTGATAGTGACTATGCAGGGTGTAAGTTAACCAGGAAATCAACTTCTGGTGGATGTCATTCCTAGGCAACTGTTTGATTTCTTGGCAGAGTAAGAAACAAACATCTGTTGCGACATCCACTGCTGAAGCCGAGTACATTGCTGCTGCAAGTTGTACATCCCAAGTACTCTGGCTTCAGAATCAACTTTTGGATTATGGCATTACAGAGACTAAGACTCCATTATTAATGGATAGTGCTTCAGCTCTTTGCATTGTCAAAAATCCAGTCCAGCACTCTAGGACCAAACATATAGAAACTAGACATCATTTTATAAGAGATTGTTTTGAAAAGGGTCTAATTAATCCTATGTTTGTGCCTAGTGCTGATGAGCTGCAGACATTTTTACTAAGCCTTTGGATAGTTCAACTTTCCACAACCTGGTGTTAAGGCTTGGTATGCTGCAGCTAGAATAAGTGACAATACTAATGATCTCAGTAATAAGTACTGATGATCATTGGTAACCAGTCACATATAAGTACTGATGAGTTCTTTTACCCTCAGTAGTTTTTATAACTACTGAAGGCTAAATGCCTCACAAGTACTCAAGTACTTTATCTGTTCTAAACTACTGATGTAGTTAAACTATGATGTAGTTACACACTACGGAAATCAGTAAAACAAATAGTTACTAACGTCCTATGAACACACCTGAAAAGCAGATGAAAAGTCTGATCAGTAAGTGTTGAGGACAGTATGAAACAGCTGAAAAGCTAAGAATTGACGAAAACAGCTGAGGAGTAATTCTCTTCAGTTTCTACAACTGTGGTTTCTAAACAACTGAAGCAAGACCACAGTCTTCAGTAGTTTCACAACTACTGATAACTAATACCAGTCTTCAGTTGTTACAACAACTGATGGACAAACCACTGTCTTCAGTAGTTTCACAATACTGATGACAAACACCAAGTCCTCAGTTGTTTACATCATATGAAGTCAAAACCACGACCTTCAGTAGTTTCATAAATACTAATGGTTAACACCAAGACTTCAGCTATTTCAACGTCTGATGGTCAAAACCAAGTCTTCAGTTGTTTTATAACACCTGATGACAACACCGCCACTGTCAGTCGTTTTAAACCTCTGAAGGTTAATACCACGTCATTAGTAGTTTCAAACAGCTGATGACCACACCAAAACCTTCAGTAGTTTTCTTTCAGCCTTTTCCTATCCCTACCCTAAAATACCTGTCTTCTTCTCAAACGTTCCATTAGCCGTTCTTCTGACCTTCATACTCTCAAAAATGGCAACCATGAGTCTAAAACCCAGACATAATTACGTCGCCTACCTCACAAAGTTTGATCACCCCATAGACCTAATGGCTGATTCTCAATATCGTACTGCTCTGCTCTTAAACTCGACCATCTACCCAGAGTCACTAAGTCAGTTTTGGTCCAATGCCTATGTTCACACTGATGTGCCTTCCAGCCAAATTTATGTTCGGTCATTGGTCAACCAAAAACAAGTAGAGGTTACACCTGATAGCATTCGTCGAGTGCTAAATTACAAGATGCTAATGCTGTGACTGCGTATCCTAAGGGCACAACTGATATGTCCTTCATCAACAATGGGTACACGGAAATCTTCGAGCTGCTACCATACTGAAGAAGAACTTCCCTGATGCTGAACGACTGATATTTCATATGGTGAATGTTGCTTAGCCTCGAAGACATCCTCATGGGATCAAATGTCTTCTTGATGGCAACAGGTATATATTCAATTCTAGAACACCAACCTTTAAATTTTTCACAAATTGTGTTTCTGGAAATCATTGATCTGGCACAGAAACCTGTGGAAAAAGAGGCTATTATATCCCAGGTTTCTGATGGCAATAATTTTAAATGAATTACAAATGATGGCCTTGTTGGCCTTGGAGTCCTGCACCAGCTGTTCTAGCTGAGGTATACTCCAGGCATAACTCCGACCATCTCTCAAGAAGCTGCCTGTTTGCTCAAACCCAAGCAAAGGGAACCCACAGCTTCAAATGCCAGATCCAAAGTCCCCACCAAGCCAAAATCCAAACCCAAACAAGCTAATCAGGGAGTGAGTCCCCTGATGATGCTCCTGTACCACCCAAACAGGATAAACCTACTGGTTCAAACCCTCCAGGTGTGTTAAAGACTCAACCAGCAATAGCCGCATAGGTATCCTCTCAATAGGATCCTGTTGCAACCACTTCAGAGGAAACCACATTACTGAGACCTCTCTCACTTGAGGAGGTTATCATTGAAGAGCATCCCTCTCCCGGATGCAATCAGTTCTATCCCCTCTCCCCATGCAAATGCCCCCCAAAGTCCAACCATTATAATTGCTAATGTGTGACTCAGCTGCATGCCTCTCCTCCTGCCCTACAACCACCAACAAAGGGGAGAACAACAACAATTGAGGAAGAGGATACACATGCTTCTGACAACCCATAGCACCGGGCTTTAAATGTTCTATCTCCTCGTGTGGATATCGAGATCAGAACATCTGGTGAGGCTGCCACCTCCCTTCTGAATCACATATGATGATACTGAGGTTGGTAACATACTAAGACCTCACCCAGTGCAACAGCTGATGAAGGACAAAGTCCTAGGTGAAGTCCCCCAGTTCCAAGACAAAGGGCACATGCTATATCTGGTCTACCCCAGTGCATGTACATCCCTGCTACAAGCCGGAGGTCAGGTGATTCATCATATCTGCTGGTGATGACCTGGGCTTCTTTATGTTGATGTTTTGCCCAGAACATAATCCTAGAGGAGGAAGTCAGTAGGCTGCAAAAACTACTTGACCAACTCTCTCAGGGAGAAGACCATCTCCACCACATCAACCCCATAGATTGCACCTTCCTCTGAAAGTCACTTAAACACAGCCGCTCAAGAATCTCACCACCTGCCTATATTTCTTGCACCATTTCTCAAGACCAAAACCCCCCTGAGCAAATGGTGCTTTCCCTCAAAATCCCCTATGCTCTCATCACCCACATATAACTGAACTTAGCATTAAACTGGTGATGAGAGAATTTCTTCTATCTTACAACCTATGGTTAGATGTTACTGAGCCAAAAGCTTCTGCTGATCAACCTGTGGGACCAAAAGACCAATGAGCAAGATCAGAAAACCTCTAAGTCCCACATGGTATCACAACAACTGCTGAAAGACTCATCAGCAATTTACAAGTGCTGAAGACTTCAACAGCTGAAGATCAAGTGCTGAAGATTCCAACAGCTGAAGAACAAAGTAACTGAAGTACAACAGCTGAAGAGTTTACAAGTGCTGAAGATCAACACTGATGTACAAAGCCTGAAGACAAAGACTGAAGCATCAGCTGATGAAACATCTGAAGGTCAAAGTCTGAAGATCAAGTACTGAAGCTCAGTAGTTTGTCACAACTGCTGAAGAGTACTTCTTCAGTAGTTGTGATATCAGTAGTTTTTCTATTTCTAGTTTCAGTAGTTTTATGTTTCAGTAGTTTTGTAAAACGACTGAAGAGCTTGTTCTTCAGTCGTTGTAGTTTCAGTAGTTTTATATTTT
The DNA here is from genome assembly GCA_025506515.1 of Flaveria trinervia. Lineage (NCBI taxonomy): Eukaryota > Viridiplantae > Streptophyta > Magnoliopsida > Asterales > Asteraceae > Flaveria > Flaveria trinervia. The sequence continues at coordinate 42,709,677 of CM046456.1, forward strand.
GTACTTAACACTCTGATATGTTCTCAGTAGTTGTGAACATTTCAGTAGTTTGTTAAGAGTTAGTTATTTTTGTATTAGATCTGCCAGTTGTCACTTTCCGTGATAACAGCAGTGATTGTTGCACTCTATATAAGGAGTGACAACTATTGTAATATGGATGAATGAATGGAATGAATGAATGATTTGATTAGAAATATTCTACATCTATAAACATTCCTTGAAATCAGAAATATATATTCTCTCCCTATAACCGTATGCGCTCTTAATGCATACAAGTATCGATTGCTTGCTACAATTTGTCTAATTCTTGTTCATATTCCGCTGCTTTGAACTCTAATACATCAAACTTGTGATCGCTGATCCTGTCAAATGGTATCAGAGCAGGTTAATCATTGATCGATCTAATAATTGATCATTGAAACTGCTATTCAAGATCTAAGTTTGATTGAATTAGCTTTTGTTTTTGCAAGAAACGGTTATAGAGATTGAATTTTCTGTATTTCTGGTCATTCATCCTGAGATCTTCTCTTGGTTTTCATTGAGTTTGTTGTGGTCTGTTTAAAACTTTTAAAAGCTTGAATTAAATTGTTTTTGAACTGAAAATGACCACTCCCTCCAATGATCCTCACAATACTGGTTCCTCAACCAAGCCACCAATGCTGGTTAGGAATGAGTATAACATATGGCAAAGACGTATGCTCCATCACCTGTCTGTTAACAGCGCAGGTGTTGGACATCAGTGGTACATGGTCCACACAAGCCTATGGTGAATAACCCGGAAACCAATCAAATGGTTCCGAAGAGGAGGGAGCAATACTCAGATGAGGATAAGAAGTTGCTTGAAATTGATGCAAAAGCCCATGGAATTCTGGCCATGGCACTGCCAAATGAAATCTATTCTGGGCTAATGCATCATGAAACTGCCCATGACCTCTGGAATGCCTTGAAAGAACAATTTGGAGGAACAGATGAGGTCTTGGCAATAATATAGAAATCTTGCCCAACAATATGACATTCTCTCATATAGAAAGGGTGAGACACTGACTCAACAATATGAGCGGTTCTCTTGTTTGATCTCTGAACTAAAAATGGTCAAACTTGAGTACACAAATATTCAGATGAATAACAGATTTCTCAGATCACTGCCTGAGAGATGGGACACATATACTATTGTCCTACGCTCCAGTGCAAGTTTGGACAAACTATCTCTCACCCAACTCCATGGGAAACTGCTCACGTTTGAGAGAGAGATAGAACAGAAGAGAAAGCTGTCTTCATCTGGAAAGCTCACTGAAGACTTTGTACCAGGCAACACTGCCTTGGGGGTCATGAGTCAGAATATGCTTCATCTGAATGCCAGTATGATGAGCATATTAATTTCTCTTCAAGCACTTCTGATTCTGCATTTGTGAGTATTGATGGTCAGTTTACTGGGTGTAATAATGACAATCTATGCTTCATTATGGATGATCTCAAGGGGATTGCTGATGATGACTTAGAGGAGATGGATATTTTGAGCCAAATGGCCCTGATAAATATCAGATCTCAGAAGTTCTATAAAAGAACTGGAAGAAAATTCCCAGGACTCTCTGGCAAAACCAAAGTTGGTTTTGACAAGAGCAAGTTGAGGTGTCACAAATGCCAAAGGCTTGGACACTTTGCAAGAGAGTGTAGATCAACTGGATCTAACTCCACTGCACCCTTTGTGACTTTTCCTGGCAATAGTCAACAACACAGAGGGCAACATCCTGTCACCTCTAGTCATCATCCTCAACAACAATCCGGCATATTTTGTTCCTCAGGGTCAAATGCCATATCCGTACCCTTGTTATTACATGCCACAGTCAAATCAAGTTCAAGTTCCTATGGCACCACAACCTCATGCACTACCAGAACCTCAGCCATCCCAATCTCATCAACAAACTCAACCTCAACAACACAGCTTCTTCACCCGGAGTTGTTGACTGGAGCAGTTTACCAGATGACATGTCTGGTCATGACCAACTGTTCTCAGGTGCTGGTCAACATGGTGGTGACAGTCCTTTTGGAATCTAGCTCTTATGGCTTTGGAGTCTGCTGATACTTCATTTTCTAATGCCTCTACACCTCAGGTATCACAGGTATCCTCTGAGGCAAAAGCCAAATATGTTCTGAACCATGCATAGCAGCATTTGCTTCCATTAGAGAAGCAAATGTAGCTCTAATTAATAAGAACATTGAGCTAGAACAATAATTTCCAAAAACAAAGCTGAGTTTGAGTCTGTGCTTAAAGATAAAAATGATGAGATTTATAAACTGAATTGCCAAATAATTGATGATAAGGCTAGAGAAGAAGTACTTCTAGAGAAGTACAAAGATCTCAAAGAAACCCTTGCAGTTACCCAGGTCGAGTGTGATAGATGGGTACAATCATGCAAAGTTTTGAAATGCTTCTTAGTAAGCAATCTGCTTCAAATGTGAAGTTTGGAATTGGTTACAATCACACTGCTCCACCTACAGATTTTACCCCAAGAGCAGAGGTAGAATCTGATGGTGAGAGTGATAACCAATCCATCACATCATGTGATCTACCTTCTGATACAGCACAATCAGAAGTAGAAGTCAGCATCAAGCCCTCTTTGAACTTATCAGCTGATGTTGATGGTTCAAATGCTGACATTCACATGATAATGAGTTGATCAACTCAGGAGTTAATCCTGAAGGTCCTGAAAGGACTAGAGAGCAGGATCTAACACCTGAAGTTCAAACTTCAACTGCTGTCAGTACTGAAGAGAAGAAAACTGACAGTAGAAAGAGTTTGAAGACCACTAAAGAGGCAGTCAAGAAAGCAAACAATGCTTCCAAAGCATTGAAGAACAAGTCTTAGTTGCTTCACCCTCTTTAGTTGATGATCAACCTAAGATGAAGAAGAAACCATGTGAAGTATGTGGTTTGTTCAATCATCTTACAGATGATTGTTGGTACAAAAGAGGTTCCAAACTCAAACAAAAAGAAGAAATAAAGAGAAAATGGTAAAAATGAAAACTGAGTTTGAGACCACATTTGTATCAGCAACATCAAATCCTGTAACCCTTAAGTCCTCAAAGAAATCCAAAAAGAAGGGGTTAAACAGTGACAGCTGAGAGTGCTCAGAAGAAGAAGGTGCAACATAGGAACTTATCAAACTCCACTGGCAATGTGTCTGATGAGCTGAAAGCTTTATCACAAAATCAGACACACAGCAGCTGGTAATGATGTTCAACATCTGTTGGGTAGAGTTAACCAACTAGACACTCCTATGTTGAAACCACAGAAAAGGAGGTCCAAGCCAAAGGACTCCTCTTCTACACCATCTTCTTCCTCTCAGGCTGTTGTTTCAAATAAACCTGTTAGTTTACCATCTATTGATGAGACCAGGCCCAAAACCAAAAAGGTTTGGGTCTCTAAAACTAACTGATTGTTTATTATTGCAGGGTTCTTCAACATGCCAAAGTAGCATCTGGTATGTAGACAGTGGGGGATCTATGCACATGACTGGGAACAGCTCTCTCTTCATGACTACTCTCAAGGAAAGAAGGGATTTGTCTCTTTTGGCAATGATGCTAGGGGTTACATCATCGGTAAGGGCTTTGTCTCCAATGGAGAAATCAATTTGATGATGTTAATCATGTGGAAAATCTCAAGTACAATCTCTTGAGTGTCAGTCAAATGTGTGATAAAGGCCATGTTGCCCTTTTCACCAGTCAAAACTGTAGGATTCTGTCATCCAAAGTTTTGCACTTGATTGACAAGGTGTTGGATGATCACACTCTCCTGAAAGCCAACAGGACAGGAAGAGTGTATGCCTTAGATCTTTCTAAAGATAGATCTCAAAGGCAATCCTTGCCTATTTTCCAAAGCCTCTTCTCAAGAATCTAAACTGTGGCACAGGAGGCTTGGTCATGTTAATCTCAAAAACATGAATCAGCTTACCCACAATAGTTTAGTCAGAGGCTTACCAATAAAGGAGTTCCACTGTGATGAAACCTGCACTGCTGTTTAAAAGGAAAACAACACAAAGTCTCATTCCCTCCTATTGAAGTGCCTAAGTCCACTGCCTGCTTGCAATTACTGCATATGGATCTATTTGGTCCTGTGAGAGTAATGAGCATGGCAAAGAAGAAATACTGTCTGGTTATGGATGATTACTCCAGATTTGTATGGACTTTCTTTCTACATTCAAAGGATGAGGCTGCTCAGAAGATTATTCACTTTGTGTTGTATATTGAGAAGCAGTATTCCCTTCCAGTCAAGTGTATTAGGAGTGACAATGGAACTGAATTCAGAAATCATACACTTGATGACTTCTATCTTTCAAAGGAATCAAAAGGCAGTTCAGCATTCCAAGGACTCCAGAACAAAATGGAGTAGTGGAGAGAAAGAACAGGACCCTCATTGAAGCTGCAAGGTCCATGCTGGCTGACTCAGGTTTGCCACTGACCTTTTGGGCTGAAGCTGTCAACACAGCTTGCTATGTGCAAAATAGAGTTTTAGTAAATCAGAGGTTGATGAAGACTCCATATGAAGTTCTCCATCATTTGGCTCCTCTGATTTCATTTTTCAAAGCATTTGGGTGTCCCTGTTTCATTCTCAACACAAAGGATCAACTCCATAAATTTGATCCTAAGGTGGATGCAGGGTATTTTGTTGGGTATTCATCTACTTGCAAGGCATACAGAGTCTTCAACACAGAACAAAGATGGTTGAAGAAACTCTACATGTTAAGTTCAATGAATCTCCAAAGGACAAGATTCCACAAAGCCCTGTGGAGTTATTTGATTTGGACATACTGCAATATGTTCCTTATCAAACTCCTGTTGTTGCTCCTGTCAACAGTTCACCACCTGGTGGTACTGCTGATGATGATGATGATTGCAGTACTCACCTCTTCAGGTTTAGTGATCAGCTGCCTGATTCAGCTAGACCTGATGTCCTGTAGCTCCAGTAGCACCATCCACAACAAATGCTGATGAGATCTCTTCGAATTCAACTTCCTTTGAATTACCATCCACTGATTGGTTTCAAGGAAATGATTCACCATCACCATCTGTTACTGCTGAGCCTGCTACAAACACTTGCACAGATCTCATTGTGTATCAAGATCTGAAGAATCACCCTATGTCTCAAATCATTGGTGATATCACTGCTGGAGTATCAACAAGAAGTCAATTGTCAAATTTCTGCTTCTATGCTCTCTTCATCAGTCAGCAAGAGCCAAAGAATTATCACATTGCTTTAAAGGACAATGGATGGGTTGATGCCATGCAGCTTGAGCTTCTTCAGTTCAAGAAACAGCAAGTGTGGGAACTGGTTCCTCTACCTCCAGGTAAGTGTGCAATAGGCACTAAATGGGTGTTTAGGAACAAAACTGATGAAAATGGGCTTATTGTTAAGAACAAGGCCAGACTGGTTGTTCAGGGGTTTGCACAAGAAGAAGGTATTGATTATGATGAACCTTTGCCCCTGTAGCCAGACTGGAAGCAATTCGATTGTTTTTAGCTTATGCTGCTTATCAAAATCTTAAAGTTTTTCAAATGGATGTCAAAAGTGCATTTTTGTATGGAAAATTAAAGAAGAAGTTTATGTATGTCAACCTCCGGGCTTTGAGGACAATAAACATCCTAATTGGGTGTATAAGCTTGATAAGGCTCTTTATGGGTTAAAACAAGCTCCTAGAGCCTGGTATGAGACATTATCAAACTTTCTTCTAGAAAATAATTTCACTAGAGGCTCCATAGATAAGACTTTATTCATTAAGAAAGCTGGGCAGCATAATCTACTTGTTCAAATTTATGTAGATGACATCATTTTTGCATCCTCTGATCCAAAGTTGTGTGATGCCTTTACAAAGTTGATGCAACAGAAGTTTGAAATGAGTGCCATGGGAGTTACATTCTTTCTGGGGTTGCAAATCAAACAAAAGGCTGATGGAATTTCATTCATCAGTCCAAATATACAAAAGATCTTTTGCAAAAGTTTGATTTACAAAACTGTAAGCTTGTTCTACTCCCATGTGCAGCACCACACAACTGGATACAGATCAGAAAGGTAAAGTGGTTGATGAAACACTTTACAGATGTATGATTGGGTCCTTGATGTATTTAACAGCTTCTAGACCAGATATTATGTTTGCTACATGTGTTTGTGCTAGATTTCAGGCTGCACCTAAAGAGTCTCATCTGATTGCAGTCAAGAGGATCTTTAGATATCTGCAAGGCACTCCATCTCTAGGTTTATGGTATTCTACCGGACATTCTGGTAAATTAGTTGCTTTTTCTGACAGTGACTATGCAGGGTGTAAGTTGACCAGGAAATCAACTTCTGGTGGATGTCAATTCCTAGGCAACTGCTTGATTTCTTGGCAGAGCAAGAAACAGACCTCAGTTGCTACATCAACTGCTGAAGCAGAGTACATTGCGCTGCAAGTTGTACATCTCAGGTACTCTGGCTTCAAAACCAACTTTTGGATTATGGCATTACAGAGACTAAGACTCCATTGTTAATGGATAGTGCTTCAGCTCTTTGCATTGTCAAAAATCCAGTCCAGCACTCTAGGACCAAACATATAGAGATCAGACATCATTTTATAAGGGATTGTTTTGAAAAAGGTCTGATTGATCCTAAGTTTGTGCCTAGTGCTGATGAGCTTGCAGACATTTTTACTAAGCCTTTGGATAGTTCAACTTTCCAAAACCTGGTGTTAAGGCTTGGTATGCTGCAGCTAGAATAAGTGACAACTACTGATGATCTTAGTAATAAGTACTGATGATCATTAGTACCTATGTCACATATAAGTACTGATGAGCTCTTTTACCCTCAGTAGTTTTTATAACTACTGAAGGCTAAATGTCTCACAAGTACTGAAGTACTTCATCTGTTCTAAACTACTGATGTAGTTACAACTACTGATGCAGTTACAACTACTGCAATCAGTAAAAACAGATAAGTACTGATGTCCTATGAAACAACTGAAATCAGCCAAAAAGACTGATGAATGTGTTGAGGACAGTATGAAACAGCTGAAAAGCTAAGAATTGACGAAAACAGCTGAAGAGAACTTCTCTTCAGTCGTTTGTACAACTGCTGTTTCATTCTAAACAACTGAAGCAAAACCATGTCTTCAGTAGTTTTTATAACTACTGATGACTAATACCAAGTCTTCAGTTGTTTACAACAGCTGATGACAAAACCACTGTCTTCAGTAGTTTCATAACTACTGATGACAAACACCAAGTCCTCAGTTGTTTCAATCATCTGAAGTCAAAACCACGGTCTTCAGTAGTTTTCTAACTACTGATGCCTAACACCACGACTTCAGCTGTTTCAACGTCTGAAAGGATAATACCATGTCAACGGTCGTTTAAACTACTGATGACTAACACCACATCCTTCAGTCGTTTCTTACCCGTACCCTATAAATATCCCTAACCTAAGCTCTCAATGCTTCATCTTCTTCAAACCTAACGTTCCTCTCCAAAACTTCCCTCTTCTCCATGGCGTCCATGCAAATTAAACCGCGACACAACTGTGTTGCCTACCTCACTAAATCGCCCATCTGGACTAAGTTCGATACTGCTATCGATCTTATGGTTCAGTCCCAATACAACACGGCATTTCTTCTGAATCCCATACTACATGCCGAATCCTTGCACCAATTTGGATGAACGTTACTGTTACCACTGGGAGAACACACACCATCCCTCCAGTCGGTCGTAAACAACAAAGAAGTAGTCATCACTCCTGCAATAATCCGCAAAATTCTTCATCTGAATGATGCTAGTTCTCCTGCTGGATATCCAAGGGCACCACTGATCTATCCTTTGCCCAACATGGATATCAAGGCGATCTCAGTGCCTCCACTATCTTGAAGAAACACTTTAATGACGCTGAGCGCCTAATCTTTCACATGGTGAATGTATGTTTGGCCCCTAAGACGTCGTCTTGGGATCAAATGTCGACGAAATGGCAGCAGGTAATGTATTCTATCCTTGAGCAACAACCACTAAACTTTTCAGAAATAATATTTCAGAGCTCAAGATATGGCTCAAAAACTAACTGCCAACCGTTGGATACTTTATCCACGGTTCATAATGGCCATTATTACAGACCAGCTTAATGCTGAGGGACTTGTTGGCTTGGGAGTCCCTGCTACGGCTGTTCTGCCGGAAGTATACTCCCGGCACAACTCTGACCAGACACTAAAATGGCTGCCAAGCTGCGAAAACCCACGCAGCTGGAACCCACAGCCACCACCTCCAAATCAAAAGTCCCCACCAAACCCACCAAAAAGAAACCCAAAACGGCTACTCAGGGAATTGAGTCCCCTGAGGATGCCCCTGCAACACAAACGCAGGATATATCCACTAGTCCAAACCCCCTAGTGGATACAATGACTCTTCCAGCCATAGCCGCTCAGGCTTCCTCTCAACAGGAGCCTGCAGCAACCACAAAAGGGGTACCTACATATCTGGGATCTTCCTCACTTGAGGGGATTGCCATTGAAGAGCACCAACCTCCCCAGGTGCACACTGCTTCTATCCCTTCACCCCAAACAACCGCCCCTCACAGCCCAACTTTAATAGTTGCACAAGTGCTGACTCAACTGCACTCCTCACCCCCTCCCCAGCAACCACTTACTACTGGGAATACCTCTACAATTGAGGGGGAGGAACACAGTGCACTTGAGAACCCACAGCACAGGGGTTTACCACTTCTATCTCCTGGTGTAGACAGGGAGCTTAGAATATCTAGTGAGGCTGCCACCTCCTCTGACTCAGCACATGATCAGAATGAGGCTGGTAACATTGCTAAGACCTCACTAGAGGCAACAGCTGATGATGGACCTGTCCTGAGGCTGGAAGTCCCCAGTACCAAGCACAAGGGGCACATGCATCAACTGGTCTACACCCAGTGCATGTAAATCCTGCTCTAAGCAGGAGGTCAGATGATTCAGCTTCGGCTGATGATGACCTGGGCTTTTTCTACGATGTTCTTGCCCAGAACACAATCCTTGAAGAGAAAGTCAGTAGGCTGCAAAACCTACTTGATCAACTCTCCCAAGGAGAAAGACCATCTGCCTCTACCCACCCACAGATGGCACCTTCACTTGAAGGTTCCCCAAACACTGAGCCACTCCAAACTCAACCACCTGCCTGCTTCAGGCCCTACTTCTCAGGAACAGAACCCTCCTGAGCAAATAGGTGCTGTACTCCAAAATTCCCTCCCTCTCATCACACCCATAATCACTGATATTGTGACTAAAGCCATTGATGAGAGGCTTTCCTCAACTTTACAGCCCTTGATTGATGCTGCTGTCCAAAAGACTCTTTCTGCGGTACAAACCCCTTCCTCCAATGCATCCAAAAAGGGGGAGAGTACTGCAGTGAAAGAAAAGAAGAGGAAAAGATCCGAGAAAAGAAGGAAGCGAAGCAAGCCCAAAAGGAGGAGAAAGAACAGCAACCAATGCTCACCTACAAGCGAAAGAAGGTGTGCTGATGATCACATTGCTGAAGATAAAGCCTTGGAGCTACTGATAAAAGAGGCTGATGCCGAACACAGCAGATCAATGGACAACATCATTGATCAGCTGTTTAGGCAAGGCCATGACACCAATAAACTTGACTCTGAGATTCGACGACTAGAGATTGAAGAAATCCAGAATAGATGGGCAAGTTATGAAGTGTTAGAAAGAGAAAGGCTTGAAATCATGATTATTTATTGCAAAATATCTTGGAAGATCAATGATCGAAATCAAAGCTTGGTCCAGGCAGTATCTTGGCAATCACCACCAAGATCTGTTCGTCTGAAGCATATACTAAGGGGATTGTTATTGAAGCTTTGAATGAAGCGGGTGCTGGGAGCAGGACTGAGCTAGCCAAGCAATCAAAAGCCACACTCACCTCAAGGATGCTAGAACAGCCTGTCAACATTCCCGCACCAAACCACCAAAACACAACCCACCAAACCAACTCCCTTACCCTCAAACCCCATAGCCGTGATATACCCTTGAAGAAGAGAGAAGGATTGAGGCTAGAAGATGATGAAGAAGATGATGAAGATAGGCTGCCGCTCTCAGCTGTGATTCAGTTGCCTAAGGCCACAAGTCACTCCTCAGCAATTACTCCTGAAGTCCAGAGACAAATGGTTAAAGTGAAGCTAGAAGAAGAAGAGCTTCATAAACAGCATGATGAGGAATTGCTGAAGAGAGTTGACAAAGCTTATGCAGCCACATCTTCTATCATCAATATGAAGAAGCAAGCCCTCAGACTTTACACTCTCAGGCATACCTTTCAATATCAAAAGGAAAGAGTGAGGATTTGGCCTGATCCCAGGGTCTCTCACAGAATTCATAAGAAAAATATACCTCAGAGATACATTGGCCAGGTGAAAAAGATCGTAGATGAAGTGATCTCTCTGGTCTTTGTAGTTTCACCCTGGGAAATCCTAGAAGACTTCAAGAAGGCCTACAAAGCTAATCTAACCCCTCAGAAGATCGAAAGAAAACAAAATAGTGAAAAAGGGTTTAGTTTACAAGAGCTTGAGGAAGTCAGGAAAAATGAGCTCCAGTTGTTCCTAGAGGTAATCACCCGATGAGTTTGCTTACAGAATAATAACAACTGTGAGCTAAAGAATGGGAAACAGGCAAATACCTGTCTGAGTATTATGGGCCTGAATCATTGTTTGAAGGAGGTGCTGAAGAGCTAACCATGGAGGAACAATCACCTTCCTTGAGGCCTACACAAGAGAGTCGTACAGACTCATTATGGGGAAGTGAATCTCATGAATGGGATAACAACTCTGTGTCCTGTTCCCCAAAACAGAGTTCCCATTCATACTCTGCCAAACAAATATTTGAGGTTTCTTCCCAGGCCGGAGCTTACATGGGTCATCTTCTCTACTGATCAAGAAGGAAAAAGACCAACATCTTGCCAACAATAAGTGGGACAACGAATAATTTAGAGGTTTTGGCTGCATTGGTTCAGGGGGAGTTTGTTGGACCAAAAGAACCAATGAGCCAAGATCAGAAAACCTCTAAGTCCCACATGGTATCACAACAACTGCTGAAAGCCTCATCAGCAGTTTGACAAGTGCTGAAGACTTCAACAGCTGAAGATCAAGTGCTGAAGACTTCAACAGCTGAAGAACTAAAGTGCTGAAGTACAACAGCTGAAGAACACAAGTGCTGAAGCTGAAAGACCTAAGTACTGAAGTACAACAGCTGAAGAGTTTACAAGTGCTGAAGATCAACAACTGATGTACAAAGCCTGAAGACAAAGACTGAAGACATCAGCTGATGATATCTACTGAAGTCATCAGCTGATGAAACATCTGAAGGTCAAAGTCTGAAGATCAAGTACTGAAGCGTCAATAGTTTGTCACAACTGCTGAAGAGTACTTCTTCAGTAGTTGTGATATCAGTAGTTTTGTATTTGTAGTTTCAGTAGTTTTATGTTTCAGTAGTTTTGTAAAACGACTGAAGAGCTTGTTCTTCAGTCGTTGTAGTTTCAGTAGTTTTATATTTTGTACTTAACACTCTGATATGTTCTCAGTAGTTGTGAACATTTCAGTAGTTTGTTAAAAGTTAGTTATTTTTGTATTAGATCTGCCAGTTGTCACTTTCCGTGATAACAGCAGTGATTGTTGCACTCTATATAAGGAGTGACAACCTATTGTAATACTTGTATGAATGAATGGAATGAATGAATTATTTGATTAGAAATATTCTACATCTATAAACATTCCTTGAAATCAGAAATATATATTCTCTCCCTATAACCGTATGCGCTCTTAATGCATACAAGTATCGATTGCTTGCTACAATTTGTCTAATTCTTGTTCATATTCCGCTGCTTTGAACTCTAATACATCGAACTTGTGATCACTGATCCTGTCAACCACACCCAAACAACTCCTTACCCCTCAAACCACACCATGATGCACCTAGCGAAGAAAGAAAGGTGTTGAGCTGGAAGAAGAAGAAGATGATGTGAATACAGGCTGCCGATCTCAGCTGTTCGCAGTTGCCTAAGCCAAAGATCTCTCTCTTGCAAAACTCCTGAGCACAAACAGATGTAATCAAAGTGAAATTGGAAAGAAGAACAACACAGATTGCACGATGAAGAGTTATTGAGGAGAGTAGATAAGCATATGCAGGCCACTTCCTCCATCATTAATTGAAAAACAAGCTCAGAGGATTTATACTCTTAGACATACTTTTCAGTATGGCAAGAAGAGTAAGAATTTGGCCTGATCCCGGGTGGCTCATAGAATACAAAAGAAAATATCCCTCAAGATACAATGGGCAAGTGAAAAAGATGTAGATAAGTGATCTCCTTAGCCTTATATCTCACCCTGGGAAATCCTGGAAGATTTCAAAAGGCCTACACCTCAAAATGCCCCCACAAAAGATGCTAGAGAACAAATGATCAAAAAGGGGCTGGTGTATAACAGGCTGATGAGATCAAAAGGATGAGTTACCACTGCTATTAAAGGTCATCATCCTGATGAATGCTTACAGACAGTTACAACAATGTACTCAAAAATTGAACAGGTCAAATTCCTGTCTTAGTACCATGGGCCTGAAGGATTCTTCGATGGTGAGGCAGTGGAGCTCACCATGGAGGAACAAATTGTATTTTTGGAGGCCTACACTAGGGAATCCTACAAGCTCATAATTGGGAAGTCAGTCTCATGGATGGGGGAACAGCTCAGTGTCCAATTCCCCAATACAGAGCTCCCATCCATACATTGCCAATCAAATCATCAGAGACTCATTCCCAGGCCAGTGCTTATATGGGTCATCTTCTCAACAGATCAAGAAGGAAAAAGACCAACCATTCTACCAACAATAAGTGGGGAAATAAATCAATTAGAGGTTTTGGCTGCATTGGTTCAGGGGGAGTTTGTTGGACCAAAAGAACCAATGAGCCAAGATTAGAAAACCCTTAAGTCCCACATGATATCACAACAACTGCTGAAGGCTTCATCAGCAGTTCGACAAGTGCTGAAGACTTCAACAGCTGATGATCAAGTACTGAAGACGTCAACAGCTGAAGACTAAAGTGCTGAAGTTCAACAGCTGAAGACTAAAGTGATGAAGCTCAACAGCTGAAGAACACAAGTGTTGAAGCTGAAGACTAAAGTGCTGAAGTCCAACAGCTGAAGAATACAAGTGCTGAAGCTGAAGACCAAAGTACTGAAGTTCAACAGCTGAAGAGTCCACAAGTGCTGAAGATCAACAACTGATGTACAAGGTCTGAAGACAAAGACTGAAGACATCAGCTCACGACATCTGCTGCAGACATCAGCTGATGAACGTCTGAAGTTCAAGTCTGAAGACCAAGTGCGGAAGTTTGAGTAGTTTGTCACAACGGCTGAAGAGTACTTCTTCAGTAGTTGTGTTATCAGTAGTTTTATGTTTTTACTTTTAGTAGTTTTGTAAAACGACTGAAGAGCATGTTCTTCAGTCGTTGTAGTTTCAGTAGTTTCTTTTCAGTAGTTGTAGTAACTAATAACACTTAGTATTTTTGTAAGAAGATGTTAGCTGTTTTGACATCTTTAGTAGTTGTGTTTCAGTTGTTTAAATAATTCTGTTAGATGTCACTATCAAGTGACATCAGCAGACGTCACATCTCCTATATAAGGAATGTTCCACCATGACATTCCTATATAAGGGATGATTGAACTGATTGTAAGTGTGACATTTTGCCACCATGAAAGCATGTGATTGAATGAAATATTCTTTTTGCAGAAAACTTTCTCTCTATATAACTAATTCTGTTCATTGTAATATCTTTGGTATTCTTGCTCGAATTGTGCTAGTTGGTACTCTATTCTGCCGCTGAAATCATTCTAATCGATCAAACTAGATGCTGAGATCCTATAAAATGTTGACCTAATTTCTTGTAACCGAAGCGTGTGCGTGAATGAAAACATTCTCTTTGCAGAAAACTTTCTCTCTCTATAACCGTCATTGTTTGATTGAACATTCATATTATTCTTGCTTAAATTTCGTCTAATCTTGTTCTATTCCGCTGCAAATGTTAGTCTAATTGATCAAACTAGATCCCGATCCTTTCAAATGGTATCAGAGCTGGTTAATCATTGATCGATTTAACAATTGATCATTAAACTGCTATTTTGATATCTAAGTTTGATTGAATTAGCAAATTGCAAGAATTGGTTATAGAGTTTGATTTTCTGTTGCTTCTGGTGAATTAATTTGAGATTCGTCTTGTTTCAAACTTTGTTGTTGTGTTTTGGAGCTGGATCTGTTAAAATTTCATTGAACCTGTTTGAACTGTGAAAATGGCTACATCAATCAATGATCCTCACAATACTGGCTCCTCAACAAAGCCTCTGATGGTTGTTAGGAGTGAGTATAACATATGGCAACGCCGAATGCTCCATCACCTGTCTATCAACAGTTCAGGTTGTTGGAAATATATGGTTCATGGACCATATAAGCCTATGGTGAGTAATCCGGAAACCAATGAGATGGTTCCGAAGAAGAAAGAGCAATACTCACATGAAGATCTGAAACTGTTTGAAATTGATGCTAAAGCCCATGGATTCTGGCTATGGCACTGCCTAATGAAATCTATTCTAGACTTATGCATCATGAAACTGCTCATGATCTCTGGGTTGCTCTGAAAGAACAATTTGGAGGAACTGATGAGGTCTTGGCAAACAATAGAGAGATCCTTGCCCAGCAATATGAGACATTCTCTCATAGAAAGGGTGAGTCACTGACTCAACAGTTTGAGCGATTTTACTATTGATATCTGAGCTGAAAATGGTTAAACATGAATATACAAACAGTCAGATGAACAACAGATTCGTCAGATCCCTTCCTAAGAGATGGGACACATATACTATTGTCCTACGCTCCAGTGCAAATCTTGACAATCTATCTCTCATCCAACTTCATGGGAAATTGTTAACATTTGAAAGAGAGATAGAACAAAGAAGGAAACTGGCATCATCTGGGAAGCTCACTCATGATTATGTATCAGGGAATACTGCTCTAGTCGGTCATGAGTCAGAATATGCTACATCAAAAAGTTCTTATGATGAGCATATAGATTTCTCTTCAAACAGTGGAGATCCTGCTTTTGTTGGTGTTGATAGTAATTTAGGGTGTAGTAGTGATAATTTGGGATTTTTGATGGATGATTTGAAATGAATTGCTTATGATGATATGGAAGAGATGGATATTTTGAGCCAAATGGCATTAATCAATATCAGATCTCAAAAATTTAACAAAAGGACTGGTAGAAAATTCCTGGTCTCTCGGGAAAAACCAAAGTTGGTTTTGACAAGAGCAAGTTGAGGTGTCACAAGTGCCATAGACTTGGACATTTTGCAAGAGAGTGTAGATCATCTGGATCAAACTCTTCTGCACCCTTTGTGACCTTTCCAAGAAATAGCTCCCAAAATGAAGGGCAACATTCTACCAATTCTAGTCATCATTCACAAATTCAATCATCTCCTGCATATTTTGTCCCTCAAGGTCAATGCCATATCCTTATCCCTGTTTTTACATGCTTCAGTCCAATCAGGTTCCTGTACCCATAGCTCAACAACCACATGCCCTACCTGAGCCTCAAACATCTCAATCTCAATCACATCAATGCTTTTTCAAACCTGCAGTTGTTGACTGGAGTAGCTTACTAGATAATATTTATGGTTATCCTGAACAAGTGTTTAATAGGTGCTGGTCAACATCATGGTGAAAATACTTTTGGAAATCTTGCTCTTATGGCCCTGGAGTCTAGTGATGGTTCATGCTCAAATGCTTCATCATCACAAGTACCACAGGTATGTTCTGAGGCTAAGGCCAAGTTGTGTTCTAAGTCATGCATAGCTGCTTTTGTCTCAACTAGAGAAGCAAATGTAGCTTTAATTAATCAAAATCTTGACCTACAGAAAGTGATTTCAAAAAGAAAAGTTGAGTTTGAGTCTGTCTTAAAAGAAAAGATGATGAGATTTACAAATTAAAATACCAAATCACTAATGAAAAGGCAAAGGTAGAGGTCATTTTAAAGAATCATAAGAATCTCAAAGAAACACTTGCACCTACCCAAGTAGAGTGTTAACGCTGGGTAACATCCTGCAAGAGGTTTGAAATGCTTCTCAGTAGGCAAACTACTTCAAATGTGAAGTTTGGGATTGGGTATAATCACACTATACCTCCTATAGATTTTACTCCCAAGATAGAAGTAAAATCTGAAGGTGAAAGCAATTCCTAAACCACATCATCATGTGTCTCATCTTCAAGTGATAATCCAAAATCAGAGGATGAAGTCAGTATTAGTACCATAGCTAATCAATCTGCTCATGGTCTCACTGCTGATAAACACATGATCAGAGAAAAGCTGAGCACTTCAGGTGTTCTCTCACAAAGTATTCTAAGTACTGAAGGGCAAGCAACAACACTGAATAGCATTTCAAACCAAATAAAAACAAACATGGTTTGACAACTGCTGTAGAATCTATCAGGAAATCCAAAAGTACTCATAGAAAACTTCTGAAGAACAAGTCTTTAGTTGTTACAAATCCTTCAGTACGTAACATAAGTACTGAGAGGAAGAAAGTACTGAAGAACACACCTTCGGTAGTTTCATCTTCTTTAGCAGTTGAACAACAGAAGATGAAGAAAAAGGCATATGAAATATGTGGTCTATTCAATCATCTCACTGATGAATGTTGGTACAGAAAGGGTTCTAAATTCAACAAAGATAAAATCATTAAAAATAAAATTAATAAAATGAAAGTTGAATTTGAAACCAAGTTTGTGACACAAACATCCCAATCTAATAACCCAAAGGTCCTACAAAAATCTAAAAAGAAGGAAGGGGTTTATCATAAAACAGCTGAAAGTATTCGTCATGGAATATCAAAACACGAGACTAAGTCTGTGTCTTTCAAAAAGGAGGACATGGTGAGTCACGGGAACCTATCAAAAACAAGTACTGATGTGTCCGCTGAACTGAAGGCTTTAACAACCAATCAGACATAACTTGTTATGATGGTTCAACATCTGTTGGGGAGAGTTAACCAAATAGATGTACCTGTGATTAAACCACTAAAAAGGAAAACTAAGCCAAAATCAAAGGATTCCTTTTCAACACCATCTCCACCTTCAAAGGCAGTTAATCATGACAAATCAGTTAGTATAAAATCTATTGATGAGAACAGACCCAAAACCAAAATGGTTTGGGTCTCAAAAGCTAACTAGTTTGTTATGGCAAATGCAGGGTTCTTCAGCATGTCATAGAAGCATCTGGTATGTGGATAATGGAGGATCTATGCATATGACTGGGAGCATTTCTCTTCTTCATGACTACTCTCAAGGAAAGAAGGGATTTGTTTCTTTTGGTAATGATGCTAAGGGTTACATCATCGGCAAAGGCTTTATGCCAAATGGTGAGATAAGATTTGATGATGTTAACCATGTGGAGAATCTCAAGTACAACTTGTTGAGGGTCAGTCAAATATGTGATAAAGGGCATGTTGTAGTTTTCACCAGTCAAAACTATCGGATTCTATCTTCCAATGTTTTGAGAATGATTGACAAGATATTAGATGAATATACTCTCCTGAAGGCCAACAGGATTGGAAGAGTATATGCCTTATACTTATCAAAGAAAATTGATTTAAAAGGCCATCCATGTCTGT
Organism: Flaveria trinervia; assembly: GCA_025506515.1. Classification (NCBI taxonomy): domain Eukaryota; kingdom Viridiplantae; phylum Streptophyta; class Magnoliopsida; order Asterales; family Asteraceae; genus Flaveria; species Flaveria trinervia. The sequence continues at coordinate 42,727,374 of CM046456.1, forward strand.
TCTCTAAGGCCTCTCCTCAGAAATCTAAACTATGGCACAGAAGGCTTGGTCATGTGAATCTTAAAAACATGAACCAGCTTATCCATCATGGTTTAGTGACAAGTCTGCCATTAAAGGAGTTCAAATGTGATGACAACTGTTATGCTTGTTTAAAAGGAAAGCAACACAAAGTATCATTCCCTCTAATAGAAGAACCAAAGCCAATTGCCTGCTTGCAATTACTGCATATGGATCTTTTTGGTCCAGTAAGAGTGATGAGCATGGCAAAGAAAAAATATTGTCGAGTAATTGTGGATGATTATTCCAGATTTGTATGGACTTTCTTCTTACATTCAAAAGATTAGGTTGTTCAAATCATCATCTACTTTGTGTTGCATGTGGAAAAGTAGTACTCACTTCCAGTCAAGGGTGTGAGGAGTGATAATGGCACAGAATTTAGAAACCATACACTTGATGAATTCTACTTATCTAAGGGAATCAAGAGGCAGTATAGCATTCCAAGAACTCCTGAACAAAATGGAGTGGTGGAGAGAAAGAATAGGACCCTTATTGAAGCCCCAAGGTCAATGTTGGTTGATTCTAGTTTGCCACTAACCTTTTGGCTGAAGCTGTCAACACAGCTTGCTATGTGCAAAATAGAGTGTTAGTAAATCAGAAGTTGATGAAGAGTCCTTATGAAGTGTTACATCATTTGGCCCCTCTAATTTCCTTTTTTAGAGCTTGTGGATGTCCCTGTTACATTCTTAACACAAAGGATCCACTTCAGAAGTTTGAATCAAAGGTGGATGCAGGGTACTTTGTTGGGTATTCATCTACTTGCAAGGCATACATAGTTTTTAATTATAGAACAAAGATAGTTGAAGAAGCCTTGCATGTAAAGTTTAATGAATCTCCAAAGGAGAAATCCCACAAAACCCTGTGGAGTTATTTGATTTGGACATACTGCAATATGTTCCTTATCAGCCTCCAGCTGTTGCAGATTCTGTGAATCCATCATCTCCTGCAACTAGTCATCCATCTGATGGTACAAATGCAAGGTTTAGTGATCACCTGCCTGGGTCTACTAACCTTGATGTTCCTGTAGCTTCAACAGTTCCATCCACAACAAATGCTGATGCTCTGATTCGTGTACTTTATTTGAATTGCCATCTCATTCTAGGTTTCAATAGTCTGAATCAACATCTGTTGCTGTTGAATCTCCTACAAACACTTGCACAGATCTTATTGAGTACCAAGAACTGAAGAGTCACCCTATGTCTCACATCATTGGTGACATCAATGCTGGTGTCTCAACTAGAAGTCAATTGTCCAAATTCTGCTTTTATGCTCTCTTTATCAGTCATCAAGAGCCAAAGAACTATCATATTGCATTAAGAGACAATGGATGGGTTGAAGCCATGCAACTTGAGCTTCTTCAGTTTCAAAAGCAGCAAGTGTGGGAACTGGTTCCTCTACCCCAAGGTAAGTGTGCAATAGGCACTAAATAGGTGTTTAGGAAAAAAAACTGATGAAAAAGGTCAAATTGTCAAGAACAAGGCCAGATTGGTTGTACAGGGGTTTTCACAAGAAGAAGGTATTGATTATGATGAAACCTTTGCCCTTGTAGCCAGACTGGAGGCAATCAGATTGTTCTTAGCTTATGCTGCTTTCAATAATCTGAAAGTTTTCAAATGGATGTGAAAAGTGCATTCTTATATGGTAAAATAAAAGAAGATGTTTATGTGTGTCAACCAGCAGGTTTTGAAGATCATAAACATCCAGATTGGATGTATAAGCTTGATAAGGCTCTTTATGGGTTAAAACAAGCTCCCAGAGCCTGGTATGAAACACTGTCTAACTTTCTTCTTCAAAATACTTTCACTACAGGCTCCATAGATAAAACTTTGTTCATTAAGAAAGTAGGCATGCATAAGCTCCTTGTTCAAATTTATGTAGATGATATTATTTTTGCATCCTCTGATCCACAGTTGTGTGATGCCTTTACTTAGTTGATGCAACAAAAGTTTGAAATGAGTGCCATGGGAGAATTACAGTTCTTTCTAGGTTTGCAAATCAAACAAATGGCTGATGGAACTTTCATTCATCAGTCAAAATATACAAAGGATTTGTTGAAAAAGTTTGATTTACAAAATTGTAAGCCCTGTTCTACTCCTATGTGCTGCACCACACAACTGGATGCTGATCAGAAAGGTAAAGTAGTTGATAAAACTCTTTACAGATGTATGATTGGTTCCATGATGTACCTTACAGCTTCTAGACCATACATTATGTTTGTAACTTGTGTCTGTGCTAGATTTCAGGTTGCACCTAAAGTATCCCATATGATTGCAGTCAAAATGATCTTTAGATACTTGCAAGGAACGCAATCTCTAGGACTTTGGTTCCACTGGACACTCTTGCAAATTAGTTGCTTTCTCTGATAGTGACTATGCACGGTGTAAATTAAATAGAAAATCAACCTTTGGTGGATGCCAATTCTGGGCAATTGTTTAGTTTCGTCGCAGAGTAAGAAACAAACTTCAGCTACTACATCCACTACTGAAGCAGAGTACATTGCTGTTGCAAGTTGTACATCTCAGGTACTCTGGCTTCAGAATCCATTACTGGATTATGACATTGCAGAGACTAAGACTCCTTTACTGATGGACAGTGCTTCAGCTCTTTGTATTGTTAAGAATCATGTCGAGCATTCTAGGACCAAACATATTGAGATTAGACATCATTTTAGCAGGGATTGTTATGAAAAAGGTCTCATTGATCCAAAGTTTGTTCCTAGTGCTAATGAGCTTGCAGATATATTTACTAAGCCTTTGGACAGTGCAACTTTCAAAAATCTTGTGCTAAGGCTTGGTATGCTGCAGCTAGAACGATTTGACAACTACTGATGATCTTAGTTTACAAGTACGAATGAGCATTAGTATACACCTGTCATAAATAAGTACTGATAAGTTATTTTCTCTTCAACAGTTTTCATAACTACTGAAGACTAAATTACTTAAAAGTACTGAAGTACTTTATTTGTTGAAAAGTACTGATGTAGTTACAACTACTAATGTGGTTACAACTACTCATGTCTGTTCTAACAGATTATTGATGACCAATGAAACATCTGAAAATTAGATAGTCTACTGAGTAAGTGTTAAGGTCAATGAAACAACTGAGATCTGTGAATTGACGACAACAACTGATGAGAAATTTCTCTTCAATTGTTGCAAACAACTGCTATTTCATTTCAAAACAACTGAAGCCAAAACCAAGTCTTCAGCAGTTTCAAACTACTTATGACTAACACCAAGTCTTCAGTTGTTTACAATATCTGAAAGTTAAAACCATGTCTTCAGTCGTTTTCTAACAACTGATGACTAACACCAAAACTTTCAGTTGTTTTCTTTCAGCCGTTTCATAACCTATAAATACCAAACCCTAACTTCAAACTTTTCATACGTCGTTTTCCAAACTTTCATCTTCCATTAATGGCGACCATGCAAATCAAACCACGACACAACTGTGTTGCCTACTTCACAAAATCGGCTTTTGGACTAATTTGATGATGCCATTGATTTGATGGTTGATTCCCCGTATCAAACTGCATTTCTTCTGAATCCAACCATTTATCTCGATACCCTTCGCCAATTCTGGACAAATATCACTGTCCATACTGGTGAGAATGATGTCGCGATCACTCTCCAGTCATTCGTAAACCAGAAGAAGGTGGTCGTCACTTCTGCTATCATTCGCCAAACCCTAGATTTGAATGATGCCACCTTTGTCACCAAATACCCGAAGGGCACCACTGATCTATCACTCATCAACCATGGGTATGAGGGCGACCTAAGTGCAACCACCATTCTGAAGAAGCACTTTCATGATGTTGAACGCCTAATCTATCATATAATCAATGTCTGCCTTGCCCCCAAATCCTCTTCATGGGATCAAATGTTATCCAGGTGCCAGCAGGTATTGTCTTCTATCCTTGAACGCAAAAGCTTAAATTTTTCTGAAATTATATTTTTGGAATTAAAATATCTGGCAATGAAACCTGTGGCTAACAGATGGATATTATATCCAAGGTTTCTTATGGCCATAATCATAAATCAATTAAAATCTAATGGCCCTGTTGGCCTTGGAGTCCCTACTGTTGTAGTTTTACCTGAGGTATACTCCAGACACAACTCTGACCCAAAACTCAAATAGGCTGCCAAACTGCTAAAACTCAAGTAGAAGGAACCCACAGCCTCCTCCTTCTCCAGATCCAAAGTCCCCTCCAAACCACAATCCAAACAAAACAAAAAGGCTACTCAGGGAGTTGAGTCCCCTGATGATGCCTCTACAACACAAAGGCAGGATGAAACTACAGGTAGTAATCCCCCTGTAGTTTCCACGACTCTACGAGTTGAAACAGCTCAGGTATCCTCTCAACATGATACTGATGCAACCAAAAATGGGGAAACCACATTACTGGAATCTCTCTCACTTGAGAAGATTGCCATTAAGAGCACCATTCACCCCAAGTGCAATCTTCTTCACACTTATCTCCCATTAAAGTCACCCCTACAAGCCTAACTGTGGGTATTGCACAAGTGCTGACTCAACTACACTCCTCTACCCCTCCTCACAAACCTATTACCACTTGGAAAACCTCAACAGTTGAAGGAGAGGATTATAATGTGGCTGATAACCCACAGCACAGGGAATACAGAGCTTAATCTCCTTGTGTGGAGGAGGAGATTCGAACATCTGGTGAGGCTGGCTCTTCTCCTATTTCAGCATATGAACATGATGTAGGTGCTATCATCTCTAAGACCTCACCAGAGGCAACTGCCAATGAAGGACATTATCCTGAGGCAGGAAGTCCCTAGTTCCAAGAAATAGGGGCACATGTGAATACTGATCTACACTTAGCACATGTTCATCCTGATTTAATCAGGAGGTTAGATGATTCAACAAAGACTGATGATGACCTGGGCTTTTTCCTTGATGTTCTCGCCCACAACACCATTCTTGAGGCTGAGGTATGCAAACTACAAGAACTGCTTGCCAAATTATCACAAGAATCAAGTCCTTCTGCCCAAATTCACCCACAGATGGTAGCTTCTTTTGAAGCTCTCCCAAACACTGAGCCACTCCCAACAACTATGCCACCAGCCTCTGATTCAGGCACCATTTCTCAGGGACAGAACCCCTCTGAGCAACTGGTTGCTGCCTTTCAATCCTCCTTACCTCTTATCACTTCCATCATCACTAACACTGTGCATCAAGCCATTGCTGAGAGGCTTTCCTCAGATCTTCAAACCTTAGTTGATGATGTTATTTCTAAGAGACTTTCTGACATTCAACCCCTGAACCCAATGCAACTAAAAAGGGGGAGTCTAAGCCAGTGAAAGCAGACAAAAGAAAGAGAGTTGAAGAGGAATAAGAAAAAGAGAAGAAAGGAAAAGAGATGATCACATACAAGAGAAAGAAGAATGCTGAACAGACTGAAGATGATAAAAAGTTAGAAGAACTGATGAGCAACATAGCAGATCTATGTATAAGATCATTGATCAACTCTTTACATAAGGCTTTGACATAGCCAAACTTGACTCTGAAATCAGAAGGCTAGAGATTCAAGAGATTGAACATAGATGGGCAAGTTGTAGTGAGAAAGAAAGGGAAAGGCTGGAAGCTATGATAAGATTCATGTCAAAGCATTGGGAAGATCAATCATTGAAGTGAAGTCATGGTCCAGAGACAGTATTTTGGACATAACCACCAGAATCTATTCTTCTGATGTATTCAACAAAGGATTGATCATAGAAGCTCTTCATGAAGCTAGTGCTGGGAAAAGGTCGGATATGGCAAAGTTATCCAAAGCCTGACTCACAACCAAGATGCTAGAGCAGCCTGTACAATCTCCAACACCAAAACAACCAACTCCACAACCCTCAAAACCAACTCCTCTACCGAAGAAACCTACTCAAACCACTACCAATGATGCACCCAAGAGGAAGAGAAGGGTGTTAAGGATGGAAGAAGAAGAAGAAGATGATGAGGATAATAGTCTGCCAATCTCTGCTGTTCTTAAAATAAAGATGCCTAAGCCCAGGAGTCAACCACCAAAAATACACCTGACATCCAACGGCAAATGGTAAAAGTGAAACTTGAAGAAGAAGAACAACACAAATAACATGATGAGCAGCTGTTAAGGATGGTTGATAAAGAGTTTCCTAAGTCTTCATCGATACAAGCTATGAAGAAACATGCTCAGAGGTTGTATGCTCTCAGATACACTTTTCAATATCAGAAAGAGAGAGTGAGAATTTGGCCTTACCCCAGAGTAAGTGACAGAATTCGTAAAAAGAATATTCCAAGTCGATACAATGGCCAAGTAAAGAAGATTGTAGATGTTGCGGTAATACTAGCCAATGTAACGTCACCTTGGAAATCCTTGAAGACTTCAAGAGAGCTTACAAGTCTAAGATGACTCCACAAACTTTACTAGAAAACAAAATGGTGAAGAAGGGGTTGATCTACAAGAAGCTTGAAGAAATAAGAAGAAATGAGCTCCAGTTGTTACTTGAAGGTACTCATCCTGATGAGTTTGCGTATAGAGAATTAACAACTGTGGAGCTAAAGAATGGAAAGAATGTTAAGTACTTATCAGAGTACTATGGGCTTGAGTTCTTCTTTGAAAGTGAAGCTCAAAAACTCACAATAGAAGAACAAGTTGTATTCCTTGAGGCCTATGTTAGAGAGTCTTACAGACTCATTATTGGGAAGTAGGTCTCATGAACGGGGTAACAGCTTTGTGTCCAATTCCCCAAGACAGAGTTCCCATTCATCCTTTGCCAATTAAACTTTCTGAAAACCTCTTCCCTGGTTTGAGCTTAATTTGGTGATTTCTGAGCTGATCCAGAAAATGTTTGTGCCAATAAGTGGGACTGCAATAATCTTAAAGGTTTTGGCTGCATCGGTTCAGGGGGAGTTTGTTGGACCAAAAGAACCAATGAGCCAGATCAGAAAAACCTTTAAGTCCCATAGACATCATAACAACTGAAGTGGTCTACAAAGTCTGAAGACAACAGCTGAAGACAAAGTCTGAAGACAAAGTCTGAAGACAAAGTCTAAAGACAAAGTCTGAGGACAACAGCTGAAGACAAAGTTTGAAGACAAAAGCTCAAGACACAGTCTTAAGACAACTGCTGAAGACAAAGTCTGAAGACCAAGTTCTCAGAAGTTGTCACAACAGCTAAAGTAGTCCCTTTCAGTAGTTGTGATGGTTTACTTTTCAGTACTTTGTAATCAATAGTTTTATTTTATGTAAAACATCTGAAGCTCTTACACTTCAGATGTTATAACTTAAGTAGTTTTATGTTAGCTTGTACTTAGCTTTTTGTGAAGGTGTCCTCAGTTGTTGTGGACATCTTCAGTAGTTTAGTCTCTTTCAGTTGTTTGTATAAATCAGTTAGATGTCACTATCAAGTGACATCAGCTAACGTCACATTCCTTTATAAAAGGAATGTTGACCTAATTTCTTGTAACCGAAGCGTGTGCATGAATGAAAACCTTCTCTTTGCACAAAACTTTCTCTCTCTATAACCATCATTGTTTGATTGAACATTCATATTACTCTTGCTTAAATTTCGTCTAATTCTTGTTCTATTCCGCTGCAAATCTTAATCTAATTGATCAAACTAGATCCCGATCCTTTCAACCCATGGGTGCTCAGAGAACTCCATAGACTCTTCTCCAAGTTTCTATTGAGATCCTCTCTAGATCAGCCTAGCCCTAACGCGGCTATGATGTACTTTGGAGCAGAATAGATTTAGAGGATATGTGAACCTTCTACCATTATGGAGGAAGTTGGTCAACCTAAGGTCCAAATGGAACCTGAGATTCAATTCGAACGGGAAATAAGGACTCATGGCCCAGCAATTGACAGTTGGGATAGAAACTGCACTCCCTCAAACTTCCGAAGTTTAAGTCAAAGCCTCGAAAGAACAACTTGAGTCTTCCGGAGCTGAAATAGAAGCTGCGCAAGGATTGTTCTCACTGTTCGAGGAACTAATCATCAAAGATGCAATTCTAGAGCTGGCATCTGTGGTGAATAGTTAGGACTTTCTCATTCAACCTCTACCTCAGACACCTTCACTACCTATCTCACAATCTGAATCCTCTCTCCAAGAACCACTAAAGTCTAGCACTTTAAAAGATGACAAAAGAAAGAAGAAAAGGACTAGGGAAGAGCTTCAGGAAGTGGAGAGGATTGAAAAGCTTAAAAGAAAAGGTAGACTTCGAACTGGAAAGTTGTTAGCTGCTAGTTCCAAAGCAGCTGCAACCAACCACGAGGCAATCAGTACTAAGAAGAAGGTAGAGATCATTGGTCAGCTCATCAAGCTTTGAGCTGCTAATGAAGACATACTACTGCTACCATTAGAGGAGTTGGTAGAGCTGGTAAAGGCATCCAGGTTGCAGAATGAACAACAAAAGGAAGCAGCACTGTTGGCGTTAGAGGAAGAAAAAGAAAGAGAAAAGAGGGAAGTTGGCATGCAACTCTGGAGGGAAATGATTCCTTTCGTAACCTCCCAAGGTTTCTCTCTTCAACAACTATCTCCACATAATAATGAGATGATCCTATGGCTCTTCAGCAAAGAGCAGAATCTACTGGAGAAGGATTGAAAGAAAACTGCAAGAGAAAAGTTGAACCAAATGAAGAAAAAGGAAGAATAAGTTAGGGTCACTACGACCATGAAAATAGGTGAGAAAGCTGGATGAAAAACTATCTCCGGGCTCAGGGCTTCTCTGGCAGGCAGGTGGGACCCATGTTTGAAAAGACATTCTAACGAATTGTCAGTGAAATCAAGGCTAACATTCTTTTGGTCAAAAGGAAAGAGATGTATAGAAGGGTATATGGGATGATCTTCAAGCCAACCACTCAACCCTAGCCCGAGCCAATTCCCTCACTATTCACCATCAAAACTGAACCCTACACACCTGAACCTACACCATCATCCATATCTATTTCCTTACCTCAACCACCCAAACTACCCATCCTTCAACCCAAAACACTTTCCAGAACCACTACATAACAATCTACCTAACAACCATGCTGCTAAACTTACAACCATGCTGCTAAACTTACATCTCTTGTGAAGAAGACTCTATCAAACTGACTTACATTAATGGATTTTCATGTTCCCTCATAAGAGATCAATTTCTTGACTTGCCCAGAGGAACACTAAACCATGTTGCTAAACTTCTTGGTCTCAACTCTGACACCTTAAATGATGAAGAGAAGAAATTAAGAAGAAGGGTGGTGATTCTGCTAGACACAAAGAAAGGAGACAAGATCCCAAGTCAGCCACTTGTTCCCAGAAAGAAAATCATCCAGTGGAGGTTCGATGAAGCCTCTCACAACTTTGTTGTGGAAAGAGAGAATGGAGAAAGTAACAGGCTGAATGCCTCCTCTCTGCTACACTTTAACATATTTGACATTGTTGAGTTAGCAGAGAAACTATTCTCCAATCCTTCCAACTTTGAAACTACTACTCATATCAGAAGTCATCTTAGCAGCATTCATCTTGCTGAGCTTACCACAAAGGAAAGGATTGAAGAAAAGTTGAAACTGAGAGAGAAGGAAGAGAAGGAAGACAAGGAAAGGTCAACCACCAAAAGCACTGCTTTTCTACACATGGTGTAAGGCCCTGAATTGGAACCTATAGTTAGATCGGAGTATGACAACAACTCTTATCAACTAACTCTTTTCAGAGGGACCAAACAGAGGGTGCACATCATTAAGGGCGACAGATTGGAATTCCTGTCAACTAATGATCCGTACAAGCTTCTCAGCATTACTTTAGTGAAGAACAAAGAAACAGACAAATATCTACTTTCCTCGGTGCTAAAAGCTCTGAAGAGCAGGAACAAGAGAGGTTTTGGTAGCATTAGCCTAGGGGTAGTTTGTTGGATGAAGAGGAAGGCTGGTGCAACCAAAACCAAATCATATAGAAAAATTTTGGTGTAATTTACAAAGGACTTCCGAAGCTAAGTATAGGACATCCGAAGGAAATAGAGTTCTTCTGAAAACAATGCAAAGGCTTTGCTTCCGAAGCCAAAATCTACTTTTAAATACACAGTGCTCACTTCCGAAGATCAAGTCTTGCATGAAAAAACCACAATTGAACTTCGGAAGTGTGAAGAATAAAAGAAGTCCATCAAGCCTCAGAAGAAGTAGCCTCTTCCAAAGTATAAGTGGCTTGAGAAGTACTTGCTCTTCTGAAGCCATTTAGCTTTCACAAGACACTGCTATGCACCAGTGGACATAAGTATGGTCGCTGACACTCCGTTGCAGACCTCTAATACTACATGGCGTTTTTATAAAAGGCCAAGTAGTTGACCATAATTTGTTCCACTGTTCACCTTTTTATGTTAGTACAAGTTACCAAGTTTAGTTAGTGAAAAAAGGTAAGTCATGGACATGTCATGACTACCATATCTTGGATAAGACTTTATCGAAGATACCTTAAACTATAGCTTTGTAGTATTTGCTCTAGTTAGATGATTCCAGCTAGTATCAAAGTATATATGGCTATAGGAAGTATTATATATAGTTTCTCATTGTAACTCATAACATCATGCTTGTAAGAGTCTTGTAACACTTTGAGTTGAGAAGCAATATATGCAAGTACCTTGAAAATTATCTTTATGTTCTTTGTTACTTATTATATTGCTATCAACACTTAGAATAGACTTTGCTTCATCTGATTTGAGTGAAATTTAAGTGAGTTTGAGGAAAAAACGAAGTGTTAAGTGACAAAACCGATCCTGCAGCATCCTATATGAAGATCAAAGTTTATGAACTAAATGTGAAAAGTGCATTCCATGGTGAAATCCGTGAAATGGTGTACGTCAGTCAACCCGAAGGATTTGAGGATTCTTATCATCGGGATAGTGTTTATAAACTGGACGAGGCTCTTTACGGTCTTCATCAAGCCCATTTAGTGTGGTATGAGAAACTCTTTACTCATCTAGTGAAACATGGTTTTTGTAGAGGGGTTATTGACTGCATCTTATTCATCAAAGAAAATGATGGTGATTTACTACTGGTACAAATATATGTGGATGACATAATATTTGGTTCAAAATGAAGAATTGTTTAAAGAATTTGAATCAGTGATGAAAGCTGAGTTTGAGATGGTTGCCATAGGAGAGATAAAGTTATTTCTTGGATTACAGGTGCATTAGACACCAAATGGAATTTTCCTGCATTAGTCAAATATGTAGGAGATATTCTTAGTTGGTTGGACATGGAGAATGCAAGTGTTCAAGGAACTCCACTTACCACGAACCATGATGTGGCACCCGACAAAAATGGTGATCTGGTAGATGCCACTATGTACCGAGGAACGATCGGATCTCTGATGTACCTCACAGCATCTCGTCCTTATATTATGTACACCACATGTCTGTTCTAGATATTAGGCTAAAACAAAAGTGAATCAGCTAATTCATTATTTGAAGGGTACTCCAACACTCAGATTGTGGTATCCTTATGATGATGACTTTGAGCTTACAGCGTATAGTGACTCAGACTATGGTGGTTGCAAGATGGATTACAAGTCAACATCAGCGGGATGTTAGTTCTTGGAATACGCGTAGTCACTTGGCAGTGTAAGAAGCAGACATCCATTTCTCTGTCAATATGTGAAGCTGAATATGTTGTTACTGCAAGTGCTATTCACAAATAATTTGGATTCAACAACAAATGCGGGACTACGGTTTGCAATTTTCTAACACCCCTATCTTTGTTGATAATTCTACTACAATTGCTATCACTAAAAATCCTATCCAAGACGCAAAAACTAAACACATTGGTATTAAATATCACTTTATACGTGACTGTTTTGAAAAACAATTAATACAGATTTTCAACGCGCCAAACTCTACAAAAAAGCTTTGGTTTTATATCTTTTGGAGGTAAATTGTATGAGAAAAAGAGTTTTGATTCCAGAAGAGTTGAGTTCTTAGTCTGCCACATTTTTTCTTTTATTCTTTAATTTTATTTTCTTGTCTTAAAAATCTAAAAACAAAAAAATATTTCGGTTTTAGAATTTTAAGGGGAGTATAGTTTTTAGTATTTAAATTAGTTTCAGTATTAATTTGTTAAAAAAACAAGGGGGTAGATATGCTGAAAGCAGAGATATCATTTTTGTGAGATTGATTTAACAATTATGGAAATGATAGTACACAGGGAACTAATTGTTTAGGACTTCAAAAAGGATTTAAATGACCAAATTGCTATATTCAAATTAGAAGTCTGAAGAAGTCTAAGCAAAATAAAGAAAAAATGATAGTAAACTAGCTTGCTCTTAGGTAACATAAGAAAGTAGGCCTAGAGGTTGTTGTTTCATTATATGATGTGTCGGTAGATTCAACACTATAGATACATGTGTACCTAGTTTATCTGCTTAAATGTAAAAGTTATGTTCAACCTAGTCGGATGAGTATTCATGCTAATTGTCACACCCCGAGCCCAGGTAGGGTGGGACGTCACAGACTAGCAAGAATATATAGCAAACCATTACAAGAGCTCAAAGGAGAGAATATCACATGGCATTAAAAAATTTCAAAAGATACGGGGCTAGAAACAGATCCAACCCCCAAATGAGTTATACAATCAATGTAGAAACAAATTGTATTTGCTCAATAGAAATATAAAATTGTTCAAATTGTTCATTAAGTAAAATAAGCCAATGCCATGGTCACGGGGATAAGTCTAGGTCTTCACAACAGCTAGGATCTCTTCATAAATTACCTCAAACATGCTCAAAAAGAAATTTGTGTCAACTAAAAAGTTGGTGAATTCAAGTGCTTAAAGTTAAAAAAACAAAAAGGACTTAACAAAATCCACATTTAATAAAAAGAAATGAATCATAGTTTCAACATCGTGGGAGAATCATAATCAACCCTGCACTCAGTCCCGGTTGACCACTTCTAAAGTTGTGTTTAACCGGTTATTCCCGAAGGAAGAACTGAGCCCCAAACTAGTGTACCATACCTGCCAGATGGTTCACCATAGTTTCTTAACATAACCTGTCACATGCCATAAACGACCCTTCAGGATCTCATTGGGGTACCCTTCCTAGAACGGAAGCCACTATGTGTGGGGGATTCCCCAAATAGATCTATCCATATAAAACAAGCGGTTCATGAAAGAATTAATGATCATGATATAAGTATGAGCAGGTAACCATAAATCCCACATAAAATCACCAAGTAAAGCACAAATATAGTTCATAAATAATAGAGCATGTTTCACCCCAAAGCAGTAGTAAAAAGGGATCACTAGAACTCACCTTAGGTGTTAAGCCAAAAAATAACTCTTCATGTGTCAGGAATGTCGCAAGTGTAGAACCCTAACATGAATATATTAAGTGGTAAGCTACTGCTCTAAAGTTATTTAAGGTGAAACAAGTGGGTAAAGATTTAGTTGTCGGATAAGGCTTTGATTCTGTCAGGGTTTGTATAAAAAGTTTCCTTTTATGGAAAGTCATGGTTTCCCATATAAATTAGGATTTTACACCATTTAGTTAAGGATATAGGGTCAATATGCTATTCAAGTGATTATTAGTCTCACATGAGTTGGTTATAAAGTTGGTAAAATTTACAGTTTAGTCCCTCAAGTTTCAAAATTAACAGTTTCTACCATCAAGTTTGGTTTCTTACTCTTTATGAAAATTAAGACCAAAAATCAGGTTCTTAGAGTAAAAATTGACTTATTATTGATTAATGGTTCCAAATTTTTAGAATATGGATCTGGTTTAAAACCTATGCATTTAACGTTGCCGGTTGCGGTGAAACTAGAGGGTTTTAACGGTTAATTAAGGATTTTCCTATATTTGAGTCTTGGACCAGTAGGTATCAACTTAAGTACCTTTTTATAAGTTTCAAGTCATGTAATTGTGAAAATTTTCCTCTAATAGTTGAAAGCCTCGTTTTTACATTTAACCGCGTTTTCAACCAAATTTGACCATTTAAAAGCTTATTTGACCAATATTTCAAATCGTTTAGGTCTTTTAACACTTAACTTGCAGAAATGACATGGTTTTTATAAATCTCAGCTTAAAACCCTTTTTCTTAGATTTTTCTCAAAAACGACACTCTGTTAATACTCGTTTTTAGTTAAAACTCCATTTAATTTATCCTTTTGACAATTTAAATTACCCATTGAGTCCAGAACACTTTATTAACCATTATTAAGCCTGGTATACTTTTTAAAATGGTTAAAGTCCATGTTTTATTATTTTTAAAGTTGTTTTACCATGTTTCGGGTCCCGAAAATGACTAAACTGGGTCAAATCTTAACATGTATTTAATTCCCAGAGATTAACCATTTATCACACATAATATTCATCAAAATGTTCTGAAATCATGTTCCAAACTCACAGGTAGGTCACCCGATACAACAATGAATCATCAACTTAGTGATTTAGCCATAACCGACCATAACACATGTGTAAATCATTATAAGTTGAGCTTAAACATTACCAAAACCTTAATTAACTTTAATATCAGATTATTAATGTGTTCCAAAGTCGTTCATGTGCAGGTTATGAATCTTGATTGAGAGGGATTTAAAACAAGTGCTTAAATAGTGTTATTTCATGTTGAAAGATGGTTTTCAAGGTGTAGCCCGTGCAACAACCACATGTTCGAGTTATTATAACCTTTTGTAACATTCAAAACAGGTTATTAGAGCCATTAAACCATTAGCAAGCAGATTACAAGTTTTGCTTTCAAGGGTTACAAGATTTACACTTAGATGGTGCAAAACACCTTAAAAGAGGGTTTTCATTGCGGAAATTGGTTTCCACCTCAACAATGAACAATATAACGTGTGAAATACCTTTTTTGAAGTTGAAAGCTCCTCCAGTACAAGATGATGGTGTAGGGTTTCTGGTACAACAATGAGAGGAGGTGTTTTTAAAAGAAAAGTGAAGAAAACACATGAAATGACCATCTTCGGGCGACATGAAGCTTACACTTGGTATTGTTCACGTTTTGGAGAGTGTAGATGGTCGAGAGTGGTGTCGGAACCCTTGGAAAAGGCTGGAGAAACTCGAACAAGTGCTGTAGGATCTCGGACTTGCAAGAATGAAGCACCAATCTTCACAAAATGGCACCTTCTCGCTTGTTTGAGCTTGGCCGATGGTTGTATGGTGTTGTTCTTCGAATATGGCTCTGCAAGGTGTTGTTCAAAATCGTGGTGTGTGTGTTATTCTGGAGAGAAACCGATAGAAGAGACCGAGAGAGCGAGAGAGGTGGAAATGCTTGCATGAATGAGGAGTGGAGGGTTGAAGGTGGTGGTGTGTAGTGGTGTAGAAGTGTGGTGATTGGGGGAGAGGGGGCGGCCGAGATTTGGCTTTGTGTAGGGGTTAATATTTGAATTTTAATTGTAAAATTAATTTTAAGTGGTATAATTTTGTAGTGTAGTGTAGTATTTAGATGGTAAGAGTTTTTAGTTAGTTAATGTGTCTTGTGCATGATTATGCTTGCATTAGCAAAAAATTAATATGTGTAAGCACACATTTAGTAACGGTGACTAATTGACTTTCTCGGAACACTAAGTTCCAAAATTAAAACTCAAATTAACTAAAACTCACTAAAATCACATAAAATCATAAAATGGAAGAAATAGCAAAAGATGATTCCAAATTCACTAATAGAGTTAGATTGTTTCTATTATTAGTACTCATAAGATGGGTAATGATGCAAGTAGATTAGGGTTAGAATAACAACCTTGAGGTTGGTTGTCACATTCTCCCACCATTTAGGAAATTTCGTCTTGAAATTTTAGCTTTGATTAGAATCTGAACGGGTGAGTTTGAACAGGTGTGGATAATTCTTCCTCATCTCATCTTCATATTCCCAACTGAATTCAGGTCCTGGTTTTGAGTTCCATGTAACCTTGACCTTCGGTATGCGGCTCCGCCTGAGTTGCTTGACCAAGCAGTCCGTGATCTTCATGGGCTCCTCCACCAAGTTCAGTTTGTACTTTATTCTTGCTTCATTTAACTGTAGCTCTAGTGTTTTGTCTACCATGTACTTCTTCAAGTTCGAACACATGTAAGGTGTGGTGTATGTAGCTCAACCTCTGAGGTAATTTCAATTTGTATACCACTAGGCCAATTCTTGCCAGTATTTCGAATGGTCCAATGTATCTTGGGCTTAACTTCCTCTCTTTCCGAACGTCACGGTCCCCTTCCATGGTGATACCTTTTGCATTACTTTGTCACCCACTAGAAACGCTAAAGGTTTCCGTTTCCTATCAACGTACTTTTTCTGCCGGTCTCTGGCTGCCCTTAATCGTTCCTTAATTTTAAAAATCTTGTCAGTGGTCTCTAACATGATGTGGGTCCCATTACTTGGCTATCACAGATCTCATTCCAACTCAATGGTGATCGACATTTCCTGCCGTATAGAGCCTCATATGGAGTTGCCTTGATACTTGCGTGGTAACTATTATTATAGGCGAATTCTACCAAAGGGAGATGGTTGTCCCAACTTCCACCCAAGTCATTCATGCAAGCTCTTAACATATCCTCCAACATTTGAATGGTTCTCTTGATCTTACCGTTGGTTTGTGGGTGGTACACGGTACTTAGATCCAAACGGCTTCCTAAAGCCTGCTGGAATGATTTCCAGAAACAAGTAGTGAAACGGCTATCATGGTTGGAGATGATCGACAGAGGCACTCTGTGTCTAGTTACTATCTCATCGACATATAGTTAGGCCAATTTCGTTAAGTCGTAGTCTTCTCGAATTGGGAAAAAGTGAGCTGACTTCGTTAGCCTATCCACTATCACCCAAATAGCATCATGGCCTATAAACATTTTGGGTAACTTTGTAACAAAATCCATCGTGACCTTATCTCATTTCCATTGTGGGATTTTGGGCTGTTCTAACGTTCCTTACGGTTTTGATTTTCAGCTTTTACCATGGCATAGGTTGGACATTTGCCAACATAATTAGCGATTGATTTCTTTATTCCAGGCCATGAGAAAAGTGCGTTTAGATCCTCGTACATTTTATCACTTCTAGGGTGAACCGAGCACCTAGACTTGTGGGCTTCGTCAAGGATTACCTCTCGAATTCCTCCGTGCTTCGGCACCTATGTTCTCCCATCGTACTTGTATGTACCATCGTCCCCTGTCTTAAATCGCTTTTCCATTCTAGTTAACCCTTCTTCTTTACCCTTTCTTCCTTTAATGCTTCGTTTTAAGCTTCTTTCAGTTTTGCGATAAGGTTGGTATGCACACTCATCCTTAAGGCTCGTACACGAAGAGGCTTTCTCTCTCCTTTTTGCTCAAAGCATTTGCCACAACATTGGCCTTACCGGGATGGAAACGGATTTTGCATTCATAGTCATTTACCAGCTCGACCCATCTTCTCTGATGCATGTTTAGCATCTTTTCGTCGAGAATGTGTTGGAAACGTCTATGGTCAGCGTAGATGATGCATTTTGTGCCATAGTGGTAGTGCCTCCACATATTGAGAGCAAACACCACGACACCCAATTCTAAGTCATTTGTTGTACAGTTCTTCTCATGATCGTTCAGTGGTCTAGATGCATAAGCAATCACCTTGTTGCGTTGCTTCAGTACACATCCTAGCCCATGACGCGAAGCGTCACAATAGACCATGAAATCTTCTACTCGTTCTGGAAGAGCAAGGATAGGTGCACTACATAACTTCTCCTTAATCGTTTCAAACGGTTCATTTTGCTCTCGTTCCCACAGAAACGTTGTGTTCTTCTTAGTTAGAGCGGTCAAGGATTGCACTACGCGCGAGAATTCCATTACAAACCGTCGGTAGTATCCGGGCAGCCCTAAGAATTGCCTTATCTCCGTGGGAGTTTTAGGAATCTTCAAATCCTTTATAGCCTCAATCCTGAAAGGGTCAACTTGAATGCTATTCTCATTTACCACATGCCCTAAGAATTTAATCTTACGCATCTAGAATTCGCATTTAGAGAATTTGTCATATAGTTCTTCATTCTTGAGTAATTCAAGAACTAGCCTGAGATACTTCTCGTGCTCGTCCTTACTAAGGGAGTAGATCAGTGTGTCGTCGATAAACATCATCACAAACTTGTCGAGATAAGGGCGGCAAACGCGGTTCATGAGGTCCATGAGCGTTGTGGGTGCATTAGTCATTCCAAAGGGCATGACTAAATACTCATAGTGTCCATACCTAGTTCGGAAGGCCGTTTTGGGTATGTCCTCTTCTCTTATCTTTAGTTGGTGGTAACCTGATCTCAAATCTATTTTGGAGAAATAACTTGCTCCTTGTGGTTGATCAAATAGCTCGCCTATTCTTGGAAGAGGGTAACGGTTCTTTATGGTCAGCTTGTTCCGTTCTCTGTAATCAATGCACATTCGCATGGTTCCGTCTTTCTTTTTCACAAAGAGTACCAGGGCACCTCATGGAGAGACACTCGGACGTATGAATCCCTTGTCAATTTGTTCTTGAATTTGCGACATTAGTTCCTTCATTTCAGGTGCGGCGAGTCGGTACGGTGCCTTGGCTACTGGTGCAGCACCAGGCAGCAAATCTATCTGGAATTAAACTTGGCGATTCGGGGGAAGTCCCGACAGGTCTTTCGGAAACACCTCTGGGTATTCAGAAACCATGGGGATATCTACAATTTTCTTCTCCTCTTGGGTCTTCATCACATATACTATGAAAGTTGGGCATCCCTTCATTAAGCTCTTGGTAGCTTTTAAGTGGGATACCATGGGGGTATAGAGCGGTACTCCTCTCGCCTTGTACCACTAATACTTCCTCGTCGCCCAACGGTATCTTGAGTAGGCGCTCATCACATATGATTTCGAGTTGATGCTTAGATAGCCAGTCCATACCAACAATCACATGGAATCCTCCTAACTTAATGGGCATCAGATTTATCCTAAATGTATTTCCTTTTAGATTCAGCAAGCAATCCTTGATGACTTCATTAGTTTCTAAAGTGTTACCGTCAGCTAATTCTACAATAAACGTATGGGTTAAGGTACGCGCGTCTAAGTCAATCAAAGGCCTAAAAGTACTAGAGACAAAACTAGCAGTCGCTCTGGTATCGAACAGAACAGCAGCAGGATGGTTGTTACAAGGAATGTACCGTTAACCACATCAGGTTCCCTACGAGCTCCAGCTAGGTCCATAACAAATGCTCTTCCCTTTGGCTTGTTGTGCTTGGCATCCTTGTCTCTACCCAGCTTAGGACACTTGTTCCTCATGTGCCCTGGGTCCCCAATTCATAGCATTTTTTCCTCGTGCGTAAGTATAGTCCTTGATTAAATGACATGTTCTCTTGCATCTAAAACAGGGCATCGGGTTACATTCCCCTTCATGGTGTAGTTTGAACTTGTTGCAAAATGGGCTTGTCCCTGAGTACAGTTTCTGAGTCTTGCTTCCCTGATCATCATGCCACACACCTTCAGAACTCTTCCTACCTGGCCGGCTACTACTTCCAACCGCTCTCTTTTCTTCAAACCACTTGTATTTCTTACCAACAGATTTCCTATTCTCATCAGCCCTAGCATGCTCAGTCCATCCAGCCCTAACTAAGTCATAAGTCAAACTGCTGGTAAGGTCAACCGCAGCTTGTAGGGTAAAAGGCTTGGAGGAACGGACTAATCCCCTAACTCTTTGGTGTAGCCCCCAGATGAATCGTGCTACACCATTAGACTCAGGTGTCACCAGATGGGAACCAGTCGGGATAAGACTAAGAAACAATTGATATATTCCATGTAGTTGGGACCTTTCATTTCCAGACCTAGGAATTCTGCCTCTAGTTTTGTGAGTTAGTTGATGGGGCAATACTTGCTCGTCATCAATTCCCTGAATTCGGTCCAACTCATTCGGTTAGCCATATTGCTTCACGGGTTAGAGTAATCGATTTCCGCCATTCAAGAGCTGATCCCTTGAGGGATTGGGATGCGAACCTCACCATATGATCCATCTTGCACTCGCTAATGTCCAAGACAGCTTCCATTTCATGAATCCATCTATACGTCTCTATAGCACCATCTATTCCGTAGAATTCCTTAGGCCTACATGCCATGAAGGTTTTATAGGAGCATCCGTTCTTTAACACCTTGGCTTCCTCTTCGTGGCCATCGTCATTCCCTGGCCGATCATTACCATTAGTATTACTCCGATCGGCATTGATCTGAGCGATAATGGTCGGAATGGCATTAGCAAGTTGTTGTGCTACGAGGTTAGCAATTCTCTCGTCATTTTCTTGATTAGCATTTTTCCTGTGGGGAGTTCCTGGTGGGGTAGATTGGTTTCCAGTTTGTCTGGCTTCCTCACGGCGGCCCCTAGTGGTTCCTTACCGCCCAAATCGTGTTCCTCTCCGAGTCGGCATTGTGATAGTATCACAAATAGATTCGTTTAGCATCTCAAAATTTGTTTCGAATAGCTCATGCATCAATACCCTATTACACCTTGCCTCGGGAAGAGGGATCATGGTGTGTGTATATATATATATACAACCCACTAAGTGATTCTTACAAGGTCCAATTCAAAGCATATCATAACAGTTAGACAATCAATCAGAAAGGGAGCACAGACCAAATACAAAGCATCACGTAACATAATGCAATTCAATATAACTAGTCCAATAACCTAGCATCCAAACAAACAGTTCATAGTTAAATAGAGATAGTAGTATCATCTAGCAAAGTTGAATCAGCTTCAACCTTATACAAGTGGGAAGGTGCCATCAGCCCCATATAATAATAATAATAGTATCAATAATAATTGAAATAGTTTCCTTCAACTGTCTAAAGCCAAATAATTCTGCTTCATACCCCTACTCTCACCTCCACTTTTTCTTCAGCCATTCGAACCATCCTGAGCTCTTCTTTCTCTGCTCCTGTTCCAACCGCTGCACCCCATGCATAGTCATCATAGCCTGGAATTGAGCAGACTCGGAAGTCCGGGTGGTGTGCTGAAGATTCAACACATGAAGATGAATAGGCTTCAAGATCTCATCCAGTGTTGCATCAGAGGGTCCTACGTCGCTTGCCCGGCGGCTCGACTTGGAGTACCTATCACGAGCCAGTACCCTAGGACCGTCATACATGTTTTGCCACGGTGGCATGAGGTGTTCATCACGTGGGTCAGACAATGGAGGTGCCGGTATCGGAGTCCTAATAGGTGGTGGAGGAGGTGGCATTCTAAAGGAGACTGAGGGGGACAGGTGATAACAGGTGCACCCTTATTCCCTATAGGTGGGATGGGTGAGTCGGTAAAAGCAGCTATGTGAGGAGAGTGGGAGCACGTCCGACTCCTCGAAGGTGATATTGAGGAAGAGTCCTCAGAAGCTTCAGTGTCGTCTGACGTGACGGATATCCATCTTGGATGTGCGCACCTCCGGAGATATGCCTCATACTTTGTTTGAGGCTTTGCTCTTCTAAGGGTCCCAATAGGAGTAGTCTCATTATGAGGGTGAGCAGGCGCCTTACCTTGATCAGCCATAGCTGATGTGTCCTGTAAGGAACACATCATGAGTAATTTGGTTTCTCATAGCTCATGATTATAATAATAGTACTAGTAATAGTAATGATGGCAGTAGCATCTGTTATTCCAACATATCATTGTCCGTGTTACCCATATCAATAGTCTTTTTAAATAGTATCGAATAACATAGTTCATCATAGAAATCATTTAAATCCCCTTTTTAAAATAAATTTTAAAATTATCAATGTTAATCATGATTATGTTGATCAAGTGTAATCATCAATTTACCCAACCCGATGATCCCAACACTTTCCCTAAGGACAGTCCTAGGGTATCAGGGTTGTAGCCCAGGGTCTACTATGGTGATCCCGACTTCTCTACAACCTTTGGCTCTGAAACCAATCAGTCACACCCCGTGCCCACGTAGGGTGGGACGTCACAGACTAGCAACAACATATGGCAGGTCAAACAAACCATTACAAGTGCTCAAAGGAGAGAATATCACATGGCATTAAAAGTTTTCAAAAGATACCGGGGCTAGAAACAGATCCAGCCCCCAAATGAGTTATACAACCAACGTAAAAACAAATTGTATTTCCTCAACAAAAATGTAAACTTGTTCAAATTGTTCATTAAGTAAAATAATCTAGTACCATGGTCATGGGGATAAGTATATGTCTTCACACAGCTAGTATCTCTTCATAAATTACCTGAAACATGCTCAAAAAGAAATTTGTGTCAACTAAAAAGTTGGTGAATTCAAGTGCTTAAAGTTAAAAAAACAAAAAGGACATAACAAAATCCTCATTTTATAAAATGAAGTGAATCACAGTTTCAACATCGTGGGAGAATCATAATCAACCCTACACTCAGTCCCGGTTGGCCTCTTTTAAAGTTGTGTTCAACCGGTTATTCCCCAAGGAAGAACTGAGCCCCAAACCAGTGTACCATACCTGCCCGGATGGTTCACCATAGTTTCTTAACAAAACCTGTCACATGCCATAAACGACCCTTCAGGATCTCAGTGGGGTACCCTTCCTAGAACGGATGCCACTGTGTGGGGGATTCCCCAAATAGATCTATCCATATAAAACAAGCAGTTCACGAAAGAATTAATGATCATGATATAGTTCATAAATGCCACATACAATCACCAAGTAAAGCACAAATATAGTTCATAAATAAAAGAACATGTTTCACCCCAAAGCAGTACAAAAAGGGGATCACTAGAACTCAGCTTAGGTGTTAAGTCAAAAAATAACTCGTCGTGCGCTGGGAATGTCGCAAGTCTAGCATCCTAACATGAATATATTAAGTGGTAAGCTGCTCTAAACTTATTTAAGGTGCAACAAGTGGGTCAAAGATTTAGTTGTCGGATTAGGCTTTGATTCCGGGTGGGTTTCTATAAAAAGTTTCTTTTTATGGAAAATCATGGTCTCCCATATAATTTAGGATTTTACACCAGGAGTTAAGGATATAGGGTCAATATTCTGTTCAGGTGATTATTAGTCTCATTTGAGTCGGTTATAAAGTTTGGTAAAATTTTACACTTTAGTCCCTCAAGTTTCAAAATTGATAGTTTCTACCCTCAAGTTTGGTTTCTTACTCTTTAAGAAAGTTAAGACCAAAAATCAGGTTCTTAGAGTAAAAATTGACATATTATTGAGTAAGTATTCCAAATTTCAGAATATGGATCCGGTTTAAAACCTATGCGTTTAACGTTCCCGGTTGCGGTGAAACCGGAGAGTTTTAACGGTTAATTAAGGATTTTCCTAAATTTGAGTATTGGACCAGTAGTTATCATCTTAAGGAAATTTTTATAAGTTACAAGTCCTTAATTGTGAAATTTTGCCTCTAATAGTTGAAAGCCTCGTTTTTACGCTTAACCTGTTAAAACGCGTTT
The DNA here is from genome assembly GCA_025506515.1 of Flaveria trinervia. Lineage (NCBI taxonomy): Eukaryota > Viridiplantae > Streptophyta > Magnoliopsida > Asterales > Asteraceae > Flaveria > Flaveria trinervia. The sequence goes on from CM046456.1 coordinate 42,750,781, forward strand.
TCAACCAAATTTGACCATTTAAAAGCTTATTTGACCAATATTTCAAATCCTTTAGGTATTTCAACACTTAACTTGCTGAAATGACATGGTTTTTATAAATCTTAGCTTTAAACCCGTTTTTCTTGAATTTTCTCAAAAACGACACTCGGTTAATACCCGTTTTTAGTTAAAACTCCATTTAATTTATCCTTTTGACCATTTAAATTACCCATTGACTCCAGAACACTTTATTAACCTTTATTAAGCCTGGAATACTTTTTGAAATTGTTAAAATCCATGTTTTATTAGTTTTAAAGTTGTTTTACCATGTTTCGGGTCCCGAAAATGACTAAAGTGGGTAAAATCTTAACATGTTTTTAATTCCCAGAGATTAACCATTTATTAAACACTTAACATTCATCAAAAATTTCTCAAATCATGTTCCAAAATCACAGCTAGGGCACCCAATACAACAATGAACCATCAACTTAGTGATTTAGCCATAACCAACCATAACACTTGAGCTTAAACATTACCAAAACATTATTTAACTTTAATATCAGGTTATTAATGTGTTCCAAAGTCGTTCATGTGCAGGTTTTGAACCTTGGTTGAGAGGGTTTTCAAACAAGTGCTTAAATAGGTTTATTTCATGTTGAAAGAAGGTTTTCAAGGTGTAGCCCATGCAACAACCACATGTTTGAGTTATATAACCTTTTGTAACTTTTAAAACAGGTTATTAGGAGTCCATTAAACCATTAGCATGAAGATTACAAGTTTTGCTTTCAAGGGTTAGAATATTTACAAGTTAGATGGTGCAAAACACCCAAAAAGAGGGTTTTCATGGTGGAAATCAGTTTCCACCTCCAAAATGACCAATATAACAGGTGAGATACCTTTTATGAAGTTGAAAGCTCCTCAAGAATAAGATGATGGTTTTTGTTTTCTGGTAGAACAAAGAGAGAAGGTGTTTTTAAAAGAAAAGTGAAGAAAACACATGAAATGAGCATCTTCGGGTGACATGAAGCTTACACTTGGTATTGTTCCCATTTTGGAGAGTGTACATGGTCGAGAATGGTCTGAAAATCCTTGGAAAAGGCTGGAGAAACTCGAAAAAGTGCTGTAGGATCTCGGACTAGCAAGAATCAAGCACCAATCTTCAGAAAATGGCACCTTCTCGCTTGTTTGAGCTTGGCCGATGGATGTATGGTGTTGTTCTTCGAATATGGGGCTGCAATGGTGTTCAAAACCGTGGTGTGTGTGTTTTTCTGGAGAGAAACCAAGAGAAGAGAGTGAGAGAGTGAGAGAGGTGTAAATTCTTGCATGAATGAGGAGTGGAGGGTTGAAGGTGGTGGTGTGTAGTGGTGTAGAAGTATAGTGATTGGGGGAGAAGGGGGCGGCTGATATTCGGCTTTTTGTTTAATATTTGAATTTTAATTGTAAAATAATTATTAAGTGGTATAATTTTGTAGTCGGGTGTAGTATTTAGATTGGATGAGTTTTTACTTAGTTGATGTGTCTTGTTCATGATTATGCATGCTTTAGCCGAAAATTAATGTGTGTAAGCACACATTTTAATTGTTTCAAAGATAAATTGATTTCGTAGTAAGGGTCACTAATTGACTTTCCCAGAACACTAAGTTCAAAAAGGTAAAACTCAAATTAATTAAAAATCACTAAAATCACATAAACTCATAAAATGGAACAAATAGCAAAAGATGATTCCAAATTCACTAACAGAGTTAGATTTTTTCTATTATAAGTATTCATAAGATGGGTAATGATGCAAGTAGATTTGGGTTAGAATAACGACGTTGAGATCGGTTGTCACACTAATGGACCAAACTTATGGAGCATACACATGAATACATCATGGTTACGGACCAGTCGCATGACTGAACCATCACTGGATCAGTCGTATGATTGAGACATAAGATTGACTCAGTCGCACGAGTGAACCTTGAGTCATGCGTATGGATCAATCGCATGATTCAGTCACACGACTGAACCATGCTAATGGTTTAGTCATGCGAATCAAAACCTATAACCTCTAAGTACCACCTAATTCGCGGAAAACAAAACACTTAGAAAAGATATTATGCATACACATAAACCCTAGTCATCCAGAGTGTCCCAAATGTCCTGTCCAAGTTCATAGTTCATTCCTAATCGATTCTTATTCGTTCTTAACATTTAGTTTCAATCTTATCTCGATCGGGTAATCGTTGTCACTGATTGGATCACCAATCAAAATAAGATTCCACACCATTTGATGTGGTATAACGCAGAATTAGTTACTACTCCATACATACACGATCCTAACAAGTGGTATTAGAGCTTTGGCTCTTGATTTTGCGTTTGATTTAGTTATGTTTGGAGTCAAAACTCACGTTTTAATCCAAAAGAATCATCTTTTTGGGTCCAAGAGTTTTTCGATGTTTTCAGGCATTAAAGTTTAAGTTTTTCATCATACGGCAGATTAGGGTTTTTGGGTAAAACGTATTTTGTGTGTAAGTGTCAAAAATTAGATTTTTCCGAACACAACAGCCTTTAATCGCATGAGCAGCTCATTCGTACGATTGAACTCATTCGTATACTCCATCCACATGACTGAACTCAGTCTTATCCTTCATTCGCACCACTAAACAACTTTAGTCATTTCACTCCATTCGGCTTGTTCATACGCACGACTGAATCCAATTGCAAGATTAAATTAATTCGCAACCTTCATTTGCACGAGTGATCCATACTAATATCCATTCACACGATTGAAGTTGTCCTGTTCTCCAAGTACAAAGATTATAGAAATGGAAGATCAGTTTGTTGCGTTCACTGCAGAAAAGGACTCACCCATCCAAAACCTACTGCTTTTAGTGAATGAGATTGGTAATCACAATAAACCGCCAAAGCTGTTAACGTTAGACGAATATCCTTAGTGGGAATAGCAGTTTGAGATTTACCTAAATGGAGTGGATCCAAATCTTTGGACTTCTGTAGAGACCGGTTACATGGTAGCAGTCAGTGCAAATGGAGTAAAGTTGACTTTGGGTGGAATGAGCTAGGCTCAGAAAATAGTTCAATGCTAAGAAGAAAGTTTATGCCCTGTTGACTCAGTCAATCCTGAAAGACATCATTCATCACTTTTCTGAGAACAAGCAGGCCAAAAAGCTATTGGAGACATTAGAGAAGAGATATGATGGAAAGGTGACGTGAAAAGCACTAAAGGCCAAGGCTCTCAAGAAGGAGTTCAATAACTTTTCTTCAATAGGGAATGAGAGCTTAGATGATATTATTGACAGATTATATCATCTAATGAGTGAGCTGCACACTCATGGCGTAACCACCATAATGGAAGACAAAGTTTCAACCTTTGCTAATGGTTTCCTTGAGAAATGGGACTCACTTGTGTCTCACCTGAGACAGAACGACATTCTTGTGACGTTAGACATAAATGACTTCATCCTGAAGTTAAAAGAGGAAGAATTGAGGATCTATTACAAGTCAAAGAAATGATCCTACATTCAGAATCCTTCACCATACAACTCAGTTCCCACTCCAACTAGTTCAAAAGCACCACTACAAACAACATTCGTGTCAAGTTCCGCGGCTCCTTCCCAAACCACTGCTTCAAGACCAAAAACATCTGGGTAATCAGGGACACAATACATAGTGCCTGAAGCCAATACTACGAAGTTGAAGACTGAGAATCTCGGTAATATCATAGTTGAATGTGCAAAGGAGCATATGGGTCTTCTAGCAGCAGTGGTTTAATTATATGATGGTTTAGTTGCTAGGAAGATTGGAAATTGTCATCTTGCACATGAAGACTACAAGCAAGTTGATAAGAATGAGCAGGAAAGAATGGACATCATGTGGGCTCTAGCAAGTGCATTTAGACGAGCTAAAAAGTTTGCCAAGAAGACGGGGCAGAATCTAGTAGCCACAAAAGATACGACGTTTGGTTTCAACAAAACCAAGGTCCCCTGCTTCAACTGTGGTGAATAAAGGCATTTTAAAGGTGAATGTGTGAAGCCCAAGAAAATTGGAAATGGTAACCCATTTCCTACTTTCAACCGTCAAGACAAAGACATGGTTGGAACTAGTTCTTCAAGTAAAGAGACTAAGGCACTAACTGCTCAAGGTGATGAAGGACAAGACTGGTCCTTCCGATTCGTCTCTCTTGGAGAATCAAACATTGCCTTTGTCGAACCATTAGATGATGGGTCTGCCATTGAAGAGATTGCAGTTGAGCAAGCGATGTCAGATATAGAAGAAGCTGTTAACATGGTAAATCACTTGGTTGAGGAAGAGCTCAGAGCAACAAGATCAGAATCTCTAACAACAAAAGAATCTACCTCTGCATTGATGGCTGATTCAACTGACTCCTCACAAGTAAGTTCTTTAGATCAATTATTTGAAAAACAGGTTTGCTCTGAATGTGAAAAATTTAGGGAAATAATTGATCTAAAATTTGCTAGGTTACTAGAACACAATGTTAACTTAGTAAATGACTTACAACTTTACACTGAAGATAAACGTATACCAAAACAAAATGAGTGCAGTTTTAAAGAAAATATAGAACTTTTGGGGAAAGAGCTAAGAGAAACCGAGGTTGTTGCTTTAAATCAATCTAATAATATAAAGTTTTATTTAAATTTTTAGAAGAAACCAAAAAGGAGAAAGCAGTTTTCGAAGTCGAGGTTAATTCATTAAAACAAAAAATACATAGTTGGGCTAGTTCTTCTGACATAGTACATAACTTAGTGAAACAACGAAACAATGGGGAAGGTTTGGGATACAAATTAGTTCCACCACCACATGAGATCCTTTTGAATATAAAATGTAGACATATTAATAACATCCTAATTAAGGATCATGTTGTGTCTACTCCTCTAGTTAGTGATCCTGATTCCACGGGTAAGCGTGACAAATCTAACACTAAAGATAAAGAGTCTACACTGAAATCAAAAGGCAAGATGCCAGTTGAGAATTTGGATGATGCATTTAAAAGGGTTAATGTAAGGCCAGGTTCACCAACGTCCATTTCAGAACCCAAACTGACTAAACCAGTTAACCACAAACGTGTTAATCATCAAAGTCCAACGAAGGTGCAAGTTAAAGATGTTCAAAACATTAAAATAATTAATTTTGTTAATAAGGATTAAACATCTAAAAGGGTAGTGACAAAACCAAAGCAGACACACCTCACACCTTCACAAAACTCACATCACATAAAAGTTTTCTTCAATCCGTAGAAGCAAGATCTTACAACAGTTGTGGAAAACGATGACATATTTCTACTAACTGTGCTTACTATCAGACATCCAGAAAGAAAATTGAACTTTATGATACAAAACCATGTTTTTCTAAAATACGATCTAACACTCCACCTAAGAGTGTTAGTGAACCTAAAGTTTAAACATAAGTCAATTGTCTCTTTACCATAAACTGGCCTTACACAAAATGGCTTATGCAAAGAAAAATCAAGTATAGGGTGTGATAGTGAGAACGATAAGAAGAAAGATATGCCCTCAACCTCTAAAGGAAAATGGGTTGAGTTTATGATGTGTGATTCCTCTGGTCACCCAAGCCAGTTAAGGCTTGGGTTCCAAATCTGACGTAACAAGGTTCTTTGACTGTGCAGGTATGCACTACAGTGCTATCACTAATACCTAGATTATTGATAGTGGGGTGTCCACGCACATGACAAGGAATTCATCCCTCCTTTAAAACGTCAAACAAATCAAAGGGGGACATGTTTCATTTGCATGGAACAAACGAGTTTACATCACAGCACAAGGCGAAATGGGAAACGAGAAAGTAAAATTTGACAAGGTCAACTACGTTCAATAACTACAGAACAACTTACTTTCAGTCTCCCAGATCTGTGATAAAGGTTTTAAGTTTGAATTTGACAAGAACAAGTGCTACATGTTAAAGAAGGACTATATGATTGAGGAGGATAAGGTTCTTATGTCAGCTTCAAGATATAATGACTTGTATGTCTTGGATCTATCAAAAGCATCCACAACTAATCACACGGTTCAATGTTTCTTGTATTGCTTTGTAGATCAGGATGAGGAGTCAAATGATGAACCTCTAGTGTGGACTGTTGGGAGTAGAGTTGTGGCCATTGACAGAGGGATAGAGGCGGTTGGCGGATGCCGGGCTGAGTCGAGGGGTGCTGCTAATGATGTTACTCATCGTACTTACACCCTGACCAGCCCAGCAGCCAACGGGGAGCGCCTACTACAAAGGGCTCCAGGAAGAAGAGAATGGCCCATCCCCATAGGAAGAAGAGCAAGACACCTAGGTTTACTTTGATCACATCTTCTTCCACCACCATAGCCACCACCACTTCCACAAGCACCACCACCACTCCAGCCACCACCATTACCACTCTAGCCGCCACTACTTCCAAACCTCCTACCACCACCACCACCCCCGCTACAACTACCACCACCACTCCTCCCACTACCACTATCACTCCTCCCATCACCACTACCACAACCACTCCACCACATCCCACTTTGATTCCACCTCCCATATTCACCACATCCACTACTACCACCACTAGTCACCCAGCAGGTCCCTCCATCCACTCTACATTCACAGCTAGACCCATTCTACCGAACATCGGGTTAGAGGAACAGGTATCTAACCTCAATAGCATTATGTTAAGGCTGGTTGACAATGGTGAGCTAAGGGCTACTCAGCTAAACAAGATGATTGTGGTGAATGCAACCCAAGCTAAGTAGATCGTGTAGCTTAGCGAGAAGAGTGCTCAGTATGAGAGAGTTCTAGGCGGAGCCTACCATGCACTTACAAGTGAAAATGAGCTAGTGTTGCTTCGGTGAAGATGATAGAGAAGCTTGAGAAGAAGAACAAGAAAATACTACTAAAGCTCAACAGATCAAAGAGCAAGCCTTTAAAGATAAAGGATAGTGATGGTGGTGATGGTGTGATGCTGATGATAATAATGGGGATGAAGATGATTTTGAGGAAGATGATGATGAAGGAGGACCGAGCGGTAAAGGTAAAGAGGATGATGATAATCAGGAAGGCGATGCATCTGCGTAAGCCTCAATTCTTCAAGCTCAGGAGACGTGTACGAAATGAAACCAAGATCAAGGAGCCTCATCCTCCGCTCCTCCAGCTGAAGAACCGACGGGTCAACATAAAAGTAATTATTAGATGTCTTTGTATTTAAAAACTTTTATACTTGAAATTGTATACATTATATTGTAATTAACAATCATTTGTGTTTGTCTATGTTTTAATGTTTTATATAATGACTTATGTGTGATGTGCTTAATGTTTAATCAAACAGATAAAGGTCAAGAGAGAGATGAGTATGATGTTGAACCCCCGTAGCAAATTAAGACTCAACTTACAATGATTCTTGACTTGCAATGGATAGTCATGAGATCTGTGAGTTACACTTCGAAGAGGGAGAGATTATTCATGATCTGATAGACGACACAACTCGCTGAAATGTTTAGATTAATCATGATGAACTTGTAAAAGATGCTCTAGAAGTAGATGTTTTGAGTGAAGATGATCTGAACGAAGTTGATGAAATAAGATCGAGGACATCAATGCTGAGCATTATCCAGAGTACACTGATCATGAAGGTAATGTTATACCCAACTTGGGTGATACTTTTGGTAGTGCTACGTTTCAGAAACTAGAAGAGATGGAAAAGAAGAAAGAAAAAGATGAAAGCCAATCCCAAGCATCAGGCGCAAACGTTGATATTAAGAAAGCTGAATGTGCAACGGTTTTGCAAAGGTGAAAGACCAACACGTGCCACAAAAGAAAAATACCAACACCAATCTCTATAGAGTCAAACGTCATCAGAAGGTGTCTGGCAAGATCATAGCATGGGCGCATTTTGAAGACCTAGGAGTGTATGTAGTAATGAGAGAGAAGGGGATCGAGTACTTCAGATATCCTCATGATCTGAAGACTCTTCCTGGTTTGGAGCTCAACCGTCTGGCATGTTTAGATCTTCTATATGCAAATTTGAGGAAGATGTCAGGATGGTTCGAGGCTGTGTTAAAGATTGAATACCATACCAGGTGGGTAAACATCAAACCTCAACAACCGAAGTGGTACATTCGTAAGTCTGAAGTGGATCCAATATCTGGGAAGCCTAAAGTTATGCTGACATGGAGTCCCCCGCGCACGATGTCAAAGATTCCCTTACGGGAAATGCCTCAGGACTTCAGTCCAAACTTCAAATGGTGGTATTACGGTTGGCGGATAGGCGGAGAGGTCATAGTTCTGAACAGAGATGGAAAGATTGATACTCTCTGGGTATTCGACCCAATGTGGCTTAAAAACTTGTCAGCTAAAGATGTTTACACATTATTCAAGTGGCCGCTGTTCTATGACACGCAAGACATTGTACAAGCTCTATAGTCAACATGTGATAAGACTCTGCTTTGCTTTTGAGATACATGCAGGAGTCACAAAAGAAGAGAAGAACAAGATATTCCAAGAACATGTGAAGAATGATAGACGATAGAGAAAACTAGGTCCAAAGGGGAGCTTGTAGATACATGTGTACCTTGTTTATGTGCTTAAATGTAAAAGTCTTTCATTTCTTACGTATGTGTAATTTGACTATGTAATGAAATATGATATATGATTTGATGTCTATTAAATTTAATTCATATTTATAACGTCTTATATAGGTTTGAGGTTGTTGTACATAATACTAAGTCATATTGATTGAGTATTATGTTCAACCTAGTCAGATGAGTATTCATGCAAATGGCCCATACTTATAGACCATACGCAAGAATACATCATGCTTATGGACCAATCGCACGAGGGAACCAGGAGACTAGATCAGTCGTATGATTGAGACATAAGATTAACTCAGTCTCATGACTGATCCTTCTGTCGTGCATATAGATCAATCGCATGATTCCGTCACACGACTAAAAACCTCTAACCTATAAATACCACCTAATTCATGTAAAAATAGAACACTTGAAGAGATATTATTCATACAGATATACCCTAGCCATGCAGAGCATCCCAAATGTCCTGTCCAAGTTCATAGTTCGTTCCTTATCGATTCCTATTCGTTCTTAACGTTTGGGTTCAATCTTATATCGATCGGGTAATCGTTCCCACTAATTGGATCACCAATGAAATAGGATTCTGCAATATATTATCCGGTATAACACAAAATCAATTGGTACTCCATACGTACACGGTCCTAACAAACACAATAGAAGAGTAGACCTCATTAGTGAATCAAATTTAAATTAATTTGTTCAACTTGCTATGGGCTCTCATCTTATCTATGGTTAACACAGTTAATGCATTTCCAATAACGGATGACAAGCAAAATATACGCTACAAATGTGTGCGGATGATCATAAAAATGAGCAAAGCACATGAAAAAAATTTGTTAATCGCAATCAAGCTAATGACTAATGTGTTGGTGCGTTATGTGCAAAAGAAAAGAAATGCTCTAACAAGATGATAGATTGTGTGCCTCTCTGCTGTGTGATGGCAATGACCTGAGGATAAGCATATCCTAAATATCTAGAATTAATTGTTGTTTGCGCTCTCTATTGTGTGATGGCACTGGCCTGAGGCTTGGCATCTATTTGAATGCTATTAGAATAGTTTGTTCTTGTCAAATATCCGTAGACCGATCAAAAATCTCCTGAGCAATGTTGATTACCATATAAGTGTGGGATCCACAAATGCTTGTTGAAATAATGTAACCTATCTCATCACTAATGTGAGTAAAAAATCTATGTATGGAATTAAGTGGACAAATATACTGACAATCATCATGGCTACAACTCTCGATAGTCAAAAATGATTATGATATACCTGTACGATTCCATATGAATCTTTCCAGAAATGATAAAATTAATTGAAGCTGTTCTGCTCAGGAGGAAAAATCAGCTATATGATGTCCAAAAATACATAGTTGGGCTAGTTCTTCTGACATAGTACATAACTTAGTGAACCAACGAAACAATGGGGAAGGTTTGGGATACAAATTAGTTCCACCACCACATGAGATCCTTTTGAATATAAAATGTAGACATATTAATAACATCCTAATTAAGGATCATGTTGTGTCTACTCCTCTAGTTAGTGATCCTGATTCCACGGGTAAGCGTGACAAATCTGACACTAAAGAGAAAGAGTCTACATTGAAATCAAAAGGCAAGATGCCAGTTGAGAATTTGGATGATGCATTTAAAAGGGTTAATGTAAGGCCAGGTTCACCAACGTCCATTTCAGAAGCCAAACTGACTAAACCAGTTAACCACAAACGTGTTAATCATCAAAGTCCAACGAAGGTGCAAGTTAAAGATGTTAAAAACATTAAAATAATTAATTTTGTTAATAAGGATTAAACATCTAAAAGGGTAGTGACAAAACCAAAGCAGACACACCTCACACCTTCACAAAACTCACATCACATAAAAGTTTTCTTCAATCCGTAGAAGCAAGATCTTACAACAGTTGTGGAAAACGATGACATATTTCTACTAACTGTGCTTACTATCAGACATCCAGAAAGAAAATTGAACTTTATGATACAAAACCATGTTTTTCTAAAATACGATCTAACACTCCACCTAAGAGTGTTAGTGAACCTAAAGTTTAAACCATAAGTCAATTGTCTCTTTACCATAAACTGGCCTTACACAAAATTGGCTTATGCAAAGAAAAATCAAGTATAGGGTGTGATAGTGAGAACGATAAGAAGAAAGATATGCCCTCAACCTCTAAAGGAAAATGGGTTGAGTTTATGATGTGTGATTCCTCTGGGTCACCCAAGCCAGTTAAGGCTTGGGTTCCAAATCTGACGTAACAAGGTTCTTTGACTGTGCAGGGTATGCACTACAGTGCTATCACTAATACCTAGATTATTGATAGTGGGGTGTCCACGCACATGACAAAGAATTCATCCCTCCTTTTAAACGTCAAACAAATCAAAGGGGGACATGTTTCATTTGCATGGAACAAACGAGTTTACATCATAGCACAAGGCGAAATGGGAAACGAGAAAGTAAAATTTGACAAGGTCAACTACGTTCAATAACTACAGAACAACTTACTTTCAGTCTCCCAGATCTGTGATAAAGGTTTTAAGTTTGAATTTGACAAGAAAAAGTGCTACATGTTAAAGAAGGACTATATGATTGAGGAGGATAAGGTTCTTATGTCAGCTTCAAGATATAATGACTTGTATGTCTTGGATCTATCAAAAGCATCCACAACTAATCACACGGTTCAATGTTTCTTGTATTGCTTTGTAGATCAGGATGAGGAGTCAAATGATGAACCTCTAGTGTGGACTGTTGGGAGTAGAGTTGTGGCCATAGACAGAGGGATAGAGGCGGTTGGCGGATGCCGGGCTGAGTCGAGGGGTGCTGCTAATGATGTTACTCATCGTACTTACACCCCTGACCAGCCCAGCAGCCAACGGGGAGCGCCTACTACAAAGGGCTCCAGGAAGAAGAGAATGGCCCATCCCCATAGGAAGAAGAGCAAGACACCTAGGTTTACTTTGATCACATCTTCTTCCACCACCATAGCCACCACCACTTCCACAAGCACCACCACCACTCCAGCCACCACCATTACCACTCCAGCCGCCACTACTTCCAAACCTCCTACCACCACCACCACCCCCGCTACAACTACCACCACCACTCCTCCCACTACCACTATCACTCCTCCCATCACCACTACCACAACCACTCCACCACATCCCACTTTGATTCCACCTCCCATATTCACCACATCCACTACTACCACCACTAGTCACCAAGCAGGTCCCTCCATCCACTCTACATTCACAGCTAGACCCATTCTACCGAACATCGGGTTAGAGGAACAGGTTTCTAACCTCAATAGCATTATGTTAAGCCTGGTTGACAATGGTGAGCTAAGGGCTACTCAGCAAAACAAGATGATTGAGGTGAATGCAACCCAAGCTAAGTAGATCGTGTAGCTTAGCGAGAAGAGTGCTCAGTATGAGAGAGTTCTAGGCGGAGCCTACCATGCACTTACAAGTGAAAATGAGCTAGTGTTGGCTTCGGTGAAGATGATAGAGAAGCTTGAGAAGAAGAACAAGAAAATACTACTAAAGCTCAACAGATCAAAGAGCAAGCCTTTAAAGATAAAGGATAGTGATGGTGGTGATGGTGGTGATGCTGATGATAATGATGGGGATGAAGATGATTTTGAGGAAGATGATGATGAAGGAGGACCGAGCGGTAAAGGTAAAGAGGATGATGATAATCAGGAAGGCGATGCATCTGCGTAAGCCTCAATTCTTCAAGCATAGGAGATGTGTACGAAATGAAACCAAGATCAAGGAGCCTCATCCTCCGCTCCTCCAGCTGAAGAACCGACGGGTCAACATAAAAGTAATTATTAGATGTCTTTGTATTTAAAAACTTTTATACTTGAAATTGTATATTACATTATTGTAATTAACAATCATTTGTGTTTGTCTATGTTTTAAAGTTTTATATAATGACTTATGTGTGATGTGCTTAATGTTTAATCAAACAGATGAAGGTCAAGAGAGAGACGAGTATGATGTTGAACCCCCCTAGCAAATTAAGACTCAACTTACAATGATTCTTGACTTGCAATGGATAGTCAGGAGATCTGTGAGTTACACTTTCGAAGAGGGAGAGATTATTCATGATCTGATAGACGAACAACTCGCTGAAATGTTTAGATTAAATCATGATGAACTTGTAAAAGATGCTCTAGAAGTAGATGTTTTGAGTGACGATGATCTGAACGAAGTTGATGAAATTAAGATCGAGGACATCAATGCTGAGCATTATCCAGAGTACACTGATCATGAAGGTAATTTTATACCCAACTTGGGTGATACTTTTGGTAGTGCTACGTTTGAGAAACTAGAAGAGATGGAAAAGAAGAAAGAAAAAGATGAAAGCCAATCCCAAGCATCAGGCGCAAACGTTGATATTAAGAAAGCTGAATGTGCAACGTGTTTTGCAAAGGTGAAAGACCAACACGTGCCACAAAAGAAAAATACCAACACCAATCTCTATAGAGTCAAACGTCATCAGAAGGTGTCTGGCAAGATCATAGCATGGGCGCATTTTGAAGACCTAGGAGTGTATGTAGTAATGAGAGAGAAGGGGATCGAGTACTTCAGATATCCTCATGATCTGAAGACTCTTCCTGGTTTGGAGCTCAACCGTCTGGCATGTTTAGATCTTCTATATGCAAATTTGAGGAAGATGTCAGGATGGTTCGAGGCTGTGTTAAAGATGGAATACCATACCAGGTGGGTAAACATCAAACCTCAACAACCGAAGTGGTACATTCTTAAGTCTGAAGTGGATCCAATATCTGGGAAGCCTAAAGTTATGCTGACATGGAGTCCCCCGCGCACGATGTCAAAGACTCCCTTACGAGAAATGCCTGAGGACTTCAGTCCAAACTTCAAATGGTGGTATTACAGTTGGCGGATAGGCGGAGAGGTCATAGTTCTGAACAGAGATGGAAAGATTGATACTCTCTGGGTATTCGGCCCAATGTGGCTTAAAAACTTGTCAGCTAAAGATGTTTACACATTATTCAAGTGGCCGCTGTTCTATGACACGCAAGACATTGTACAAGCTCTATAGTTTCAACATGTGATAAGACTCTGCTTTGCTTTTGAGATACATGCAGGAGTCACAAAAGAAGAGAAGAACAAGATATTCCAAGAACATGTGAAGAATGATAGACGATAGAGAAAACTAGGTCCAAAGGGGAGCTTGTAGATACATGTGTACCTTGTTTATGTGCTTAAATGTAAAAGTCTTTCATTTCTTACGTATGTGTAATTTGACTATGTAATGAAATATGATATATGATTTGATGTCTATTTAAATTTAATTCATATTTATAACTTCTTATATAGGTTTGAGGTTGTTGTACATAATACTAAGTCAATATTGATTGAGTATTATGTTCAACCTAGTCAGATGAGTATTCATGCAAATGGCCCATACTTATAGACCATACGCAAGAATACATCATGCTTATGGACCAATCGCACGAGGGAACCAGGAGACTAGATCAGTCGTATGATTGAGACATAAGATTAACTCAGTCTCATGACTGATCCTTCTGTCGTGCATATAGATCAATCGCATGATTCCGTCACACGACTAAAAACCTCTAACCTATAAATACCACCTAATTCATGTAAAAATAGAACACTTGAAGAGATATTACTCATACTGATATACCCTAGCCATGCAGAGCATCCCAAATGTCCTGTCCAAGTTCATAGTTCGTTCCTTATCGATTCCTATTCGTTCTTAAAGTTTGGTTTCAATCTTATATCGATCGGGTAATCGTTCCCACTAATTGGATCACCAATGAAATAGGATTCTGCAATATATTATCCGGTATAACACAAAATCAATTGGTACTCCATACGTACACGGTCCTAACAAACACAATAGAAGAGTAGACCTCATTAGTGAATCAAATTTAAATTAATTTGTTCAACTTGCTATGGGCTCTCATCTTATCTATGGTTAACACAGTTAATGCATTCCCAATAACGGATGACAAGCAAAATAAACGCTACAAATGTGTGCAGATGATCATAAAAATGAGCAAAGCATATGAAAAAAATTTGTTAACCGCAATCAAGCTAATGACTAATGTTGTTGGTGCGTTATGTGCAAAAGAAAAGAAATGCTCTAACAGATGATAGATTGTGTGCCTCTCTGCTGTGTGATGGCAATGACCTGAGGATAAGCATATCCTAAATATTCTAGAATTAATTGTTGTTTGCGCCTCTCTATTGTGTGATGGCACTGGCCTGAGGCTTGGCATCTATTTGAATGCTATTAGAATAGTTTGTTCTTGTCAAATATCCGTAGACCGATCAAAAATCTCCTGAGCAATGTTGATTACCATATAAGTGTGGGATCCACAAATGCTTGTTGAAATAATGTAACCTATCTCATCACTAATGTGAGTAAAAAATCTATGTATGGAATTAAGTGGACAAATATACTGACAATCATAATGGCTACAACTCTCGATAGTCAAAAATGATTATGATATACTTGTACGATTCCATATGAATCTTTCCAGAAATGATAAAATTAATGAAGCTGTTCTGCTCAGGAGGAAAAATCAGGTAGATGATGTCTAAAAGGTTTCAATCCCCCTCAAATCAAAAACACAAAATTATGTCTTATTTTGCTTTTATTAAAGTTGTTTTCTATTATCATTTTCTCCTTGGCATAAATGTCTGACTATATAACTATATGAACTCTGTGAATCACAAATTAAAAAGGACACGTCTAAGGTAAGCAATCGACTTCAAATTAAAAGGATCACGTCTGAGGTGATCAAATGATTTCTGCTAAAAGGGTCATGTCTGAGATGATCATTGGTCATATGTTATATATCAAAAGGTTAAATTTTAAGTGTATAGAACTGTATGAAGTCAAACTCATAAGTATTAGCCAATCGCACGATTGAATCATAAGTATGAGCCAATCACACCATTGAATCATATGTATGAGCCAATCGCACGATTAAACCATAAGTATGAGCCAAGCACACGATTGGACCAGGAGTATGGAGCAACCATGTGATTGGATCATGTGAATGAACCAATTGTACAACTAAATGAAGCAGACTGAGCCAGTCGCATGACTAAACCCTAGTTGCACGAATGAATCATGCGTATACGTGCAGTCACACGACTAAAACTCAAAACAGTATAAATAAGGGGGTTGGTCGTCGTATTCCTTACCACCCTTCAAAAGTCTCAAAAACCACCCATACATAAACAATCTTCCAAAATTCCAATTATTGTGATTACCCGTTGATAGTGATACTAACTAATTCCTACTTATCTACAAGTATTTTGCAACTAAAATCTGTTCTATGAAGGATAAATCCAACAATAAATGATCGAAATTTTTAAGATCAATAGCCGGGACTATACTCCTAAAATAGACCACTTAAATGGAAAAAAATGTTGATTTATATGATAATACGTGCTATTTCGAGTCCCTGCAAACCTAATGAGTCTAAACATGAAGTTTAGTCTAACGTTTTGACAAGGATTCTAAGTTAGAGTGTCGAATAGAGGAAGATGTGAATAGACACTCCATATGAACTTCAATCGCACCATTAAGCCAGGCGCATGATTCAATCGCACAAATGAATCAATCGGGACTCAGTCACACGTTTGACTAAACCGCATGGCTTAGCATACAACTAAGTTCCATCGTAGGCTCAATCGGACGACTGAACTCAGTCGGATGCTCAATTGTACCACTACACTCAGTCGTATACTTCAACTAACATTCACCTGCTATCTTTTATGCACAAATGTAATGTATATGTTTCTTTTGATATAGCAATATGGCTGAGAGATGGACCATGAGCAATAACCACAACATCTGTGCTCATTTGGATGCTACATCTCGGAACGCTTTGGAGTTCATAGGGATTATAGCCTTCCTACGTTGATGGAGGATCGACAAGGCTATTTCTACACCATGCACACTGTATAGGTCTATACAACAGACTTTCTAGGATAATGCTGTAGTTGACTGGTCCGTTGAGCCCCACTGTATCCGGAGCTCAATATTCGGACAGGAGATTGAGATTAGTGAAGACGATCTAAGGAGGGCCTTGGATCTGGTTGAGGATGGAGCATACCCAACCAAGTTGCATCCACTGACTATTCATGGTAGCTTTCTGAGGATCAAGTACGCTAGGGACATGAAGGCCAGTGTGCTACAGAAGAGCAACATGTGCCCCAGTTCAAGTACTTAGAACATGTGATGCTATAGTGCATAGCCTCCAAGTGTGGACGATTGATGAGATGTCTGACCAAATCGAGAATGCATACGTTGCACTGGTACTGAACCACCCGTTCAGTTTCTCCCGCATGTCGTTCTCCTAAATGATAAAGAGCATTGAGGCCAAGGGCAAGGAAGGCTTCTACATGTATCCACGTTTCTTGCAGATGATTATAGATGAGCAGTTTTCTTTGCTACTGAAGGAGAAGGATGATGTGTATTAGAGGCGATGGATGACACTACATTGGGTAGGATGAAGATGTATAGGGGAAAGCAGGTGAAGCCCCCAGTTAGTAGACTGTGTGGCGATCTGGAAACTGGGGATTATGTGGTGCCCTCTTATAAGAAGTGGCAATGACAGTTATTCGGAAGTTGAGCCCATTGTGGTTCGTGCTGATTAAGAAGAAGATGATGTGTTGACCATGATGACGGTCAAGGTGGTGGAGATGCTGGTCCCAGTCAATCAAAGGCCACCGACACGTCTACTATATCTTCACCACCTTCACACAGTACTTCAGTAGCATCTCGTGAATCTGAGCAGGCTGTTTCTCACTAGGATTTCTTGGTAGAAGAAGAGGACGAGTCAGATGATGAGCCTCTCACCCGGGGGTTGGTAGCCAAGTTGTGGGTACTGAGAAGGGGATAGAGGCGGTTGATGGATGCCAAACTAGGTCTGAGGGTGTTGATACTAAAGTCACAAATCCAACATACACACTGACCGACCTATCAGCTTAGGGGGAGCCTCTACAGCCAAGGTCTCTAGGAAGAAGAGGACGACCCATCCCTATGGAAAAAAGGGTAAGAGACAGAGGATTACCCTGATCATCACTACCATAATCACTAACACTTCAACCACCACAACTACTACCACAACAACCACTACTACCACAACCACTAATACTCCCACCACCACTCCTACAGTCACATCCACCTTATCCACAATACCAACATGGCTCCACCACAACCCACTTCCATTCCTACTCCTATCTACACCACATCCACCACTACACCCACTACTCACCAACCCAGCACATCCACCCACTTCCAACCTACATCGGGCTCATCTCTACCCACTATCGGGTTAGAAGAACAGTTGGCTACCCACAACAGACTGGTGCTAAAGCTGTTAGCTACTAATGATCTTAAAGCCAACAAGATGAACTAGCTGATGGCAATGAATGCCGCCCAATGCAAACAAATTCATGAGCTAACAGAGAAGATCGCTGCTCACGAGAGAGCGTTAGGTCGAGCTCACCATGCACTTAAAGCCCAAAACGAGCTGGTGATCGCATCTGTCAAGAGGATTGAGGGGTTGGAGAAAAAGAATGAGAAGCTTTCGTTAAGATTGAAGGGATCTAAGGGTGAGCCTATAAAGGTTAAAGACGATGGTGATTATAGTGGAGATGATGATGATGAGCTTACTGAGGATGAATCGAAGAAGAAGATGACGATGAGGAAGTGGGACCAAGTGGAAAAGGAAAAGAAAATTATCAGGATGAAGAAGGTGGTGCATCTACATCTGCCTCAACTCAAGTAGCTCAAGAGAGGTGCTCCAAAAGAGTCGCGTCCTCTGCAACACCAGCTGAGAAGACCCATGATCAGGGCAGAAGTGAAGCCCCACAGCCTAAAGACTATGATGTTATTCCCCTTTGGCAAGGGAAGAATCAGCTAACTATGATTCTTGACTTTCAAGGGATTGTTAGAAGTCAGTGAGCTACACTCCCGAATAAGGAGAAATCATTCATGACCTAACTGATGATCAACTCGCTAAAATGTTTAGACCGAATCCTAATGAGCTTGTTAAAGATGCTCCAGAAGTTGATGTTTTGAGTGAGGAGGAGCTAAAAGATGTGGATGAGATTGAGATTGAAGATGTCATAGCTGATTACTCTCCACAATATACTGACCCTGAGGGCAATATTATCCCCAAAGTAAAGCCCAAGCTTCAGATGATAATGTTGATATTAAGAAGGCTGAATTGGTAGCTTGTTTTGCTGAAATGAAAGCCCAACCCGCACCTCCAAACCAAAATGCCTACACCAAACTTTACAGTCAAGAGATATAAGAAAGTGTCAGGCAAGATAACCACGTGGGCCTATTTTGAAGACTTGGATGTCAATGCTGTGAAGAGAGAGAAGGGGATTGAGTACTTCAGACATCCACATGATCTGAAGACTCTTCCTGCTTTTGAGCTAAACAGATTAGCATGTTTAGATCTTCTGTATGCCAACCCAAGGAAGATGTCGGGATGGTTTGAGACAGCACTAATGAAAGAATACCACACTGGATGGGTCAACTTCATGCCTCAACAACCTAAGCGGTTCATTCATAAAACTGAAGTTGATCCTATATCTCGAAGGCCTAAAGTAGTGTTGAAGTGGAGTCCCCTATGCACAAGGTCTAAGATTCCCTAACGGGAGATGCCTCAGGACTTCACTCCATATTTCATATGGTGGTATTATGACGAAGGATGGGTGAAGCGGTCCCATTGTTTTGAACAGAGACGGAAAGATTGAGACTATCAGGGTATTTGAACCAATGTGGCCTACTAACTTGTCTGCTGAAGATGTCTACACTTCATACAAGTGGCCATTGTTCTATGACAGGCAAGATACTGTACAAGCTCTATAGTTCCAACATGTTATACGACTGTACTTTGCATTCGAGATACACGCAGGAGTCACCAGAGAAGAGAAGTACAAGAAATTTCAAGAGCATGTGAAGAATGATAGAAATTAAGATAAAATTATTGGCTTCAGAGGAAGATCTCCCAAGCTTATGAACAAGTGAATGATCCATAACAAAGCAAAAAGCTTGCTAATGAAGTAATAAAGATCCTAGAAGAAGGTGATCACCGTGAAGTTGAAACTAAGCTCCTGATGCATCGGCAGTTTGATAAATTCAGCCTGATTTGTTTTCAATATTGGACCAATTGGATGCAACGAGAGCAGCAAGAAAAGAAAGACAGAAGAACTTGGAGAAAATCATGTTAGACAATAGAAAGACAAAAGAACTAGTTCCAAGGGGGAGTTTGTTGATACATTATGTTCCTTGTTTATGTTCTTAATGTAAAAGTCTTTCATTTCTTACATATGTGTGATGTAATGACTTAATCAAATATGATATGCTTTTGATGTTTATTCGTCTTTGAATATCTCATATTAATATTGTAATTGGTATAATTCATGTATATGAACATCTTATATGGGTTTGAGGTTGTTGTACATAGTTCTTAATCAATAATGATTGAGATATGTGTTCAACCTAGTCGTATGATTATTCATGCTAATGACCATACTTATGGCCCATACACATTAATAAATCATACTTATGGACCAGTTGCACGACTGAACTAGGAGACTGGGTTAGTCATATGACGAAGCCATAAAATTGATTCTTTCGCACGACAGAACCTTCAGTCGTGAGTATGAATCAACCGCATGAGTCAGTCACACGATTGAACCATGCTAATGACTCAGTCGTACGAATGAAAATTCAAACCTGTAAATACCACAGGGAAAAATTAGACTTTTTGCAGATACTTCGAATATTAGAAACCTAGCTGTCCAAAGCATCCAAAACAGCCAATCCAACTTCAATGTTCGTTCCTCATCGATTACTAATCAATTCTTACGATTTGTTTCATCGTTAGATCGACCAAGTTGTGTTTCTCACTCATTGGATCGCCAATAAAATAGGATTCCGCACTGTTTGATCTGGTCTCATGCAGAATCTGTTAGTACTCCGTACAAAAAGGGTCCTAACACTCCATCAACTCTTTCATCTCAATCGGAGCCAATCGATACGGTGCCTTAGCAACTAATTGGGCACCCGGTATTAAGTAAATCTAGAACTCGATCGCATGCTCCGGTAGCACTCCTTGTAAGTTTTCTCGAAACATGTCTGGAAAGTCACACATTACTGGTACATCGGACAGTTGTTGTTTTGGCATATCCACATCCTTTACGTAGGCCAAGTAGGCACTACATCCACGCCTCATGCACTTTCCTACCACAGCCATCAGAATCAATTTTAGGATCTTCAGGACACAATCACCATAAACCATCACTGAACTCCCATCAGGCGTTAACACTTGAATCAATGTTCACCTCGTAGTCCGCCAACCAATCCATTCCTAGGACTACATCAACCCGCCTAAGGTCATCACGGATGGTCTAACAAGAAACTTATGACCTACTACTTCCATGTCACAATCTTCTATTATTTCAGAGATCTTGGTAGACTTACCTATGACAGAGTCTACATTAAAGGGCTTTTTTATACTCTTAGTACTAACAGGCAATTATGCACAAAAAGCAGCAGAAATAAAACTTTTACAAGCACTAGAATCAAATAACACAAAAGCTAAAGTTTGGTTCACTAGAAACCTACCACACACAACATCAGGTTTCGTCCTAGCCTCCTCCTGCATCATCGGGAACACTATGGCGCTTGCCCTCTGCCCTTCATTCCCAGTCGTTTTCTTCCATGCACTAGAAATGTCAGCCCTCGGCTTCTTGCATTCCCGATTCATGTGTCCCGCCTCGCCACAAGTATAGCACCTCCTTACTCCGTAGTTCTTCACCACATGTTCGGTCCTCCCACAACGGAAACAGACATTGGATCCCACAACACATTCCCCGATGTGCTCTCATCCACACTTAACACACCACCTTGATCCCACGGTAGATGTGACCACACGTCGGTCATCCAACTGCACACCTTTGTTTCTTGGAGCGCCCCCACCACGTCCAAATTAGTTCTTGTTCTAATTCCGGTCACCACCACCTTTCTTGCTCACCTTAGCCACCACCACATCTCGTTCATCATACAACCTTCCTGCCAAATCAACCACCGACCTAAACGTACTTGGCCGGGCGGCGATCAGGTGCCTACGAATATCCGTCGATAGCGCTTAGATGTATCTCTTGATCTTTTATGACAAAGGCGTCACTTGATTTGGCACCAACCATGCCATCTTATTGAACATTGCAGGACCGACGAAGGGGTCAGTTACAACACAACAACACAAAGAGGAGATTAACTAGAACTTAATCAAACAGTAAGACTGGATTAACCACAATAAGATACTAAGAACACTAGTAATGTAAGAGACAGAACACAAGTGTTTAGTTTTCAAGAATGCAGTATATTGCTTTCTCTATGTTCTATTACAAGTGTTACAAAGCATCATGGAAAGATACAAGAACATGAGTTACTTATACTACATCCTAAAGCCGGCTATACTTTGAAAGCCAGCTCGATAAAATTGACTAGACACAAAATAATATCAATTGTAGAGTCAAAAGGCAGATTGCCTTTTGACTAGTGACTCTGACATGCCGTAGCTCACATCCTTATCTATTACAAAAAGGATAAAGTACATGAAGTAGAAAGTTACAAACTCAAGACCTCAATGTATAGTTACCAAAAGCATGGACCTTTTCACCAAGTTATGTAAGCTGGTGACTTTACAGAAGTGGAGCAGAAAGGTGTCCAGCTGTATGGAAAAGTACATCAGATAAAGCATGTGTTAAAAGTCTTCAGAAGAAATGTTTCATCATGAGTTGAAGCTTCGGAAGACTTTGTCTGTGAGGCTTCGGAAGACTTCATGTTTGGCTTTGGAAGATATTGGTCTTGACTTTGAAAGATTTCACACTTATAGTATTTTGTGTTGCATGTGTGAAACTTCCTAATCATTATTCTTCAATGCACTTGTGCAGCATGCATGACAGATTTTGGATGTTTAGGTTGCATCAGCCTCTTCATTAATCTCTACAAACTCCCCCTAGGCTCATGCTACCAAAACACTTAGGAGACTTCAGATATCAACAGTCCTCATTAGTATGATTACCAATCCTTTCTTCATAAGATGATCAGGATCCTTTAGACTATCAAAATCTCTTCTCATATCAAAGAGGTCATGCAGAGGCAACTGAAACATATCATGCCATATGTAAATGTCTTCAGTGCCTTGATCTCTAATGACATGCCATTTTTCTGGATTTGTGGTGTATGTCCAAGACAAGATGGGTCTTCATGATGCTAGAGGAGCTGTTTGAATTGGGGTTGATGTAGCATTATCTGGCTGCACAACCTCAAGATGTACTTACTCATCCTAGGGTTTAGAAGAGGGTGCAGTCTTCTTCTTCTTTGGCTTTTGTTTAGAAGCCATCCTCTTCTTTCTCTTTTCAGGCTTAACTGAGAAGACTGGCTTGCAGTACCAGATTGATCTTCAATGTCTTTCTCAGTTGGGATTTCCTTTTTCTCAGGCTCAGAAGGAGAGGGAGGTTGACCCTGTTGTTGATTAGAAGATGAAGCTTGCTGTGTTTTAGCAAGAGGCCCAGGTTAGGGAGTGTAAGTCAATGAGCTCTCCACTTTTGATCTTCTGCTTGATCACCCTAATATGCTCATTCATAGTGGATAGAGACATGGGGCCAAGTCTCCTTCTGGAGAATCCATATAGCTTTAAGAAGCTTATCATCCTCTGTCTATCAGTAGACTTCTTCATGCTCTTTTGGATGATAGCTCTTGATTTTGCAGCTTCTTCCCTTAGCTTCTTCTTAGTTGTCTTTATGTCCTTGATTATCTCAAATTCAAGTTGTTTTAAGTACTCAACTCAACATAGTCATAGGGCAAGGGAAGGAGTGCATTTGCCTAATAGAAGCCTGTGGCACTCAGGTAGTTGATCATTGTGATCCTCTCTTCTTTTTTGTCTACCTGAGGTTCTTGTTGAACCACATCTTCTTGTGCAAGACTTTCCTCAACTTGGGAGACGTTAGGCATATCCTTGTATAGTCTTTTTCTTCTTCTTTCTTTTTTGACTTGTACTAGAAGCTCTGCATCTTCTTCCTCCTTCTTCTCCTTTGACCTTTCCAGGTAAACCAGTTCATTCAACTCATTTAAGGGGAGAGTGATGACATTGTCTATGTGATAGTTCCTTGTCTGCAGATAATTTGTCCTGAGTGCCCTTAACTCATCATTCTGAGTGTCTGGTCTGGGGGCAGCCCTAATAGCATAGTCCATGAGTCTTGAAGACTCAGTAAAGGAACTTTATCCCCTCAGCCTCCTTTTCCTCTCTCTCTCCTCCTTCTCAATGTCCTCCGATGTCATCTTTCTTTTCCTTTTGTCACTCACAGACTTTTGTGACTTAGGGTGGAGAGAGCTTTGGCCTTTGTTGCTAGATGCAGCTTCTGAGCTCTGGCCAGAGAGAGGTTGAGAAGCACCTTCACCGGCAGGTGTCTCAATAGGAGTGTGGATCTCTGCAGCAGTTGATGATGATGAGACAGGGGTCTTAGGTTCTTCCACTGGGCCTTCGGTCAAGGTTTCCCCTAAGAAACTAATCATAGTGTCTGCCTTAACATCTAGTTGACCGACGGCATTGCCTAATTGCCTAAGTCTCCTTCTTAAGCTGAACTTTGTAGTGATCCTGTCTTGGATTCTTTGAGCCAGTCTGTTAGCTTGTCATGATTTGCTTGGGTTGGTAAGTGGATTGTTACTAAATCCAGACCTTCATAGTAGTTCAAAGTCTGAAAATTGAAGACTTCTTGATGTTCTTGAACTCTTATGATGATTAGGGCTTTCCTGATGTTGTCATACCTCCATCCAATAATGTGATTAGAAGATGGTGAAGATGACATAGCCCTTGGTATCTCATCCTCAAACAAACTCTGTATGAAGGAGTCTGTGTAGTCCACATCATTGCAAGTGAGGATGGGGAGTCCTCAATGTCCACTCTCTCTAAAGAACTCCCAAGTTCTGTGGTTGTAATGACTTTCTCCCCCATTTTGGTAGCATCACCCACTTGCATAGGTGAGCTGGAAGTTAGGTCAATCACATCCATAGGTTCTTGTGTTCCTGGTTGAGCTCTTTCATATGGGTCTCCCAGCTAGTTTTTCCTTAAGATATGAAATCTCAAGTTGCTAATCATTGATCCTATTGTGTAAGGTAGTCACCTGAGATTCAAGGTGACTGACCTTTGAGACTAAATAGGTGCATGTTTTAGTTAGTTTGTGCACCTTTATTCTTAGATTCCCCTCATCTTCATCAGACGAATCATTGGGGTATGAGATGATTGGACCAAAGTCTTCTCTCTCACAACCAGCTTCAGGTTATTGGCTGCTGGTTTTCCTCTGCTCACTAGAAAAATCTCAGTTGAGATGTCAGTGGGCTGAGTTGCCATGGTTGAGGTGTTAATGATGTAATCACTTTCAAAAGGGAGAGCCTCTTCCATAGGGACATCCTAAACAGGTTTAGAAGTGTCCACCTCAGTTGTAGATGACTGATATGGGATAGATATAGGAGACTCAGGAGCATTCATCTCTCTTTGAGTAAGGGTAAAGAAGAGAGACTCATTATACTCATTGAAAGCTAGATCTTCATCAGTATAGAAATCAAGGTTAGGAATTTGTTGGTTGCGATCTATAGGCTGGGGATGGTAACTATCCCCTAAAGGTTGATCACTTGAGTGTTGAGACTCAGAGTAATGGCCTAAGGCAGTTGGGCTAATGAGAACATTAGGCTGAGCATGAGGAACCTCAACACTGATTCTTGGAGATATGGGAGTGGTCTGCTCCTCAGGAGAAGTGGGAGCTCCAGTGTCCACTTCTTCCTGTATGGGTGAGTATATGGGGCCTCCACAGACTGAATAGTCTGAGTAGGGGTTCGTTTGGACTTTCTTTGGTAAGTAAGAGTGATTTTAGGCTGTATGGGTGGTTGGGAGGTAGCAGGTGTGGGCTCAACACTAGCTTGTGCTGCTAGGATGTCACCTTAAGCATTGAGGTCTAACATTTTTGGGACTAGGGCTATTTCTACCCCAGAGGAACCAACAATGGGTTTTCTTAGTATTTTAAAGAGGTCAGGCTTCATTTGTCCCAATTTAAGAATGTTACGTGTTCCCCTCAACTGTGAGCCCAGTTCACAGTTAAGAATGTACTGGACATATCTAGGAAACATGTAATATTCTAAAGAGTCTAAATTAGCAAGTAAATTGGTATAAACAAAATGAG
The DNA here is from genome assembly GCA_025506515.1 of Flaveria trinervia. Taxonomy (NCBI): domain Eukaryota; kingdom Viridiplantae; phylum Streptophyta; class Magnoliopsida; order Asterales; family Asteraceae; genus Flaveria; species Flaveria trinervia. Next base: position 42,776,636 of record CM046456.1, read on the forward strand.
AATACCTGAACTTGACCCCTTGAACCATTCCATGGATTATGAAGGAGAGATCCTTAGGAATTTGGTCCCATCGATCATGCTTGTTTGATAAGCTGTGAATGACCACATGGAGCAGGAATCTCCACTGGGATGAGACCTTCCTTTTCGTAAAGGTCTTTACAGAGAAATCTCCCTCATATCCCATCTGCTCAAAGGAATGATTAACAGCTTCCTTTGGGAAGAACACCTCGCCTTCTTCATCATCCACGTGAAGATGCCTATTGATGATGGCCAGAGTGATAAAGATTGTTCTCCCCTGCACTGTGGCAGACAGTGCCTTCTCCCCGTCCATAATGACCTCTTGGCAGGTCTTCCAAAAATCAAGTAGTTGATCCTCGTAGAGAGGAGGATCAAAGGTTAGGGAGGTGAAGTAGTTTGATAAAGCTAAGAATCGACAAACCTTTGAAAAATGAGTATCTTTCTCAGAGCTTAACACAGCAACCTGATTGTGTTGCCTGTGTTGTTGCATGGTGAATTTGGGGTCATTTATGTGAGCAATGTTGGCCATTGTGAGGTAGCTTAAGGATGAAGAAAGAAGGAAGAAAGAAAATTCAGAGAGAATTTGGGTTTTTAGGTTTTGAGAAAGAACAGATGATAGAAAGAGGGGGAAACCCTTGGGTTTATATGTGAGAGGGATTTCAGATAAAGTTTATGAAAGAGGATAAACTTTGAAATCTGAATATCGGTCCCACCTCTGAAAAAGTAGTTTACATTTGCTCAAAAAGTAGTTTTCTTGGAAGTCAAAAAGCTTTTGAATGTTAATTATCTTCGTAAGTTTTAATTAAATTTCTTCCGAAGCTAAAATGACTTCGGAAGATTTTCCTGCGAGTTTTGAAAATCTTGCTTCCGAAGAGAAGTTAAAACTTGATTGCTTTGTATATAATTACAAAGCTTCTAAGAGTTAATTTTGCTTCAGAAGGAAATGGTCCTTGAAAATAAGTAAGTGTCTGAGACAAGTATTTAAGCTTCGGAAGATAGATCTGAGAACTCTTCCGAAGGTAAAATTTCCAGACAGATATTTATTTTGAAGGTATGATTTGCTTCTGAAGTTAAAAGCATAACTTCCAAAGTATCAGAAATTTTAAAAAATCTAAGGAAAGTCTTCAAAAAGAAATTTTCATCCAAAGAAAACATGAGCTTATCAAAGCGATGAGTTAGACAACTTAGGACACACATATTTTAAGAAATAATAAGAATTAGTTTTAAGAAAAAACCTACTCAAAGTTTATCATCCAAGAGCTAATATTAGATATTTAAATCTCTGTTCATCAAAAGCCTTTGTAAACAAATCAACATTTTGTTCATCTGTGTGAATTTTGACTAGTTTAATTAATCCCTTTTCTTAGTTATCACTTACTAAATGATACTTGATATTGATGTGCTTTGTCCATGAGTGCTGCACAGGGTTCTCTGTGATTCAGATAACACTATTGTTTTCTATGTGAATGGGAGTCTCCTTGAAGTTTAACCCATAGTCTAGCATCTGATTCTGAAACTAAAGCACTTGAGCACAACAGCTTGTAGTAGCAATATATTCAGCTTGAGCGATTGATGCAGAGACACAGGATTGTTTCTTGCATTCCCATGAGACAACCCTTCCACCAAGGAACTGACATCCCCCAGATGTAGACTTTGCAGTCATGTTGCAACCACCATAATCAGTATCTGTATAAGCATACAGATTAAAGTCAAGATTCTTAGGGTACCATAAACCAAGTGTTGAAGCACCCTTGAGGTATCTTAGAATCCTCTTGACAGTGATGAGGTGAGACATCTTAGGGTTGGCTTGATATCTTGCATAGATGCATGTAGCAAACATAATATGAGGCCTTCTAGCATTAAGATACATAAGAGACTCAATCATAGCTCTGTACAAGTGCTCATCTTCACACTCCCCCTAAAGATCATGTCCAAGGGAGTGGTTTCTAGCTATGGGTGTCTTAGTAATCTTACAATTAGTCATGTTGAACCTCTTTAGTATGTCTTGAACATACTTTGAATAACTTATGAAGATGCCATCTTCAATTTGCTTCACTTGAATTCCCAAAAAGAAATTGAGTTCCCCCATGGCACTCAATTCAAATTTGTCTTTCATCAGCTTGTCAATGTCTTTGTAGAGCTTTGGATTAGTTGAACCAAAGATGATGTCATCCAAATACACTTGAACTAGCAATATGTCATTTCCCTATCCTTTGATGAAGAGAGTTCTATCTATAGTACCTCTCTTGTATCCATGTTTACAAAGATACTCAGACAGTGTCTCATATCATTTCCTGGGTGCTTGATGCAGCCCATAGAGAGCTTTGTCAAGCTTGCAGACATAATGAGGATGATCAAGGTCTACCAAACCAGGTGGCTGCTTGACATATACTTCTTCATCAATCACTCTATACAAAAAGCACACTTCACATCAAGCTGAAAGACCTTAAAGTTCTTGGATGCAGCAAATGCCAGGAATATCCTAACAGCTTCTATTCTTGCTATTGGAGCAAATACATCAGTGTAATCAATCCCTTCTTCTTATGTGTATCCTTAAACCACTAGTCTAGCCTTGTTCTTATTGATGATGCCTCTATCATCTTTCTTGTTCCGAAACAGCCATTTGCTTCCAATGATAGTCTTCCCAGAAGGAAGAGGACAACGATTCCAAACTTTTTGCCTTTTGAATTGAAGCAACTCTTGTTGCATAGCTTCAACCCAACTTCCATCATTTAGAGTCTCATCAACTTTCTTTACCTCTATCTGTGATAAGAAACAAGAGTGAAGACAAAAATCTCCTTCATGAGTTTGTCCGCTTGTTCTTACCCATGAGACAACATCTCCAATAATGTTTGTGGTGGGGTGAGACTTGTGGGTCCTAAGATGAGGGATCACATCAAGTTGCTGAGAAAGATCAAAATTAGAGAAATTTAGATCTGGCATGGATGTTTCTCTCACCACATGAGTACACCTTTCAAGAGAAACTTGATCAAAGCAGTGTGTGACATCATTAATGTTCTCATCTATGGTGTGGTTAGTGACATCAAGAAGTTCTTGGTCACTATCACCACCACCATTGTTGTCTTCCACAATTGAGATGTTCTTATCTAGTTGTGGAGGCTTTGAGCTAGAATTTGAAGGCACCCCACATGTATCAGCTGAGTTTGTCATTGTAGTTCTCATAGAAACCTCATTAGTAGAAGTAGTTCCAATTGGAGCTGAAGATGTATGAACTGAAGGTCTTCTTAGCTCAAATCTTGGATGAGGATCACCTGTATTTAAGTTTTCTATTGATCCTGAAACATTCTCACAAGATTTGTTAAAGCAGTTGCTAACTAACTCAAGATCAAATAACCAATTTGGACCAGAACCAGCAACAAAACGTGTGTATTCATTGAAAGTCCATTGGCTGGCTCCTCAACAATTCTAGTTCTGAGATTGTATACTCTATAAGCCTTAGCTTGAGAATAGTATCTAATAAGTGTCCATCTTTGCTATTCAACATGCTGCAAGGACAACCAAATGACCTCAGAAAACCAATGAAAGGTTTCCTCTTGTGCCAAAGTTCATAAGGAGTCTTGCCATAAGTCTTAACCACTAAAACTCTGTTCTGCACATAGCAGGCAGTGTTGACTGTCTCTGTCCAGAAGGTGATGGGCAGCATAGAGTCGGACAACATGATTCTTGCAACTTCAATCAGTATCCTGTTTCTCCTCTCAACAACACCATTCTGTTGAGGAGTCCTATGAGCACTGTATTGTCTTGTAATACCCTTTTTATCATAGAATGTATCAAGGATTTGGTTCTTAAATTCATTTCCTTGATCATATCTTATGATCTTGACCTTATGATTAGATTGATTCTCAATCTTTAAGATGAAGTTCTTCAGAATCTCAGGAGTCTCATCCTTAGTTCTAAGGAAGAAAACCCAAGTGAATCTTGTAAAGTCATCTATGATCACTAAATAGTAAGAGGTCCTTCCTAGACTCATTACACTGGTGGGGCCACAAAGATCTATATGTAACAAGTGTAGGGGTGTAGCGATGGAGTTCCATTCCTTAGGCTTGTGAGATACCTTATGTTGCTTCCGTTTCAGGCATGCAACACAATGGTCATCACTTCTAAACTCTTTCTTTGGTATTCTAGTTACTAAATCATTTTTATTTAATTTGTTCATTTTCTTAAAGTTTACATGGCACATTCTTTTATGCCATAGGAAAGACTCGTCACTATTAGCTTTAGACATAAAGCATAAAACTTCTCAAGAGGGATATGTTTCTTTCAAATCCATCTTGTACATGTTCCCTTTCCGGGGGCCTCTAAGCAGGATATGCTCATAAGGAATGACCACACCAGGCTTGAGAACAATGCACTCATGCTCAGTGAAGAGCATGTTATGACTCTGATCATAAAATTGGGATACACTCAAAAGATTGTACCCAAGCTCGTTGACAAAGTTTACCGTATCAATGCTGAACTTACCATTTGTGACCTTGCCCCTTCCAGAAATGTAACCACCTTTATCTCCTCCAAAGGCAACTGGTCCTCCATCAATTCTTTCAAAGTTATGGAGTAGTGACCTATTGCCTGTCATGTGCCTGGAATAGTCACTATCAATGATCCAGACATTTTTGTTTGTCTTGAGTTGTGCCTGCACAAAGAAGTTGATTAGTTACATTTGCTTGTCTTGGGTTCAGAAACAGAAGGTAATGCAACAGTAATAGATCCTATGATTGTGCTAAGAGGATATTGAGCTGTTGTTCATGGAGAATTCTCAGTCACTTGGTCTTTCTTAGACTTCCACACCACCTTTAGAGTCTTGGACTTGACCTTCAAAACTTCAAAAGCTTTTGGAACTTTAGAAGTTTTGTTGACTGAACCTTCCGAAAATTCGGCAGACACTGCAGCACACTTCTCTTCGGAAGAACTCCTTTCTTCCGAGACCAACTTCTCTTCCGAGGGTAATTTTCCACTTCCCTTCTCCTTAGACTTGGAGCTTCTGAAGGAAACATGTTTTGCTTCTGAAGCTTGAATCTTCTTAGAACTCTTTGAAGTTTTTGTCTTGGTCATATGGACAGTACCTTTAGGATTGTATGGACAATCCTTAGCAATGTGAGTGATACTTTCACACGTGACACACATCATTTTCTTCTTCACAAGAGTCTTCTGCGGGGAACAAGACTCTCTTTGGTCACATCCCTTCTCCACCTTCATCTTGGCAGATGCTGAGATAGTTCCTTTGGGCTAGGAACTATTCTTGGAGTTTGATGGTCTAGGTTGTGCAGTGGTGGTACACAGCAGATTAGTCTTCTTCTTGTTACTGAGATGAGTTGAACAAGAACCAGAACTCTTAGCAGAAGAGTTTTGGTTTATTTCTTTAGTCCTTACTACTTTGACTCCTGCAGATATGAAAACTTGTTTTTGCTTAGAGTCAAAAGTAGCCTTGATCTCTTGAGCCTTCCTTGCCTTTCTTTTTCTCTTTCTGATCAAGTTCTTTCTCATGGACTTGGTTATCATAGTCTTCTTCTTCTACTCAGAAGGATAGTGACCTTTCTTGGATCCTCCTCTTCACTCTTCTTAGAGGAATTCTTCACTATCTCTTCTACTCAGGAGGATATCATGTTCTTGAAGGTCTTTTCTTCAAGCAAACTCTTTTCTGCCCTAGCTTTGCTGATCACAAGCTCAGCCTAGCACTCAGTCAGCTTGGTTATGAGATCTTTGATTTGAGTCCTAAAATCTATGTGTTAATGTTTTTGAATTGAAATCGTTTTCTTAAGGTCCTCTATCCTCAGTTTATAATCATTTTCAGACTTTCTAAAATCAGATTTTAAATTATTTAAGGACTCAAGGTCAGATCTGATTTCCAAGTTATTGGACCTGTATCTATTGACTTTAGAAATGCATTCAGGAGTATAGAGATGTTCCAATACATTGGCTTCATCATGATCTGCCATCAATGCTTGCTTAGGAGAAGCAGCTTGCACCTGAAAGCTCCAGTCAAAGCCTCCTTCTTCAACAGCTACATGGCCTGCTGCTTTGACTTCTCATTCTGGAGAGCTTTGTCAATGTAGTTTGGTCTAGGCTGTGTTTGGCCACCAATTGTTTTAGGTGCCTTACATTCTCTGGCAAAGTGGCCCATCAAGTTACAGTTGTAACATTTGACTTTGCCTTTGTCCATCCAAACTTTCCACTGGTTGCATTGCTTGGAAACTTCCTTGCATTCCTCTTGTTGAACTTCTTGGCTTTGTGAGTGAGAAGAGCCATCTACGAGACTATTTCCATGTATTCCAGATCATCTGGAAGAATACAGTCCAGGTCTTCAAGAGTAAAAAGAGAGTTACCATAGCTTTCATCAGAAGACACAAAAGCCGGAGAAGAGCTTGTCTCTTGGAATGGGCTTCCTTGAGTGTAGTTCTCCCTTGGTGTCTCTGGGAAGGTGATAAAATGACCATTTGGTGAATGGTCAGTGTAGCATATGAGATGATGTTTTGGTTCTATGCTATCCCTTTCAACCACATGTAGGGCTGAACCCATTTGATTGTTGGAGTTGCCACTGAGAGTCCCATATAACTCTGTCAGAGTGAGAGTTTTGAGATTTTCAGTCCTCTTGATCACCACATAGTAGTGTGTCCACTGCCTAGGAAGTGAGAACATGAACTTCCTTACAATGTCTCTGTTCTCAAGAGAAACTCCTCCATCCACTAGGGTATCCACAATCTCAACATACCTGAAGTACTACTGAGTCAAAGTAGCATCCCTTCCCTTTCCGTCCCAATTTCAGTTTAAGTTTAGGTTTCTTTTAAAAATTTACATGTTTCACTTAAACTTTGGCTTTGATACCAACTTGAAATGCCCCGTTCCCGGGACGCTCACTGTTGGTCAATCATCACAAATAAAATATATATTTACATTAACTTTAATAAAACATTGCAGCAGAAACATTTAAACAAAAATTTCATTCTATTATAGTAATCTCCTTTCCAAAATAATACAATATTCATTACAAAACATCGTTTGTTCGCATTACAATGCAAAAACATTATACAAAAGAATACCATCCAAAATGAGCCAAGTAGCCGCCCCGTGCCATCCTCGGCAACAATTACCTGCCAATAGGAAAAACATAGTTTTAAAATAAAATATACCTTACTTTCTTTCAAAACCATTCTATACTTTCATACATGATCACACACATCATACGTATGTGTAGATAATATCATTATTATCTTCCTTTACTGTTTATCACTTTCTTTCTTTAATTTTTTCTGGATCAGTGTTATCAACTATACCCCAAACGTATGCACAATGCGGGTACTGGGTGGAAGATCATAAATGACTTCCATAACACACATACCCTGGCACGAGTACTGAGGCAAGCGACAAAGATCCCAACTGTATACTACACCCAAAAGGTAATCACAAAGTGGGTACCGCTCCGAAGATCATAAATGACTCCCATAACGCACATAGCCTAGCACCGGTACCTGGGTGAGTAACCACTATAATCCATGTACTATACAATTGGTCAGTCACAAAGACTAGACCACTATCTGTATCCTTGTGGGTTAGCTAAACCACACAGTTGAGCTTACAACATTTTAGGATTGTGCACCTCTGTACATTTTGCATGCAAGCCTTACTTTACTTTCACTTTCATTAATCCATGCATTCTTTCTTTAAGTTACTCTTTTCATTATCTTCCACTTTACGTTACATAATACTTTATCATTTCTTTCATCAACATTCAACGTAAAGTCATGGAAAATAAACATACATAACCAGGAACATAAACATAACAATAGAAAACATCACTATAAAAGCATGAAGATCACGTATAGGTTTGACTCACCTTAGTCTAGTTTGTTTACTTTTACTTGTAATAGGTCTTTTGTTACTTTCCTTTTGTAACTACTTAGATTTATGTATTTTGGTAGTCCAGTGAAACTGTAGGTGAAACTATAAGTTCACTCACAGTTAGTTGTTTTGTTTGCCTGACAAAACTACTGTTTCGCCTGGCGAAACTATAGTTTCGGTAGTGCAGTTACCATTTCAAAGCACTTAATACACAGAATTATCCTAGTGCTTTATGTTATTAATTGGTTGTCATTGTAGGCGAAACTGTCTGGAAAACTATAGACTGCTATATATTGTTTTGTTTCTTCTCATTGTAGGCACGCTCGCAAAACCCTAATCCTTTATCATTGTTGCAAGTTACCATTTCAAAGCAGTTAATACACAAGATTATCGTCGTGCTTTATGTTATTGATTGTCATTGATTATTGTCTTATTATGAATGAGTTCTTATTGTGTTCAATCATCTTTGATATTGTTGTTTAGTATACTTGTTGGATATTGAATGATTCTTAATATCATTTGCACTTTAATACGATCACATGGACCAACAATATGTATTAGAGCCTTAGTACTCATGATTTGTTGAGTTATTGGTGGTTTTTAGTTCAATATCTTGTTTCAGTCATTTTCAGTCCCTTATTGGATGTTTTTGATGTGGAAATTGATTGAGTTTACCTTCTTTTCGGTTGTGGAAGCCTTCCTAACCACCAGAACTCAAATTCATGGAGTTTTTGATGATTTCAGATTGATTTTGGGTTGAAAAAGGGTTTTAGGATCGATCAGCAAAACTACAGTTCTTTAGGGAAACTGTTAATCATCTTCCAGCGAAACTATGAGTTATATTGCTATCAAAATCGTTCTCTAGTTGTTCTGCAAAACTAGTGTTTTTGAACGAAAGTTCATCAGTGATTGTGAAGGGTTAACAAGCAAATTGTTGTCGAAAGTGTCTTTGAACGAAAGTTCAATCTTGTTTCGTACGAATTTACCTGCGAAACTAAGCCTGTTGTGACTATTGGCTAGCGAAAGTGCTGCCAAAATTGTAAGCAAAATTAGCTTCCACTGCAAAAGTATCAATGAAAGTAGTTTTTCTGTGAAATTGTCTGCGAAGTTATCTTTTTCTGCGAAAGTGTCAGCGAAATTATCCTCTTTCTTGCCGAAACTACATAAATCTTTGCGAAACTACCATGTCTAAGTTAACATCACTCACACTTGCCGATCTTGAAAGCGTTGCTCCCAATAGGCCTCCGAGACTCATTAACAAAGACAATTTTGAAGATTGGAAGAGATGTCTCAAAGCCTTCGTCTTCTACCCTGATCACAACAAATGGGAATCGATCATTTTTGGTCCTTGTTGGACCAAAAGAACCAATGAGCCAGATCAGAAAAACCTTTAAGTCCCATAAGACATCACAACAACTGCTGAAGACTTGATCAACTGTTTGACAAAGTCTGAAGATCAACAGCTGAAGACTAAAGTACTGAAGACTTCAACAGCTGAAGACCAAAGTCTCAAGATCAACAGCTGAAGACTAAAGTACTGAAGTTCAACAGCTGAAGACTAAAGTACTGAAGACTTCAACAACTAAATACCAAAGTCTGAAGATCAACAATTGAAGACTAAAGTACTGAAGATCAACAACTGAAGTACAAGACTGAAGACAACATTTGAAGACATCAACTGATGACAACAACTGAAGTTCAAGAAGTCCAAGTACTAAAGCCTTCAGAGTTTGTCACAACAGCTAAAGAAGCATTCTTCAGTTGTTGTGATGGTTTCCTTTCAGTAGTTTTCTTTTCTATTTCAGTATATGTAAAACGACTAAAGAGCATGTTCTTTAGTGTTTGTTGTTTCAGTAGTTTTCTTTTCAGTAGTTGTAGTGATAGTTAACACTTGGTATTTTTGTAAGAAGATGTCAGCTATTTGACATCTTCAGTAGTTGTGTTAACTTTGAGTAGTTAAATAACAGTTAGATGTCACTGTGACAGTGCTGACGTCAGCTTCCCTTATAAAAGGAAAGATGACCTAATTGTAACTGGTAGAAGCCAGCCGAAACGTGTATTGAATGAATATATTCCTTTTGGCAGAAATTCTCTCTCTATAACAAACACTGTTTCATTGATAAATTTCGTGTGTTCTTGTTTAAATTTGTTAATTTGTGAGCTCATTCCGCTGCAAATCCAATCTAATTGATCAAACTAGATGCTGAGATCCTAACAATTGGTATCAGAGCCGGTTAATCATTGATCGATTTAACAATTGATTAATGAAACTGTTCTTTTGCTATCTACGTTTGATCGAATTAGCAAATATGCAAGAATCGGTTATAGACATTGAGTTTCTGTTGCTTCTCGCCATTTTGTTTGAGGTTCTAAGTGGTTTTGAGCTAGATTTACTTTGTTTACCTTGAATTTATTTGAATTCGGCATATGACTACTCCTTCTAATGACCCTCATAATACTAGTTCCTTAACCAAGCCTCCGATGCTGGTTAGGACTGAGTATAACATATGGCAACGAAGAATGCTCCATCACCTGTCTATTAACAGTTCAGGTTGTTGGACATCTGTGGTACATGGTCCACATAAGCCTATGGTGAACAATCCGGAAACCAACCAATTATTCCGAAGAAGAAGGAACAATACTCTGCTGTGGATCAAAAACTGTTTGAGATTGATGTTAAAGCTCATGGAATTCTCGCCATGGCACTGCCTAATGAAATCTATTCTGGGCTTATGCATCATGAAATGCTCATGACCTCTGGAAGGCACTGAAAGAACAATTTGGTGGTACTGATGAGGTCTTAGCAAACAATAGGGAAATACTTGCCCAACAATACGAGACATTTGCTCATAGGAAGGGTGAGACTCTGACTCAACAGTTTGAACGTTTTTCATTTTTGATCTCTGAGCTGAAAATGGTCAAACATGAATACACTAATAGCCAGATGAACCACAGATTCCTCAAATCACTGCCTGAGATATGGGACACATATACAATTGTCCTACACTCTAATGCAAATCTAGATAGCCTATCTCTCACCCAACTTCATGGGAAACTGCTTACATTTAAAAGAGAGATGGAGCAGAAAATGAAACTAGCATGATCAGGAAAGCTCACTGAAGACTTTGTACCAGGGAACACTGCCTTGGTCCGTCATGAGTCAGAATATGCTGCATGAGAAAGTAATTATGATGTGCATATAGATTTCTCTTCGAACAGTTCTGATCATGCATTTGTGAGTGTTGGTAGTCAGTCAGGCTATAATAGTGACAAATTGTGCTTCATTATGGATGATTTGAAAGGTATAACTGATGATGTCCTAGAAGAGATGGATATCTGAGCCAAATGGCCTTGATTAATATCAGATCCCAGAAGTTCTACAAGAGAACTGGTAGGAAATTCCTTGTACTCTCTGGCAAAACCAAAGTTGGTTTTGACAAGAGTAAGTTGAGGTGTCACAAATGCCACAGGCTTGGGCACTTTGCAAGAGAGTGTAGATCATCTGGATCTAACTCCTCTGCACCCTTTGTGACTTTTGCAAGTAATATTCAACAAAACAGAGGGCAACATCCTGCTAGTTCTCGTCATCTATCACAACCTCTATCTCCTACATATTTTGTCCATCAGGGTCCAATGTCATATCCATATCCCTGCTATTACATGTCACAAACCAGTCAAGTTCAAGTACCCATTGCTCAACAACCACCTGCTCTTCTTGAGCCTCAACCTTCCCAATCTCATCAACAATCTCAACCTCAACAACACAGCTTTTTCACCCCAGGAGTTGTTGACTGGAGCAGTTTACCAGATGATATGTCTGGTCATGAACAAATGTTTTCTGGTGTTGGTCAACATGGTGGGGACAATCCTTTTGGAAACCTTGCTCTTATGGCCCTGGAGTTTGCTGATACCTCATCCTCTAATACCTCCACACCATAGGTATCACATGTATCCTCTGAGGCCAAAGCCAAGCTATGTTCTGAAACATGCATAGCTGCATTTGCATCTGTTAGAGAAGCAAATGTAGCTTTAATTAACAAGAACATTGAGCTAGAACAAATAATATCCAAAAGAAAAGCTGAATTTGAGCCTGTGCTTAATGATAAGAATGATGAGATTTACAAACTTAAATGCCAAATCACTGATGATAAGGCTAGGGAAGAGGTACTTCTAGAGAAGTACAGAGACCTCAAATAAACACTTGCAGCTACCTAGGTAGAGTGTGATCGATGGGTACATTCCTGCAAGGGTTTTGAAATGCTTCTCAGTAAGCAGTCTGCTTCCAATGTGAAGTTTGGCATTGGTTATAATCACACTGCTCCTCCTACAGATTTTACTCCCAGAGCAGTGGTAGAATCTAATGGAGAAAGCAATAACCAATCCTTTTCATCATGTAATCTACTATTTGATACAGCACCATCAGAGGTTGGTGTCAGCATTAATTCCTTCTAAAACCTATCAGCTGATGTTGATGGTTCAAATGCTAACACTCACATGATCAAAAGGTTGATCACTCCAGGTGGTATTTCACAAATTACTGAAAGTACTAAAGAGCAAGTCATAACACCTGGAGAACAAACCCAAACTACTGCATGTACTAAAGGAAAGAAAACTGCTAGTAGAAAGGGTGGGAAAACTACTGAAGAAGATATCAAGAAAGCATGTACTGCAAGGAAGAAAACTGCTAGTACTGGTCACAAACTGCTGAAGAGTAAGTCTTCAGTAGTTTCATCTTCTTGAGCAGATGATCAACTTAAGATGAAGAAAAAGCCATGTGAAATATGTGGCTTATTCAATCATCTTACTGATGATTGCTGGTATAAAAAGGGCTCCAAACTCAAACACAATGAGAACATTAAAAAGAAAATGGATAAAATGAAAACTGAGTTTGAAACCAAGTTTGTACCAGCAACATCAAAACCTGTAACCCCAAAATCCAAAAAGGAAGGGGTTAATCAGGCAACAGCTGAGGTTGCTCAAAGGGAGATGGTACAACATAGGAATCCTTCAATCTCAAGCACAAATGTGTCTGATGAGCTGAAGGCTTTATCACACAATCAGACACAACTTGTTATGATGGTTCAACATCTATTGGGGAGAGTCAACCAATTATATGCTCCTGTGCTGAAACCACAGAGAAGAAAATCGATGCCAAAGGATTCTTCTTCTTCACCATCTCCATCCCCTCAGGTTGTTGTGAACAGACCCAAAACCAAAAAGGTTTGGGTCTCAAAAACTAACTAATTTATTATGATTGCAGAGTTCTTCAGCATGCCATAATAACATCTGGTATGTAGACAGTGGAGGATCTATGCATATGACAGGGAACAACTCTCTTCTTCATGATTACTCTCAAGGAAAAAAGGGGTTTGTTTCTTTTGGCAATGATGCTAAGGGTTACATCGTTGGCAAAGGCTTTGTCTCCAATGGGGAAATAAGGTTTGACGATGTTAACCATGTGGAGAATCTCAAGTACAATCTCTTGAGTGTCAGTCAAATGTGTGATAAAGGCCATGTTGCTCTTTTCACCAGTCAGAACTGCAGGATTCTGTCATCCAAAGTTCTGAGTTTGATTGATAAGGTGTTGTATGATCACACTCTCCTCGGGGCCAACAGGATAGGAAGAGTGTATGCCTTAGATCTTTCCAAGAAAATAGATCTCAAAGGCCATCCTTGCCTGTTTTTCAAGGCTTCTCCTCAAGAATCTATTCTATGGCATAGAAGGCTGGGTCATGTGAATCTTAAAAACTTGAATCAACTGATACATCATGGTTTAGTAAGGGGATTGCCTATGAAGGAGTTTAGATGTGAAGATAACTGCAATGCTTGTTTGAAAGGAAAACAGCACAATCTTATTCCCTCCTATTGAAGAACCTAAGTCCATTGCCTGCGTGCAATTACTACACATGGATATCTTTGGTCCTGTGAGAGTAATGAGTATGGAAAGAAGAAATACTGTCTGGTAATTGTGGATGATTACTCCAAATTTGTATGGACTTTCTTCTTGCATTCAAAGGATGAGGCTGCTTAGACGATTATAAACTTTGTGTTGTATGTTGAGAAGCAGTATTCCCTATCTGTCAAGTGTATGAGAAGTGATAATGGAACAGAATTCAGAAACCATACACTTGATGATTTTTATCTCTCAAAGGGAATCAAGAGACAGTTTAGCATCCCAAGGACTCCAGAACAAAATGGAGTAGTAGAGAAAAAGAACATGACCCAAATTGAAGCTGCAAGGTCCATGTTGGCTGACTCTGGTTTGCCACTGACCTTTTCGGCTGAAGCTTTTAACACAGCTTGCTATGTGCAGAATAGAGCCTTGGTAAATAAGAGGTTGATGAAGACTCCATATGAAGTTCTACATCATCTCGCTCCTCTAATTTCATTTTTCATAGCCTTTGGGTGTCCTCGTTTCATTCTCAACACAAAGGATCAACTCCACAAATTTGATCCTAAGGTGGATGCAGGGTATTTTGTTGGTTATTCATCTACTTGCAAGGCATACAGAGTCTTCAACTGTAGAACAAAGATAGTTGAAAAGACTCTGCATGTGAAGTTTATTGAATCTCCAAAGGACAAGATTCCACAAAACCCTATGGAGTTATTTGATTTGGACATACTGCAATATGTTCCTTATCAGGCTTCAGCTGTTGCTCCTCTCAACAGTTCTCCACCTAGTGGTATTGATGATGATGATAACATCAATTCTCACCTATTCAAGTTTAGTGATCAACGGCCTGAGTCCACTAACTTGATGTTCCTATAGCTTCAGCAGTTCCATCTACAACAAATGTTGATGAGATCTCTGATTCCTCTACATCTTTTGATTTGCCATCTCATTCTTGGTTTCAAGAGTCTGCATCACCATCAGCTGCTGCTGAAGGTCCTATAAACACTTGCACAGATCTCATTGTTTATCAAGAGCTGAAGAATCACCCAATGTCTCAAATCATTGGTGATATCAATGCTGGAGTTTCAACAAGAAGTCAATTGTCCAATTTCTGCTTCTATGCTCTCTTCATTAGTCAGCAAGAGCGAAAGAACTTTCACATTGCTTTAAGGGAAAATGGATGGGTTGAATCCATGCAGCTTGAGCTGCTTCAATTCAAGAAGCAGCAAGTGTGGGAACTGGTTCCCTACCCCCAAGTAAGTGTGCAATAGGCACTAAGTGGGTGTTTAGGAATAAAACAGATGAAAATGGCCTTATTGTTAAGAACAAGGCCAGACTGGTTGTTCAGGGGTTTGCACAGGAAGAAGGTATTGATTATGATGAAACCTTTGCTCCTGTAGCCACATTGGAGGCAATTAGATTGTTCTTAGCCTATGCTATATTCCACAATCTTGAAGTTTTTCAAATGGATGTTAAAAGTGCATTTTTATATGGTAAAATAAAAGAAGAGGTTTATGTGTGTCAACCACCAGGTTTTGAGGATAATAAACATCCAGATTGGGTATACAAGCTTGATAAGGCTCTTTATGGGTTGAAACAAGCTCCTAGATCCTGGTATGAGACATTATCAAATTTTCTTCTTCAAAATAATTTCACTAGAGGCTCCATAGATAAAACTTTGTTCATTAAGAAGGTGGATCAGCATAACATTTATGTTGATGATATTATTTTTGCATCCTCAAATCCCCAGTTGTGTGATGATTTTACCAATTTAATGCAAAAGAAGTTTGAAATGTGTGCAATGGGAGAATTACAGTTCTTTCTAGGATTTCAAATCAAACAAAAGGCTGATAGGACTTTCATTCATGAGTCTAAATATACAAAAGATCTTTTGAATAAGTTTGATCTACAAAACTGTAAGCTCTGTTCTACTCCCATGTGCCACACCACTCAACTGGATGCACATCAGAAAGGTAAAGCTGTTGATGAAACACTTTACAGATGTATGATTGGGTCCTTGATGTACTTAACAGCTTCTAGACCACATATCATGTTTGCAACTTGTGTTTGTGCTAGATTCAGGCTGCTCCTAAAGAGTCTCATTTGATTGCAGTCAAGAGGATCTTTAGGTATGTGCAAGGTACACAATCTCTAGGTTTATGGTATTCCAATGGACACTCTTGCAAATTAGTTGCTTTTTTAATAGTGACTATGCAGGGTGTAAGTTAACCAGAAAGTCAACTTCTGGTGGATGTCAATTCGTAGGCAACTGTTTGATTTCTTGGCAGAGTAAGAAATAAACATCTGTTGCTACATCCACTGCTGAAGCAGAGTACATTGCTGCTGCAAGTTGTACATCTTAGGTACTCTGGCTTCAGAACCAACTTTTGGATTATGGCATTACAGAGACTAACACTCCATTATTAATGGATAGTGCTTCAGCTCTTTGCATTGTCAAGATTCTGTCCAGCATTCTAGGACCAAACATATAGAGATCAGACTCCACAAATTGATCCCAAGTTTGTGCGTAGTGCTAATGAGCTTGAAGACATTTTTAATAAGCCTTTGGATAGTTCAACTTTCCAAAATCTAGTGTTAAGGCTTGGTATGCTGCAGCTAGAATAAGTGACAACTACTGATGATCTCAGTAAACAAGTACTGATGATCCTTAGTAAACATCTCACACATATGTAGATTCTGTTAAGAGAAACTGATGCAGTTATAACTACTGATGTGAGTGAAAACAGACAAGTACTGATGTCCTTGAAATACTGAAAACAGCTAAAAAGTCTGATGAGTAAGTGTTGAGGACAGTATGAAACAGCTGAAAAGCTAAGAATAACGAAACTACTAATGGGAATTTTCTCTTTAGTCGTTTTACAACTGTTGTTTCATCTTAAACAACTGAAGCAAAACCAATGTCTTCAGTAGTTTCACAACTACTGATGACTAACACCAGTCTTTAGTCGTTTACAACAACTGATGACAAAACATGTCTTCAGTAGTTTCACAACTACTGATGACTAACACCTAGTCCTCAGTTATTTCCACATCTGAAGCCAAAACCATGGTTTTTAGTAGTTTTATAACTGCTGATGCCTAAAACAAGACTTCAGTTGTTTCAACCTCTGAAGGTTAATACCATGTCATCAGTCGTTAAAACTACTGATGATTAACACCAAACCTTCAGTTGTTTTATAACCCATACCCTATAAATACCTAATCCTACAGAGCTTCATTATCTCAAACCTAACGTTCAAACACTTCTAACCTTCTCTCACATTCATGGCGACCATGCAACTTAAACCAAGACACAACTGTGTTGCCTACCTTACCAAATCACCCTTCTGGATTGTGATTGATACTGCCATTGATCTAATGGTCCATTCTCCATACAAAACGGCCTTCCTTATCAATCCTATGATTTATGCCGAATCCCTAAACCAGTTCTGGACGAACGTCACCCTTACCACTAGGAGAATGACACCGAGTCTCTCCAGTCGTTCGTCAACTACCGTATGGTGGTCATCACTCCGGCAATCCTTCGCCAAAACCTACAACTGGATGATGCCACCTTCCCCGCTGGATATTCAAAGGGCACCACTCATCTATCCTTTGCCCACCATGGATAGCAGGTAACCTCAGCGCTTTACCATCCTAAAGAAGCATTTCCATGACGCGGAACACCTTATTTTTCATCTGATGAATGTCTGCCTAGCCCCTAAGACTTCTTCTTTGGATCAAATGTCAACCAGGTGGAAGCAGGTATTCTTCTCTATCCTTGAGCAACAAAACTTAAATTTTTCTGCAATAATATTTCTTGAACTTAAGGATATGGTCTCAAAACCTATTCTAACCGATGGATATTATATCGACGGTTCATAATGGCTATTATAGAGAACCAGCTGAAAGCTGAGGGACTTGTTGGCCTTGGAGTCCCTGCCATGGCTGTATTGCGTATTACTCCAAGCACAACTCAGACCAGTCACTCAAACAGGCTGCCAAGCTGCGAAAACCCACGCAGCTGGAACCCACAGCCACCACCTCCAAATCCAAAGTCCCCACCAAACCCAAACACAAGAATCCCAAAACGGCTACTCAAGGAAATGAGTCCCTTGAGGATGTCCCTGCAACACAAACGTAGATATGTCTACTGGCCATAATCCCCCGTAGCTACAAGTACTCACCCAACCTCAACCGCTCAGGCTTCCTCTCAACAGGAGCCTGCAGCAAACACATTCAGGGCACCTATACCTGGAACCTTCCTCACTTGAGGAGGTTGCCATTGAAATGCACCACTCTCCCTAGGTGCATACTGCTTCTACACCATCTCTCACTACAACCGCCCCCGAAAGTCCTACCATAATAGTTGCAAAAGTGCTGAGTCAGTTGCATTTCTCACCCCCTCCCTAGAAAGCAATTAATACTAGGAATACCTCAACCATTGAGGGGGAGGATCAAAATGCTTCTCATAACCCACAGCGCAGGGGTTACACTGTTCCATCTCCAAGTGTAGAAACGGAGATTAGAACATCTGGTGAGGCTGCCACTTCTCCTGCTTCAGCATATGATGAGGATGCAGTTGGTAACATCCATAGGACCTCACCAGAGGCAACTGTCAATCAAGGACATAGTCCTGAGGTAAGAAGTCCCCAGTACCAAGAACAAGGGGCACATGCTGATACTGATCTACACTAGAGCATGTACATCCTGATTCTATCAGGAGGTCAGGTGATTCAGCAAACACTGATGATGACCTGGGCTTCTTCTATGATGTTTTAGCCCAAAATACCATCCTAGAGAATGAGGTAAGCAGACTCAACGAGCTGATTGCCAAAATGTCTCAGGATCTAAGTCCATCTGCCCAATACACCAACAGATGGCACCTTCCTCTGAAGGTCTCTTATACACAGAGCCACTCCAAAACACTCAGCCACCTGCCTCTACTTCTGGCACTATCTCTCAGGGACAGAACCCCCTAAGCAAATAGCTGCTACCTTTCAAAATTCCTTACCTCTCATCACACCAATTATCACTGATATAGTGATTAAAACCCTTGATGAGAGGCTTCCCTCGGTAATCCAACCCTTGATAGAGGAAGTTGTGAGCAAAAGGCTTTCTGACAATCAAACCCTTGCAACCAATGCAACCAAAAAGGGGGAGATTCAGTCAGTGAAAGCAAAACGAAAGAGGATTGAAGATGGGAAAGAGAAAGAAAAAGAGATAGAGGTGGAAAATGAGAAGGAGTTGGTGTAGAGACTGAGAAGGAGAAGGAGAAGGAAGCTGAAATGGAGAAAGTGACTGAAAGTACTAAAGACTTTCATGTCACATACAAGAAAAGGAAGAGTGGAAAGAAGGAGAAGGAGTTGGAGAAAATGGTGATGGAGGCTGATGCCCAACACAGCCGATCAATGGATAACATCAATGATCAGCTGTTTAGGCAAGGTCATGACACTGAAAAACTTGACTCAAAATTAGAAGATTGGAGATTGAAGAAATCCAAGCAAGATGGGCAAGTTACAGTGTGTTGGAAAGGGAAAGGCTGGAAATCATGATCAGGTTCATAGCTAAGTATCTGGAAGATCATTGATTGAAATCAAGTCATGGTCCAGGGACAGCATCTTGGCAATAATAACCATGATCTGTTCGTCTGAAGTATATACCAAAGGGCTGGTCATTGAAGCCTTGAATGAAGCTGGTGCTAGGAGCAGGACTGAACTGGTCAGACAATCTAAAGCCTCACTTACATCCAAAATGCTAGAACAGCGTGTCAAGATTCCCACACCAAAACCACCACAACCACAACCCAATAAACCAATTCCCTTACCCACAAAACCAATAGCCGATGATGTACCCGAGAAGAGGAAGAGAAGGGTACTGAGGCTAGAAGAGGAAGAAGAAGATAATGATGAAGATGAAGACAGGCTGCCAATCTCAGCTGTTATACAGTTGCCTAAGGCCATAAGTCACCCTCGAACAATTACTCCTGAATCTCAAAGGCAAATTGTGAAAGTGAAGTTAGAAGAAGAAGAGCTTCACAAACAACATGATGAGGAACTGTTGAGAAGAGTCGACAAAGCATACGCTGCCACATCTTCAATCATCATATATGAAGAAACATGCTCAGAGATTATACACTCTCAGACATACCTTTCAATATCAAAAAGAGAGAGTGAGGATTTGGCTGATCCCAGGGTGTCTCATAGGATTCAAAAGAAAAATATTCCACAGAGATACATTGGCCAAGTAAAGAAGATTGTAGATGAAGTGATCTCACTGGCCTTTGTAGTATCACCTTAGGAGATCCTAGATGACTTCAAGAAAGCCTATAAAGCTAAACTGACCCCACAAAAGATGCTGGAGAATAAAGTGGTGAAAAAGGGGTTAGTGTATAGGAGGCTTGAGGAAGTTAGAAAGAATGAGCTCCAGTTGTTCTTAGAGGGTATTCACCAGATGAATTCGCATATAGAGTCATAACAACTGTGGAACTAAAAAATGGGAAGCAGGTCAAATACCTCTCAGTATTATGGGCCAGAGTCACTCTTTGAAGGAGAAGCAGAAGAGCTTACCATGGAGGAACAAGTAATCTTCCTTGAAGCCTATACAAGGGAGTCTTACAGACTCATAGTTGGGAAGTAGATCTCATGGATGGGGTAACAGCTCTGTGTCCAGTTCCCCAAGACAGAGTTCCCATCCATCCTTTGTCAAATAGATCATTGAGATTTCTTCCCAGACCTGTGCTTACAAGGGTCACTTCTGAGCTGATCTAGAAGACAAGAAGACCAATCTTTCTGCCATAATAAGTGGGACATCTTCAATAAGCTTAAAGGTTATGGCTGCATTGGTTCAGGGGGAGTTTGTTGGACCAAAAGAACCAATGAGCCAGATCAGAAAAACCTTTAAGTCCCACAAGACATCACAACAACTGTTGAAGACTTGATCAGTTGTTTGACAAAGTCTGAAGATCAACAACTGAAGACTAAAGTACTGAAGACTTCAACAGCTGAAGACTAATGTCTGAAGCTCAACAGCTGAAGACTAAAATACTGAAGTTCAACAGCTTAAGATTAAAGTACTGAAGACTTCAACAGCCGAAGACCAAAGTCTGAAGATCAACAGCTGAAGACTAAAGTACTAAAGATCAACAGTTGAAGTACAAAGACTGAAGACAACATCTAAAGTTATCAACTGATGACAACAACAGAAGTTCAAGAAGTCCAAGTACTGAAGCCTTCAGAGTTTGTCACAACAGCTGAAGAAGCATTCTTTAGTGGTTGTGATGGTTTCCTTTCAGTAGTTTTCTTTTCTATTTTAGTACTTGTAAAACGACTGAAGAGCATGTTTTTCAGTCATGTTGTTTCAGTAGTTTTCTTTTCAGTAGTTGTAGTGATAGTTAACACTTGGTATTTTTGTAAGAAGATGTCAGCTGTTTGACATCTTCAGTAGTTGTGTTAACTTTCAGTAGTTAAATAACAGTAGATGTCACTGTCAAGTGACATGAGCTGACGTCAGCTTCCCTTATAAAAGGAAAGATGACCTAATTGTAACTGGTGGAAGCCAGCCGAAGCGTGTATTGAATGAATATATTCCTTTTGGCAGAAATTCTCTCTCTATAACAAACACTGTTTCATTGATAAATTTCGTGTGTTCTTGTTTAAATTTGTTAATTCGTGAGCTCATTCCGTTGCAAATCCAATCTAATTGATCAAACTAGATGCTGAGATCCTAACAAATACCAACAGTTAATATTAGTGATGTTGTCTCTCAAAATAAGGACCCATCTTCCTTCACTGAAAAGGATCTGAAGTTGATCGACCAAGACCAAAAGGCTACCAAAAGGCTATTGTTGCTTTAACTCTTTGTTTGGCCCCAGATATTTACAATCATTTTGCAGAGCATAAAAATGCAAAATCTCTTTACGATGCCCAATGTGAGTTTTATGATGGTAATGTAGATTTGGTAAAGGATAAGAACATTCAGGCTGGTAAGGAATTCAATTCTTTTGTTGGATACAAGAACGAGAGTCTGATAGATCTCACAAATCGTTTCTTGACTGTTTCAAGCACCTTAAGGAAATATGATGAAAAGCTTTCCAACAGTGAACAAGATAACAGGGTTCTAGATTCTCTCCCACCTCAGTGGAGTCTTCACGTGAGGATGCTTAAACAAGAAAGAGGGTTCATAGACTACAAGCTGATGGATATTATCAATAAGCTGAAATCCTTTGAGTTGGACACGAATAGACGGGAATTTAACCAGACTATGTTACCCATATTTGGTTTCTCACAAAATGCTGCTTTATTGTCATTGCTGTAAGTTCTCAAATACCGAATTCAATTCAAGAAGGAATTAATACAAGTACTTTCTTAGGTGGAAACAGTAGTTTTGGAAGAGCTCTGGGTAATTCTAAGGCCAATGTTGAAACTTCAATCCCATAAGAAACAATGGCTCTTTTTGGAATGTTCGTTCAAAGCTATGAAGCACTTGTAGCTGGAGAGTGAAAGGGAAGGGAATGACTATGGAAGACATGTATTAGGTTGATCCTGATGATCTTGAAGAAACTTTTATTCAATGGCAGATGCCTATGTTGACCTTAGAGCTCGAAGATTTATGGAAAGAACCGGATGAAAGAACTTCGGTGGTCAAACATCTAATCCAAAACTGGGATTTGATAAGTCCAAATTGAGATGCTCCAACTGTAAACAATTGGGACACTTCAAACATGAATGTCCATCACCACTTGTCACTGATTCTAGTAAATCAGGAGTTCCAAGATTGACAGTTGAGAAAGAGAAAGAAGATGTGAATCACAAAAAGGAGACTGCATTGATTTCTAACTTTGATTGGAATGCTGAGGTGAGGAAACAAGAACTAAGATAAATCATGCTTTGGTTGCTGAGTTTGTTGAAAGGAACGAGAAGGAAGATGGTAAAGATGAATTTGACCTCTTCAAGGAATTCAAAAAGGAAGATGTGTCATCTATGAATGAGAAAGAAGAGGAAAATGCTGGAATAGGGGAAGGTAAATCTGCAGATTTAAGGGAGGAAGGAAGTTCATGTGCTGGGCAAAGAAAGGAATATGATGATGACGTTGCTACCGTTGAGGTAATGAAGTCAAGTACTCCGCTGTGCCAATGTGAAAAACCCTTAGCTGCTGAAAGGATGGTGATGAGACTTTCATATGAGGTAATTCAGGGTATGTGCTAATCTACTTGTAAAATTAGATTATTTGGGATTTATAAAGCTAATCGTCTGTTAATTGATAATGAAAAGGATTTACAGCGAATCATCGATGAACTTAAAATCAATGAATCAAAATACTTTGTTAAATTAAATGAGGCTTTAAAAGAAAATGATCATTTAAAACGAATTGTTTTGGAAAGAAATGTTGAGATTAACACTTTGACTGAAAGAGTTGCCTTTGCTGAATTTGAAACAAGCAACCTTGAGTCAAAGTTAGACAAATGGACCGTATCAGGAATAAACATGATGATCTATGTAAATATAAACAGGAAGCTAGGATTACAACAGGATTGGGTTGTGAAAGCGTAAAGGTCTATCCTCTGCCTAGTACATACTGTTATTCTCCTATGCCTGTTACTTATAGTATGTCTGTAGTTTTAGAGGGTGTTAACTCTAAGCACTTTGGTGAAGACTACGACTATGGACCAACTATTGGGCTTGGATGCACTAGTATTACTACACCCGATTGTCAGCAGTCTGTTTTAGATCACAAGTCTAGTTTAAGTTTTGTTTTTGTTTCTAGTTCTCATGTAACAAACTCTGTTGTCTCTTGTTCTCATGACGGTTCTATTTCATCTTTTAATTCAGTACATTGTGGTGATGTCTTTTGTTCTGGTGATGATTATGACGCAACTGATCTTTCTACAAAGTCAACCGAGCAAATTAAAACTAATTGTTTTGAAATATTCTTTTCTAATCTCATTCAATCATTCACACCATCAAATATGTATTTATCTCATGAAAGAATTACCTCTTTGTCTGAAACAACTACCAGTGGAACTAGTTCTACTGGTACGTCGGACGAACATTCATCTATTTGTGTAAATAATATTTTTTTCAATTAAACTTCAACCTTGTGGCATGTATGAGATATTTAGTGACATTGATTCTAGTGTATCTTAATGTGATGAGGAAATTATCATTGATCATATTCGTACCTCCTCACATCACAGACCTAGACACAAACCTCATTTTTTCAAGTGTGGTCAAGAGGACCATCTTGTCAAGAATTCTCCTACATTGCTTCATGGTCATCCTAATAGGAACCGCTTTGGAAATAAATTAACAAAATTGGTTAATAATTTCTTTTGCAAAAATTCTGCTTCATCAAAAGATAAAGTTGTTCAATCTTGGGTTCCTATTGCACCTGGTTAATTGGTTCATTATTTCATTTCAGGAGTCATCCATTAAGATTGTAATCAACTTATGGCATGTAGATAGTGGTTGCTCCAAACATATGACAGGCCTGTAAGACTTGCTGACCAATTATCGTATTATTGATGGAGGATATGTTGCTTTTGCTAGTGATAAAAAGGGTGGAAAGATGATTGGGCAAGGAGAAGTTACCAATGGTTCTTTAACCTTGGAAAAAGTCAACTATGTTCCTAAACTGGCATTTATCTTCTCACTGTTTCTCAAATCTGCGATAAAGACATTCCAGTCTTGTTTAAATATGATGAATGTATATTTTTTAAATGAAAGATTGATATTCCAGATGATTTGATTCTTATACGTGCTCCAAGAAAACATTACACGTATCTTCTTGATATGAACTCCAGCTAGTCAAAGTCTACTGCAACTTGTCTTCTTTCTAAAGCTTCAACCTTTGAGTCTCTTTTATGGCATCGTCGATTAGGACACATTAATTTTAAAATAATAAACAAATTAGTAAAAACAATCTCGTTAGAGGACTCCGTTCAAAAGATTTTTCTTTTAACGAAAAATGTATGGCATGTGCCAAGGGCAAACAACACATGAAACCACATAAGCCCAAACCTGAAAATAGCATAACATGTCCTCTCAAGTTGTTACATAATGATTTGTTTGGCCCAATTAGCATTAAATCTATTGCTAAAAAACCATTTAGCCTTGTTGTTATAGATGATTTCTCCAGATGTTCATGGGTGAGATTTCTTGCACACGAAGGAGAGGTTACTTAAGAATTGCGGAAATTAATTCTTTCTATATAAACAATTAGCAAGAGAAAGGTTATGGGTTTGAGAAGTGACAACGGCACTAAATTCAAAAATTAGATTCTTGATTCATTCTGTGCTCAAAAGGGGATTATGAGACAATTTAGTGCTGCAAGGACACCTCAACAGATGGTGTAGCCGAACGAAAGAATCACACTCTTATTAAAGTTGCATGTACAATGGTGATAGAATCTTCATTACCCATTTCTTTTGGGCTGAAGGCGTAAACTATGCTTCATATGTTCTAAACCCAGTGTTCATTGTGAAGGACAAAATGAAGACTCCTTATGAACATTTTCATAAAAGGAAACCACTAATTGACTTCTTTCGGCCATTCGGTTGCTCTTGCACTCTTCTGACTACACAATCTCAAAAGACAAACTTCGGTGTCGTGGCTGATGTGTGTTACTTTGTTTGTTACTCTTCTTCTCAAAAGGCCTATCGAGTTTAAAACAAGGGAACACCTATCGTTCATGAGTTATTCTATGTTGATTGGCAGGAGTCTAACTCTTCTGATGTTCGATCTGAACCAGCATGGTTCTTTGACTCCGATACTGTGTTTAATTCTTTTAATCTTCTAGTTTTTGACGATGATGCATCCACTTCAAATGCTCAAGCCAACATTATCTCCTCCACTCCATCACCTGTCCATTCCACCTCATTAGCAAATGATGCCATTATAGCTGATGTTAGTTCATTTTCTCCATTGCTTGATCTGGCACCAACACCTGATTCTTCTTCACATCTATCCCCAACATCTCTTCCTTCATCATCTACATCTATCCCCTCACACCCTATTCCATCTCTCTCTCCCTCATCTAATTCCTCACAATATGTGAGCGATACTTCTCCTAATACCTTCCTTCAAACATCAACTACAAAACATAGAAAGATCATCCTGTTGATAATGTTATTGGATCTAATACTGATGGTGTTCAGATGTGGAGTCAATCTGGTTTGATTAATATCTATCTCTTCTCTTGCTTCATCTCTCAAACTGTTCCAAAAAATGTGCATTCCGCTCTAGTGGATCCAAGCTGGGTGGAGTCAATGCAATTGGAACTTCAACAATTCAGAAAGCTTAAAGTTTGGACCTTGGTTGAATTTCCTCCCAACAAATGCTCAATTGGTACAAAATGGGTGTTTAAGAACAAACCGGATGATCATGGTGTGGTGTTGCGTAACAAGTCTTGACTTGTTTTGTAAGGTTTTGCTCAAGAAAAACGGATTGACTATACTGAAGTCTTCACTCCAGTCGCCCGTCTTGAAGCAATTAGGATTTTGGTTGCTAATACTGCTCATAAATAGTTCAAGGTCTATCAGATGGATGTCAAATGTGCTTTTCTCTATGAAGACATTGATGAGGAGATATATATGTGTCAACCACTAGGTTTCGAGGATCCTGACTTTCCAGATAAAGTCTTTAAACTTGACAAGTCTCTGTATGGTCTTGATCAAGCACCTAGGATCTAGTATAAGACCCTAACACAATATCTCTAAACAATGCTTTCAGTCGTGCTCCATCGATATGACTCTCTTCAAAAAGGAAGTGAATGGTGAAATGCTTTTTGTCCAAGTTTATGTTGACGATATTATTTGGATCTGCCATTTCACTATTATGTCGAGGTTCGAAGAAGTGATGCATCAACGGTTTGAAACGATTATGATGGGAGAAATGTGCTTCTTTCTTGGTTTACATGTTGAACAAAACCTAGAAGGAATTTTTATTCACCAGGAGAAGTATGTTAAAGAAATCTTGAAGAAATTCAACATGGATGTTGGACCAAAAGAACCAATAAGCCTGATGAGAAAACCTCTAAATCCCACAGACATTACAACTACTGAAGAAGATTACAACAGCTGAAGACATCAGCTGATTACAAAGTCTGAAAGTAAGTACTGAAGACAAAGTCTGAAGACAAGACTAAAGACCAGAGTGATCAATAGTTGTCACAACAGCTGAAGTTATTAACTTCAGTAGTTGTGATGGTTTTTCTTTCAGTACTTGTAATTTACATTTCAGTAGTTTATAGTTTCAGTAGTTTTAGTTCAGTATTTTTATGTTTTTGTACTTAGCATTCTCTGAGATGTGATTAGTTGTTGAGAACATTCTCAGTAGTTTGCATAGTTTCAGTTGTTTGTATAATTTTGTTAGATGTCACTATCAAGTGACATCAGCAGACGTCACATTCCTTATATAAGGAATGTTGACCTAATTGTAATGTGTGACTTTAAGCCACCACGAAAGTATTTGAATGAAATATTCCTTTTGAAGAATTCTCTCATTTTCTATAACCGTGCACTATTCCATTGAATATCAATTGTTTTCTTGCAAAATTGTTTAATTCATTGATCGAATTCTGTTGCAATCTACTTTAATCAATCAAACTTAGATTGCTGATCCTAACAAATGGTATTAGAGTAGGTTAATCATTGATCGATCTAACAATTGATCATTGAAACTGCTATTTCGATATCTAAGTTTGATCGAATTAGCATATTTGCAAGAATTGGTTATAGAGATTGAATTTCTGTTGCTCTCGGTTAATTGCTTGGAGACTTCTCTTTGTTCGTATTGAGTTTGTTATGTTTTGCACTAAATTGGTTAACACTTAAGTGAATTTGATTGAATCTCAGAATGACTACGCCTTCTAATGACCCTCACAATACTCGCTCCTCAACCAAGCCTCTGATGCTGTTAGGATTGAGTATAACATATGGCAATGAAGAATGCTTCATCACCTGTCTGTTAACAGTTCAGGTTGTTGGACATCTGTGCTACATGGTCCACACAAGCCTATGGTGAACAATCCGGAAACCAACCAAATGGTTCCGAAGAAGAAGGAACAATACTCAGATGAGGATGGAAAACTATTTGAAATTGATGCTAAAGCTTATGGAATTTTGGCCATGGCACTGCAAATGAAATCTATTCTGGTCTTATGCATCATGAAACTGCTCATGACCTCTGGAATGCATTGAAAGAAAAATTTTGTGGAACAGACGAGGTCTTAGCAAACAACAGAGAAATCCTTGATCAACAATATGAGACATTCTCTCATAGGAAGGGTGAGACACTGACACAACAGTTTGAGCGTTTTTCCTGTTTGATCTCTGAGCTGAAAATGGTCAAACATGAATACAATAATAGCCAGATGAACAACAGATTCCTCAGATCACTGCCTGAGAGATGGACACATATACCATTGTCCTACGCTCCAGTGCAAATCTGGATAGCCTATCTCTCACCCAACTCCATGGGAAACTGCTTACATTTGAAAGAGAGATAGAGCAGAAAAGGAAATTGGCATCATCAGGAAAGCTCACTAATGACTTTGTACGAGGGAACACTGTCTTGGTTGGTCATGAGTTAGAATATGCTGCATTAGAAAGCCATTATAATGAGCATATAGATTTCTCTTCAAACAGTTCTGATCATGCATTTGTTAGTGTTGATAGTAAGTCAGGCTGTAATAGTGACAATTTGTGCTTCATGATGGATGATTTGAAAGGTATTGCTGATGATGACTTAGAAGAGATGGATATTTTGAGCCAAATGGCCTTGATTAATATCAGATCTCAAAAGTTCTACAAGAGAACTGGTAGAAAATTTCCAGGACTCTCTGGCAAAACCAAAGTGAGTTTTGACAAGAGTAAGTTGAGGTGTCACAAATGCCACAGGCTTGGGCACTTTGCAAGAGAGTGTAGATCAACTGGATCTAACTCCTCTGTACCCTTTGTGACTTTTCCAAGTAATAGTTCATAAAACAGAGGGCAACATCCTGCTAGTTCTGGTCATCACTCACAACCCATATCTCCTGCATATTTTGTCCCTCAGGGTCCAATGCCATATCCATATCCCTGCTATTACATGCCACATCCAAATCAAGTTCAAGTTCCTATTGCGCAACAACCTTAAGCCTTATTTGAGCCTCAACCATCTCAATCATCTCTATCACAACCTCATCACAGGTTCTTCACCCCTCGTACTATTGACTGGAGCAGTCTACCAGATGATCTTTCGGGTAATGAGCAATTATTTGCTAGTGATGGTCAATATGGTGGTGAACATCCTTTTGGGAATCTTGCTCTCATGGCCTGGAGTCTACTGAGGGTTCATGCTCCAATGCATCTTCATCACAGGTAACCCAGGTATCCTCTGAGGCTAACGCCAAGCTATGTTCTGAATCTTGCATAGCTGCATTTATCTCTATTAGAGAGGCAAATGTAGCTTTAATAAATCAAAATCTTGAGCTTGAGAAAACCCTTTCTAAAAGAAAAGTTGAGTATGAGTCTATCCTTAAAGATAAAGATGATGAGATTTATAAGCTTAAATGCCAATTAAATGATGAAAAGGCTAAGCAAGAGGTCATTCTTGAGAACCACAGAGATCTTAAAGAAACACTTGCAGCTACCCAAGCAAACAACTTCAAATGTGAAGTTTGTAATTGGTTACAACCACATTGCACCACCTACAGATTTTACTCCAAAATCAATAGTAAAACCTGAAGGTGAAAGTAATTTCCAAACCACATCATCATGTGTTTCATCCTTAAGTGATCAGCAAAGATCAGAAGATGAAATCAGTGTTGATACCTCAGCAAATCAATTGCCTGATGGGTTAACTACTGAAAAGCACATGAAGCTGAGTACTTCAGATGTTGTCCCTTAAAGTACCTCAAGTACTAAAGGGAAAGTCATAACATCTAAAAAGCATTTCAAATCAACTAAAATAAAAGGATTAACAACTGCTGAGGAATCTATCATATGGTCTTTCAGGACGGATAGAGAACAGCTGAAGAACAAGTCTTTAGTTGTTACAGATCCTTGAGTACTTAATACAAGTACTGAAAGGAGAAAAGTACTAAAGATCACACCTTCAGTAGTTTCCACTTCAGCAGTTGATCAATCCAAGATGAAGAACTAGCCATGTGACATATGTGGTAAGTTCAATCATCTTTCTGATGAATGTTGGTACAAAAAGGGTTCCAAACTCAACAAAGATAAGCTCATTAAAAAGCAGATGGAAGAAATGAAAAATGAGTTTGAGACCAAGTTTGTACCACAGTCATTCGAAAGTGATAAACCCAAGACTTCATCCAAATCCAAAAAGAAGGATAGGGTGTATCATAAAACAGCTGATAGTGTTCCTCATGATAAACATCAGACTAAGTTTGTAAATTTCAAGGAGGAAATGGTGGGTCACAAGAACTCATCAAAAACAAGTACTGATGTGTCACAAATGCTGAAAGATTTAGCTACAAATCAAACACAACTTGTTATGATGGTTTAGCATTTGTTGGGGAGAGTTAACCAACTTGATGCACCTGTGATCAAACCACTGAAAAGGTATTCCAAGCCCAAATCCAAGGAATCCATTTCAGCACCATCTCCACCTTCATCAGCTGTTAATCATAAGAAACAAGTTATGGTTAAATCTGTTGATGAAAACAGACCCAAAACCAAAAAGGTTTGGGTCTCAAAACCTAACTAGTTCCTTGTGCTGAATGCAGGTTTCTTTAGCATGCCAAAGTAGCATCTGGGATGTAGAGAGTGGAGGATCTATGCATATGACTGGAAGCAGTTCTCTTCTTAATGCCTACTCTTAAGGAAAGAAGGGATTTGTTTTATTTGGAAATGATGCTAAGGGTTACATCATTGGGAAAGGATATGTGTCAATGGAGAAATCAGATTTGATGATGTTAACCATGTGGAGAATCTCAAGTATAATCTACTGAGTGTCAGTCAGATGTGTGATAAAGGGCATGTTGCACTTTTCACAAGCCAGAACTGCAGAATTCTGTCTTCACAGTTCTGAGGCTGATTGACAAGGTATTGGATGAACATACCCTCTTGAAAGCCAACAGGATTGGAAGAGTTTATGCCCTGGATTTGTCAAAGAAGATTGATTTGAAGGGTCATCCTTGCTTGTTCTCCAAAGCCTCTCATTAGGAATCTAAACTGTGGCACAGAAGGCTAGGTCATGTAAATCTCAAAAACATGAATCAGCTGGTCCACAATAGTTTAGTGAGAGGTTTACCAATAAAGGAGTTCCAATGTGATGAAACCTGTATTGCTTGTTTGAAAGAAAAATAACACGAAGTCTCATTCCCTCCTATTGAAGAACCTAAATCCACTGCGTGCTTGCAGTTACTGCACATGGATCTATTTGGTCCTGTGAGAGTGATGAGCATGGCCAAGAAGAAATACTGTCTGGTAATTGTGGATGATTACTCTAGATTTGTATGGACTTTCTTCTTGCATTCAAAGGATGAGGTTGCTCAGACGATTATAAACTTTGTGTTGTATGTTGAGAAGCATTATTCCCTATCAGTCATGTGTATACGAAGTGATAATGGAACAGAATTCATAAACCATACACTTGATGATTTTTATCTCTTAAAGGGAATCAAGAGGCAGTTTAGCATCCCAAGGACTCCAGAATAAAATGGAGTAGTGGAAAAAGAACCGGACCCTAATTGAAGCTGCAAGGTCCATGTTGGCTCACTCGGGTTTGCCATTGACCTTTTGGGCTGAAGCTGTCTACACAGCTTGCTATGTGCAGAATAGAGTGTTAGTAAATCAGAGGTTGATGAAGACTTCATATGAAGTTCTACATCATTTGGCACCTATAATTTCATTCTTCAAAGCATTTGGGTGTCCTTGTTTCATTCTCAACACAAACGATCAACTCCACAAATTTGATCCTAAGGTGGATGCAGGGTATTTTGTAGGATATTCATCCACATGCAAGGCTTACAGAGTCTTCAACTGTAGAACAAAGATAGTTGAAGTAACCTTGCATGTGAAATTCAATGAATCTCCTAAGGATAAAATTTCACAAAACCTTGTGGAGTTGTTTGATCTGGATATACTGCAATATGTTCCTTATCAACCTCCAGCTGTTGCAGATCATGTGAATCAATCATCTTCTGCAGGAAGTCTTCCACCTGATGGTACTGAAGATGATGATGATATCAGTACTCACCTTTTCAAGTTTAGTGATCAACTGCCTGATTCGACTAAACCTGATGTTCCTGTAGCTTCAGTAGCTCCATCCACAACAAATGCTGATGAGATTTCTGACTCCTCTACATCATTTGAATTGCCATCTCATACTTGGTTTCAAGAGTCTGGATCAAAATATTTTGCTACTGAACCTACTACAAACACTTGCACTGATCTTATAGTGTACCAAGAGCTGAAGAATCACCCCATGTCTCAAATCATTGGTGATATCAATGCTGGTGTCTCAACCAGAAGTCAATTGTCCAATTTCTGCTTCTATGCTCTCTTCATCAGTCAGCTAGAGCCAAAGAACTATCATGTTGCTTTAAGAGACAATGGACGGGTTGAAGCCACGCAGCTTGAGCTACTTCAGTTCAAAAGGCAGCAAGTGTGGGAACTGGTTCCTCTACCCCCAGGTAAGTGTGCAATAGGCACTAAGTGGGTGTTTAGGAATAAAACTGATGAAAATGGGCTTATCGTCAAAACAAGGCTAGACTGGTTGTACAAGGGTTTTCACAAGAAGAATGTATTGATTATGATGAAACCTTTGCCCCTGTAGCCAGACTGGAGACAATTAGATTGTTCTTATCCTATGCTGCATTCCACAATCTTAAAGTTTTTCAAACGGATGTAAAAAGTGCTTTTTTATATGGGAAAATAAAAAGAAGAGGTTTATGTGTGTCAACCACCAGGTTTTGAGGACAATAAACATCCTGATTGGGTGTATATACTTGATAAGGCTCTTATGGGTTGAAACAAGCTCCTAGAGCCTGGTATGAAACACTTTCAAATTTTCTTCTTCAAAATAATTTCACTAGAGGCTCCATAGATAAAACTTTGTTTATTAATAAAGTGGATCAGCATAAGGTACTTGTTCAAATTTATGTTGATGATATAATTTTTGCATCCTCTGATCCCCAGTTGTGTTATGAGTTTACAAGTTTAATGAAACAAAAGTTTGAAATGAGTGCAATGGGTGAATTACAGTTCTTTCTAGGCTTGCAAATCAAACAAAAGGCTGATGGAACCTTTATTCATGAGACAAAATATACACAAAATCTTTTGAATAAGTTTGATTTACAAAACTGTAAGCCCTGTTCTACACCTATGTGCTAGACCACACAACTGGATGCAGATCAGAAAGGTAAAGCTATTGATGAAACACTTTACAGATGTATGATTGGGTCCTTGATGTACTTAACAGTTCTAGACAGATATTATATTTGCAACGTGATTTTGTGCTAGATTTCAGGCTGCTCCTAAAGAGTCTAATTTGATTGCAGTTAAGAGGATCTTTAGATATCTGCAAGGTACACAATCTCTAGGTCTTTGGTATTCCACTGGACACTCTTGAAAATTAGTTGTTTTTTGTGATAGTGACTATGCAGGGTGTAAGTTAACCAGAAAGTCAACTTCTGGTGGATGTCAATTCCTGGGCAACGTTTGATTTCTTGGCAGAGTAAGAAACAAACATCTGTTGCTACATCCACTGCTGAAGCAGAGTACATTGCTGCTGCAAGTTGTACATCTCAGGTACTCCGGCTTCAGAACCAATTATTGGATTATGGCATTACAGAGACTAAGACTCCATTGTTAATGGATAGTGCTTCAGCTCTGTGTATTATCAAGAATCCAGTCCAGCATTCTAGGACCAAACATATAGAGATCAGACACCATTTTATTAGAGATTGTTTTGAAAAAGTTCTAATTGATATAATGTTTGTGCCAAGTGCTCATGAGCTTGCAGATATATTTACTAAGCCTTTGGATAGTTCAACTTTCAAAAACCTTGTGTTAAGGCTTGGTATGTTGCAGCTAGAATAAGTGACAACTACTAATGTTTTCAGTAAACAAGTACTGATGATCATTAGTACACATGTCACAAATAAGTACTGATAAGTTTTATTCTCAGTTGATTTAATAACTACTGAAGAATAAATTACCTTAAAAAGTATCGTACTTTCTGTTAAAAGAAACTGATGCAGCTACAACTACTGATGTAGTTATAACTACTGAGTCAGTAAAACAGATAAGTACTGATGTCCTATGAAACAAGTGAAAACAACTAAAAAGTCTGATGAGTAAGTGTTGAGGATAGTATGAAACAGTTGAAAGGGTAAGAATTGACGAAAACTACTCATGGGAATTTTCTCTTCAGTCGTTTCCACAAACTGCTGTTTCACCTTAAACAGCTGATGACAAAACCTTGTCTTCAGTAGTTTCACAACTACTGATGACTAAAACCAAGTCTTCACTTGTTTCTTACACCTGAAGACAAAACCAAGGTTTTCAGTAGTTTCATAACTACTGATGACTAAAACCAAGTCTTCAGTTGTTTTCAAATGTCTGATAGTTAAAACCAAGTCTTTAGTTGTTTTAAAACAACTAATGAGAACACCAAAACTTTCAGTCGTTTTCTTTTCAGCCTTTTCTTACCCTATAAATACCTGCACTTATAGTCGAACGTTTCATTAGCCATTTTCTATGCTTTCTCTCTCTCAACAATGGCGACCATGAAACTTAAACCTAGACATAACTGTGTTGCCTACCTCTCGAAATCGGCCTTCTGGAACAAATTTGATAATGCCATCGATCTTATGGTGGATTCCCAATACCGAACCGCTTTTCTTTTGAATCCTACCATATACCCTGAATCCTTCACCCAATTCTGGTCCAACGTCTCTGTAACAACTGTTGACAATGCTAGCCAAATCACTCTCCAGTCATTGGTTAACCAGAAACAGGTGGTAATCACCCTTGACATCATTCGCAAAACCCTAAACTTGCATGATGCCACCTGTGTTGTAGAATATCCGAAAGGCACCATCGATATGTCTTTCATCAACAACGGGTATGAAGGAGACTTAAGTGTTACAATCATTCTCAAAAAGCACTTCCATGATGCTAAAAGACTTATCTTCCACATGGTAAATGTCTGTCTTGCTCCAAAGACATCTTCAGGGATCAGATGTCTTCACGATGGAAACAGGTATTGTACTCTATCTTTGAACGACAAAATCTAAATTTTTCTGAGATAGTGTTTCTGGAACTTAAGGATCTGGCTCAGAAACCTGTGTCAAACAGATTGCTATTATATCCCAGGTTTCTGATGGTCATAATTTTAATCAATTAAATTCTGTCGGCCTTGCTGGTCTTGGAGTCCCTGCTCCAGCTGTCTTAGCTGAGGTATACTCCACACATAACTCTAACCCCACTCTTAAAGGAGCTGCCCGCCTGTTCAAACCCAAGCAGAGGGAACCCACAGCCTCCACCTCCAGATCCAAAGTCCCCACCAAACCCAAACCCCAAAAGCCCAAAAAGGCTACTCAGGGAGATGAGTCCCCTGAGGATGCTCCTGTACCACCAATACATGAAACATATACTGGCTCTAACCCCCAATTATGTTAGAGACTCCACCTGCTGAAACCGCACACATATCCTCTCTATAGGATCCTGTTGCAACCACACTAGTGGAACCCACACTACTGGAACCTATCTCAATTGAGAAGGTTACCATTGAAGAGCACCTCTCACCCCGGTGCAATCTGCATCTACCAATCTCCCACTGCATCCGCCCCTCAAAGCCCAACTCTTATCGTTGCTAAAGTGCTGAGTGAGCTGCATTCCTCACCCCTCCCTAGAAACCAATTCACACTAGGCATACCTCAACAATTGAGGGGGAGGACCAAAGTGTTGCTCATAACCCACATCACAGGGGTTATAATATTCAATCTCCAAGTGTAGAAAAGGAGGTTAAAACTTCTGGTCAGGCTGCCACTTCTACTGATTCAGAAAATGAACAGGATGAAGTTGGTACCAAATATAAGACCTCACCAGAGGCAACTGCCAATGAAGGACAAAGTCCTGAGGCAGGAAGTCCCCAGAACAAAGAACAAGGGGCACATGCATATACTAATCTACACTCAGGGCATGTACATCCTGATTTAATCAGGAGGTCAGATGATTCAACAAAGATTGATCATGACCTGGGCTTTTTCTTCGATGTCTTAGCCCATAACACCATCCTAGAGACTGAGGTGAGCAGACTCAAAGAACTGCTAGCCAAAATGTCTCAGGATAAAAGTCCATCTGCCCTAATAACCCCCACATGGCACCTTCATTTGAAGGTTCACCAAACACTCAGCCACCACACTTAACTAAGCCACCAGCCCCTGTTTTTAGCACCAACTCTCAGGGACAGAACCCCTCTGAGCAGATGGTTGCAATCTTTCAAAACTCTTTACCTCTCATCACTCCCATCATCATTGAGATTGTACATAAAGCCATTGATGACAGGATCTCCTCAAATCTCCAAACACTTGTTGATGATGCTATGCAAAAGTTAGTTTCTGCCATTCAACCCCTGAAGCCAATGCACCAAAAAGGGGGAGTCTAAGGCAGTAAAAGAAAGAAAGAGAAAGAGAGTGGTTGATGAGAACCAACAAGAAAAAGAAAAGGAGCTAGAGAAAGAGAAACAACTGATCACTTATAAAAGGAAGAAAAGTGCTGAAACACAAGAGCCTGTTGAAGAGAATCCTTAGAAGATCTGGTTAATGAAGCTCATGAAGCTCACAACAGATCTATGGACAGAATAATAGACCAACTCTTTAGACAGGGCTTTGATACAACCACTTTAGACACTGAGATCAGAAGGCTGGAAGTTAAGGAAATACAAGAAAGATGGGCTAGTTAGAGTGACATGGATAGGGAAAGGTTGGAGATAATGATCAATTTATTGCAAAATACTTGGGAAGATCATTGATTGAGATCAAATCATGGATGAGAGACAGTATTCTCGCAATAACCACAAGAATTTGTTCTTCTGAAGCATTTAATAAAGGGTTAATTATAAAAGCATTGGATGAGGCAGGTGTTGGGAAAAGAACTGATATGGTCAAGCTCTCCAAAGCAAAAATTACCACAAAAATGCTAGATCAGCCTTCCCTAACTCCAACTCATAAACAACCAACTCCAACATCTGCCAACCCTATCCCTAAACCAAAACCACTCACAACTCAACCCACAAAACCAACTCCATTACCTGAAAAACCACCTCAAACCACACCCAGTGATGCACCCAGAAGGAGGAGAAGGGTGTTGAGGGTAGAAGAAAAAGAAGAAGAGGATGATAATGAAGATAGTCTGCCAATCTCTACTATTCTCAAACTTAAAACACCTGAGCTTAGAAGTTAGCAGATGATTACACCTGACTTGCAAATGCAAATGGTGAAAGTAAAGATTGAAGAAGCAGAACAGCAGAAGCGGCATGATGAGCAATTTCTCAAAATGGTTGACAAGGACTTCCCTCAGTCCTCATCCATTCAAGAAATGAAGAAACAAGCTCTAAGGTTGTACACTCTTAGGCATACATTCCAACATCAAAGATAAAGAGTGAGGATTTGGCCAGACCCCAGGGTAAGTTCCAGAATTCATAAGAAAAACATACCAAGTAGACATCATGGCCAAGTGAAAAAGACTTTGAATGCTACAATTAGTTTGGCTATGGTAGTCTCACCCTCGGAAATTATTGAAGAATTCAAGAGAACACATAAATCAAAGACAACCCCTCAATCTATACTTCAGAACAAAGTGATCAACAAAGGGTTGTTATACAAGAAACTTGAAGATCTTCAAAAGAGTGAACTCCAGTTGCTGCTAGAAGGCTCTCACCCAGATGAATTCGCATACAGAGAGATCACAACTCTTGAGTTAAAGAATGGGAAGACAGTTAGATATCTGTCTGAATATTATGGGCCTGAGTTCTTCTTTGAGGGAGAAGCAGAAGAACTCACCAAGGAGGAACAAGTTGTTCTCCTTGAGGCCTATGCAAGAGAGTCTTACAGACTCATCAATGGGAATTAGGTTTCATGGTTGGGACAAGGCTGTGTGTCCAGTTTCCCTAAGACAGAGTTCCCTTTCATACTTAGCCAATCAAATATTCAGAAACCTTTTCCCGGCCTGCGCTTACATGATTACCTCTGAAGCTGATCAAGAGGGTGTTTCTGCCAAAGAATAAGTGGGATCTTCAATAAACTTAGAGATTTTGGTTGCATTGGTTGAGGGGGAGTTTGTTGGACCAAAAGAACCAATGAGCCTGATCAGAAAAACCAAGTCCCACAGACATTACAACTGCTGAAGAAGATTACAACAGCTGAAGACATCAGCTGATTACAAAATCTGAAAGTAAAGTACTGAAGACAAAGTCTCAAGACAAAGACTGAAGACAAAGACTGAAGACCAGAGTGATCAGTAGTTGTCACAACAGCTAAAGTTATTAACTTCAGTAGTTGTGATGGTTTTTCTTTCAGTACTTGTAATTTACATTTCAGTAGTTTATAGTTTAAGTAGTTTTAGTTGAGTAGATTTATGTTTTTGTAATTAGCATTCTCTGAGATGTGATCAGTTGTTGAGAACATTCTTAGTAGTTTGCATAGTTTCAGTTGTTTGTATAATTCTGTTAGATGTCACTATCAAGTGACATCACCAGACGTCACATTCCTTATATAAGGAATGTTGACCTAATTGTAATGTGTGACTTTAAGCCACCACAAACGTATTTGAATGAAATATTCCTTTTAAAGAATTCTCTCTTTTTCTATAACCGTGCACTATTCCATTGAATATCAGTTGTGTTCTTGCAAAATTGTTAATTCATTTATCGAATTCCGCTGCAATCTACTCTAATCAATCAAACTTAGATCGCTGATCTTAACAATGGATGACGCCTCTCCTCAAATGACTCCCTTTAGTGGTTAGACTTGTCTCACTCCTGATGAGAACGGGAAACCTGTTGATCCTTAGCTCTATAGATCTATGGTTGGTTCCCTTATGTATCTTATAGCAAGTCATCCTGATATGATTTTTGTTGTAGGATACTGTGCTTGATATCAATCGGCCCGAAAGATTCCCATGAGATAGTTGTCAAGAGAATATTTAGTTATCTCAAAGGCTGATCCTAGTTAGGTCTATGGTAGCCATATGGAGGGAATTTTGATTTACATGCTTATTCTCATAGTGATTCTAATGGTTGCAGGTTAAACAGAAAATTAGTGTTCGAAGGGTGTCAATACCAAGAAAATTGTCTGGTGTCATGGTAGAGCAAGAAACAGACCACTGTCTCTCTTTCTACAGGAGAAGCAGAATACATTGCTGCCTCTAGCTATTGTTCCCAAGTTCTTGGATACAACACCAAATGATTGACTACGGAATTAACTTCCTCCACACGTCGGTTTTTGCGACAACGAAGCAGCCATTAGGATTGCAAAAAATCTTGTTCATCATTCCCGAAGCAAGCACATCGAAACACTGATTCATGCCATTCGTCATGCTCAGGAAAAGGGTTTTACCGATATTATACCCATTGACACAAAAAAGCACAAGGCGGATCTTTTCACAAATATTTTTTATAAACCTCGTTTTTATGAATTGATCTCTACGCTCGGATTAATATCCTTTTAAACCCCTATTTAAAAATAATAATAATAATAATAATAATAATAATAATAATAACTATAATAATTATTGTTATCACCTTATTAACTTTTATGTTCTAAAATAATGTTTTGGGGATTCCTTACAATAATCTGGGTGTTAATATTGAAATGATGAGAAATGATTGTATATCCTCTGGATATGTTAACTTTTGCGTGATTGATACTTAAAATGAGAAATGATAGTAATTGATGCTGCTATGTATTTCACATCTTATTTAAAAAAAGGGAGCACATATAATGCTTAAACAAACAGATTCTATAACGATATGCTTGATAGACTCAGCCTGACAAATAAAGTAAGGAGCAACATTTTGATTTACATTAAAATATATGCTTAAGGTTGTCTGGATTTACACGATCATTTTGGACTGCATGAAAACTGAGTCCTAACAAAAATCGGATTGAGAAGTGATCTTTCTCACACCATGATACAAATCATATAAGCCCTATCCATGAGTGATGTTTGGTGTATTTATATGTCTTGTGTTTGTGCTAATCTCCTCTGTTGTACAGTGGTACTGACCTGGAGTGATGATCTCCTCTGTTGTACGGTGGTACTGACGTGGAGCTCCCATCGTCACATGATTAAATGGTCATCTCCTTTGTTATACGTAAGTATAGACCTGGAGCTCTCACCTATTTGATCTAATTTGTATCACATCATCTAAATGATGATTTCATATCTAAATGCAATATTCTGATAATCCTCACTTGCACACTAATGCACAAACCTTGCTCTGTAAAGATCATACAAATATTCAAGAAATCCTGAGGTTGGGTGAGGGTTTTTGCCAAATGATTGTGGGGTCCCAACTTTCTATAGAAACTAATCAAACTTTAATAAATCATATCCTATGTGTTGAAAAAGATAAGGCTTGGGTTTAAGTGGACAAACATATTAGCAATCGTTATTGATTTGTTTAAGAATTTTAAAATTCATTCAAAGAATGTGATTAGATTCAGTTATTAGTGTGATCTAATTGATCGACGATGATCTAATTCATCTTTGTGCTATATTTATCTTGAGGACGTGATCTCCGACCAATTTTGAGCTTTGTTATGTTTGCATAACTTTAAAAAAACAAACAAACAAAATTTCAGCGAAACTATACTTTCACTATTTGTTTCGCTAAACGAAATTCCAATTCCACTTAATATTCTCATTATAAGCAAAGTCATTCTCATCTGAATTTCGTATGTCAAAATTGCAACTTCGCCTGGCGAAACTGCTGTTTTGTCTAGCGAAACTATAGTTTTGCAATATGCGAAACTATTTGTTATATATGTCCTTTTGCGAAATTATGTCCGTACACTTTCGCACTTTCGTATTTTCCTCTTTCTTAGGGCTTTACCGTGACTATTTCATTGATTTAGTGATTTTAGGATGTTGCTTATGTGTTTTGGTTGTATTCGGTTCATAAAATATGTGAGTTTCAAACACTGGACACTCTTTTAATCTTGTTAATAATAACACATTCTCTGTTTATTTGGTTGTGCCTCTTCGGTATCTTCGTTGTTCATCTAGCGAAACTACCGATTATCGAGCGAAACTAAACGAAAGTTCTTTAAATTTCAGTGAAACTGTGAGGTGATTCTGTCCTAATATGGACATTAGGTCGTACAGTTTCACCCGGCCAAAACTACCTTTCCTGTTTAGCGAAATTGACATGTTTTAGCTCGTGAAACTACACCGTCGCCCGCCGAAACTGTCTGTGAAACTATTCTTTCAACACGCAAATTTATTTAATTTAATTTTCTTTTATTTATTTTTTTAATTTAATTTTCTTTTATTCTTTTCTTAATTCCTTGAATTCTTATTCAACTTATTTGGTCTCTTTCTCAGGATCAAATGGCTAACTTAAAGTTAGATAAGCGGAACAATATCACTGCTATTCTGGATGATACATATCCTAAGGCTGCTAGGTTCAGAGACTGTATTAGATGGCTGCAAAGATCACCCATAGCTTACGCCATATCTCATTCGACCACCATTTATGATCTTCATATCAAAGATTTCTGGAGATCTGTTGAGTACAATACACGAAAAAATTCACAAAGAATTATTCCTAAAGTCTTAGATCACGAAGTGACCATTACTGCTGAGATTGTTTCTAGGATTTTGAGACTAGAAGAGGATTCTAGAGACGAAACTACTATGTTAGATTCAGAGGTGTTCGAGGCGTTTAGAAGCATGGGGTATGAGGGGCCTGCTTTTGGTTCCCGCAAGGAGATCAAGAAGTCATTTCTGTCCAACGAATGGAGATTTATTGCTTATGTATTCATGATGTGTCTTGATCACCGTAAAGGTGGATCAGACGGACTAAACATTGATTGGGCAAAGAAGATGGTGTTGTGTTGCTAAGGAGAGAGGGCCAACATTCCCAAACTGATATTTGCATGCATGGCTGAGAACGTGATGGCCTTGAAGAAGGATAAATGGCTATTATATCTCCGTTTTCTTCAAACGATTTTTGATGATCTTATACCAAATGTACCAAAACATGGAGACGTGAAGAGGCCGGTAGAAATGAACCCCTCCATTTTTCCTAACTGTTGTACAATACGCCACGATTTTAGTGGAAAGATCACCCACCTTTTTGAAAATATGTACCCTCTAGAGAGATGGAGTTATATTAGACGGGTGGATGATTCTGAGAACAAAAGAGCTGAAGAAACGAGAGCACATCAATCTAAAGCAACCAAGAAAAGAAAGAGATATGCTAAGGAGAAAGATTGTAATTTTAAGGAAGATAGAACTGAAAAATCTGAAGAGATAAGATTAGAGAAGGAAAGGAGATCGAAGAAGAAAGCCGATACTGCAAAAACTGAGAGGCATACTAAACAGAGACATGAAGGATTCGCTGAAAGAAGGGAGGAAAGTGGAAACCTTGGTGAAGACATGATTCGCAATCTTAATACTTCTTTGCCAAACGAACTGAGCATGATCAAGACTAAACTTACCAACCAAGAGATTCGAGAAAAGCAAAAAGATATGGTGATAGAGGGAATGAAAAAGATGCTTGTTGATCAAAACTTCCTACTGAAGAAGTTATTTGAGGAGATTGCACATCTGAAAGCTACAGCTAGCTTGCCTAATCAACTAACTCCATTTGAGTTAGA
Organism: Flaveria trinervia; assembly: GCA_025506515.1. Lineage (NCBI taxonomy): Eukaryota > Viridiplantae > Streptophyta > Magnoliopsida > Asterales > Asteraceae > Flaveria > Flaveria trinervia. The sequence goes on from CM046456.1 coordinate 42,819,237, forward strand.
TGATGTGACTGACACTTCAAAGTATCCATTTCTAAATGTGGGTACTTCATCCTTGGCAAGAGAGGGCACATCTGGTGCAGCAATCACTAATGCTGGAGATTGTGAAGCTAGAGCTGAGGATGTGGATGAGAGAATGAAGAAGAAATTTTTGAGGTTGGATTTGTTGACTTGGGTCTTGATGTTAAGAAGGATTTAGTTGGATAAGAAGTAATAGAGAGAAGTCAGTGGAAAGAGATGTTGAAAAAGGGAATGGGTTAATTGATGAAGAAGAGGATGATGAACAGCTCATAGACTATGATTCTGAACTGTAGTTCTATCAAATTGATAAGAGACCATTGATCAATGTGGCAAAGAAAGGGGAGGATGCTGAAGATGTGTTTGAGATGGATAGCGCCGAATGGTTTGTAAAGGAGAAGGAACCAGAAGAAATAACTCCCCTGTTCCAACATGTAGGAGGGTTGAGTAAACAGGAGGCCAACAAGAAGATTATAAGCTGGTCCTATAATCCCGCCCTAAAAATATTCATGATAAAGAGAAGGGGAGGTAATATTAGCTACTTGCATAAGAGGAAGGCTTTTAAGTCCTTGCCTAAATGGGACCTTAGGCGTTTGGCAGCTCTACCACTTCTCAATGCACATTTGAGGGAGAGAGCCACACTTTTGATGAAAGAAATACAGAACGGGCTTAATGACAACTTCGAATCGTTTGGTTACATGAAGGCAGAACAGAGAAGGACAAAGAAAGACAAGGACTGGGTCACGGGAGAGGGACAAATTCTTCTAAGAATTAAACCACCAAAGGCAGTTAACAAGGTGAGATTATCTGATCCCCTTGCCTAGTAGCTACAAGATTTCGAGAAATGGTTTTATGATAATAACATTGGGGAAGCTGTGACTAGGGTGAAGAATGGCAAAGAATTTAAAGTTTTTGATCCTATGGAGTTGTTAAGTTTTTGCGACGATGATATATTAGTGTTGTGTGAGAATCACATAAAGGCTGGGGCTGGGGAAGAGACTCGGAAAGAAACTAGTCTCTTTATGAATGTAGCCAACAAGATCAGAGGGGTTAGGGCAGAGGTGAAGAAGTTAGCTCAGAGGTTAAGGGCTCTAGATGACCTTAAAATGGATATTCAAGATTTGGCCAAGCAGTTTGAGAGGGCTAGTGCTCATCCCGACAGAGCTAGTGATGCCGGAGGAAAGCATAAAGAATCATGTGCTGAAGCTTTAGAGGGAGCTGTTGTAAGAGATGCTGAAGATTAATCTAAAGCAACAAAGGTCACTGGAGCTGAAGAGACTAATCAAGCCGAGTGAAGATGGTGAGTTCCAACCTAGGTGGGTATTGAACATCACATATAGGTTGGACTCACCTTAGTTTAGTTTGTTTACTTTCACTTATAATAGGTCTTTTGTTAGTTTCCTTTTTGTGAGTACTTAGATTTATGTATTTTGGCAGTCCAGCGAAACTATGAGCGAAACTATAAGTTTGCTCACAGTTAGCTGTTTTGTTTGCCTGGTGAAACTAGTGTTTCGCCCGGTGAAACTATAGTTTCAGCAGTGCACTTTCGCTGACAGCGAAACTGTTTGCGAAGCTATAGACATATATGTTTTGTTTCTTCTCATTGTAGGCAAGCTTGCAAAACCCTAATCGATTATCAATGTTGCAAGTTACCATTTCAAAGCAGTTAATACACAAAATTAACCTTGTGCTTTATGTTATTGATTGTCCTTGATCATTGTCTTATTATGAATAAGTTCTTATTGTGTTCAATCCTCTTTGTTATTGTTATTAAATACATTTGTTGGATATTGAATGATTCTTAATTTCATTTGCATTGTAATACGATCACATGGACGAACAAGATGACATAACAATCATCATACATGCCAAAACATACCCCATACATCATCAAAAGTCAACTTACTTCTCCCCCGAGAACATCCCAAGTCAAAGCCTACATTTCACTTTTTCCCCAAAATCTCTAAAAATTTTCTAAGTCTTAGGCGCATGGGCACTATTGGGGAGCATGGGCACTATTGGGGCGCATGGCCTTTCAGGCGAACACTTAGGCACATGGGGAATTCTAGGCGCATGGGCACTATTGGGGCACATGGGCAACACTTAACCAATTCTGGGCAAACTCTAGGCGCATGAGAACTATGCAGGCACATGAGTTCCTAGGCGTATGGGCTTTCTAGGCGTGTGGGCACTTAGACAAATTTAGCCTTTTCCAGGCACATGGCTACTATTTAGGCACATGGGCTTTTGGGCGTATGGGAACAATTAGCCAATTTCGACCATTGAGCGAATGGGCCACTGTTACGCGCATGGGCAGTCTAAGTCACACATAAACAACACAATTATGTCCTTGATCATCAACTAACATGTTCTAAGTTTAATTCATACATTTTAACCCTTAGGAACACATTCATAACATCATCATAATCATAAACACACTCAAATCAAACCCCACCCCTAAACACATACACATATATATTTGGGTAACAACCCATTTTTATAAAACATTCATACATGCATTTCCAGCCCCAAATCAGTTTAAAACAAGTAAAAAGGGGGTTCTAGAACTCACCATAGTACCCTCTTGGGTATGACTTCTTTGAAAACCCATTTTGTACAAGTTCACACCTAAAACCCACCAAAAACACACACACCTAAACACATACACACTCATAAGCATGCAATCGAGGCAAAGTCCAGTCAAGAACATCATAAAACCATGAACTCTTACCTTGAATTCAATCTTTTCTGGTTCTTCTCTCTAGAACTCAGAGTTTTCAGCTTCTGCCCTTCTCTCTCTAAAGATATCCAAAAGATATGGTGTTGTACGAGAAGTGGGCGGCCATGCCCACCTTTACACCAACTTTTCAGAGTTTGTACTTTTGACACTTTTAACCCCTTGGCTTGGGTTAAATTTCATTTCTTTCTTTTTCTTCACTCTCTAAAATAACCGGGTGTTACAGGCAAGTTGAGTCCGAGGTACATAGGGCCTTTTTGAATTGTTGCTCGACTAGGAGAGGTCGCATATAAGTTGGAGTTGCCCGATGGGTTAAGTAGAATTCATCCAACATTCCATGTATCTCATGTGAGAAAGTGCTTAGCTCATGAAGATATGATTGTACAACTGGAGGACGTTGAAGTGGACGAGCGACTCAATTACGTGGAGCAATCAGAAACAATCCTTGACCGAAAGGAGAAGAGGTTACGAAATAAAGTGGTTCCCTTGGTGCGATCTACATGGGAACCGAGTCTACGTGGGAGACTATAGAAGAAATGAGACAACATTACCTACATCTGTTTGAGGAATGACAGGTTTCGGGGACGAAACCTATATAATAAGGGTGGACTTTTAACACTTGGAAATTTTTAAAAAAGTAAAGAAAAGAAGAGAAAAGTGAAGAAAAATAAAGAAAAGCCAAATAACCCAAGTTGAGGGGTTATAATTGTACAAAGGGCACACTTAAACATAATTTTATACAAAAGGTGGATATGGTCACCCATGACTCCTGTACTATTCTTTTCATTCGGCTTTTAGAGAGAGAAAGAGCCGAATTGTCTTGATTTTAGAGGCAAGAAGAAGAAGATGATTAAAGGTTACTTTTTGGTGTTTTGGCTTGTTCCTGGCTAGTTTTCAGCCTTAGGTATGTGCTTATGTGTTTTTGTGTGGTTGACTATGTGTTTTTGATGGTTTTAGGTGTTTGAAATCATAATCTCTTGGGTTTGAAGAAGCCTACTCGAAGGATGGCAAGAAGTGAGTCCTATATCCCCATTTTTAACTGTTTTAACTTCTTTTAGGGCTTGAAATTCACGTGATAACGTTTTTATACTTGTTGTGTGTGTACCCGTATGTATATGTGTGTGCCCTGTTGGGTGGGTGTTTCATTTGGGTAGCTTTTTTATCATGTTCATGTTATCTGCGTTTTTTGATGCTTGGAATGTCAGGACTAGGCTTAGAACAGGTTAAATTATGATTTGGGGACAAAACATTGATGTTATTTAGAAGGTAGTTGCCGGTGCGCCCAAATAGTTATCCATACGCCCAACTGCCCAGCTGCCTAAGTGTTTCCCTACGCCTATTGTTCATGCGCCCCAATAGTGCCCAAACGCCTGAGTGCCCAGGTGCCTAAGTAAGGCTCATGCGCCTGCATACTGCTCATGCGCCTAGAAACTGCCATAAGCCAAAGTGTTGGCCATGTGTCCGTATAGTGCCCATGTGCCCAAAACCTACAAATGCGTCGAAGTATTCCCCATGCGGCTAAGCGTTCCCATGCGCCTAAGAGTCCTTGCAATCACATAGTGGCAATGCGCTTGCATAGTGCCCATGCACCCAAAAGACTAGGGAAACAGGAGTTTTTAGGGTATAACTGGGGAAATTATTTTGAATTTTTAGGAAAAAGGAGTTTTTAGGCTATCACTAGGGATGTTCCCAGGGATGATGTATAATGTTATAGGGTGATGTTATGCATATTTATGATCTTTTTCTTTATGTTTCTAATTACGTATTATTTCTGTTGTTTTACGTGATCTGTTAATGCTAATGAATGTAAAGTATTATGTAATGAAAGCAGAAGTTAATGATAATGAAAAGTGGAATGTAAAGAAAGAATGAATGAACAAATGAAAAGTCTTGCAAACAAACCTAAGGAGTTGCACACCCAATGAAAGGTGTTAGCTCAACTGTGTGTGGTTTAGCTAACTTGGAAGGATGCCCACAGGGGTCTAATCCTTGTGCTTGACAAAATATATGGGACCCTTATCGCTTTCCCTAGGTACTGGAGTCAGCTTTGTGCACAATGTTCAGGGTATGGCATATGCATTGGTCAGGAATGAATGTAAAGTTTAAATATGAATGTACAAAATGTATGATATGAGTGGTTATAAATGAGGATAAATGGTAACAAACGATGAAGAATGATGATGGAGGATATTAATATCTATGTGTACGTATGATGTATGATCACAAATGAAAGTAAAGGAAATATTTTTAATGAAAGTAAACTATTTTTTTAATGGAAGCAACGCTAACTTTTATGCATGTCTAGTTGGTAGGTAATGGTTATTGAGGGTGGCACGTAGTAAAGCTAGTTGGCAAGTTTTGGATGGCATCCGTTTTATGTGATAATGATATTTTTGCGTTATAATACAACCAAACCATAATTTTGTAATGTTAACAATGTTTTATTATTTGGCAAAAGCAATTATTAATATATGAATTGGTTTTTTTAAATCATTCCCTTGTCTTGTTTAAATGGAAGAATATGAATTTATAAATACGATGTGCGATATTTATCTGACTATAAGCGTTCTGAGAATGGGGACATACAACGTACACTTTTACTAGCATTAAGTCATTTCCAGTTCCTTTGATGAAGAGAGTTCTATATATAGTACCTTTTTGTACCCATGTTGACATAGTTATTGAGATAGAATCTCATACCACTTCCTTGGAGATTGGTGCAGCCTATAGCGAGTTTATTCAAGCTTGTTTACAAAATCAACATGATTAGAATCTTCAAAGCCAGGTGGTTGTTTGACATATACCTTCTCATCAATCACCCTATATAGAAAAGCACACTTGACATCAAATAGGTAGACCTTGAAATGCATAGATGCAACAAAAGCTAGGAAATTCTTAATAGCTTCAAGTCTTGCCACAGGAGCAAAGATATTTGTGTAATCAATTCCTTCCTCTTGTGTGTATCCAAGGACCACTAGTCTTGCCATGTTTTTTATAACATGTTCTCTATCATCCTTCTTGTTTCTAGAAACCAATTTGGTTCCTATAGTAGTCCTGCCTTGAGGAAGAGGACATAGGTTCCAAACGTTTTGTCTTTCAAATGAAGCAGCTCCCCTTGCATAATTTCAACCCAACTACCTTCCTTTAAAGCCTCATCAACTATCTTTGGGTCTATCTAGGATAGGAAACAAGACTAGGAACAAACATTTGCACTATGGTTTGCCTACTTATCCTTACGCCTATACCAACATTTCCAATGATGTTTGTGGTGGGATGAGACTTGTGAATCCTGAGTTGAGGGATCATGGCAAGTTGCTTGGAGATATCTAAGGCATTGGAGTTTCATCCACCACATTAGCACACTTATCAAAAGTGACTTGATCCAATGAGTGTGCAACGTCATTGATGTTTTCTTCTATGGAGTGGTTATCAACATCACAAACTCTTGATTATTGTCACCACCACCATTTCCTCCTACATTTGAAGTTCCTTGATTTGTTTTTTGTGTCTCTCGGCTGTAATTTGATGGCACCTCAAATGCATCAGCAGGATTTGACAAGGTTATGCTAGTAAGAGCTCCATCTGCAAGGTTAGTTACAACTGGAACTGAAATAGTATGAATTGATAGTCTTCTCAACTCAAATTTTGGGTCAAGATCATCCATTGATAAGATATCTGTGGACCCTGAAACATGCTTACAAGATTTCTTCAAACAATTGGTAACTAAATCAAGATCAAACAACCAATGAAGACGAGAACCTTTCACACTAGGAGTGTGCTCATTGAAAGTCAAATTGGTTGACTCCTCAACTACACTATTTCTAAAATTGTATACTCTATAAACTTTAGCTTGTGAATATATCCAATAAAGTATCCATCATCCGATTTCTCATCAAATTTGGCTATTTGATCCTTTGTATTCAAGATGGTGCAAGGATATCTAAATGACCTGAGAGAACTAATGAAATGTTTCCACTTGTCCCAAAGTTCATAAGGATTCTTACCATGAGGCTTTACTACTAAAACTCTATTTTGCACATCGCAAACAGTGTTTACTGCCTCTGCCTAGAAGGTGATGGGGAGTTTAGAGTTAGAAAACATAGTTCTTGCAACAATAATTAGTGTTATATTATTCCTCTAAACAACACCATTTTCTTGATGAATCCTTGGAGCACTATATTATCTTCTAATACCCTTTTCATAACAAAATGTATTTAGGATTTGGTTCTTAAATGCAGTTCCCACATCACAACTTATGGTTTTGACCATGTGATCACATTGATTCTTATGTTTTAAGATGAAACTCTTCAAGATCTTAGGAGTCTCATCCTTAGTTCTAACGAAGAAGACCCAAGTGAATATTGTAAAGTCATTTGTGATCACTAAACAATATGAGGTCCTTCCTAGACTCATTACACTACGGGGCCAAAGAGATCTACATGTAACAAGTTGTAAGGCCCTATTCTCGAAACATTTATAGTTGGACATTCATTGCACATAATACTTAAAAACACATTGTCATTTACTCAAAACATTGTAGGGGAATAATTTAACAAAAATCATTTCATGTATTAATAATTACTTTTGCAAGATAATACATTGTTACTAAGGTTACAAGACATTATTAGTTGAATTACAACACAAAAATATCATTTCTGCATAAAATGAATGATAGTCTTTACTCGCCAAGTAGCCTCACCCCCGTGCCATCCCTAGCAACATTTACCTACCTACTGAAAAATGCTTCAAAGTTAGTGTTGCTAAGTGAGTTCTAGTTTTGTAAAAAATATACACCTTTCATTGTTAAAACATTTTCTTTAATTTTGCACATGATCATAAATCGTACATACACATAGATAATATTTATTTTCTTCGTCATCTTTCGTTTTCATACGCAATGCATGTTTCGTACATTCATCATTTTCTTTCACTTATATCTAGATCCTGTCATATGCTAAACCCGCCCTCTTGGGCACAAAGCCATCTCATCTAGAGTTAAGCGACGAGGATCCCATATCGCACGTATGGAGCAGTCACCATGACTGACTCCCCATGTGTGTGAACCCTCCTGTGTTAGCCAAGCTCACATGTAAAACACACAGTTGAGCTAACAACTCTTATGGAGTTGTGAACCTCCTTACATTTGCTTGCAAGACTTCCATTCGTTCATTCATTATGTTCCAGGTTCATTATCTTAAATCTTTCACTTTATTAAGATAATACTTTACGTTGAATAGCATAATCACACCATGTAAAGCCATGTAATAATAATATGTAACAAGGAACATAAATAAACAAACCATATACATTCATAACATCATCATACAATATCGCCGAAAACATTCCAAGTCATAGCCTAAAAATCTTTTTTCCCAACATTTCAGAATATTTTCTAAGTCTTCTAAGCGCAAGGGAACTATTCATGTGCATGAGCACTATGCAGGCGCATTAGCACTACGCAAGTGCATGTGCACTATGCAGGCACATGAACACTTAGGCGCACGAGCAACTTAGGTGCACAGGTATTGTTGGGGCGCAGGAGCCTTACTTAACCATATGCACAGTTAGGCGCATGGGGAAAGTGCGTGCATGGCAAAAACTTAGGCATTTGGGTACTAAGGGGGCGTATGAACCTTATGTGCATGGGAACATTTAGGCGCCTGGGTAAAAATCTAGGCACATGAACACTACTTGGGCGTGTGGACAATTGTTTTCAATCTTAAATCATTTTTATACCCCAAATCCATTTCTAACCAGTTCTAGCCTACTCTCTAACATACTAAGCATTGTAACAAGCACAAATCATGAACTAAAGCCAAAACATTTCCAACCCCAAAACAAATTAAAGACATCAAAACCGGGGATCTTGAACTCTCTTCTTGAAACTTTCGCATAAGATTTCTTCAACCCTAATGCTTATGAGTTTGAACACCTAAAAACACACAACCAAGGACACACAACACATAAGCATAACCTGTAGGCTGAAAATCTGCCAAGAACAACTGCAAACACCGAAAACTAACCTTAAAGTAACTTCCTCTGTCTGAAACCAGGAGAAACTTATGCTTCTTCTTTCTGTCTCTGGAAAACCCGATGGAAAAAGATGACGAAACATGAATGTAGGCGGCCACACCTACTTTTGTACAATATATTATGAAACTTTATCCCATGTACAAATTTAACCCATTGTCTTGGGTTAGTTTTCTTTTCTTCTTTTAAATTTCTAGTTGTTACAAGTCCACGTCCCTTGTATAGGTTTCATCCCTAAAACCTATTACTCCTTGAACAATTGTGGATAATGCTATCTCATCTGTCCTTCAGTCTCCCTTTAAAACTTGGATCCCTTTCTATGCTTCCATTGTACTCGCACCAAGGGAACCACTTTATTCTGTAACTTCTAGTTTTGATCAATGATTTCCACTGGTTGCTCAACAAAATTAAGTCATTCGTCAACTTTAATATCCTCCATTGGTACAACCATATCTTCATCAGCTAAGCACTTTCTCAGATGAGATACATGGAATGTTTGGTGAATTTCACTTAACTCATCTCGTAGCTCTAACCTATAGGCCACTTCTCCAACTCATGTAATGATTCGGAAAACCCCTATACACTTCAGGCTCAACTTACCCCACTTTCTAAATCGAATGATACCCTTCCAATGTGAGATCTTTAGCATAACCCTATCAACCACCTTCAATTCAATCGGTCTACATCTCTTATCAGCATACGACTTTTATCTATCTTTTGTTGCCTTCATAAAGGCTTTGATCTTCTCCAATTTTTCATTCATAGGCTCAATCACTTCAATGCTCTTTAACTCCTTCTAACCAATGTCACCCAACATACGGGCGTTCTACATCTCCTACTATATAGCACTCATAGGGTGGCATACCAATGTTGTCATGATAATTGTTGTTGTATGAGAATTCAGCTAGCGGTAATTATTCATCCTAACTTACAATGAAATCAATGACGTATGATCCGAGCATAGCCTCAAACGTCAAGATAGTCTTTTCTCACTGTCCGTCTGTCGGAGGATGATAAGTTGCATTAAAATGCAACCTCGTCCCCATTGCATCATGTAATATCTTCCAAAACATGGATGTAAATTGGATGTCATGGTCAGACACAATAGACACTGGTATACCATGACGATTTACAATCTCCTTGATAAAGAAATACCCTAACCTCTTAGATGAATATGTTTCTCAAATTTGCAGAAAGTGAGCACTCTTTGTCAAACGGTCAACGATCGCCCATATGGCATCGTACCCCTTTGTTGTACATGGCAACTTTGTAATGAAGTTAATGGTGGTTCGCTCCCCTTTCCACTCGGGTATTTCCAATGTTTGGATTTTATCGTATGGCTTATGATGCTTTGCCTTCACTTACAAGAAAGTAAGGCATTTAGTTACATACTCCGCAACCTCACGCTTGATACCCGACCACCAATGATCTTTCTTCATATCATGATACATCTTTGTAGCACCGGGATGAATGGAGTATCGAGTCTTATGAGCCTCATCCATGATCTTTCCACTTAGATCCCCATAACGAGGAATCCACATCAACCCAAATCGGGTTCTAAAACCGAGAGTGTTTTCACCTAACTCTATGGCTAGACCCTTCATCCTTTCGGAGTTAATCCAATCTTCTTTCAGCACTTCATCTTGAAACTCCTTGACCTGGTTCATTACATCGGAGGTCATAATCAACTGATAAACCCAGATTGGTTCGGGTCTCTCCTTTCGGCTAAGGGCATCCGCCACTATGTTGGCTTTTCCTGAATGGTAAATGTTACATAATCATAATCCTTGATAAGTTCAAACCATCTCCACTGCCTCATGTTCAGGTCCTTTTTTCTGAGAAGTATATCAAGCTCTTGTGGTCGGTGAAGATATTTCACTTCGTCCCATACAAGTAGTGCCTCCAAATCTTTAATGCAAAGGCCATAACCACCAACTCCAAATCATGAGTAGGGTAATTAACATCATAGATCTTCAACTGTTAGGATGCACACGCTATAACCTTTCCTTGTTGCATCAACACACAACCCAATCCCGAATAAGAGGCATCCGAATAGACTTATATGTCATTGCTTCTTTCAGGTAATGACAAGATTGGGGATTTCCTCAGCCTCATCTTTAGCTCCTCAAAAGCCTTCTCTTGGTCTTGATCCCAAACAAACTTCATATCCTTACGAGTCAACTTGGTCAATGGAGAAGCTATCTTGGAGAAGTCTTGCATGAATCTCCTATAATAACCCGCCAATCCCAAGAAACTACGAATCTCGGATGGTGTCTTTTGAGACTTCCATTGTATCACCGCTTCCATCTTTGCCGGGTCTACCATAATCCCCTCAAGATTCACCATGTGACCCATAAACAAAACCTCGTGCAACTAGAACACACACTTGGAGAACTTGGCATACAACTTCTTCCTTATAAGAATTCCAACACTTCCTGAATATGACCGACTTGTTCCTCTTCACTCTTCGAACAAATCAATATGACATCAATAAACACAATCACTAATCTATCCAACATCGGCCGACCCACCCGATTCATAAAATCCATAAAATCAGCTAGCGTGTTAGTTAAACCAAAAGATATAACGAGGAACTCATATTGTCCATAATGCGTACGAAAAGTTGTTTTAGGAATATCTTGCTCTTTCACTTTCAGTTGACTATAACCAGACTGGAGATATATTCTCGAGAACCAACTAGCACATTGGAGTTGATCAAATAAAATATCAATTCTAGGTAGTGTAGGATTCTATATGCCCAAGACACGTAGAATATTGATGTGGTTAGTATGTTATGATCCAAGTCGGGTTATACCCAATAACAAGCTTTACAATCACGAAGAATTATTTAATTGATGATGGGATCATGCAATTGAATAATTGCATCATGTTTAGAAAAAGGTTTTCTAAACAAAGGCATTAGAGATGCAACAAATTATAAGGATAATTTGTTGATGGGTTTATATTATTTTGTTATTTAAAAGGGTTTAAATAACACTAATAATATAAGAGTATACTTTAATTAAATTATTTAATTAGAGAAGACTTATGTCACATTTTAAATAAGTCTTGTAGATGACTTATTAATGTGTAACAAAACACTAGTTAATATTAAGTAAGTGTGTTTAATTAAGAGGGAAACTATCTTATTTTGAACACATTTTGGCCGCCCACTCCTTGGAGGTGATTGGGTCTTTTGTTGTCTTGAGAAGACACAAACTTAACTAGTGTAAGCTCTCTCTCATTTTTCCAATCAGAACACATGCAAAATCAGCAAAGCTCTCCTTTTTCTCTCCTCCATCTCACGGAAATGGCAGCAGAAAATTGTGAGTTTTGGTTTTGATTTAGTGTTCATTCTTCCTAACAAGAAGGTGATTGTAACTAGGCTTGGGGTATAAACACTTGAGGGTTCCTCTTCTTGGAACCTTGGGGTCGATTTCATCTTCCTACATCATCAAACTTGCTGCTGGAAACTCACGGTTTTGGAAGCTCTTTTGGCAGCTCTCTTTCTGAGTTTTGGGGTTCAAAATCAAGCAACTAAGAAGGCTACTTGAGGCTTGTGGGAGTAGTCACTTGAGGACTTCTACACTTGTGTTCTTGGCTGTTTAAGCATCTCAAATCTCCTTCTGTTGGATGTTTTTCTTGCTGTGGAAGGAGTAGTTCATGGCAGCCCTTTGAGGTTGCCATATTGTTTTATTTTATGTACACATAGCATGTCCATTCACATATGATGATCCTTTTGTTTGGGTTTGTTTTACCATCTTAAAAGATCACTAAAGAACATACATTTGAGCTTTAAAATTGGTTTAGAGACATATATATCCGCTGCGCTTTCTGAAAGTTTAAAAGGTTAACTATGTTTTAGTGTTTTAACAAACCCATTAAATGGCATCTAGAGCCGGTTATGTGGATGACTTGCTTGTTTATCCTTTGAAATTGGTTTTAAAGGATGGTTTTAGACTTGTTATAGGCTGTTTTGGGCTGCTATATTATGTTTTGTTGAATCCCCAACTTTCAAGGTTACATTACACATGCTTGTGATTAAACCTTGAAAGATATGTATGTTGATATGTTGATTGTTTGGACAATATTTAAAACCAAAAATTTCAGTTTATGTTGGCTGAAATTTTGAAGTTTTAAGTGGGGTTTCATTATATATTTGATGATTTAATCATTGGATGTTTTAGTGCATAACCTAGCCTTTGACCTGTGATTGTTTAGATGTTTGTGATGGTTGTATTGATTCATTCAATTGGGTTGTATCTTTTGTTCTTTGTGCTTTGTTTCATATGTAATTTATTTATTATTGGGTTGTAATGATAGATTAGGTGTATTTTCATTTTACTAGATATCTTGTATTAGGACTTTATATCTTGTAATATGAAGACATACACTTTGGAAGCACAAAGCAAGGTCATAAGAGAAACATGGAGCACTTTGGATGTGGTTTCAAGTGGGAGACTTTTGGAAGTCTTCAATATGCTTTGTTTGTGACCCTTAGGAATGTCCTATGGACCACACTTGTGATGGCAAGCAAGTGTGGACAACTTTAGATGCTATGGTTATGCACATATGCACATATAGTTGTTTATGTTTGGTTGATATTTGGATATTCACAACAACTCATTAACAAACTTAACAAGCTGAAAAATTGATGGTTCTTAAGGTTAATAAAAAGTTATTAAAATGATTTAATGATTTCAAAGATTAAAATAGGTCTTAATCAAAGAACCATAGGGTACCTTGTATTTGAAAGCATGCAAATACAAGTACATAGAGTTTTCTAAACTCGGATTATGGGCCCTCTAAGCTTTTTTTTCAATCAAGTTTAACACCGTCCTTTTACACAACACTTATGACATTTGGAAACTCTTAATGGGATAAAGGTCACCTAACCATTTTGAGGGAACTTGTGACTTAAGGTGGGAATACCACATTGGTGGGATAAAGGTCACCTAACCACTTATGTTGGTAAACTCACATATGTGTGCAAGTAGGGTAACTTGATTTGCAAACCATGTTAAATAGATCACCTACAATATGGTTTCCAAATGGTGTTGATGGGATTTACATGCCGACTTTACATATGATGTTTCAAGTCGATCCCATATTTCTAGAAGTTGCAAGTGGTTGCAATCGTCAAACGTTGACCACCTTATTAATTTAAAACGTGGGATAAAGGTCACCTAACCACAATTTAAATGTAATGTTGGGTTCTAGATTTTAATATGAAAGACCTTAAAAGTCATTTATTATTAAAATTACAATATCAAAAATACTAAACAAAACTTTGTTAAAATTTGTAGATGGCCTCAAATAATGATAATTCCGATAACTCATCCGCGTCCAACCAATCTCTACGAGCGATCCTCCAAAAGGAACGTCTAAATCATAACAACTTCATCGATTGGTATCAAAACTTGAGAATCGTTCTCAAGCAAGAAAGAAGATCGTATATTTTAGACGACCCTATCCCCGATCAACCTAGCGAGGATGATGAGGAGGCCTATAGTGATTGGCTAAAATACACTGAGGACTCCGTCCAAGTGTCTTGTCTCATGCTAGCGAGCATGACTCCGGATCTCCAGAAGGAGTATGAACATCACGGAGCTTACGACATGATTGCCCAGCTGAAGGAAACGTTCCAACAGCAAGCTAGGGTTGAGCGCTTCGAAACGGTTCGAGCACTCCATGCATGTCGTATGGACGAGAACCAATCTGTTTCATCTATGTACTTAAGATGAAAGTCACATTAACCGCCTCGAAAGGCTTAATTGTCCCGTCTCGAAAGAATTGGCCACGGATTTGATCCTAAATGGCCTTACCAAGAGGTTCGAGACATTCGTGTTGAACTACAACATGAATGCTGGGGCAAAAGCATTGGTGAGCTTCACTCAATGCTCAAAACGGCCAAGGCGGCCATGGGTAAAAGGGTTTTACCCGTTCTCACCATCAATGAAGGTGGGAACAATAAAAGGCCTCGTCCCGCACCCAAGGCAAAGGTTGCCAAGGGTAAGGGACCCGCTTGGGGAAAAGGGAAAGGGGTGGCAAGGGTGCCACCCAAACCACAAGAGAAAAGGCAAAAGGTTGCCACTAATGACCCATGCTTCAAGTGTGGGGAGATTGGACATTGGGCAAGGAATTGTCCCGTCCATCTCCAAGAGTTGAAAGCGAAGAGGGATGCCGGGCAGACCTCAGGTACAATATACATGATTCATATTGATCTTAATGTAACATCTCTAACACATGGGTATTGGATACCGGATGTGGAACTCATATTTGCAATTTGTTGCAGGGGTTCACAAGAAGTAGGGACTTCAATCAAGGGGATGTTAGCCTCTTCATGGGCAATGGAACTAAAGTCTTAGTTGAAGCTCATGGGGATTACATCCTAAAACTTCCAAATGGCTTGGATGTTATTTTGAAGAATGTTTTGTATGCTCCTAGTTTGACTAGGAACATTATTTCTGTATCCCAATTAAGACATATCATTATGTACTATCCTTTATTGAAAATGATATTCATGTTTCTTTAAATGGTATGTTCTATTTTAAAGCTATTCCCATTAATGGTATTTATGAATTGGTTCATGAAAATACTTTAAATAGTTCACTGTACCAAACTAACACAAGAAGCTCAAGTTGGACTTGAGTGATACCTATCTTTGGCATTGTCGTCTTGGTCATATAAACAAGAAACGTTTACAAAAACTTCAAAAGAATGGTCTTTTAAAAACAAATGAATGTGATTCATTTGATGTTTGTGAATCTTGTTTACAAGGAAGATGACTAAGGCACCTTTTAGTGGAACTAACGAAAGGGCAAAAGATATATTAGGAATCATACATTCGGATGTATGTGGTCCTTTTAAGCCAATGACTAGGAATGGTGAAAGATACTTCATTACCTTTACCGAGGATTATAGTCGCTATGGGTATGTGTACTTATTAAGGCACAAAGATGAAGCTTTTGAAATGTTCAAAATCTTCAAGAATGAAGTAGAAAATCAACTCAACAAGTCAATTAAAGTTCTCCGTACCGATAGAGGAGGTGAATACCTAAGTGAAGCTTTTCAAGATCATCTTAGGAGTTGTGGGATTGTCTCACAGCTCACTCCACCTGGAACACCACAACATAATGGTGTGTGTGAGAGGAGGAATCGAACCTTATTGGATATGGTCCGATCTATGATGGCTAGAAGCTCATTACCTCTATCATTTTGGGGTTTCGCTTTGCTCTCCGCGGTCCGTATTCTAAATATGGCCCCAACCAAAAAGGTGGAAAGGACACCTTTTGAGATATGGCATGGAAGAGTTCCATCCCTATCATACTTAAGGTTTGGGGATGTGAGGCCTATGTAAGACTCCCACCCCAAACAAATTAGAAGTCCGATCCACCAAGTGTATCTTTGTTGGATATCCTAGAGATTCTATGGGATATTATTTCTATGATCCATTGGAACAAAAGGTGTTTGTTGCCACAAAGGGTGAGTTCTTAGAAGAAAAGTTCCTTATGGAAGGAGCTGGCAGTAGAACAGTGGATCTTGAAGAGGATCAAGAACCACAACCCAATGCACGGTTGGTTGAAACTAGCACTCAACATGAGTATGTTGAGTATGATCAAGGGGTTGATCAATACACACAAGATGTTCGCAGAAGTGGTAGAACTAGTAATCCACCTGAAAGATACGGATTTTTCGTGGATGGGTGCTATGTGGTAGATTCAGACGAACCAACCACATACCATAATGCAGTGTACAATTCGGATTGTGACAAATGGCTTGAAGCCATGAACGCTGAGATGCAATCCATGTATGACAATCAAGTTTGGGAATTGTTGAACCACCTCTTAACTCCAAGATAGTTGGAAGCAAGTGGGTTTTCAAGAAGAAAACCGATATGCATGGAAACTTGGATACTTTTAAAGCTAGACTTGTAGCAAAGGGTTTCACTCAAACTCAAGGGGTTGATTATGATGAAACTTTCTCACCTGTTGCGATGCTAAAGTCTATAAGGATATTGTTTGCCATAGCTGCTCATTATGATTATGAGATTTGGCAAATGGATGTCAAAACAGCTTTCCTAAATGGATATCTTAAGGAAGATGTCTATATGGTTCAGCCTGAAGGTTTTGTCGATCCAAAACATCCTAATAAAGTGTGCAAGTTAAAGAAATCAATCTATGGATTGAAACAAGCATCGAGAAGGTGGAATCACCGTTTTGATGAGGAAGTAAAGAAATTTGGCTTCATAAAAAACGCTGATGAGGCCTGTGTATATAAGAAGGCTAGTGGGAGCACAATAACTTTCCTAGTATTGTATGTTGATGACATACTACTATAGGAAATGACATTCCAGCCTTGGAAGGTGTAAAAACCTGGCTTGGAAGTTGTTTTTCCATTAAGGATCTTGTGAAGCCGCCTATATTCTGGGAATAAAGATCTACAGGGACAGATCAAGGCGGTTGATTGGTTTGAATCAAAGTGCATACATTGATAAAATCTTGAAAAGGTTCAAGATGGAGAACTCTAAGAAAGGTACGGTACCTATTCAAAGAGGAACGATATTGAGTACGACTCAATGTCCAAGCTCAAAGGATGAGCAAGATAAAATGAAGGCAATCCCATGTGCATCTGCTATTGGATCCATCATGTATGCGATGATATGCACTCGACCGGACGTGTCATGCGCCTTAAGCATGACAAGCCGATACCAGCAAAATCCTGGAGACAATCATTGGATGGCTGTTAAGAACATACTAAAGTACCTAAGGAGGACAAGAGATAGTTCCTAGTCTATAGATCTGGTGACGAGGAACTCGTTGTAAAAGGTTACACGGATGCGAGTTTCCAGACCGATCGTGATGATTCTCGGTCACAATCGGGATACATTTTCATTCTGAATGGAGGAGCGGTTTCTTGGAAGAGCTCCAAGCAGGATGTGGTGGCTCTATCAACTACATAATGAGAATACGTCGCCGCCTCATTGGCAGCTCAAGAAGCTGCATGGTTAAAGAAATTCATAGCCGATCTAGGGGTTGTCCCTTCCATTCAGAAACCCCTAGAGATCTTTTGTGATAACGAGGGTGCGATTGCTCAAATCAAGGAACCCCGTGCTCATCAAAAGACTAGGCACATTGAGCGGAGATTCAACTACATACGAGATGAAGTTGAAAAGGGAAAGATATGTATTCGCAAAGTTCACACGGATCAAAACATTGCAGATCCTCTCACGAAGCTCCTTGAAAAGGCAAAGCATGAAGGTCATACTTGTGCCATGGGACTTCGATATTCTAGTGATTGGATTTGATCTGTAAAATTTTGTATTTGGATATGTGGAACTCTTCATTATTTGAATAAAATTATTTGGTTATAATGTTTCAATTAATGTTCCAATTTAGCATGTTTAATCCATGAGTAAATTGTTTACTCTAAATGTCCGTAGTCGTTCAAACTTGTGGGAGCAAGTTTGAAGGTAAGACTATTATGAACTTGGATTGGTTGATATTCATAAAGATGAATATAGAGCAATGGGTTGCTACCAAGGTTCATAGATATTTGTGGGATACAAATATTGGACTAACCCGCATCTCAAATTTTACTACATGGAATCTTATGATTGATCATAAGTAAATTTGAGTAAAGGTGAATATCATTTGGTATCCTCCGACCTGAGATACATATAGGTTTTGATATTCACCAAGTGTTATACCTTGAGCTAATTCTTCACTGTCCTGAAATAATGGACAGTGCATAAGGGTATGTTTAGGTATAACACGAGGTGTTCGTGAGAAACGTATGTAATCAAGATGGAATTTGTTCCTCTTATTCGTTGAGAGTTAGATGTCTAAGGCCCGACTAAGTTAAATCAACAAGAAATGATCATTCTATGTTCTTGGATTTAATATGACATCTGTAACAAAAGGATAGATGATTGATTCACCTAAATCATTTCAAGTAGGGTACTTGAAAGTGATGATGTTATTGAATGGCCATAAGTCATGCGTATTAAGGGCAGTAAACCGTTGTTAGGCGGTATTTACTGCTTGCATCAATCTTCTATGAATCTTGGGCAAGTGGGAGATTGTAGGATTCTATATGCCCAAGACACGTAGAATATTGATGTGGTTAGTACGTTATGATCCAAGTCGGGTTATACCCAATAACAAGCTTTACAATCACGAAGAATTATTTAATTGATGATGGGATCATGCAATTGAATAATTGCATCATGTTTAGAAAAAGGGTTTTCTAAACAAAGGCATTAGAGATGGAACAAATTATAAGGATAATTTGTTGATGGGTTTATTATTATTTTGTTATTTAAAAGGGTTTAAATAACACTAATAATATAAGAGTATACTTTAATTAAATTATTTAATTAGAGAAGACTTATGTCACATTTTAAATAAGTCTTGTAGATGACTTATTAATGTGTGACAAAACACTAGTTAATATTAAGTAAGTGTGTTTAATTAAGAGGGAAACTATCTTATTTTGAACACATTTTGGCCGCCCACTCCTTGGAGGTGATTGGCTTTTTTGTTTTCTTGAGAAGACACAAACTTAACTAGTGTAAGCTCTCTCTCATTTTTTCCAATTAGAACACATGCAAAATCAGCAAAGCTCTCCTTTTTCTCTCCTCCATCTCACGGAAATGGCAGCAGAAAATTGTGAGTTCTGGTTTTGATTTAGTGTTCATTCTTCCTAACAAGAAGGTGATTGTAACTAGGCTTGGGGTATAACACTTGAGGGTTCCTCTTCTTGGAACCTTGGGGTCGATTTCATCTTCCTACATCATCAAACTTGCTGCTGGAAACTCACGGTTTTGGAAGCTCTTTTGGCAGCTCTCTTTCTGAGTTTTGGGGTTCAAAATCAAGCAACTAAGAAGGCTACTTGAGGCTTGTGGGAGTAGTCACTTGAGGACTTCTACACTTGTGTTCTTGGCTGTTAAGCATCTCAAATCTCCTTCTGTTGGACGTTTTTCTTGCTGTTGGAAGGAGGTAGTTCATGGCAGCCCTTTGAGGTTGCCATATTGTGTTATTTTATGTACACATAGCATGTCCATTCACATATGATGATCCTGTTGTTTGGGTTTGTTTTACCATCTTAAAAGATCACTAAAGAACATACATTTGAGCTTTAAAATTGGTTTTAGAGACATATATATCCGCTGCGCTTTATGAAAGTTTAAAAGGTTAAACTATGTTTTAGTGTTTTAACAAACCCATTAGGTAGTGGGTATCGCTTCTTCATCGTAACCTTGTTCAACTCATTGTAGTTGATGCACATCCTCATACCACCATCCTTTACAAACAAAACCGGAGCACCCCAGAGAGAGTTACTTGTTGAATATACCCTTTATCCAATAATTCTTACAATTGAACCATCAATTCCATCACCTCGGATGGAGCTAGACGACATGACACCTTAGTGATAGGTTGGGAACTAGTTATCAAGTCAATTTGAACTCAATCTCGCGATCGGTGGCAACCTACTAAATCTTCTAGAAACACATTGGGAACATCACACATGACTACTACATTGGACAATTGTGGTAGTCACGTGTCCACATCCTTCACGTAGGCCAGTTAGGCGATCTATCCACGTCTCATGCACTTCCCTGCCACCGCCATTGAATCACCTTCAGAACCGGAGTATCTCGATCACCTTAGATCGTCACCGAACTCCCGTCAGGTGCAGACGGTTGATCATCTTCTTGCGACACAAAATATTTTCCTTGTAAGCTGCTAGCAAGTCCATCCTTACTACTATATCGAACCCGCCAAAGGTCATCACCTGCATTCTAGAAGGAAACCTATGACCTTCTATTCTATGTCACAACCTTCTATCAGATCAAAATCATGGTAGACACACCTATGGTAGTTTCTACATCGAAGGGCTCATTAATGCTTCTACATCAAACGAGAAACTTAGCACAAAAAGTACTAGAAATGAAACTCCTAATAGCACCAGAATAAAATAACAAAGAAGCATGAGTTTGGTTACTAGAAACATTCCTAACACAACATCATGGTCCATCCTAGCCTCCACCCGGGTCATCGTGAATGCTCTAGCACTCGCCTTCTACCCTTCTTTCCCGACCTTCTTCTTTTTCCTAGAACTTTCAGCCCTTGACTTCTTGCAGTCCATACTCAGATGGCCCTTTTCACCATAGTTAAAACACCTTACAGCTTCACACTCTCTTGCCATGTGACTGGGCTTCCCACCCTTGAAACAAACATTAAATCCCCACTTAAACTCACCTCAATGCTCCTTCCTGCACTTTCCACACCTCTTCGACCCCACACAGAATGTAGCTACACATCGGTCATCCACCCATCAACTCTAGTTGTTTGGAGTGACACCACCACGTTTAAACCGCTTCCCATTCTAGTTTGATGACCACCACCTTTCTTCCTCACTTCCCACTCGTCATACAACCTTCCCACTGGATCAACCACCAACCTAAAGGTACTTGGCCAGGTAGCGATCATGAGCCTATGAATATCCGCCAGCAAACCCTGAATGTACGTCTTTATCTTTCATGAAACAGTTTCACCTGATCAGGGTAGCAGCTTGCATCTCATTGAACTTGGTCGTGTACTCCTGGTGTGTCATGGTTCCTTCCTCTAACTGTAGGAACTCTCTGTCAATCTTGTTGAGTTCCCTTGAGGACAGAACTCTTCAATTACTATCTTCTTTAGTTCACTCCACCTCATCCTTCCAATCGCCCTGCTACCCTTAGCCTAGACTATATTGTCACACCAACACAGGGTCAATGTCACACCCCTAGGCCCGGGTAGGGTGGGATGTCATAGACTAGCAACAACATATGGCAGCGGAAACAAACCATCATAAGAGAACAAAAGGAGAGAAATCATATGGCACTAAAAGTTTTCAAAGGATACCGGGGCTAGAAACAGATCCAATCCCCAAATGAGTTATACAGCCAACGTAGAAACAAATTGTATTTTGTCAACAGAAATGTAAAATTGTTCAAATTGTTCATTAAGTAAAATAAGCAATGCCATGGTCACGGGGATACGTCAAAGGAGTAGTAAAAAAAGGAGAACACTAGAACTCACCTTAGAATATCAGATCATGTAAAGCACAAATAAATATCAGAGCATGTTTCACCCCAAAGGAGTAGTAAAAAAAGGAGAACACTAGAACTCACCTTAGAATTCAAGCAAAAGGGTCACTACGTGTGCCGGGAAAAGTCTCAAATCTAGCACCCTAATCAATAAGATTTTTGAGTGTTAATCCACTAATTCTAGGGTTATGGAGATGCATATGATGTGTCATGAGGTTAGAATCTTAATAGCATTTGAATTTCTAAGTCTTCATATAAAAAGTTTACTTTTATAGAATGTTCGGTTTCCTAGGAAAGAATACTTGATTTGCTATGATAAATCACTTATATAAGTTAGTTTGAGTCTTTTATGTCATTCTTAATTCAAGGGATCGGTGCATAGAAGCTTAGCAAAAGTTTACAGTTTAGTCCACCAAGTTTCAAAATGTACAATTTATACGAATCTTTCAGAATTTATGTCCGGTTTATAAATTTTCATGCTTCGCGTTACGGTAAAACCCAAGGTGTTTAATGGTTAAGTGTTGATTTCTATATTAATGGGCTTAGATTCATAAAACTTCATTTTAATGACTTTATATAAGCTTTTTAATCTCATAGAGATGCATTTCAAGCTCCTTTTAGGTGAAAGTCTACTTTTTAAGGATTTCCCGTCTAAACACGTGTTTAATCGAATTTGACCCGTTAAAAGCTCGTTTGACCACTTTTTCAACTCTTTCAGATCTGATAGTACATAACTTACTGAAATATGATGGTTTCCATGAATTTTGGTGTTAAATTCTGTTGGAGCATATATAGTCATATATAGTGTGTCCGTCGCTTGTCGAATAGTCTAGGCTTAATGTTATACATCTGATACGTTGTAAACACATGAAACTGGGTCATTCGCAGAAGCATATGTGAATGAGACTCAGTCGTACGACTGAGCCATGCTAACGGACCAGCCGTGCGACTGAGAGATGCGATTGGGACATTCGTAAGACTGAACCATAAATATGGTCCAGTCATACGATTTAATCATACGCATGGTCCAGTCGTACGATTGGACCATACACATGGTCCAATCGCACGAATGGGCCCAATCGCATCTAATATGGGCCGAGGCCTATATATACCAGTTTCAATGTCTAGAGAGAAAGAGGATTGAGAGGAATCTGCCTGGAGCCTAGGGCTACTGGATGAGAGGGGAGATCATGCTCGATCTTCCCCTTGCCAAGAGTCTTGATTCTTATGTTGTAACGAGCTTGTAATCGTTAGGTTTTTATCAATGAAACCAATATTTGATAGTTCGTGTTATTGATTTAACTTTTGGTTTGGTTGTTCATCCTTCCGTCAAGAACATGCTCGGATGTTTATCGATCCCGAAAAACCGATTTCACAATTGGTATCGAGCTCTGACTCTTGATTACGTGTGATTCAATCAAGATTGATAAAACGTTTGTGTTTTTACACTAAAAAACACAATCTTTTGTGTCAAAAGTTGTCTTGGACGTTCCCTGTTCATCAAGTTTCGGTTTCTATGCCTTAGGCGATTAGGGTTTGCGAAATTTCGAATTTTTATGGCTAAAACACGTTTAACCTAGAAATTATCGCAAAACAGCAGCTTCAGTCGCACGAGTGAGCCCTTCGCACGACTGGACTTCATTCGCATACACGAGACGCACAATTGGACTGAGTCGCATCTCCATTCGTACGACTGAACCATCCGTTCGTAGTGTTCATACGCATCAGCTTCATTCGCACGACTGAACCATTCGCTTAGTTCAGCCGCACGATTGAACCAATCGCATAGTTCATTCGCACGGATAGCCCATTCGCATCACCCAGTCGCACCAGTTTGACAGTTTAGTTAGTACACTTAAATGTTAATCGTGATGGAAGATTAGATGTCAGCGTTTACTTCCGGCAAAGACTCAAGGATCCAGAACCTACTGTTGCTTGAGAGTGAGGTGGGGAATCATAATAAACCACCAAAACTCTTAACGTTAGATGAATTTCCCCACTAGAAACAACGTTTTGAGATCTACCTCAATAGAGTGGATCCAATTTGTGGGAAGCTATCGAGATTGGGTATAGTATGCCGGTGGGAGCAGATGAGGTAAAGCTTACTTTGGGAGGGATGACTCATGCTCAGAAAGTTAAGTATAATGCAGAGAAGAGGGTTTATGCATTGATTACATAGTCTATTCCTAAAGATATTTTCCACCAGTACTCGGTGAATAAGCAGGCCAAGAAATTGTGGGATGAGCTGGAAAAGTGATACAACGGGAATGCTTCGCTGA
Organism: Flaveria trinervia; assembly: GCA_025506515.1. Lineage (NCBI taxonomy): Eukaryota > Viridiplantae > Streptophyta > Magnoliopsida > Asterales > Asteraceae > Flaveria > Flaveria trinervia. The sequence goes on from CM046456.1 coordinate 42,843,391, forward strand.
AGGCAATTAAAGCTAAGGAACTGAAGAAAGAATTTGACAACTTCTCATCAATGGGAAACGAGGGTTTCGATGATGTTATTGATAGATTCTACCATCTGATGAGTGAACTGCATACACATGGTGTTGCTACTACCATGGAAGAAAAGGTGTCAAATATCGCAGACGGATTGCCAGAAAAGTGGGCTTCATTTGTGTCAAATCTGAGACAGAATGAGATGCTGGCAAAGTTGGAGATCAATGACTTCATTCTAAAGCTGCGAGAAGAAGCACTTAGGATGAAGTACAGAGCTCAGAAGTTTTCGCACACTCAGAATCCAGCTTTTTACAATGCCATGCCTCAAGCTAAGACGTCTGGAGCACCTCTTCAGACTGTATTTGTGTCTAGCTCATCGGGTCCTTCACAAGCTTCTCCTTCAGTTCAGAAACGTCAGGGTCTTCTAGTACCCAATATATCGGATCCGAAGCAAATGCTACCAGACTGAAGATTGAGAATCGTGGAAACGTGACAGTAGAAGTAGCTCGAGAGAACATGGATCTTTTGGCAGCAGTGGTTCATTCTTATGATGGACTTGTTGCTGGGAAGATTGGAAACTGCCATCTGGCAGATGAGAACTACGAGCAAGTGGATGAAATGGAGCTGGAGAGAATGGACATTATGTGGGCCTTAGCTAGTGCTGTCCGAAGGGCGAAGAAGTTCATGAAAAAGATCGGACAAAACTTGGTTGCTAATAAGGACACTACTTTTGGTTTCGACAAGAGCAAGGTGACCTGCTTCAACTGTGGAGAAAAGGGGAACTTCAAAAGAGAATGTGTGAAGCCAAAGAAGACTGGGAACAGGAACCCATTCTCGTCCTTCACTCGTCAAGACAAGCAAGCTAGCAGTTCTACTTCATCATGCAAGGATCCAAAAGCCTTGACTGCTCATGATGATGAAGGACAGTACTGGAGCTTTTGGTTTGTCTCTCCAGGGGAATCTAATATTGCCAGAGTAGAAGATTTAGATGATGATTCCGCGAGTGAGGGAGATATTGCAGTTGAGATCGCGATGTCAAATATTGAAGAGACAACTGCAATGAGGTCAGCTACAAGCCTCAAGAAGGGATTTCAACAGCAAAGACAGAATCACCAGAACCAAAGACATCTAATGCTGCGTTGATGGCTAACTCCTCTGAACCTCCTGAGGTAAGTACCACTGACCAACTGTTTAAAAATCATGCTTGTTCTGACTGTGATAAATTTAGAGAAAGCGTAGATCAGAAATTTGCTAGGTTGCTAGATCATAATGATAGCCTAGTAAAGGATTTGAAACTGTGCACTGAGACAAATAGAATTTTAAAACAAAATGAGCATAGTTACAAAGAAAAGGTAGACCTGTTGAATAAACAGCTTAGGGAAACTGAAGTAGTAGCATTTAACCAAGCTAATGACATTAGGTACTATCTTAACTCCCTAGAAGACACTAAGAAGCAAAAGGCAGTTTTAGAAGTACAAGTAAACTCATTAAAACAAAAACTGCACAGTTGGACAAGTTCATCACACATTGTACAACACTTAGTGAGAGAAAGAAACAATGGGGAGGGTTTGGGTTATAAAGTGGTTCCACCACCACCTGAGACCTTGATGAACACTAAGAGTAGACCAATAAATAACAACCCCATCAAGGATCATATGGTGTCTACTCCTCTTGTTAGTGATCCAGATCCCTCATGTCGTCAATTGAATCTGGATCAAAACAAAAGGAGGCCACTTCAAAGGCAAAGGATAAAATGCCTTGTGTTAATCTGGAAAAAGAATTTGAAAAGGTTAATATAAAGACCGAGTCAAACAAAGTCAAATCTGAATCTAAAAGGACTACTAATGTTAATCTTTCACAAGCTTCATGTCAAAAACCAGTTAACCAAAAGGAAAAAGATGTTAAAACAATTGATTTTGTTAAACAGAAGAAAACATCAAAAGAAACAGAGTCAAAACCTAAACTAAGTGATGTTACTAGGGTGTCACACACATCTCCACAAAGAAAGTATAATTATAAAGTTGATAGCAGGTCGTGCTACAACTGTGGAGAGTGTGGACACATTGCTTCCTTTTGTCCTTACTATTAGACACCTAGGAAGAAGATTGAACTTCAGGATTCAAAACCTAGGTATTCTAAGAGGATTTCTTTAACTCCACCTAGAAGAAGTAGTGAACCTAACATTCAATCCATTAGCCAGTCGACTATTTATCACAAACAGGCATTGCACAAATCTGGCTTATGGAAAGAGAAGTCATCCTCTGTGTCTGATAATGATGACAAGAAGGAACCTGAGCTACCCTCACCCTGTAAGGGTCAATGGGTTGAATTCATGATCTGTGATGCCTCTGGGAAACCCAAGCAAGTAAAGGCTTCGGTTCCTAACCTAAACTAATGATTTATATTGTATGTGCAGGGTGTTCGCTACAGTGCTGAAACTAACACGTGGATTGTAGACAATGGAGCATCGAGGCACATGACAGGAAACATGGCTCTTTTATCAAACGTCAAGCAAATAAAAGGAGGGCATGTTTCGTTTGCTGGAAACAAGGGAGGCTATATCACAGCTCAGGGGGAAGTTGGAAATCAGAAAGTTAAGTTTGATAAGGTGAACTATGTTTCACAACTTCAAAACAACTTACTTTCTGTTTCCCAAATCTGTCATAAAGGGTTTAGAGTCATATTTGACAACAAGAAATGTTACGTCCTAAAGAAAGACTATGCGATTCCAGAAGACCAAGTTCTGGTGACAGCTTCAAGATATAAAGACCTTTATGTTTTAGATCTCTCAACGGCTTCTACAATGGATCATGAAGTTCAGTGCTTCCTATCAAAAGCTACTGAGAAGGACTTCATTTCCTGGCATAGGAGAATGGGACACATAAATCAACAGAAGATGAATCACTTGATTCAGAAGGATCTAGTGTGAGGTGTTAACGTCAAAAATTTCCAACTTCCTGATTTCTGTGTAGCATGCAAGAAAGGCAAACAGACGAAGAAGACTCATAAGGAAAAGAAAGTTCATTCTATCGAGCTTCCTCTTGAACTTCTTCACATGGATCTGTTTGTTCCAGTTAGTACAAAGAGCATTGCAGGTGACCTGTACTATTATGTGGTTACTGATGACTACTCAAGATTCTCTTAGGTAATGTTTTTGAAGTCCAAGTCAGAAACAATTGTGTCATTCAAAGAATTAGTAACCACACTAGAATCTCTCTACAAGCTGAAGGTGAGACAAGTACGCTTAGACAACGGGACTGAATTTAAGAATCAGTGGATGGTGGATTACTGCACGGATAAGGGAATTGTGCATCAATTCACTTCTGCCTACATGCCTTAGATGAATGGTGTTGCAGAGAGAAAGATCAGAAGCTTGATAGAGACAGCACGGACAATGCTGGCAGACTCGAAACTGCCTATCCAATTTTGGAATGAGGCAATGGCTAATGCATGTTATACACTGAATCGAGTTCTGATTGTCAAGCGCCACGGAAAGACATGTTACGAGTTGCTACAACGACGTAAATCGAATTTGGAGTATCTCGAACCATTTGGCGCGACGTGCACACTTATAAAGAAAACTCAAGAAGAAAAATTTAGCGAGAAGACTGATGAAGGATCTTCTTAGGATACAACATAACAAACAAGAGAGTTTACAACAACTCAACGGGTTTAGTAGAAGTGTGGTGTAATGTTGATGTTCAGAGATATACCACACCACCTACTGACAAAGGACCCGCCTACTTTTTCGACTATGATGGATTCTTTAAGTCCTTCAACATCCCTATCTCTCCTTCTGATGATGAGTTAGCTACTCGAATGATGTATGATATCTTGAATACACCATCTCTTGATTCAACATCATCGAGTTCACAGGGAGAATCATCTACTCAATCAGGAGGAGTAGTCGACGACAGTGACTCTTCCTCTAAAGATGAAGCTGAAGAAGATGACGAGAACAGTCAGGAGGAACAGGTTCCAGTTTTTGAAAGTCCACAAGCATGTAACGGTGATGCACCTTCAACTTTGGAACCTCAAACTCCTTCTACTTCAGATGCAGAACCAAATGTTCATAATCTTGGCTCTGAGGTAGCTGTTCCTACTACTCTAGGATCACGTCTAAACATCTATCATCCCTTAGACAATGTCACTGGGGATGTCAGATCAGGAGTACAAACCCGAAATAAGTTGTACTCAGCTGATTATGCCTCTGTTATGGAAAAGGGATACATTCATGATCGTTCTTATCGGTGTTTATGTCGCTGTTTGAGCAAAAATACGTCAGTGATGCACTAAACGATGAGGCATGGGTGAGTGCCATGCAAGAAGAATTTCTTCAGTTCAAGAAGTTAGGAGTATGGACTCTGGTAGATAGACCTAAAGGTGCTAAGGTCATTGGCACCAAATGGGTCTTGAAATTCAAGAAGGATGACCAAGGGGTCATTATCAGGAACAAGGTCGACTGGTTGTGTAGGGATTTCGCCAAGTCAAGGGGATTGACTACAATGAAGTGTTTGCACCCGTGGCAAGGATGGAAGCCATCCGTATCTTCCTTGCCTATGCATCGTATATGAAGATTAAAGTCTATCAATTAGATGTGAAGAGTGCATTCCTTCATGGGGAAATTTGAGAGACAGTGTATGTCAGTCAACCCGAGGGATTTGAAGATCCTTATCATCGGGACAGAGTTTACAATCTCGACAAGGCCTTATACGGGATTCATCAAGCTCCAAGGGCCTGGTATGAGAAACTCTCAACTCATCTTGTGAAACACGGCTTTCGCAGGGGAATCATTGACTGCACAATATTCTTCAAAGAAAAAGATGGAGACCTACTGCTAGTACAAATCAATGTCGATGACATAATCTTCGGTTCAGAGAACGCAGAATTATGCAAAGAGTTTGAAGCAGTTATGAAGAAAGAGTTTGAGATGACTGCTACGGGGGAGATGAAATTCATTCTCGGGTTACAGGTGGATCGGACACCAAATGGGATCTTTCTACATCAGACCAAGTATGTGGGAGACATTTTCAGTCGGTTTGACATGGAGAATGCTTCTGCTGCTGGGACTCCACTTGCTACAAATCATGATATAGCACCTGACGAATATAGAGATCTTGTAGATGCCACAATGTATGGAGGAATGATTGGATCCCTTATGTATCTCACTGCCTCAAGACCTGATATCATGTATGCTACATGTTTATGTTCTAGATATCAGGCTAAGCCTAAGGTTAACCATCTGATCGAGGTCAAAAGGATATTTCGTTATTTGAAGGGTACACCCACACTTGGGTTGTGGTATACTCATGATGATGACTTTGAGCTCACGGCATATAGTGACTCGGATTACGGGGGCTGCAAGATGAACTACAAGTCTATATCAGCAGGGTGTCAATTCTTTGGGAGGAGATTAGTTACCTGGCAGTGTAAGAAGCAGAACTCGGTTGCATTGTCAACCTGTGAAGCCGAATACGTTGCTGCTGCAAGTTGCTGTTCACAAATCATCTGGATTCAACAGCCAATGCGGGATTATGGTTTAAAGTTGTCTTCTACTCCTGTCTTTGTTGATAACTCTGCTGCAATTGCCGTAACTAAAAATCCGGTACAACATCCAAAGACCAAACACATCGTATTAAATACAATTTCATAAGATACTGTTTTAAAAAGAACTTAATCGATGTGGTAAAAATTAATACTGACTTTCAACGCGCTGACCTCTATACATAATCCTTTGATAAACCACTTTTTCTATATCTGTTAGAGGTCAACGGCATTAAAAAGAAAAGTGATGTTATTCCTGATGATGATCATGTGTAGTCCGATGCATTGTAGTTATATTTTTTATTATTTTTCCTTATTAATTTTACTCTATTTAACTTAAATTCATGTTATTTAGCTGTCTGTTAAAATCCTAAAATAATTAATTCTAGTATGATTTTAGAAGTTTAGGGGGAGAGTAGGTCAGCTAGTAATATATAAAAAAAACGAGGGAGAAGGAGTGGATAGCTGATATAAGGTAGATGGTATCTGTGATACCGATTCAAACCTTTTGGAAAATGATAGTACACAGGAATAAATCAAAAGGGACTTTAAAATTTTAATTTACAAAAGATGCAAAATTCAAAGTATAAGTCTGTGCAGTCTAAGCAATATAAAACAGAAAATGATAGAAAAACTGTAACTACTAAGGTAACACAAAGAAAGTAGACCTAGAGGTTGCTAGACCACAAATCATATGTCGGTAGATTCAACACAATAGATGATTAGACCTGACTCGTGATCTCAAGATCAAACTAAGGTGTTCAACTGACTGTGGGCTGCCATCTTATCAGTGGTTAACACAATCAACAATATTCCAATAAGGGGTAATGACCATGTAAACGCCACAAATGTGTGCGGATGACCATAAATAGAGCAAAGCATGAAAAAAATGAAAGACAAATGCTATCAAGCTAATGACATATGTTGTTGGTGCATTCTGTGCAAAAGAAAATTTAGCTGCTCAAACAAGAAGACATGTTCTGTGTCTGTCTGTTGTGCGATGGCACTGCCCTGAGGATAAGCATAACCTAGATATTCTAGAATTCACTGTTGTTTGCCGCCTCTCTGCTGTGCGATGGCACTGACCTGAGGATTGGCTTCTCTTTGAAAGCTCTAAGAATGGTCTCTTCTAGTAAAAAACCGTTAGACCGCTCAAAAGCTCCTGAGGAATATTGATTACCATATAAGTGTGGGATCCAAAAATGTTAGTTGAAATAATTAAACTAAAACTATCACCAGTTTATGTTTAAAGTCTGTGTATGGATTCAAGAGGACAAATATACTAACAATCATTGTGGTTGCAATTCTTGAAAGTTCAAATCAATGTGGGAATCTAGTAGTACCAGTGTGATTTCCTAAATTTGCTAACGACTCTGGATGAAAACCAAGATTTGAGCATCAAAAGGTTTTGATAACAAGTCCCAATGATTTGACTTGCCTGTATGATTCCAAAATCGAATTGGTCCAGGTGTGGTCAAACTAAATTGAAGCTGCCTATTCTGGAACCAAATCCAGTAGATATCTATCTTAGGATTTATCTCTCACAAAAAGTTAAAAACAAGTTTTATTTTTGTATTTAGTTTGAGTTTCTAGTTAGTTAGTCATTTTAGTTTGTTTGTTCATCGGACTATATCATGAAAATCAGTATGGGATTAACTCACCTAAAAGGGTCATGTCTGAGATGGCCACATGTGTTTTCAAAGTTTAAAAGGGTCACGTCTGAGGTGACTAAATTGCTTAGAAGGATCACGTCTGAGGTGATCAAAAAGTTTTCAAGTTAAAATGATCATGTTTGAGATGATCAAATGCTCATAATGTTAATTTCAACACGTAAAAAGGGTTTAAGTGCTAAATGTCATAACTGTAACCATTCGGACGACTGGATCATAAGTATGGACCAACCATGCGAATGGATCCCATTCGCATGACTGGACATGAGATTGCGCCATTCACCTGAATGGCTTATCAGAATGATCCATTCGACCAAATGAAAGGGTGCGAATGAGTCAGTCGACCGATTGAGACTCAGTCGGTTAACTAAAGGTGCGAATGAAAGGGCAGAAATGAGTCAGTCGACCGACTGAGACTCAATCGGCCAACTGAATACGACTGATTGGCGGGCCAATCGCACGACTGAGCCTCAGACGCCCGAATGAACTTAGCAAATGAGGCCAGTCGGCCGATTGAACTCACCTTCAGTATTTAAAGGGCCATAGTCCATCGCATTCCACTCATCACCCTCAATCACTCCTAAATCGCACCAAGTACCGTTACTCAACCGAAATTCCTCTAGACCTTGTTTTTACATCTTTATTGATCTTCTGACGTGGGTTGACGGTTATACAGGTATCTTGCAATGAAATCTTACCAAAATCAGAAGACATTGAACCCTAAATTTGTGATATTCAAATGAAACAAGAACCGGACTGTAAATGACCTAATAACCAACATAAACAGCAAAATGTTAAAATTAAGTTTAATAGGTTATTATTGACAAGATGGGAAGTCTAATGGACCATTAACCATGTTAAGTTACTTGATTTGGTCAAGATTCAAACCACAGGCGACTGAACACTGGGACAAGCGACTGGTCGACCGGATGAACTCCAATCGCATGATTGAATCTTGCGATTGGGTCAATTGGCCGAATGCACCATGCGAATGAACTCAGTCGGCCGACTGAACCAATCGCAGACTCAGCCAACAGATTGAACTATGTCGCATGTCTCATTCACCGAATGAGCTCAGTCGCATAAAAGAACAACCGACTGACTTCAGTCGCATGATTCATTCGCACGAATGAATCAGATTGAATTTAAACTAATACCTTGAACTGAATTTTGAATGTATGACTTCTAATGGTTTTGTGTCTTGTGTTTCAGGTCAATGGTGATAGATGGTTCATCAATCCAAGCATAAATATGTGCTCTCATTTGGACCATACGACTCAGAATGGGGCCGAGTTTACAGAGATCATTGCGTTCCTTCGACGTTCTCGGATACATAAAGCCATATCCACACCGTGTACTCCTTACAGGTCGTTACATCAGGCTTTCTGGGAATATGCCTCCGTAAACGTTCACGTGAGCCTTACACCATACGGAGCTCCATTCATGGTCATGATATTGAGTTTAAAGCAGCTGACATTCACAGAGTACTTGATTTTGGGGACGATACTGATCACCCCACCAGACTACATCCATTTACAGTCAGAGGTGTTGCTTCTGAGGATTAAGTACGCTGGGGACATCAACTCAGGTGTGCTCAACAAGAGCAACCTGTGTCCTAGTATAAGTACTTGGCGCATGCGATCCTGAAGTGTATTGCTCTCAGAGGGATGGGTTTGATGCCTGTCAGACCAGATTCAGAATGCCTATGTGGCACTGGTGCTGAACCACCCCTTCAGCTTCTCGAGCATGATCTTTTCATATCTAGTGGAGAATCTGGAGGCCAAGGGGAAGGAGGGTTTTTGTATGTACTCCAGATTTCTACAGCTAATCTTCAACGAGAAGCTGCCATTACTTCCCAAGGAGAGCCATGATGCGGTTGCCTTAGAGATTATGGATGACACGACTTTAGGTCGCATGAGAGTGTATCGGGGCAAGCAGGTAAAGCCCCGGGTAAAGGGGTTAATCGGCCATCTGGCCAATGAAAGATATGTGGCGTCAGGTAGACGCAAGTGGCGTCAAGATGACAGCGATTCAGACGATGAGAGGCTATTGCTCCCAGATCGTGATTCAGACGATGATGACAGTGGGGATGCTGGGGATGATATGCCTATTCCACCGAGGGGCACAGCTTCAGATGTTATACCTTCAGTATCTACCCTAATAGGCGACATAGCTTAGTCAACTGGTTTCCACCGGGACTTCATACCTGGTGAGGAGGAAGAAGAGTCGGATGAGGAGCCCTTGACAAGGACTGTGGGAAGCAAGGTTGTTCCTATAAAGTATGGACTCTGGGCAGTTGGTGAACACCCCAGGGATTCGGGAGAGATTGCTATAGATCCTAGCTGGGCCCCTGAGTTAGCTAGTCGTGTTCTTGGGGGAGCATCCACCTCGACTGGATCGAGGAAGAAAAGGATGGCTCGGCCCCATGGCCAGAAGAAGAAGAAGAGAAGACTCACCTTCGTCACCACCACAACCACTACATCTACCACCACCACTACCACTTCTACAGCCACACCATTCACCACCACAGCCACCACAGCTACCACTACCACCACAACACCTCCCACCACTGTACATATGCCAACCACCACCATATTTTTCACTCCTACATCACTTCCACCATCTCACAGACCCAGCCCCATCTTCACCACAGCCACCACCACCACCACTAGCCACCAAGCAGGACCCTCATCCCATCCCGCACATATATATGGATCTATTGTACCTCCATTTGGGGTAGAGGAATAGCTTTCTGCGCCGAGCCAGATGGTGATGCGTTTACTAGCTACTGATGAGGAGAAGACGGCACTGATCCGTCATGTGACAGATCTTACTGCAGCGCAGTCTCAGCAGATCTCGGAGCAGGCTCGGTTGATAGATGAGTAGGCCTAACAAATGGTTGCTCAGAGCCACGAGATCGCCCAACTCCAAGAGCACAGTGTCACATCTACTAAGAAGATTGAGGAGTTGGAGGAGGCTAAGAAGACCATCATGCTAAAGCTTAATGGATCTAAAGACGAGCCACTAAAGATTAAAGAGGGAGATGAAGATGATAAGGATGATGATGACGATGATGATGATAAGACTGAGGATGATGACGGGATTGAGGATGAGAGGACAGAGGAGAGGAATGAGGATGATGATGATGAAGGAGGAGATGCAGCTGCATCTGCCTCAGCTCTGGGTCAAGATAGAAGATCAAAAAGAAATCAAGACCAACGAGCTTCCTCTTCTGCCTCACCTACTGCTGATCCAGCGATTCAAGATAAAAGTAAGGAATAGATGATCATGTATTTGATAGGTTTTGTACTTGAATCATGTATTAAACTTATGTATTTGATGTTTATATTAAGATTAATGTATTTCTGTCTTGATTATTAACTAGTGTTTGCTGTGTTGAATGTTTTAAATCAAGTAGATCCTGATTTCCAAAGAGATAAATACGATATTGCTCCCCTCCAGCAGGTCAAGACTCAATTGACGTTGATTCTTGATGTGTAGGGTATTGTCAGGAGATCGGTTATGTATACTCCTGAGGAAGGAGAAATCATTCATAATCTTACTGACGAGCAATTAGCAGAGATCTTCAAGTTAAATCCCGATGAGATTGTGAAGGATGCTCCAACGTGCGACTCGACAAGTGACGAAGAGCTCAACGATGTTGATGAAATAGAGATAGAAGATGTCACTGCAGAGCACTACCCTCAGTATGCTGACAAGGAGGGAAATGTGGTCCCCAATCTAGGTGAATCCCTTGTTAGTGAAATGTTTGAGGTGTTAGAGAAATGGAGCAGGAGTCAGAGAAGACACAGGGAATGACACAAGCCTCAAATGATGATGTTGAAATCCGAAAGGCTGAGTGGGCTGCCTGTTTTGAAGAAGTTAGAGCCCAACACGATGCACCTAAACAGGACGCCTACACCAAACTCTACAGAGTCAAGAAACATCATAATGTGTCAAGCAGGATTATAGCATGGGCATATTTTGAAGACCTTAACGTCTATGCAGTTAAGAGGGAGAAGGGCATAGAGTATTTTAGATTTCCACATGATCTAAAGACTCTACTAGGTTTTGAGCTCAACCACCTGGCCAAATTGAAGCTGTTGTATGCTGACCCGAGAAAGATGTCAGGCTGGTTTGAGGCTGCCCTAAGGAAGGAGTACCACACCAGGTGGGTTAACTTCAGACCCCAACAGCCTACAAGGTACATCAAAAGGTCTGAAGTTGATGCCATTACTGGAAAGCCAAAGATAGTGTTGAAGTGGAGTCTTCCGTGCACGATGTCAAGAATCCCACTCAGGGAAATGCCACAGGACTTCACTCCACACTTTAAGTGGTGGTACTACGATTGGAGGACAGGAGAAGCGGTTATAGTCCTAAACAAAGAGGGCCAAATGGATACAATGAGGGTATTTGACAAAATGTGGCTTACCAACTTGTCAGCTAATGATGTCTACACTCTATACAAGTGGCCACTGTTCTATGATACGTAGGATATAGTACAAGCCCTCCAGTTCCAGAACGTCATAAGACTCTATTTTGCATTTGAGATTCATGCAGGAGTCACAAAAGAGGATAAGTACAAGAAGTATGAGGAGGTAATGAAGAAAACAAGACATTAGAGAGATCTAGGTCCAAGGGGGAGTTTGTTGATACATGTATGTCCCTAGATCATGATATGAATGTAATAGATCTTGTTTGTCTGATTCTGAGGTAATGCTTGGAATGATTAATGAAATGATATTGTTTTTTTGTTATTTATAATGTTTAATATTCATTAATATTTCATTTGTGGTTGTTTGAATTGCTACACATAATGTTATATTAATTAATAAATTCAAACTTAACGTTCTCATGCGAATGGCCCATGCGAATAGACCATATGCATGAATAACTTCATACGAATGACTTAGTCGCACGACTAAACCAGGAGACTGGATCAGTCGTATGATTGTAACATAAGAATGGCTCAGTCGCACGACTGAACACTCAGTCGTGCGGATGAATCAACCGCATGGTTCAATCGCACGACTGAACCATACTAATGGTTCAGTCGCACGAATGAACAATACTAACATATAAATACAACCCAATTCATGGGAAAACAAGAGCACTCATTCTATTTCAATTCCAAACGTACCCTAGCTGTCCAGAAGCCTCCAAGTTGATACTCCAAGTTCATAGAACGTTGTAGATTGATTCCTAATCAATTCTTAACGTTTGATTCAATACTTTATTGATTCTACGTGCGTTCTCACTGATTGGATCGCCAATCAAATAGGATTCCGCTCTATTTGGTTTGGTTTACACGTTAATCATTCGGTATTTCGTTCAAATATTAGGTCCTAACAATTTGTATCAGAGCCGGTTACTACTGGAATGATCTAACAATCATTCTAGCAACCCGAGCTCTTGATTTTTCGATTGAATTTCACATCTTGACGTTAAACCCACTTCGTGTTCTTGGTGTTTTGCTTAGATCTTGTTACGTGTGTTGCTTCTATGTTGAAATCGAATTCGAAACCGCGTTCCTATCGCCCTTTCGAATCTGATGATGTCTACTCTGTTTCGGTTCATGTTGAATTCGTCAAATTAGGGTTTTGGGCAGCCCTGGCGGCTGCAGATTTGAAAATCTACGTGCAGACCCGTTCATGCGACTGGACCATTCGCACGACTGGACCATGCGAATGGGCCATTCGTACAACTGGACCAGTCGTATGTTTAGTCGTGCAACTGGACTAGTCGTATGTTCAATCGCACGAATGAGCCATTCGCATTGACTCATTCGCATTTGCTCCGGACCAAAAAAACAAAAAAAAAGAGTCTGGAAACAGCTTCTTGCACAGATTTGAAGATGAGCAAAGCATATTCACCCAGAGGTTTGTTTTTCAAATAAGTTTGATGTGTACCCCATTATTCGTCGGATTTCCAGAATAGGTGAATGTAATTGGAACATGAAACAGAGAAGAGAAGATGTCAGTAGTTGGTGCTGATTTTGTGGGGTAGTGAGGAGCATCTGACTACTTATGGGCCAATCAAGTTATATTTATCCGCACAGAAAGGATTTTGCTTCTTAGGGGGAATCCTTGTATATAGAAAGTGAAGACGCAATCAGAAAGTGATGATGTGAACTGGTTTCCGATGATGAATCTTCGTGCATGCTAATTTGGTTGATATTGTCAGCTGTGGATTGGAACCTTCAACCTTTTGCCCAATACACCATGTCAAGACGCAAGGAGAGCACAATGTCTATATATTGGGATATGCTGAATGTGAGGGGGAATTTCTGCAGGTGGTGATGTTAATCAAGTTAGCCTGTGTGAAGAATGAAGCAATGGAAAACTGTTCATGTCATTATCTGGAAAAATAAGTCAAATGGGGAATCTTGCTGCTATGATAGTGTTCTACAAAGTAAACGAAAGCTATTGTGCCTAAATTCATTTTGAGGGATATGGTAGTAACCTGACGGATCGACAACGTTGGCTAATATGGTTTTCATTTGATTCTATTGGCAACCAGAGCAAAGATTGACTGAAGATTGTAAGAGGTGTTATCTACTATTCGCAAGCAACAAACAAGGGGGAATTTCTTGGAGCATATATAGTCATATATAGTGTGACCATCGCTTGTCGAATAGTCTAGGCTTAATGTTATACATCTGATATGTTGTAAACACATGAAACAGGGTCATTCGCAGGATCATTTGCGAATGAGACTCAGTCGTACGACTGAGCCATGCTAATGGACCAGCCGTGCGACTGAGAGATGCGATTGGGACATTCATAAGACTGAACCATAAGTATGGTCCAGTCGTACGATTGAACCATACGCATGGTCCAGTCGTACGATTGAACCATACGCATGGTCAAGTCGTACGATTGAACCATACGCATGGTCCAGTCGTACGATTGAACCATACGCATGGTCCAGTCGTACGATTGAACCATACACATGGTCCACTCGCACGAATGGGCCCAGTCGCATCTAATATTGGCCGAGGCCTATATATACCAGTTTCAATGTGTAGAGAGAAAGAGGATCGAGAGGAAATCTGCCCGGAGCCTAGGGCTACCAGATGAGAGGGGAGATCATGCTTGATCTTCCCCTTGCCAAGAGTCTTGATTCTTATGTTGTAACGAGCTTGTAATCGTTAGGTTTTTATCAATGAAACCAATATTTGATAGTTCATGTTATTGATTTGACTTTTGGTTTTGGTTGTTCATCCTTCCGTCAAGAACATGCTCGGATGTTTATCGATCCTGAATAACTGATTTCGCAAATCCTCATTTTTAATTTTCTTCCAAAACGTTACCCTGTTAAAACCCGTTTTTCACTAAGAATTTCATTTAACCTATTCATTGACCATTTAATTTGACAAATCCGACCCAAATACTTTGTTAACCTGGAATAATTTTTACGATGGTTAAAATCTATGTTTTGTTGATTTAAAGCCCTTTTTACCACTTTTCGGGTCCCCGAATAAGTCCAAATTGCCTATAAGTCTATGACATTTATATTTCCAGCCTTTAACATCTCATCATATACCCAAAATCATCCAAAACCTACTGAAATATTATGTCAATCTCAAGGGTTCAACAAACAATCTATGAACAATATGGAATCTCTAAGATTACACCATTTTCATTCATTACACATGTGTTAAACATTATAACTTGTGATTAAACCTTACCCAAACCTTTTGTAACTTTGAAATCAGGTTATAAGGAGGTTGGAAAACTCATTTTGAGCAGGTTACAAGATTGGTTCTGAAATATTACAAGTTGTGCAAGTTCGATGGTGTAAATACACCCAAAACGAGGGTTTTCTAGGTGTAAACTGTCGTTACACCTATAGAATGACATACATTATGAGTAAGATATCTTGAAGAACGTGAAAAGCTCTTCAAGAACGAGGTTGTAGCAGCAAGTTTGTGTTAGATATGAGAATTGTAAGGTTTTGAATAAAAAATAAAGACAAACACATGAAATGACCAAACGGGTGAGATAAAGCTTACGCTTGATGTAGCCCGCGGTTTGGAGTGTGTAGCTGGTCGAGGATGGCTCAAAACTCCTTGGAAAAGGCTACAGAATCTTGAGAAAGGCTGGAGATGGCCGAACTAGTGAGAACAGTGTACCCAAGAGCATCCAAAACTTCACCTTTGCAGTTCTTGAGCTTGGCCGATGATGGAATGGTCTTGTTGTTCGAAAATAAGGCTGGGATTAGAGAGAGACCATGGAGTGTGTGTGTGTTTCTGCTGGAGAAGTCTGAAAATGAGAGGGAGATACGAGAGGAGTGAGAGGTGTAGGTGGTGCATGTAAGGAGAGTGGTGGATATGGTGGTGGTGTAGAAGAGAGGGGAATGGAAGAGAGGGGAATGGAAGAGAGGGGGGTGGCTGATTTTGGCCTCTTGTGAGGGGTTTAAATTTAAATTTTAAATGCTAATAATATATTATGTGTAGTGTTATTATTTGTTGTATTGGGTAGTATTTTTTTGTGGTATAATTTAGTTAGTTGATGTCTCATGTGCATGATGCATGCATTAACCAAAAATTTTAGTGTGTAGGCACACAATTTAATTGTTTTAATAATAATTTGATTTCGTAGTAGGGGTGACTAAATGACTTTCCTGGAACACTAAGTTCAAAATGGTAAAACTCAAATTAACTAAAAGTCACTAAAATGACATAAAAATAATAAAATGGAACAAATAGCAAAAGATGGTTCCAAATTCACTAATAGAGTTAGATTGTTTTCAATATTAGTACACATAAGACAGGTAATGATGCAAGTAGATTACGGTTAGAATAATGACCTTGAGGTCAGTTGTCACATTCTCCCACCGTTTAGGAAATTTCGTCCCGAAATTTTAGCTTCAATTAGAATCCGAACGGGTGGGTTTGAAGAGGTGTGGATAATCTTCTTCATCTCATCTTCATGTTCCTCAGTGAATTCGGGTTGTCGTTTTAAGTTCCATCTAACCTTGACCTTGGGTATGCGGCTCCGCCTGAGTTGCTTGACTAAGCGGTCCGTGATCTCAATGGGCTCCTCCACGAAGTTCAGCTTGTCATTGATTCTTGCTTCATTTAACGGTAGCTCTAGGGTTTTGTCTACCATGCACTTCTTCAAGTTCGACACATGGAAGGTGTCGAGTATGTAGCTCAACCTCTGAGGTAGTTTCAATTTGTAAGCCACGTGGCCAATTCTTTCCAGTATTTCAAATGGTCCAATGTATCTCGGACTAAACTTTCCTCTCTTTCCGAACCTCATGATTCCCTTCCATGGTGCTACCTTTAGCATTACTCTATCACCCACTTGAAACTCTAAAGGTTTCCGCCTCCTATCGGCGTACTTCTTCTGCCAGTCTCTGGTTGCCCTTAGTCGTTCCTTAATTTAAAAAAAAAACTTCTGAGTGGTCTCCAACATGATGTCGGGTCCCATTACTTGGCTATCACCAATCTCATTCCATGTCAATAGTGATCGGTATTTCCTGCCGTATAGAGACCTATACGGAGCTGCCTTGATACTTGTGTGGTAACTATTATTATAGGCGAATTCCACCAAAGGGAGATGGTTGTCCTAGTTTCCACCAAATTGAAACACGCAAGCTCTTAACATATCCTCCAAGGTTTGAATGGTCCTTTCGCACTGACCATCGGTTTATGGATGGTACACGGTGCTTAAATCCAAACGGGTTCCTAAAGCCTGCGGGAATGATTTCGAGAAACAAGAAGTGAAACGACTATCACAGTCACAGATGATCAACAAAGGCACTCAGTGTCTAGTTACTATCTCATCGACATATAGTTGGGCCAATTTCGTCAAGTCATAGTCTTCTCAAATCGGCAAAAAGTGAGCTGACTTTGTTAGCCTATCCACTACCACCCAAATAGCATCATGGCCTCTAAACATTCTTGATAACTTTGTAACAAAATCTATCATGAGGTTATCCCATTTCCATTCTAGGATTTCAGGCAGTTGTAACGTTCCAGACGGTTTTTGATTTTCAGCTTTTACCATGGCGCAGGTTAGACATTTCCGAACATAAATAGCAATTGATTTCTTGATTCCAGGCCACCAGAAAAGTGCCTTTAGATCCCGGTACATTTTATCACTTCTAGGATGAACGAGTACCTAGACTTGTGGGCTTCGTCAAGGATTACCTCTCGAATTCCTTTGTGCTTCGGCACCCATGTTCTCCCTTCGTACTTGTATGTACCATCGTCCCCTGTTTCAAATCACTTTTCCCTCCCAATTAACCCTTCTTCTTTTGACCTTTCTTCCTTTAATGCTTCATTTTGAGCTTCTTATAGTTTCGCGTTTAGGTTGGTATACACACTCATCCTTAAGCCTCGTATACAAAGAGGCTTTTGTCTCACCCTTCTGCTCAAAGCATCTGCCACAATATTGGCCTTACCGGGATGGTAACGGATTTCGCCCTCGTAGTCGTTTAACAGTTCGACCCATCTTCTTTGACGCAGGTTTAGCATCTTTTGGTCAAGAATGTGTTGCAAACTTCTATGGTCAATGTAGATGATGCACTTTGTGCCATAGAGGTAGTGCCTTCACATTTTGAGAGCAAACACCACGGCACCCATTTCCAGATCGTTTGTTGTATAGTTCTTCTCATGATCGTTTATTAGTCTAGATGCAAAAGCAATCACCTTGTTGCGTTGCATAAGTACACATCCTAGTCCTTCACGCGAAGCATCATAATAGAGCATGAAATCTTCTACTCCTTCTGGAAGAGCAAGGATAGATGCACTACACAACTTCTCCTTAAGCGTTTCAGATGCCTCATTCTGCTCTCGTTCCCACACAATGGTTGTGTTCTTCCTAGTTAGTGCGGTCAAGGGTTGCACTATGCGCAAGAAGTCCTTTATAAACCGTCGATAGAATCCGGCCAGCCCTAAGAATTGCCTTATCTCCGTGGGAGTTTCAGGAATCTTCCAATCCCTTATAGCCTATATCTTGGAAGGGTCGACTTGAATCCCATTCTTATTTACCACATGCCCTAAGAATTGAATCTTACGCACCTAGAATTCACATTTAGAGAATTTGGCATATAGTTGTTCATTCTTGAGTAATTCAAGAATTAGCCTGAGATGCTTCTCATGCTCGTCCTTACTATGGGAGTAGATCAGTATGTCTTCCATAAACACGATCACAAACTTGTCGAGATAAGGGCGACAAACGCGGTTCATGAGGTCCATTAATGTTGCTGGTGCATTAGTCAGTCCAAAGGGCATGACTAAATACTTATAGTGTACATACCTAGTTTGGAAGGTCGTTTTGGGTATGTCCTAGTCTCTTATCTTTAGTTGGTGGTAACATGACCTCAAATCTATTTTGGAGAAATCACTTGCTCCTTGCAGTTGACCAAATAGGTCATCTATTCTCAAAAGAGGGTAATGATTCTTTATGGTCAGCTTGTTCAATTCTCTGTAATCGATGCACATTCGTAGGGTTATGTCTTTCTTTTTCACGAATAGTACCGGGGCACCCCATGGAGAGACACTAAGACATATGAATCCTTTGTCAAGTAGTTCTTGAATCTGCGCCATGAGTTCCTTCATTTCAGGAGGGGCGAGTCAGCACAGTGCCTTGGCTACTGGTGTAGTACGAGGCAGCAAATCTATCTGGAATTCAAATTGTCGATTCAGGGGGAGTCCCGGTAGGTCATCCAAAAACACTTCTGGGTATTCAGAAACCACGGGGATATCTAAAATTTTCTTCTCCTCTTAGGTCTTCATCACATAGACTATGAATGCTTGGCATCCTTTCATTAAGCTCTTGGTAACTTTTAAGTGGGAGACCATGGGGCATAGAGTGTTACTCCTCTCACCGTGTACCAATAACACTTCCTCATCGCTCAACGGTATCTTGAGTAGGTGCTCATCACATACGATTTCGACTCGATGCTTAGCTAGCCAGTCCATACCAACAACCACATCGAATCCTCCTAACATAATGGGCATCAGATTTAACCTAAATGTATTTCCTTTACGCTCAGCGAGCAATCCTTGACGACTTTGTTAGTTTCTAAAATGTTACCGTCAGCTAATTCTATAGTAAACGTATGGGTTAAGGTACACGTGTCTAAGTCAATCGACGACCTAAAAGTACTAGAGACAAAACTAACAGTTGCTCCAGTATCGAACAGAACAGTAGCAGGATGATTGTTTACAAGGAATGGACCATTAACCATATCAGGTTCCCTACGAGCTCCAGCTGGGTCCATAACGAATGCTCTTCCCTTTGGCTTGTTGTGCTTGTCATCCTTGTCTCTACCCAGCTTAGGACACTTGTTCCTCATGTGCCCTGGATCCCTAAATTTATAGCATTGTTTTCCTGGTGCGTAAGTACAATCCTTGATTATATGACCTGTTCTCTTGCATCTAAAACAGGGCATCGGGTTACATTCCCCATGATGCTATAACTTGCACTTGTAACAAAATGGGCTTCTCCCCGAGTACAGTCTTCGGGTCTTGCTTCCCTGATCATCACGCCTCGCACCTTGAGAACTCTTCCTACCTAACCCGCTACTACTTCCAACCACTCTCTTTACTTCAAACCACTTTCTTTTCTCACTAACAGACTTCCTCTTCTCATCAACTCTAGCTTGTTCATTCCGTCCAACCCTAACTAATCATCAGTCAAACTGCTGGTTAGGTCAACCGCAACTTGTAGGGTTAAAAGCTGGGAGGCGCGGACCATTCCCCTAACTCTTGGGTGTAGCCCCCACATGAATCATGCTACACCTTTAGATTCATGTGTTACCAGAAGGAGAACCAGTCGGGATAGGGCTAAGAAACGATCGACATATTCCATGTAGTTGGGACCTTTTATTTCCAGACTTAGGAATTCTGTCTCTAGTTTCTCGAGTAGATTGATGGGGCAATACTTGCTGGTCATCACATCCCTGAATCCGGTCCAACTCATTCGGTTATCCACATTTCTTCCACGGTTTTGAGTAATCGACTTCCACCATTCAAGAGCCGATCCATTGAGGGATTGGGATGCGAACCTCACCATATGAATCATCTTGCACTCGCTAATGTCCACGACGGCTTCCATTTCATCAATCCATCTGTACATCTCTATAGCACCCTCGGTACCATAGAAGTCCTTGGGCTTACATGCCATGAAGGTCTTATAGGAGCATTCGTTCTTTAATGCCTCGGCTTCTTCATAGTGGCCCTCGTCATTCCCTGGCCGATCATTACCATTAGTAATATTCTGATCAGCATTGATGTGGGCGAGAGTGGTCGGAATGGTGTTAGCAAGTTGATGTGCTATGTGGTAAGCAATTCTCTGGTCATTTTCTTGATTAGCATTTTCCTTGCAGGGAGTTCCTGGGGGGTAGGTTGGTTTCCGGTTTGTCTGGCTTCCTCACGGTGGTCCATAGTGGCTCCTCGCCGCCCAAATCGTGTTCCCCTGCGAGTCGGCATTTTCATAGTGTCACAAATAGATTCGTTTAGCATCTCAAAATTTGTTTCGAATAGCTCATGCATCAATACCTTATTATACCATGCCTCGGGAAGAGGGATCATGGCATGTATATATATATATATATATACAACCCACTAAGTGATTCTTACAAGGTCCAATTCAAAGCATATCATAACAGTTAGACAATCAATCAGAAACGGGCACGGACCAATTACAAAGCACAACACAACATATTGCAATTCAATATAAATAATCCAATAACCTAGCATCCAAACAAACAGTTCATAGTTAAATAGAGATAGTAGTATCACCCAGCAAAGTTGAATGATAGTCAAGCTCTTACAAGTTGGAAGGTGCCATCACCCATATGATAATAATAGTATCGAATAATAATTGAAATAGTTTCCTTCAACTGTCTAAAGATAGATAATTCCGCTTCTTACCCCTGCTCTCACATCCACTTTTTCTTTAGCTATCCAAGCCATCCTGAGCTCTTCTTTCTCTGCTCATGTTCCAATGGCTGCACCTAATGCGTAGCCATCATAGCCTGGAATTGAGCAGACTCGAAGGTCCAGGTGGCATGCTGAAGAGTCAACTTGTGACGACGAACGGTCTTTAAGATGTCGTCTAGTGTTGCATGAGAGGGTACTACGTCGCTTGCTCGGCGGCTCGACTGGGAGTACCTATCACCAGCCAGTACGCTAGGGCCGTCATACATGCTATGCCCATCAGGTGTTCATCACGTGGGTCAAACAACGGAGTTGTCGGTATCAGAGTCCTATCAGGTGGTGGAGAAGGTGGCGTCCTAAAGGACACTGAGGTTCCTACCCTAGCACTCTTGTGTGGACGGGTGATAACACGTGCACCCCTATTCTCTATAGGTGGGATGGGTGAGTGGGTAGAAGCAGGTACGTGAGGAGAGTAGGAGCGCATCCGGCTCCTGGAAGGTGATGTGGAGGGAGAGTCCTCAGAAGCTTCGGTGTGATCTGACATGACGGATATCCATCCTCGGTGTCTGCACCTCCGGATATATGCCTCACACTCTGTCTAAGGCTTTGTCCTTCTAACGGTCCCAATAGGAGTAGTCTCATTATCGAGGTGAGCAGGCGCCTTACCTTGATCAGCCATAGCTGTTGTGTCCTGTAAGGAATACATCATGAGTATATTTGGTTTCTCATAGTTCATGATTGTAACAATAGTACTAGTACTAGTAGTTATGGCAGTAGCATATGTTATTCCAACATATCATTATCCGTGTTACCCAAATCAATAGTCTCTTTAAATAGT
Source organism: Flaveria trinervia (assembly GCA_025506515.1). NCBI lineage: Eukaryota > Viridiplantae > Streptophyta > Magnoliopsida > Asterales > Asteraceae > Flaveria > Flaveria trinervia. Next base: position 42,865,353 of record CM046456.1, read on the forward strand.
ATCGGATAACATAGTTCATCATAGAAATCATTTAAATCCCCTTTATTAAAATAAGTTTCAAAATCATCAATGTTAATCAGAAAAAGTCCAATCAATACCTAAAGGTCCGTGATGAAAATTGCACGTCCGGTAAATTCATGATTATGTTAATCAAGTGTAATCATCAATTTACTCAACCTGATCATCCCAACACTTCCTGCAAGGATAGTTCTAGGGTATCAGGGTTGTAGCGTAGGGTCTACTATGGTATTCCCAACTTCTCTACAACCTTTGGCTCTCATACCAATCTGTCACACCCCTCGGCCCAGGTAGGGTGGGACGTCATAGACTAGAAACAACATATGGCAGCGGAAACAAACCATCATAAGAGCACAAAAGGATAGAACATCACATGGCATTAAATTTTTTCAAAGGTTACCGGGGCTAGAAACAGATCCAGCCCCCAAATGAGTTATACAACCAACATAGAAACAAATTGTATTTTGTCAACAGAAATGTAAAATTGTTCAAATTGTTCATTATGAAAAATAAGCCAATACCATGGTCACAAGGATATGTCTAGGTCTTCACAACAGCTAGGATCTCTTCATAAATTACCTGAAACATGCTCAAAAAGAACTTTGTGGCAACTAAAGAGTTGGTGAAATCAAGTGCTTAAATTTTAAAAACAAAACAGACTTAACAAATCCTCATTTCATAAAAAGGAATGAATCATAGTTTCAACTTCATGGGAGAATCATAATCAACCCTGCACTCAGTCCCGGTTAGCCTTTTCTAAATTTGTGTTTAACCGGCTATTCCCGAAGGAAGAACTAAGCCCCAAACCAGTGTACCATACCTGCCCGGATGGTTTACCATAGTTTCTTAACAAAACCTGGCACATGCCACAAATGACCCCTCAGGATCTCAGTGGGGTACCAATCCTAGAACGGAAGCCACTGTGTGTGGGGGATTCACCAAATAGATCTATCCATAAAAAACAAGCGGTTCACCAAATAATTAATGATCATGATATAAGTTGATGCAGGTAACCATAAATCCCACATACAATCACCAAGTAAAGCACAAATATAGTTCATAAATATCAGAGCATGTTTCACCCCAAAGCAGTAGTAAAAAAAGGGAAACACTAGAACTCACCTTAGAATTCAAGCAAAAGGGTCACTGCGTGTGCCAGGAAAAGTCTCAAATCTAGGACCCTAATCAATAAGATTTTAAGTGTTAATCCACTAATTTTAGGGTTATGGAGAAGCATAAGTTGTGTCATGAGGTTAGAATCTTAATAGCATTTGAATTTTTAAGTCTTCATATAAAAATTTCCTTTTATAGAAAGTTGGGGTTCCTAGGAAATAATACTTGATTTGCTATGATAAATCACTTATATAAGTTATTTTGAGTCTTTTAGGTGACTCTTAATTCAAGGGATCGGTGTATAGAAGCTTAGCAAAAGTTTACAGTTTAGTCCTCCAAGTTTCAAAATTTACAATTTCTACCCAAACTTTGATTTCATGCTTGAAATGTCTTTGATGGCCAAATATTAGTTTCTTAGAGTTAGGTAACTGAGTTTAAGTAATTTTCGACCAAGATTTCAGAATTTATGTCCGGTTTATAAATTTTCATGCCTCACGTTACCGGTTACGGTAAAACCGAAGGTTTTTAACGGTTAAGTGTTGATTTCTATATTAATGGTCGGAAATTCATTGAACTTCCTTTTAATGACTTTATATAAGCTTTTTAATCTGTTAGAGATGCATTTCGAGCTCCTTTTAGGTGAAAGTCCACCTTTTAAGGTTTTCCCGTCTAAACACGTTTTTAACGGAATTTGACCCGTTAAAAGCCCTTTTGACCACTTTTTCAACTCTTTCAGATATGATAGTACATAACATAATGAAATATTATGGTTTCCATGAATTTTGGTGTTAAATCCTTATTTTTAATTTTCTTCCAAAACGTTACCGGTTAAAACCCGTTTTTCACTAAGAATTCCATTTAACCTATTCATTGACCATTTAAATTGACAAATCCGACCCAAATACTTTGTTAACCCTATTAGAGCCTGGAATACTTTTTAAGATGGTTAAAATCTATGTTTTGTTGAATTAAAGCTCTTTTACCACTTTTCGGGTTCACGAATATGTCCAAATTGCCTATAAGTCTATGACATTATATTTTCAGCCTTTAACATCTCATCACATACCCAAAATCATCCAAAACCTACTGAAATATTATGTCAATCTCACGGGTTCAACAAACAATCCATGAACAATATGGAAACCCTAAGATTACACCATTTTCATCCATTACACATGTGTTAAACATTATAACTTGTGATTAAACCTTACCCAAACCTTTTATAACTTTGAAATCAGGTTATAAGGAGGTTGGAAACTCATTTTGAGCAGGTTACAAGAGTGGTTCTCAAATATTACAAGTTGTGCAAGTTCGATGGTGTAAATACACCCAAAATGAGGGTTTTCTAGGTGTAAACTGTAGTTACACCTATTGAATGACATACATTATGAGTAAGATACCTTGAAGAACGTGAAAAGATCTTCAAGAACGAGGTTGTAGCAGAAAGTTTGTGTTAGATATGAGAATGGTAAGGTTTTGAATAAAAAATAAAGACAAACACATGAAATGACCAAACCGGGTGAGATAAAGCTTACGCTTGATGTAACCTGCGGTTTGGAGTGTGTAGCTGGTCGAGGATGGCTCGAAACTCCTTGGACAAGGCTAGAGGATCTGGAGAAAGGCTGGAGATGGCCGAACTAGTGAGAACAGTGTACCCAAGAGCATCCAAAACTTCACCTTTGCAGTTCTTGAGCTTGGCCGATGATGGAATGGTGTTGTTCTTCGAAAATAAGGCTGGGATTAGAGAGAGACCGTGGAGTGTGTGTGTGTGTTTCTGATGGTGAAATCCGAAAATGAGATGGAGATATGAGAGGAGTGAGAGGTGTAGGTGGTGCATGTAAGGAGAGTGGTGGATATGGTGTTGGTGTAGAAGAGAGGGGAGGGGGCGACCGATTTTGGCCTCTTGTGAGGGGTTTAAATTTAGATTTTAAATGCTAAATAATATTATGTGTAGTGGTATTATTTGTAGTATTGGGTAGTATTTTATTGGTGGTATAATTTAGTTAGTTGATGTCTTATGTGCATGATGCATGCATTAGCCAAAAATTTTAGTGTGTACGCACACAATTTAATTGTTTCAATAATGTTGGACCAAAAGAACCAATGAGCCAGATCAGAAAAACCTTTAAGTCCCACAAGACATCGCAACAACTGCTGAAGACTTGATCAGCTGTTTGACAAAGTCTGAAGATCAACAGCTGAAGACTAAAGTACTCAAGACTTCAACAGCTGAAGACCAAAGTCTAAAGATCAACAGCTGAAGACTAAAGTACTAAAGACCAACAGCTGAAGACCAAAGTCTGAAGTTCAACAGCTGAAGACTAAAGTACTGAAGACTGCAATAGCTGAAGACTAAAGTACTGAAGACTTCAACAGCTAAAGACTAAAGTACTGAAGACTTCAACAGCTGAAGACTAAAGTACTGAAGACTAAAGTACTGAATATCAATAGCTGAAGTACAAAGACTAAAGACATCAGCTGAAGACATCAGCTGATGACAACTAAAGTTCAAGAAGACCAAGTACTGAAGCCTTCAGAGTTTGTCACAAGAGCTGAAGAAGCATTCTTCAGTTGTTGTGATGGTTTCCTTTCAGTATTTTTCTATTCTATTTCAGTACTTGTAAAACGACTGAAGACTATGTTCTTCAGTTGTTGTTGTTTCAGTAGTTTCTTTTTAGTAGTTGTAGTGATAGTTAACACTTGGTATTTTTGTTAGACGATGTCAGTTGTTTTGACATCTTCAGTAGTTGTGTTAACTTTCAGTAGTTAAATAACAGTTAGATGTCAATGTCAAGTGACATCAGCTGACGTCAGCTTTCCTTATAAAAGGAAAGATGACCTAATTGTAACAGTTCACGAAAGCCAGCCGAAGCATATATGGAATGAATATATTCCTTTTGGCAGAAATTCTCTCTCTATAACAAACACTGTTTCATTGATAAATTGCATGTGTTCTTGTTTAAATTTGTTAATACGTGAGCTCATTCCGCTGCAAATCCAATCTAATTTATCAAACTAGATGCTGAGATCCTAACAAATGGTATCAGAGCCGGTTAATCAATGATCGATTTAACAATTGATCATTGAAACTGTTCTTTTGCTATCTACGTTTGATCGAATTAGCAAATTTGCAAGAATCGGTTATATAGATGGAGTTTATGTTGCTTCTGGCCATTTTGTTTGAGGTTCTAAGTGGTTTTGAGCTAGATTTAATTTGTTTACCTTGAATTTGTCCGAATTCTGAATATGACTACTCCTTCTAATGACCCTCACAATACTGGTTCCTCAACCAAGCCTCCGATGCTGGTTAGGACTGAGTATAACATATGGCAACGAAGAATGCTCCATCACCTGTCTGTTAACAGTTCAGGTTGTTGGACATCTGTGGTACATGGTCCACATAAGCCTATGGTGAACAATCCGGAAACGAACCAAATGGTTCCGAAGAAGAAGGAACAATACTCTGATGAGGATCGTAAACTGTTTGAGATTGATGCTAAAGCTCATGGAATTCTGGCCATGGCACTGCCTAATGAAATCTATTCTGGGCTTATGCATCATGAAACTGCTCATCACCTCTGGAAAGCACTGAAAGAACAATTTGGTGGTACTGATGAGGTCTTAGCAAACAATAGGGAAATACTTGCCCAACAATATGAGACATTTGTTCATAGGAAGGGTGAGACTCTGACTCAACAGTTTGAGCGTTTTCATGTTTGATCTTTGAGCTGAAAATGGTCAAACATGAATACACTAAAAGCCAGATGAACCACAGATTCCTCAGATCACTGCCTGAGAGATGGGACACATATACAATTGTCCTACGCTCTAATGCAAATCTGGATAGCCTATCTGTCACCCAACTTCATGGGAAACTGCTTACATTTGAAAGAGAGATAGAGCAGAAAAGGAAACTAGCATCATCAGCAAAGCTCACTGAAGACTTTGTACGTGGGAACACTGCCTTGGTCGGTCATGAGTCAGAATATGCTGCATGAGAAAGTAATTATGATGAGCATATAAATTTCTCTTCAAACAGTTCTGATCATGCATTTGTGAGTGTTGATAGTCAGTCAGGCTGTAATAGTGACAATTTGTGCTTCATTATGGATAATTTGAAAGGTATAGCTGATGATGACTTAGAAGAGATGGACATTTTGAGCCAAATGGATTTGATTAATATCAGATCTTAGAATTTCTACAAGAGAACTGGTAGGAAATTCCCTAGACTCTCTGGCAAAACCAAAGTTGGTTTTGACAAGAGTAAGTTGAGGTGTCACAAATGCCATAGGCTTGGGCACTTTGCAAGAGAGTGTAGATCATCTGAATCTAACTCCTCTGCACCCTTTGTGACTTTTCCAAGTAATATTCAACAAAACAGAGGGCAACATCCTGCTAGTTATAGTCATCAATCACAACCTGTATAGTCATCAATCACAACCTCTATCCCCTGCATATCTTGTCCCTCAGGATCCAATGTCATATCCATATCCCTGCTATTACATGCCACAAACCAATCAAGTTCAAGTACCCATTGCTCAACAACCACCTGCTCTTCCTGAGCCTCAACCTTCCCAATCTCATCAACAATCTCAACCTCAACAACATAGCTTTTTCACCCCAGGAGTTATTGACTGGAGCAGTTTACCAGATGATATGTCTGGTCATGAACAACTGTTTTCTGGTGTTGGTCAACGTGGTGGTGATAATCCTTTTGGAAACCTTGCTCTAATGGCCCTGGAGTCTGCTGATACCTCATCCTCTAATGCCTCCACACCACAGGTATCACAGGTATCCTCTCAGGCCAAAGTCAAGCTATGTTCTCAAACATGCATAGCCGCATTTGCATCTATTAGAGAAGCAAATGTAGCTTTAATTGACAAGAACATTGAGCTAGAACAAATAATATCCAAAAGAAAAGCTGAATTTGAGTCTGTGCTTAATGATAATAATATATGTTGTAGTTCGACACGAATGTCTTGAACTTCTTGTTAAGGCCATTGAGGATCAAATCTGTGGCCAATTCCTTCGAGACAGGACAATTAAGCCTTTTGAGGCGGTCAATGTGGCTTTTCATCTTAAGTACATAAGATGAAATAGATTGATTGTCGTCTAAACGACATGCATGGAGTGCTCGAACCGTTTCGAAGCGCTCAACCCTCGCTTGCTGTTGGAACGTTTCCTTCAGCTGGGTTATCATGTCATAAGCTCCGTGATGTTCATACTCCTTTTAGAGATCCGAAGTCATGCTCGCCAGCATGAGACAAGACACTTGGACGGAGTCCTCAGTGTACTTAAGCCAATCGTTATAGGCCTCCTCGTCATCCTCAGCAGGTTGATCAGGGATAGGGTCGTCTAAAATATATGATCGTCTCTCTTGCTTGAGAACGATTCTGATGTTTTGATACCAATCACTGAAATTGTTATGATTTAGACGTTACTTTTGAAGAATCGCTCGCAATGATTGGGCGCGGATGAATTATCATGATTATCATAATTGGTGGCCATCTACAAAATTTAACAAAGATCTATTTTAGTATTTTCGATATTGCTATTTTTTAATAATAATACCTTTTAAGGTCATTTTTATTATTAAAATCTAGAAGCCAACATTAGATTTAAATTGTGGTTTGGTGACCTTTATCCCACGATTTAAATTAATAAGGTGGTCAACGATTGACGGTTGCAACCATTTGCAACTTCTAGAGGTATGGGATCGACTTTAAACATCATATGTAAAGTCGGCATGTTAATCCCATCAACACCATTTGGAAACCATATTTTGGTGATCCATTTAACATGGCTTGCAAATCAAGTTACCTACTTGCACACACATGTGAGTTTACCAACATAAGTGGTTAGGTGACTTTATCCCACAAATGTGGTATCCCCACCTTAAGTCAAAAGTTCCCTCTAAATGGTTAGGTGATCTTTATCCCATTAAGAGTTTCCAAATGACTCAAGTGTTATGCAAAAGGACGGTGTTAAACTAGCTGAAAAAGTTTAGAGATTTCATAATTCTAGTTTAGAAAACTCTATGTACTTGTACTTGCATGCTTTCAAATACAAGATACCCTATGATCCTTTGATTAAAACCCATTTTAATCTTTAAAATCATTAAATCATTTAATAACCTTTTATTTTATTTTTATGATTAAGAATCTTTTAATTAGTTAGTTTTGATCATGGATAGGATTGATAAAGCAAATATCACATACATGCCATCAACCACAATAATATAAACAAAACAACATAGCATATGTGCATAACCGTAGCATCTAAAGTGGTCCACATTTGTTTGCCATCACAAGTGTGGTCCATAGGGCATTCCTAAGGTCATAACAAAACACATAGAAAGCTTCCAAAAGCCTCCCACTTGAAACCGCATCCAAAATGCTCCATGTTTCTCTTATGACCTTCCATTGTGCTTCCAACGCGTACATCTTCATATTACAAGATATAAAGTCCTAATACAACATATCTATTAAAATGAAAAATACACCTAATCTATTTATTACAACCCAATAATAAATAAATACATTTTTAAACAAAGCACAAATAAATTAATATACAACCCCATTGAATAAACAAAAACAACCATTGCATTCATCCAAACAACACAAGGCCAAAAGCTTGGTTATGCACTAACTAAAAACCATCATATTATCCAAATATAACAAAGAATCCCCACTAAAACCCATTTATTTCAGCCAACATGAACTGAGATTTCGGGTTTTAACATGAAATTTCAGCCAACAATATACATATCAACATACATATCTTTCAAGGTTTAATCACAAGCATGTGTAATATAACCTTGAAAGTTTGGGGATTCAACATACAAGAATATGCAGCCCATAAGAGGGTTATGAAGTCCCATAAAACGATTTTAATGGACAAGAACAAGCAAGCAATCCACATAACCGGCTCTAGATGCCATTGTAGGGTTTGTTAGAAGATGAAATCCAAGTTTAACCTATTAAACTTTCTCAAGAAAAAAAACGCAGCGGAAGTGAAACATTATAACATTGTTTATAAGGTGAAAATCCAGATTTATCTTTGATGTTATAAGTTTTAAACAAACCCAAGAACAAGAGAATCTTTATATGTGAATGATGCTTACTATGATAATACAATCAACACATTATGGACAGCTATGAAGAAGCTGCCATAATCTACCTTTCAGCAGCAAGATGTTCGAGAATGGATGATGATGTTGTCCAAGAAATCGACCAAAGCACCAAATGAGGTCCTCTAAAGCTTGTATACCCCATGCTTGACTGCAAAACACCTTCTTGTTAGGAAGAAAACCACCAAAACAAACCGAAACCCCTCAAAAATGCTGCTGCTTGTGCCGAGAACTTTTGAGAGAGAGAGGAGAGTTTTTTTGTTCAATGTTGCATGTCTTAAGAGAGGTCAAAAGTGGAGTGTATTACTTGTTTTATTGTGTGTGTTTTCAAGAAGGAAAAGGAGCCAATCCCTTTCAAGTGGGGCGGCCGAATTTTTAGTTTAAAAGGGAGTTTTTCCTTCTTAAACAAACACACACATTATATATTAAACTAGTCACTTAATAAGTTATACAATTAACCATTTAATTGTATAAGTGATAAACCCCTTTTATTATTTGATGTTATCTAACATACTTAAAAACATTACAAATAATATTCATGAACAAAATATCCTAATAAGTTGTTCCATCTCATATGCAACTTATTTAGAAAACCTATTTTCTAAATTTGGTGTGGTTATTTAATTGCATGATCATATCATCAATTAAATAATTGTTTGTGTTTGCAAAGCTTGTTATTGGGTATAACCCGACTTGGATCATCACGTACTAACCGCATCAATATTCTACGTGTCTTGGGCATATAGAATCCTACACACATGAGCACAGAGTGCAAGAAGTCGAGGCCTAAGAGTTTCGGTGCGAAAAAGATTGATAGGACTGAAGGGCAGAAGGCAAGCGCTCGAGCTTTCATAATGATTTAAGAGGAGGCTGGGATGGACCCCGATGTGGTGTGAGGTATGTTTCTAGTAAACCAAACTCTTGCATCTGTGTTATTTGATTATGGTGCTAGTAGGAGTTTCATTTCCACTGCCTTTTGTGCTAAGTTGCCCATTAGGAGTAGAAGTATTGATGAGCCCTTCGATATAGAAACTACCATAGGGTAAGTCTACCAGGATTTTTGAGATGATTGAATGTTGTGATATAGAATTAGAAGGTCACAAGTTTCCTATTAGACCATTCATGATTACTTTAGGCCGTTTCAATGTAGTCATTGGAATGGATTGGTTGGCGGACTATGAGGCAAACATTTTGTGTTGCAAGAAGATGATTAGACTAAAAGCGCTTCAGAGAAATTTGGTGACGTTTATGGTGATCGAGTTACTACAATTCTGAAGGTGATTTCGACGGCGGTAGCCGAAAAGTGCATGCGGCGTGCGTGTAGTGCCTACTTGGCCTACGTGAAGGGTGTGGATACACCAACACAACAACTATCTGATGTACTGGTTATGTGTGACTTTCTAGATGTGTTTCCGAAGAATTTATCAAGAGTGTCACCTGACCGTGAGATTGAGTTTCGGATTGACTTGGTACCGGGTGCCCAACCTGTTGCTAAGGCGCCGTATCAGTTGGCTCCGACCGAGATGAAAGATTTGACGGAGCAATTGCAAGAGCTGCTTGATAAAGGGTGCATTCGACCGAGTATCTCTTCTTGGGGTGCTCCGGTCTTATTCGTGAAGAAGAAGGACGGTAGTATGAGGATGTGTATCGACTACCGTGAGCCAAATAAGTTGACAGTGAAGAATCGGTACCCCTTACTGAGAATTGATGTTCTTTTTGATCAGCTCCAGGGTGCCAGTTAGTTCTCGAGGATAGATCTTCGATCTAGTTATCATCAGTTGAAGGTGAAGGAGCAGGATATTCCTAATACAGCTTTTCACACTCGTTATGAACACTACGAGTTTCTCGTTATGTCTTTTGGTTTGACCAATGTGCGAGCTGCTTTTATGGACATGATGAATCGAGTGTGTCGGCCGATGTTGGATAAATCAGTGATTGTGTTTATCGATGATATCTTGATTTATTCGAAGAGTGAGGAGGAGCATGCCGATCACATTCGAGATGTATTGGAGACGTTGAGAAGGGAGAAGTTGTATGCCAAGTTCTCCAACTGTGCATTCTGGCTACGCGAGATTCATTTCTTGGGTCACGTGGTGAATCCCGTGGGGATTATGGTAGACTCGAGAAAGGTGGAGGCGGGGATGCAATGGAAGTCTCCGAAGACACCATCCAAGATTCATAGTTTCTTGGGTTTGGCAGGCTATTATAGAAGATTCATTCAAGACTTCTCTAAGATAGCTTCTCCGTTGACTAAGTTGACGAGTAAGGATGTAACGTTTGTATGGGGTCAAGCTCAAGAGAAGGCGATTGAGGAGTTAAAGGCGAGGTTGACCCAAGCTCCTATCTTATCGTTACCCGATGGAAGCGAAGATTTAGTGGTTTATTCCGATGCTTCCTACTTGGGGTTTGGATGTGTGTTGATGCAGCGAGGAATGGTTATAGCCAATGCATCCCAACAGTTAAAAGTTCATGAGGTCAATTATCCCACTCATGACTTGGAGCTAGTAGCTGTGGTCTTTGGGTTAAAGATATGAAGGCACTACTTATACGGGACGAAGTGCACCATATTCACTGACCACAAGAGCTTGTAGTACTTCATTGAGCAGAAAGATTTGAACATGAGGTAGAGGAGATGGTTAGACCTCATAAAGGATTATTATTTTGAGATCTATTACCATCCCGACAAAGCCAACCTGGTGGCGGATGCCCTTAGCCGAAAGGAAAGACCCGAGCCGATTCGGGTGAAGGCTTACGAGTTGGTCATGACCTTTGATGTGATGAAGCAGGTCAAGGAGTTTCAAGATGAAGCATTGAAGGAAGATCATCTTAACTCTGAAAAAATTAGAGGTATTGTCATGGAGTTAGGTGAAAACACACTCGGTGTTAGGATCCGATTCGCACAGACGTGGATTCCATGTTTTGGGGATCTAAATAGGAAGATTATTGATGAAGCTCATAAGACTCGATACTTCATTCATCTCAGTACTACAAAGATATATCAAGACATCAAGAAATATTATTGGTTGCCGGGTATAAAGCACGACATATTGGAGTACGTGAGTAAGTGCGTTACTTGCTTGCAGGTGAAGGCGGAGCATCAGAAGCCATACAGGAAGATCCAACCTTTGGACATACCGAGTAGAAGTGGGAGCATATCACCATCGACTTTATTATGAAGTTGATGTGTACTGTGAAAGGGTATGATGCCATATGGGTGATAGTTGATCGTTTGATGAAGAGTGCTCACTTTCTACCGATCCACGAGATGTATTGTTCCAATAGATTTGAAGATCTATTCATCAAGGAGATTGTAAGTCGCCATGGCGTACCGGTGTCTATTGTATCAGATCGTGACACTCGGTTTACATCCATGTTTTAGAAGAGATTTCATGATGCTATGGGGATGAGGTTACATATCAGCATGGCTTATCATCCCTAAACAAATGGTCAGTCAGAAAGGACCATTCAGATGCTAGAAGATACGCTTCAAGCATATGTTATTGATTTTAGAGGAAGTTGAGATGACCACTTACCGTTAATCGATTTCTCATATAACAATAGATACCAAGCCAACATTGGCATGCCTCCTTATGAGATGCTATACGGTAGGAGATGTAGAACATCTGCTTGCTAGGGTGACATTGGCCATGAAGAGTTAGGGAGCGTTGAGGTGGTTGAGGCTACGACTGAGAAGCTGGAAAGGATCAAAGTCTTTATGAAGGCAGTTAAAGATAGGTAAAAGTCATACACCAATAAATGACATAGACCGATTGAGTTGCAGGTGGGTGACAAGGTGATGTTAACAGTAACACCTTGGAAGGGCATCATTTGGTTTAGAAAGCGAGGAAGTGGAGTAGGAAAGGTAGCTTATAGGTTGCAGTTGCCCAGTGAGTTAAGTGAAATTCATCCGACATTCCATGTATCTCATCTGAGAAAGTGATTTGCCGGTGAGGATATGGTTGTACCACTAGAAGATATCAAGGTAGATGAACGGCTCAAATATGTGGAGCAAACAATGCAATCATTGATCGTAGGGAGAGGAGGTTTAGGAATAAAGTGGTTCCTTTTGTGTGTGTACAGTGGAAGCATAGGAAGGAATTGAATCTACTTGGGTGACTGAAGAGGAAATGAGACAGCATTACCCACGATTATTTGAGGAATAACAGGTTTTAGGGATGAAATCTATATAAGGGGGTGGACTTGTAACACCCGTTTATTTTTAGAAGACTCAAACAAAAGAATATAGTGAATAAAAAGAAAGAAAATATATATTACTCAAGTATAAGGACCAAATGTGTAAAAATGACAAATCTTTAAAAGTTGGTGAATAAAGCAACATGGCCTTTTTCCTCAAGTTGGATTCAATGTAAGAATACCTAGTTTTGTGATATTCTTAACTTGCCTTTTTCCTCGGGTTTATGCTTATGTGTGTTTGTGTGTTTGGTCATGAATGTTTTGGTGGGTTTCTAGGTGGTTGAACTTAAATTGCAAGCGGGTTTGGAAGAAGTCACACCTAGGAGGCTGCAAAGGTGACTTCTAGAACCCACTTTTCACTTGTTTTAAACTGCTTTGGGGCTGAAAATGCATGTATGAGCCTTTTATAAAAGTTGGGTTTTTATACACGTATGTGTGTATGTGTGTGTTCGTGGGTGGGGTTTAATTTTGGGCAATGTATATGTTTGATGATGTTATGGTGTGTTCCTAAGGCTTATAATGTATGATTTAAGCTTAGAACATGATAGGTAATGTTTGGGGACTAAATTATGATGTTAAGTGTGAATTAGACTACCCATGCGCCTAAACAGTGGCCCATGCGTTCAACAGAATTAACTGCCTAAGTGTCCCATGAGCCCAAAACCTCATAACCTGAATAGTACTCATGCGCCTACAAATAGGATGAATTTGACTAAGTGTTCATACGCCCTGATAGCTCATGCGCCTAGAATTGCCCAAAATAAACTATGTATTGCTCATGCGTCCCAATAATGCCAATACGCCTGAAAGTTGCTCATGCGCCTGAAAGGCCATGCACCTGCATAGTGCCCATGTGCCTAAAGACTTAGAATATTTTTGATTTTTGTGGAAAGGCGATATGTAGGCTTTGACTTGGGAGATTCCTCGGGGCTATGTAAGTTGACTTTTTGACGTCATAGATGATATGATAGGCGATATTTGATGATGTATGATTGATGCTTATGCATGATGGTATGTATGATGAATGTTATGTATGTATGATGGTGCATTGAATGGTGTTTTTTGTATGTTCATGTTGATGTTCCTTATCTTGTATGTTTATCTTTCCCGTGGCTTTACGTGTTATAGTAGTGAAAGAAATGATAAAGTATTATGTAGCATAAAGTGGAGGATAATGAAAACATGAACATAGTGATAGAATGCATGCATTAATTTGTGTGGTTTAGCTAACCCTTAAGGATACACATAGGGGTCTAGTCTTTGTGATTGACCAGTGATATGTAGTACATGGTTTATATTGACTACTTACCCCATGCTGGTGCGAGGCTATGTGCATTATGGAAGTCAGTTATGATCTTCGGCCTAGGACCCGCTTTGGGCTTATGTTTGGGGTGTAGTATACAGTTGGGATCTTTGTCACTTGCCCCGGTGCTAGTGCCAGGCAATGTGCGTTATGGAAGTCATTTATGTTCTTTGTCGCTTGCCCTGGTGCCGGTGCTGGTGCCAGACTATGTGTTGCTTGCCCCGATTTGTGTATACGTTTGGGGTATAGTTGACGACACTGATCCGGAAAGAGATAAAGAAAGAAAGTGATGAATAGTAAAGGAAGATAATAATGTAATTATTGTTGGATTCTTTATGCCCAAGACACATAGAATACTAATGTGGTTAGTACGTAATGATCCAAGTCGGGTCATACCCAATAACAAGCTTAGCAAACACCAATTAATATTTAATTGATGATATGATCATGCAATTAAATAATTACACCAATTTAGAAAATGGTTTTCTAAATAAGTTGCATATGAGATTGAACAACTTATAAGGATATTTTGTTCATGGATATTATTGTAATGTTTTTTATTTAGTTAAATAACATCAAATAATAAAAGTGTGTATGAGTTATATAATTAAGAGGTTAAATTATATAACTATTAAAACAACTAGTTTATTAAAATTGGAGATTGGTTTTTGGGGGGAAAACCCCCTCCCTTGTACATTTCGGCCGCCCCTTATGGGGAGGGGTCTTTTGTGCTTTCTATTGACCATAATCCAAGAACAAGATACACACTCCAACTCTCTCTCTCTCTCCCATACATGCAAATGACCAAGAAGAACAAACTTTCTTCCCTTTCTTGAAGTTACTCAAAGCTGGAAATCGGTTTTTCCAGCAGCTCAATCAAGGCTGAAGAATCGGTTCTCCAGCAGTTTATTCAAGGCTGAAAATCATTTTTTCAGCAGCCTTCTTGGTCGTTTGGGGTGTACAAATCCTAGCAAGAGTGGTCTTTGTTTGATGCTTGTGGCTATGGATGCTTGAGGACCCCTATCCTTGGTGTCTTGGTCATTCAAGAACCTCATATTCTTCCTCCTTCATAACGTTTTCATCAGTTACTAAAGGTAGTACGTATGGCTTGTTTTGGTTGTTATTTGTAGTTGATAGCTAGCTCAAACACATATAAATGATCCTATGTTCTTGGGTTTGTTGATGTTTTGTTATTAGCCTTGATTTTCAGATTACTAATGTTAATTTTAAGGTTACATTCCGCTGTGTTTTCATAGTTTAAAAGGTTAAACTACCTTGATATGGTCCAACAAACCCAACATTGGCATCTAGAGACGGATATGTGGATGACTAGTTTCTTTTGTCCTTGTAAAATTGGTTTTATGGGGCTTTAACAACCTTATAGGGGCTGTTTTGTGGTGATGTTATAAATCCCCAATCTTTCAAGGTTATATCTAACATGCTTGTGATTAAATCTTGAAAGAAAGATATCAAGTGGTTGATTATGTATTTTTGTTTGGACAAAAGACCCTAAATTCTTGGTTTATGTTGGCTTAAAATTTAGTGTCATATGGGGGTTTATTTGGTTCTTGAATGTTCTATATGATGATTCATATTGATGCATAACCTAGCCTTGACCTTATGTTGATTTGGTTTTATATGGATGTTTGTTTTGGTTGATTTCATTCTTATGGGTTGTAATAACTATTCCTTTGTGCTTGTATTTAGATGTAATTTATTTATTCATTCATTTGTGATGTAATAGATAGATTAAGTATGTTTTCCTTTATTAGAAAATTTGTATTAGGATATAAATTTTGTAAAAGAAGATGCATAAGATGGAAGCACAAAAGGAAGACACAAGAGAAGGACTTGAAGCATTTGGATGCAAGTTCAAGTGGGGGTCTTTGGAGATCTCATCTTTGTGTTTTGTTCAACCCTTACTAAAGACCAAATGATAACACTTGTTATGGCAAACAAGTGTTGTCAACAAAGTGACTATGGTTATTCACATGTGGTTGCTTGATTTATGCTTGTTTGATTATTCATTTTATATTGATTGTTTGATAAATGAATATGCTTAACAATCTAAATAAATTATCACAACAAGCTGAATTTTTTTGGTTCCTAATCATTAAGTGACAAATAAAAGATTATTAAAAGGATTAATGATTTCAAAATAAAAGAGGTTTTATTAAAAGAGAACCATAGGGTATCATGTATTTGAAAGCATGTGAATACAAGGTACATAGAGTTTTCAAAACTAGAATTAATGGAAACTTAAATCCCTTTGGAAACAAGTAAAACACCATCCTTTTACACGACACTCGAAACACTTGAGAACTACTTGTGGGATGAAGGTCACCTAACAACTTTTAGGGAACTTGTGTGTTTGAGGTGAGCTTAACATATTTATGGGATAAAGGTCACCTAACCGCTTGTATGTGTAAACTCACACGTGTGTGTAAGTAGGATGACTTGAATTGGAAACCATGTGCATAGGGTCACCGAAGCATGGCGTACAATGGTGTTGATGGGATTTTACATGCCGACTAAACATAAGATGTTTAACAGATCCCATAAAGCTAGAAGTTGCAATAGGTTGCAATTGTCAAATGTTAACTACCTTGTTAATTTAAATAATGGGATAAAGCTCACCTAACCATCATTTAAATGTAACCTTTGATTCTAGATTTTAATTATTAATTGTGTATGAGACGTGTAAAGGGTATTAATAATTAAAAAGAACTTTGTAATTTTGTAGAAATGGCAGCAAACAATAATGCTACCACCCCGACCGTCCCTACCCAATCACTGAGAACAATCTTAGAAAGGGATCGTCTTAATCATAATAACTTTATGGACTAGTATCAAAACTTGAGAATTGTTCTCAAGTAAGAGAAAAGGGCCTATGTCCTTGACGATCCTATTCCTGGCCAACCCGACCTTGAGGATATTGAGGCCTACAATGATTGGCTTCAATTCACTGAGGATTCCATGCAGGTTTCCTACCTCATGTTGGGAACTATGATTCCCGAACTCCAAAAGGACTTGGAATAACTTGGGGCATATGACATAATTACCCAGTTGAAGAAAATGTTCATTCAACAAGCTAGGGTAGAGCACTACGAAATGGTTCGAGCGCTTCATATGTATCATATGAAAGAAACCCAATCGGTATCATCGTATGTTCTTAAGATGAAATGCCATGATTGATCGCCTCGAGAGGCTTAATTGTCCCGTCTCAAAAGAGGTAGCCATGGATTTGATCCTAAATGGCTTAACCAAAAGGTTTGAGACGTTCATAATGAATTACAACATGAACGGGTGGGACAAGAGTATTGGTGAGCTTCCGCAATGCTCAAAACAGCCGAGGCAAGGATGGGTAGAAAGGTTCTACCTGTTCTCTCGATCAATGAGGGAGGCAATAAGAAAAGGCCATTCCTGGTCCCAAGGCAAATGTTTCCAAAGGAAAGGGGCACATCAAAGGAAACGGGAAAGGAAAGGCTAAAGTGGAACCTCCAAAGCCTAAGCTTAAGAAGCCTAAGGTCACGGAGAAAGATTCATGCTTTGAGTGTGGAGAGATAGGACATTGGAAAAGGAATTATCCAACCTATCTCAAAGAGTTGAGAAACAAGAGGGATGCTTGGCAAACCTCATGTACAACATTCATAATTCACATTGGTTGAAGTGTTATTTCTTCAAACACATGGGTATTGGATACTGGATGTGGAACTCTTTTTTGCAATTTGTTGAAGGGGTTCATACGAAATAAGCACTTCAAGAAGGGAGACACAAGTCTCTACATGGGCAACGAACAAAAGTTGATGTCGAAGCCCAAGGAGACAATATTTTGAAATTTTCAAATAGTTTGGAAGTTGTCATTAAGAATATAATTATGATTTCCCTTTTAAAGCAATGTGGTTTTGAATTAAAGTTTGTTAACAATGGTATTTATGATTGTATGGATGATGTATTTTATTTCAAGGTTATGCCTTTTAATGGAATCTATGAATTGGTTCATGATGATTCATCCTATAATAGCTCATTATACCAAACAAGCACCAAGAAACTGAAAATGGGTTTAAGTGATTCTTATCTTTGACATTGTCGTCTTGGTCACACAAACAAGAATCGATTCAAACACCTCAAAAGAATGGTCTTTTGAAAAACAAATGAAAATGTTTCATTTGACAAGTGTGAATCTTGTTTACTAGCTAGATGACCAAGTCGCCCTTTAGTGGCACTAACGAGAGGGCAAAAGACTTATTGGGAATCATACATTCGGATGTATGTGGCCCTTTTTAAAGACAATGAGTAGAAATGGTGAAAGATACTTCATTACCTTTACCAACGATTATAGTCGCTATGGTTATACAAACATGGAGCTTTTGAAATGCTCAAAATCTTCAAGAATGAAGTAGAAAATCAACTCAACTAAACTCTCAAAGTTCTTCGTTCAAATAGAGGAGGTGAATACCTTAGTAATTCTTTTAGTACCATCTAGGAAGTTGTGGGATCGTCTCACAACTTACTAAGCCTGGAACACCACAACATGATGGTGTGTCTGAAAGGAGAAATCGAACCCTATTGGATATGGTTAAAATCTATGATGTCTATAAGCTCACTACCTCTATCATTTTGGGTTTTTGTAATGCTCTCCGAGGCTCGTATTTTGAATATGGCCCTGACCAAGATAGTCGATTCACTAAGTGTATATTTGTTGGATATCCAAAGATTGTATATGATACTACTTCTTTGATCCAATAGAGCAAGAGTAATTATTGCTCGAAAGGCTAAGTTCTTAGAAACTAAGTTCCTTATGGAGGAATAACGTATAGAATAGTGGAATTTGATGAGAATCTAGATCCATAAGCCGATACACATTTAGTTGACACAAGCAATCAACAAGAGGTTGTTGATGATGATCAAGATGTTGATCAATACACACAAAACGTTCGCAGATCTGGTAGAGTTAGCATTCCACCTGAAAGATATGGATCTTTCATGAATGGATGCTATGTTGTTGACTCCTATGAGCCACCACATACCATGAAGCAGTGTCCAATTCAGATTGTGACAAATGGCTGGATCCCATGAACATTAAGATGCAATCCATGTATGACAATCAAGTTTGGGAATTGGTTGACCCTCCACTTAACTCCAAACCAGTTGGATGAAATGGGTTTCAAGAAGAAAATGGATATACATGGAAACTTGGATACTTACAAAGCAAGACTTATAGCGAAAGGTTTCACTCAAAATCAAAGGGTTGACTATGATGAAACCTTCTCGCCTGTGGCAATGCTAAAGTCAATTAGGATATTATTTGCCATAGCTGCATATTACGACTATCAGATTTTGCAAATGGATGTCTAAACCGCTTGTCTTAATGGACATCTTGAAGAGACTGTCCATATGGTTTAGCTAGATGGTTTTGTCGATCCACAACATCCTAAAAGTATGCAAGTTAAAGAGTCAATCTATGAATAGAATCAAGCATTGAGAAGTTGGAATCAACATTTTGATGAAGAGATCAAGAAATTTGGTTTCATCAAGAACGCTGACGAGGCTTGTGTATATACGAAGGCTAGTGGGAGCATAGTAACATTCTTAGTATTGTATGTTGATGACATACTACCTTTTGGAAATGATATTCCAACCATGGAAGGTGTCAAAACCTGGCTTGGAAGTTGTTCTTCCATAAAAATCTCGGTGGAGTTGCCTATAGTTTGGGAATATATAGACCTATAGGGATAGATCGAAGCGGTTGATAGGTTTAAGTCAAAGTTCATATATTAATAAAGTCTTGAAAAGGTTAAAGATGGAAAACTCTAAGAAAGGTATAATACCTATTCAAAGAGGGACAATATTGAGTACATCTCAATGTCCAAGCTCAAAGGATGAGCTAGATCGAATGAAGGACATCCCATATGCATCAGCTATAGGATCCATCATGTGATGAAATGAACTAGATCAGATGTGTCATGCGCGTTAGTCATGACGAGTAGATATCAGCAGAATCCAGGTAATAGCCATTGGATGGTTATTAAAAGTATATTGAAATACCTTAGGAGGACTAAGACATGTTTCTAATATATGGATCTGATGAAGAGGAACTCCTTGTAAAGGTTATAAAGATGCGAGTTCACAATCGGGGTATGTCTTCATTATGAATGGTAGCACATGTCCACTACAAAGTCCAAATACATAGCCGCATCATGAGCAGCTCAGGAAGCTGCATGGATAAAGAAATTATCGCCTACCTAGGGTGGTCTCTACCATTCAAGAGCCCTAGAAATCCTTTTGTGATCACGAGGGTACGATTGCATAAATCAAGGTACCCTGTCCTCTTCAAAAGGCTAGGCACATTGAGCGGAAATTCAACTACATAAGGGATGAGGTTGAAAACGGAAAATATGTATTCGTAAAGTTCACATCGTTCAATACATTGCGCATCCACTCACGAAGCTCCTTGAAAGGGCAAAGCATGAAACTCATACTTGTGCCTTAGGACTTCGATATTCTAGTGACTGGAATTGAATTGTTTAGTATTAAAATTTTGAAACAATGTAACATTTAACTCTTTATATACTTGTGATATTTTGAGTTATATTGATTTTAGCATGTATACTCCATGAATATGTTTATTATTCTAAATGTTCGTAGTCAGTCATGTTTGTGGGAACAAATATGAACGTAAGACTATTACAACATGGATTGGTGGACATTCATAAGGAATGTATATAGAGCAATTGGTTGCTGCCAAGGCTCATAGATATTTGTGGGATACAAATATTGGACTGACCCGCATCTCAATTTTACTAGATGGAATCTTCTAGATTGATCATAAGTAAATTTGAGTAAAGGCGAATATCATTTGGTATCCTCCGACCTAAGATACATATTGGGTTTGATATTCACTAAATGTTATACCTTGAGCTAGATCTTCGCTGCTCTGAATACTGGGCAGTGCATAAGGCTATGTTCAGGTGTGACACGAGGTGATTTTTTAAAATGTATGTAGTCAAGATGGAATTTGTTCCTCTTATTCATTGAGAGCAAGATGTCTAAGGCCTGGTTAAGTTAAATCAACAAGGAATGATCATTCTATGTCCTTGGATTTAACATGACATCTGTAACAAAAGGATAAATGATTGATTCACCTAAATCATTTCAAGTTGATACTTGAAGAGGATGTTGTTATTGAATGGCTTTAAGTCATGCGTATTAAGGTAGTAAACCGTTGTTAGGCGGTATTTACTGCTTGCATCAATCTTCTATGAATCTTGTGCAAGTGGGAGATTGTTGGATTCTTTATGCCCAAGACACATAGAATATTGATGTGGTTAGTATGTAATGATCCAAGTCGGGTCATACCCAATAACAAGCTTAGAAAACACCAATTAATATTTAATTGATGATATGATCATGCAATTAAATAATTACACCAATTTAGAAAATGGGTTTTCTAAATAAGTTCATATGAGATTGAACAACTTATAAGGATATTTTGTTCATGGATACTATTTGTAATGTTGTTTAATTTAGTTAATAACATCAAATAATAAAAGTGTGTATGAGTTATATAATTATGAGATTATTTATATAACTATTAAAACAACTAGTTTATTAAAATTAGAGATTGGTTTTTTGGGGGAAAACCCCCTCCTTGTACATTTTGGCCGCCCCTTATGGGGAGGGGTCTTTTGTGCTTCTATTGACCATAATCCAAGAACAAGATACACACTCCAACTCTCTCTCTCTCATACATGCAAAAGACCAAGAAGAACAAACTTTCTTCCCTTTCTTGAAGGTAATCAAGGCTGGAAATCGGTTTTTCCAGCAGCTCAATCAAGGCTGAAGAATCGGTTCTCCAGCAGTTTATTCAAGGCTGAAAATTGTTTTTTCAGCAGCCTTCTTCGTTGTTTGGGGTGTACAAATCATAGCAAGAGTGGTCTTTGCTTGATGCTTATGGATATGGATGCTTGAGGACACCTCTCCTTGGTGTCTTGGTCATTCAGAACCTCATATTCTTCCTCCTTTATCGTTTTCAGCAGTATACTAAAGGTAGTACGTATGGCTTGTTTTGGTTGTTATTTGTAGTTGATAGCTAGCTCAAACACATATAAATGATCCTATGTTCTTGGGTTGTTGATGTTTTGTTATTAGCCTTGATTTTCAAATTACTAATGATGATTTAGGTTTCATTCCGCTGCATTTTCATAGTTTAAAAGGTTAAACTACTTTGATATGGTCCAACAAACCCAACATTATCTATGTGTACATACGATGTGTGATGATGTATGCGAGTATAGTATTATTTAAAAGGAGTAAAGAATGGTTTTAAGCGAAAGTAAAGTATGTTTTTTTGTAAAACTAGAACTCACTAAGCATCGCTGGCTTTTATGTGTTTCTAGTTGGCAGGTAAGGTTGCTAAGGATCGCACGTGGTGGCTACTCGGCTCCTTTTGGATGGCATTCTTTTGTTTAATATTTTTTCATCATAATGCGAACAAATGATGCTTTGTAACAAATGTTGTATTAACTTGCAAAAGCATTTATATTCGAATGAAAAGTTATTTTAATGTTTTCACTACAATATATATTAAGTTATGTAATTTATATGTTTTATGTGTCAAGATCATGTATAGTTTGACTGACCTTAGTTTAGATTATTTACTTTTGATTGTAATAGGTATTTTGTTAGTTTCCTATTGTATATATTTAGTTTTTGTAGTTTTGCAGTCCAGTGAAACTATGAGCGAAACTACAGTCAGCTGATTAGTTAGCTTGACGAAACTACTATTTCTTCTGGGCGAAACTATAGTCTTGGCAATACATTTTCCTTCACAATGAAACTGTCTGCAAAACTAAGACTGCTATATATAGATTTGATATTTTCATTGTTGGGTAAGATTGCAAAACCCTTATCGATTATCATTGTTGCAAGTGACCATTTCAAAGCATTTATTACACAAAATTATCATTGTGCTTTATGTTATTGATCATTGATGTTCATTGTCTTATTATGAATGGGTTATTATTGTGTTCAATCTTCTTTGTTCATGTTGTTTAGTTTGTGTGTTGGATATTGAAACATTCTTCATCTCGTTTGTACTCTTACAGTACTGTTACATGATCAATGGACCTGTAATATGGTATGAGAGCCTTAGTGCTCGTGATTTGTTGAGTTTTTGGTGGCTTTTGTTCAATATCTACTTTCATTCAATTTTCAGTTCATTATCGGGTGTTTTTCATGTGGAAATTGATTGAGCTTAGCTTTTTTTCGGTTGTTCAAGCTTTGCTAATCATGAGATCTCAAATTCATTGAGATTTTGACGATTTGAGATTGATTTTGGGTTGAAAAATGGTTTAAGGTTCGACTAGCGAAACTATTGTTCTGCGAAACTACGATCATCTTCAAGCGAAACTATGGATGTTATCACTGTTGAAATCGTTTTCTAGTTGTTTTGCAAAACTAGTCTTCTTGAATGAAAGTTCATCAGTGCTTGTGATGTTTTAACAAGCGAATTTGCTGCCGAAAGTGATTTTGAACGAAAGTTCAAGCTTGTTTTGTGCGAACTTATTAGCGAAACTAAGCGTGTTATGACAATTGGTTAGCGAAACTGTTGCCAAAATTGTGAGGGAAATTAGCCTCCTCTACGAAAGTGTCAGTGAAATTAGTCCTCACTACGAAATTGTCTGTGAAATTAGCTTTTTCTGCGAAATTGTCAGCGAAATTTTCTCTGTTCTTGTCGAAACTACATCAATCCCAACACAACTACAATGTCAAAGTTAACATCACTCACTTTTGCCGATCTTGAAAGTTCTGCTCCCAATAGGCCTCCGAGACTCATTAACGGGGACACTTTTAAAGATTGGAAGAGATGTCTCAAAGCTTTCTTCTTCTACACTAATTACAACCAATGGGAATTGATTATCTCTAGTCCTCACATACCAACTGTCACTGTTGGTATGTTGTCTCTCAAATTGTGGGGTTTGCAAGAACATAAAACTAAGTTAAACCCATTAAACTTACTGAAAACGCAGCGGAATATCAACATATTATCGACTTACTTATAAGCTGAAAAATATGTTCATTAGGTGACCATTGAATGTATAAAGCAAACCCAAAACAAAGGATCTTAAATATGTGAATAAGCAAGCATGAACACATAAAAACAAGCATAATAGACAGCCATTAACAAGCTGCCAAAACTACCTTTCAGCAGTTGAGAACAATACTTCCAAAAGGGCTGCCAAAAACGTGGATTTGATGAAGATGGAGATGTCAAAATCGGCCAAGACTCCAAGAAGAGGAGGTCCTCAAGCTAGTATACCCCAAGCAATGTGCAAACACTCTTCTTGTTAGGGAGATAATACCAAGAGTGATTCCAAATCCACTCAATCAGCTGAAAAAACCGAGAACTCTTTTGGGAGAGAAAAGACTTCAAAAACCACTTTGCATGTGTGTGTAAGATGATATGGTAGTGTGTAAGACCAGCACTCAAGTGATTAGTGTTCAAGAAGGTAACAACCCTCTCATTGGAGAGGGTTTGGGCGGCCAAAAACACTTGACCGAAAAATTTTCCCTCTTAAAATTCACTAAACAAACTTTATAGATTGGTCCCTTGTAAGTTTGTACAATTAACATTTAGTTGTAAAACTTATACACTCTTTTAATTACTTAATGTTATCTAACTAACTTAAATAACACTAAGTAATATTCTTGAACAAATATCCTAATAATTGTTCCATCTCTCATGCAACTTATTAGAAAACCCATTTTCTAAATTTGGTGTTATTATTCAATTACATGATCATATCATCAACTGAATATTAATTGGTGTTTGCTAAGCTTGTTATAGGGTATAACCCGACTTGGATCATAACGTACTAACCGCATCAATATTCTATGTGTGTTGGGCACATAGAATCCAACAAAAATAAAGACCCGTCTTCTTTCACCGAAAAGGATCTGAAGTTGATCGATTGTGATCAAAAGGGTTTTCGTGCTTTAACTCTATGTCGGGCACCAGACATCTACCATCGTTTTACAGAGCATATAAATGGTAAATCTCTTTACGATGCTCTATGTGAGTTCTATGATGGTAACGATGATTTGTGAAGGATAAGAGCATTCAAGCTGAGAAGGATTCAATTCCTTTGTTGGACACAAGAATGAGAGTCTGACAGATCTCACTTATGGCTTCTTGACAGTTTCAAGAACCTTAAAGAATATGATGAAAAGCTCTCCAACAGTGAACAAGTTAACAGGGTACTACACACTCTCCCACCTCAATGGAGTCTTCAGGTGAGAATGTTAAAGCAAGAGAGAGGGTTTACACATTACAAGCTGATGGATATTAT
Organism: Flaveria trinervia; assembly: GCA_025506515.1. Lineage (NCBI taxonomy): Eukaryota > Viridiplantae > Streptophyta > Magnoliopsida > Asterales > Asteraceae > Flaveria > Flaveria trinervia. The sequence continues at coordinate 42,890,461 of CM046456.1, forward strand.
CAATAAGCTTAATCGTTTGAGTTGGACATGAAGAGACAAGAATTTAACCAGACCATGATGCCTACTTTTGGTTTTACTCAAAATGCTACTTTATTATCATGCGCTGCAAGCTCTCAAATACAGAATTCAATTCAGGGAGGAGTTAATACAAGCAATTTTTCCGGAGGAAATGTTACTGCTGGAAGAGATCAGATTAATTCTAAGGCGAATGTTGAAACTTCAGTTCCGTCAGAAACAATGGCTCTTTTTGGAATGTTTGTACAAAGTTATGAAGCACTTGTGGCAGAAGAATTGAAAGGAAAAGGAATGACAATGGAAGACATGTAACAGGTAGATCTAGATGATCTTGAGGAAACCGACATCCAGTGGCAAATGGCAATGTTGACTCTTAGAGATCGAAGATTTATGGAGCGCACTGGAAGAAAGAACTTGGGCGGACAAACTTCTAATTCAAAACTGGGATTTGATAAGTCAAAGTTGAGATGTTTCAACTGTAAACAATTGGGACATTTCAAACGTGAATGTCCATTACCAATTATCACCGATTCTAGCAACTCAAGAGTTCCAAGATTAACAATTGAGAGGGAGAAGGAAGATGTGAATCACAAAAAGGAGACAGCATTGATTTCTAACTTTGATTGGAGTGCAGAGGTTGAGGAAACAAGGACTGAGATAAATCATGCTTTGGTTGCTGAGTTTGTTAGAGGGAAAGGAAAGGAAGATAGTGAAGATGGATTTGACTCTTTCAAGGAATTCAAAGAGGAGTTTGTGTCATGTGTGAATAAGTAAGAACAGAAAGATGTTAGAATGAGGGCAAGTAAATCTAAATGTCTAAAGCAGGAAAGAAGTTCATCCATCGGTCAAGGAAAGGATTATGATGATGATACTGTCACCATTGAGGAAAGCAAGTCAAGTACTCCGGTGTGCCAATATGAAAAGGCCTTAGTAGCTGAAAAGGTGGTGATAGGACTTTCATATGATGTAATTCAAGATATGTGTTCATCTGCTTGTAAAATAAGATTATTTGGGATTTATAAAGCTAATCGGTTATTAGTGGATAATGAGAAGGATTTAAAAGAATAAATGATGAACTTAAAATCAATGAATCAAAATATTTTATTAAATTAAATGAGGCTTTAAAAGAAAATGATCATTTACAACGAATCGTTTTGTAAAGAAATGTTGAAACAAGCAAACTTTAGTCAAAGTTAGACAAATTGACCATATCAGGAATGAAACATGAGGGTGTTAGTTCTAAGCATGTTCTTGAATACTACGACTATGGACCAACTAGTGGGCTTGGATGCACTAGTATTAGTACACCTGATTGTCAGCAGTCTGTTTTAAATCATAATTCTAGCTTAAATTCTATCTTTGTTTCTAGTTCTCCTATAACCGACTCTGTCGCATCATGTTCTAATGATGTTTCTATTTCATCTTTAAATTCAGTACACTGTGGTGATGTCTTTTGTTCTGATGATGATAATGGTGCAACTGCTCTTCCTACAAAGCCTAACGAGAGAATTAAAACTAATTGTTTTGATAAATTCTTCTCTCAACCAATTCCACCTTTTACTCCATTAAATATTTCTTTATCAAATGAAAGAATTGGAACTTTGTCTCAAGCTAGCACTAGTGGAACTAGTTATACTGGTTCTCACATAAATCATTCATCTATTATTGTAAATAATAATTCTTGTTCATATAATCTTCGACCCGGTGGCATGTATGAGACATTTAGTGACATTGATTCAAGTGTATCTCAATGTGATGAGGAAATTCTCATTGATCATATTCCTATCTCATCACATCACAGACCTAGATGCAAACCACACTGTTTCCAATATGGTCAAGAGGATCATCTTGTCAAGAATTGTCCTACATTACTTCATGCATAGCTACTTTTGGAAATAAATTAACAAAATGGTAATAAATTATTTTGCAAAAAATCTGCTTCTTCTAAAGTTAAAGTTGTTCAATCTTGGGTTCCTATTTCACCTGGTTATTCTATTCTTTATTTAATTTCAGGAGTCATCCACTAAGATTGTAAACAGCGTGTGGCATGTAGATAGTGGATGCTCTAGACATATGACTGGTTGGAAAGACTTGCTGACCGATTATCGAATTATAAATGGAGGATATGTTGTGTTTGCTACTGACAAAAAGGGTGGAAAGATGATTGGTTAAGGAGAAGTTGCCAATGGTTCTTCAACTTTGGAAAAGTCAAATATGTCCCTGAGCAGGCGTTTAATCTCTTGAGTGTTCTAAAATCTATGATAAAGACATTCTAGTATTCTTTAAATCCGATGAATGTCTATTTTTAAAATCAAAGATTGATATTCCAGATCACTTGATTCTTATGCGTGCTCCAAGAAAACATGACATGTATCTTCTTGATATGAACTCTCGGTAGTCAAAGTCTACTGCAACCTGTCTTCTTTCAAAAGCTTCAACCTTTAAGTCATTGTTACGGCATTGTCGATTGGGTCACGTTAATTTTAAAATAATAAACAAATTGGTCAAAAACAATCTTGTTAGAGGACTTCCTCCAAAAGATTTCTCTATAAATGAAAAATGTATGGCCTGTGCCAAGGGCAAACAACATAAAAAATCTCATAAGCCCAAACTTGAAAATAGCAAAACATACTTCTCGAGTTGTTACATACTAATTTGATTGGCCCAATCAGCGTTAAGTCTATTGCTAAAAAATCTTTTTGTCTTGTTGTTACATATGAGTTTTCAAGATATTCATCGGTGAGATTTCTTGCTGACTATGAGTTTTGAAAATAGCATAACATACTTCTCGAGTTTTCAAGTTTGTTGAAGAATAGCAGAACTTAATACTTTCAATCAAGATAATCAGCAACAGAAAGGTTCTGGCTCTGAGAAGTGACAACAGCACTGAATTCAAAAATCAACTTCTTGATTCATTTTGTGCTCAAGAGGGAATTGTGACAATTTACTGCTGCCAGCACACGTAGCTAAACTAAAGAACCGCACTCTCATTGAAGCCGCCTTTACAATGCTCCTAGAATCTTCGTTACCATTATTTTTTGGGCTGAACCAGTAAACTATGCTTCATATATTCTAAATCATGTGTTGATTGTCAAGGACAAAATGAAGACTCCTTATGAAATTTTTCATAACAGGAAACCTTTAATTGATTCTTTCGGCCATTTGGTTGTTCTTGCACTCTTATGAATACTTAATCACAAAAGACAAAGTTCGGTGCTGTGTCAGACCAGTGTTACTTTGTCGGTTACTCGTCTTCTCAAAAGGCCTATCCGATATAAACAAGAGCACACGTATCGCTCAAGAGTCGTTCTATGTTGACTGGTAGGAGTCTAGTTCTCCTAATGCTCAACTGAACCAAGATGGTTCTTTGACTCTGATACTGTGTTTAAGTCTTTTAATCTTCTAGTTTTCGACGATGATGCGTCCGCTCCAAATGTTTAAACAAATATTATTTCCTCCACCCCATCTGACGTCCGTTCAATCGCTTCAGCAAATGATGCCACTTCAGCTGATGTTGGATCATCTTCTCCAACATTTGATTTGTCACCAACACCTATTTCTACATCACCAACATCTGACGTCCATCACCCACATCTTTTCCTTCATCACCTACATCTATCCCATCACAGCATGTTCCTCTTCCCTCACCATCATCATGTCATTCACAATTTGTGAGCGAAACTTCTCCTAACATCTTCCTATTAAACACAGATTTCAAAACTTTGAAACATCATCCTCTTGATAATATTATTGGTTCAATCACTTATGGTTTTCGGATGCGAAGTCAATCTGGTTTGAGTAATATCTGCCAATTCTCTTGCTTCATCTCTCAAACTGTCCCAAAAATGTGCATGCCGCTCTACAGGATCCATGCTTGTTGGAGTCAATGCAATTGGAGCTTCAACAATTTAAAAAGCTCAAAGTTTGGACTTTAGTTGACCTGCCTCCCAACAAATTCCCAATTGGTACAAAATGGGTGTTAAAGAACAAACGTGATGATGTGGTGTGGCGGTGTGTAACAAGTCTATACTGGTTGTGCAAGGTTTTTCTAAAGAAGAAGGGATTCTCTATACTGAAGTCTTCACTCCGGTGGCCCGTCTTGAAGCAATGAGGATTTTTCTCGCTCATGCTGCTCATAAACAGTTCAAGGTCTATGAGATTGATGTCAAGTATGCTTTCCTTTACGGAGACATTGATAAGGAGATATATGTATTTGAACCACTAGGTTTTGTGGATCCTTTTACTTTCCTGATAAAGTCTTTAAGCTGGACAAATCTCTGTATGGTCTTGATCAGGCTCCTAGGATCTGGTATGAGACCCTGACCCAGTATCTCTTAAGCAATGGTTTCTCTCGTGGCACTATCGATATGACTCTTTTCAAGAAAGAAGTGAACAGTGGAATGTTGTTTGTCCAAGTTTATGTCAACGATATTATTTTTGGTTCCACCAATTCTATGTTATGTCATGAGTTTGAAGAAGTGATGCGTAATGAGTTTGAAATGAGTATGATGGGAGAAATGTGCTTTTTTCTTGGATTGCAAGTATAACAAAAGAATGAAGGCATTCTAATTCATCTGGAGAAGTATGTTAAGGAAATTTTGAAGAAAATCAATATGGATGACGCCTCTCCTGAATTGACTCCTTTACTGCTCAGACATGCCTCACTCCTGATGAGAACAAGAAACCTGTTGATCCTCATATCTACAGATCTATGATCGGTTCCCTCATGTATCTTACAGCAAGTCATCCTCATATCACTTTTGCTGTAGGATATTGTGGTTGATATCAGTCGGCCCCAAAGGAGTCTCATGAGAAGGTTATTATTTTTATTACTATGATTAGTATGATATTTTTAAATAAAATTTTGGGGGAGTAACTAAATAACCTGGGTGTTGAATTTGAAATGACGAGGAATGATTTTATATCTTACGGATATGTTCTTTTATGCATGACTCATACTTAAATGAGAAATGATAGTAACTGATGCTGATCTCCGATTTACATCATATTTTTTATTGAATATTAAAGTCAAGAAAACACACTCTTTAAACGATATGCTTGGTAGGCTCAGCCTGAAGAATAAAGTATACAACCACAAAATGATTTAAATTAAAATCTCTCCTTAAGGATGTCTGGTTTTACGCAATCATTTTGGCGTGCCTAAAAACTGAGTCCCAGCAAAAAGTGGATTGAGAATTGATCTTTGGCTATTGTCCTATACATTTGTGTCTTATACTTGTGCTAAGCTCCTCTGCTGTACGGTAGTACTGACCTGGAATGATGATCTCCTCTACTGTACGGTAATATTGACCTGGAGCTCTCATCGACACATATTTAAATGGTGCTCTCCTCTATTATACGTGAGTATAGATCTGGAGCTCTCAATATTTTGGTCTAAGTTGTGTCAAATCTTCTAAGCGATAAACTCCTCACACATTGCAATATTCTGTTCATAATCACTTGCACACTAATGCACACGCCTTGCTCTATAAAGATCATTATAAAATTCAAGAAATCCTGCGGTTGTGTGATGGTTTTTGCCAAATGATGGTGGGGTCCTAACATTCTAAAGCATCTAATCGAACCTGAACCAATAATATGTTGTTTGTTGAAAAAGATACGGCTTGGGTTTAAGTGGACAAACATATGAGCAATCGTTAATGATCTGTTTATGAATTTCAAAAAATCATTCAAAGTTTGTGATTAGATTGGGTTATCGGTATGATCTCATTGCCAGTCGATGACTAAATTCATCTTTGTGCTAATACATATGTTGAGGATGTGATATCTGATTATTTTGATCTCAGTAGTTGTGTTGAAAAACAACGAAACTATACTTTCGCTATTTGTTTTACGAGACAAAATTGCAATTTCGCTTAGCATTCTCATCTTTTGCGATGTCTTTTTGATGTGAACACCATGTGACGAAATTGCAACTTCGCTTAGCAAAACTAAAGATTCATCTAGTGAAACTACAGTTTTGCTAGCTGCGAAACTATATGCTATTTAAGTCTTTTTGCGAAACTAAAATCTCACTTTTGCACATTGACCAGTGACGCTCCTTAGGGCTTTTCCGTATCCCTCACCATCAATTTTGTAATTTTGTGTTGTTGTTACTAAGATTGTTGATTCATGTTCGCAAGTGAATTTCCAACTCAGGACCATCCTTTAATTTTATTAATAACATCTCTTTGTGGGTATTTTAATCGAGACTCTTTGGTACCTTCGTTGTTCGAACAGCGAAACTACCGATAGTCCAGCGAAACTGAACGAAAGTTCTTGATTTCTCAGCGAAACTTTCAGTTCCGTTTTTCCGAAAGTATAGTTTCGGCCAGTTGAATTTACCTTCTTGTTTGGGCAAAACTAATGTGCTTTTACTAGCGAAACTATACCCTCGCCTGCCGAAACTAAATCTAATTCTGCGAAACTATATTTTCGGCCAGCGAATTTATTAACTTTATTTATTTTTATTTATTTATTTTATTTTTATTATTCTTTATTATGTCTTATGTATTCATTCCTATCACTTTGTTCTAATTTATTTCAAATGTTTCTCAGGTTTAAATGGCAAATCTATAGTTCGATGAGAGAAACAACATCACACCTATTTTGGATGATAGACACCCGAAAGCCGCCGGTTTAGAGACCGTATTAGATGGCTGCAAAGATCTCCCATATCCTATGCTATATCTCCTTCCACCACCATATATGTCCTTTATATGAGAGATATCTGGAGATCTGCCAAATATGACACAAGGGGAAATTCTCAAAGAATTACTTCCAAAGTCTTAGAGCATGAGGTGACTATTACTACTCAGATAGTTTCGAGGATTTTGAGGCTAGAGGAGGATACTGGTGAAGAGGTTGCTATGTCCGATACACAGGTGTTTGAGGCATTCAGAAGCATGGTTATGAGGGGCCAACTTTTGGTTCCCGAAGGGAGATCAAGAAGTCTTTTCTCTCCAAGGAATGGAGATTTATTGCTCACGTCTTCATCATGTGCCTAGATCACCGTAAAGGTCGATCAGATGGGTTAAACATTGATTGGGCTAAAACAATGGTGTTGTGCTGTAAACAAGAGAAGGACAACATAGCCAGACTGATATTCACCTGCATGGCTAAGAATGTGATGGCATTGAAGAAAGATAAATGGTTGTTGTATCCTCGATTTCTTCAAATGATCTTTGATGACCTCATAACAAATGTGCCAAAACATGAGGAGGTGAAAAGGCTGGTACAAATGAACCCTCGTATCTTTACTCACTATTGTGCTATTCGACATGATTTAGTGGGAAGATAACCCATCCGTGGGAAAACATGTACCCATCAGAGAGATGGAACTACATTAGACGGTGGATGAATCTGAGAATAAAAGAGCTGAAGAATCTAGGGCACAACAATTTGATGCGACCAAGAAAAGAAAGAGATATGCTAAAGAGAATATATTATGATTTTGAAGAAGATATAAATGAAAGAGGTGAAGAAATAAGGATAGAAAAGGAGATGATGTCAAAGAAGAAAGCTAATACAGTAGAATCAGAGAGACGAACTAAACATAGACATCAAGCATTCACTGAGAGGAGGGAAGAAAGATGAGATCTAGATGAAGATATGATCCATAATCTTAACAGTTTTCTAGCAAATGATTTAAGTATGATATAGACGAAGCTCACCAACCAGAGACACGGGAGAAGCAAAAAGATGAGATGATAGATGGAATGAAGAAGATGCTTGTTGATCAAAACAATTACTAAAGAAGTTGTTTGAGGAGATTGGCCAACTGAAAGCTGCAGCCAGCCTGCCTAATCACCTAAGTCAATCTCAGTTAGATGGTTTGACTCATACATCAAAGTACTCGTTCCTGAACGTGGGTACTTCATCTAAGGCAGGAGAGGGCATGTCTGGTGAAGCAATTGATGATGTGGTAGATCGTGAAGTAAGAAATGAAGATGTAGGAAGGGAGAATGAAGAGGAAATTTTAGAGGTTGGGTTTATAAACATGGGTCTGATGTTGAGAAGGATTTTGTTGGAGAAGATATGGTGAGGGAGAAGCTGGTGGACCAAGATGTGAGAAGGAAAAGCGATTAGTTGATGAAGAAGACGATGATAAAAAACTTGTAGACTATGAGTCTCAACCTGAGTTCTATGAAGTTGAGGAGAGGCCATTGATTTATGTTGCTAAGAAAGGAGAGCTTGATGAAGATGTGTTTGAGATGGATAAAGATGAGTGGTTTGTTAAGGAGAAAGAGGAGAAGAATTGACTCCCACCTCCAACAAATAGAAGGGTGAGTAGGAAAGAGGCTGAGAAGCGGATTATAAGTTGGTGCTATAACCCTAGCTTCAAAATGTTCATGATAAAGATGAGAGGGGGGTGGAATTAGCTACCTACATAAAAGGAACGCTTTCAAGACCTTGCCTAAATGGGATCTAAGGCGACTAGCGACTCTGCCATTACTCAAGGCAAATCTAAGTGAACGAGCCTCTTTGTTAGAGAAAGACATTCAGAATAGGCTAAAAGAAAATTTTGAGTCTTTTGGTTACATCAAGGCTAAGAGGAAAAGCTCAAAAAAGGACAAGGTGTTAGAGCATATATTGTCATATATAGTGTGTCCGTCGCTTGATGAATAGTCTATGCTTAAAGTATTACACCTGATATGTTGTAAACACATCAAACTGGGTCATTCATAGGAGCATATGGGAATGAGACTCAGTCATACGACTAAGCCATGCTAAAGAACCAGCCGTGCGACTGAGAGATGCAATTGGGACATTCGTAAGACTGAACCATAAGTTTCAGTGGGATGTACAGTCCTTGTACCGCAGAAATTGCTATAACAGTTCTAACATAACTAATTCTAGCAAATGGAGCGTAGGTATCAAAGTAATCTATTTCTTCTCTCTGTCTATAACCTTTTGCAACTAATCTTGCTTTATAGGCAGAGATGGATCCATCTGGATGATACTTTTTCTTGAAAATCCATTTGAATCTAATAGGTTTCTGTCCCTTGGGTAGATGAGCTAACTCCCAAGTTCCATTTCCCATAATCGAATCCATTTCATCATTGATTTCTTCCTTCCACAGAGGAGCATCTCTCTATGACATGGCTTCATTGTATGTTTTTGGATCATCATCCAAATTAACGGCGAAAATGACCTATGTTGTCACTTTGCTTTGTGTACCTTCAACTAGATAAAAGATCAAATCACTTCCATAATTCCTCTCTTTTCTAACTCTAGTACTTCTTCTTGTTCTTCCATAATTTGAGAAGGTTGAAAACTTTGTTGAGAAGTACATGGAGTTATGGTGGGATTTAAGTTTTCATCATCTCTAGAAAACTTTCTTCAAAGAATTCCACATCTCTAGATTCTATGATTGTTCCTGATTCATCATCCAACAGTCGGTAAGACTTGCTATTTTGAGCGTATCCAATGAACACGCTTTTCATAGCTCATGGTCCGAGTTTGGATCTCTTAGGATCAGGCGTCCGATAATATGTGACACATCCCCAAACTCTCAAATGATCTAAATTTGGTTCCTTCCCTTCCAAGACACATATGGACTAGTGGGAATCACATGACTAGTGATCCTATTGTGAACATAACAAGCGGTCAATAAGGCTTCTCCCCACAAATTACATGGTAAACCAGATTGGTTTAACATGCAGTTAATCATCTCTACCAAGGTTTGGTTTTTTCTTTCAGCCAAACCATTTTGTTGGGGAGTAAATGGTGAGGTTCTTTCGTGTATTATGCAATTCTCTTCGCAGAATGAATCAAATTCACGGTTAAAATATTCTCCACCTCTGTCCGAGCGAAGAATTTTTTTGTGTTTCTCTTGTTGGTTTTCGACCACGGCCGTATATATTTTAAACGCGTCAAAAGCTTCGTCTTTTGTATGCAATAAATACAAATGTCAATAATGGCTTGAGTCGTTGCAGAAAGTGATGAAGTATCTTTTACCACCGCGGGTAAGGACTCCATTCGGTTCATAAATATCTGAATGAATTAGTTCCATTAGTGATGTATTGCATCACTGAACGCTCGGAAAAGGTTTCTTTGTGAATTTTGATTTTACACAAGTTTTGTATTTTTCAAAATCTTTATCGTTTAATTTTATTAAACCTTTAGTTTGCATCTTTTCAATATTTTTAATATTTGTGTGTGCCAAACATTTATGCTATAAAGAAATTAAACAAGCAATATAATCAAAAGACATTATTTCATTCAATTCATAACCAATGACATTACAATCACAAACATTACTAGCAAATATACTAACGCTACCACTATGATCACTAATACTTCTATTACTATCACTTCCACTATCAAAACCATCAAGCACAAAGAAGCTCGTGTTCTCGATCTCTTGCTCTTCATTCCCACCTTCGGCTTGGTCAAGACGATACATTCCACTCATGTTTTTAGCTTGACCCACATAAAGGTTTTCCAGAGAAAACTTCACGCACAGATCCTTAAACACGCGTGTAGGCTGCGCAAGCATATTAACACCACCAATTCCCACATTTGCTACCAGGTTGGTAAAATTATCTACCGCATTTGTGGAACCAGCCGTAGGACCAGATTTCCTATGAGGGCAATCTCGTGCATAGTGAACAGTTTCTCCACAAACATGGCATTTTCTTGATCTTTTAGGCTGTTGGTTCTTGTTTTGAATGGGTTTCTTGAATTCTTTCTTTTTAGGTGCAAACGATTTCTTTTGTTTTGATCCAACTTCCCCTTTTGCCCGGACCCCCCGGTCGCCACATGATTAACACTCGATCCGACTTTACTTCTGTTGTTCCTATTGCGTGTTTCCTCCTCAATTCAGAGGTGCTTCAATAGTTCATCTAAAGAGTAGTCCTCAGATTTGTGCATCATTGTTTTTGAGAAATCTTTCCAAGTGGGAGGTAATTTAGCAATGATTACACCCACTTGAAAGATATCAGGTGAAGGAATGGAAAGGGAAGTCAGTTTGTTAACAAGCACTTGAAGTTCATATACTTGTTCTAAAATTGACTTTTCATCCACCATTTGGAAATCCAAAGACTTGGCGATAAGGTACTTGTTAGTACCTTCTTCATGAGCCTTGTATTTGAATTCCAAAGCTTTCCATAAATCCATAGGACTTGTAACCTGCGAGTACAAGTCATAGAGATTATGAGAAAGTGAGTTCTTGATATGAACAAAATAAAGATCCTCAGCTTCCTTTCGGAATAGTCTTCGCTTGTTCAGATCAGAAATCACTTGCTCATCCGGTTCCTTTCCTTCTTGAGGAACCGGCTCGTTTGGGATCGGGGCCAAGCACGGATCAAGAACATAATAGAGTTTCAGAACAATCAGCATGAATTTCACTTTATCATCCCAACGAGTGTAGTTCTGACCGTCAAATCTGTCCAGCTTGACAAACTCTTGATTCATGAATCTCAGATTAGCCGTAGGAAGTTAAGCATCCATTTAGTCTATTAAATTTAACACAAAATAATAAAATCCTTTAAGATTATTGAAATATATTTTAGAATAAAAAGAAACCAATTAATTATTATTAATAGTTACCAAGTTATTGGCCGAATCAGTTTGATCCTTCACGATCGAAACTGATTATAAGAAAGGTAGAATGAGAGTGTCCTGTTATCGGACGAATTCAAGAACTCGCTATAAAGTAAAAAAAACCTGTTAAACGATGATCTTCGAATGATGAACTGCATGGAATGTATTCGTGTCCTTAAAGGATTTTACGTGCTTTATTTGGTGTAAGCGACAACGTAAACTCCGAGGATTTAATGCAGATTCGATCCTGTATTCCAAGAACAATGGAAGCGGATTAACGTGAAGGTTGCGTGGAAACGAAAGCAGAGAAAAGCTGTAGCTTTTGAAGTAAGTAAAGCTCGAAGAGCTCTATATTTATAGAGCTAAATCCAACTAATTATAAAAAACCGGGGATGAGGGTTGACTCCCACCAATTCGCGAATTTGGTTATGTAGATAACCTAAATTACTTACTGATCAACCTTGTCCACCACATTTTCTCTTAGTCAGTTACCTCGAGTCTATCTGCACCGAGCTGTAGCAAAAAAGAAAAGCCCCTTAGCTCCTAGCGATGATGCGTACGTGCGAAGTGCAAAGTGCAAAGTGCGCCTAAAATGCGCCTATTCGTGCCTCAAACTAGCCCATTTGCGAGCTCGCGTCTCTGTCTTGGCTCAGCATGTGTGTAGGCTTGGCCCTTCTCTTGACCCAACAATCACTTTGGTGACCCATAAGGGAGAATTCCTTATAAGTTACTCAAAGATGTTTCAAGAAGTAAACATGCCAACTTGCATATTTACAAGTTGTAAATTCCAACACTACCTGTACGGGACAAAGTGCACAATTTTATTGACAAAAATGTTATACCTTGAGCTAGTTCTTCACTGCTCTGAAATAATGGACAGTACATAAGGCTATGTTCAGGTGTGACATGAGGTGATTATGAGAAATGCATGTAGTCAAGATGGAATTTGTTCATCTTAGTCGTTGAGAGCAAGATGTCTAAGGACCGATTAACTTAAATCAACAAGGAATGATCATTTTGTGTCCTTGGATTTTACATGACGTTTGTAACAAAAGGATAATGATTGATTCACCTAAATCATTTCATGTTGGAAACTTGAAGGGGATGATGTTATTGAATGGCTTTCAGTCATGCCTATTAACTGTAGAGAACCGTTGTTAGGCGGTATTTACCGCTTGCATCAATCTTCTATGAATCTTGTTCAAGTGGGAGATTGTTGGCTTCTTTATGCCCAAGACACATAGAATATTGATGTGGTTAGTACATTATGATCTAAGTTGGGTCATACCCAATAACAAGCTTAGAAAACACCAATTAATATTTAATTGATGATATGATAATACAATTAAGTAATTACACCAATTTAGAAAACAGGTTTTCTAAACAAATTATATATGAGATGGAACAACTTATTAGGACATTTTGTTCATGAGTATTATTTGTAATGTTATTTAAGTTATTTAAATAACTTCAAATAATAATAGAGTGTATGAGTTATACTATTAAAAGGGTTAATTACATAACTCAATTAGTGACTAGTTAAAATAAATTTTAGATAAGACTGGGGGGGACCCCAATTGGAAGAGGAATTCGGCCGCCCCCTTTCCTGGGGTTGGTTCATTTTTTTCCTTGAAACCACAACTCATTTACTAGTCACACACTCCACCTCCTTCTTTCTCTCACATGCAAAAGACCAAGAAGAACAAACTCTCTCTATTTTCTTGAATAAATTCAAGGCTGAAAATCGGTTTTACAGCTCTTCTTGGGTCGTTTTGGTGTACAAATCCTAGCAAGAAGGGTCTTTGCTTGATGCTTGTGGGTATGGAAGCTTGAGGACACCTGTCCTTGGTGTTTTGGTCTTTCAAGAACCTCATTCTCTTCATCATTTTCACGTTATTTTGCAGCTCTACAAAGGTAGTTTGTATGTGTTGCTTTTGATTGTTATTTCTTCTTGATAGCTAGTTCATACACATATATTTGATCCTATGTTCTTGGGTTTGTTGATATTAAGTTATATGCCTTAATTTTCTGTTTAAAAAACATAATATTAAGGTTTGTTTCTGCTGCGTTTTTTCTGGTTTAAATGGTTAAATAACTATGAAAATGGTCCAACAAACCCGACATGTGCACGTGAAGGCAGAGTATCAAAGCCGTATGGGAAAAATCCAACCTTTGGATTTACCCAAGTGGAAGTAAGAGCATATCACCATGGATATTATTATATAGCTTCCACATACCGCAAGAGGGTACGTTGCCATATGGGTGATAGTCGACTGCCTAACAAAGAGTGCTCACTTCCTACCGATCCGTAAGTCATATTCATCGGAGAGGTTAGCGGATCTATTCATCAAGGAGATTGTAACTCATCATCATGTACCGGTTTCTGTTGTGTCTCATCATGACACTCAATTTACATCTATGTTGTGGAGGATGTGATGGGGACAAGGATACAGATTAGCATGGTTTATCATCCATAGACGGATGGCCAGTCAGAGAGAACCAATCCGACACTAGAAGATATGCTTTGGGCATGCTTCAATGGTTTTGGAGGAAGTTAGGATGACAACTTACCATAGCTGAGTTCTCATACAATAATAGTTATCATACCAGCATTGGTATGCTCCCTTATGAGATGCTATACAGTAGAAGATGTAACACGCCCGTATGTTGGGGTGATATCAATCAGAAGGAGTTGGGGAGCATTGAAGTGAAAAAGGCTACGACTGAGAAGCTTGAAAAGATCAAGGCCTTTATGAACGCTGCCAAGGATAGGCAAAAGTCGTATGCTGATAAAAGATGTAGACCCATTGACTTCAAGGTTGGTGATAGAGTTATGCTGAAATTCTCACCATGGAAGGGTATCGTTCAGTCAGAAAATAGTGCCAGTTGAGCCCAAGGTATATAGGCCCTTTCCGAATCATTGCTCATGTAGGAGAGGTGAACTATACGCTAGAGTTGGCCAACAAGTTTAGTGGAACTCACCTAACATTCCTTGTAGATGATATTGAGGTAGCATTAGAGGATATTTAGGTGGAACTCATCCGCGGAAGTGTCTAGCCGATGAAGAAATGGTCATACCACTAGAGGATATTCAGGTTGATGAATGGCTCAATTTTGTGAGGTAACTGTGGCAATCATTGATCGTAAGGAGAAGAGGTTACAAAATAAAGTGGTTCCCCTAGTGCGTGTGTAATGGAAACACTGAAAGGGATCTAAGTCTACATGGGAGATTGAAAACGAAATGAGGTAGCATTACCCATATCTATTTAAAGAATAATAGGTTTCACGGACGAAACCTATATAAGGGGGGTGTCTTGTAACCCCCAGAAATTTTAAAAGATGTAAAATGAAGAAAAAGGAGAAAATGCAATTTAACCCAAGTTGAGGGGTTAAATATGTAAAAATTACCAAATTTTAATTATATTTTATACAAAAGGGAGCATGGTTTCCCACCTCTTGCAGATCACCTTTCTTCCGTTTGTAGAGAGAAAAGGGGCAGAGAAAGCTTTCGGTTGTAGAGAGAAGAGTAAGAAGAATTTGAAATTCAAGGTAAGAATTCATGTTTTTGAGGTGTTCTTGGCTAGTTTAAGCCTCGAGTTTGTGCTTATGTTAGAGTTTTGTGTGCAGTTGTGTGTGTTTTGGTGGATTTTAGGTATTTGAACTCCTATCATATGTGTTTGAAGGATGTCAATCTCACAGGTGCATAAGGTGAGTTCTAGAACCCCCTTTCCGCATGTTTTAATTGATTTTTGGACTGGAAACACATGTATGAATGTTATTATTAAGTGGGTATTTATACCTGTATGTGAATGTGTATTTATTTATGGTGGGGCATCTTTCTTTTGGGTATTTGTGATGATATGATTATGTTATATGCATATTTTGTTGCTTAGAATTATAGTACTAAGCTTAGAACATGATGAAATGATGGATTTAGGGACTGAATGATGTTGATTAGCTTAGGTTGGTTGCCCATCCCCCTTAATACTGGCCATGCACCCAATGGTCGAATTGACTAAGTTTCCCCAAACACCCAAAACTCATGTGCCCAAATAGTTCCTATGCACCTTGATTTATGTTGAATTTGGTTAAGTGTCCTATGTGCCTAACTACCCATGCACCCGGGTACTCATTCGTCTACATAGTCCCTAGGCGCTTAGAATAATGCCTAAACTGACTAAGTCTTGGGTCCTGCACCCAAATAATGCCCATGAACAAAAAGGTTTTCCCATGAGCCTAAGGGTTCCAATGCTCCTGAAAGGTCATGAGCCTATATAGTGCTCATGCCCCTGCATAGGGCTTATGCGCCTAAAGACTTAGAAAATTTTCAGAAGTTTTAGGGAAGAAGGAAGTTAGAGGCTTTTGACCTGCGATGTTCCCAGAATGATGTAAGGTTGTTATTTGATGTTTATATGATGCCATGTAATGATGTATGATGTTAAGTATGTTTATATATGTTTCTTTTATATTCCATGTTACGTATATTTCCATGGCTTTGTGTGGTATGTTAATATTGATAAACGTAAAGTATTATGTAATGAAAGCGGAATTAATGTTGAATAAAAATGGAACAAAAAGAAAGAATGTATGCATGCATGAAAGTAAGAATGAACATACAAAAAGTTTTGCAAGCACTATAAGGAAGTTCACACCAATGAAGGGTGTTAGCTCATCGATGTGCGGTTTAACTACCCCGAAAGGTTACACACTGGGGTCTAATCTTTGTGATTGACCATACGTATGGGACCATTGTCGCTTGCCCTAGGTACTAAAGTCAGCTTTGTGAACAATGTTTAGGGTCTAATGATAGACCTCATGCCTAGTAACCTGCTTCGTGCACAATGTTCAGGGTCTACTAATAGACCTCATGGCATTGGTCCAGATGAAAAGTGAGAGATTGTGATGAGTGTACTTTCCCTAGGTACTAGAGTCAGCTTCGTGCATAATGTTCAGGGTCTAATAATAGTTCATATGCCTAGTAACCAGCTTCGTGCAATGAAATACCTCCCACCATCCTCTAAACACACTATAAGATTCAAACAATAACAAGGTCATTCGAGGTAATAGCTCAGTTTATGCCAACTATAGTAAGTCCCTATTTACAATGGACAGTTGTGATTAGCCGCTTACTTTACTCATCATACGCCAAGAATTTCCTATCCTTCCTACATTAGTATCCAAATCTACCAAGAGCACAAAGATCAAATAACATGCGCACATAATGCCGGTTAACATTAAAGAGAACACCTCATGGCACGTAGCTACTTGGGCTGGCATCCTTCCATTTGTCCCATTCTCAGTTTAGGTTTTTGAAATAATTTACCAATTTCTCTTAAACTTTGTCTCTGATAACGACTTGTATGGCTTTGTTCTGGGAGCGCTTATAGTTAGACATTCATCGTACATAATACTTAAAAACACATAATCATTTACTAAAAACATTGTAGCAGACTAATTTAACAAAACCCATTTCATGCATTAATAATTACTTTTGGAAGATAATACATCGTTGTTAAGGTTACAAAACATTGTTAATTGCATTGAGACACAAAATATCATTTCTGCATAAAATGGATGTCAGTCTTTATTCGCCAAGCCATCCTTAGCAATATGTACAAGACAACTGAAAAATGCATAAGACTCAGCATTGCTTAGTGAGATCCAGTATTATAAAAAATATATACCTTTCATTTGTTAAAAAATTTTATTTACCTTCACATGTGATCATACATCATACATACACATAGATAACATTTATTATCTTTGTTATCATTTGTTTATTACGCGTTGCACATTCCTATCATATCTTAAACCCTCTCTTGGTCACAAAGCCATCTCATCTAGGGTTAAGCGACGAGTATCCCATATTGCACATATGAAGCAGTCACAATGACTGAATCCCCTTGTGTGTGAACTCTTATGGGTTAGCCAAGATCGCACACTATAAAACACGCAGTTGAGCTATCAACTCTCATGGAGTTATGAACCTCCTTACATTTTCTTGTAACACTTTCATTCGTTCATTCTTTAGATTCCACTTTCGTTATGTTAAATATCTTGCTTCTTTAAGATAATACTTTTCGTTCATTAGCACATCACACCACGTAAATCCATGTAATAATAATACATAATAAGGAATATAAATAAATAGGCCATATACATGCATAACATCATCATACAACATCCGTGCAACATTTAAAATATTTTCTAAGTCTTCTAGGTGCATGGGAACTATGCAAGTGCATGAGCACTATATAGGCACATGAACACTTAGGCGCATGGGCAATTCAGGTGCACGGGTACTATTGGGGTGCATTAACCTTACTTAGGCACATGAACAATTAGGTGGGAGGGGAAAGAGGGCGCATAGCTAATACTTAGGCGTTTAAGCACTTTAGGGCGCATGAAACTTAGGCGCATGGGAACAATTAGGCGCCTAGAAAATATTTTGGGTGCATGGACACTTTTTGGGTGCATGGACAACTATTTTCAATCATAAATCAATTTTAAACGCCAAATACGTTTCAAACCAGTTTCTAGCCTAGTTTCTAGCATACCAATCATCATAGCAAGCATAAACTATGAACCAAAGCCAAAATCATTCTGGAACATACACCCACCCAAAGGGCACACATATATACATACGGGTATACACCAAATGTAATTAAAAGCATTACAACATGTATTTCCAGCACTAAAACAAGTTAAAAACAATAAAACTGGGGATCTAGAACTCACCTATTGCAATTGTCGAGTAAGACTTCTTCAAACCCGAATGCTTATGAGTCCGAACACCTTAAAACAAAAAAAACCACAACGGAGCACAGACAACACAAAAGCACAAACCCGAAGGCTGAAAATTAGCCAAGAACAACTCAAAACACTGAAAATTAAGCGTAATGCATCTTCCTCTCTATAAAACCAGGAGAAACTTTAGCTTCTTCTTTCTCTCTCTAGAAAACCCCACGGAAAAAGTTGATGGAATATGGGTGTGGGCGGCCTGTAACAATCGAAAATTTTAAAAGATGTAAAATGAAGAATAAAAGTGAAGAAAAAGCAGAAAATGCTATCTAACTGAAGTTGAGGGGTTAAATATGTACGAAGTACAAAAGTTTAATTATATTTTGTATAAAAGTGGGCAGGGCCGCCCACTTCTTGCAAATCACCTTTCTACCATTTCTAGAGAGAGAAAGGAGTAGAGAAAGCTTTAGGTTGTAGAGAGAAGACCAAGAAGAATTCAAAATTCAAGTTAAGAATTCGTATTTTTGAGGTGATCTTGGCTAGTTTAAGCCCTGGGTTTGTGCTTATGTTCGTGTTTTGTGTTCATTTGTGTGTGTTTTGGTGGGTTTTAGGTATTTAACTCCTAACATAAGGATTTGAAGGATGTCATACTCAAAGTTGCATAAGGTGAGTTCTAGAACCTCCTTTTTACATGTTTTAACTGATTTTGGGGCTGGAAACGCATGTATGAATGTTTTTATTATGTGGGTATTTATACCCGTACTTGGATGTATATGTGTATATCTTTGTGGGTGGGGCATGTTTTGGGTGTTTGTGATGTTATGATTATGTTATATGCATGTTTTGTTGCTTAAAATTCTAGTACTAAGCTTAGAACATGATGAAATGATGAACTTGGGGACTGAATGATGTTGATTAGCTTAGGTTGGTTGCCCATGTGCTTGAATAGTGGCCCATGCGCCCAACGATTGAATTTTTCTATGTGTTCCCCAAACGCCCAAAACCCATGTGCCCAAATAGTTCCCATGCACCTAGAGTTATGCTTAAATCGGTTAAGTATCCCATATGCCTAACTACCCATGTGCCCGAGTACACATGCTTCTACATTGTGGCCATCCACCCAAATAGTGCCCATGCACTCAAAAGTTCATTCCCATGCACCCATATAGTGTTCATGCGCCTACACAGGGCTCATGCGCATAAAGACTTAGAAAATTTTCTGAGTTTTTGAGGGAGAAGGAAGTTATAGGCTCTTGACCTGGGATGTTCCCGGGGATGATGTAAGGTTGTTATTTGATATTATATGATGCCATGTAATGTTGTATGATGTTAAGTATGTTTATGTATGTTTTCTTTATATTCCTTATTACGTATATTTTTGTGGCTTTGCATGGTATGTTAATATCAATAAACGTAAATTGTTATGTAATGAAAGTGGAAATTAACGATGAATGAAAAGTGGAACATAATGAAACAATGAATGCATGCATGAAAGTAAGAATGAACGTATGAAATGTCTTGCATGCACGATAAGGAGGTTCACACCCAATGAAGGGTGTTAGTAAAAAACAACACACTGGTCATTACTTGTAAACTCTTATTTTGGTATTCTAGTTACCAATTCATTCTTAATTACTTATTCATGTTTTTAAAGTTTACATGGCATATTCTTTTATGTGAGAGAAAAGAATCATCACTATTTGATTTAGATAGAAAGAATGAAATCTATACTGAGGAGGATGTTTGTTGAAAGTCCATCTTGTACATGTTCCCTTTCCTAGGGGCTTTCAGTAGGATATGCACATGACGAATGGCCACCGTGGGATTGAGAACAATGCACTAATGCTCAGTAAAATTCATGTTATGACTCTGTTCACAAAATTGTGATACACTTAGAAGATTGTATCCAAGCTCTTTAACAAAGTTCACCTTCTCAATGTTGAGCTTATTATTTGTGACCCTGCCCCTTCCTGTAATGTAACCTCTAACATCTCCTCCAAAAGCAACTAGCCCTCTAATTTTCTCAAAATTTTGGACTAGAGAACCATTTCCTGTTATGTGCCTGGAACAACCACTTTTAATGATTCATACATTCGTGTTGGTCTTTTTTTGTTCCTGCATAAAAAAGATGGTTAGTTACATTTGGAAACACAAGCCTTGTTGCTCTTGGGCTTATCAAAATAAGTTAAAGACAATGCAATAGTAATTAATCCTATTGTCTAGTTTGAAGGATCATTTGTTGATGTTGATTAAGACCATTGAGTCACATGGTCTTTATATCTTCCACACCACCTTTGGAAACATAGATTTGACTTTAATCTCTTTAGAAGTTTTAACAAATTCAGATGTTTTGGAGACTAGACCTTTGGAAGATCTTGCTATCGCTATAGCAGGCTTCAGTAATTCGAAAGTATTCCTTTCTTTCGTGACCAAATTTTCTTCCGAAGTCAACATTCACTTTCCTCCTTCTTCATTTTGGAGGTTTCGAAAGGAAATAATTTTCCTTCTAAGCTTTTTTTTCTTGATCTTCTTAGAAGTATCTTTCTTGGTCATGTGACAGTACACTTTGGATTGTAAAGGCAATCCTTGGCACGATGGAAGGTACTATCACACATGACACAGTCTACTTTCTTCCTTTTGAAGTCTTCCTTTGAGAACAAGGTTAAACTTGATCACTTTCCTTCCCGATCATCATATTTGCACATGATGTGCCAATTGTGTTAGGGTGAGAACTACCTTTGGAGCTCGATGGTTCAGGTTGTGTAGAAGTGATACACAAGTGATCAACCTTCTTCACGTTGCTAGGATAATTTGGACAAGAACTAGAATCCCTGGTACTATAGTTCAAGTTTGAGTGTTCATCCTTAACCACCTCAAAGCCTGTAGAGATAAAATTTTGTTTTCTGCATAGAATTAAAGGTGGCCTTGACTTTTCTGATCAGTTTCTTCCTTTTAGACTTAGCCATCCTAACTCATTTTCTCTCTTCAGAAGAATAATGACCCTTTATAGGATGCTCTTCTTCACTCTTCCCAGAGTCATCCTTCACTATCTCCACTTCATCCTCTTCATCTATGGGGTGTAACGCCTGAATATTTTTATAGACCGAAAGAAAGAATAAAAGTGAAGAAAAAGAAAGAAATGTAATAGGACGCAAGTAAAGTGGTCAAATGTATAAAAATAACAAAATATATTAATATATTTTGTACAAAAGGTAGGGAAGGCTGCCCATACAATCTGCACATTTTTTCCAACAGTTCTAGAGAGAGAAAGAGTAGAAGAGTTTGGATATTTGAAGAATTAGAAGAACATCGAATTAAAGGTAAGAATTCTTGGTTTTGTGATGTTCTTAACCAGCCTATGCCTCGGTTGTGCTTGTTTATCTGTTTGGTTGTGTGTTTCGTGGCTTTCTTGGCGGTTGGACTCAATTTCCAATCGGGTTTGAAGGAAGTCATACCTAAAGGCTACAAAGGTGAGTTCTATAACCCCTTTTTTACTTGTTTTAAACTGATTTGGAGCTAGAAATGCATGTAGCTCCATTTTTATAAAAATGGGTTTACACCTGTATGTATTTGTGTAAATGTGTTTGTAGGTGGGGTTTGATTTGGGTAGTAATATGGTTATGATTATGTTATGAATGTGTTTCTATAGCTTGGAATGCTAGTGTTAAGCTCAGAACATGTTAGATGATGGATTGGGGATTGAAATATGTTTTTTAGTGTAAGTTAGCTACCCATGTGCCTAAATAGTGGCCCATGCGCCTAAATAGTGGCTCATATGCCCAACAGATGAAATTTCCTAAGTGTTACCCATACGCCTCAAACCCCATGCACCCAAATAGTTCCCATGTGCCCAAAGCAGAGGTGTCCCAATAGTGTCCATGCGCCTAGGATTAGGCTGAATTCGACTAAGTGTTCAAAAGCATAGAAAGCCCTTACACCTAAGAACTCGTGTGCCTGCATATTGCCCACGTGCCTAGGAAGCTTCCTGAAAGTGACTAAGTGATTTCCATGAGCCTGTATAGTTCCCATGAGCCTAAAACTTTCCCATGTGCCTAAGTGTTTCCATGAGCATAAAAGGCCATGCGCTTGCATAGTGCCCATGCGCCTAAGGTTGTTAGTTCAACAGTGTGCGGGTTAGATATCCCAGAAGGATGCACACCGGGGTCTAATCTTTGTGATTGACCATTTGTGCGGAGCCCTTATTGCTTATCTCAGTATTCTGGTCTGGCCACCGGGTGCAATGTATGGTGGTCTATTATAGACTTTGGCCTCCTACCCGCTTTATACATGATGGTGGGGTATAGCACAAGGCATTGGTACACGTGAATTTACTTCGGAAATGTGGCCAGTACCCTCTTTATTCATGACACTAGGGTAAAGTTCATGGTATTAGTATGGAATGTAAAGAAGTAATGATGAATGTAGGTAATGAACGGTAATAGTGTTGGGGTTTGTTAGAACAAGATACATAGTTTAACCATTTAAAGTTTGTAAAAACGCAGCGGAAACTAGCTTTATAACATAGTTAATGAACTGAAAATTTCGGGTTTAATCTAGATATTATAAAGTTACAAACAAACCCAAGAACAAAGGACCTTTTATATGTGAATAAAACTAGCTATGTAAACACAAAACTAACATTATGGACAGCCATAAAGAGGCTGCCATAAACTACCTTTTAGCAGCAAAATGTCGAAATGGATGAGGATGATTTGGACCAAGAAAGAATGAACAAGGCACCAAAGAAGGTCCTCTCAAGATTGCATACCCCAAGCTCTATGACAAACACCTTATTGCTAGGATTTGAGCACCAAAAACCCGAAAGAAAAGGCTGCTGGGAACCTTTCAGCCGTGAATCACTTCAACAAGAGGAGAAAATCCTTTTTCTTTCTTATGGTTTTGCATGTGAGAGATAGAAGAAGATGGAGTGAATGAATTGTAAAATGTGTTGTTCCAAAGCTACAAGTAAAAACCAAAAAGGGGGCACACACCAAAGGGGTGGCCGAATCCCTTTTCACTTTGGGTTTTCCCCCCCAAAACTTAAAACATTATTTTAACACATTAACATGTCACTAATATGAGTTATACATATAATTAACCTTTTTAATTGTTTAACTCACACACACTTCATTATTATTTGATGTTATTTAAGTATCTTAAGTAACATTACAAACAATATCTATAAACAAAATATCCATATAAATTGTTCAATCTCATATGCAACTTATTTAGAAAACCCATTTTCTAAATTGGTGTATTTATATAATTGTATGATCATATCATCAATTAAATATTATTTGGTGTTTGCTAAGCTTGTTATTGGGTATGACCCGACTTGGATCATAACGTACTAACCACATCAATGTTCTATGTGTATTGGGCATAAAGAATTCAACAATCTCCCACTTGCACAATATTCATAGAAGATTGATGCAAGCAGTAAATACCGCAAAAAAACACGCATGACTTAAAGCCATTCAATAACATCATCCCCTTCAAGTATCCAACTTGAAATGATTTAGGTGAATCAATCATTTATCCTTTTGTTAGAGATGTCATGTTAAATCCAAGGACATAGAATGATCACTCCTTGTTGATTTAACTTAATCAGGCCTTAGACATCTTGCTCTCAACGAATAAGAGGAACAAATTCCAACTTGAATACATACGTTTCTCACAAACACTTCGTGTCACGCTTGAACATAGCCTTACGTACTGTCCATTATTTCAGGGCGGTGAAGAACTAGCTCAATGTATAACACTTGGTGAATATCAAAACCCAATATGTATCTCAGGTCTGAGGATACCAAATGATATTCGCCTATACTCAAATTTACTTATGATCAATCTAGAAGATTCCATGTAGTAAAATTTAAGATGCTAGTTAGTCAAATATTTGTATCCCAAAAATATCTATGAACTTTGGCAGCAACCAATTCCTCTATATTCATTCCTTATGAGTATCCACCAATCCAAATTGATAATAATCTTACCCTCATATTTGTTCCCACAAGTATGAACGATTACGGACATTTAGAGTAAACAATTTACCCATGGATTAAACATGCTAAATTGGAACATTTATTGAAATATTATACCCAAATAGTTTTATTCAAGTAGTAAGGGAGTTCCAAATATCCAAATATGAAATCGAAGATCAAATCTAATCACTAGAAAATCGAAGTCCCATGGCACAGGTATGACCATCATGCTTTGCCTTTTCTAGGAGCTTCGTAAGAGGATCTGCAATATTTTGATGTGTGTGAACTTTGCAAATACATATCTTTCCTTTCTCAACTTCATCTCGTATGTAGTTGAATCTCCGCTCAATGTGCCTAGTCTTTTGATGAGCACGAGGTTCCTTGATTTGAGCAATCGAACCCTTGTTATCACAAAAGATCTCTAGGGGGTCCTGAATGGAAGGGACAACCCCTAGATCGGCAATGAATTTCTTCAACCATGCAGCTTCTTGAGCTGCCAATGAGGCGGCGACGTATTCATATTCTATAGTTGATAAAGCCACCACATCTTGTTTAGAGCTCTTCCAAGAGACAGCTCCTCCATTGAGAATGAAAATGTATCCAGATTGTGATGGTCAATCATCATGATCGGTTTGGAAACTCGCATCTGTGTAACCTTCTACAACGAGTTCCTCATCACCACATCCATAGATTAGAAACATATCTTTAGTCCTCCTTAGGTACTTAAGTATGTTCTTAATAACCATCCAATGAATGCTTCTAGGATTTTGCTGGTAATGGCTTGTCATGCTTAAGGCGCATGAAACGTCCGGCCGAGTGCATATCATTGCATACATGATGGACCAATAGCAGATGCGTATGGGATTGCCTTCATTTTATCTTGATCATCCTTTGAGCTTGGACATTGAGTCGTGCTCAATACTGTTCCTCTTTGAATAAGTACCGTACCTTTCTTAGAGTTCTCCATCTTGAACCTTTTCAAGATCTTATCAAGGTATGCACTTTGATTTACACCAATCAACCACCTTGATCTATCCCTATAGATCTTATCCTTAGAATATAGGCGGCCTCACTAAGATCCTTGATGGAAAAACAACTTCCAAGCCAAGTTTTTACACCTTCCAAGGTTGGAATGTCATTTCCAAATAGTAGTATGTCATCAACATACAATACTAGGAAAGTGATGATGCTCCCACTAGCTTTCTTATATACACAAGCTTTATCAGCGTTCTTGATGAATCCAAATTTAATTACTTTTTCATCAAAATGGTGATTCCAACTTCTCGATGCTTGTTTCAATCCATAGATTGATTTTTTAACTTGCATACTTTGTTAGGCTGTTTTGGATCGACAAAACCTTGAGGCTGAACCATATAGACATCTTCCTCAAGATATCCATTTAGGAAAGCCATTTTGACATCCATTTGCCAAATCACATAATCATAATGAGTAGCTATGGCAAACAATATCCTAATAGATTTTAGCATCGCAATAGGTGAGAAAGTTTCATCATAGTCAACCCCGTGAGTTTGAGTAAAACCCTTTGCTACAAGTCTTGCTTTATAAGTATCCAAGTTTCCATGCATATTGGTTTTCTTTTTGAAACCCCACTTACTTCCAATTACTTTGGAGTTAAGAGGTGGTATAACCAGTCCCGTACTTGATTGTCATACATGGATTGCATCTCAACGTTCATGGCTTCAAGCCATTTGTCACAATCCGAATTGAACAACGCATCATGGTATGTGATTGGTTCATCAGAATCTATCACATAGCATCCATCAGTGAAAAATCCATATCTTTCAGGTGGATTACTAGTTCTACCAAATCTGCGAACATTTTCTGTGTATTGATCAACTATTTGATCACTTTCCACATCCTTATGTTGAGTGCTAGTGTTAACCAAATGTGTATCGGGTTGCTATTCTTGATCCTCTTCAAGATCCACAGTTCTACTACCAGTTCCTTCCATAAGGAACTTGGTTTCCAAGAACTCACCCTTTTTGGCAACAAACTCCTTTTGTTGTACTGGATCATAGAAATAATATCCCATAGAATCTCTTGGATATCCAATAAAGATACACTTAGTGGACAGCTTTCTAAATTGTTCGAGGTGGGAGTCTTCACGTAAGCCTCACACCCCCACACCTTCAAATATGAAAATGATGGAACCCTTCCATGCCATATTTCATAATGCCTCCTTTCCACTTTTTTGGTTGGGGCCATATTCAAAATATGGGCCGCAGAGAGCAGAGCAAAACCCCAGAATGATAGAGGTAATGAGCTTCTAGCCATCATAGATCGAACCATATCCAATAGAGTTCGATTTCTCCACTCGGACACGCCATTATGTTGTGGTGTTCCCGTGGAGATAGTTTTGAGACAATCCCACAACTTCTAAGATGGTCCCTAAAAGCATCATTCAGGTATTCACCTCCTCCATCGGTGCGGAGAATTTTAATTGACTTATTGAGTTGATTTTGTACTTCATTTTGAAAGATCTTGAACATTTCAAAAGCTTCATCTTTGTGTCTTAATAAGTACACATACCCATATCGACTATAGTCGTCAGTAAAGGTAATGAAGTATCTTTCATTGTACCTTGTCATAGGTTGAAAAGGACCACATACATCCGAATGTATGATACCTAATAAATCCTTTGCCCTTTCGGCTTTGCCACTAAAAGGTGCCTTGGTCATTTTACCTTGTAAACAAGACTCGCATACATCAAATGAATCAGATTCATTTGTTTTTAAAAGACCATTCTTTTGTAGTTTTGTATTCTTTTCTTGTTTATATGACCAAGACAGCAATGCCAAAGATAAGTGTTACTCAAATCCGATTTGAGTTTTTTGGTACTAGTTTGGTACAATAAGCTATCATTCAATGTATTTTCACGAACCAATTCATAGATACCATTGATGGGAATAGCTTTAAAGTAAAACATGTCATTCAAAGTAACATGGATTTCATTTCCAATAAATGATAATACATATCCAAAATCTTTTAATAGGGCTACGGAAATAATGTTCCTAGTCATACTAGGAGCATACAAAACATTGTACAAAATTACTTCCAAACTATTTGGAAGTTTCAAGCTGTAGTCACCATGGGCTTCAACTTGAACTATAGCCCCATTGCCCATGTAGAGGCTAACATCCCCTTTGTTGAAGTTGCTACTTCTTTTGAACCCCTACAACAAATTGCAAATGTGAGTTCCACATCTGGTATCTAATACCCATGTGTTAGAGGATTTTAAATTTAAATCAATATGGATCATGTATATACTACCTGAGGTCTGCCCGACATCCCTCTTTGCTTTCAACTCTTGGAGATGGACATGACAATTTTTGCCCAATGTCCAATCTCCCCACATTGAAGCATGGGTCATTAGAAGCAACCTTTTGCCTCTTCTCCTGTGCTTTGGGTGGCACCCTTGCCACCCCTTTCCCTTTTCCTATTACGGGTCCCTTGCCCTTTATAGCTCTTGCCTTGGTGTTGGATGAGGCCTCTTCTTGCTCCCACCTTCATTGATGGTAAGAACGGGTAAAACCCTTTTACCCATGGCCGCCTCGGCCGTTTTGAGCATAGAATGAAGCACACCAATGCTTTTGTCCTGAGCATTCATGTTGTAGTTCAACACGAATGTCTCAAACCTTTTGGTAAGGCCATTGAGGATCAAATCCGTGGCTAATTCCTTTGAGACGGGACAGTTTAGCCTTTCGAGGCGATCAATGTGACTTTCCATCTTACGAACATAAGATGAAACTGATTGGTTGTCGTCCATACGACATGCATGGAGCGCTCGAACCGTTTCAAAGAGCTCAACCCTCGTTTGCTATTGGAACGTTTCCTTGAGTTGGGTTATCATGTCATAGGCTCCGTGATTCTCATACTCCTTCCGGAGATCCGGAGTCATGCTTTCCAACATAAGGCAAGACACTTGGATAGAGTCCTTAGTGTACTTTATCCAATCGTTATAGGCCTCCTCATCATCCTCACTAGGTTGATCGGGGACAGGGTCGTCTAAAACATATGATCATTTCTCTTGCTTGAGAACGATTCTCAAGTTTCGATACCAATCGATAAAACTTGTTATGATTTAGACGTTCCTTTTGGAGAATCGCTCGTAAAGATTGGGCGGACGTGGATGAATTATCATGATTATCATAATTATTGGTGGCCATCTACAAAATTTAACAAAGATCAATTTTAGTATTTTCGATATTGTTATTTTAATAATTAATACGTTTTAAAGTCATTTTCATAATAAAATCTAGAACCCAACATTACATTTAAATAGTGGTTAGGTGACCTTTATCCCATGATTTAAATTAACAAGGTGGTCAACGATTGACGATTGCAACCATTTCCAACTTCTAGAGGTATGGGATCGACTTGAAACATCATATGTAAAGTGGCGTGTTAATGCCATCAACAACATTTGGAAACCATATCGTAGGTGATCCATTTGACATGGTTTGCAAATCAAGACACCCTACTTAGACACACGTGTGAGTTTGCAAAAATAAGCGGTTAGGTGACCTTTATCCCACGAATATGGCATTCTCACCTCAAATCACAAGTTCCCACAAAATGGTTAGGTGACCTTTATCCCATTAAGAGTTCCCGAGTGATTCAAGTGTTTTGTAATAGGACGGTGTTGATCTTATTTTGTAAAAAAAAATAGAGAGATTATAATACAAGTTTAGAAAACATTATGTATACATATTTGTATTTTTCAAAAACAAGATACCCTATGGTACATTGATTAAAACCCCTTTTAATCTTTGAAATCATTAAACAATTTTAATAACCTTTTATTATCTTTTAATGATTAATGCCCATTTAGATAGTTTGTTATGATCATGGAAAGGATTGTTAAGCAAACATCATATATAAGTAATCAACCACAATACCATAACCAAACAACCAAGAATTAACAAATATTAGTGCCTAACCATAGCATCTAAAGTGGCGACACTTGTTTGCCATCACAAGTGTGGTCCATAGGACATTCCTAAGGGACAAAACATAACACAAAAGGCTTCCATGAACCTCCCACTTGAAACCACATCCAAATGCTCCATGTTTCTTGTGTCTTTCCTTTGTGCTTCTGACGCGTACATCTTCATATTACAAGATATTATATCCTAATACAAGATTTCTAGTAAAATGAAAAGTACCTAATCTATTTATTACAGCCCAATAATAAATAAATTACACTTTAAACCAAGCACAAATAAAAGATTATACAACCCAATTGAATGAATAAATACAACCATTACAAACATCCAAATAACACAAGGTCAAGGGCTAGGTTATGCACCATAACGAACAATGATCATATCATCCAAACCAACAATGAACCCCACCTAAAACCCACGAATTTCAGCCAACATAAACAGAAATTTCGGGTTTTATCTTGTCCAAACAAATAAACAATACAACATACATATCTTTCAAAGTTTAATCACAAGCATGTGTGATATAACTTTGAAAGTTTGGGGTTTCATAATACATGAATATAGCAGCCCCTAAAAGGGGTTTCAAAGTCCCATAAAAAAAATATTACAAGGACAAAACAAGCTAGCTATCCATATAACTGGCTCTAGATACCAATGTTGGGGTTTGTTAGAACAAGATACATAGTTTAACCATTTAAACTTTGTAAAAACGCAGCGGAAACTAGCTTTATAACATAGTTAATGAACTAAAAAATTCGGGTTTCATCTAGATATTATCATGTTACAAACAAACCCAAGAACAAAGGACCTTTTATATGTGAATAAAACTATCTATGTAAACACAAAACTAACATTATGGACCGCCATAAAGAGGCTACCATAAACTACCTTTCAGTAGCAAAATGTCGAAATGGATGAGGATGATTTGGACCAAGAAAGAACGACCAAGGCACCAAAAGAAGGTCCTCTCAAGCTTGCATACCCCAAGCTCTATGACAAACACCTTGTTGCTAGGATTTGAGCACCAAAAACCCGAAAGAAAAGGCTGCTGGGAACCTTTCAGCCGTGAATCACTTCAACAAGAGGAGAAAACCCTTTTTCTTTCTTGTGGTTTTGCATGTGAGAGAGAGAAGAAGATGGAGTGAATGAATTTTCAAATGTGTTGTTCCAAGACTACAAGTGAAAACCAAAAAGGGGGCACACACCAAAGGGGCGACCGAATTCCTTTTCACTTTGGGGTTCCCCCCCCCCAAAAAAAAACTTAAAAGACAATTTTAACTCATTAACAAGTCACTAATATGAGTTATACATATAATTAACCTTTTTAATTGTATAACTCGCACAAACTTCATTATTATTTGATGTTATTTAAATAACTTAAATAACATTACAAACAATATCTATAAACAAAATATCCATATAAATTGTTCAATCTCATATGCAACTTATTTAGAAAACCCATTTTCTAAATTGTTGTATTTATTTAATTGTATGATCATATCATCAATTAAATATTATTTAGTGTTTGCTAAGCTTGTTATTGGGTATGACTCAACTTGGATCATAACGTACTAACGACATCAATGTTCTATGTGTGTCGATCATATGTGTATTTGAAATGGTTTAAGTAAATTCCGATGCAATGTTTTTACAAATGTTAAAATTATATTAATGCTTTTGTGTGATGATTGATAAGATGTGAGTGTCTTGGGGCCTTACAAGTTGGTATCAAAGCCAAAGTTTAAGTGAAACGGGTTAAAATTTTCAAAAGAAACAAAAAATTAACTTAATATGGGACAAGGGAAGGGATGCCAGTCCGTGTAGCTGTGTTCCATGAGGTATTTTCTTATATGATAACTTGCATTATGTGCACATGTTATTTGATGTGTGTGCTTTAAGTATATTTAGATACTGATATAGTCGTGATAGGAAATGCTTAGGGCATGAAGAGTATAGTAAGTGGCTAATCACAATTGGCCATTGTAACTAGGGACTTACTATACTTCATATAAACTGAGCTATTCCCATAAATGACCATGTTAGTGTTTGAAGCTTATCGTGTGTTAGAGGATGGTTGGTGGTTGATCGTCAAAGGATTCATGTGGCGGAGATCGTGGTGCGTGCAGTATTGGACCAGGGGCCACAAGAGGAAGACCTCGAGCTAAAGAGCTGCTTCATGAAGACCCCGAGACCCCTTATCTAGAGGGTGGGGATGATATTGCTAACTTGAGAGCCTTAGTGAAGGAGGCTGTTGTAGAGGAGGTTCATCAGGTCATGCAGATGATCCAACTATCTGTGGTGACCAAAGTGATAAGGGCGGTACGAGAAGGTGAAAGGAAAAGATAAGAGAAGGTCCACCAGAGAAAGAGAGCAACCAAAGATTGAGATGATTGTCTCTACTCATGAAGAGGAAGAGGAAGAGCTTGTGACTGAGGCTGCACGAGGCTGTAACTATGACACATTTCAAAGATGCAAGCCTTCTACCTTTGATTGTAATGGCACTGTTGCTGCTGCTCATCGATGGTTGAGAGAGATAGAAATTGTTCTTGATATCAACGAGTGTCGAAAAGACCAGAAGGTGAAGTTTGCCACACATTCATTCATGGACTTAGATTTGTGTTGGTTGGACAATATTGTCCAAGCTCAGGGTAGCAGGGCTATTGGGGGAATGAAGGGGTAGAGCTGAAGAAGTTGGTGATTGAGGAGTTTTGTCCATATTGAGAGATGGATAAGGTTGTAACGGAGTTCCTGCAGCTAGAGGTGGGGACAACGACACACCAGCAGTACAACACCAAGTTCAACGAAATGGCACGGCTAGTGTTGGATCAGGTGACTCCTCTGTCACAAAAGATCAAGAGGGATATTCAAGGCTTGACGGTAGACCTTCCAGGCACCTGATTGCCGCCCGACCAAGTACGTTTAGGTTAGCAGTCGATTTGGTAGGGAGGTTATATGATGAGTGTAAGGCCGTGGTGGATGAGGTGAGTAAGAAAGGTGGTGGTGTCGGGAACTAGAATATGAAGAGGTTTGGTCGGGGTGGTGCCCCGACAAGCAACAAGAGTGGACGGCTGGGTGACCATCATGTGGTCACATCTGCTGCGGGTTCAAAGAGGTTTGGAAAATGTGCAAAGGAGCATATCAGAGAATGTAAGATGGGATCTAATTTATGCTTCAAGTGTGGGAGAACGGGGCATATAGCAAAGGATTGTCGTGCGGCCACATATTTTAACTATTGTGGAGAGTGTCACATGTGCAGGGACTGCAAGAAGCTGAGGGTTGAAAGTTTCGGAGTAGGGAAGAAGGCAACCAGGACTGAGGGACAAAGGGCAAGTGCCAGAGCATTCACAATGATGCCTGAGGGGGATAAGACTGACCCCGATGTTGTGTGAGGTATGTTTTTAGTAAACCAAACTCTAGTTTCTATGTTATTTGATTCTGGTACTAGTACAAGTTTTATTTCTGCTGCTTTCTGTGCTAAATTACCCGTTAGTCAGTAGGATTATAGATAAGCCCTTCAATGTAGAAACTGCCATTGGTAAGTCTACTAGGATTTTTGAGATGATAGAAGCTTCCAACATGGAATTAGAAGGTCATAAGTTTCCTGTTAGACCATTCGTGATGACATTAGTCGGGTTAGATGTAGTCCTAGGAATGGATTGGTTGGTGGACTACTGACTGGGTTTGAGTAAGAGTGATATTCTTACTGAGAATCGAATATGATAATCATTCAACGATTGAGTGGCGGAAACAAACAATTAGAGAACATTCAAGTAAGAAAATTACTCATAAATGTTCTTTGTATTGATGTATGAAAGTTGATAAGTTACAGAGAATAATTACAACAAAAATTCTCTATCTAACAACCGTGACCTTAGTACGAGGTTAACTATTCTATTTAGATACAAGACAAGATGCCTTTACAAAATGACTAAACTACCCCTGACATATTACATCAGAAAGTAGTCTAAGTCTTGATCCGCATCTCTGCTTGTTCATCCGCATTGACAAATGCGGATGAGATAATCTTGATCAGCATTTCTACTTGATCATCAACATTAATAAGTTGGTCATCCGTATTGGTTAATGCGGATGAACAAATACTTGTGCGCATTTGGTTGGTCATCCGCATTTGTCAATGCAGATGATCAAAGTCTTGTCCGCGTCTTCTTTTGTTCTTCTGCATTAATCAATGCAGAAGACTAACTTGTTCTTCAGTATAAGAATTGTCTTCCGCATTAGTTAATGCGGAAGAGTAAACACCTGTCTGCATTAGATTTTTGTCTTCCGCATTGACTAATACGGAAGATAACACTTGTTATTTTTCTTGCATATCTTCATCCGAATTGCATCTTGGACTTATGGGATTTCAGATGAACAATTATCAATTCACCCATTGAGTTGGCATGTATGATCCTTTCAGGGTGCAACAATACTCCCCTAAGGATATACAGCCTAGTTTTCCTCAATGTTTAGGAGGTGATTGATGTTGTGAAGATTCAGTTAGGTCTTCAGAAGGTAGTATGAAGCTGCTTTGCTGGGATCCTGATGATCCTCCTCATCAAAAGATGATTTGGATGCACTTGTTGATCCTTCTGGTTGAGCAAGGTAATCAAGTGATGATGGTAAAGGTTGGTAAGGAGGAATAGGTGATTGGTGTGATGATATTGGAGATTGATGATGTGGTGATATAGGTTGAGTGGTCATTGGTGGTGTTGTTGTGGTGATGGAAGTGATGATCGTTGAGGTAATGTTTGAAGAGATGGTTGTGTAGAAGGTTGTGGTATTTGTTGTGGGGATGGCATTGGTGATGGTATTGGTGATGGTATTGGTGATGCTATTGGTGATGGTATGGTGATGGTATTGGTGGTGGTATTGGTGATGGTTGTGGTGATGGTATTGGGGATGGTGGTGGAGTTGGTTGAGCTATTCGTTATGGAGGTGGTTGTGCTTGACCTGCTTGGTGTATTTGTTGAATTATCCAAGGAAGAAGGGGTGAAGAGGCACCACTGTAGAAGTTCCTTGGGTCCTTCTTCTTGATGTACTTATAGGATCTTGCATCATAATGAGGAATCTTAAGTACAGGTCCTCCATTAACCATGTCATGAAATGATTCATTGATTAGACATTGAATGAATCTGGGGTACATTAGAAACTTGTATCTCAACCCTTCTTGAATGTTGGAGATTAGGCCATTGAATACATATGCAGACATGTTAAATCTTCTGTTGGTGCAGAGAGGACCATTTGGACACTGGAGGATGTTGGGATGACCACTTACCGTTAGTTGAGTTCTCATATAACAACAGTTATCATGCCAGCATTGGTATGCCCCCTTATGAGATGCTATACGGTAGGAGATGCCTAACACCCGTGTGTTGGGGTGATATTGGTCAGAAAGAATCAGGAAGCGTTGAGGTAATCGAGGCTACGACTGAGAAGTTTGAAAAGATCAAAGCCTTCATGAAGGCAGCCAAAGATAGACAGAAATTGTATGCCGATAAACGACGTACACCGATTGAGTTTCAGGTGGGCGACTGTGTTATGTTGAAGGTCTCACCTTGGAAGGGTATCATTCGGTTTAGAAATCGGGGCAAGTTGAGCCCAAGATACATTGGGCCTTTACGAATCATTGCTTGAGTAGGAGAGGTGGCCTATAGGTTGGAGTTACCGGATGAGTTAAGTGAAATTCACCGAACATTCCATGTATCTCATTTTAGGAAATGTTTAGCAG
Organism: Flaveria trinervia; assembly: GCA_025506515.1. Lineage (NCBI taxonomy): Eukaryota > Viridiplantae > Streptophyta > Magnoliopsida > Asterales > Asteraceae > Flaveria > Flaveria trinervia. The sequence continues at coordinate 42,925,443 of CM046456.1, forward strand.
ATGAAGATATCATTGTACCACTAGAGGATATCAAAGTAGATGAATGGCTCAATTATGTGTAGCAACTGGTGGTGATCATCGACTGTAAAGAGAAGATATTTAGGAATAAAGTGGTCCCACTTGTGCGTGTACAGTGGAATCACAGAAAGGGATCTGAGTCTACGTGGGAGACTGAAGAAGAGATGAGGCAGTATTACCCACGATTTTTTGACGAATAACAGGTTTCAGGGACGAAACTAAATAAGGGGGTGGACTTGTAACACCTGGTTATTTTAGAGTCATGAAAGAAGAATAAAGTGAAGAAAAAGAAGGAAAATAAATAAGACCCAAGTCTAGGGGTTAAACTTGATGAAAACGACAAAAAGTTTAAAATTTGGTGATAAAGGTGGTATGGCCACCTAAATGGTCACACCACACCTTTTTCATTAGGATCTTGGTAGAGAGAGAGAGAGAAAAAGAGCTGATGTTGCAGCCTGAAAGGATCATACATGCCAACTCAATGGGTGAATTGATGATTGCTCAGCTGTAATCCCACAAGTCCAAGATGAAATGTGGATGAAAATCTGCAAGAAAAATAACAAGTGTTATCTTCCGCATTAGTTAATGCGGAAGACAAAACACTGATGCGGACAAGTGTTTAGTCTTCCGCATTGACTAGTGCGGAAGACATAATACTAATGCTGAACAAGTTACTCTTCCGCATTGCCTATTGCGGAAGAACAAAAAATAAGATGCGGACAAGACTTTGCTCATGCGCATTGACAAATGCGGATGGCCAACCAAATGCGCACAAGTATTTGTTCATCCGCATTAACTAATGCGGATGACCAACTTACTAATGCTGATGATCATGTAGAAATGCTGATCAAGATTAACTCCTCCGCATTTGTCAATGTGGATGAACAAGCAGAGATGCGGATCAAGACTTAGACTAGTTTCTGATGTAATAGGTCAGGGGTAGTTTAGTCATTTTGTAAAGGCATCTTGTCTGCCTATAAATAGAATAGTGAACCTCGTACTGAGGTGACGGCTGATAGATAGAGAATTTTTGTTGTAATTATTCTCTGTAACTTATCAACTTTCATATATCAATACAAACAACATTTATGAGTAAATTTCTTGCGTTGAATGTTCTTTGATTGTTCGTTTCTGCCACACAATCATTGACTTGATTATCATATTTGATTCTGAGTAAGAATATCACTCTTACTCAAACCCAGTCAATTGGTATCAGAGCTTTGGCTCTTGATTCTCTTTCAGATCTGCTCACAGACTGAATAGAACTCGATTGATCTCATAATCAAGTTGCTAGTAGTAGATATCATCATCTTTACTTAGCAAACAACAAGAATACGCCTGTCAAACAGCAAGAATACAAATTCTGAACCTCGAAAGAACTACTTGAACAAGTTGGACTCATCAAACATAATCAATCTTAAAATCAACTAAATCTGTACTTACACAAATCAACATGGATTCTAAAAGTTACTCTGAATTAGGTCATACACCTAAACCTCCCATGCTTAAACACAAATCTGAGTTTAAACAATGGAGAATATGGTTTAGAAATTATATCACAGGTGTAGATCCTGACTTTTGGATCTCAATATGTAAGGGTCAACATATTCCTGTAACTCTATCAACAGCTCAAGCTGCACTATACAAGACTGCTAGAATACCAATTGAAGACTTAACTCCAGATGAAGATGACTATAAGAAAATCAAAATTGATCTCAAACATACATAATTTTGACTCAAGCACTCAAAATGGATGTGATGAAAAGATTGGAAAAATATGGAACTGCTAAAGCTGTTTGGGATGCTCTCAAAATTATGTGTGAAGGTAGCAATGAGGTTGTTGAAATTAACAAAGACAAGTTGGTCAGTCAGTATGAAACCTTTCATCACACCAAAGGAGAATCCATATCAAAACAACTGCACAGATTTGTACAGTTGGTCAATGATTTGGAAATATGGGTGTTTCATACAACATTAAAGAACTTAACATGAAAATGCTTCAAAGTCTATCTGAAAGCTGGAAGCAAAATGTCATAATGCTGAAAAATACTCTTGATCTTGAGAGTACCACTCTAGATATTATGATACCCAAGATTGAAGCTTTGGAACTTGATGAACGAAGCAGAAATCTAAGTGGACCAAGAGTGATTGAAGCCTACAAATTCCTTTCAGAATCACATTCTGTTGAAAATGCTTTTATCACAGAGGAAGATGACTTCATCTCATCAAGAGATCAAATGAACAATACTGGGTTCATTGCATCTTCACCATTCCATCACCCTTCAACTTCAGCTCAAGCCCCAAAAGTCTCCTCTGCTCCTCAAACCTCTCCAGAAGACTTATAATCAAAAAAACAAAAGCCAACTTACGATGCCTTTGTTGCAAGTTTTGAAGCATATCTTGGGGGAAGACTCATTTCTGCCGACCTAATACAGGAAGACTTAGAAGTAATAGATCCTGATGATGTTGAAGAGATGGATCTACAATGGCAAATGGAAATGATTGCCATGAGAGCAAAGAAATTCTTCAGAAAAGGAAGAAAGCTGAGCCTGAATGAGAACACAAAACATGGATATGACAAATCCAAGGTAAAATGCTTCAACTGTGGCATGACTAGCCATTTCTCAAGAGAGTGCAATGCTCCTAAAAGAAACAACCATTCAAGGAACTCTCAAGGTCAATCATCATCACAGCCCAATTCAAGCTATCACTCAAACAATCAACAACAACAGTACCATCATTCCCATCATCAACAAACATACTAGAATCAACCACTGCTGACTAATCAAGCCCATGCAAGTACTCAGCCTTTTGCCAGTGCCCTTGTGGTCAAACAAGATGGGATATGTGACTGGAGCATGTATGCTGAGGAACTCAAGCCTCAATTCCAGAATCATGCTCTTATGGGTCACATCAATGATGGACCATCTTCAATGCCTACTGAGGTAAAAACTAGCCTTTGTAGTGAGAAATACATAAATAAATTACAAGAGTATAGAGAACACAATCATAAACTTGCACATAAATTAACGAAGAAAAGGTGAAGTCAGAAATGATGAAGAGAGAACTAAAAAGTTTTGAAATCAAAATCGAATCTCTCATTTCTGACATAGAAAAATTGCATGGTGAGAAATACAATCTTGCAGCTGAAAATGAGCTACTTACTGAAAAGTTAGCTCAAGCTAAAGCTCAACAATCTATGACTGAAGTGAAACTTGAAAAGTTTCAAATGTTTTTAGTCAAGCTGCAAGATATGTTGGATTCACAAAAGGATCCAAAGGACATGTCAGGGATTGGGTATAATTCATGTACTCCACCATACAATGATAATTACACTATCATGCCTGACTCTGTCTCACTCTCTGAATCAATCGAACCTAAAAATATGGAACCTAAATTAGTAGTGAAATAAGTGACAAATCCTCAAAACAAACGTGATGTTTATTTTGAAACCAATGAGGATAAAATCAAGTTAGGATACCCAATCAAAATCAAAGACTGCTCAGACAAGACAGTGAATGTTATGAAACCATCAAGCCCTATAAAAGCAATTGTGCCTTTCATAAAATTCATACCATATGTTTTACAAGGAAAAAGAAATAAGTCAAAATAGTGAAACCACTACTAAGAGTAGTTCTAATAATGAGATTGTATCTCCACAAAATTCAAGCAAATCAGAACAGGTTTCACTGAAAAAGAAACAAACTGTAAAAACTGAGGTCAACACATAAAAATTCATCAGACCCTTAGTGATCAAGGTTAAGGCAGGGAGTTGGGTTTGATATCTGTAACAAAGAACATCTTGACTAGTTTAAGAAAGAGGTGAGAACTAGGTTGAAGAAAGAGAAACAACCTAAACAACTGAACAAAAGTAGTGTTGTGAAACAATCTACTAAAAGGGCTGATTCTGATTCAACACCAAAAGAAAAGAAAGTGACTCATCAAAAGAAAGGTTTAGTTGAGTCACACAAAGAAAAATCTTATTCAAGAAACAAACAAATGTATTGTGATATTCATGACATGTTCAATCACAAGACAAATAAATGCTTCTTCAATCAATATTGTTCTATCTGTAATATGAACAATCACTCCAAAAATTGCTATTTCAACAAGTATTGTCTAAACTGTGACATGAACAATCACAAACATCTGATTGTTACTTTAATCAGAAGGGGTTGAGAACTCCACAACACAAGCCCATCTCAATAACATCTACTATAATCATTCTGTCAGACCTCATCTTCATAATACTCAATCTAGGAGATCTAGATCAGCAAATGACAGAAATAACCTGAAGGATTTGAGGAAGGGTCAAAGAAATCATCTCACAATGAAACACAAACTTGACATTCCTAAGCAAAAACCAACTTTTGTAACGAAACTCGGGCTAAACTTTTACAAAGAAAGAGGGACCAATGATTTCATTATTCATCTAAATCCTTAGTAGATGTTGATGAGATGACTCGACCAATTCATTACCAAGAGTCTCCGAGATCACCTCCATCTAAATCACTATTCAGACGGAAATACCAGGAGGTGACTATCATGAAAAGGAACGGGAAACCCAAGACCATCATTGCTTGGGTTCCTTATTCTAATTAGTTCTTTTTGTTTGTGGGTTCATCCACACAGGTCTAATAGCCTATGGTACTTACACAGTGGATGCTCCCGACACATGATTGGAGATCGTTCCCTCCTTCATGATTTCAAGTACATACAAGGAACTACTATGGCATTCGGTGGAGATTCAGAAGGTGGTAGGATTACATGAGAAGGATCTGTGACAATCGGGATGCTAAGCTTTGACAGAGTGAATTATTGTGAACAACTGAATTTCAATCTGCTAAGCGTGTCTCAGATCTGCGATAAAAAATATTCAACTCACTTTACAGACACTCACTGCTACATTCTGAAACCTGGATTTCAAATTCCTAAAGAATGGGTTGTCTTAAAGACTCTGAGGAAGAATAATACATATGTCTTAAACCTGTGTTTTGCATCACCTAAGGAAGAAACATGTCTTTTGTCTAAAGCATCATTTGATGAGTCATAACTTTGGCATAGACGTTTGGGGCACACTAACTTTAAAAATATGAATAAGTTAGTCAAAGGAAACCATGTAATTGGTCTTCCTTAAAAAGAATTCAATTTTTTTGTTTAATGTTTGGCGTGCCTCAAAGGAAAAAAACACAAATCGTCTCACATAACCAAGTTGGTGAACACTAAGAATACTCGATTGAAGTTACTTCACATGGATCTTTTTGGACCAACTCATGTAATAATAAGAAGTGATAATGGTATAGAGTTCAAAAATGAAAATATGAGTTCCTTTTACGCAACCAAAGGCATTGCTCATCAATTCAGTGCAGCTAGAACTCCTCAACAAAATGGGGTAGTTGAAAGGCGAAATAGAACACTGATTGAAGCAGCAAGAACGATGCTAGCCAATGCGAAACTGCCAATCACCTTTTGGGCAGAAGCAGTTAATACATCGTGCTTTGTGCAAAATCGAACTCTCATTGTTAAAAAGTAACATGACACCTTATGAACTGATCTTTCATAGGAAACCATTTATTGGATTCTTCAAATCATTTGGTTTTCCTGTCTCAATATTAAACACACGTGATCATTTGGGAAAATTTCATCTAAGTCTGATGAAGGATTTTTTGTAGGTTATTCTTCCGTCTCAAAGGCTTATAGTGTGTTCAATCCTAGACTGAACATTATCGTTCAATCTACAAATGTTCAATTCAATGAACATTCGTTTTCCAAATCTACAAATGGTCCTGATTGGTTGTTTGATATTCACAATTTTACTAAATCATTTGACCAATTTCACTTGTCTGATGCAGGAAATATACATTCAGGTGACACTTCATCAACTGTAGAAAGAAGAGATAATTATCCATTGATTCCACCTACATCTCATGAACATATGAATGAAGAAGTTCCTCTTCAAGCTGATCCCATCAGACATTTGTCACAAAACCTTAGTGTTTCTTCTGAAGAAGGTCACAGCCTGGTAGCATCTCACACATATGACTTCTCAAATGAGATCAGAAATCAAAAACAGGCTTCTCATCCAGAAGAAACTCAAGGTACATCAAATGATGCAAGCAACCTCAGTGCTGCTGAAGATGTAGCAGTTACTGAAACAGAAGTTGAAAATCTTCATAATTCAACAACAATACAAGATGAATGTGCCTCTGACCATAATGAACTGAATATCTCCAATCTTGATGTAACTATTGCTGGTGACGCAATTCCAACCACAAGAATACACAAGAATCATCCAGTTGAAACCATTATGAGTGATCTTAATGAAAGGGTGACAAGAAGCAAGTCCGGTATTGCAAACATCTGTTTGTTCTCCTGCGTTCTATGTTAAACAGTACCCAAAAACATCAAAGAGGCGCTTGAAGACAATAGTTCGATTGAAGCAATGCAGGAAGAATTGCTCCAATTCAAGAAGCAAGAAGTATGGCAGCTGGTAGATCTTCCCGAAGGACAATACCCTATCGGTACTAGATGGTTGTACAGGAACAAAACTGATGATAGAGGGATAGTCATGAGAAATAAAGCAAGACTAGTGGCACAGGGATACACTCAGGAAGAAGGAATTGACTACGACGAAGTGTTTGCTCCTGTTGCCAGACTAGAATCAATCAAAATCATTCTTGCATATTCTGCGTCCATGAAATTTACTGTTTATCAAATGGATGTAAAGTGTGCCTTCTTGTATGGAAAGATTGTTGAAAAGTCTATGTGAGTCAACCACCTGGCTTTGAAGATCTAGATTTCCCTCACAGAGTTTACAAGCTTGGCAAAGCTCTGTATGGTCTTCATCAAGCACCAAGAAAGTGGTATGAGACTCTATCATCCTTTCTTCTTGAACATGGGTATGAAAGAGGAAAGATTGATCAAACTCTCTTCAGAAGAATAAAAGGAAAGACATGCTGTTAGTAAAGATCTATGTGGATGACATTATATTTGGCTCGACAAACAAGCAACTCTACAAAGAATTTGAAGATCTTATGCATTGAAAGTTCCAAATGAGTGCTATGGGGGAACTCACATTCTTTCTAGGGGTGCAAGTCCAGCAAACAACAGATGGAATCTTCATCAATCAATCAAAATATGTAGAAACCATGTTGAAGAAATTCCACTTTGCTGACTGTCAGTCTATGAGAACTCCAGTGGATACTAATGTGAAGATTAGACCTGACCCTGAAGGCAAATCAATGGATCAGACTCACTATCGATCAATGATAGGTTCGCTTATGTATCCAACAGCCAGCAGGCCTGACATTATGTTTGGTGTTTGTGTGTGTGCTAGATATCAAGCTGATCCAAAAGAATCATATGTGAACACAGTCAAGAGGATATTCAGATATCTGAAGGGCAAACCAGCTCTTGGATTATGGTATCCGAAGGAAGGAGTATTTAATCTCTATGCCTACACAGACAGTGATTATAGAGGATGCAACTTCAACAGAAAATCCACTTCTGGCGGTTGTCAATTTCTTGGTCCCAGACTAGTATCCTAGTAATGCAAGAAGCAGACAAATGTGTTTGTGTCCACCGCAGAAGCTTAGTATATTGCTGCATCAGCGTGTTGCTCTCAAGTTCTCTGGATTCAAAACCAGATGCTTGATTATGGTTTTAACTTTTTGCATACACCAATTTCTATTGACAACACAACTGCTCTCTTTATAACTAATAATCCAGTTCAACACTCAAAAACAAAACATATTGAGATTAGATATCATTTTTGAGAGACTGCGCTGAAAAGGGTTTAATCAAATTGATTCAACTACCAACAAAAAATCAATTAGCTGATTTGTTTACCGAGGCATTTGAACCTAGTAGGTTTGAAATTCTGGTTCAATCAATTGGCATGATCAACCTTGAATAAAAACTATGAAAAACATCAAAAACAATTTAAAACGTCTGAAAACCATAAAAAGAAATCAAGTTTTATGAAGAAAAGAACTCTATGGGAAATGATATAATTACAGTCGTTATATCATTCATTGTGCTTAATTCCAAAATGTAAAAGACTGAAATGACTTTCTAGATATGTTGGTAGGCTCAACTTGGAAGAAAGGATACATGCAGTGATGAATAAAGACATATTCAATTGTGAAACACTCATCACAAAGTACAGGTATGCATTGGCTTATGTGAATGCGTGTGTGTGTAGTAGCCTAAACACACCAGGTAATGATACTTTATAAATTTCATTCACCACATCATGTTTTATCTTTCTTTTGCTGAGTAATGACCTGATGAAACTTGCACATAGTGCAGATGTCATGATCCAAAAGATTCCCAATGTCGAACACATCCAAAAATTGGATGAATCAACAAAGTAATACATTCCAAGTGAATGAACAAAAGAATCCTATCATGGATCACCTTCCAAAGTGAAGTGAAAAAGAATCCTAATGTGGATCAACATGGAAAAGGATCAAATTAAAAGAATCCCAATGAGGATCGGTGAAAATGAGATTTCATGACTTAAGTAACATGGTAAGAGAAGTTGTGAAAAAGTTCTACCATGCATTGTATAAGGAGGGTTGATCATTTCATGCTTATGTGTGTGAGGTACACATTGAATAATAAATCAACCAAAACATGATAAAAGTCATTTGCATCAAATTATCAACCAATTATGAGTTTAAGAGGACAAACATACCTTCAATCTTCAAGTTCATAATCATGTCCATTTAATCATAAAGGATGCACATGTGTAATGTAAGATTGATATGATCCCAACAAAGATATTTTTCTCTTCATTATTAATATAAATCAAAATAATATTGAAAACTTTAAATCTTTAAAGTTTCTATCCAAATATGGACATAAACTTTAGGGGGAGTAATTTGAATGGTTTGAATAAGTCTAAATTTTTGTTTATTAACTTAATTTTGAAAAACAAAACAAAAAGAGTTTTAGTTGGTGTTGTTGCAATAAGCTTTACTATTATATCTCAGCTTATGCAGATTCTTAGAAGCATGATAAGCCTAAGATCTGTCAAAATTGGGAAACCTGTATTAGTTGTGACATACAAGTCAATCCAAGCAAAATTGACAACTTCAACAACCAACTTCATAAGCAAAATCAATCAAGGACACCATCTTAATAAGATGAATAATCAATTCAAACACATTAACTCTTGATTAAGTTCAAAAGTTAATGTAGGTAAGTGCATTAGTTAATGCGGGTGAAGGTAACCCCTGCATGTAACTAATGCGGGTAACAATATTTTTGGAGTGCAACTAATGCGGACAATGATTTTACTCTACCGCATTAGTGTGTGAAGTGAAGGTGAAATTTACTCTACCGCATTTGATACAGTTAACAAATGCATATGAACAAGTTTCTATCGCATTTGCTACAGTGCTGTGTTGACTTCTCAACCGCATTTGATGTAGTTGCAGAAATGTTGATCGACTTTTTTCTATCGCATTTGCTACTGTATACAAATACGGATATGGTAAAACAAGCAACTCAACCGCATTACAATGTTGTTCTTTCGCATTTACTACGACACAAATACGCACTGCCAAAAAGTTTAGTTTAACTTCCGTATTTGCAACAGTACACAAATGCCGTTGGAATAAAAATTAAGAAACAAAACTTCCGTATTTGTAATAGTAGGGTAATGCGGAAAGTCAGTCAAAAATTAAACCTTCTGCATTAGCTGCAGTCACAAATGTGGATGACCAAAAGTAGTCAAATGCAGACTATCAATGTCAAAAGTTTGTCTTCCGCATTTGCTACAGTCAACAAATGCGGATGACCAAAATCAAACAAATTAACCTTCAACATTTGCTACAGTGTTGACTGTATCTGCTTGTAATCTTATAAAATTTTTCAAATTGTGTTATTTGACTATTTAAAGGAATTCAAATGGGTCATTTAATGCTTTTCAAATTTGAGAGAGTTTATAGTGAGACGAGCGCAAACCTACAGTACACCACCATCAATCATCATCATCTTCATAAACATTCAAAGATTTTGTTGTGTTTCTTCTTAAAACATTATTGTCATCGATTCAGAACCACAGTTATTTCAAAGATAAGGTATAACTTCAACAGATTTTGAAACCAAGACATAAGTCTCAGACTGGTAGCCTAAATCGAACAATGAACCAGAAAATATTGAAGAACACCAAAATCAAACTCATTAACATGATGCAATAGACATTTTCGATCTTAATAAACATATAAATTGATAGGAATTCAACTGATATTGAAAACCTTGATAATGATGTTTACTACGAAAAACAGAGCAAAGTGAAAAAGAAAAATGTGTAACAAATCAAAGTCACATTAACAAATCAAATCAAAGTTGAAGTCAAAATTGTTAACTAACACACTTGTCTCGTGTGCAGCTTACATGGCAAATCTTATGTGGAGCAAGCTCCATAACGTCATCGGTTATCTAAACCCTGATGTGCCTAAAGCCGAAGATCTTAGAGATATGATAAGATTCTTATATACCACAAGGGTAGTATATGCCATAACAGTAAGACCAACAATCTACGAGAATCCTATCAGGTCATTCTGGGAATCAACTAAAGTAGTTGAAGATAATGGAGTGAAAACTCTATATGGGAGAATCAACAATGAACTCACTCTGAGGATCACAAAAGAGTCTATTAGAAGATGTCTGCAATTCAATGATAATGCTGATGATCCTCTTGAATTGGATGATGAGGAAATAACCACATTTTTTTCTAAAATTGGTTATGAAGGGAGTTATGAAGCAAAACAAATAGTCAAAGCATTAGTGGATCTGCCTTGGAGATTCCTAATTCATATGTTCCACCATTGTCTGTCTAAAAGGATAATAGGATAGAATGATATTCCAGTCCTCATATCTTCTGCAATTTGTGCTCTCTGCACCAACAGACGGTTCAATATGTCTGCATATGTATTCAATGGCATAATCTCCAACATTCAAGAAGGGTTGAGATACATGTTTCTAATGTACCCCAGATTCATTCAATGTCTAATCAATGAATCATTTCATGACATTGTTAATGAAGGACCTGTGCTTAGCATTCCTCATTATGATGCAAGATCCTATAAGTACATTAAGAAGAAGGACCCAAGGAACTTTTATAGTGGTGCCCCTTCACCCTTTTTCCTTGGATGTTTCAATAAATACATCAAGCAGGTCAAGCTCAACCACCTCCACAACCAATAGCATAACCACCTCCACAACCAATTGCTCAACCAACTCCACAACCATCACCAATACCATCTCCAATACAATCTCCAATACCATCACCAGTACCATCACCAATGCCATTACTACAACAAATACCTCAACCTTCTCCACAACCATCTCTACAAACATTACCTCAACCATCATCACTTTCAACTCCACAACCAACACCACCAATAACCACTCAACCTACACCTATATCACCACATCATCAATCTTCAATATCACCACACCAATCACCTATTTCTCCTTACCAACCTTTACCGTCATCCCATGATCACCCTGATGAAATAGAATGATCAACAAGTGCATCTAAATCATCCAAATCATCTTCTGATAAGGAGGATCATCATGATCAAACCAAAGTTGTGAAAGAACCTTCTGAGCCTGCTGCCTCAGAGAGCTATGTTCAATCTAACATGAACAGGCCTGATGAAAAGGATGAATTCATCTCTTAGCTGTTACTCAAAGTAGAAAGGATGGAAAGAACCTTAAATAGTAGAGCTGGAATCATCAATGACAGAATCCTAGGACTAGATGAGAAAGAATGTGAACTGAAAGAACTTAAAGAGAAATATGCAGCTGAAAGAAAAGAACAAGACAAGGAGATTGAGAACTTAGAAGCTGCACTAAAACATTCAAGAGAAGAAGTGAGTGGACATGTAGATACTCCTTAAATACAAATGATTGCAATGGAGGAACAAGAAAACATCATAGAAGAACAAGCTGATATCATCTGAAAACTTGAAAAGGAAATTGAGAGCCAGAACAAAAGAATATCCAAGCTTGAAATGATGATAAAAAGAACTTAAGTGAATGATGATGATGATGAGAAAGAAAAACAAGAAAAGACTGATGATGATGACAACAAATCAACACATGACAATGAAGAACAAGGAGGTGATGAAAGTCAAACTGAGATTAAAGATCAGAGTCTAGACATGGTAGTGTATTCTGGAAACACTGGTATTCAGACTCTGAACAAGGTGAATTTGAAGAGCTCTTCAGTGCATTGGATAGTTTTGCATCTGAACAATTAGCATTGATGATGATTTCTGGGAATTCATAAACAATCAAAGAACTGAGGCAGAGCCTGTTATCTTTATTCCCAAATCACACTTGGAAAAAGAATTAACTCTGCACATTGTCCGTGCTATCTTTTTAACTGAAGAACAAAAGGAAGAACTCAAAGAAAGATATGAAAAGGAAAAGAAAGAAGAAACTAAAACTGAATAGAAAGAAAAAGAGAAAAGTAAAATGAAGGATCAAGAGCCAAGTGCACCTGAAAATGTCCCTGAACCAGAAGAACAACCTGAAACCTCTACCCCTCAACTTCAAATTTACTCACGAAAGAGGAAGTATTTAGCTGAAAAAGCCAATGGTAAGAGACCAATAATAGAAGAAGAACCAACAAAGAAACAAAAAGATGACCCAAGAAGTTTAGCAGCAATTGCTGAATTTTTGGAAGAACATGAGCAGGCAGAAGCTCAGTGGAAAAAATTGGCTGGAGCAACTGATTTGGAAGAAGGAGAAATTGCTGGTGGAGATGAAGTAGAAAAGAATGTTCTCATGGACAGTCCTATAAAAGCAGAACAGGCAGTGAAAAACATGGTAACAAAGGCACAAACTGATGACTTGATGATTAAGGCCATGTTTTTTATCAATCAAGGCTATGATCCTGAAGAAGTGTTTGGAATGACTTATGAGAGAATGAACGAGGAGGAAAAGAAAGTAAAATTTTTGCTTGATCCAACAATAGACATAAAATATGAGAAAACAATGACAAAGGATACTCCAAAACATAAAGACTCTTCTTTGAAGAAATCTACAGTATGAAATACCACTTCCAAGAAGGGGTCCCCTACACAAACTGTCATAAATGAAGAAATTATTCTCATCCCATGAATCATTATTTCCTGATCATTATAATATGTCTGATAAGAAAATGAAGGAATATCTCTCAAGTCAGGTATTTACAAGAAAAAGGATTGCCAACATGAAGACAAATTCTTTAAGGGCTGCAACTCTTCAATTGATCAATTGAAAGAAAGAAAAACTCACGAAATTGGAAGAAGAATTGACAAGGACCAAACCCAGAAGCAGAGTGTCAGCTGAAGACATGTTGCTGAACCAAAAAAGGCAAGAACTACTTGGCAAGAACTACTTGCCCCAGTGCTCCACAATTACGTGAATGGTTTGCAGAACCATCTCAGTTGAAACTTCAAGAAGGACTGACTACTGCAGAACTGATCAGAGGGGTGTCTACTCCCAAGGGCAAGGTAGAGTAAAAGATAATAGCCTGGAAGTATGATAGCACATGGAACATGTTCATGGTGAAGAGAATCTCAAGGTTGGTATAATTCTTTACAGAGTACTCAGCTCTTGTAAATGCCCTTGAGATTCATGATTTGAAAGAGTTAGCTCCACTTGAACTGATCAATCATGCAACTATGTTCAGGGGATATGAATTTGAGAACATACTTAAGATGCTCAGAAGAACAAACAACTTCAATTCGTTAAAGACAATTTGCTTGAGAAAAGATGAAACTTTTGTCAATCCCCTGGATAAGAAGAAAAAGATGGAAGCGGAGGAAATTGTATTCCCTGAGTTGAAGGTAAAGCCAACTGAGTCATTGAAGAGGAAAGTAGTATCTGGTACTCATTCCTCCACTCCCATCTCAACGTGTACTATGATGAGAAAAACCTATGAGATGGTGATAGAAGGAAGTGGGGAGGAAAAGAAGGAGCTGACATAAGACTATTAAGTGGATATGAAGTAAGATTACTTGATGAATCATACATTCACTACATTTATACAAGGCACTTTAGGGAATTAAACAACAAATTGGGTGAACAAGACATGCACTTCTTTCTGAAATGCATCAAGTTGTTGAAATTGGCCTATGATAGAATAAATATTAAAAGAGACAAAAGAAGAAGAAGAAAACACCACTGCAACTTGGAAATATTGTTAAGCTTAAAGTGGATGTGGGAGGGAGTTTATTGATTCATAGAGATGGTCTTTCCATTATCTCCATATGGGAACCTATTTCACAAAAAAAGTTACCAATGGAAGCCATCTACAACATGAGCAGAATGAAGATACATGTGCTAAGTTGAGACAGGATGTCAGAAGCAACTGATTTTGTAAACATGATCAAGGCTATCATGGATCCTACTAAAGCTACATTCATACTACCTCCTGAAGACCCAGCTGAATCATCATAACATCAATAACCTCCTAAACATAAGGGGAGTATTGTTGCACCCAGAAAAGATCATACATGCCAACTCAATGGGTGAATTGATGATTGCTCAGCTGGAATCCCACAAGTCCAAGATGAAATGCGGATGAAGAGCTGCAAGAAAAATAACAAGTGTTATCTTCCGCATTAGTTAATGTGGAAGACAAAACTCTAATGCGGACAAGTGTTTACTCTTCCGCATTGACTAATACGGAAGACAAAATACTAATGTTGAACAAGTTACTCTTCTGCATTGACTAATGCGGAAGACAAAAGAAGATGCGAATAAGGCTTTGCTCGTCTACATTGACAAATGCGGATGACCAACCAAATGCGCACAAGTATTTGTTCACCCACATTAACTAATGCGGATGACCAACATACTAATGCTGATGATCAAGTAGAAATGCTGATCAAGATTAACTCATCCACATTTGTCAATGCGGATGAACAAGCAGAGATGCGGATCAAGACTTAGACTAGTTTCTGATGTAATAGGTCAGGGGTAGTTTAGTCATTTTGTAAAGGCATCTTGTCTGCCTATAAATAGAATAGTTAACCTCGTACTGAGGTGACGGCTGATAGATAGAGAATTTTTGTTGTAATTATTATCTATAACTTATCAACATTCATATATCAATACAAACAACATTTATGAGTAATTTTCTTGCTTTGAATGTTCTTTGATTGTTTGTTTCAGCCACTCAATCATGGACTTGATTATCATTATCACTCTTACTCAAACCCAGTCAGCTGAAACTCTCGGATTCTGAAATACAAGAAGAAAGATTCAAATTCAAGGTAAGAATTCATGGTTTTATGGTGTTCTTAACTAGCCTTGCCTCGGGTTTTTGCTTATGTGTGTTTGTGTGTTTAGGTATGTTTTTAATGGGTTTCTAGGCGGTTGAACTCAATGACAGATGAGTTTGGAAGAAGCCATACTCAAGAGCTGCAAAGGTGAGTTCTAGAACCCATCTTTTACTAGTTTTTAACTGTTTTGGGGCTAGAAATGCATGAATGTATGTTTTCATTAAACTAGGTTTTCAACCCGCATGTATGAATGTGTATATGCTATGACTATGACGTGATGTTGGGCTATGTTCCTGATTGATAATGTTATGATTGTGTTTCTAAGGCTTGCAATGTAAAATCTAAGCTTAGAATATGATGGATGGTGATTGGGACTAAGATATGATGTTTAGACCTCATATGTTTATGTTTTAGAATTTGCCTAAGTATGCAGAAGTAAAGCGGATGAGTATTGGAAGTCAATGCGGATGAGCATTGGAAGTCAATGCGGATGAACAGTTAATGCGGATGAGGATTAACCATTAAGTGAGCTAATGCGGATGAGTATTGTAGGTCAATGCGGATGAATATTGACTAAGTATGGGAAATGTGGATGTGTAATGGAAAGTTAATGCGAATGAACAGTTAATACGGATGAACATTACCACTAAGTAAGAGAAATACGGATGAGTAGTGGAAATGCGGATGAAGTAAGGGAAATGTGGATAAAGTGAAAGAAATGCGGATGAACAGTTAATTCGGATGAACATTTACCAGTAAGTAAGAGAAATGCGGATGAATAATGGAAATGCGGATGAAGTAAAGGAAATGCAGAAGAAGTGAAAGAAATGTGGATGAACTAGTACAAATGCGGATGAACACTTGGAATATTTCCTGACTTTTTGGGAAAAAGTTGAGAAGTAGACTTTGACTTCGAAGGTTCCCGGGGGCTATATAAGTAAATTTTTAAGGTCATAGATGTTATGATGGGCATGTTATGATGTATGTTCGATGCTTTTGCATGACGGTATGTATGATGTATGTTATGTGTGTATGACGGTATGTATGATGTTGACTGTCTATGTATATGTTCCATGTTGTATGATTATGTTTCCGTGGCTTTATGTTGACTGTTAAAGAATGAAATAAAAGTATTATGTAACATAAAGTGGAAGATAATGAACAGAGGAACGTAATGAAAGAATGCATGCATTAATGAATGAATGAGAGTAAGAAAGGCTTGCAAGCAAATGTATGGAGGTTAACACCGAATGAAAGGTGCTAGCAAAACGGTGTGCTGGTTAGCTACCCTAGAAGGATGCACACGGGGGTCTAGTCTTGTGATTGAATATATGCCCTTGGTACTAGAGTCAACTTCGTGCACAATGTTCGAGGTCTATGACAGACCTCAGGCCCAGTAACCAGCTTCGTGCACAATGTTCGGGGTATAGCGTATGACATTGATCCGGAATGAAAGAGACAAGATAAGTGGTGAATGTACTTTCCCTAACTATTGGACTCAGCTTCGTGCATAATGTTCGAGGTCTATGAAAGACCTCAGGCACAGTAACCAACTTTGTGCACAATGTTCGGGGTGTCGTACATGTCACCGACTGTAATGAACGTACGGAAGAAAGTAAGAAAGTATGAACGAAAGTGAATGATAATGATGTATGATGAATGAAAGAAGGTTAATGAATGAATGATGAAGACAATAATGATATTATCTATGTGTACGTATGATGTGTTATCACGTGCAAATGTAATGAATGGTTTTAATGAAAGAAAAGTATGTTTTATTACAAAACTAGAACTCACTCAGCAACGCTGATGTTTTATGCATTTTCCAGTTGGGAGGTAAGCATTGCTGAGGATGGCGCGGGGCAGCTACTTGGCATTTGGATGGCATTCTTTTGTTAATGTTTTTGCATTGTAATGCGAACAAATGGAAATATGTAATGAATGATTGTATTAACTTGCAAAAGCATTTTTAATGAAAAGGTATTATAATGTTCCGCTGCGTTGTTTTATGAAGTATAAATGTAGTTATATGTTTTATGAGCAATGATTGGCCAGCTGTAAGCATCCCGGGAACAGGGCCTTACAGTAAGTTAGCTGCACATGCACCTAAATAGTGGCCTAGATGCCTAAAACCCCATGCACCCAAATAGTTCCCATGTGCCCAAAGCACAAGCGCCCCAATAGCATCCATGCGCCTAGGACTAGGCTAAATTCGACTAAGTGTCTGAACACCCAGAAAGCCCATGTGCCTAGGCACTTATGCACCTGCATAGTGCCCATGCGCCTTGGAAGTTGCCTGAAAGTGTCTAAGTGTTGGCCATGCACCCGTATAGTGCCCATGTGCCTAGAACTTTCCCATGCACCTAAGTGTTTCCATGCACCTGCATAGTGCCCATATACCTATGACTTAGAATTATTTTTAGAATTTTGGGGAAAATGTAAAGTGTAGGCTTTGAATTGGGAGGTTCCCGGGGGTAATGTAAGTTGACTTGGTGATGTCATAGATGATTTGATGGATGATGATATGATATGTGGCATGCATGATGATGTGATGTGTATGATGACGCGTTCTATGATTATGTTTATGTTCCTTATTAAGTATGTTTATTTTATCTGGCTTTACGTGGTATAGTTGTGAATGTAAATGGTAAAGTATTATGTAATGTAAAGCGGAATATAATGAAAGAGGAACAAAAAGTATGAATGAATGCATGCATTAATAAATGATGAAATGGAAAGTCTTGCAAACCTTGTGTGGAGATTCACACCTACCAAAGGGTGTTAGTTCAACGGTGCGTGGCTTAGCTACCCCAAGAAGGATGCACACCAAGGTCTAATCTTGTGAATGGACATTTGTATGAAACCCTTGTCTCTTACCCTGTATTGTGGTCAGGCCACCAGGCGCATTATATGGGGGTCTATTATAAACTTGGCCCAGTACCCATTTTACGCATGATGGTGGGGTATAACAGAAGGAATTGGTACACATGAATTTACTCTGGTACTATGGTCAGGCCACCGAGCGCAATGTATAGGGGTCTTTTATAGACTTCGGCCCAGTACCCGCTTTATGCATGACGGTGGGGTAAATTTCATGGTATTGGTACGGAGTGTAAAGAAGTAATGATGAATGTACATAACGAACGGTAATGGAAGATAATAATGATATTATCTACGTGTAGGTATGATGCTTGATCACATAAGAATGTAACAGAAGGTTTTAAACGAAATTAAATTATATTTTATTTTAAAACTAGAATTCACAGAGCAATGCTGACTTTCATGTGTTTGTAGTTGGCAGGTGATGGTTGCTGAAGATGGCATGGGCGGCTACTTGACTCATATTGGAAGGCATCCATTTTATATAACGATAATGTTTTTGCATTGTAATGCGAACAAATGATGTTTTGTAATTGCTAACATTATTGTATGATTTTGTCAAAGCGATCATATATGTATATGAAATGGTTTAAGTAAATTTTGCTGCAATGTTTTGCAAATGTTAAAATTATATGTATGTTTTTGTGCGATGATCGACCAGTTGTGAGTGTCCCGAGAATGGCGCCTTACATGGGGTCTATGAGGGGAAGCTCATCTTCACAAGTTCCACACCTTGGACATCTTATAGACAATATTATGTGTGGAGGAGCTATCTTAGTAGATCATAATCCTTGCTTATTCTGATAACAAAGTTTTGCATGCAATGATGAGGATATTATGTTCATGAAGGTCTCTTCTTCAAGAACATATTGTTCTGCCTTAGCTTTGCTGATCACAATCTTAGCCTGGCATTTAGTTAACTTTATGATAAGATCTTTGATTTGAGTCCTGTAATTGGTATTTTCATGTTTAAGAGTGGAAATAGTTTTCTTTATATCTTCTATTTTAAGTTTGTAATCATTTTCAGCTCTTTTGAAATCAGATTTTAAGATATTTAGAGACTCAAGAACATATCTCATTTCTAAGTTATAGGACCTATATTTGTTAACTTTACCAATGTATTTAGGTGTACAGAGATGTTCCAATACTTTGGCTTCATCATGGTCAGTGATTAGTGCTTGGTTTAGAGATGCATCTTCCACCTAAAAGCTCTAGTCAAAGCCTCCTTTTACAACAACTGCAACTTGTTGTTTGGCTTTTTATTCTGGTTGGCTTTATCAATGTAGTTTGGTCTGGTTTGTGCTTGGCCACCATTTGTCCTTGGAACCTCGCACTATCTAACAAAGTGTTCTATTTGGTTACAGTTATAACACTTTACTTTGCTTTTGTCCAGCCCAAACTTTCCACTAGCTGCACTGCTAGGAAACTTCTTCCCTGTCCTCTAGTAGAACTTCTTGGCTCTGTGAGTATGAAGACCCATTTGCTAAACTATCTCCATCTACTCCAGATCATGAGGATGGATACGTTCAACATCTTCAAGGAGGAAGAGAAATTTGTCTGGGCTTTTATTAGCAGACACAAAGGCTTATGAAGAGCTTGTCTCCTGGAATGAGCTCCCTTTGAGTGTAGCTTTCTATTGATGTCTTAAGGGAGGTGATGAAAGGACCCTTTTTTGAGTTGTCAGGAGAGTAGATGAGATGATGGTGTGGTTCTCCGCAATCCCTTTCAACCACATGAAGGGCTGAAAGTTGTTGTTTCATAGAGTTATAAGATGGATTTTGTATGTTCATCTCCATCTGGTAGCCACTGAGAATACTATACAACTCTGTAAGAGTAAGATTATTAAGGTTCTTAGTTCTCTTGATAACATCACAATAATGTGTCCATTGTCTAGGAAGAGAGGACATGAACTTCCTTACATGTCCTACTTAAAGAGTTACTTCAACATCCATTAGAGTATCCACAATCTCAACATACTGAAGTATTGTTGAGTAATGGTTTCACTTGTCTTGTAGGTGAAGTTCTCAAAATGTTGCTTTAAGGTGTCCTTCTTGTTGTCTTTTGCTTCAGTGGACCCCAACAGTAGGTGAAGAGGTATTTGGTATGCAAGGTCCAGAGACAACAGACTCCTACATCATGGAGTATTGAGATTTGGTGAAACCTTCCATTCTTTAGCACCAAGTATCAAAGTCTTCAGAGTGATTAGTGGGGACTTTGTCATTGTTCCGGTTTCCATATTAGCCTCTATTAGAGCTGCCATTTGAGATGTTAAGAATTTTATGAGACTGACGGATCTAAGATGGTTAAATCTTACAATCAAGAGCCTGGAATGCTCTGATACCAATTGTAGGACTGTTGATACATATGTACCTTGTTTAGGAACTTAATGTAAATGTCTATCTTCTCTTACATATATGTAATGAATGGGTATGAATGAAATACAATATGTAATTAATGCTTATAATGTTTAATGTTTCACTGTTTATTGTGTGATAAATTATACTGACCTAACTATATTGGTTTGTGGTTGTTGTACATAATTCTTAGTCAATAATCATTGACAAACGTGTTCAACCCTAATTGTATGAAGTCATCATGCGAATGGAACATGCTAATGGACCATACGCATGAATACTTCATGCTAATGGACCAGTCGCACGACTAAACTAGGAGACTGGATCAGTCGCACGATTGAGACATAAGATTGACTAAATCGCACGACTGAACCTTCAGTCGTGCAGATGGATCAATCGCATGATTCAGTCGCATGACTGAACGATGCTCATGGTTCAGTCATACGATGAGAAGACCCTAACCTATAAACACACCTAATTCGTGAAAAAACGAAACAATTCGAATACCTACGCACATAATCATACCCTAGCCGTTCGGAGACTCATGAAAACTTGTTCCAATTTCATAGATCGTAGTTGGTCTCGTTCTAATCGTTCTTAACATTTCATTAATCGTTAAATTGATCTGAACTGCGTTCTCACTGATTGGATCGCCAATTAAATAGGATTCCGCACTATTTGATCTGGTATATGCACAGAATCATTTAGTACTCCGTACGTACTCGGTACCCTAACAAGTGGTATAAGAGATTTGGCTCTTGATTTGCATGTGATTCGATTGGTTTCGGTGTAAAATCATCACGTTTGTTTTCATCCAGAAACATCCTCCTTTTGAGAAAACGTGATTTGATGTCTCCACATCTAAAAGTTCACGTTTTTTCGGCATACGGCAGTTTAGCGTTGGTGAAATTTCTTATTTGTGTGTCAAAGTACCAAAAAGCTTTGAATTTTCAAAACCAACAGCCTCCAGTCGCACGATTGGCTCAATCGCATGACTGAACTAAATCGCACATCCATTCGCATGATTGAACTCTGCCGCCCATCCATTCGTACGACTGAACAATCCCATTCGCATTATCCATCTGCATTTCTCCAATCGCACGGCTATTCATCCGCATTTGTCCAATCGCATGATTTACTCATCCGTATTTGTCCAATTGCACGATTGACCTATTCATACCTCTCCATTCGCACAAGTGAATAAGTCTCAGTTTGAAAGATCAGTACTCAAGATTTACTATTGGTAGGGACTAATGGATCCATAACCTTTTACTTCTGGAAAATGAATTGGGAATCACAATAAGCCCCCTAAACTTATAAAGTTAGATGATTACCCACATGGAAGCAAAGGTTTGATATATATCTAAATGGAGTTCATCCCAATTTGTGGGAATCAATGGAGACAGGATATAGTATGCCTGTTTGTGTTGATGGTGTTAAACTTACCTTGGGTGGTATGACTAATAGCCAGAAGGTGAAGTATAATGCTGAAAAGAAGGTGTATGCTTTGTTGACTTAGTCGATACCAAAAGACGTATCCATCAGTTTTCTGAGAACAAACACGTAAAGAAGTTATGAGAGGCTCTGGGAAAATGGTATGACGGGAATGCAACATTGAAAACATTAAAGGCAAAGGCTCTGAAGAGGTTTGATACTTCTCTTCGATAGGGAAGAGAGCCTGGATGACATTATCGACCGATTCTAGCACTTGATGAGTGAGCTGCCACTCATGGGTAACCACGTCCATGGAAGACAAGGTGTCAAATTTTGAAGAGGTGCTAGAGAGGTGGGTCTTGTTGTGTCAATCTAAGACAGAAGATTGCTAGAAAAGTTGGATATTAATGATTTCATTTTGAAGTTGGAGAGGAAAAAATTAAGGATGAAGTACAGGTGTTGGACCAAAAGAACCAATGAGCCTGATCAGAGAAACCTCTAAGTCCCACAAGACATCACAACAGCTGAAGAAGACCTGATCAGCTGTTCTACAAAGTCTGAAGAATACAACTGCTGAAGTACGTCTGAAGTACTGAAGACAAAGACTGAGACAACAGCTGAAGATCTAAAGTCTGAAGACTTCAACAAGTACTGAAGACAAAGACTGAAGATCAACAACTGAAAGACAAAGTCTGATGTTCAAGTACTGAAGACATCAGCTGATGTTAACAGCTGATGACACAGCTGAAGAGGGCTTCTTCGTTGTTGTGATGGTTTTTCTTCTTCAGTAGTTTTCTTTTCTTTCAGTACTTGTAAACAACTGAAGAGGTTGTTCTTCAGTTGTTGTAGTGTCAGTAGTTTTATGTTTTTCAGTAGTTGTAAATAAGATGTTTAACACTTAGGAACATTTGTAAGAAGATGTCAGTTGTTGACATCTTCAGTAGTTGTTGAACATCAGTTGTTATCAAACGGTTACATGTCACTTTCAAGTGACATCAGCCTACGTCACTCTATCTTTTATAAGGAAGGATGACTCACCTGTAATCGTGCCTTTGAGGCCGACAATCTTAATGCATATTCCTTTTGTCGGATATTTCTCTCTCTATAACAAAATTCTCTTATCGTTTTATATCAATGTTCTTGTTTGAATTTGTCTAATTCTGAGCTATTCCGCTGCTATATCTGTTCAATCGATTAAACCAAGGGCTGAGATTCTAACAAATGGTATCAGAGTAGGTTAATCATTGATCGATCTAACAATTGATCATTAAAACTGTTCAATCGCTCTAAGTTTAATTGAATTAGCAAATTCGCAAGGATCTGTTATAGAGATTGAGAGTGTATCGCTTCTGGCCGCTTTATTTGAGGTTCTGTGTGGTTTTGAGCTAAATTTATTGTGATTTTACTTGAGTCTGTCTGATTTTCACAATGACTACTTCTTCGAATGATCCTTTCAATACTGGATCCTCTACCAGCCTCCGATCTTGGTGAGGAATGAGTATAACATTTGGCAGAGAAGATTGCTCCATCACCTGTCTGTCAATAGCTCAGGTTGTTGGACATCTGTGGTACATGGACCACATAAGCCAATGGTGAATGATCCGAAACAAACCAGTTGGTTCCAAAGAAGAAGGAGCAATACTCCGATGAGGACAAGAAGTTGTTTGAAATCGATGCAAAAGCCCATGGAATTTTGGCTATGGCTATTCCTAATGAGATTTACTCTGGGCTTCTGCATTGTGAATCTGCTCATGACCTCTGGAATGCCATCAAAGAACAATTTGGTGGTACTGATGAGGTTTAACAAACAACAGGGAAATCCTCGCCCAACAATATGAGACTTTCTCATAGAAAGGGAGACTCTGACTCAACATTTGAGCGGTTTTCATGTTTAATCTCTGAATTGAAAATGGTTAAACATGAATATACCAGGAGTCAGATGAACCATAGATTCTTAAGATCACTGCCTGAGAGATGGAACACATATACCATTGTTCTACGCTCAAATGCTGATGTTGATCGCCTATCTCTCACACCACTTCATGGGAAACTGCTTACATTTGAGAGAGAGATAGAGTAGAAAGGAAATTGGTTTCATCTGGCAAGCTCACTGAGGATTTTGTCCAAGGGAACACTGCCCTGATTGGACATCAAGAGTCAGAATATGCGTCATCTGAAAGCCAGTATGATGAGCATATTGATTTCTCTACAAACACTTCTGAGCCTGCCTTTATGAGTGTTGATAGTCATTCTGTTGGTAGTAATAGTGACAATCTATGTTTCATCATGGATGATCTCAAGGGGATTGCTGATGATGACTTAGAAGAGATGGATATTTTGAGCCAAATGGCCTTGATAAATATCATATCTCAGAAGTTCTACAAAAGAACTGGAAGGAAATTCCCAGGACTCTCTGGCAAAACCAAAGTTGGTTTTGACAAGAGTAAGTTGAAGTGCCATAAATGCCACAGGCTTGGGCACTTTGCAAGAGAATGTAGATCATCTGGATCTAACTCTCCTGCACCTTTTGTGACTTTCCCTGGCAATAGTCAACAAACAGAGGGCAACAACCTGTCAATTCTGGTTATCATCATCAACCACAATCTCCTGCATATTTTGTTCCACAGGGGCCAATGCCATATCCATACCCTGCTATTATATGCCACAACCAGGCCAGGTTCAAGCACCCACTGCTCAGCAACCACATGCACTCCCTGAGCCTCAACCATCCCAATCTCATCAACCTAATCAACTTCAACAACACAGCTTCTTCACACCAGGAGTTGTTGACTGGAGCAGTTTACCAGATGATGTTCTGGTAATGAACAACTGTTCTCAGGTGCTGGTCAACATGGTGGTGAGCATCCTTTTGGAAATCTAGCTCTCATGGCTTTGGAATCCTCTGATGGATCATCTTCAAGTACCTCTTCAACAAGGTATCACAGTATCCTCTGAGGCTAAGGCCAAATTATGTTCTGAAACTTGCATAGCAGCATTTGCCTCTATTAGAGAGCAAATGTGGCTTTAATCAATAAAAATGTAGAGCTAGAACAAAAATTTCCAAAAATAGCTGAGTTTGAGTCTGTGCTAAAAGAGAAAACTGATGAGATTTACAAATTAAAATGCCAAATTTCTGATGATAAGGCTAGGGAGGATGTACTCTTAGAGAAGTACAAAGACCTCAAAGATACTCTTGCTGTCACCCAGGTAGAGTGTGATTGATGGGTACAATCTTGCAAGGGCTTTGAAATGCTTCTTAGTAAGCAAACCGCTTCCAATGTGAAGTTTGGAATTGGTTATAATCACACTGCTCCTCCTACAGTTTTTGCTTCAAGAGCAGGAGCAGAATCTGATGGAGAAAGTAATGACCAATCCACCTCATCATGTGATTCACTACTTGATAAAGCACCATCAGTAGTTGAAGTCAGTAGTAATCCCTCTGTGAACCTATCAGCTGATATTGATGGTTCAACTGCTGACACTCACATGATCAATGAGTTGATCAACCCAAGTGTTATCCCTAGAAGTACTGAGGGTACTGGAGAGCAGGGGATAACATCTGGAGTTCAAATCCTAATGACTGACAGCACTGAAAAGAAGAAAACGGTCAGTAGGAGGATTTGAAGCCTACTAAGGAAGTTGACAAGAAGGCAAAAAGTGCTTCTAACTGCTGAAGAGCAAGTCTTCAGTAGTTTCATCTTCTTCTTTAGTGATGATCAACAGAAGATGAAGAAGAAACCATGTGAATATGTGGTCTATTCAATCATCTCACAGATGATTGTTGGTACAAAAAGGGATCCAAACTCAAACAAAAGGAAAAATTAAGAAAACTTGGCTAAAATGAAAACTGAGTTTGAGTCCAAGTTTGTACCAGCAGCATCAAATCCTGTTACTCCTATGTCCAAATGGAAACCAAAAAGGAAGGAGTGCAACAGGCAATAGCTGAGGTTGCTCAAAAGAAATGGTGCAACACAAGAACTCATCATCAAACACCAATACCAATGTGTCTGAAGAGCTGAAAGCTCTCTCCCAGAATCAGACACAACTGGTAATGATGGTTCAACATCTGTTGGGGAGAGTTGACCAACTTGATGGCCCTGTGTTGAAACCCCAGAAAAGGAGATCCAAGCCAAAGGATTCCTCTTCTACACCATCTCCTTCACCTCAAGCTATTGTGTCCAATAAACCTGTTAGTTACCATCTGTTGATGAGACCAGGCCCAAAACCAAAAAGGTTTGGGTCTCCAAAACTAACTGATTGTTTTTTATGCAGGTTTCTTCAACATGCCAAAGTAGCATCTGGTATGTAGACAGTGGGGGATCTATGCATATGACTGGGAACAACTCACTTCTTAATGACTACTCTTCAGAAGGAAGGGATTTGTTTCTTTTGGCAATGATGCAAGAGGTTACATCATCGGGAAGGGCTTTGTTTCCAATGGGGAAATAAAGTTTGATGATGTCAACCATGTGGAAAATCTCAAGTATAACCTCTTGAGTGTCAGTCAATTGTGTGATAAAGGCCATGTTGCCCTTTTCACAAGCCAGAACTGCAGGATTCTGTCATCCAAAGTTCTGAGTTTGATTGACAAGGCATTGGATGCTCACACTCTCCTGAAGGCCAACAGGACAGGAAGAGTGTATGCCTTAGATCTTTCCAAGAAAATTGATCTCAAAGGCCATCCTTGCCTATTTTCCAAGGCCTCTCCTCAAGAATCTAATCTATGGCATAGAAGGATGGGACATGTTAACTTCAAAACATGAATCAACTGATACACCATAGTTTAGTAAGGGGACTGCCTATGAAGGAGTTCAAGTGTGAAAACAACTGCACTGCTTGTTTGAAAGGAAAACAGCACAGGTTTCATTTCCATCTATTGAAGAACCAAAGTCCACTGCCTGCTTACAACTTCTTCACATGGATCTCTTTGGTCCTGTGAGAGTGATGAGCATGGCACAAAAGAAATACTGTCTGGTAATTGTGGATGATTACTCCAGAATTTATGGACTTTCTTTCTACATTCAAAGGATGAAGCTGCACAGAAGATCATAAACTTTGTGTTGTATGTTGAGAAGCAGTATTCCCTCTCAGTCAAGTGTATTAGAAGTGACAATGGAACAGAATTCAGGAACAATACACTTGATGAGTTCTACCTTTCCAAGGGAATAAAGAGACAGTTTAGTATTCCAAGAACTCCTGAACAGATGGAGTTGTGGAAAGAAAGAACAGGACTCTCATTGAAGCTGCAAGGTCTATGTTGGCTGATTCTGGACTGCCATTGACCTTTTGGGCTGAAGCTGTCAACACAGCATGCTATGTGCAGAATAGAGTGCTAATAAATCAGAGGTTGATGAAGACTCCATATGAAGTTCTACATCATTTGGCTCCTCTCATTTCATTCTTTAGAGCATTTGGGTGTCCCTGTTTCATTCTCAACACAAAGGATCAGCTCCAGAAATTTGATCCTAAGGTGGATGCAGGGTACTTTGTTGGTTATTCATCAACTTGCAAGGCATACAGAGTCTTCAACTGCAGAACAAAGATGGTTGAAGAGACTCTACATGTCAAGTTCAATGAATCTCCAAAGGACAAGATTCCACAAAGCTTTGTGGAGCTCTTTGATTTGGACATACTGCATATGTTCCTTATCAATCTCCTGCTGTTGCTCCTGTCAACAGTTCACCACCTGGTGTTACTACTGAAGATGATGATGATAGTAGTAATCACCTCTTCAGGTTTAGTGATCAACTGCCTGAGTCCTCTAAACCTAATGCTCCTGTAGCTCCAGCCGCACCATCCACAACAAATGCTATGAGATTTCTGCATCCTCACTTCATTTGAGTTGCCACCATCTTCATGGTTTCAAGAATCTGCATCAACATCTGCTGCTGCTGAGATTCTACAAACACTTGCACAGATTTGATTGTTTACCAAGAGCTGAAAAATCACCCAATATCTCAAATCCTTGGTGATATCAATGCTGGTGTCTCAACCAGAAGCCAGTTGTCCAATTTCTGCTTCTATGCTCTCTTCATCAGTCAGCTAGAGCCGAAGAACTATCATGTTGCTTTGAGAGACAATGGATGGGTTGAAGCCATGCAGCTTGAGCTCTTCAGTTCAGAAACAGCAAGTGTGGGAGCTTGTTCCTCTACCCCCAGGTAAGTGTGCAATAGGCACTAAATGGGTGTTTAGGAACAAAACTGATGAAAATGGGCTAATTGTTAAGAACATGGCTAGACTGGTTGTGCAGGGGTTTGCACAAGAAGAAGGTATTGATTATGATGAAACCTTTGCCCCTGTAGCCAGACTGGAGCCAATTAGATTGTTTTTAGCCTATGCTGCACTCCACAATCTTAAAGTTTTTCAAATGGATGTCAAAAGTGCTTTTCTATATGGTACAATAAAAGAAGAAGTTTATGTGTGTCAACCACCAGGCTTTGAGGATATAAGCACCTAGAATGGGTATATAAGCTTGATAAAGCTCTTTATGGGTTGAAACAAGCACCTAGAGCCTGGTATGAGACCTTATCAAACTTTCTTCTACAGAATAATTTCACTAGAGGCTCATATATAAAACTTTATTTATTAAGAAGGTGGATCAGCATAAGCTACTTGTTCAAATTTATGTTGATGATATTATATTTGCATCCTCTGATCCCCAATTGTGTGAGAATTTCCAAACCTTAATGCAACAGAAGTTTGAAATGAGTGCAATGGGAGAATTACAGTTCTTTCTAGGCTTGCAAATCAAACAAAAAGCTGATGGAATTTTCATTCATCAGTCTAAATACACAAAAGATCTTTTGAATAAGTTTGATTTACAAAACTGTAAACCCTGTTCTACTCCCATGTGCAACACCACACAATTGGATGTTGATCAGAAAGGTAAAGGTGTTGATGAAACCCTTTACAGATGTATGATTGGTTCCTTGATGTATTTAACAGCTTCTAGACCAGATATTATGTTTGCTACATGTGTTTGTGCTAGATTTCAGGCTGCACCTAAGGAGTCCCATCTGATTGCAGTCAAGAGGATCTTTAGATCTGCAAGGTACACAATCTCTAGGCTTATGGTATTCCACTGGACATTCTTGCAAATTAGTTGCTTTCTCTGATAGTGACTATGCAGGGTGCAAGTTGACCAGGAAATCAACTTCTGGTGGATGCCAATTCCTAGGCAACTGTTTGATTTCTTGGCAGAGTAAGAAACAAACATCTGTTGCTACATCCACTGCTGAAGCGAGTACATTGCTGCTGCAAGTTGTACATCCCAAATACTATGGCTTCAGAATCAACTTTTGGATTATGGCATTACAGAGACTAAGACTCCATTATTAATGGATAGTGCTTCAGCTCTTTGCATTGTCAAAAATCCTGTCCAGCACTCTAGGACCAAACATATAGAAATTAGACATCATTTTATAAGAGATTGTTTTGAAAAGGGTCTAATTAATCCTATGTTTGTGCCTAGTGCTGATGAGCTTGCAGACATTTTACTAAGCCTTTGGATAGTTCATCTTTCCACAACCTGGTGTTAAGGCTTGGTATGCTGCAGCTAGAATAAGTGACAACTACTGATGATCTCAGTAATTACTGATGATCATTGGTAACCATGTCACATATAAGTACTGATGCGTTATTTTACTCTCAGTAGTTTTTATAACTACTGAAGGCTAAATGCTTTAAGTACTGTACTTTATCTGTTCTAAACTACTGATGTAGTTACAACTACTGAAATCAGTAGAAACAGATAAGTACTGATGTCCTATGAAACAACTAAAAACAGCAAAAAAGGCTGATGAGTAAGTGTTGAGGACAGTGTGAAACAGCTGAAAGGCTATGAATTGACGACAACTACTGATGAGTACTCTCTCTTCAGTAGTTCACAAACTGCTGTTCTTTATAAACAACTGAAGCAATACCATGTCTTCAGTAGTTTCACAACTACTGATGACTAACACCAAGTCTTCAGTTTGTTTAAACAACTGAGGCAAAACCACGGTCTTCAGTAGTTTCACAACTACTGATGGCTAATACCAAGTCCTCAGTTGTTTCAACATCTGAAGTCCAACTTGTCTTCAGTAGTTTTTAAAACTACTGATGCCTAAATCAAAGACTTCAGTTGTTTCAACGTCTGATTGTAAACACCATGTCTTCAGTTGTTTTATAACTGTGACCACATCAATACCATCAGTCGTTTCAAACTTCTGAAAGTTAATACCACGTCATCAGTAGATTCAAATACTGATGACTAACACCAAAACTTCAGCGTTTCATAACCCGTACCCTATATATACCTGATCCCTCTTTCAGAGTTTTTCATTCTTTCACGACCTAAAAATTTCAAAAGCTCTGAAAACCTTTCATCTTCATTAATGGCGACCATGCAACTCAAGCCTCGACATAACTGTGTTGCGTACCTCACAAAATCGCCCTTCTGGACCAAATTTGATACTGCTATAGATCTTATGGTCCAATCCCCACTGAAAACGGCTTTCCTCTTAATCCAATCATTTATGCCGATTCGCTACGTCAGTTCTGGATGAATGCGACCGTTAATGGAGAATCTATCCATTCATCTATCAACTCGCATAAGGTGGTCATCTCTACTGCTACCATCCACCAGACATTACTGTTAGATGATGCTGCCTACCCTGTTGGATATCCTAAGCGCCAACTTGATCTTTCATTTGGACAACATGGATATCAGGGTGATCTTAGTGCTTCAACAA
The DNA here is from genome assembly GCA_025506515.1 of Flaveria trinervia. Lineage (NCBI taxonomy): Eukaryota > Viridiplantae > Streptophyta > Magnoliopsida > Asterales > Asteraceae > Flaveria > Flaveria trinervia. The sequence continues at coordinate 42,956,154 of CM046456.1, forward strand.
TCGTGAAGAAACATTTTCCAGATGCTGAACGATTAATATTTCATATGTAAATGTTTGCCTGGCCCCGAAGACTTCCTCTTGGGATCAACTGTCTTCCAGATGGCAACAGGTATTGTTCTCTATCCTTGAACAAGAACCACTAAACTTTTCTGAAATAATTTTTCTTGAACTCAAGGATAGTGACAAAACCACTTTCTAACCGTTGGATACTATATCCTCGGTTTATAATGGCCATAATAGAGAATCAGCTTTTTGCTGAGGGACTAGTTGGTCTGGAGTCCCTGCTTTGGCTGTATTGCCGGAGGTATACTCCCGACACAACACTGACCAAATTCTCAACAGGCTTCCAAGCTGCGCAAACCCACGCAGCTGGAACCCACAGCCTCCACTCCACATCCAAAGTCCCCTCCAAACCCACAAAGAAGAAGCCTAAGAAAGCTACTCAGGGAATTGAGTCCCCTGTGGATGCTCCTGCTGCACCAACGCAGGTTATCTCTGCTGGAAATAAACCCCCAGTAGAGACTATGACTCCACCAGCTGAAGCCGCTCAGGTCGCCTCTCAAAAGGAACCTGAAGCAACCACTCAAAGGGAAGCCACACTGCTGGGATCCTCCTCACTTGAGGGGATTACCATTGAAGAGCACCACCTGTCCCGGGTGCACACTGCTTCCACACCCTCTCCTGATGCAACCGCCCCTCAAAGCCCTACGATAATTGTTGCAAAGGTGCTGCCACAGTTGCATTCCTCACCCCCCACCCAGACACCAATCACTACTGGGATAACCTCAACACCTGAGGGGGAGGATCCAATGCTTCTGTCAACCCACAGCACAGGGGTTATCATGTTTCATCTTCTAGTGTAGATAAGGAGGTGCAAACTTCTGGTGAGGCTGCCACTGTCTCTGCCAGCAAATGACCGGTGCAGTTGGTAACATCTCTAAGACCTCACCAGTGGCAACAGCTGATGAAGGACATAGTCCTGAGGCTGGAAGTCCCCAAAACCAAGAACAAGGGGCACATGCTATCATTGATCTACACTCAAGGCATGTTCATCCTGACTCTGTCAGGAGGTCAGGTGATTCAGTATCAACTGATGATGACCTGAGCTTCTTCTATGATGTAGTTGCTCAAAACACCATTCTCGAGGATGAGGTTAGCAGACTCAAAGAGCTGCTGGCCAAGATGTCTCAGGATGCAAGTCCATCTGCCACCACAATACACCACAGATGGCACCTTCTTCTGAAGGTCCCCTACACACTGAGCCAGTATATACTTCCAAGCCACCAGCCTCTGCTTTCGGCACTGATTCTCAGGAACAGAACCATCCTGATCAATCAGTTGCTACCCTTCAAAAATCCCTACCTCTCATCACTCCCATGATCATAGATATCGTGATCAAAGCCCTTGATGAGAGGCTTCCTACCATAATACAACCCTTGGTGGAGGAGTTGGTGACTAAATCCCTTTCTACTGCTCAAACCCTTGCATCCAATGCAACCAAAAAGGGGGAGAGTCAATTAGTTAAAGGAAAAAGGAAAAGGATGATAGATGGGGAGAAGGCGAAAGAATCTGAGTTTGTAAATGAGAATGAGAAGGAGAGTGTGAAGGGAGCTGCAGTGAATGAAAGTCAAAAAGACTTTCATGTCACATATCAAAAGAGAAAAGGAGAGTCTGAGAAGGAGAAGGAGCTGAAGGATATGGTGAAAGAAGCTGACGCCAACCATAACCGTTCAATGGATAAAATCATTAAGCAGTTGTATAGGCAGGGTTTTGACATCAAACAACTAGACTCCGAGATCAGAAGGATGGGAACAGAGGAGATCAATTCAAGATGGCTAGCTATGATGCCTTAGAAAGAGAAAGTTGGAGATAATGATCAGATTTATAGCTAAATACTTGGGAAGATCTCTAATGGAAATAAGGGCCTGGACCAGGGACAGCATCTTGGCAATAACCACCGAGATTTGTTCGTCTGAAGAATACTCCAAAGGTTTAGTGATTGAGGTACTGAATGAAGCTGGTGTTGGGAATCGAAAAGAACTGACAAAATTTACCAAAGCCTCCCTTACAGCCAAAATGCTAAAACAGTCTGAAAAGCCTCAATCCTCAAAATCACTATCTCCACAACCCACTAAAACAACCCCTTTACCCTCTAAACCAACCATCCAATCCACAAACCAAATCCTTTACCCCCAAAACCCACTGCCAGTGATGTACCTAGCCAAAAGAAAAGAAAGGTACTGAGGCCTGATGAAGATGAAGAGGAGGATGAAGACAGACTGCCACTCTCTGCAGTCATTACTTTGCCTAAGGCTAAACCAATGTCCATCACTCCTGCTTCTCAAATGCATGATGTAATGATAAAGATTGAAGAGGAACAGATGCAAAAACATGATGAGGAAATGCTGAAAAGCATTGACAAAGCATATGCCACATCCTCTTCAATGATCAGTATGAAGAAAGAAGTATTAAGATTGTATACCCTTGCTAATACCTTTCAATACCAAAGGGAAAGAGTAAGGATATGGCCTGATCCAAGGGTGGCACATCGAATTGTCAAGAAAGAAATTCCTTCAAGATACAAGGGCCAAGTGAAGAGAGTTGTCGACGAAGACATCACTGTGGTTCTTGTAGTGTCCCCTTGGGAAATTGTTGAAGAGTTCAAGAAAGCCTATGAAGCCAAACAACCACCTCAAAAGATGTTAGAGAACAAAATATAAAGAAGGGACTGGTTTACAAAAGACTTGAAAACTTCAAACAAGAAGAGCTCAACCTGCTCTTAGAAGGGACTCATCCAGATGAGTTGCTTATAGACAATAACCACGGTTGAGCTCAAAATGGAAAACAGGCAAGTACATATCTGAAGTGTATGGCCGAGAAGGATTATTTGATGGTGTGCCCGAGGTGCTGACAATGGATGAGCAAATCATGTTTTTAAGGGCTTACACCAGGGAATCATATAGGCTGATACACGGGAAGTAGATCTCATGGTTGGGGCAACAGCTCGGTGTCCAAGTCCCCAATACAGAGCTCCCAACCATATCATGCCAAACAGATCATCAGAGACTTCTTCCCAGGCCTGTGCTGAAAAAGGGTCACTTCTCATCTGATCAAGAGGATAAAAAGACCAATCTATCTGCCAAAATAAGTGGGACTCGTCAATAACTTAGAGGTTTTGGCTGCATTGGTTCAGGGGAGTTTTGTTGGACCAAAATAACCAATGAGCCTGATCAGAGAAACCTCTAAGTCCCACAAGACATCACAACAGCTGAAGAAGACCTGATCAGCTGTTCTACAAAGTCTGAAGAATACAACTGCTGAAGTACGTCTGAAGTACTGAAGACAAAGACTGAGACAACAGCTGAAGATCTAAAGTCTGAAGACTTCAACAAGTACTGAAGACAAAGACTGAAGATCAACAGCTGAAAGACAAAGTCTGATGTTCAAGTACTGAAGACATCAGCTGATGTTAACAGCTGATGACAACAGCTGAAGAGGGCTTCTTCAGTTGTTGTGATGGTTTTTCTTCTTCAGTAGTTTTCTTTTCTTTTCAGTACTTGTAAACAACTGAAGAGGTTGTTCTTCAGTTGTTGTAGTGTCAGTAGTTTTATGTTATTCAGTAGTTGTAAATAAGATGTTTAACACTTAGGAACATTTGTAAGAAGATGTCAGTTGTTGACATCTTCAGTAGTTGTTGAACATCAGTTGTTATCAAACGGTTACATGTCACTTTCAAGTGACATCAGCCTACGTCACTCTATCTTTTATAAGGAAGGATGACTCACTTGTAATCGTGCCTTTGAGGCCGACAATCTTAATGCAATATTCCTTTTGTCGGATATTTCTCTCTCTGTAACAAAATTCTCTTATCGTTTTATATCAAATGTTCTTGTTTGAATTTGTCTAATTCTGAGCTATTCCGCTGCTATATCTGTTCAATCGATTAAACCAAGGGCTGAGATTCTAACAACAGGTCTTAGAAAGGATCATACGATCAAAACCCATGACTTTATAACTCATCTCCCACGCCAACAAGTTCAGGAGCACCACTTGAAATGGCATTTGTGTCTAGTTCAACACCTCCTTCCTAAGCCACTACTTCAGGATCTGAAACGTCAGGGTCATCTTGCACCTAATATATAGTACCTGAAGCAAATGCTACAAAATCGAAGATCGAGAATCTCGGTAATATAACTGTGGAGGTGGCAAAGGAGCACATGGATCTCCTAACGGTGGTCGTTCACTCCTATGATGGCCTAGTTGTGGGGAATATTGGGAATTGCCATCTCGTAGATGAAGATTACGAGGAGGTGGATGAAACTGAACTCCAAAGAATGGATATCATGTGGGTGTTGGCTAGTGTTGTCCGGAGGGAGAAGAAGTTTGTGAAAAAGACTGAACAGAACTTGATAGCCACTAAAGACACTACCTTTGGTTTTGATAAAACCAAATTACCTGCTTTAACTGTGGAGAGAAGGGGCATTCCAAACGTGAATGTGTTAATCCTAAGAAGAAAGGTAATGGTAATCCCTTCTCAATCCTCAACCATGAAGAGAAACCCACAAGTGATGCAACCTCATCAAGCAAGGAAACTAAGGCCTTGACTGCACAAGACAACGAAAGGGAAGATTGGACCTTTTGTTTTGTATCTCCGAGAGAATTCAACATTGCTTGTGTTAAGGGTTTGGACGATGACTCTGTAAGCGAAGGTGAAATCGTAGTTGAACTAGTAATGTCAAATAATGAAGATACTGCGAATGTGGTCAATCACTAGAAGGAAGAAGATCTTACAACAACATGTTCAGAATCACCAGCACCCAAATAGTCAAACTCTACTATGATGACTGATTCAATCGAGTCTTCATAGGTAAGTTCCAAAGACCAATTCTTTGAAAGTCATGCTTGTAATGAATGTAATAAATTTAGAGAAAGCATAGATTCAAAATTTTCTAGGTTATTAGACCATAATGATAGCTTAGTAAATGAGTTACAACTATGCACAGAAGCTAATGGGATATTAAAACAAAATAAGCATAGTTATAAGAGAAAATAGAACTTTTAAATAAATAACTAAGGGAAACCGAGGTTGTTGCTTTTAATCAAGAAAATGACATAAAGTTCTACTTAAACTCCCTGAAGGAAACTAAGAAAGAAAAATCAGTTTTAGAAGTCAAATCAACTCATTAAAAAAAAACTGCGCAGTTGGACCAGTTCTTCTCACATAGTCCGGCACTTAGTGAAAGAACGTAACAATGGGGAGGGTTTAGGTTACAAAGTGGTCCACTACCACATGAGATCATTTTAAATGCTAAATGTAGACTAGTAAACAACAACCCATTAAGGATAATGTGGTGCCCACTTCTTTAGTAGTGATCTGGATTCCATGGGTAAACCGGGGGATTCTATCACTAAACAAAAGGAGGCTACTTTGAAGTCTAAAGGTAAGATGCCTATTGTGAATTTGGATAAACAGTTTGAAAAGGTTAATTTGAAGTCAGATTCAAAAATGCCTATTTCTGAACCCAAAAAGACCAAACATGTTAACCAACCTCGTGCTCCATGTCATAGTCCAAATAAACAAAAGGGTAAAGATGTTAAAAATGTTCAAACAATGAATTTTGTTGAAGAAGCAAAAACATTTAAACAAGACATGTCCACATCCAAACAGACTAAAGTCACACCTGTGTCACACACTTCCCCCAAAAAAAAGCTCCACCACATGTAGAAAGTAGATCATGCTACAATTGTAAAAAATATGGACACATCGCTTCTAATATTCCTTATTATCCGACACCAAGAAAGAAAATTGAATTTCATGATACTAAACCAAGTTTTACCAAAAGGAGTTCTATCACTCCACAAAAAGAATTAGTGAACATAAAGTTCAAACCATAAGCCAGTCGTCTGTTTATCACGAACAGCCTTACACAAAACTGGCTTATGGAAAGAAAAGTCAAGCCCAGTGTCTAATAATGAGAACAAGAAGCAAAATGATTCGCTCTCACCCTCAAATGGACAGTGGGTTGAGTTTATGATTTGTGATTCCTTTAGGTCACCCAAGCCAGTTAAGGCTTGGGTCCCTAACCTAAACTAATCATTTCCTTTGAATGTGCAGGGTGTCCGTTATAGTGCTACTACAAATACCTGGATTGTTGATAGCAGAACATCAAGGCACATGATCGGGAACCTGTCTCTCCTTACTAATGTCAAACAAATTGAAGGAGGACATGTTTCATTTGTTGGAAATAAAGGAGGATATATCACTGCACAAGGCAAAGTGGGAAATCAAAAAGTCAAGTTTGATAAGGTAAACTATGTTCAAAAACTTCAAAGTAACACACTTTCTGTATGCCAGATTTGTGACCAAGAACTCAAGGTTGTATTTGACGACAAGAAGTGCTATGTTCTCAAAATGGACTATGTTATCCCGGAGGACCAAGTCTTAATGTCAACTTCAAGATATAACGATTTGTATGTCTTGGACTTATGAAAGGCCTCTTTAACTGATCATAATGTACAATGCTTCTTGTCAAAGGAAACAGAGAGAAACTCCATCTCCTGGCATAGGAGAATGGGACAGATTAATCCACGGAAGATGAATCACTTGATCCAGATGATCTAGTGCGTGGAGTAAATGTTAAGAACTTCCAATTACCGGATTTTTGTGGCACATGTATGAAAGGGAAACAGACAAAGATGTCTCACAAGGCAAAGAAAGTTCATTCAATTGATCTACCTCTTGAGCTTCATCACATGGATTTGTTTGGCCCAGTAAGTACAAAGAGCATTGGCGGTGATTTGTACTACTATGTAGTTACAAATGACTACTCTAGACTTTCTTGGGTGATGTTTCTGAAATCCAAATCAAAGACATTTGAATCATTCAAAGTGCTGGTAACTATATTGGAGTTACTCTACAAGCTGAAGGTACGGCAAGTTTGCTCAGACAACGGTACCGAGTTCAAGAACCAGTGGATGGAGGCATTGTGTAAAGAAAAAGGAATTGTGCACCGGTTCACATCTACCTACACTCCTCAAATAAACGGAGTTGCTAAGAGAAAGAATCGAAGCTTGATAGAGACAACCCAGACGATGCTAATAGACTCAAAACTGCATATCCAATTTTGGAACGAGGCAGTAGCTAATGCATGTTACACCCTCAATCGAGTCTTGGTGGTCAATCGTCATGGTAAAACGTTCTATGAGTTGCTCCAGCGACGTAAACCGAATCTAGAGTACCTCAAACCCTTTGGTGCACCATGTACGTTGCTGAAGAAAACTCAGTCAGGGAAATTCAACGAGAAGGCCAAAGAAGGATTTTCTTAAGATAAAACATACCGAATAAGAGAGTTTATAACAACTCAATGGGTCAAGTAGAAGTGTGGTGCAACGTTGATGTACAGAGATACACCACCCCCCTTGCTGGAAAAGGACCCTCATTCTTTTTCGACTGTGATGGATTGTTTAAGTCCTTCAAAATCCCTCTCTCCCCTACTGAGGATGAGTTACCGACCAGAATGATGTACCATGTCTTAAACACGCCATCACTGGACTCGCCAACCTTGGCTTCACAAGGTGAAGTCTTCTAGTTCTACAGGCGGAGAAGCTGAGGTATGACTCTTCCTCTCATGATGAAGACGTGGAAAATGATCAGGTGGATTAGGAGGAACGGGTTCCTACTACTGCAAGTAAACAAGCATCTAATGTTGATGCCTCTAACACTTCGGAACCTCACACTCCCACTGCCTGAGATACTGAGCCTTGTGTTCACAATCTGGATAATAAGGTAGTTGTGCCCACCACTCTTGGATCATGACTAAATGTTTATCATCCTTTGGACAATGTCATTGGAAATGTTCAATCAGGAGTATAAAGTAGAAATTAACTATACTCAGCTGATTATGCCTCGATAATGGAAAAGGGATATCTTCATTATGGTACGTATCGATGTTTTGTGTCTCTATTTGAGCCAAAATATGTAAGTGAAGCCCTAAACGACGAGGCATGGGTCAGTGCCATGCAAGAGGAACTCCTTCAATTCAAGAAACTAGGAGTATGGACACTGGTGGATAGACCAAAAGGTGCTAAGGTCATTGGCCCCAAATGGGTCTTGAAATGAACGAAAGATGACCAAGTGGTTATAAACAGAAACAAGGCTCGACTTGTATTTCAAGGATTTCGAAAAGTCAAGGGTATTGATTACAATGAAGTGTTTGCACCTGTGGCAAGAATGGAAGCAATCTGTATCTTCCTAGCCTATGCATCTTGCATGAAGATTAAGGTTTATCAACTAGATGTAAAGAGTGCATTCCTTCATGGTGAAATCCGGGAGAGAGTGTATGTCAGTCAACCCGAAGGATTTTAGGATGTGTATCATCGGGATAGAGTTTACAAACTACATAAGGCTCTCCACGGGCTCCATCAAGCCCCGAGAGCATGGTATGAGAAGCTCTTGACTCATCTTGTGAAACACGGCCTTCGTAGAGGAGTGATTGATTGTACACTATTTATCAAAGAAAAGGATGGTGAGTTACTGCTAGTTCAGATTTATGTTGATTACATAATCTTCGGTTCTAAAAACAAAGAATTATGTAAAGAATTTGATGTAGGAATGAAAACTGAATTTGAGATGAGCTCCATTAGAGAAATGAAGTTTTTTCTCGGGTTACAGATGGATCAGACACCAAAGGGCATATTTCTACATCAGACCAGGTATGTAGGTGATATTCTCAGTCGGTTCGATATGGAGAATGCTTCGGCAGCTGGGACTCCACCAGCTACAAACCACGATGTGGCACCCAACGAAAATGGTGATCTGGTGGATGCCACCATGTACCGAGGAATGATCAGATCCCTCATGTACCTCACTGCCTCACGACCTGATATTATGTACGCAACGTGTCTCTGCTCTAGATATCAGGTGAAACCAAAAGTCAACCATCTCGTAGGAGTTAAAAGGATATTTCATTATCCAAAGGGTACTCTAAAACTTGGGTTGTGGTATCCTCATGACGATGACTTTGAGCTTATGGCGTATAGCAATTCAGATTATGGCGGCTGCAAAATGACTTATAAGTCAACATCAGCAGGGTGTCAATTCTTTGGTAGACGGTTAGTAACCTGGCAGTGTAAGAAGTAGACCTCTGTTTCTCTTCCAACATGTGAAGCTGAATACGTTGCTGCTGCAAGTTGCTGTTCACAAATCATCTGGATTCAACAGCAAATGCGCGACTACGGTTTGAAATTCTCTAACACTACCATGTTTGTTGATAATTCTGCTGCTACTGTAACTAAAAATCCTATCCAACATCCAAAAACTAAACACATGAGAATTAAATATCACTTTATATGTGATTGTTTTGAAAAGAATTTAATCGATGTGGTTAAAATTAATACGAACTTCAACGCCCTGACCTCTACATAAAAGCTTTTGATACACCGAGATTTTTATATCTGTTAGAGGTCAACAGCATGAAAAAGAAATGTGACGTGATTCCAGAAGACGAAAGTACATAGTCCAAAGAGTAGAGTTATTTTTTATATTATTTTATTTTTATTTCTTCACCTATTAAAATTCAAAACGCAAAAATATTTTCGGTTTTAGATATTTAGTCGGAGAATAGGTTAGATTAGTATTAAATTAGTCACGTTATTTAATTACTTAAAAACAAGGGAGGAGGACAGCTTAGCTAAAAGGAAAGTAATCAAATCTGTGTTGCTGATTCAAAGTTTATGGAAAATGATCGTACACAGGGAACAGATTCTTTGGGACTTCAAAAGAATTTAACTGATCAAAATGCGAAATTCAAAGTTTAAGTCTGAAAAGTCTAAGCAAAATAAAGGAACGATGATAGTTAAACTAGTATGCTACTGTGGTAACATAGAGAAAGTAGACCTAGAGGTTGTTAGCTCATTATATGATGTGTCGGTAAATTCAACACAATTGATAAGTAGACCTCATTGGTGATTTCAAGCACAAACTAAGTTATTAAACCTGCTATGGGTTCCCATCTTTTCCCTGGTTAACACAATCAACGCTGTTTCAATAAGGGGTGAAGAGCAAAATAAATGTCACATGTGTGTGCGAATGACCATAAAATATGAGCAAAGCACATGAAAAATGCAAAAAGCAATCAAGCTAATAACCTATGTTGTTGGTGCTAGATATGCAAAAAGAAAATATTGTTCAAGCAAGAAGATAGGTTGTGTGCCTCTCTGTTGTGCGATGGCACTGACTTGAGGATAAGCATAACCTAAATATTCTAGAATTCATTGTTGTTTGCGCCTCTCTGCTGTGCGGTGGCACTGACTTGAGGCTTAGCATCTCTTTGAAAGCTCTTAGAATAGTCTCTTCTTGAGGATAGGTGTAGACCGCTCAAAAATCTCCTAAGGAACGTTGATTACGATATAAGCGTGGCATCCACAAATGCTTGTTCAAATAATTTAACCTTAGCTCATCACCAATGTGTGTCAAAAGTTTGTGTATGGATTTAAGAGTACAAGTATACTGACAATCATCTTGAGCTGTAGCTCTTGACAGTCAAAATCAATTGTGTGCACCTTGTAGATCTAGTATTGTTTCCTAAAATTGCTATCGACTATTAGTGAAACAAGAATCGAGCATCAAAATTGTAAATGAAAATGTCCCAAATGATTCTCATACATCTGTATGATTCCATAATGAATTCTACATGAAATGATAAATAAAACTTAATTGAAGTTGTGCTATCCAGGAAGTCAAATCAGTTAGAAGTACTCTAATCGATTTAATTCCATCTCCAACCCAAAATACTAAATCATGTCCTTATTTCGTTTAAAATTTCTAGTTGTTTTATTTACCTTTTAGTTTTATTAGGAAAAAGTTGGACTATACATCTAGACTCAATCTATGAATCACTCACTCAAAAGGGTCACGTCTGAGGTGACCAAAACGTTCAAAAAATAAAATTAGTCATGTCTAAGGTGACAAATTCGTTTTAAGTAAAAGGATCACGTCTTAGGTGATCAACAGGTTTTTCAAATTCAAAAGGATCATGTCTGAGGTGATCAACTATTTTTCAAATTAAAAAGGTCATGTCTGAGATCATCTTTGGTCATAATGTGTTATCAATTGTTAACAGATTAAGTGTTTGAAAGTGCATAAGGCAAATTACATAAGTCATAGTCATACACACGACTGGACCACAAGTATGGACCAGTCACACGAATGGAGCATGAGTATGAATCAGTCGCACGATTGGATCATGAGTATGAACCAATCGAACGAATGGAGGTGCCCAACTGAATCAGTCATACGACTGAACCCCAGTCGCACGAATGGATGTGACCGACTAAGCCAGTCGCACAATTGAGACCCAATGGCCTCAATGAAGTTTGCGAATAGGTCCAGTCGCCTGACTAAAGATAAAATCAGTATAAATAGGGCTAAAGTCAGTCGCATATCCTCATCGCCCTTCAATCGTCTTCAAATCGCCCGAAAGCACATATACTCTGCCAAAATTTGATTGAGTCAATTTCTCACCACTATTCTGTTACTGACATGTATTCGTATCATCTGCAGAAACATCGCAGAGAGATGGACTATCAACACCAAGCACAACATCTGTGCTCACCTTAAGCCTACATCCTGGAACGCTACTGAGTTCTGAGGGATTATTGCATTTCTGCACCGAACATGGATCTTCAAGGCTATCTCGACTCCCTACACACCTTACAAATCCATCCGGCAGGCATTCTGGGAAAGTGCCAGGGTTGACAGGCCAGCTGAGCCTCATTGTGTACGGAGCTCAATCTTCGGTCAAGAGATAGTATTCACTAAGGATGCCTTGAGACGGGTCTTAGGTCTGGGTGAGGAAGAAATCACCCATTAAGTCACATCCACTAACTGTCTGGGATGCTTTATGAGGATCAAGTACGCCAGTGAATTGAATGTCAAGGTATTGAACAAGAGCAACATGTGCCCTCAATTCAAGTATTTGGTACATGCGATTCTAAAGTGCATAGCCTCCAGGCATGGAGGATTTGATGACCTCTCCGACCAAATCCAAAATGCATACGTTGCACTGGTATTGAACCATCCATTCAGTTTCTCCCGCATGATCTTCTCCTATATGATCGAGAACATAGAAGCCAAGGATAAGGAGGGCTTGTGTATGTACCCACATTTCCTCTAGATGATTAGTGACCACAAGTTGCCCTCGCTGCCTAAGGAGGGTCATGACGTAGTTGCTCTTGAGGTCATGGATGACACCACCCTCGGGAGGATGAAGGTATACCGGGGCAAGCAAGTGAAGCCCTCGGTAAGGAGATTGTTCGGCCATTTCGCCAATGCAGAGTATGTGGAGCCAGCTAGAAGGAAGTGGCGCCACGATGATAGTGATTCTGATGTTGAGTCTATTGCTCTACCCTCCGATAACTCTGATGATGATGGCCACGTTGATGGTCAAGGAGGTGATAGTCCGGGTAGACCCGAGCCGGCTCCTATTCACCATGATTTTCATATGGAGGAGGAGGAGGAGTTAGACGATGAGCCTCTTGTACGGACAGTGGGGAGTCGGGTTGTAGCCATTGAGAGAGGGCTCAGGGCGGTTGGTGGATGCCATGGGGAGTCTGGGGATGCCACTACTCCTGATACAGATCCTTTGTATACCCCGGACTAGCCCAACAACCAAAGGGGAGCCTCTATTTCTAAAGACTCCAGGAAGAAGATGATGGCTCACCCTTATGGCAAAAAGGGTAAGAGGCCAAGATTTACATTGACAACATCAACTACCACTGCCACAGCCACCACTACTGCCACAACCACCACCATATCTACCACATCCACCACAGCTACCACCACCACTACGACACTCCCAACCACCACTACCACACTCTCAACCACCACTATTACAACCACTCGTTCACCATCTGCTCCTATCCCACCACCCATATTCACCATATCCACCATTGCCACCACCAGCGACCAAGCAGGTCTATCAACCCACACCACCTTCACCACATGACCCATTCTACCTTCCATTGGGGTATAGGAACAACTGGCTGCACTAAACCGCATGATGCTGAAGCTGTTAGCTGCTGATGAACACAGAGCCGCTCAGCTAAGTCAGCTTGTGGAGCTCAATACTGCCCAAGCACAGTAGATTGCCTAGCAAGCACAGCAAATCACCCAGCTTCAGGAGTGAAATTACCAATTAGTAAAGAGGATTGAGAAGTTGGAAGCCTTAAACAGGATGATCATGCTCAAACTGAAGGGATCAAAAGATGAGCCTCTGAAGATTAGAGAAGGGGATGATTATGATGATGAAGATGATGATGATGGGGATGATGATGGTGATGATGATGGTGATGGTGATGAGACTGACGAAGAAGATGACACTGATGATGATGGGTTAAGGGGAAAGAAGAGAGGAGACAATGATGAAGAAGGTGATGCAGCTGCATCAGCCTATGCTCAGGGTCAAGAAAGGAAAACCAAGAGAACACAAGACCAAGGAGCATCATCCTCTGCCCCTCCTGCTGAGAAGCCTACGATTCAGGACTAAAGTAATGATTAGATGTCTACGTATTTGAAAGCTTTTGTTCTTGAATCTTGTATTAAAATTCTGTAATTAATGTTTATATATCTTTATCAAATGATTGAATGTCTTGATTAATTACTAGTGATTGATGTGTTTTAAATGTATAAATCAAGCAGATGAAACATCTCAACAAGATGAATATGATGTTGCTCCCTTACAGCAAATCAAGTCTCAACTCACAATGATTCTTGATTTTCAAGGGATTGTCAGAAGATCGGTGAGATACACTCCCGAAGAAGGAGAATCATACACCACCAGAATGACGAGCAACTTATAGAGATGTTCAGGCTAAATCCAAATGAGATTGTCAAAGACGCACCTACTTTTGATATGACAAGTGATGACGAGCTAAATGAGGTAGATGAAATAGAGATTAAGGATGTCACCACTGAGTACTATCCAGAGTACACTAACCGAGAGGGCAATATGATCCCCAAATTGGGTGACACTCTCAGTAGTGATACATTTGACAAACTGGATGAGATGGAAAAAGAGAGAGAGAAGAATGAAAGCCAAGCCCAAGCCTCGAATGCTGATGTTGATATGAAGAAGGCTTAATGGGCGGCTAGTTTTGCTGAGATACGAGCCCAACGCACTGCACAAAAGCTAAATGCCTACACCAAGCTATACAAGGTCAAGAAACACCTAAAGGTGTCGGGCAAGATTATTGCATGGGCATATTTTGAGGATCTTAATGTGTATGTAGTTAAGAAGGAGAATGGTATAGAGTACTTCAGATTCCCACACGATCTGAAGACTCTCCCTGCTTTTGAGCTCAACTAGCTGGCATGCCTAAATTTGTTATATGCTAATCCGAGGAAAATGTCAGGTTGGTCTGAGGCTGCACTAAGGAAAGAATACCACACTAGGTGGCTAAATTTCAGACCTCAACAACCAAAGAGGTACATCCGAAGTTCTGAAGTGGACCCCATATCTGGAAAGCCTGAAGTCATGCTGAAGTTGAGTACTCCGCGCACAATGTCCAAAACTCTCTTAAGGAAATGCCACAGGACATCACTCCACACTTCAAGTGGTGGTATTACGATTGGAGAATAGGTGAGGTGGTCATAGTCTTACAGAGAGAGAGCAAAATAGAAACTATCCGGGTGTTCGACCCAATGTGGCTAACGAACTTGTCGACAGATGATGTCTATACCTTATACAAGTGGCCATTATTCTATGACTCGCAAGATATAGTACAAGCCCTCTAGTTCCAAAATGTTATACGACTCTGTTTTGCATTAGAGATACATGTAGGAGTTACTAGAGAGGAAAAGTACAAGAAATTTGAGGAGCTAATGAAGAATGTTAGACACTAATGTAAACTAGGTCCAAGGGCGAGTTTGTTGATACATATGTACCTAGTTTAGGAACTTAATGTAATGTTTATCATGCCTTACATATATGTAATGAATGAGTATGAATGAAATACAATATGTGATTGATGCTTATAATGTTTAATGTTTCATTGTTTATTGTGTGATAAATTATAGTGAACTAACTATATAGGTTTGTGGTTGTTGTACATAACTCTTAGTCTATATTGATTGAGAAACGTGTTCAACCTTAATCGTATGAAGTCATCATGCGAAGGACCATGCTAATGGACCATACGCATGAATACTTCATGCTAATGGAGCAGTCGCACGACTGAACCAAGAGACTGAATCGGTCGCACGATTGAGACCTAAGATAGACTCATTCGCACGACTGAACCTTCAGTCGTGCACATGGATCAATCGCATGATTCAGTCGCATGACTAAACCATGCTAATGGTTCAGTCGTACGATTGGAAGACCCTAACCTATAAATACCACCTAATTCGTGGAAAAACGAAACAATTTGAGTAGCTAAGCACATAATCGTACCCTTGCCGTCCAGAGACTCACAAAAACCTGTTCCAACCTCATAGATCGTAGTTGATCTCGTTCTAATCGTTCTTAGCATTTCTTTAATCATTAGATTTATCTGAACTACGTTCTAACTAATTGGATCGCCAATCAAATAGGATTCGGCAATATTTGATCTGGTATACGCACAAAATCAGTTAGTACTACATACGTACTCGGTCCCCTAACAAGGACCGGTAAATTAAAGGGTTGGTCATTACAATCAGTCTCACAATGAGGAAAGTGTTAAACACTTAACGAATCAAACAGGGAACTAGGACTTTGTTTAAGATGATAATAAGAACACAAGCAAAGTAAGAGATAGAAACGTATGAACAACAAGATATTGGTTTTTAAGATTGCGATATATTGCTTCTCAAGTTCCTTTTACAAGTGTTACAAGGCAAACCTAAAATACAAAGACTTTAGATACTTTATACTGCATCCTATAGTCGCTCGTACTTTGAAAGCTAGATGAAAATACTAATCTAGACAACAAGGTCAACGTAAAGTCAAAAGGTAGATTTCCCTTTTGACTAGTGACTATGACATTCAATAGCTGACATCCAAATATATTACAAAAAGGATAAAGGTACATAAAGTAGAAAGTTACACACTCAAGACCTTAATGAACAGTAGCAAAAACATTGAGCTTTTCACCAACTTGTATAAGTTGGTGAGTCTTCAGAGTTGCAATGGAAAGTTGTTGGATCAAGAAAGGCTGGTGCAAGCAAAAGCAAACACTTATAGAATTTTTGGTGCTGCTAATAAAGGACTTCTGAAGCTAAGTGTGGAACTTTCGAAGACAAATGGAGTTCCTTCGAAGACAAGTTCAAGAACAACTTTCCAAGGAAAACTCCAACTTCCGAATACAAAGTCTTCTGTTTGAAGTTCAAGACTTAGAAGATTTCAAGATGATGACTTCCAAAGTAGAAGTCCCCAAGCCTTGGAAGAAATAAGTCTATTCCAAAGTATAATAGGCCTTGGAAGAACTTATTCATCTCAATCCAATTAACCTTCAGAAGACAATGCTCTGAACCAGTGGACATAAGTATGGTCCTTCGAACACTCCCCTGCGGACCTCTGATATAATGACTTCAAAATCATAGATAAGACATTATGAAAGATACCATAAGTTTATCTTTGTACTATTTGCTTTAGTTATAGGTTTCCATCTGGTGTCAAAGTATATCCGGCTATAGGTGATGTTGGAGCATATATTGTCATATATAGTGTGTTCGTCGCTTGACGAATAGTCTAGGCTTAATGTAATACACCTCATATGTTGTAAACACATAAAACTCGATCATTCGCAGGAGCATATGTGAAAGAGTCTCAGTTGTACGACTGAGCCATGCTAATGTACTAGTCGTGCGACTGAGAGATGCTATTTTGGCCATTCATAAGACAAAACCATAAGTATGGTCCAGTTGTACGATTGAACCATACGCATGGCCCAATCGTACGAATAGGCCCAGTCGCATCTGGTATAGGCTGAGGCCTATGAATACCAGTTTCATTGTGTAGAAAGGAGATGAGTCTGCCCAGGGCCTAGGTGCTGCCGGATGAGAGTGGAGATCATGCTCGATCTCCTCTTGCCAAGAGTCTTCATTCTTATGTTTAACGAGTTTGTAATCATTAGGTTTTATCAATAAAACCATTATATTCTTGTTCGTTCTATTATTTGTCTCTTGGTTTTGGTTTTTGTTTCCTTCCATTAAGAAGACGCTCAGATTTCAACCGATACAGCGACTTCTCAATTGGTATCAGAGCCAGGTTACTGCTAAAATTATCTAACAATCATTCTAGCAACCCGAGCTCTTGATTTCTAGATCTATTTCATGTTCTTTGACGTTAATCCCAGTTCGTGTTCTTCGTGTTTTGCTCAGATCTTGTTACGTGTGTTGTTTCTTGGATTAAATCGAACTCGAAACCACGTTCTTATCACCCTTGGGAATCTGATGATATCTATTTGTTTTGGTTCATGTAAAATTCATCATATTAGGGTTTTTGGCAGCCATGGCAGCAGCAAATCTGAAAATCTGCCTGCAGATCAGCTCATGCGACTGGACCATGCTAATGGACCATTCGTACGAATGGACCATGCTAATGGACCATTCGTACGAATGGACCATGCTAATGGACCATTCGTACGACTGGACCATGCTAATGAACCATTCGTACGACTGGACCATGCTAATGGACCATTCGTACGACTGGACCATGCTAATGGACCATTCGTACGACTGGACCATACGAATGGACCATTCGTATGACTGGACCATGCGACTGGACAAGTCTTATCTCCGGTCGTGCGACCGGACCAGTCTTATGTTCTGTCAGGCTACTGGACCAATCTTATGTTCAGTCATGCTATTGGACCAGTCTTATGTTCAGTCATGCTACTGGACCAGTCTTATGTTCAGTCATGCTACTGGACGAGTCTTATGTCCAAGTCATGCTACTGGACTAGTCTTATGAGCAGTTGCACAAATATATCATTCGTATCATCCATTCACACGAATGTGATATTTGTCGTCCATGTCATACGAATGAACGGTGTTCCAGACCAAAAAAAGTCTAGAATTTCCTCTTGCACAGATTTGAGGATGAGCAAAGCACTTTCATCCTGAGATTCTGTTGTCAAATAAGTTCGATGGATACCCCATTATTCATTAGACTTCCAGAATAGATGAATGTAGTTAGAACACAAAATAGAGAAGGGAAGATGTTAGCAGTCGATGTTGATTTTGTGGGGTAGTGAGGAGCATTTGACTATTCATGGGTCAGTCAAATTATATTTATACGCACAGAGAGGATTCTCATTCTTAGGGGAATCCATGTATAGATAAATTGAAGACGCAATCAGAAAGTGATGATGTGAGCTGGTTTTTGATGATGAATCTGAGTTCATGTTGATTGTTTGAGATTGTCAGTTGTGGATTGGAACCTTCTACTTTTTGCCCAATACACCATATGAAGATGTCGGGAGAGCACAGTGTTTATATATTGGGATATGCTGAATTTGAGGGGGAATTTCTATAGGTGTTAATGTTAATAGGTTAGCATGTGTGAAGATTTGAGCAATGGAGAACTATTCATGTCATTATCTGGAAAAATCAGTCATATGGAGAATCTTGTTGCTATGATGATGTTCTACAAACTAAACGAAAGCTATAATGCCTAAATTCATTTTCAGGGATACTGTAGCAACCTGACGGATCAACAACATTGGCTAATATGGTTTTTCGGTAGATTTTATTGGAAACCAGAACAAAGATTGACTGAAGATTATATGATGTGTTATCTACTATTCACAGGCAACATCCAAGAGGGAATTTGTTGGAGCATATATTGTCAAATATAGTGTGTCCATCGCTTGACGAATAGTCTAGGCTTAATGTAATACACCTGATATGTTGTAAAAACAAGAAACTGGGTCACTCGCAGGAGCATATGCGAATGAGACTCAGTTCTACAACTGAGCCATGCTAATGGACCAGTCGTGCGACTGAGAGATGCTATTGGGGACATTCGTAAGACTGAACCATAAGTATGGTCAAATCGTATGATTGAACCATACTAATGGCCCAATAGTGCGAATAGGCCCTGTCGCATCTGTTATGGGCTGAGGCCTATAAATACCAGTTTCATTGTGTATAAAGGAGATAAGTCTACCCGGGGCCTAGGTGCTGTTGGATTAGAGGGGAGATCATGCTCGATCTCCCCTTGACAAGAGTCTTCATTCTTATGTTTAACGAGCTTGTAATCATTAAGTTTATCAATGAAACCATTATATTCTTGTTCGTTCTATTGCTTGTCTCTTGGTTTTAGTTTTTTTCTTCCGTCAAGAACACGCTCGGATGTCAATCGATCCAGCGACTTCACAGGTTATAGTATATATAGTTTCTCATTGTAACTTTTGTAACATGCTTGTATGAGTCTTGTAATACATTAAGTTGAGAAGTAATATACACAAGTACCTTGAAAATTATTTCCTTGTGTTCTCTGGTACATAATATATTATTATCAACTCTTAGAAGAGATTCTGCTTTATTTGAAACCGTGTATGAGTAAGTGAGTTTGAGAAAAAAACAAAGTGTTAGTGACAAACATCGATCCTTTAATTGGTATCAAAGATTTTTAGGCTCTTCATTGTGAGATCTTACCATTCAAATCAACCTGTATTTCACTCCTTTCACCACACTTAAAAATGGCCCTTAACAAAAATTTGAAGTTGAGATGGGCATGATGATTAAAGCACCTATCATCACCCCTAAAAACTTTAGAGTATGGAGAAGACGCATCGACGGCTTCATCAAGTATCAAGATGGAAAAATGGGGCAATCTATTGTCAATGGTCCTTCAAAACCACAGGTGGCTGCACCAGATGGAAATGGTGCCATGATAGAAATTTCATTGAACATTACTAATGAAGACCAAAAGAAGATGGACATTAATAGTAACGCCATGACTGTTCTTATGACTGCTATACCAACTCCATAATGGTGGGGTTTGAGCACTGCAAATCAGCAAAATAATTGTTTGATTCATTAAGTCAAATTTACTTTAGCTCTGATGAATCAAAGAAAGATCTACTGAAGCAGTAGTTCGATAACTTAAGTCACAATTCTAGACAGACCCTCAACCAGCAATACCTTTAGGTGCATAAATCTTATATCTTCACTTCAGTCTATGAGACTTGCCCTTGAACTGAGGGATCACTTGAAAATTCATGAGTGCACTCCCAAATGAGTGGGCGTTCTAATATGTCTCTATCAAAAGGAGATACAACTTGAACTCCCTCACCATGACTAAACTATATGGCATCCTTGATGGATACCGTCTTGAGATTGAAAACAAAAAGGGCATTTAGGTGAGTAGACCTTCAAGCCTTCTTGCTAGCAACGCTTTAATGGTTGCTGAAGGCTTAGGACCCCCCGAATCTCAACAGCAGCTAACATATTCTCAACAGACATCCAGTTCTTCATGACCTTATATCATATTTCCTGAGACTCCAAGGTCTCAACAGGCTCAACAAGGTTCTTTTCAAGACAGTTGTGACTTTGTCTCAGGAAGTGGGTACCGTGCTGATCATCAATACTGCTTTGATGATCTAGAGTGCTTTAGCCCAGATGATGTGTAGTATGTTGACATATTCTAACAAATGGCTTTGTTGACTTACCCAACAAAGAAGTTCTTCAAAAGATCTGGAAGGAAGTTCCCTCAAAATCGAACTAAAAACAAGATTAGGTTTGACAAAACAATGGCCAAATGTTACAACTGTAACCAACTTGGTCACTTTTCAAGGGAATGTAAGGCTCCCAAGTAAAATCCAGGAACCGCACACGCCTCCTCACATCACTATACACCTAAAGCCACTAGGAAGTCAACTAAAACCGCAGTTGTAGTTCAAGAAGTTGATTGGAGCTTCATGCTACAGGATGTGACTCCTACTCAAGTGCTCATGACCAGAACAGATAATACCAAGGTATATGAACATCTCTGTACTCCAGCTTGTAATCTAAGGTTAAGTTATATGAGGACTATAATGTGGAAATTAAATATAATATTGAGTCTTTAAATATCTTAAAATATGATTTTAAAAGGGCTGAAACTAACTATCAAAAGAAAACTGATGAGTTAGAGAAAACCATGTCCTTGTTAAAACATGAACATACAAACTAGAAGACTCAAATCAAGGATTTAATATTCAAATTGTTTGATGCTCAAGCCCAGCTTGTCACAGCTGAGGTTCAAGCTAGGAAACATGTTATTTTACAGCAAAGCTTCAAAGCCATTCTTGCATCATCCTCTCACTCCAAACTTTGTTATAAACACAAAGGTGGGTTGGGAAAAAATGAAATTGCTCCACCACATTCTTATAAGTCTATTAGACAATGAGGATGTGGTACTGAAAAGCAAGAGATTTGGTCTACTGACCCACCTTCCCATGAGTCATAGAGTGATGCAACTTTGGAGACTATCATAGGGAAGAATCAGGTAAACCAAACCCATCTTACGAGTGATAACCAAACCCTAACCACCAAAGCCAAAAGAAGTTTGGCTAAGGCAACTATAAAAACAGTGAAGAAAGTGGTTGAATCTAAGCTGAAGATTGACCCAAAGCAAAAGGGTGTGTTCATCTCGGCTGGATTACTACAATCCTTTTAGCACACGCTATGCAGACAATGTTAAAATAGAAGGATTCAGGAAAGGTTTCTCATCTAGACCCTATCATATGGTTAAAGTGATGAAGAAGCAAGGTTGCTTTCAGAAAAAAGTATTCTTTTGAAGGGAAAATGGCTTGAAAACATAAAGCTATTAAGATTCAAAAGAACAAAAAAGTCCCCTTGAACCCATCCTAGAAGAATACTGCTTCCAAAGAACAGGTTGTGAAGACTTTTTCCGAAAAGAAGGAAGCTTTGGAAGAATGTCATGCTCCTCAAGCTTTATCAAACTCATCCTTAATGATCAACCAAAGGATGGAATGGATGATCAAAGAAGATGTAGTAGCCAAAGTCTCTTCTTCACAATCATCTATAAAGCCCCCGTGCATAAATTTTGGTTTAGTATCATTCTCATCATTAGAAAAGACCAAGACCAACAAGGCTTGGTTTTCCAATCAAAACTAACATTTTCACCTTATGTGAAGGGACATCCATATGACAAGAACAATAACCTATGGATTGTAGATAGTGGATGTTGGGCACATGACATGGACCAGGTCTCTCCTCTAAAAATTTCAACATTTTAATGGAGGTCCTATTCAATTTGGAAATGAGCCTGGAGGATACATTTATGGCAGAGGAAGTGTATCCAACAACAAGTTAAAAGTTGAGAAAGTACACATTTTCAAACAACTTAAACACAACCTCTTAACTGTTTCTTAATTCTATGATCGAAAGCATCAAGTGCATTTTCACTGAATATGATTGCATTAGTCCCAGACCATGGATGACCATTCCTCAGGAATTGGTGCTTCTTAGATCACCCAAGAAAGGGGATATGAACAAGCTAGATATGAATAATGCTTCCTCACTAGGTGAAGTATCATGCTTTCTTTCCAAACCTGATAGTGATGAGTTAATACTATGGCATAAATGTATGTGTCATGTATGTTTTAGAACCATGAATAAATTGGTTAAAAATAACTTGGTACATGGTTTGCCTAAAAAGGAATTTTTGCAAAGATAATTGTGTTACATGCCCAAAAGGGAAACAACACACATCATCTCACAAATCCAAAGTTGTTAACTCTATCACCACTCCATTACGCTTATTGCACATGGATCTATTTGGTCCCAAAGTATAATGAGCATTGGAAGGAAATCATACTGCCTTGTGATTGTTGATGATTTTACAAGATTTAAATGGGTATTATTTTTAAGAACTAAGGATGATACTACTAAAATATTAAAATCTTTTATTCTTAAAATTTCAAGTCAAATTGATCACAAGGTTAAGATAGAAGTGATCAAGGGACAGAGTTTAAGAATCATGTTTTTGATTCATTCTGTAATTCAAAAGGGATTTCCTGACAATATAGTGCTCTCAGAACTCCTTAACAAAACGGTGTTGCTGAGAGGAGGAACAGGACACTGATTGAGGCTGCTTGGACCATGTTAGCTGATTTTAATTGGGTTTGAGAATGATATTCTTTGTTGATGTGAAACAACAAAGACCAAATATGATGATTGAGTCAATTGTTATAAGGTGGAATCAAACAATCAAGGAACATTGAATGCTAGAAATACTCATAAATGTTTATTGTATAAATGAAAGTAATCGGTTACAATGAATTTTGGGATTTGCATTAAACAGTATCAAGACACCTTATAAAGTAAGACAAAACAAAAGATTCTAATTGTCTAGAATGTGTATCAACAGTCACCTCACATACGAGGTTTTCTATTATATGTATAGTCTGACAACATGCTTTTCACAAAATGACTTAACTACCTTGATCTATACAATAGAGAACTAGTCTAAGTCTTCATCAAAATTTCCTTTCTTCATCCACATTGATTAATGCGGATGAGTTGATGTTGATTAGCATTTCTTTTGGTCTTCAACATTAGTGTTTGGTCATCAGCATTGACAAATGCAGATGAACAAACACTTATGCACATTTGTTTCCGGTCATTCGCATTAGTCAATGTGGATGTACAAATACTTGTCAGCATTTGTTTTGCCTATCTGCATTTGTTAATGTGAAAGAACAAACACTTGTCAGCATTTGTTCTATGTTCATCTGTAAATACAAATGCTATTAGCCGACACTTGTCTTCTATTTACTTTACAGATTCTTCATCTACATTTGTTCTTGGCCTTGTGGGAATTCTAACAGAACAACCATGAACCCACCACTTGAATTTGCATGTATGATCCTTTTAGGGTCCAACAATACTCCCCTAAAGGATTATACAGCCTATATTCTTCAAGGGTTTGATGCTGGTTGAGGTTGGGAAGATTCTACTAGGTCTTGTAGAGGAATAAGAGGTTCTACCTGAGATTGATCCAAAATGGTCTTTATCATGTTGACAAAGTCATTGGCATTAGACATCTTCTCTCTGTTTAGCACATAGATCTTCATCTTGCTCATAGTTTTGATGGCTTCTATAGGCAGCTTCTTTAGAGAAATGGGTTCCCATATTGCCAATATGGACACCCTATCTCTATGAATCAACAGAGCTCCATCTACATCCACATCTAACTTCATAATATTCCATAATTGCATAGGAGTCTTCTTCTTCTTCCTTTGCTCCTCTTTAACATTGATTCTATCAAATGCCATTTTTAAAGTCTTTGTACATTTTAGAAAGAAATGCATATAATCTTCTACCATTTTATTCTTTATCCCTCTTAAATTCCTTGTGTATATGTAGTGGATATAGGATTCATCTAACAATCTCACCTCATATCGACTAAACAACCTGATTTCAGCTCCTTACTTTCCACCCCCATATTCTTTCAATCACCAACTCATATGTCTTTTCATCATAGTAGACATTTGAGATTGGTTTGGAGGAATGAGTTCCAGCTACCATCTTTCTTTTTAGAGATTCAGTAGGCTTAACCTTAAGTTTAGGGAATACCACCTCTTTAGTTGGTTTTGTTCTTTTCTTCTCCAAGGGATTTACAAAGGATCTATCTTTCCTCATGCAGATAGCCTTAAGAGATTTGAAGTTGTCTGTTCTTTTAAACATCCTCAGAATATCTTCAAACTCATAACCCCTGAACATAGCCTTGTGATTGATCAAATCTAAATTGGATAGTTCTTTTAGATCATGGATTTTCAGGGAGTTCACTAGAGTAGAGTACTTTGTGAAGAATTGAACTAAACCTGAAATCCTCTTAATCATGAACATGTTCCAGTCACTATCATACTACAAGGTAATTATCTTCTAATCAATTTTTCCTTATGGAGTAGACACACCTCTAATCATCTTAGTAGTGGTGAGCCCTTCTTAAAACTTCAATTGATAGCGCTGAGCAAACCACTCTAGATTCTTGTGCAGAACAGGTGCCTTAGAGTCATTGTCTCTATGGGTGAGCTAGATGTCTTGAGCAGACACTCTTGTTCTAGCCTTTTTTGCTAATAATGTCTTCTTCAATTTTCTTTAGCCTTTCTTTCTTCTCATTAATCATCATAAGGATAGCAGCCCTTAGGGAATTTGTCTTCATGTTGCCTAATTTTCTTCTGGTAAATCATTGGTCAGACAGATAGTCCTACATTTCCCTATGAGTCATACTATAGGGATCAGGATAAAGTGTTTGAGGAGTGGAAGTCTGCTTTGCCTTTGAGAATGACTTGAACACTAAACCTTGGAAGAAAGAGTCTATTCATACTCAGTCTCATATGTAGGGGCTAGTAGTTTGTTTAACTTTTCTTCTCCTGCCTTGATTCCCTCATAAGTTACTCTGAACACCTCATTAGGGTCATACCCATAATTTATCGAAAACATAGCCTTCACCATCAAGTCATCAGTTTGGGCTTTCTCTACCATCTCCTGTACTTACTCCTCCTCTTTCACAGGGCTTTTATGAACTATTGGTTCATAAACCACATAACCACCCTGTGAATTGAAGGATCGCAATCAAGAATTATCAATGTTAATTTTTAAGTCAAGTCAATGTTTACGGAATCAACATTAACTTTGTTTAATTGTTTTTAATAAAATTCAATATTAACAATAAAGATTAATGATAAAGACGAATACCATAAGAACAACACAATTAATAATCAAACAAAAATATTTAATTCAAATGTATTTCATTAAAACATGTTAATGATTATAGATGAATAAACAATGAATGAAATAAAATTGGTTCGAATGTATTGATGTTGGTAAGACAGCTGCTATGGTTTCTGTTTGTGTGATTTGATGTTTGGTTGTTTGTAACTGAGTCTTGCCTAGTTTTCGTTGCCGTCCCCTTGATGTGAAACCTAGGATCCATATTTATAGGCACGTGTGTTTTTGTTAAAGAAACAATGCATCTTTTGAGATTCGCATAGGTGTGATGTTGACTTGTTGAATTGTAACACTTGTATTATTAAATACCAAGTGTTTGGACTCCGTAGGAATATGGTCTTCCATAGATGTTTGTTCTTTTAAAGGAGTTTTGTTCTTCCGAGGGTACTTTTTTCTCCGAAGGTACTTTGTTCTTCCAAAGGTACTTTGTTTTTTCGAAGGAATCTTCACTTTTGTCATCAGAGTTGATTGTTCATCTGCAGAAGATCTTCGGATGATTGATTTTATAAGAAACATATCTACGGAAGAACAAAAATGTTCATCTGTAGATATTACTTACACTTAGTGTTGGTCCATTAGATCGGTTTGCAGTACAAATGAGATTTTGGATTGTTCAATATCAAATACAAACAATAGACAAACAAAGATGATGAAGATTAAAATCAACCAGAAATGAATCACAATAAGGCAATGATGATCAACATAATCAATGATAACAAAGCACAATGATATATCTCTGAATAAACTGCTTACAATACTCAATTGCAATAAAGATAAACGATTAGGATTTTTGTAAGCTTTCTTTTAACAATAAAAATGATCAAAACTATATATAGCAGTCTTCGTTTCGCAGAAAATTCCGCTGCGAGCAAAACTTTTCTCTTGAAACTTTAGTTTCGCCCGACATAAACAACAGTTTCGCCGAGAGAACTAAACAGCTGACTGTGAGTGAAACTACAGTTTCGCTGGACTATAAAATAAAATAAAGCTAAATACATTCAAAAGTAAACTAACATAAGACCTATGACAAATAAATATAAACAGTCTAATCTAAGGTGAGTCCAACCTGTACATGATCTTCAATACTCCCCCTAGGTTGGAACTCACCGCCTTCAATAGCTTTGATTTGTCTTGTCAGCTCTAGTCTTCCTCGCTGCCTATGATCTGTCCTCTATAGCTTCTGTAGCAACCTCCTTAGGAGCTTCAGCAAATGATTCACTTTGGTCTCCTCCAGCTTCATTAGCTCCTAGGGGATGAGCACTAGCTTACTCAAAATGTCTAGTCAAATCCTAAACATCCATGTTTAGATCATCTTGGGCCCTCACTCTCTCTACAATCCTCTTCATCTCTGCCCTCACAGCTCTACGTTTGTTGGCCACAGTCATAAATAGACTGGCTTCCTTTCTCGTCTCATCACCTGCACCTACTTTAATATGATTCTCGCAAAGAAGAAGCACTTCTTCATCATAAAAACTAAATAGCTCCATTAGATCAAATACTTAGAATTCACCGCCATTCTTTACTCTGATTACCGCCTCCCCCGTATTGTTGTCATAAAACCACTTCTCAAAGTTCTGTACTTGCAAGGAGGGGATCTACCAATCTGACCCAATTCCTGGTCATTAGGGGTTTCACCCTTAGCACAATCTTTCCCTTTCCAATCTCCCAGTCCTTGACCTTCATTGATCTTCTCTTCTCTGCTTTCATGAATCCGAATGACTCAAAATTTTCATCCAAGCCATTTTTTATCTATGTTTCCAGTAATGACGCTCTTTCTCTAAGATGGGCGCTCAGTAGTGGTAATACTACCAGCCTCCTCAGATCCCATTTGGGTAAGGTCTTGAAAGCCTTCCTCTTGTGCATGTAAGCGATACCACCCCCTCTCCTCTTGATCATAAACATTTTGAGGCTGCGGTTATAACACCAACTGATGATTCTCTTGTCAGCCTCCTTTTTGCTCAACCCTTCCTAGTTTTGGAATAGGGGAGTCAGTTCTTTAGGGTCTTTTTCATTGAACAACCATTCCTCTTTAGCCATTTCAAATACATCTCCATCTGAGTCTCACTTTTTGGTAACATATACTAAGGGCCTCTCAGCAGCTTCATAAAATTTTTGTTCTAAAGCATAGTCGACCAGCTGTTCATCTTCTTCTTCATCGATTAGCCCTTTCTGTTTTTCAGCTTCCCTTTCAATAGATTTCTCTCACTACCTGCTCACCAACCAAATATTTATCTAAGTCGAATCCCATATTGACAAACCTAGCTTCCAGTATCTCCTCACATTCACCATATTTTCATTCTCCTTCTCTACTCCAGAACCTCCCACTCCTTTAGTTGCTGCACCAGATATGCCCTCTCCTGCCCTGGAGGATGTACCCACATTCAAGAATGGGTATTTGGAAGTATGAGCTAAATCATCTAACTTAGATTGACTTAGTTGATTGGGCAGGCCAGTAGCAGCTTTTAACTCATTTATTTCCTCAAACAGCTTCTTTATCAACAAGCTTTGGTCCACCAACATCTTCTTCATACCTTGAATCACCTCATCCTTTTGACTCTCTCTAATCTCTTGATTACTAATTTTTGTTTTCATCATGCTTAGTTCATTAGCAAGAGAGCTACTGAGGTTACTAATCACATCCTCACATAATCCACCTCTCTCTTCTCTCATTGAGGTCTCTATAAATGATTGGTGCCTTTGTTTAGTTATTCTTTCAAATTCTCCCACATCAGCTTTCTTCTTCAACCTTCTCTCTTTCTCAACCCTTACCTCCTCTACCATTTCATTCACCTCCTCTTCAAAGTCATAATCCTTTCCCTTTGCGTATCGTTTTCTTTTCTTAGCAGCATTTGACAATTGTGCCCCGGTCTCTTCAGCCTTTTTACATTCAGACTCGTCCACACTCATGATATAACTCCATCTTTCAGGTGGATACATGTTTTCCCCTAGATGAGTAATTCTTCCACTGAAATCCTGATGGATGGCACTACAAATATACGGGTCTTCATATGCACCAACCTTTTAACCTCCTCGTGTCTTGACAAATTAAGAATTAGATTATCAAAGATCATCTGCAAAAATCTAGGATAAAGCAACCATATATCCTTTTTCAGCACTATCACATTTTCTACCATACATGCAAAAATCAGCTTAGCAATGTTTGCCTTCTCTCCTCTGTAGCATAACACCATGGCTTTTGCCTAGTCTAGATTAAGCCCATCTGATCCACCTTTATGGTGATCTAAACACATAATAAAGACGTGACCTATGTATCTCTATTCCTTGGAGAGGAAGGACTTCTTAATCACTTTTCTTGTGCTAAAGTCTAATCCTTCATATCACATCCGGCTAAACACCTCAAACACCTCCGAATGAGTCATAGTAACCTCCTCTCTTGAATCTTCGTCTAATCTTATTATCCTCGAGACTATCTCTGCTGTAATGATCACCTCTGCAGGATCGTTCAAGGGTTAAGAGTTACAACACAACAACACAAAGAGGAGATAAACTAAACTTAGATCAAACAGTAAACTGGATTAACCAAGTGGTGACACTAAGAACACAAGTAATATATGAGACAGAACACAAAGAACACAAGTGTTTGGTTTTCAAGAATGCAGTATATTGCCTTCTGTATGTTCTATTACAAGTGTTACAAAAGCATATTAGAAAGATACAAGAACATGAGATACTTATACAACATCCTACAGCAGGCTATACTTTGAAAGCCAGCTGGATACAATTGACTAGACACACAGAAAATCAATTGTAGAGTCAAAAGGTAGATTGCCTTTTGACTAGTGACTATGACATGCCATAGCTCACATCCTTATCTATTACAAAAAGGATAAAGTATATAAAGTAGAAAGTTATAAACTCAAGACCTCAATGTACAGTTACCAAAACATGGACCTTTTCACCAAACCATGTTAGTTGGTGACTTGTAGAGTTACAGCGGAAAGGTGTCCAGCTTCATGGAACAGTACATCAGATAAAGCATGTTACTAAAAGTCTTCGAAAGAAATCTGTCTTCATGAACTTGAAGCTTCGGAAGACTTTGTCTCTGAGGCTTCGAAAGACTTCATCTTTGGCTTCGAAAGATGTTGGTCTTGGCTTCGGAATATTTCACACTTAGAGTGTCTTAGTTGCACATGTGAAACTTCTGAAGCATTCCACTTCAATACACTTGTGTAGCATGCAGGAAAGACTAAAGATGTTTAGGTTGCATCAGCCTCTTCTTTAATCTCTACAAACTCCCCCTAGGCTGATGCTAACAAATCATTTAGAATACTTCAGATATTAATAATCCTTATTAGGATGATCACCATTCCTTTCTTCATAAGATGATCAGGATCCTTCAGGCTATCAAAGTGTCTTCTCATGTCAAAGAGATCATGCAGAGACAACTGAATCATATCTTGCCATGTATAGATGTATTCAATGCCTTCATCTCTAATAATATGCCACCTTTCTGGATTTGGGGGTATGTCCAAGACAAGATGGGTCTTCTTGATGCTAGAGGAGCTACTGAAGATGGAGTTGATTGAGCTTCCTCTGACTGCACATCCTTAGGCTAATCTGATCCATCCTGAGGTTCAGAATGGGATTCAGCCTTCTTCTTCTTCTTAGACTTTAGTTTAGAAGCCATCCTTTTCCTTCTTTTTCCAAATTTTAACTGAGAAGACTGGCCTGCAGTACCAGATTGATCTTCATTGTCTTTCTCAGTTGGGACTTCCTCTCTCTCAGGTTTAGATGGAGAAGGAGGTTGACCCTGCTATGGATAAGAAGATGATGCTTGCTGAGCATTAGCAGGAGGTCCAGGTTGTGTTGTGTCTGTTTGTTCTTCTAGGCTAAACTCTGCAATGATCCTATTTTGGATTCTTCTAGCCAGTCTGTCAGCTTGTCTTGATTGGCATGGGTTGACAAGTGGTATGTTGACTAGATCCAGACCTTCATAGTAGTCCAAGTTCTGAAAATTAAAGACTTCTTGCTGTCCTTGAACCCTTATGATAATGAGGGCTTTCCTGTTATTGTCATACCACCACCTAATAATGTCATTGAAGGATGAGGAAGGTGACATAGCCCTTGGTATGCCATCCTCAAACAGACTCCGTTTGAAGGAGTCTATGTAGTCCACATCAATGTGAACTAGAGGAGGTTGCTGAGAATGCACAGTTGCAAGTGAGGATGGTGAGTCCTCAATGTCCATTCTCTCGAGGAACTCCTAGGTTCTGTGGCTGGAATGACTATCTCCCCCTTTTTGGTAGCATCACCCACTTGCATAGGTGAGCTGGAGGATAGGTCAATCACATCCACAGGTTCTTGAGTTCCTGGTTGAGCTCTTCTTAAGGGTCTCCCAGCTAGTTTTTCCTTAAGACGAAATCTCAAGTTGTTGATCATTGATCCTGTTTTGTAAGGTAGTCACCTGAGATTCAAGGTGACTGACCTTTGAGACTAGGTAAGTGCATGTTTTAGATAGTTTTTGCACTTTTAGTCTCAGATCCCCCTCATCTTCATGAGATGAATCACTAGGGGTGGAGAAGATTGGACCAGAGTCCTTTCTCTCATGACCAGTTCTAAGTTCTTGGCTACTAGATTTCCTCTGCTCACTGGTAGTCTCAGTTGAGATGTCAGTGGGCTGAGTTGCCATGTTGAGGACTTAATGATGTAGGCACTTTCAGAAGTGAGAGCCTCTTCCATATGGACATCCTGAACAAGTTCAGTAGTGTCCACCTCAGTTCTAGGTGACTCATGTGGGATAGATGTAGGAGACTCAATGGTACTCATCTCTCTTTGAGTGGAGGGAAAGAAGGGAGATTCATTATACTCACTGAAACCTATGTCTTCATCAGTATAGAAGTTAAGGTTGGAATGGGTTGGTTAAGATCTATAGGCTGGGGATGGTAACTATCCCTTGAATGTTGATCACTTGAGTGTTAAGACTCAGAGTGATGGCTTAAGTAGTAGGGCTAATGAGCTTATCACGCTGAGCATGAGGAACCTCAGCACTGATTCTTGAAGAGATGGGAGTGGTCTGCTCCTCAGGAGAAATGGGAGCTCCAGTGTCCATTTCTTCCTGTATGGGTGAGTATATGGGGACCTCCACAGATTGAATAGTCTGAGCAGGGGTTCGTTGTATTTTCTTTGGTAGGTGATGGATATTTGAGGCTGTGTGGGTGGTTGGGAAGTAGCAGGTGTGGGTTCAACACTAGCTTGTGCTGCGAGGTTGTCACCTTGAGCAATCAGCTCTAGCATTTTTGAGACTAGGGCTGTTTGACCCTAGAGAATCCAACAGTGGACTTTCTCAATATTTTAAACATGTCGGGCTTCATCTGTCCAATTGAAGAATGTTACGTGTTTCTTTAACCGTGAGCCCAGTTCACAGTTAAGAATGTACTGGACATATGTAGGAAACATGTAATATTCTAAGGAGTCTAAATTAGCAAGCAAATTGTATAAACAAACTAAGAGTACCTGAATTTGACCCCTTGAACGATTCCATGGATTATGAAGGAGAGATCTTAGGAATCTGGTCCCATCCACCATGCTGGTTTGATAAGCTGTAGATGACCACATGGAGCAGGAATCTCCATTAGGATGAGACCTTCCTTTCCTGAAGGTCTTTACAGAGAAATCTCCCTGATACCCTATCTGCTCAAATGAATGATTAACAACTTCCTATGAAAAGAACACCTCCCCTTCTTCATCATCCAGCTGAAGATGTCTGTTGATGATGCCCAGAATAATGAAGATTGTTCTCCCCTGCACTGTGGAAGACAGTGCCTTCTCCCCATCCATAATGACCTCTTGGTAGGTCTTCCAGAATTCAAGCAACTGATCCTCATAGAGTGGAGGATCAATGGTGAGGGAGGTCAAGTAGTTCGACAGAGACAAGAAATGACAAACCTCTGAGAAATGAGGATCTTTCTCAGAGCATAACAGAGCAACTTGATTGTGTTGTCTGTGTAGCTACATGGTAAAGTTGGGATCATTTCTGTGAGCAAGGTTGGCCATTTTGAAATAGCTAATGGACGAAGCAAGAAGAAAGAAAGAAATTTCAGAGAGAGATTTGGGTTTCTAGGTTTGGAGGAAGAACAAATGATAGAAAGAGGGGGAAACCGTTGGGTTTATATGTGAGAAATTTCAGATAAAGTTTAATGAAAGAGGATAAACTTTGAAATCCGGATGTCGGTCCCACCTCTGAAAAAGTAGTTTACTTTTTGCTCAAAAAGTAGTTTTCTTGGAAGTCAAAAAGCTTCCGAAGGTTAATTATCTTCGGAAGTTTTCTAATTAAAAATCTTCCAAAGCTAAAATGACTTCGGAAGAATTTCCTGAGAGTTTTGAAAATTTTGCTTCGGAAGAAAATTAAAGCTTGAGTGCTTTGTGTGTAAACAGACAAAGCTTCCGAGAGTTATTTTGCTTCGGAAGTAAATGGTCCTTAAAATGTGGTAAGTGTCTGAGAAAATATTTAAGCTTCAGAAGATAAATTTTGAAAACTCTTCGAAGGTAAACTTCTTAGACAGTTATTTAATTTGAAGGCATGATTTACTTCCGAAGTTAAAACAAAACTCTTCCGAAGTATCAGAAAATTTTAAAAAATCTAAGGAAAGTCTTCAAAAAGAAATTTTCATCCAAAGAAAACATGAGCTTATGAAAGTGATGAACTAGACAACTTAGGACACACATATTTAAGAAATAATAAGAATTATTTTAAGAAAAGCTTACTCAAGGTTTATCATCCCAATAGCTGATATAAGATATTTAATTCTCTGTTCATCAAAGCCTTTGTAAATAGATCAGCATATTGTTCATCTGTGTGAACCTTGACTAGTTTAATTAATCCCTTTTCATAGTTATCTCTTATTAAATGATACCTGATATTGATGTGGTTTGTCCTTGAGTGCTGCACAGGGTTTTCTGTGATTGAGATAGCACTGTTGTTGTCTATGTGAATGGGAGTCTCCTTGAATTTAACCCATAGTCCAGCATCTGATTTTGAATCTAAAGTACTTGAGCATAGCAGCTTGCAGCAGCAATGTATTCAGCTTCAGCAGTTGATGCAAGACACAGATTGTTTCTTGCATTGCCATGAGACAACCCTTCCACCAAGAAATTGACATCCCCCAGATGTAGACTTTACGGTCATGTTGCAACCACCATAATCACTATCTGTATAGGCATACAGATTAAAGTCAGAATTCTGGGATACCATAGGCCAAGTGTTGATGCACCCTTGAGGTATCTTAGAATCCTCTGACAGTGATAAGGCGAGACATCTTAGGGTTGGCTTGATATCTTGCACAAATACATGTAGCAAACATGATATCAGGCCTGCTAGCAGTAAGATACATAAGAGACCCAATCATAGCCCTGTATAAATGCTCATCTACACACTCCCCCTCAAGATCAGGACCAAGAGAGTGGTTTCAGGCTATGGGTGTCTTAGCAATCTTACAATCAGTCATATTAAACCTCTTGAGTATGTCCTGAACATACTTTGACTGACTTATGCAGATGCCATCTTCAACTTGCTTCACTTGAATTCCCAGAAAGAAATTAAGTTCCCCCATGGCACTCATTTCAAATCTGTCTTTCATCAGCTTTTCAAAGTCTTTGCAGAGCTTTGGATTAGTTTAACCAAAGATATTTCATTCACATATACTTGAACTAGCAATATGTCTTTCCCTTGTCCTTTGATGAAGAGAGTTCCATCTATAGTACCCCTCCTGTATCCATGTTTACAGAGATACTTAGATAGTGTCTCATACCACTTCCTGGGTGCCTGATGCAGCCCATAGAGAGCTTTGTCAAGCTTGCAGACATGATCAGGATCTCAAAACCAGGTGGTTGTTTGACATAAACCTCTTCATCTATCACTCCATACAAAAAGGCACACTTCACATCAAGTTGAAAAACCTTGAAGTTCTTGGATGCAGCAAAAGCCAGAATATCCTAACAGCTTCTAATCTTGCAACTGGAGCAAAGACATCAGTGTAGTCAATCCCTTCTTCTTGTGTGTATCCTTGAACAACCAGTCTAGCTTTGTTCTTGATGATGATGCTCTATCATCTTTCTTGTTCCTAAACACCCATTTGGTTCCAATGGTAGTCTTCCCAGAAGGAAGAGGACAAAGGTTCCAAACTTTCTGCCTTTTGAATTGAAGCAGTCTTGTTGCATAGCTTCAACCCAACTTCCATCCTTTAGAGCTTCATCAACTTTCTTTGGCTCTATCTGGGATAGAAAACAAGAGTGAAGACAAACATTTGCTTCATGGGTTTGTCCTCTTGTCTTTACCCCTTAGATAACATCTCCAATGATGTTTGTGGTAGGGTGAGACTTGTGGATCCTAAGCTAAAGGATCACAGCAAGTTGTTGAGAAGATCTAAATTTGAGAAATTTAGATCTGGCATAGATGTTTCTCCCACCACATCAGCACACTTTTCAAGTGAAACTTGATCCAAGCAGTGTGTGACATCATTGATGTTCTCATCCACTCTGTGGTTAGTGGCATCAAGAAATTCTTGGTCACTGTCACCATCACCATTGTTGTCTTCCACAGTTAAGGTGTTCTTATCTGGTTGTAGAGCCTCTGAGCTGGAATTTGAAGGCATACTAGATGTATCAGCTGAATTTGTCATTGTAGGCTGATAGAAACCTCATTTGCAGAAGTGGTTCCAACTGGAGCTGAAGAAATGTGTCTTGAAGATCTTCCTAGCTCAAATCTTGGATCACGATCATCTGTATTCAAATTTTCTACAGATCCTGAAACATTCTCACAAGATTTGTTAAACAGTTGTAACCAAATCAAGATCAAACAACCAATCTGGACCAAACCAGTAACACAAGGTGTGTGTTCTCAACAATTCTATTTCTGAGATTGTACACTCTATAAGCCTTAGCTTGGGAAGAGTATCCAATAAAGTGTCCATCATCTGATTTCTCAGCAAACTTGGGAATTTGATCTTGGTATTCAAGATGGTGCAAGGACATCCAAATGACTTGAGAAAACCAATGAAAGGTCTCCTCTTGTGCCAAAGTTCATAAGGAGTCTTGCCATGAGTCTTAATTACTAAACATTGTTCTGCACATAGCAGGTAGTGTTGACTGCCTCTGCCCAGAAGGTGATAAGCAGTTTAGAGTCAACAACATGGTTCTTGCAGCTTCAATAGTGTCCTGTTTCTCCTCTCAGCAACACCATTTTGCTAAGGAGTCCTGGAAGCACAAAATTGTCTTGTAATACCCTTTTCATCACAGAATGTGTCAAGGATATGGTTCATAAATTGGTTCCTTGATCACATCTTATGATCTTAACCTTGTGATCAGATTGATTCTCAATCTTTAAGATGAAATTCTTCAGAATCTTAGGAGTCTCATCCTTAGTTCTAAGGAAGAAAACCCAAGTGAATCTTGTAAAGTCATCTGTGATCACTAGACAATAAGGTCCTTTCCTAAACTCATTACACTGGTGGGGCCAAAGAGATCCATATGTAACAAGTGTAAGGGAGTAGTGATTGAGTTCTTTTCCTTAGGCTTGTGAGATACCTTATGTTGCTTCCCTTTCAGGCATGCAACACAGTGTTCATCCCTTGTAAACTCCTTCTTTGGCATTCCAGTTACCAAGTCATGCTTAATTAACTTATTCGTGTTCTTAAAGTTTACATGGCACATTCTTTTATGCCATAGGAAGACTCATCACTATTGGCTTTAGACAGAAAGCATGAAACTTCTCCGGAGGGAGAGGTTTCTTGCAAATCCATCTTGTACATTTTTCCTTTCCTGGGGGCTCTAAGCAGGATATGCTCATGAGAAATGACCACACCAGGCTTAAGAACAATGCCTCATGCTCAGTAAAAAGCATGTTATGACTCTGATCACCAAATTGAGATATGCTTAGAAGATTGTATCCAAGCTCCGTTACAAAGTTTACCTTTTCTGTGCTGAGCTTACCATTTGTGACCTTGCCCCTACCAGAAATGTAACCACCTTCATCTCCTCCAAAAGCAACAGGTCCTCCATCAATCCTTTCAAAGTTCTGGAGTAGTGACCTGTTACCAGTCATGTGCCTGGAGCAGCCACTGTCTATGATCCACATTTCTGTCTGTCTTGAGCTGTTCTTGCACAAAAGAGAATGATTAGTTACATCTAGAAACCCAAGTGTTGCTTGTCTTGGGCTCATTTGCAGAAGGTAATTAACAGTAATAGATCCTATGGTTGTACTAAGAGGATCTTGAGCTATTTTTGATGGAGAAATCTCAGTCACTTGGTCTTTCTTAGATGTCCACACCACCTTGGAGTCTTGGACTTGACCTTCAAACTTTGAAGCTTTTGGAGGTTTAGAAGTTTTGATGACTGAACCTTCGGAAGATTCTGCAAACACTGCAGCAGACTTCAGTGCTTCGGAAGAACTCCTTTCTTCCGAGACCAATATTCTTCCAAGAGAATTTTCCACTTCCCTTCTTATTAGATTTGGAACTTCGAAGGAAACTGGTTTTCCTTCCAAAGCTTGAATCTTCTTAGAACTCTTTGAAGCCTTTGTTTTGGCCATATGGATAGTACCTTTAGGATTGAAGGGACAATCCTTTGCAATGTGAGTGGTGCTGTCACACAAAACAATTCATTTTTATTCTTCACAAGAGCCTTGTCTTGAGAGTAAGACTGTCTTTGGTCACTTCCCTTCTCCACCTTCATCTTTGCAGATGCTGAGACAGTCCTCTTGGGCTGAGAACTATGCTTGGAGTTTGATGGACCAGGCTGTGCAGTAGTGGTACACAATAGATCAGTCTTCTTCTTGCTGCTGAGATGAGTTGAGCAAGAACTAGAACTCTTAGCAGAGTTTTGGTTGATGTCTTCAGTCCCTACCACTTTAAACCCTGCAGAAATAAAAACTTGTTTTTGCTTAGAGTCGAAAGTAGCCTTGATCTCTTGAGCCTTCCTTGCCTTTCTTTTGCTCTTTCTCATCAAGTTCTTTCTCACGGACTTGGTCATCACAGTCTTCACTTTCTCCTCAGAAGGATAGTGGCCCTTCTTGGAATCCTCCTCTTCATTCTTTGTAGAGGGATTCTTCACTATCTCTTCTTCATCCTCCTCACTCATAGGATCTATGAGAGGAAGCTCATCTTCACAAGTTCCACACCTACGAGATCTTACTGACAAGATTGTGTGTGGAGGAGCTATCTCATTAGATCCCAGTCCCTGCCTATTTTGATAGCACACTTTGTTGTGCAGGGATGAGGATATCATGTTCTTGAAGGTCTCTTCTTCAAGAACACTCTTTTCTGCCCTGGCTTTGCTGATCACAAGCTTAGCCTGCACTCAGTTAACTTGGTTATCAGATCTTTAATTTGAGTCCTAAAATCTATGTGTTCATGTTTTAGAACTGAAATGGTTTTCTTCTAAGTCCTCTATTTTCAGCTTATAATCATTTTCAGACTTTCTAAAATCAGATTTCAGTTCCAATTATAGGACCTGTACCTGTTAACTTTAGCAATGCATTCAGGAGTACAGAGATGTTCCAATACCTTGGCTTCATCATGATCTGCCATCAGTGCTTGGTTTGGAGAGGCATCTTCAACCTGAAAGCTCTAGTCAAAGCCTCCTTCTTCACAGCAACAGCAGCTTGCTGCTTTGACTCATTATGGAGAGCTTTGTCAGTGTAGTTTGGTCTAGATTGTGTTTGGCCACCATTTGTTCTAGGTGCCTTACACTCTCTGTCAAAGTGGCCCATGAGGTTACAGTTGTAACATTTGACTTTGCCTTTGTCCAGTCCAAACTTTCCACTGGTTGCATTGCTTGGAAACTTCCTTCCAGTCCTCTTGTAGAACTTCTTGGCTCTGTGAGTGAGAAGAGCCATATGCTGGACTTTTCCATGTATTCTAGATCATTTGGATGGATACAGTCCAGGTCTTCAAGAGTGAAAAGAGAGTTGCCACATCTTTCATCAAAACACACAAGCTTGAGAAGAGCTTGTCTCTTGGAGTGGGCTTCCTTGAGTGTAGTTCTCCTTTGGTGTCTCTGGGAAGGTGATGAAAGGACCCTTGGGTGAGTTGTCAGGGTAGCATAAGAGATGAGTTTGGGTTCTATGCTATCCCTTTCAACCACATGTACCGCTGAATCCATTTGATTGTTGGAGTTTCCAGATGAACCTTGCATGTTCATCTCCATCCGGTAGCCACTGAGAATCCCATATAACTTTGTCAGAGTAAGAGTTTTGAGATTTTTAGTTCTCTTGATCACCACACAGTAGTGTGTCCATTGCCTAGGAAGTGAGGACTTGAACTTCCTTACATTGTCTCTGTTTTCAAGAGAAACTCCTCCATCCACAAAGGTATCCACAATCTCAACATACCTAAAGTACTACTGAGTCATGGTGTCACCTGTTTTGAAGGTGAAGTTTCAAACTGTTGCTTCAGGAGATCCTTTTTGTTCTCCTTGGCTTCAGAAGAACCCTCATACATCAGTTTCAGTGCATCCCATGGCTGCTTGGCTGTTTTGCACTTCTTGAAACCTCTGTACATAGAGGGAAGAGCTGTCATGGCTGTTCTGTCTATCTCTACTCTCTTCCTATCTTCATCAGAGTAGTTAGCCACATCATTGGGGATCATACCAGCACCAGTAGCAGAAGTTGTGCTGGGTATGAAAGGTCCATTCTCAATACACTCCTACATTCTTGAATCAAGAGACCTGATGAAACCTTCCATTCTTAAACACCAGGTGTCAAACTCATCAAGAGTGATGTGGGGACTTCTTCATGGTTCCAGTTTCCATATCAGTTTTGGAAATGGCTGCCATTTGAAAATTTTAGTATTTGTGTGTGTGAGGGATCTAAAGATGGTGAGATCTTATATCAAGAGCCTGGAAAGCTCTGATACCAAGGCAGGATCGTTGAAGGGTTAAGAGTTACAACACAACAACACAAAGAGGAGATAAACTAAACATAGATCAAACAGTAAACTGGATTAACCAAGTGGTAACACTAAGAACACAAGTAATATATGAGACAGAACACAAAGAACACAAGTGTTTGGTTTTCAAGAATGCAGTATATTGCCTTCTCTATGTTCTATTACAAGTGTTACAAAAGCATTAGAAAGATACAAGACATGAGATACTTATACAACATCCTACAGCCGGCTATACTTTGAAAGCCAGCTGGATACAATTGACTAGACACACACAAAATCAATTGTAGAGTCAAACGGTAGATTGCCTTTTGACTAGTGACTATGACATGCCATAGCTCACATCCTTATCTATTACAAAAAGGATAAAGTATATAGTGTAGAAAGTTACAGACTCAAGACCTCAATGTACAGTTACCAAAACAGGACCTTTTCACCAAACCATGTTAGTTGGTGACTTGTAGAGTTACAGCGGAAAGGTGTCCAGCTTCATGGAACAGTAGATCAGATAAAGCATGTTACTAAAAGTCTTCGGAAGAAATCTGTCTTCATGAACTTGAACCTTCGGAAGACTTTGTCTCTAAGGTTTCGAAAGACTTCATCTTTGGCTTTGGAAGATGTTGGTCTTGGCTTCGGAAGATTTCACACTTAGAGTGTTTCAGTTGCACATGTGAAACTTCAAAAGCATTCCACTTCAATGCACTTGTGCAGCATGCAGGAAAGACTAAAGATGTTTAGGTTGCATGAGCCTCTTCATTAATCTCTACAACCTCATTCTCCGAGACTTTGGCAATAATCCTCTAGGTGTTTCCTCTAGTATCATACTCAGCTGATCTCTAGAAATCTCTAATGTGAAGATCATAGATGGTAGTAGAATGAGATATAGCATAAGCAATAGGAGATCTTTGCAGCTAGCGAATGCAGTCTCTAAAGCCAGCTGCTTTAGGATGTGTATCATCTAAAATGGCAGTGATGTTGTTTCTCTCATCAAAATTTAGATTCACCATCAAATCTGAAAGACAAATGAAATGCATTAGAATAAGGTATTAAATGATAATATGAAATAAGAATAAGAAAAAAATAAAGATTACACAAAAATTAAATTAATTTAGCCGGCCGAACTATAGATTCACAAAATGATTTTAGTTTCGGCATGCGAAAGTATAGTTTCGCCAACAAAAGAACATTAGATTCAGCAAGACAGTGAAGTAGATTCGACAGGCCGAAAGTATAGTTTCGGCACAGCAAAACTGAAGTTTAGTCAGCAAAATGTTAAGTTCCCTCGGACGGCATAACTTGACAGGTTCGCTAAAAAATCATGAATTTTCATTCACTTTCGCTAGACTATCGGTACTTTCGCAGTAAGAACTGTGAAGGTACCGAACAGTCTCAATCGAATAGATTCACAATGAAGCAGAAAAACATCGATTAAGTTATAGTCCTGAGTTCGAAACTCACTTGCGAACAAGAGACAACGGTCAATCAAAAACCACAAGCACTGCAAACCAAAGACGCACATTGGGGTCACTGAAAAACCCTAAACCTATACCCTCGATTGTGCAAAAATGAGAAATTAAATTCGCAAAATGAGTTGTATAGCAAATAGTTTCACAATAAGCGAAACTGGAGTTTCACTAGGCGAAGCTACAGTCTCGGCAGGAGAAGTTACAATTTCGTCGGGCGAAACTCTGGTCGAAGTTGACATCGCATAGAGTGAAAGTACCGATCAAAACGACAATTTCAACTTGCAAAACTGTCTGCGAAAGTATAATTTCATTGAACTTAAAAAGATTTAGAGAAAGAAAAGAAAAAGAAAAAAAGTTATTATTATTTATTATAATCGAGAACAGAGTCGATCATGAGATCACATCCTCAAGATATATTTAACACACAGATGAGATTAATCATCGATAAGCAATAAGATCACACTAATACCTGAATCTAATCATAGTCTTTGAAATATTTGAAATTCACAAACAGATCAATAACCATTGCTGATATGTTTGTCCACTTAAACCACCATGCCCTATCTTTTTCAACAAGCATATGATTCGTTAAGGTTCAATTAATACTTTAGAATGCTAGGACCCACAATCATTTGGTAAAAACCCTCGCCCAACCACAGGATTTCTTGAATTTTGTTACAATCTTTATAGAATAAGGATTAGGCATTAATGTGCAAGTGACAATCAACAGAATGTTGCAATCTGTGATGAATTCATCATTTTAGATGATTTGACACTATTTAGACCGAAATGGTGAGAGCTCTAGGTCTATACTCACGTATAACAAAGGAGATGACCATTTAATATTAAGACGATGAGAGCTCCAGGTCAGTACTATCGTACACCAAAGGAGATCATCACTCTAGGTCGATACTTTTGTACAGCAGAGGAGATTAGCACAAATACATGACACATAAATACATCAAACATGGCTCAAGGATATGACTTATATGATTTGTATCATGGTGGGTGAAAGATCAATTCTCAATCCAATTTTTGTCGGGACTCAGTTTTCGTGCAGGCCAAAATGATTGCGTAAACCAGACATCCTAAAACATATGTTTTAATTTAAATCAATGTTGCTGTCTACTTTATTCTTCAGGTTGAGTCTACCATGCATATCATTAAAGAATCTGTTTGTTTTTCTATTATTTGCAATTAAAAATTAGATGTAAATCAAATAACAGCATGAGTTACTATAATTTTTTATTTTAAACGCAAGTCATGCAAAAACAAGCATATTAAGAATATATACAATCATTTGCTATCATCTCAAATCAAGTTCCCAGTTCTCTTTTCATTTTTTGTTTACTTACTCTCCCCCTAAATTTCTACACCTAAGAAAGATGTGGAAATTTCTAACTTGAATTTTTTTAAAAATTTTTTTAATAAGAAAGTAAAGGTTTAAAGAAAAAGAGTTTTAAGATTATATTAGACCTAGCATAGAGATTGTTGGATCTTATATGCCCAAGACATATACAAGATTGATGTGGTCGGTACGTTATGATCGAAGTTGGGTCATACCGAATAACAAGTATACAAACACCAATAAATGTTATTTGTTGATGAGATCATACAAATAAATATTGACACCAATTCAGAAAATGGGTTTTCTAAAATGTTGCTTTGTAATAGAACAACACTATATGGATAATTGTTCATGAGAAATTATTTTTTCTTTATTTATGTGAGTTAAATAATAACAAATAAAAGTGTGTGAATGTTATAAAATTAAAAGAGGTTTTAATATTATAAAGTAATGGGTTAGGAGTGAAACATTTTATAAAAATGAAAATGGGGGGAGCCCATTTTATTTGAAGGATTCGGCCACCTAAAAGGGCTTGGGGTTCTTGCTTTAGTCTTGGTCTTGGGAAGACTTAAGGACACTTCTTACACACTCTCTCTAACCCACACATTCTCTTACAACACACATTTAAAATTCTCTCCAAGGAGACTGAAATTTTCAGATTCAAGGAAGATCAAAGCTGGAATTTTCAGACACTTAAGGAGCCAAGGAAGAGAGTTCTTTGGTGTTGCTCTCCTAACAAGCTTGGTGTTTGGAAGGGCTTGTGGGTATACAAGCTTGAGGTCTTCTCTTTTGGAGGGTACACATTCAAGAACATCATCTCCTTCATCTTATACATCTACAACATCTTGTTCAAGAAAGGTTGTTTCAATGAACTCCCTATGGTTGTTTTATGGTTTGATAGCATACTATGTCACATATATATTTATGATCCTTATTCTTGGGTTTTGTTAATGCTTTAAAATGGTGAAAATTTCAGATTGTAAACAACATGTTTAACCTTATATCGGCTGCGTTTTATAGTTTAAATGGTTAAACTAACTTTGATTAACATGTTACAAACCCAACATACATCAATTCATAAAAGCGAGGTTTGTCAAATGTTTTTGTGAAAAGATCTGCTTTTTGATTTTTTGTGTCAATGGGAATATATCAATAAAACCCATTTCTTGAGCATTACAAATTGCATGAATATGTGTCTCAATGTGCTTGGTTCGGGAATGATGAATAGTATTCTTGGCGATCCCAATGCCTGCTTTGTTGTCACAAAACAAATAGTGTATGGAGAAAGTTTATCCCATAGTCAATTATCTGATGTTGGATCCAGAGAACTTGTGAACATCAACTGG
Source organism: Flaveria trinervia (assembly GCA_025506515.1). Lineage (NCBI taxonomy): Eukaryota > Viridiplantae > Streptophyta > Magnoliopsida > Asterales > Asteraceae > Flaveria > Flaveria trinervia. The sequence goes on from CM046456.1 coordinate 42,999,938, forward strand.
AGGTGGCAATGTACTCTGCTTCTCCTATAAAAGAGATATAGTGGTTTGTTTCTTGCTTTGCCATGAAACCAGACAATTTTATGTTTAACCTGTAACCATTAGAATCACTATCAAAATAGGCATGTAAATCAAAATTCCCACCATAAGGATTCCAAAGACCTAAACGAGATGAGCCTTTAAGGTAACGAAAAATTCATTTAACAGCCTTTTCATAACACTCTTTCGGGGCAGATTGGTATCGAGCACAATATCCTACAGCAAAGGTGATGTCGGGACGCATTGTTGTAAGGTACATAAGGGAACCGATCATAGATCTGTAGAGATGAGGATCAACAAGTTTCCCATTATGATCAGGAGTGAGGCATGCTTGAGCAGTAAATGGATTCATTTCAGGAGAAGCTTCATAGATCTTGAACTTCTTCAAAATTTGTTTAACATAGTTCTCCTAATGAATGAGAATGCCCTCTGGCTTTAATTGCACCTGCAGCCCAAGGAAAAAGCACATCTCCCCCCATCATGCTCATTTCAATATGACTACGCATAACCTCCTCAAACTCCCGACACAATTTTGGATTGGTGGAGCCGCAAATAATATCATCAATATAAACTTGGACAATCAGCATTTCACCTTCTACTTCCCTCTTGAATAAAGTCATATCATGGTGCCACGAGAAAAACCATTGCTTAAGAGATACTAAGTTAAAGTCTCATACCAGATCTAAGGAGCCTGATGAAGACCATAAAGAGACTTATCAAATTTGTAAACTTTGTCAGGAATGTCAGGATCCTCAAAACCTGGTGGTTGACATACGTAGATCTCCTCGTCAATGTTTCCATAAAGAAATGCACATTTGACATCCACCTAATAGACTTTGAACTGCTTATGAGCAGCGTGGGCGAGAAAGATTCTAATGATTTCAAGATGGGTGACCAGAGCAAAAACTTTGGTATAGTCAATTCCCTCTTCTTTGGCAAAGCCCTGAACAACCAATTGAGATTTGTTTCTTACCAGAATGCCCCAGTCATCGCGTTGTTTTTGAAAACCCATTTCATGCGAATCGGGCATTTGTTTTGTGGAAGGTGAACCAGTGTCCACACCTTGAGTTTCCTGAATTGTTGTAGCTCTAATTACATTGATTCAACCTAACAAGGGTCCTGAAGAGCTGCATGAACATTTTTAGGACAATTTGGGATATAAAACAAGAGAATAGACAAACATTGATGAGGAAAAATTGACTACTTGTCCGAACTCCATAAGTGATACATCCTATGATGTTATCATGTGGGTGACCTTTTGAACTATTGAAGTCAAAGAGCATGGGTAGGATAGATGTAGATGGTTGGCTAAATGGTTGTGGATGGATAGATGAAGGTGAAGATGATAGTAGGGAAGAATCAATTGCAGAGATGGGTGACGCCGACTCAGATGAGACAGATGTAGTTGTGAGGGAAGGGGATGCAGAGACAGGTGGAGGTTAAAGGTCGAATGATGAAGATGAAGATGCAATATCAATTAATATAGCATCAGTTGTGGATGTTGTAGGAGAGTCATGAGGTAAAACGGGTGTTGGGGAAAGAAGTTTGTGTGAATATTGGAGATGGATGCATCATCATCGAAAATTGAAAGATAAACGAGTTAAACACAGTATCAGAGTCAAAGAACCATATGGGTTCATATCGAACATCCGAAGAATTAGATTCCTGCCAATCAACATAAAAGGACTCTTGAAAAATACGTGTTCTCTTGTGATACACCCTATAAGCTTTTAGAGAAGAAGAATAGCCGACGAAGTAACATTCATCAGACACGACTCCAAACCTTGTCTAGTGTGCCTGGGTGTTCAATAAAGTGCACGAGTAGCCAAATGGTCGAAAAAAGTCAATTAAAGGCTTTCTCTTATAAATAATTCATAAGGAGTCTTCATTTTATCTTTGAATATCAACACCCTATTTAGAACGTATGACAACAATTCATCGCCTCAACCCAAATATGACAACCGACCTCAAGGTCGTTATTCTAACCCTAACCTACTTGCATCATTACCCGTCTTAGGAGTACTAATATTAGAAACAATCTAACTCTATTAGTGAATTGGAATCATCTTTTGCTATTTGTTCCATTTTATGATTTTTATGTGATTTTAGTGACTTTTAGTTAATTTGAGTTTTTCCTTTTTGAACTTAGTGTTCCGGAAACACAAGTAGTCACCCCTACTACGAAATAAAATTATTATTGAAATAATTAAATTGTGTGCCTACACACTAAAATTTTCGGCTAATGCATACATCATGCACATGAGACATCCTAACTAAATTATACCACCAAAAAAATACTACCCAATACTACAAATTACCACTACACATAATATTATTTAGGCTCTTCATTGTGAGATCTTACCATTCATATCAACCTGTATTTCACTCCTCCTTTCACCACACTTAAAAATGGCCCTTAAACAAAAATTTGAAGTTGAGATGGGGATGATGATTAAAGCACCTATCATCACCCCTAAAAACTTTAGAGTATGGAGAAGACGCATCGAAGGCTTCATCAAGTATCAAGATGGAAAAATGGGGCAATCTATTGTTAATGGTCCTTAAAAACCAAAGGTGGCTGCACCAGATGGAAATGGTGCCATGATAGAAAATTTCATTGAACATTACTAATGAAGACCAAAAGAAGATGGACATTAATAGTAACGCCATGACTGTTCTTATGACTGCTATACTAACTCCATAATGGTGGGGTTTGAGCACTGCAAATCAGCAAAAGAATTGTTTGATTCATTAAGTCAAATTACTTTAGCTCTGATGAATCAAAGAAAGATCTACTGAAGCAGTAGTTCGATAACTTAAGTCACAATTCTAGACAGACCCTCAACCAGCAATACCTTTAGGTACATAAATCTTATATCTTCACTTCAGTCTATGAGACTTGCCCTTGAACTGAGGGATCACTTGAAAATTCATGAGTGCACTCCCAATGAGTGGGCGTTCTAATATGTCTCTATCAAAAGGAGATACAACTTGAACTCCCTCACCATGACTAACTATATGGCATCCTGATGGATACCGTCTTGAGATTGAAAACAAAAAGGGCATTTAGGTGAGTAGACCTTCAAGCCTTCTTGCTAGCAACGCTTTAATGGTTGCTGAAGGCTTAGGACCCCCCGAATCTCAACAGCAGCTAACATATTCTCAACAGACATCCAGTTCTTCATGACCTTATATCATATTTCCTGAGACTCCAAGGTCTCAACAGGCTCAACAAGGTTCTTTTCAAGACAGTTGTGACTTTGTCTCAGGAAGTGGGTACCGTGCTGATCATCAATACTGCTTTGATGATCTAGAGTGCTTTAGCCCAGATGATGTGTAGTATGTTGACATATTCTAACAAATGGCTTGTTGACTTACCCAACAAAGAAGTTCTTCAAAAGATCTGGAAGGAAGTTCCCTCAAAATCGAACTAAAAACAAGATTAGGTTTGACAAAACAATGGCCAAATGTTACAACTGTAACCAACTTGGTCACTTTTCAAGGGAATGTAAGGCTCCCAAGTAAAATCCAGGAACCGCACACGCCTCCTCACATCACTATACACCTAAAGCCACTAGGAAGTCAACTAAAACCGCAGTTGTAGTTCAAGAAGTTGATTGGAGCTTCATGCTACACGATGTGACTCCTACTCAAGCGCTCATGACCAGAACAGATGATACCAAGGTATATGAACATCTCTGTACTCCAGCTTGTAATCTAAGGTTAAGTTATGTGAGGACTATAATCTGGAAATTAAATATAATTGAGTCTTTAAATATCTTAAAATATGATTTTAAAAGGGCTAAAACTAACTATCAAAAGAAAATTGATGAGTTAGAGAAAACCATGTCCTTGTTAAAACATGAACATACAAACTAGAAGACTCAAATCAAGGATTTAATATTCAAATTGTTTGACGCTCAAGCCCAGCTTGTCAGAGCTGAGGTTCAAGCTAGGAAACATGTTATTTTATAGCAAAGCTTCAAAGCCATTCTTGCATCATCCTCTCACTCCAAACTTTGTTATAAAAACAAAGGTGGGTTGGGAAAAAATGAAATTGCTCCACCACATTCTTATAAGTCTATTAGACAATGAGGATGTGGTACTGAAAAGCAAGAGATTTGTCTACTGACCCACCTTCCCATGAGTCATAGAGTGATGCAACTTTGGAGACTATCATAGGGAAGAATCAGGTAAACCAAACCCATCTTACGAGTGATAACCAAACCCTAACCACCAAAGCCAAAAGAAGTTTGGCTAAGGCAACTATAAAAACAGTGAAGAAAGTGGTTGAATCTAAGTTGAAGATTGACCCAAAGCAAAAGGGTGTGTTCATCTCGGCTGGATTACTACAATCCTTTTAGCACACGCTATGCAGACAATGTTAAAATAGAAGGATTCAGAAAGGTTTCTCATCTAGACCCTATCATATGGTTAAAGTGATGAAGAAGCAAGGTGCTTTCAGAAAAAAGTCTTTCTTTTGAAGGGAAAATGGCTTGAGAAATTAAAGCTGTTAAGATTCAAAAGAACAAAAAGTCCCCTTGAACCCATCCTAGAAGAATACTGCTTCCAAAGAACAGGTTGTGAAGACTTTTTCCGAAAAGAAGGAAGCTTCGGAAGAATGTCATGCTGCTCAATCTTTATCAAACTCATCCTTAATGATCAACCAAAGGATGGAATGGAAGATCAAAGAAGATGTAGTAGCCCAAGTCTCTTCTTCACAATCATCTATAAAGCCCCCATGCATAATTTTGGTTTACTATCATTCTCATCATTGGAAAAGACCAAGACCAACAAGGCTTGGTTTCCAATCAAAACTAACGTTTTCACCTTATGTGAAGAGACATCCATATGACAAGAACAATAACCTATGGATTGTAGATAGTGGATGTTGGCACATGACATGGACCAGGTCTCTCCTCTAACTATTTCAACATTTTAATGGAGGTCCTATTCAATTTGGAAGTGAGCCTGGAGGATACATTTATGGCAGAGGAAGTGTATCCAACAACAAGTTAAAAGTTGACAAAGTACACATTTTCAAACAACTTAAACACAACCTCTTAACTGTTTCTTAATTCTATGATCGAAAGCATCAAGTGCTTTTTCACTGAACATGTTGCATTAGTCCCGGACCATGGATGACCATTCCTCAGGAATTGGTGCTTCTTAGATCACCCTAGAAAGGGGATATGAACAAGCTAGATATGAATAATGCTTCCCCACTAGGTGAAGTATCATGCTTTCTTTCCAAACCTGATAGTGATGAGTTAATACTATGGCATAATGTATGTGTCATGTATGTTTTAGAACCATGAATAAATTGGTTAAAAATAACTTGGTACATGGTTTGCCTAAAAACGAATTTTTGCAAAGATAATTGTGTTACATGCCTAAAAGGGAAGCAACACACATCATCTCACAAATCCAAAGTTGTTAACTCTATCACCACTCCATTACGCTTATTGCACATGGATCTATTTGGTCCCACAGTATAATGAGCACTGGAAGGAAATCATACTGCCTTGTGATTGTTGATGATTTTACAAGATTTAAATGTGTATTATTTTAAGAACTAAGGATGATACTACTAAAATATTAAATCTTTTATTCTTAAAATTTCAAGTCAAATTGATCACAAGGTTAGATAGATGTGATCAAGGGACAGAGTTTAAGAATCATGTTTTTGAATCATTCTGTAACTCAAAAGGGATTGCCTGACAATATAGTGCTCCCAGAACTCCTTAACAAAACGGTGTTGCTGAGAGGAGGAACAGGACACTGATTCAGACTGCTTGGACCATGTTATCGGATTTTAATTGGGTTTGAGAATGATATTCTTTGTTGATGTGAAACAACAAAGACCAAATATGATAATTGAGTCAATGGTTATAAGGTGGAATCAAACAATCAAGGTACATTGAATGCTAGAAAAACTCATAAATGTTTATTGTATAAATGAAAGTAATCGGTTACAATGAATTTGGGATTTGCATTAAACAGTATCAAGACACCTTATAAAATAAGACAAAACAAAAGATTCTAATTGTCTAGAATGTGTATCAACAGTCACCTCACATACGAGGTTTTCTATTATATGTATAGTCTGACAACATGCTTTTCACAAAATGACTTAACTACCTTGATCTATACAATAGAGAAGTAGTCTAAGTCTTCATCAAAATTTCCTTTCTTCATCCACATTGATTAATGCGGATGAGTTGATGTTGATTAGCATTTCTTTTGGTCTTCAACATTAGTGTTTGGTCATCAGCATTGACAAATGCAGATGAACAAACACTTATGCACATTTGTTTCCGTCATTCGCATTAGTCAATGTGGATGTACAAATACTTGTCAGTATTTGTTTTGCCTATCTGCATTTGTTAATGTGAAAGAACAAACACTTGTTAGCATTTGTTCTATGTTCATCTGTAAATACAAATGCTATTAGCCGACACTTGTCTTCTATTTACTTTACAGATTCTTCATCTACATTTGTTCTTGGCCTTGTGGGAATTCTAACAGAACAACCATGAACCCACCACTTGAATTTGCATGTATGATCCTTTTAGGGTCCAACAATACTCCCCCAAAGGATTATACAGCCTATATTCTTCAAGGGTTTGATGCTGGTTGAGGTTGGGAAGATTCTACTAGGTCTTGTAGAGGAATAAGAGGTTCTACCTGAGATTGATCCAAAATGGTCTTTATCATGTTGACAAAGTCATTGGCATTAGACATCTTCTCTCTGTTTAGCACATAGATCTTCATCTTGCTCATAGTTTTGATGGCTTCTATAGGCAGCTTCTTTAGAGAAATGGGTTCCCATATTGCCAATATGGACACCCTATCTCTATGAATCAACAGAGCTCCATCCACATCCACATCTAACTTCATAATATTCCATAATGCATAGGAGTCTTCTTCTTCTTCCTTTGCTCCTCTTTGACATTGATTCTATCAAATGCCATTTTTAAAGTCTTTGTACATTTAGAAAGAAATGCATATAATCTTCTCCCATTTTATTCTTTATCCCTATTAAATTCCTTGTGTATATGTAGTGGATATAGGATTCATCTAACAATCTCACCTCATATCGACTAAACAACCTGATTTCAGCTCCTTACTTTCCTCCCCCATATTCTTTCAATCACCAACTCATATGTCTTTTCATCATATAGTAGACATTTGAGATTGGTTTGGAGGAATGAGTTCCAGCTACCATCTTTCTTTTAGAGATTCAGTAGGCTTAACCTTAAGTTTAGGGAATACCACCTCTTTAGTTGGTTTTGTTCTTTTTCTCCCAAGGGATTTACAAAGGATCTATCTTTCCTCATGCAGATAGCCTTAAGAGATTTGAAGTTGTCTGTTCTTTTAAACATCCTCAGAATATCTTCAAACTCATAACCCCTGAACATAGCCTTGTGATTGATCAAATCTAAATGGATAGTTCTTTTAGATCATGGATTTTCAGGGAGTTCACTAGAGTAGAGTACTTTGTGAAGAATTGAACTAAACCTGAAATCCTCTTAATCATGAACATGTTCCAGTCACTATCATACTTCAAGGTAATTATCTTCTAATCAGTTTTTCCTTCTGGAGTAGACCACCTCTAATCATCTTAGTAGTGGTGAGCCCTTCTTAAACATCAATTGATAGCGCTGAGCAAACCACTCTAGATTCTTGTGCAGAACAGGTGCCCTAGAGTCATTGTCTCTATGGGTGAGCTAGATGTCTTGAGCAGACACTCTTGTTCTAGCCTTTTTTGCTAATAATGTCTTCTTCAATTTTCTTTAGCCTTTCTTTCTTCTCATTAATCATCATAAGGATAACAGCCCTTAGGGAATTTGTCTTCATGTTGCCTAATTTTCTTCTGGTAAATCATTGGTCAGACAGATAGTCCTTCATTTCCCTATCAGTCATACTATAGGGATCAAGATAAAGTGTTTGAGGAGTGGAAGTCTGCTTTGCCTTTGAGAAATGACTTGAACACTAAAGCTTGGAAGAAAGAGTCTATTCATACTCAGTCTCATATGTAGGGTCTAGTAGTTTGTTTAACTTTTCTTCTCCTGTCTTTATTCCCTCATAAGTCACTCTGAACACCTCATTAGGGTCATACCCATAATTTATCGAAAATAGCCTTCACCATCAAGTCATCAGTTTGGCTTTCTCTACCATCTCCTGTACTTACTCCTCCTCTTTCACAGGGCTTTTATGAACTATTGGTTCATAAACCACATAGCCACCCTGTGAATTGAAGGATCGCAATCAAGAATTATCAATGTTAATTTTTAAGTCAAGTCAATGTTTACGGAATCAACATTAACTTGTTGTTAATTGTTTTTAATAAAATTCAATATTAACAATAAAGATTAATGATAAAGACGAATACCATAAGAACACATAATTATAATCAAACAAAAATATTTAATTCAAATGTATTTCGTTAAAACATGTTCATGATTATAGATAATAAACAATGAATGAAATAAAATTGGTTGTGTATTGATGTTGGTAAGACAGCTGCTATGGTTCTGTTTGTGTGATTTGATGTTTGGTTGTTTGTAATTGAGTCTTGCCTAGTTTTCGTTGCCGTCCCCTTGATGTGAAACCTAGGATCCATATTTATAGGCACGTGTGTTTTTGTTAAAGAAACAACGCATCTTTTGAGATTCGCATAGGTGTGATGTTGACTTGTTGAATTGTAACACTTGTATTATTAAATACCAAGTGTTTGGACTCCGCAGGAATATGGTCTTCCATAGATGTTTGTTCTTTTAAAGGAGTTTTGTTCTTCCGATGGTACTTTTTTCTTCCGAAGGTACTTTGTTCTTCCAAGGTACTTTGTTTTTTCGAAGGAATCTTCACTTTTGTCATCAGAGTTGATTGTTCATCTGCAGAAGATCTTCGGATGATTGATTTATAAGAAACATATCTACGGAAGAACAAAAATGTTCATCTGTAGATATTACTTAGAATTCACCGCCATTCTTTACTCTGATTACTGCCTCCCCCGTATTGTTGTCATAAAACCACTTCTCAAAGTTCTGTACTTGCAAGGAGGGGATCTACCAATCTGACCCTATTCCTGGTCATTGGGGGTTTCACCCTTAGCAAAATCTTTCCCTTTCCTATCTCCCAATCCTTGACCTTCATTAATCTTCTATTCTCTGCTTTCATGAATCCGAATGACTCAAAATTTTCATCCAAGCCATTTTTTTATCTCTATTTCCAGTAATGACGCTCTTTCTCTAATATGGGCGCTTAGTAATGATAATACTACCAGCCTCCTCAGATCTCATTTGGGTAAGGTCTTGAAAGCCTTCCTCTTGTGCATGTAAGCGATACCACCCCCTCTCCTCTTGATCATAAACATTTTGAGGCCGCGGTTATAACACCAACTGATGATTCTCTTGTCAGCCTCCTTTTTGCTCAACCCTTCCAAGTTTTGGAATAGGGGAGTCAGTTCTTTAGGGTCTTTTTCATTGAACAACCATTCCTCTTTAGCCATTTCAAATACATCTCCATCTGAGTCTCACTTTTTGGTAACATATACTAAGGGCCTCTCAGCAGCTTCATAAAATTTTTGTTCTAAAGCATAGTCGACCAGCTATTCATCTTCTTCTTCTTCATCGATTAGCCCTTTCTGTTTTTCAGCTTCCCTTTCAATAGATTTCTCTCTCACTACCTCCTCACCAACCAAATATTTATCTAAGTCGAATCCCATATTGACAAACCTACCTTCCAGTATCTCCTCCACATTCTCCATATTTTCGTTCTCCTTCTCCACTCCAGAACCTCCCACTCCTTTAGTTGCTGCACCAGATATGCCCTCTCCTGCCCTGGAGGATGTACCCACATTCAAGAATGGTATTTGGAAGTATGAGTTAAATCATCTAACTTAGATTGACTTAGTTGATTGGCAGGCCAGTAGTAGCTTTTAACTCTTTATTTCCTCAAACAGCTTCTTTATCAACAAGCTTGGTCCACCAACATCTTCTTCATACCTTGAATCACCTCATCCTTTTGACTCTCTCTAATCTCTTGATTACTAATTTTGTTTTCATCATGCTTAGTTCATTAGCAAGAGAGCTACTGAGGTTACTAATCACATCCTCACATAATCCACCTCTCTCTTCTCTCATTGAGGTCTCTATAAATGATTGGTGCCTCTGTTTAGTTATTCTTTCAGATTCTCCCACATGAGCTTTCTTCTTCAACCTTCTCTCTTTCTCAACCCTTACCTCCTCTACCATTTCATTCACCTCCTCTCAAAGTCTAAATCCTTTCCCTTGCATATCATTTCTTTTCTTAGCAGCATTTGTCAATTGTGCCCCGGTCTCTTCAGCCTTTTACATTCAGACTCGTCCACACTCATGATATAACTCCATCTTTTAGGTGGATACATGTTTTCCCATAGATGAGTAATTCTTCCACTGAAATCCTGACGGATGGCACTACAAATATACGGGTCTTCATATGCACCAACCTTTTAACCTCCTCGTGTCTTGACAATTAAGAATTAGATTATAAAGATCATCTCCAAAAATCTAGGATAAAGCAACCATATATCCTTTTTTTCAGCGTTATCACATTTTCTACCATACACACAAAATCAGCTTAGCAATGTTTGCCTTCTCTCCTCTGTAGCATAACACCATGGCTTTTGCCTAGTCTAGATTAAGCCCATCTGATCCACCTTTATGGTGATCTAAACACATAATAAAGACGTGACCTATGTACTCTATTCATTGGAGAGGAAGGACTTCTTGATCACTTTTCTTGCTAAAGTCTAATCCTTCATATCACATCCGGCTAAATGCCTCAAACACCTCCGAATGAGTCATAGTAACCTCCTCTCTTGAATCTTCATCTAATCTTATTATCCTCGAGACTATCTCTGCTGTAAGATCACCTCTGCAGGATCGTTCAAGGGTTAAGATTACAACACAACAACACAAAGAGGAGATAACTAAACATAGATCAAACAGTAAACTGGATTAACCAAGTGGTGACACTAAGAACACAAGTAATATATGAGACAGAACACAAGAACACCAGTGTTGGTTTTCAAGAATGCACTATATTGTCTTCTCATAAGATGATGAGGATCCTTCAGGCTGTCAAAGTGTCTTCTCATGTCAAAGACAACTGAATCATATCTTGCCATGGATAGATGTCTTCAATGCCTTCATCTCTAATAACATGCCACCTTTCTGGATTTGTGGGGTATGTCCAAGACAAGATGGGTCTTCCTGATGCTAGAGGAGCTACTGAAGATGGAGTTGATTGAGCTTCCTCTGACTGCACATCCTTAGGCTAATCTGATCCATCCTGAGGTTCAGAATGGGATTCAGGCTTCTTCTTCTTCTTAGACTTTAGTTTAGAAGCCATCTTTTTCCTTTTTTTTCCAAATTTTAACTGAGAAGACTGGCCTGCAGTACCAGATTGATCTTCACTGTCTTTCTCAGTTGGACTTCCTCTCTCTCAGGTTTTGATGGAGAAGGAGGTTGACCCTGCTAGGATAAGAAGATGATGCTTGCTGAGCATTAGCAGGAGGTCTAGGTTGTGTTGTGTCTGTTTGTTCAACCTTAACCTCCACTTCAGGTGGGGCCTGACTTGGAGTGGAGTGTAAGTCAGTGAGCTCTCCACTCTTAATCTTCTGCTTGATTACCCTGATATGCTCATCCATAGTGGATAGAGACATGGGTCCAAGTCTCCTTCCGAAGAATCCATACAGCTTCAAGAAGCTCGTCATCCTCTGCCTATGAGCAGACTTCTTCATGCTCTTTTGGATGATGGCTCTTGACTTTGCAGCTTCTTCCTCAGCTTCTTCTTTGTTGTCTTTCTTTCCTTGACTAACTCAAGCTCGAGTTGTTTTAAGTACTCAAACTCAATATAGTCATAAGGTAAGGGAAGAAGTGCATCTGCCTGATAAAGGCCTGTGGCACTCAGGTAGTTAATCATCTTGATTTTGTCTTCTTCCTTAGTACCTAAGGTTCTTGTTGAACCACATCCTCTTGTTTAGGACTTTCTTGAACTAGTAAGAGGGTAAGCATACCTTTGTATAGTCTTTTCCTTCTTCTCTCTTCTTTGACTTGTACTAGGAGTTTTGCATCTTCTGCCTCCTTCTCTCTTGACCTTTCTAGATCAACTAGCTCATTCAATTCATCCAAGGGGAGGGAAATTATATTATCTATGTCATAGTTCCTAGTCTGCACATAGTTGATCCTGACTGCCCTTAACTCATCATTCTGAGTATCTGGTCTGGGGGCAGCCCTGATTGCAGACTCCATGAGTCTTGAAGACTCAGTAGAGGAACTTTCTCCCCTTAGCCTCCTTTTCCTCTCTCTCTCCTCCTCCTCAATCTCCTCAGATGTCATCTTTCTTTTCCCTTTGTCACTCTCAGACCTTTGTGACTCAGGGTGGAGAGAGCTTTGGCCTTCATTGCTCGTTGCAGCATCTGAGCTCAGGCCAGAGAGAGGTTGAGAAGCACCTTCACCAGCAGGTGTCTTAGAAGGAATGTGGATCTCTACAGCAGTTGGAGATGATGAGACAGGGCTCTCAGGTTCTGTCACTGGGCCTTCAGTCAAGGTTTCCCCTATGAAGCTAATCTTAGGGTCTGCCTTAACATCCAATTGACCGATGACATTGCCTGATTGCCTTAGTCTCCTTCTTAGGCTGAACTCTGCAATGATCCTATTTGGATTCTTCTAGCCAGTCTGTCAGCTTGTCTTGATTAGCTTCGGTTGACAAGTGGCATGTTGACTAGATCCAGACCTTCATAGTAGTCCAAGTTCTGAAAATTAAAGACTTCTTGCTGTCCTTGAACACTTATGATAATGAGGGCTTTCCTGTTATTGTCATACCACCACCTAATAATGTGATTGAAGGATGAGGATGGTGACATAGCCCTTGGTATCCCATCCTCAAACAGACTCCGTTTGAAGGAATCTGTGTAGTCGACATCAATGTGAACTAGAGGAGGTTGCTGAGAATGCACAGTTGCAAGTGAGGATGGTGAGTCCTCAATGTCCATTCTCTCGGAGGAACTCCTAGGTTCTGTGGCTGGAATGACTATCTCCCCCTTTTTGGTAGCATCACCCACTTGCATAGGTGAGCTGGAGGATAGGTCAATCACATCCACAGGTTCTTGAGTTCCTGGTTGAGCTCTTCTTAAGGGTCTCCCAGCTAGTTTTTCCTTAAGATACGAAATCTCAAGTTGTTGATCATTGATCCTGTTTTGTAAGGTAGTCACCTGAGATTCAAGGTGACTGACCTTTGAGACTAGGTAAGTGCATGTTTTAGACATTTTTTGCACTTTTAGTCTCAGATCCCCCTCATCTTCATCAGAGAATCACTAGGGGTGGAGAAGATTGGACCAGAGTCCTTTCTCTCATGACCAGTTCTAAGTTCTTGGCTACTAGATTTCCTATGCTCACTGGTAGTCTCAGTTGAGATGTCAGTGGGCTGAGTTGCCATGGTTGAGGTCTTAATGATGTAGTCACTTTCAGAAGTGAGAGCCTCTTCCATATGGACATCCTGAACAGGTTCAGTAGTGTCCACCTCAGTTGTAGGTGACTGATGTGGGATAGATGTAGGAGACTCAATAGTACTCATCTCTCTTTGAGTAGAGGGAAAGAAGAGAGATTCATTATACTCACTGAAACCTATGTCTTCATCAGTATAGAAGTTAAGGTTGGGAATGGGTTGGTTAAGATCTATAGGCTGGGGATGGTAACTATCCCCTGAATGTTGATCACTTTAGTGTTGAGACTCAGAGTGATGGCTTAAGGTAGTAGGGCTAATGAGCTCATCACGTTGAGCATGAGGAACCTCAGCACTGATTCTTGAAGAGATGGGAGTGGTCTGCTCCTTAGGAGAAATAGGAGCTCCAGTGTCCATTTCTTCCTGTATGGGTGAGTATATGGGGACCTCCATAGACTGAATAGTCTGAGCAGGGGTTCGTTTGTATTTTCTTTGGTAGGTGATGGATATTTGAGGCTGTGTGGGTGGTTGGGAAGTAGCAGGTGTGGGTTCAACACTAGCTTGTGCTGCGAGGTTGTCACCTTGAGCAATCAGCTCTAGCATTTTTGGGACTAGGGCTGTTTGACCCCAGAGAATCCAACAGTGGACTTTCTCAATATTTTAAACATGTCGGGCTTCATCTGTCCCAATTGAAGAATGTTACCTGTTTCCTTAACCGTGAGCCCAGTTCACAGTTAAGAATGTACTGGACATATGTAGGAAACATGTAATATTCTAAGGAGTCTAAATTAGCAAGCAATTTGTATAAACAAACTGAGAGTACCTGAATTTGACCCCTTGAACGATTCCATGGATTATGAAGGAGAGATCTTCAGGAATCTGGTCCTATCCACCATGCTGGTTTGATAAGCTGTGGATGACCACATGGAGCAGGAATCTCCATTAGGATGAGACCTTCCATTTCCTGAAGGTCTTTACAGAGAAATCTCCCTCATACCCTATATGCTCAAAGGAATGATTAGCAGCTTCCTTTGGAAAGAACACCTCCCCTTCTTCATCATCCAGCTGAAGATGTCTGTTGATGATGCCCGGAATAATGAAGATTGTTCTTCCGTGCACTGTGGAAGACAGTGCCTTCTCCCCATCCATAATGACCTCTTGGTAGGTCTTCCAGAATTCAAGCAACTGATCCTCATAGAGTGGAGGATCAATGGTGAGGGAGGTCAAGTAGTTCGACAGAGACAAGAAATGACAAACCTCTGAGAAATGAGGATCTTTCTCAGAGCATAACAGAGCAACTTGATTGTCTTGTCTGTGTAGCTACATGGTAAAGTTGGGATCATTTCTGTGAGCAAGGTTGGCCATTTTGAAATAGCTTATGGACGAAGCAAGAAGAAAGAAAGAAATTTCAGAGAGAGATTTGGGTTTCTAGGTTTGGAGGAAGAACAAATGATAGAAAGAGGGGGAAACCGTTGGGTTTATATGTGAGAAATTTCAGATAAAGTTTAATGAAAGAGGATAAACTTTGAAATCCGGATGTCGGTCCCACCTCTGAAAAAGTAGTTTACTTTTTGCTCAAAAAGTAGTTTTCTTGGAAGTCAAAAAGCTTCCGAAGGTTAATTATCTTCGGAAGTTCTAATTAAAAATCTTCCAAAGCTAAAATGACTTCGGAAGAATTTCCTGAGAGTTTTGAAAATTTTGCTTCGGAAGAAAAATTAAAGCTTGAGTGCTTTGTGTGTAAACAGACAAAGCTTCCGAGAGTTAATTTTGCTTCGGAAGTAAATGGTCCTTAAAATGTGGTAAGTGTCTGAGAAAAATATTTAAGCTTCAGAAGATAAATTTTGAAAACTCTTCGAAGGTAAACTTCTTAGACAGTTATTTAATTTGAAGGCATGATTTACTTCCGAAGTTAAAAACAAAACTTCCGAAGTATCAGAAAATTTTTAAAAAATCTAAGGAAAGTCTTCAAAAAGAAATTTTCATCCAAAGAAAACATGAGCTTATGAAAGTGATGAACTAGACAACTTAGGACACACATATTTTAAGAAATAATAAGAATTAGTTTTAAGAAAAGCTTACTCAAGGTTTATCATCCCAATAGCTGATATAAGATATTTAATTCTCTGTTCATCAAAAGCCTTTGTAAATAGATCAGCATATTGTTCATCTGTGTGAACCTTGACTAGTTTAATTAATCCCTTTTCATAGTTATCTCTTATTAAATGATACATGATATTGATGTGGTTTGTCCTTGAGTGCTGCACAGGGTTTTCTGTGATTGAGATAGCACTGTTGTTGTCTATGTGAATGGGAGTCTCCTTGAAATTTAACCCATAGTCCAGCATCTGATTTTGAATCTAAAGTACTCGAGCATAGCAGCTTGCAGCAGCAATGTATTCAGCTTCAGCAGTTGATGCGAAGACACAAGATTGTTTCTTGCATTGCCATGAGACAACCCTTCCACCAAGAAATTGACATCCCCCAGATGTAGACTTTACGGTCATGTTGCAACCACCATAATCACTATCTGTATAGGCGTGCAGATTAAAGCCAGAATTCTTGGGATACCATAGGCCAAGTGTTGATGCACCCTTGAGGTATCTTAGAATCCTCTCGATAGTGATAAGGCGAGACATCTTAGGGTTGGCTTGATATCTTGCACAAATACATGTAGCAAACATGATATCAAGCCTGCTAGCAGTAAGATACATAAGAGACCCAATCATAGCCCTGTATAAATGCTCATCTACACACTCCCCCTCAAGATCAGGAGCAAGAGAGTGGTTTCAGGCTATGGGTGTCTTAGCAATCTTACAATCAGTCATATTAAACCTCTTGAGTATGTCCTGAACATACTTTGACTGACTTATGCAGATGCCATCTTCAACTTGCTTCACTTGAATTCCCAGAAAGAAATTAAGTTCCCCCATGGCACTCATTTCAAATCTGTCTTTCATCAGCTTTTCAAAGTCTTTGCAGAGCTTTGGATTAGTTTAACCAAAGATAATTTCATTCACATATACTTGAACTAGCAATATGTCTTTCCCTTGTCCTTTGATGAAGAGAGTTCCATCTATAGTACCCCTCCTGTATCCATGTTTACAGAGATACTTAGATAGTGTCTCATACCACTTCCTAGGTGCCTGATGCAGCCCATAGAGAGCTTTGTCAAGCTTGCAGACATGATCAGGATCTGCAAAACCAGGTGGTTGTTTGACATAAACCTCTTCATCTATCACTCCATGCAAAAAGGCACACTTCACATCAAGTTGAAAAACCTTGAAGTTCTTGGATGCAGCAAAAGCCACGAATCTCCTAACAGCTTCTAATCTTGCAACTGGAGCAAAGACATCAGTGTAGTCAATCCCTTCTTCTTGTGTGTATCCTTGAACAACCAGTCTAGCTTTGTTCTTGATGATGATGGCTCTATCATCTTTCTTGTTCCTAAACACCCATTTGGGTCCAATGGTAGTCTTCCCAGAAGGAAGAGGACAAAGGTTCCAAACTTTCTGCCTTTTGAATTGAAGCAGTTATTGTTGCATAGCTTCAACCCAACTTCCATCCTTTAGAGCTTCATCAACTTTCTTTGGCTCTATCTGGGATAGAAAACAAGAGTGAAGACAAACATTTGCTTCATGGGTTTGTCCTCTTGTCTTTACCCCTTAGATAACATCTCCAATGATGTTTGTGGTAGGGTGAGACTTGTGGATCCTAAGCTAAAGGATCACAGCAAGTTGTTGAGAAAGATCTAAATTTGAGAAATTTAGATCTGGGATAGATGTTTCTCCCACCACATCAGCACACTTTTCAAGTGAAACTTGATCCAAGCAGTGTGTGATATCATTGATGTTCTCATCCACTCTGTGGTTAGTGGCATCAAGAAATTCTTGGTCACTGTCACCATCACCATTGTTGTCTTCCACAGTTAAGGTGTTCTTATCTGGTTGTAGAGCCTCTGAGCTGGAATTTGAAGGCATACTAGATGTATCAGCTGAATTTGTCATTGTAAGGCTGATAGAAACCTCATTTGCAGAAGTGGTTCCAACTGGAGCTGAAGAAATGTGTCTTGAAGATCTTCCTAGCTCAAATCTTGGATCACGATCATCTGTATTCAAATTTTCTACAGATCATGAAACATTCTCACAAGATTTGTTAAAACAGTTAGTAACCAAATCAAGATCAAACAACCAATCTGGACCAAAACCAGTAACACAAGGTGTGTGTTCTCAACAATTCTATTTCTGAGATTGTACACTCTATAAGCCTTAGCTTGGGAAGAGTATCCAATAAAGTGTCCATCATCTGATTTCTCAGCAAACTTGGGAATTTGATCTTGGGTATTCAAGATGGTGCAAGGACATCCAAATGACTTGAGAAAACCAATGAAAGGTCTCCTCTTGTGCCAAAGTTCATAAGGAGTCTTGCCATGAGTCTTAATTACTAAAACATTGTTCTGCACATAGCAGGTAGTGTTGACTGCCTCTGCCCAGAAGGTGATAAGCAGTTTAGAGTCAAACAACATGGTTCTTGCAGCTTCAATTAGTGTCCTGTTTCTCCTCTCAGCAACACCATTTTGCTAAGGAGTCCTGGAAGCACAAAATTGTCTTGTAATACCCTTTTCATCACAGAATGTGTCAAGGATATGGTTCATAAATTGGTTCCTTGATCACATCTTATGATCTTAACCTTGTGATCAGATTGATTCTCAATCTTTAAGATGAAATTCTTCAGAATCTTAGGAGTCTCATCCTTAGTTCTAAGGAAGAAAACCCAAGTGAATCTTGTAAAGTCATCTGTGATTACTAGACAGTATAAGGTCTTTCCTAAACTCATTACACTGGTGGGGCCAAAGAGATCCATATGTAACAAGTGTAAGGGAGTAGTGATTGAGTTCTTTTCCTTAGGCTTGTGAGATACCCTATGTTGCTTCCCTTTCAGGCATGCAACACAGTGTTCATCCCTTGTAAACTCCTTCTTTGGCATTCCAGTTACCAAGTCATGCTTAATTAACTTATTCGTGTTCTTAAAGTTTACATGGCACATTCTTTTATGCCATAGGAATGACTCATCACTATTGGCTTTAGACAGAAAGCATGAAACTTCTCCGGAGGGAGAGGTTTCTAGCAAATCCATCTTGTACATTTTTCCTTTCCTGGGGGCTCTAAGCAGGATATGCTCATGAGAAATGACCACACCAGGCTTAAGAACAATGCCCTCATGCTCAGTAAAAAGCATGTTATGACTCTGATCACCAAATTGAGATATGCTTAGAAGATTGTATCCAAGCTCCGTTACAAAGTTTACCTTTTCTGTGCTGAGCTTACCATTTGTGACCTTGCCCCTACTAGAAATGTAACCACCTTCATCTCCTCCAAAAGCAACAGGTCCTCCATCAATCCTTTCAAAGTTCTGGAGTAGTGACCTGTTACCAGTCATGTGCCTGGAGCAGCCACTGTCTATGATCCAGACATTTCTGTCTGTCTTGAGCTGTTCTTGCACAAAAGAGAATGATTAGTTACATCTAGAAACCCAAGTGTTGCTTGTCTTGGGCTCATTTGCAGAAGGTAATTTAACAGTAATAGATCCTATGGTTGTACTAAGAGGATCTTGAGCTATTTTTGATGGAGAAATCTCAGTCACTTCGTCTTTCTTAGATGTCCACACCACCTTTGGAGTCTTGGACTTGACCTTCAAAACTTTTGAAGCTTTTGGAGCTTTAGAAGTTTTGATGACTGAACCTTCGGAAGATTCTGCAAACACTGCAGCAGACTTCAGTGCTTCGGAAGAACTCCTTTCTTCCGAGATCAAATATTCTTCCAAAGAGAATTTTCCACTTCCCTTCTTATTAGATTTGGAACTTTCGAAGGAAACTGGTTTTCCTTCCAAAGCTTGAATCTTCTTAGAACTCTTTGAAGCCTTTGTTTTGGCCATATGGATAGTACCTTTAGGATTGAAGGGACAATCCTTTGCAATGTGAGTGGTGCTGTCACACATAAAACAATTCATTTTATTCTTCACAAGAGCCTTGTCTTGAGAGTAAGACTGTCTTTGGTCACTTCCCTTCTCCACCTTCATCTTTGCAGATGCTGAGACAGACCTCTTGGGCTGAGAACTATGCTTGGAGTTTGATGGACCAGGCTGTGCAGTAGTGGTACACAATAGATCAGTCTTCTTCTTGCTGCTGAGATGAGTTGAGCAAGAACTAGAACTCTTAGCAGAGTTTTGGTTGATGTCTTCAGTCCCTACCACTTTAAACCCTGCAGAAATAAAAACTTGTTTTTGCTTAGAGTCGAAAGTAGCCTTGATCTCTTGAGCCTTCCTTGCCTTTCTTTTGCTCTTTCTCATCAAGTTCTTTCTCACGGACTTGGTCATCACAGTCTTCACTTTCTCCTCAGAAGGATAGTGGCCCTTCTTGGAATCCTCCTCTTCATTCTTTGTAGAGGGATTCTTCACTATCTCTTCTTCATCCTCCTCACTCATAGGATCTATGAGAGGAAGCTCATCTTCACAAGTTCCACACCTACGAGATCTTACTGACATGATTGTGTGTGGAGGAGCTATCTCATTAGATCCCAGTCCCTGCCTATTCTCATAGCACACTTTGTTGTGCAGGGATGAGGATGTCATGTTCTTGAAGGTCTCTTCTTCAAGAACACTATTTTCTGCCCTGGCTTTGCTGATCACAAGCTTAGCCTAGCACTCAGTTAACTTGGTTATCAGATCTTTAATTTGAGTCCTAAAATCTATGTGTTCATGTTTTAGAACTGAAATGGTTTTCTCTAAGTCCTCTATTTTCAGCTTATAATCATTTTCAGACTTTCTAAAATCAGATTTCAGTTCCAAGTTATAGGACCTGTACCTGTTAACTTTAGCAATGCATTAGGAGTACAGAGATGTTCCAATACCTTGGCATCTTCAACCTGAAAGCTCTAGTCAAAGCCTCCTTCTTCAACAGCAACAGCAGCTTGCTGCTTTGACTCATTATGGAGAGCTTTGTCAGTGTAGTTTGGTCTAGATTGTGTTTGGCCACCATTTGTTCTAGGTGCCTTACACTCTCTGTCAAAGTGGCCCATGAGGTTACAGTTGTAACATTTGACTTTGCCTTTGTCCAGTCCAAACTTTCCACTGGTTGCATTGCTTGGAAACTTCCTTCCAGTCCTCTTGTAGAACTTCTTGGCTCTGTGAGTGAGAAGAGCCATATGCTGGACTTTTCCATGTATTCTAGATCATTTGGATGGATACAGTCCAGGTCTTCAAGAGTGAAAAGAGAGTTGCCACATCTTTCATCAGAAGACACACAAGCTTGAGAAGAGCTTGTCTCTTGGAGTGGGCTTCCTTGAGTGTAGTTCTCCTTTGGTGTCTCTGGGAAGGTGATGAAAGGACCCTTGGGTGAGTTGTCAGGGTAGCATAAGAGATGATGTTTGGGTTCTATGCTATCCCTTTCAACCACATGTACCGCTGAATCCATTTGATTGTTGGAGTTTCCAGATGAACCTTGCATGTTCATCTCCATCCGGTAGCCACTAAGAATCCCATATAACTTTGTCAGAGTAAGAGTTTTGAGATTTTTAGTTCTCTTGATCACCACACAGTAGTGTGTCCATTGCCTAGGAAGTGAGGACTTGAACTTCCTTACATTGTCTCTGTTTTCAAGAGAAACTCCTCCATTCACAAAGGTATCCACAATCTCAACATACCTAAAGTACTACTGAATCATGGTGTCACCTGTTTTGAAGGTGAAGTTTCAAACTGTTGCTTCAGGAGATCCTTTTTGTTCTCCTTGGCTTCAGAAGAACCCTCATACATCAGTTTCAGTGCATCCCATGGCTGCTTGGCTGTTTTGCACTTCTTGAAACCTCTGTACATAGAGTTTGGAAGAGCTGTCATGGCTGTTCTGTCTATCTCTACTCTCTTCCTATCTTCATCAGAGTAGTTAGCCACATCATTGGGGATCATACCAGCACCAGTAGCAGAAGTTGTGCTGGGTATGAAAGGTCCATTCTCAATACACTCCTACATTCTTGAATCAAGAGACCTGATGAAACCTTCCATTCTTAAACACCAGGTGTCAAACTCATCAAGAGTGATGAGTGGGGACTTCTTCATGGTTCCAGTTTCCATATCAGTTTTGGAAATGGCTGCCATTTGAAAATTTTAGTATTTGTGTGTGTGAGGGATCTAAAGATGGTGAGATCTTATATCAAGAGCCTGGAAAGCTCTGATACCAAAGGCAGGATCGTTGAAGGGTTAAGAGTTACAACACAACAACACAAAGAGGAGATAAACTAAACATAGATCAAACAGTAAACTGGATTAACCAAGTGGTAACACTAAGAACACAAGTAATATATGAGACAGAACACAAAGAACACAAGTGTTTGGTTTTCAAGAATGCAGTATATTGCCTTCTCTATGTTCTATTACAAGTGTTACAAAAGCATATTAGAAAGATACAAGAACATGAGATACTTATACAACATCCTACAGCCGGCTATACTTTGAAAGCCAGCTGGATACAATTGACTAGACACACACAAAATCAATTGTAGAGTCAAACGGTAGATTGCCTTTTGACTAGTGACTATGACATGCCATAGCTCACATCCTTATCTATTACAAAAAGGATAAAGTATATAGTGTAGAAAGTTACAGACTCAAGACCTCAATGTACAGTTACCAAAACAGGACCTTTTCACCAAACCATGTTAGTTGGTGACTTGTAGAGTTACAGCGGAAAGGTGTCCAGCTTCATGGAACAGTAGATCAGATAAAGCATGTTACTAAAAGTCTTCGGAAGAAATCTGTCTTCATGAACTTGAACCTTCGGAAGACTTTGTCTCTAAGGTTTCGAAAGACTTCATCTTTGGCTTTGGAAGATGTTGGTCTTGGCTTCGGAAGATTTCACACTTAGAGTGTTTCAGTTGCACATGTGAAACTTCCAAAGCATTCCACTTCAATGCACTTGTGCAGCATGCAGGAAAGACTAAAGATGTTTAGGTTGCATGAGCCTCTTCATTAATATCTACAACCTCATTCTCCAAGACTTTGGCAATAATCCTCTAGGTGTTTCCTCTAGTATCATACTCAGCTGATCTCTAGAAATCTCTAATGTGAAGATCATAGATGGTAGTAGAATGAGATATAGCATAAGCAATAGGAGATCTTTGCAGCTAGCGAATGCAGTCTCTAAAGCCAGCTGCTTTAGGATGTGTATCATCTAAAATGGCAGTGATGTTGTTTCTCTCATCAAAATTTAGATTCACCATCAAATCTGAAATACAAATGAAATGCATTAGAATAAGGTATTAAATGATAATATGAAATAAGAATAAGAAAAAAATAAAGATTACACAAAAATTAAATTAATTTAGCCGGCCGAAACTATGAATTCACAAAATGAATTTTAGTTTCGGCATGCGAAAGTATAGTTTCGCCAACAAAAGAACATTAGATTCAGCAAGACAGTGAAGTAGATTCGACAGGCCGAAAGTATAGTTTCGGCACAGCAAAACTGAAGTTTAGTCAGCAAAACTGTTAAGTTCCCTCGGACAGCATAACTTGACAGGTTCGCTAAAAAATCATGAACTTTCATTCACTTTCGCTAGACTATCGGTACTTTCACAGTAAGAACTGCGAAGGTACCGAACAGTCTCAATCGAATAGATTCACAATGAAGCAGAAAAACATCGATTAAGTTATAGTCTTGAGTTCGAAACTCACTTGCGAACAAGAGACAACGGTCAATCAAAAAACAAAAGCACTGCAAACCAAAGACGCACATTGGGGTCACTGAAAAACCCTAAACCTAAACCCTCGATTGTGCAAAAATGAGAAATTAATTTCGCAAAATGAGTTGTATAGCAAATAGTTTCACAATAAGCGAACTGGAGTTTCACTAGGCGAAGCTACAGTCTCGGCAGGAGAAGTTACAATTTCGTCGGGCGAAACTCTGGTCGAAGTTGACATCGCATAGAGTGAAAGTACCGATCAAAATGACAATTTCAACCTGCAAAACTGTATGCGAAAGTATAATTTCATTGAACTTAAAAAGATTTAGAGAAAGAAAAGAAAAAGAAAAAAAGTTATTATTATTTATTATAATCGAGAACAGAGTCGATCATGAGATCACATCCTCAAGATATATTTTAACACACAGATGAGATTAATCATCGATAAGCAATAAGATCACACTCATACCTGAATCTAATCATAGTCTTTGAATGAATTTGAAATTCACAAACAGATCAATAACCATTGCTGATATGTTTGTCCACTTAAACCCATGCCCTATCTTTTTCAACAAGCATATGATTCGTTAAGGTTCAATTAAATACCTTAGAATGCTAGGACCCCACAATCATTTGGTAAAACCCTCGCCCAACACAGGATTTCTTGAATTTTGTTACAATCTTTATAGAATAAGGATTAGGGCATTAGTGTGCAAGTGACAATCAATAGAATGTTGCAATCTGTGATGAATTCATCATTTTAGATGATTTGACACTATTTAGACCGAAATGGTGAGAGCTCTAGGTCTATACTCACGTATAACAATGGAGATGACCATTTAATATTAAGACGATGAGAGCTCCAGGTCAGTACTATCGTACAGCAAAGGAGATCATCACTCTAGGTCCGTACTTTTGTACAGCAGAGGAGATTAACACAAATACATGACACATAAATACATCAAACATGGCTCAAGGATATGACTTATATGATTTGTATCATGGTGGGTGAAAGATCAATTCTCAATCCAATTTTTGTCGGGACTCAGTTTTCGTGCAGGACAAAATGATTGCGTAAACCAGACATCCTAAAACATATGTTTTAATTTAAATCAATGTTGCTGTCTACTTTATTCTTCAGGTTGAGTCTACCATGCATATCATTAAAGAATCTGTTTGTTTTTCTATTATTTGCAATTAAAAATTAGATGTAAATCAAATAACAACATGAGTTACTATAATTTTTTATTTTAAACGCAAGTAATGCAAAAACAAGCATATTAAGAATATATACAATCATTTGCTATCATCTCAAATCAAGTTCCCAGTTCTCTTTTCATTTTTTGTTTACTTACTCTCCCCCTAAATTTCTACACCTAAGAAAGATGTGGAAATTTCTAACCTGAATTTTTGTAAAATTTTTTTTAATAAAGAAAGTAACAGGTTTAAAGAAAAAGAGTTTTAAGATTATATTAGACCTAGCATAGAGATTGTTGGATCTTATATGCCCAAGACATATACAAGATTGATGTGGTCGGTACGTTATGATCGAAGTTGGGTCATACCGAATAACAAGTATACAAACACCAATAAATGTTATTTGTTGATGAGATCATACAAATAAATATTGACACCAATTCAGAAAATGGGTTTTCTAAAATGTTGCTTTGTAATAGAACAACATTATATGGATAATTTGTTCATGAGAAATTATTTTTTTCTTTATTTATGTGAGTTAAATAATAACAAATAAAAGTGTGTGAATGTTATAAAATTAAAAGAGGTTTTAATATTATAAAGTAATGGGTTAGGAGTGAAACATTTTATAAAAATGAAAATGGGGGGAGCACATTTTATTTGAAGGATTCGACCACCTAAAAGGGCTTGGGGTTCTTGCTTTAGTCTTGGTCTTTGGAAGACTTAAGGACACTTCTTACACTCTTATCTCTAACCCACAAATTCTCTTACACACACATTTAAAACTCTCTCCAAGGAGACTAAAATTTTCAGATTCAAGGAAAATCAAAGCTGAAATTTTCAGACACTTAAGGAGCCAAGGAACAGAGTTCTTTGGTGTTGCTCTCCTAACAGCTTGGTGTTTGGAAGGGCTTGTGGGTATACAAGCTTGAGGTCTTCTCTTTTGGAGGGTACACATTCAAGAACATCATCTCCTTCATCTTATACATCTACAACATCTTGTTCAAGAAAGGTTGTTTCAATGAACTCCCTATGGTTGTTTTATGGTTTGATAGCATACTATTTCACATATATATTTATGATCCTTATTCTTGGGTTTTGTTAATGCTTTAAAATGGTGAAAATTTCAGATTGTAAACAACATGTTTAAACCTTATATCTGCTGCGTTTTATAGTTTAAATGGTTAAACTAACTTTGATTAACATGTTACAAAACCCAACATACATCAATTCATAAAAGCGAGGTTTGTCAAATGTTTTTGTGAAAAGATCTGCTTTTTGATTTTTTGTGTCAATGGGAATATATCAATAAAACCCATTTCTTGAGCATTACAAATTGCATGAATATGTGTCTCAATGTGCTTGGTTCGGGAATGATGAATAGTATTCTTGGCGATCCCAATGCCTGCTTTGTTGTCACAAAACAAATAGTGTATGGAGAAAGTTTATCCCATAGTCAATCATCTCATGTTGGATCCAGAGAACTTGTGAACATCAACTGGAGGCGGCAATGTACTCTGCTTCTCCTATAAAGAGAGATATAGTGGTTTGTTTCTTGCTTTGCATTGAAACCAGACAATTTTATGTTTAACCTGTAACCATTAGAATCAGTATCAAAATAGGCATGTAAATCAAAATTTCCACCATAAGGATTCCAAAGACCTAAACGAGATGAGCCTTTAAGGTAACAAAAAATTCATTTAACAGCCTTTTCATAACACTCTTTCAGGGCAGATTGGTATGGAGCACAATCTCCTATAGCAAAGGTGATGTCGGGACGCATTGCTGTAAGGTACATAAGGGAACCGATCATAGATCTGTAGAGATGAGGATCAACAAGTTTCCCATTTTCATCCGGAGTGAGGCATGCTTGAGCAGTAAATGGATTCATTTCAGGAGAAGCTTCATCCATCTTGAACTTCTTCAAAATTTGTTTAACATACTTCTCCTAATGAATGAGAATGCCCTCTGGCTTTTATTGCACCTGCAGCCCAAGGAAAAAGCACATCTCCCCCCATCATGCTCATTTCAATATGACTACGCATCACCTCCTCAAACTCCCGACACAATTTTGGATTGGTGGAGCCGCAAATAATATCATCAATATAAACTTGGACAATCATCATTTCACCATCTACTTCCCTCTTGAATAAAGTCATATCAATGGTGCCACGAGAAAAACCATTGCTTAAGAGATACTAAGTTAAAGTCTCATACCAGATCTAAGGAGCCTGATGAAGACCATAAAGAGACTTATCAAATTTGTAAACTTTGTCAGGAAAGTCAGGATCCTCAAAACCTGGTGGTTGACATACGTAGATCTCCTCGTCAATGTTTCCATAAAGAAATGCACATTTGGCATCCATCTAATAGACTTTGAACTGCTTATGAGCAGCGTGGGCGAGAAAGATTCTAATGATTTCAAGATGGGTGACCAGAGCAAAAACTTGGTATAGTCAATTCCCTCTTCTTGGCAAAGCCCTGAACAACCAATTGAGACTTGTTTCTTACCACAATGCCCCAGTCATCGGGTTTGTTTTTGAAAACCCATTTCATGCGAATTGGGCATTTGTTTTGTGCAAGGTCAACCAGTGTCCACACCTTGAGTTTCCTGAATTGTTGTAGCTCTAATTACATTGATTCAAGCCAACAAGGGTCCTGAAGAGGTGCATGAACATTTTTAGGACAATTTGGGATATAAAACAAGAGAATAGACAAACTTTGATGAGGAAAAATTGACTCCGTGTCCGAACTCCATAAGTGATACATCCTATGATGTTATCATGTGGGTGATCTTTTGAAGTATTGAAGTCAAAGAGCATGGGTAGGATAGATGTTGACGGTTGGCTAAATGGTTGTGGATGGATAGATGAAGGTGAAGATGATAGTAGGGAAGAATCAATTGGAGAGATGGGTGACGCCAACTCAGATGAGACACATGTAGGTGTGAAGGAAGGGGATGCAGAGACAGGTGGAGGTTAAAGGTCGAATGATGAAGATGAAGATGCAATATCAATTGATGTAGCATCAGTTGTGGATGTTGTAGGAGAGTCATGAGGTAAAACGGGTGTTGGGGGAAAGAAGTTTGTGTGAATATTGGAGATGGACGCATCATCATCGAAAATTGAAAGATTAAACGAGTTAAACACAGTATCAGAGTCAAAGAACCATACGGGTTCATATCGAACATCCGAAGAATTAGATTCCTGCCAATCAACATAAAAGGACTCTTGAAAAATACGTGTTCTCTTGTGATACACCCTATAAGCTTTTAGAGAAGAAGAATAGCCGACGAAGTAACATTCATCAGACACGACTCCAAACCTTGTCTAGTGTGCCTGGGTGTTCAATAAAGTGCACGAGTAGCCAAATGGTCGAAAAAAGTCAATTAAAGGCTTTCTCTTATAAAATAATTCATAAGGAGTCTTCATTTTATCTTTGAATATCAACACCCTATTTAGAATGTATGAAGCACAATTCATCACCTCAACCCAAATATGACAACCGACCTCAAGGTCGTTATTCTAACCCTAATCTACTTGCATCATTACCCGTCTTAGGAGTACTAATATTAGAAACAATCTAACTCTATTAGTGAATTTGGAATCATCTTTTGCTATTTGTTCCATTTTATGATTTTTATGTGATTTTAGTGACTTTTAGTTAATTTGAGTTTTTCCTTTTTGAACTTAGTGTTCCGGGAAACACAAGTAGTCACCCCTACTACGAAATAAAATTATTATTGAAATAATTAAATTGTGTGCCTACACACTAAAATTTTCGGCTAATGCATACATCATGCACATGAGACATCAACTAACTAAATTATACCACCAAAAAAATACTACCCAATACTACAAATAATACCACTACACATAATATTATTTAGCATTTAAAAATTAAATTTAAACCCCTCACAAGAGGCCAAAATGGCCGCCCCCCTCTCCTCCACTACCCTCTCTTCTACACCACCACCATATCCACCACTCTCCTTACATGAACCACCTACACCTCTCACTCTTCTCATATCTCCCTCTCATTTTCGGATTTCTCCAGCAGAAACACACACACTCCACGGTCTCTCTCTAATCCCAGCTTTATTTTCAAAGAACAACACCATTCCATCATCGGCCAAGCTCAAGAACCGCAAAGGTGAAGTTTTGGGTGCTCTTGGGTACACGGTTCTCACTAGTTCGGCCTTCTCCAGCCTTTATCAAGATTCTCCAGCCTTGTCCAAGGAGTTTCGAGCCATCCTCGACCAGCTACACACTCCAAACCGCGGGCTACATCAAGCGTAAGCTTCATCTCACTCGGTTTGGTCATTTCATGTGTTTGTCTTCATGTTTCATTCAAAACCTTACCATTCTCATATCTAACAGAAACTTTCTGCTATAACCTCTTTCTTGAAGAGCTTTTCACGTTCTTGAAGGTATCTTACTCATAAAGTATCTCATTCTATAGGTGTAACACGTTTTACACCTAGAAAACCCTTTTTTGGGTGTATTTACACCATCCAACTTGCACAACTTGTAATATTTCGGAACCAATATTTTAACCTGCTCAAAATGAGTTTTCTAACCTCCTTATAACCTGATTTCAAAGTTACAAAAGGTTTGGGTAAGGTTTAATCAGAAGTTATAATGTTTAACACATGTGTAATGGATGAAAACGGTGTAAACTTGGAGTTTCCATAATGTTCATGGATGTTTTGTTGAACCCGTCAGAGACATAATGTTTCAGTAGGTTTTGGATGATTTTGGGTATGTCATGAGATGTTAAAGGTTGAAGATATAAATGTCTTAGAGTTGTAGATTATTTGGACATATTCAGGGACCCGAAAAGTGGTAAAAAGAGCTTTAAATCAACAAAACATAGATTTTAACCATCTTAAAAAGTATTCCAGGCTCTAAAAGGGTTAACAAAGTATTTGGGTCAGATTTGTTATATTAAATGGTCAATGAATAGGTTAAATGGAATTCTTAGTGAAAAATGGGTTTTAACTAGGGTAACGTTTTGGAACAAGTGCCTGGGGTAAATGTAGTGGATGTATGATTCATCAAGTAATCTTACTTTGATCCACTGAATAGTGTTATGTCAGCTCCTTCTTTTCCTCCCTACTTCCTTTCTATCACTATCTCATAGGTTCTCTCATCATAATACACATTTGAGATGGGAGTGGAGGAATGAGTACCAGATACTACTTTTCACTTCAATGACTCAGTTGGCTTTACCTTCAACTCAAGAAATACAATTTCTTCTGCTTCCAAATTTTTCTTCTTATCTAGGGTATTGACAAAAGTTTTATCTTTTCTTAAGCAAATTGTCTTTAATGAATTGAAGTTGTTTGTCCTTCTGAACATCTTAAGTATGTTCTCAAATTCATATCCCCTGAACATAGCTGCATGATTGATGAGTTCAAGTTGAGCTAGCTCCTTCAAATCATGAATCGTAAGGGCATTTACTAGAGCTGAGTACTCAGTAAAGAATTATACTAGCCCTGAGATTCTCTTCACCATGAACATGTTCCATGTGTTGTCATCCTTCCATGCTATTATCTTTTGATCTACCTTGCCCTTGGGAGTAGACACCCCTCTGATCAGTTTTGTAGTAGTCAATCCTTCATGCACCTTCAACTGAGATGGTTCTGCAAACCATTTAGGGTACTTGTGGAGCACTGGAGCAAGTAGTTCTTGATCTTTTTGATCAGCAACATGTCTTCAGCTGACACTCTGCTTCTGAGTTTGGTCCTTATCAATTCTTCTTCTAGTTTCTTGAGTTTTTCTTTCTTTTCATTGATTAATTGAAGAGTTGCAGCCCTTAAAGAATTTGTCTTCATGTTGGCAATCCTTCTTTTTGTGAATCCCTGACTTGAGAGATATTCCTTCATTTCCTTATCAGACATGTTATAAGGATCAACAAATAATGATTCATGGGATGAGGTTGATTTCTTTATTTGAGACAGTTTTTGTATAGGACCCCTCCTTGGCAGTGGAATTTCATACGTTGTGGATTTCTTCAAGGATTAGTCTTTATGTTTTGGAGTGTCATTTGTCATTGTCTTCTCATATTCAGTGTCTATTGTTGGATCAAGCAACAATTTCACTTTCTCTTCCTCCTCTTTCATTCTCTCATAAGTCATTCCAAACACTTCATCAGGATCATAGCCTTGATTGATCAAAAACATGGCTTTAATCATCAAGCCATCAGTTTGGCTTTGGTTACCATGTCTTCCACTGACTGTTCTGCTTTAATAGGACTTTCCATGAGAACATCCTTTTCAACTTCATAATCATCACCAATTTCTCCTTCTTCTAAATCAATTGCTCCAGCTAACTTTTTCAACTGAGCTTCTGCCTGCTCATGTTCTTCCAAAAATTCAGCAATTGCTGCTAAACTTCTTGGGTCATCTTTTTGTTTCTTTGCTGATTCTTCTTCAGTTATTGGTCTCTTACCTTTAGCTTTTTCAGCCAAATACTTCCTCCTTCGGGAGTAAGTTTGAAGTTGAGGGCTAGATGTTTCAGTTTGTTCTTTTGGTTCAGGGACCTTTCTAGGTGTACTTGGCTCTTGATCCTTCATTTCACTTTGTTCAGTTACAGTTTCTTCTTTCCTTTCTTGTTCATATCTTTCTTTGAGTTCTTCTTTTTGTTCTTCGGTTAATGACAGAGACAATTTGCAGAGTTAATTCTTTTTCCAAAGGCACTGGTGATTGGGAATAAAGACAATAGGCTCTGCCTCAGTTCTTTGATTGTTTATGAATTCCCAGAAATCATCATCAATGCTGAATTGTTCAGATGCAAAACTATCCAAAGCACTGAAGAGTTCTTCAAATTCACCCTTTCAGAGTCTGAATAACCAGTGTTTCCCGAATACACTACCATGTCTAGGCTCTGGTCTTTGATCTCAGTTTGACCTTCATCATCTACTTGTTCTTCATTCTCATCTATTAAATTGTTGTCCTCATCATCAACCTTTTCTTGCTTTTCTTTCTCATCATCATCCTTCACTTCAGTTCTTTTGATCATCATTTCAAGCTCAGATATTCTATTGTTCTTGCTCTCAATTTCCTTTTCAAGTTTTGAGATGATATTAGCTTGTTCTTCTATAATGTTTTCTTGTCCCTCCATTGCAATAGTTTGTATTTCAAGAGTATCTATATGTCCACTCACTTCTTCTCTTGGGTGTTTCAGTGCAGCTTTTAAATTCTCAATCTCTTTGTCTTGTTCTTTTTGTTCAACTGCATATTTCTCTTTAAGATATTTTATTTCACATTCTTTCTCATCCAGTTCCAGGATTCTATCATTTATGATTCCTGCTCTCCTGTTTAAAGTTCGTTCCATCCTTTCCACTTTGAGTAACAACTCAGATATTAATTTATCTTTTTCATCAGGTCTGTTGATGTTGGATTCAGCATAGCTCTTTGAAGGAGCAGCCTCAGAAGGTTCTTTCGTAGCTTTGGTTGATCATGATGATCCTCCTCATTAGAAGATGATTTGGAAGCACTTCTTGATCCTTTTGTTTTAGCAGGGTGATCAAGTGAAGATGGTAAAGGTTGGTAAGGAGACATAGGTGATTGGTGTGGTGATATTGGAGATTGATGATATGGTGATATAGGTGTCGGTTGAGTGGTCATTTGTGGTGTTGGTTGTGGTGATGATGATGGTTGTGTAGAAGGTTGTGGTATTTGTTTGTGATGGCATTGGTGATGGTATTGGGGATTGTATTGGAGATGGTATTGGGAATGGTAATGGTGATGGTTATGGAGTTGGTTGAGTTATTGGTTGTGGAGGTGGTTGTGCTTGACCTGCTTGATATATTTGTTGAAGCATCCAAGAAAGAAGGTGTGAAGGGGCACCACTGTAAAAGTTCCTTGGGTCCTTCTTCTTGATGTACTTATAGGATCTTTTATCATAATGAGGAATGTTAAGCACAGGTCCGTCATTAACAATGTCATGAAATGATTCATTGATTAGACATTGAATTAATCTCGGGTACATTAGAAACTTGTATCTCAACCCTTCTTGAATGTTGGAGATTAGGCCATTGAATACATATGCAGACATGTTAAACTGTCTGTTGGTGCAGAGAGCACAGATTGCGAAAGATGTGAGGACTGGAATCATTCCATCCTGTTTTCCTTTTAGATTGACAATGTTGGAACATATGAATTAGGAATATCCAGGCAGATCCACTAATCCTTGACTATCTGTTTTGCTTCCTAACTCCCTTCATAACCATTTTCAGAGAAAAATGTGGTTATTTCCTCATCATCCAATTCAAGAGGATCATCTGCATTATCATTGAATTGCAGACATCTTCTAACTGACTCTTCTGTGATCCTCAGAGTGAGTTCATGTTGACTCTCCCAGTTAGAATTTTCACTCCATCCTCTTCAACCAATTCAGCTGATTCCCAGAATGACCTGATAGGATTCTCGTAGATTGTTGGTCTTACTGTCATGGCATATGCTACCCTTGTAGTAGATAAGAATCTTATCATATCTCTAAGACCTTCGGCTTTAGGCACATCAGGGTTTAGATAACCACTGGCGTTATGGAGCTTACTCTATGTAAGATTTGCCATGTAATCTGCACAAGTGACATGTGTGTTAGGTAACAATTTTGACTTTAACTTTTCTTTGATTTGCTAATGTGACTTTGATTTGTTTCACAATTTTCTTTTTCACTTTGCCCTGTTTTTCTCAGTAAACATGATTATCTTGGTTTTCAATATCAGTTGAATTCCTATCAATTTATATGTTTATTGAGATTGAAAATGTGTATTATATCACATTAATGAGTTTGATTTTGGTGTTCTTCAATAATTTTCTAGTTCATTGTTCAATTTAGGGTAACAGTCTAAGACTTTGGTTTTGGTTTCAAAATCTGTTGAAGTTATACCTTATCTTCGAAACGATTGTGGTTCTGAATCGATGACAAGAATGTTTAAAGATGAAACACAACAAAATCTTTGATTGTTTATGAAGATGATGATGATTGATGATGGTGTACTGTAGTTTTGCGCTCGTCTCACTATAAATTCTCTCAAATTTGAAAAGTATTAAATGACCTGTTTGAATTCCTTTAAATAGTCAAATATTACAATTTGAGAAATTTTACAAGTTTACAAGCAAATACAGTCACTACTATAGCAAATGCTGAAGGTTATTTGTTTAATTTTGATTATCCGCATTTGTTGACTGTAGCAAATGCGGAAGACAAACTTTTGGCATTGTTAGTCCGCATTTGACTACTTTTGGTCATCCGCATTTGTGGCTGTAGCTAATGCGGAAGGCTTAGTTTTTGACTTACTGTCCGCATTACTCTACTATTACAAATGCGGAAGTTTTGCTTCTATCCGCATTTGTGTACTGTTGCAAATGCGGAAGTTACACTTGAAATTTTGGTTGTCCGCATTTGAGTTATTGTAAATGCGGAAGAACATTGTAACAATGCGGTTGAATTGCTTGTTTTACCATATCCGAATATGTACAGTAACAATGCGATAGAACAAAGTCCATTTGTGCAACTGCGAATGCGGTTGACAAGTCAATACCCACTGTAGCAAATGCGATAGAGACCTGTTCATACGCATTTGTTAACTGTATCAAATGCGGTAGAGTAAACTTCACATTCACTTCACACACTAATGCGGTAGAGTAAAATCATTGCCCGCATTAGTTGCACTTGAGTAACAACTCAGTAAAATCATTGCCCGCATTAGTTCCAGGATTCTATCATTTATGATTCCTGCTCTCCTGTTTAAAGTTCGTTCCATCCTTTCCACTTTGAGTAACAACTCAGATATTAATTTATCTTTTTCATCAGGTCTGTTGATGTTGGATTCAGCATAGCTCTTTGAAGGAGCAGCCTCAGAAGGTTCTTTCGTAGCTTTGGTTTGATCATGATGATCCTCCTCATTAGAAGATGATTTGGAAGCACTTCTTGATCCTTTTGTTTTAGCAGGGTGATCAAGTGAAGATGGTAAAGGTTGGTAAGGAGACATAGGTGATTGGTGTGGTGATATTGGAGATTGATGATATGGTGATATAGGTGTCGGTTGAGTGGTCATTTGTGGTGTTGGTTGTGGTGATGATGATGGTTGTGTAGAAGGTTGTGGTATTTGTTTGGTGATGGCATTGGTGATGGTATTGGGGATTGTATTGGAGATGGTATTGGGAATGGTAATGGTGATGGTTATGGAGTTGGTTGAGTTATTGGTTGTGGAGGTGGTTGTGCTTGACCTGCTTGATATATTTGTTGAAGCATCCAAGAAAGAAGGTGTGAAGGGGCACCACTGTAAAAGTTCCTTGGGTCCTTCTTCTTGATGTACTTATAGGATCTTTTATCATAATGAGGAATGTTAAGCACAGGTCCGTCATTAACAATGTCATGAAATGATTCATTGATTAGACATTGAATTAATCTCGGGTACATTAGAAACTTGTATCTCAACCCTTCTTGAATGTTGGAGATTAGGCCATTGAATACATATGCAGACATGTTAAACTGTCTGTTGGTGCAGAGAGCACAGATTGCGAAAGATGTGAGGACTGGAATATCATTCCATCCTGTTTTCCTTTTAGATTGACAATGTTGGAACATATGAATTAGGAATATCCAAGGCAGATCCACTAATCCTTTGACTATCTGTTTTGCTTCCTAACTCCCTTCATAACCATTTTCAGAGAAAAATGTGGTTATTTCCTCATCATCCAATTCAAGAGGATCATCTGCATTATCATTGAATTGCAGACATCTTCTAACTGACTCTTCTGTGATCCTCAGAGTGAGTTCATTGTTGACTCTCCCAGTTAGAATTTTCACTCCATCCTCTTCAACCATTCAGCTGATTCCCAGAATGACCTGATAGGATTCTCGTAGATTGTTGGTCTTACTGTCATGGCATATGCTACCCTTGTAGTAGATAAGAATCTTATCATATCTCTAAGACCTTCGGCTTTAGGCACATCAGGGTTTAGATAACCACTGGCGTTATGGAGCTTACTCTATGTAAGATTTGCCATGTAATCTGCACAAGTGACATGTGTGTTAGGTAACAATTTTGACTTTAACTTTTCTTTGATTTGCTAATGTGACTTTGATTTGTTTCACAATTTTCTTTTTCACTTTGCCCTGTTTTTCTCAGTAAACATGATTATCTTGGTTTTCAATATCAGTTGAATTCCTATCAATTTATATGTTTATTGAGATTGAAAATGTGTATTATATCACATTAATGAGTTTGATTTTGGTGTTCTTCAATAATTTTCTAGTTCATTGTTCAATTTAGGGTAACAGTCTAAGACTTTGGTTTTGGTTTCAAAATCTGTTGAAGTTATACCTTATCTTCGAAACGATTGTGGTTCTGAATCGATGACAAGAATGTTTAAAGATGAAACACAACAAAATCTTGATTGTTTATGAAGATGATGATGATTGATGATGGTGTACTGTAGTTTTGCGCTCGTCTCACTATAAATTCTCTCAAATTTGAAAAGTATTAAATGACCTGTTTGAATTCCTTTAAATAGTCAAATATTACAATTTGAGAAATTTTACAAGTTTACAAGCAAATACAGTCACTACTATAGCAAATGCTGAAGGTTAATTTGTTTAATTTTGATTATCCGCATTTGTTGACTGTAGCAAATGCGGAAGACAAACTTTTGGCATTGTTAGTCCGCATTTGACTACTTTTGGTCATCCGCATTTGTGGCTGTAGCTAATGCGGAAGGCTTAGTTTTTGACTTACTGTCCGCATTACTCTACTATTACAAATGCGGAAGTTTTGCTTCTATCCGCATTTGTGTACTGTTGCAAATGCGGAAGTTACACTTGAAATTTTGGTTGTCCGCATTTGAGTTATTGTAAATGCGGAAGAACATTGTAACAAATGCGGTTGAATTGCTTGTTTTACCATATCCGAATATGTACAGTAACAAATGCGATAGAACAAAGTCCATTTGTGCAACTGCGAATGCGGTTGACAAGTCAATACCACACTGTAGCAAATGCGATAGAGACCTGTTCATACGCATTTGTTAACTGTATCAAATGCGGTAGAGTAAACTTCACATTCACTTCACACACTAATGCGGTAGAGTAAAATCATTGCCCGCATTAGTTGCACTTGAGTAACAACTCAGTAAAATCATTGCCCGCATTAGTTCCAGGATTCTATCATTTATCATTTATGATTCCTGCTCTCCTGTTTAAAGTTCGTTCCATCCTTTCCACTTTGAGTAACAACTCAGATATTAATTTATCTTTTTCATCAGGTCTGTTGATGTTGGATTCAGCATAGCTCTTTGAAGGAGCAGCCTCAGAAGGTTCTTTCGTAGCTTTGGTTTGATCATGATGATCCTCCTCATTAGAAGATGATTTGGAAGCACTTCTTGATCCTTTTGTTTTAGCAGGGTGATCAAGTGAAGATGGTAAAGGTTGGTAAGGAGACATAGGTGATTGGTGTGGTGATATTGGAGATTGATGATATGGTGATATAGGTGTCGGTTGAGTGGTCATTTGTGGTGTTGGTTGTGGTGATGATGATGGTTGTGTAGAAGGTTGTGGTATTTGTTTGGTGATGGCATTGGTGATGGTATTGGGGATTGTATGGAGATGGTATTGGGAATGGTAATGGTGATGGTTATGGAGTTGGTTGAGTTATTGGTTGTGGAGGTGGTTGTGCTTGACCTGCTTGATATATTTGTTGAAGCATCCAAGAAAGAAGGTGTGAAGGGGCACCACTGTAAAAGTTCCTTGGGTCTTCTTCTTGATGTACTTATAGGATCTTTTATCATAATGAGGAATGTTAAGCACAGGTCCGTCATTAACAATGTCATGAAATGATTCATTGATTAGACATTGAATTAATCTCGGGTACATTAGAAACTTGTATCTCAACCCTTCTTGAATGTTGGAGATTAGGCCATTGAATACATATGCAGACATGTTAAACTGTCTGTGGTGCAGAGAGCACAGATTGCGAAAGATGTGAGGACTGGAATATCATTCCATCCTGTTTTCCTTTTAGATTGACAATGTTGGAACATATGAATTAGGAATATCCAAGGCAGATCCACTAATCCTTTGACTATCTGTTTTGCTTCCTAACTCCCTTCATAACCATTTTCAGAGAAAAATGTGGTTATTTCCTCATCATCCAATTCAGAGGATCATCTGCATTATCATTGAATTGCAGACATCTTCTAACTGACTCTTCTGTGATCCTCAGAGTGAGTTCATTGTTGACTCTCCCAGTTAGAATTTTCACTCCATCCTCTTCAACCAATTCAGCTGATTCCCAGAATGACCTGATAGGATTCTCGTAGATTGTTGGTCTTACTGTCATGGCATATGCTACCCTTGTAGTAGATAAGAATCTTATCATATCTCTAAGACCTTCGGCTTTAGGCACATCAGGGTTTAGATAACCACTGGCGTTATGGAGCTTACTCTATGTAAGATTTGCCATGTAATCTGCACAAGTGACATGTGTGTTAGGTAACAATTTTGACTTTAACTTTTCTTTGATTTGCTAATGTGACTTTGATTTGTTCACAATTTTCTTTTTCACTTTGCCCTGTTTTTCTCAGTAAACATGATTATCATGGTTTTCAATATCAGTTGAATTCCTATCAATTTATATGTTTATTGAGATTGAAAATGTGTATTATATCACATTAATGAGTTTGATTTTGGTGTTCTTCAATAATTTTCTAGTTCATTGTTCAATTTAGGGTAACAGTCTAAGACTTTGGTTTTGGTTTCAAAATCTGTTGAAGTTATACCTTATCTTCGAAACGATTGTGGTTCTGAATCGATGACAAGAATGTTTAAAGATGAAACACAACAAAATCTTTGATTGTTTATGAAGATGATGATGATTGATGATGGTGTACTGTAGTTTTGCGCTCGTCTCACTATAATTCTCTCAAATTTGAAAAGTATTAAATGACCTGTTTGAATTCCTTTAAATAGTCAAATATACAATTTGAGAATTTTACAAGTTTACAAGCAAATACAGTCACTACTATAGCAAATGCTGAAGGTTAATTTGTTTAATTTTGATTATCCGCATTTGTTGACTGTAGCAAATGCGGAAGACAAACTTTTGGCATTGTTAGTCCGCATTTGACTACTTTTGGTCATCCGCATTGTGGCTGTAGCTAATGCGGAAGGCTTAGTTTTTGACTTACTGTCCGCATTACTCTACTATTACAAATGCGGAAGTTTTGCTTCTATCCGCATTTGTGTACTGTTGCAAATGCGGAAGTTACACTTGAAATTTTGGTTGTCCGCATTTGAGTTATTGTAAATGCGGAAGAACATTGTAACAAATGCGGTTGAATTGCTTGTTTTACCATATCCGAATATGTACAGTAACAAATGCGATAGAACAAAGTCCATTTGTGCAACTGCGAATGCGGTTGACAAGTCAATACCACACTGTAGCAAATGCGATAGAGACCTGTTCATACGCATTTGTTAACTGTATCAAATGCGGTAGAGTAAACTTCACATTCACTTCACACACTAATGCGGTAGAGTAAAATCATTGCCCGCATTAGTTGCACTTCAAAAATTATTGTTACCTGCATTAGTTACATGCATGGGTTACCTTCACCCGCATTAACTAATGCACTTACCTGCATTACCTTTTGAACTTAATCAAAAATTAATGTGATTGAATTGATTATTCATCTTGTGAAGAGGTGTCCTTGATTGATTTTTGTTATGAAGTTGGCTATTGAAGTTGTCAATTCTTGCTTGGATTGACTTGTATGTCACAATTAATACAAGTTTCCCGATTTTGACAGATCTTGGACTTATCATGCTTCTAAGAATTTGCATAAGCTGAGATATAATGGTATGACTTATTGCAACAACACCAACTAAAATTCTTTTTGTTTTGTTTTTCAAAATTAAGTTAATAAACAAAAAATTGAACTTACTCAAAACTTTTAAATTACTCCCCCTAAAGTTTATGTCCACATTTGAGAGAAACTTTAAAGATTTAAAAGTTTTAAATATTATTTTGATTAATATTAATAATGAAGAGAAAAATCTCTTTGTAGGGATCATATCAATCTTACATTACACATGTGCATCCTTTATGATTATATGGACATGATTATGAACTTGAATATTGAAGGTATGTTTGTCCTTTTAAGCTCATACCTGGTTGATATTTTGATGCAAATAACTTTTATCATGTTTTGGTTGATTTATTATTCAATGTGTACCTCACACACATAAGCATGAAATGATCAACCCTCCTTATACAATGCATGGTAGAACATTTTCACAACTTTTCTTACTCGGTTACTTAAGTCATGAAATCTCATTTTCACTCATCCTCATTAGGATTCTTCTAATTTGATCCTTTTTCATGTTGATCCACATTGGGATTCTTTTCACTTCACTTTGGAAGGTGATCCATGATATGATTCTTTTGTTCATTCACTTGGAATGTATTACTTTGTTGATTCATCCAATTTCTGGATGTGTTCCACATTGGGAATCTTTTGTATCATGACATCTGCACTATGTGCAAGTTTCATCAGGTCTTTTCTCAACAAAACAAAGATGAAACATGATGTAGTGAAAGAGATTCATAAAGTATCATTACTCGGTGTGTTTAGACTACTACACACACATGCATTCAGTTAAGCCAATACATACCTGTACTTTGTGATGAGTGTTTCACAATTGAATATGTTTTTAATTCATCACTGCATGTATCTTTTCTTCCAAATTGAGCCTACCAACATATCTGGTAAGTCATTCCAGTCTTTTACATTTTGAAATTAAGCACAGTGAATGATATAACGACTGTAATTATATCATTTCCCACAATTCTTTTCTCATAAAATTTGATTTCTCTTGTGGTTTTCTAATGTTTTAAATTGTTTTTGATGTTTTTCATAGTTTTTACTCAAGGTTAATCATGCCAATTGACGAACCAGAAATTCAAACCTACTAGGTTCAAATGCCTTGGTAAACAAATCAGCTAATTGATTTTCTGTTTGTACTTGAATCAATTTGATTAAACCTTTTTTCAGCACAGTCTCTCAAAAAATTATATCTAATTTCAATATGTTTTGTTTTTGAGTGCTGAACTGGATTATTAGTTATAAAGACAGCAGTTGTGTTGTCAATAGAAATTGGTGTATGCAAAAAGTTAAAACCATAATCAAGCATCTGGTTTTGAATCCAGAGAACTTGAGAGCAACATGCTGAAGCAGCAATATACTCAGCTTCTGCTGTGGACACAGACACATTTGTCTACTTCTTGCATTGCGAGGATACTAGTCTAGGACCAAGAAATTGACAACCGCCAGAAGTGGATTTTCTATTGAAGTTGCATCCTCCATAATCACTATATGTGTAGGCATAGAGATTAAATTCTCCTTCCTTTGGATACCATAATCCGAGAGCTGGTTTGCCCTTCAGATATTGAATATCCTCTTGACTGCATTCATATGTGATTCTTTTGGATTAGCTTGATATCTAGTACACACACAAACACCAAACATAATGTCAGGCCTGCTGGCTGTTAGATACATAAGTGAACCTATCATTGATCGATAGTGAGTTTGATCCACTGATTTGCCTTCAGGGTCAGGTCCAATCTTCACTTTAGTATCTACAGGAGTTCTGATAGACTGACAGTCAGTAAAGTGGAATTTCTTCAGCATGGTTTCTACATATTTTGATTGATTGTTGAAGATTCCATCTACTGTTTGTTGAACTTGCAACCCTAGAAAGAAGGTGAGTTCCCCCATAGCACTCATTTTGAACTTTGAATGCATAAGATCTTCAATTTCTTTGCAGAGTTGCTTGTTTGTCGAGCCAAATATAATGTCATCCACGTAGATCTGGACTAACAGCATGTCTTTTCCTCTTATTCTTCTGAAGAGAGTCTGATCAATCTTTCCTATTTCATATCCGTGTTCAAGAAGAAAGGATGATAGAGTCTCATAACACTTTCTTGGGGCTTGATGAAGACCATATAGAGCTTTGTCAAGCTTGTACACTCTGTGAGGGAAATCTGGATCTTCAAAGCCAGGTGGTTGACTTACATAGACTTCTTCAGCAATCTTTCCATACAAGAAGGCACACTTACATCAATTTAATAAACAATAAATTTCATGGATGTAGAATATGCAAGAAAGATTCTGATTGCTTCTAGTCTGGCAATAGGTGCAAACACTTCCTCGTAGTCAATTCCTTCTTCCTGAGTGTATCCCTGTGCCACTAGTCTTGCTTTATTTCTAATGACTATCCTCTATCATCAGTCTTGTTCCTGTACAACCATCTGGTACCGATAGGGTATTGTCCTTCGGGAAGATGTACGAGCAGCCATACTTCTTGTTTCTTGAATTGAAGTAATTCTTCCTGTATTGCTTCAATCCAACTATTGTCTTGAAGTGCCTCATTGGTGTTTTTGGGTACTGTTTGACATAGAAAGCAGGAGAACAAACAGATGTTTACAATACTGGACTTGCTTATTGTCACCCTCTCATTAAGATCACCAATAATGGTTTCAACCGGATGATTCTTGTGTATTCTTATGGTTGGAATGGTGTCACCAGCAATAGTTACATCAAGATTGGAGACATTCAGTTCATTATGGTCAGAGGCATAATCATCTTGTATTGTTGTTGAATTATGAAGATTGTCAACTTCTGTTTCAGTAACTACTACATCTTGAGCAGCACTGAGGTTGCTTGCATCATTTGAAGTACCTTGAGTTTCTTCTTGATGAGAAGCCTGTTTTTGATTTCTGATCTCATGTGACAAGTCATGTGAGTGAGATGGTACCAGGCTAGGACCTTCTTCAGAAGAAACACTAAGGTTTTGTGACAAGTGTCTGATGGGATCAGCTTGAAGTGGAACACCTTCATTCATATGTTCATCAGATGTAGATGGAATCAATGGATAATTTTCTCTTCTTTCTACAGTTGATGAAGTATCACCTGAATGTATATTT
This sequence comes from Flaveria trinervia, assembly GCA_025506515.1. Taxonomy (NCBI): domain Eukaryota; kingdom Viridiplantae; phylum Streptophyta; class Magnoliopsida; order Asterales; family Asteraceae; genus Flaveria; species Flaveria trinervia. The sequence continues at coordinate 43,042,384 of CM046456.1, forward strand.
CCTGCATCAGACAAGTGAAATTGATCAAATGATTTATTAAAAGTGTCAATATCAAACAACCAATCAGGACCATTTGTAGATTTGGGAAACAAATGTTCCTGAATTGAACATTTGTGGATTCATCGATAATGTTTAGTCTAGGATAGAACACTCTATAAGCCTTTGAGACAGAAGAATAACCTACAAAAAATCCTTCATCAGACTTAGATAAAAATTTTCCTAAATCATCACGGGTGTTAATATTGAGACTGGACAACCAAATGATTTGAGGAATCCAATAAATGGTTTCCTATGAAATATCAATTCATAAGGGGTCATGTTACTTTCTTTAACAATGAGAGTTCGATTTTGCACAAAGCACGATGTGTTAACTGCTTCTGCCCAGAAGGTGATTGGCAGTTTAGCAACGGCCAGCATCGTTCTTGCTGCTTCAATCAGTGTTCTATTTCGCCTTTCAGCTACCCCATTTTGTTGAGGAGTTCTAGCTGCACTGAATTGATGGGCAATGCCTTTGGTTGCACAAAAGGAACTCATATTTTCATTTTTGAACTCTGTACCATTATCACTTCTTATTATTTTGACTTTGAGATCAAGTTGATTTTCAATTTTAGTGATAAATTCTTGATTGATTTGGGATGCTTCATTTTTATGAAGTAGGAAGAACACCCATGTGAATCGAGAAAAGTCATCAATGATCACTAAACAATATTGTTTCTTTCCCATACTCATTACATGAGTTGGTCCAAACAGATCCATGTGAAGTAACTTCAATGGAGTATTGTTAGTCTTCACTAGCTTGGTTTTGTGAGACGAGTTGTGTTGTTTTCATTTGAGGCACGCTAAGCATTGATCAATAAAATTGAATTCTTTTATGGAATACTAATTACATGGTTTCCTTTGACTAACTTGTTCATATTTTTAAAGTTAGTGTGTCCCAAACGTCTATGCCAAAGCTGTGACTCATCAAATGATGCTTTAGACAAAAGACATGTTTTTCCTTAGGTGATGTAGAACACAGGTTTAAGACATATGTATTATTCTTCCTTGGAGTCTTTAAGACAACCCATTCTTCAGGAATCTGAAATCCAGGTTTCAGAATGTAGCAGTGAGTGTCTGTAAAAGTGAGTGGAGTATTTTTTGTCGCGGATCTGAGACACGCTTAGCAGATTGAAATTCAGTTGTTCACAGTAATTCACTCTGTCAAAGCTCAGCATCCCATTTGTCACAGATCCTTCTCCTGTAATCCTACCACCTTCTGAATCTCCACCGAATGCCATAGTAGTTCCTTGTATGTACTTGAAATCATGAAGGAGGGAACGATCTCTAGTCATGTGTCGGAGCATCCACTGTCTACATACCATAGGCTATTAGACCTGTGTGGATGAACCTACAAACAAAAGAACTAATTAGAATAAGGAACCCAAGCCATGATGGTCTTGGGTTTCCCATTCCTATTCATGATAGTCACCTCCTGGTATTTCCCTCTGACTAGTGATTTAGATGGAGGTGATTTGGGAGATTTTTGGTAATGAATTGGTTGAGTCTCAATCAACATCTACTGAGATTCAGATGAATAATGTGTGGTCTCTATTTCTTTGTAAAGTTTTAGCCCGAGTTTCATTATCAAAAGTTGGTTTTTGCTTAGGAAGGTCAAGTTTGTGTTTCATTGTGAGATGATTTCTTGGACCCTTCCTTAAATCCTTCGAGTTATTTTGTCATTTGTTGATCTAGGTGTCCTAGATTGAGTATTATGAAGATGAGGTTTGACAGAATGCATCACAGTAGATGTTTTTGAGGTAGGCTTGTGTTGTGGATTTCTCAACCCCTTCTAATTGAAGTAACAATCAGATGTATTGTGATTGTTCATGTGATTGTTCATATCACAGATAGAAAATATTGATTGAAGAAGCATTTATCTATCTTGTGATTGAACACGTCACAATATCACAATACATTTGTTTGTTTCTCAAATCAGATTTTTCTTTGTGTGACTCAACTGATACTTTTTTGATGAGTCACTTTCTTTTCTTTAGGTGATGAATCAGAATCAGCCCTTTTAGTAGATTGTTTCACACGCTACTTTTGTTCAGTTGTCTGGGCTGTTTCTGTTTCTTCAACCTACTTCTCACCTCTTTCTCAAACTGGTCAACATGTTCTTTGTTACAATATCAAACCCAACTCACTGCCTTAATTTTGATGACTGAGGGTCTGATGAAGTTTTATGTGTTGAACTCAGTTTTACAGTTGGTTTCTTTTTCAGTGAAACCTTTTCTAATTTGCTTGAATTTTGTGGAGATACAATCTCATTATCAGAACTACTTCAGTAGTGGTTTCACTGTTTTGACATATTTCTTTTTGCCTTGTAAAACAGATGGTATGAATTTTATGAAAGGTACATTGCTTTTACAGGGCTTGATGGTTTCATGACATTCACTGTCTTGTCTGAGCACTCTTTGATTTTGATTGGTGTCCTAACTTGATTTTATCCTCATTGGTTTCAAATAAACATCAGGTTTGTTTTGAGGATTTCTCACTTGTTTCACTACTGATTTAGGTTCCACAGTTTTAGGTTCGATTGATTCAGAGAGTGATACAGAGTCAGGCATGACAGTGTAATTGTCATTGTATGGTGGAGGACATGAATTGTACCCAATCCCTGACATGTCCTTTGGATCCTTTTGTGAATCCAGCATTTCTTGCAGCTTGACTGAAGCCATTTGAAACTTTTCAAGTTTCACTTCAGTCATAGATTGTTGAGCTTTAGCTTGAGCTAACTTTTCAGTAAGTAGCTCATTTTCAGCTGCAAGATGTATTTCTCACCATGCAATTTTTCTATGTCAGAAATGAGAGATTTGATTTTGATTTCAAAACTTTTTAGTTCTCTCTTCATCATTTCGGACTTCACCTTTTCTTCTTTAATTTTATCTGCTAGTTTATGATTGTGTTCTCTCTACTCTTGTAATTCATTTATGCATTTCTCACTACAAAGGTTAGTTTTTACCTCAGTAGGCATTGCAGATGGTCTATCATTGATATGAGCCATAAGAGCATGATTCTGAAATTGAGGCTTGACTTCCTCAGCATACACAAACCAGTCACATATCCCATCTTATTTGATCACAAGGGCACTAGCAGAAGGCTGACTGCTTGCATGGGCTTGATTTGTCAGCTGTGGTTGATTCTCGTATGTTTGTTGATGATGAGAATGATGGTACTGTTGTTGTTGATTGTTTGAGTGATAGCTTGAATTGGGTTGTGATGATGATTCACCAGGAGAGTTCCTTGAATGGTTGTTTCTTTTACGAGGATTGCACTCTCTTGAGAAACGGCCAGTCATACCACAGTTGAAGCATTTTACCTTGGATTTGTCATATCCAAGTTTTGTGTTCTCATTCAGGCTCAACTTTCTTCCTTTTCTCAAGAATTTCTTTGCTCTCATGGCAATCATTGCCATTTGTCACTGTAGATCCATCTCCTCAACATCATCAGGATCTAATTCTTCTAAATCTTCCTATATTAGATGGGCAGAAGTGAGTCTTCCCTAAGATATGCTTCAAAACTTGCAACAAAGGCATTGTAAGTTTCCTTTTGCTCTTCTGATTTTAAGTCTTCTGGAGAGATTGGAGGTGCAGTGGAGACTTTTGGTGCTTGAGCTGAAGTTGAATGGTGGAGATGTAATGAACCCAATATTGTTTATTTGATCTATTGATGAGATGAAGTCATCATCCTCTATGATGAAAGCATTTTCGACAGAATGTGATTCTCAAGGGAATTTGTAGGCTTCAATCACTCTTAGCCCACTCAGATTTCTGCTTCGTTCATCAAGTTCCAAAGCTTCAATCTTGGCTATCATAATGTCTAGAGTGGTACTCTCAAGATCAAGAGTATTTTTCAGCATTGTGACATTTTTCTTCCAGCTTTGAGGTAGACTATGAAGCATTTTCTTGTTGAGTTCTTTAATGTTGTATGAAACACCATTAATTTCCAAGTCATTGACCAACTATACAAATCTATGCAGTTGTTTTGATATGGATTCTCCTTTGGTGTGATGGAAGGTTTCATACTGATTGACCAGTTTGTCTTTGTTAATTTTAGCAACTTCACTGCTACCTTCACACATAATTTTGAGAGCATCCCGAACAGCTTTAGCAGTTCCATATTTTTCCAATCTTTTCAGCACATCCATTTTGAGTGGTTAAGTCAAAATAGAGTATGCTTTAAGATTAATTTTGATTTTCGTATAGTCATCTTCATCCAGAGTTAGTCTTCAATTGGTATTCTAGCAGTCTTGTACAGTGCAGCTTGAGCTGTTGATAGAGTAACAGGAATATGTGGACCCTTACATATTGAGATCCAAAAGTCAGGATCTACACCGGTGATATAATTTCTAAACCATATTCTCCATTGTTTAAACTCAGATTTGTGTTTGAGCATGGGAGGTTTAGGTGTATGACCTAATTCAAAGTAACTTTTAGAATCCATGTTGATTTGTGTAATAAAGATTTAGTTGATATTAAGATTGATTATGTGTGATGAGTCCAACTTGTTCAAGCAGTTCTGTTGAGGTTCAGAATGAGTGTTCTTGCTGTTTAACAGGAATATTTTTGTTGTTTGCTAACTAGAGATGATAATATCTACTACTAGCAACTTGATTATCAGATCAAACGAGTTCTATTTAGTCTGTGCGTAGATCTGAAAGAGAATCTAGAGCCAAAGCTCTAATACCAATTGACTGGGTTTGAATAAGAGTGATATTCTTACTGAGAATCGAATATGATAATCAAGTAAATGATTGAGTGGCAGAAACAAACAATCAAAGAACATTCAAGTAAGAAAATTACTCATAAATGTTGTTTGTATTGATATATGAAAGTTGATAAGTTACAAAGAATAATTAGAACAAAAATTCTCTATATACATCAGTTGTCGCCTCAGTACGAGGTTAACTATTATATTATAGGCAGACAAGATGCCTTTACAAAATGACTAAACTACCCCTGACCTATTACATGAGAAACTAGTCTAAGTCTTGATCCGCATCTCTGCTTGTTCATCTGAATTGACAAATACGGATGAGATAATCTTGATCAGCATTTCCACTTGATCATCAACATTAGTAAGTTGGTCATCCGCATTGGTTAATGTGGATGAACAAATACTTGTGCGCATTTGGTTGGTCATCCGCATTTGTCAATGCGGATGATCAAAGTCTTGTACGTATCTTCTTTTGTTCTTCTGCATTAGTCAATGCGGAAGAGTAACTTGTTCTTCAGCATAAGTATTATGTCTTCCGCATTAGTTAATGCGGAAGAGTAAACACTTGTCCGCATCAGAATTTTGTCTTCTGCATTAACTAATGCGGAAGATAACACTTGTTATTTTTCTTGCAGATCTTCATCCGCATTTCATGTTGGACTTATGGGATTCCAGCTGAGCAATCATCAAGTCACCCACCAAGTTTGCATGTATGATCCTTTCAGGGTGCAACCATTTGTGGCATGTAGTAGGCCTTGTTAAGAAACTATGGTGAGCCATCCAAGCAGGTATGGTACACTGGTTTAGGGCTCAGTTCTTCCTTCAGGAATAGCCGGTTAAACATAACTTTAGAAGAGGCCAACCAGGACTGAGTGTAGGGTTGATTATGATCCTCCCATGATGTTTAAACTATGATTCATTCCTTTTTATCAAATGAGGATTTGTTAAGTCCGTTTGTTTTTAAACTTTAAGCACTTGAATTCACCAACTTTTTAGTTAACATAAATTTCTTTTTGTGCATGTTTCAGGTAATTTATGAGGAGATCCTAGCTGTTGTGAAGACCTAGACGTATCCCCGTGCCCATGGCATTGGCTTATTTTACTTAATGAACAATTGAACAATTTTACATTTCTGTTGACAAAATACAATTCTTTCTACGTTTGTTGTATAACTCATTTGGGGGCTGGATCTGTTTCTAGCCCCGGTATCCTTTGAAAACTTTTAATGTCATGTGATGTTCTCTCCTTTTGTGCTCTTATGATGTGTTAGGACCTGGTATTTGACCGAAATACCTGGAGATTAACGTGTAAACCAGATCAAATAGTGTGGAATCCTATTTGATTGGCGATCCAATCAGTGAGAACACACGAAGAATCAATCAAGATTGAGACTAACGTTAGAAATCGATTGGGAAATGATCTAAAGTGTTCTATGAACTTGGAGAACGAATTAGGAGGCTTCTGGACGGCTAGGGTACGTCTGGAATCGTAATTGATCGAGTTTTTTTTTGTTTTTCACGAATTGAGTTGTATTTATAGGTTGGCACTATCCAATCGTGCGACTAAACCATTAGTTTGGTTCAGTCGTGCGATTGAACCATGCGGTTGATTCATTCGTACGACTGAGTGTTCAGTCGTGCGACTGAGCCAATCTTATGTTACAGTCATACGACTGATCCAGTCTCCTGGTTCAGTCGTGCGACTGAGTCAATCGTGTGAAGTTCTTCATGCGTATGATTCATTCGCATGAGCCATTCGCATGAGAAGTTCATTAAGTTAAATTTGAATGTTTTAATTAATAGAACATAATGTGCAACCATTCAAGCAATCATCAACCCAATCAATTCAATCACAACTCATTAATGAAATATTAAACATCACAAGTAACAAACAATTTATGTCATTTCATTAATCAATACATATTACATCATACTCAGACAGACAAGATTCATTACATTTCAAATCATGATCTAGGGACATATACATGCATCAACAAACTTCCCCTTGGACCTAGATCTCTCTAATGTCTTGTTTTCTTCATTACCTCCTCATATTTCTTGTACTTGTCCTCTTGTGTGACTCCCGCGTGAATATCAAACGCGAAGCAAAGTCGTATAACGTTTTGGAACTGGAGGGCTTGTACAATGTCTTGTGTGTCATAGAATAGTGGCCACTTGGATAATATATAGACATCAATAGCAGACAAGTTGGTTAGCCACATTGGGTCGAATACCCTGATAGTATCCATTTGGTCCTCTTTGTTCAGAACTATGACAGCTTGAGCAGTTCTCCAATCATAGTACCACCACTTAAAGTGTGGTGTGAAATCCTTTGTCATTTCGCGAAGTGGGATTCTTGACATTGTGCGCGGAGGATTCCACTTCAACACAATCTTTGGTTTTCCAGTAATGGCATCCATCTCAGACCTTCTAATATACCTTGTAGGTTGTTGAGGTCTGAAGATAATCCACCTGGTGTGGTACTCTTTCTTAGGGCAGCCTCAAACCAGCCTGACATCTTTCTCGGTCAGCATACAACAGCTTCATTTGGCCAGCTGGTTGAGCTCAAAACCTGGTAGAGTCTTTAGATCATGTGGAATCTAAAGTACTCTATGCCCTTCTCCTCTTAACGGCATAGACGTTAAGATCATCAAAATATGCCCATGCTATAATCCTGCCTGACACCGTAAGATGTTTCTTGACGCTGTAGAACTTGGTATAGGCATCCCTCTTCGGTGCAGCACGTTGGGCTCTAACTTCTTTAAAAATTCAGTCCACTAAGCCTTTCGAAGGTCTACGTCATCATTTGAGGCTTGGGCTGTTCCTTCGGTCTTTCCTCTTTCCTGCTCCATCTTGTCTAGTACCTCAAACATCACTGACTAGGGACTCACTCAGATTGGGGACCATATTACCCTCGCTGTCAGCATACTAAGGGTACTCTTCTACAGTAATATCTTCAACCTCAACTTCATCAACGTCATTTAGTTCTTCGTCACTGGTGAATCAACTGTTGGAGCATCCTTGACAATCTCATCAGGATTGAGTCCGAACATCTCTGCCAGTTACTCGTTAGATAGGTCATGAATTATTTCACCTTTTCAGGGGTATAACTCACTGACCTTCTGACAATCCCTTGCAGATCAAGAATCATTGTGAGTTGAGACTTGACCTGTTGAAGGGGAGCAATATCAAACTCATCTCTTTTGTACTTTGGATCTCTTTGATTTACACATTTCACACTCAAATCATTAGTAATTTATCAAACAAAATGTATTCACTTAATATAAACATTTAGTACATGGTTTTTTTCAATACAGAATACAAAAGTAAATAAATACATAAACATCTACTATTTACTTTTATCCTGAATACTCGGCTCTTCACGTGAAGGTGCAGAAGCAGAAGCTGACTCATCTTGTCTGTTCTTTGATCTTTTCTCTTGCCCTGGAGCTGAGACAGATTCAGCTGCTTCTCCTCCGTCAGTGTCTTCATCTTCACACCATTCTTCGGTTTTCTCTTCATCAGTATCACTCTCATTATATCATCGTCTTCATCATCTTCATTATCATCATCATTTCTGTCCCCATCCTTATCTTTAAAGGTTCCTGCTTTGATCCTTTCAATTTTAGCAAAATGGTCCTCTTAGCCTTTTCCAACTCCTCTATTTGCTTACTTGCTGTGACACTTTGAGCTTGGAGTTGGTCCATCTGGGTGCTCTGAGCAGCCAATTGCTGGGCCTGCTCCTCAATTACTCGATCCTGCTCTGCAATTTTATGCGATTGTGCAGCATGTCAGGTTAGTAAGCTGGGCGATCTGAGTTGTCTTTTCCTCATCAGCCGCCAGCAATCGCAACACCATTCTGTTTAACGCCGACAACTGTTCCTCTACCCCGATTGGAGGTAGAGGAGATCTATAGGTGTGTGAGGATAGGCTGAGGGCATTGGTTGGTGTGAAGTGGTGTGGAAGTGGCGGTAGTGAAGATAGGTCTGTATATGTGGTGGAGGTGATGAGGGAGTGTGAAGAATGTGGTGGTGGAGGGAAACGGTGCTGTGGTGGAAGGTATGGTGGGGGCTGTGATAGAGGTGGTGGATGTGGTGGATGTGGTGGATGTGGTGGAAGTGGTAGTGATAAAGGTCAGCCTACGCTTCTTCTTTTTCTGGCCATGGGGTTTGGCCATTCTCTTCCTCCTTGATCTAGTTGAGGAGGAAGCTCCCACTACAATCCCGCCTGAGGACCCCGAAGCATAAGTTGGGTCAGTCTCTGTATCTCCGGAGCCTCTCGGTTGTTCACCAACAACCCTTAACCCATGTTCTGTGGGAACAACTTTCCTTCCCACAGTTCGGGTAAGTGGCTCCTCATCCGATTCAGCCTCATCCTCCTCTTTAAGAACAAAATCTTGATGAAATCCCGCTGACTCAGTTACTTCAGCAGATGAGACAGACACAGGAGGTACAGAATCAGACACAGTGCCTCTGGGTGGAATAGCATCATCCCCACTATCATCCTCATCTGAGTCAAGAGTGGGTAGGGCTATCTGTTCCACATCAGAGTCACTGTCCTCGTGACGCCACTTTCTTTTTCCGGCACTACATAGTCCTCTCTGGCAAGATGACCAAACAACCTCCTGACCGGAGGCTTCATTTGCTTTCCCCGGTATACTTTCATCCTTCCCAGGGTGGTGTCATCCATTACCTCCAAGACTACCGAATCCTCCTGTTCTTTTGGCAGGAAAGGAAGCTTCTGATCTATTATCATTTGCATAAACCGTGGGTACATACAGAAGGCTTCCTTTCCTTTCCCCTCGATGTTCTCCACAAGATAGGTGAAGATCATCTTAGAGAAGCTGAACGGATGGTTCAGCACCAACGCAACGTATGCTTTTGCATCTGATCCGACAGCTCATCAAACCCACCTTTTCTTGAAGCCATGCACTTGAGCAGCACGTGTGCAAGGTATTTAAACTGGGACAGAGGTTACTCTTGTTGAGTACCCCTGAATTGATGTCCCTAGAGTATTTGGCTCTGAGAGAAACATCCTCTGACAGTGAGGGGGTGTAACGGGTTGGGCAGTCACCGTCATCCCCCAATTGAAGTACAATCCTTAGATCTCCTCAGAAACGGTAATATCCTCGCCAAATATGGTACTTCTTATGCAGTGAGGTTCAGATGATCTATCAACTGTAGCGCCTTCCCAGAAGGCTGTTGAATGGATCGATATGGGGTGCAAGGGGTAGAGATGGCATGCGCAATCTGTGATCTCAATAGAAAAGTGGAATGCCAGAGAATTCTGCAGCATTTCTGGATGTTAAGTCCAGATGGGCACATATATTATGCTTTGTGCTCATAATCCATCTACTCGCCATCTGTTACACAAAGATAGTAAACATTAGTACCATTTACTAAGAAAGTCATGAACTCATTAAGCTTGAAAAACATCTTTCTGTCATGCGATTGAAATTGTGCGACTGAGTTCAATTGTGCGATTGAACCGTGCGAAAGGGGTTCAGTCGTACGATTGAATGGTACGAATGGGGTTCAGTCGTGCGATTGACCCCATACGTATCTCGGAGTGTGCGATTGGGCTCCTACGCATATACCTTCATGCGGTTACATCAGTCATGCGACTGAACTTCAAACGCATGGTTCAGCCATGCGTATGGGCAGTTTGAGCCCTTCAGTCGTGCGACTGAAGTTCATCATGCTGTCCATTCGCATGAAGACCAACTGTTCGATTCACATTTTCTGTTTCACCAATTTTTTTGTTTTAAACCTCTATATCTAGTTCATTGGACTCGCCATCTCGTCACTAATGACCTATTAAACTTAATTTTAACATTTAGCTTAGTTTATGTCGGTTATTAGGGCATTTTTCAATCCGATCAAAGTTTCATTCGAATAACCCAAATTGGACTCAAAATCTTTTGATTTCTATAAGGATGAACTGCAATGTACCTATATTCTTGTCAATCGAAAGTCAGAAGATGAATAGCAATGTGAACAACTATCTCTAGAAATTTTGGCAGAGTAACGAGAAAGAAAGCGATTTGAGTGCGATTGGGAGTGATGAGTGAGATGCGATCGACTGAGGCACTTTAAATACTGACCCTAATTTCAATCGGCCAACTGGCCTCATTCGCTCAGTTCATTCGGGCGACTGAGGTTCAACGTGCGATTGGTCCAGTCGGTCGCTTGCAGTCGGCCGACTGAGTCTCAGTCGGTCGACTGCCTCATTCAGTCTCCTTTATTCGCATCTCGATTAACCGACTAAGTCCCAGTCGGTTGACTTACTCATTCGCACCCTGTCATTCGGTCGAAAGGATCATTCTTAAACGCCATTCGGTTGAATGACTAAATTCCATGTCCAGTCGTGCGAATGGGATCCATTCGCATGGTTGGTCCATATTCATGGTCCATCGTGCGAATGGGATCCATTCGCATGGTTGGTTCACATTCATGGTCCAATCGTGCGAATGGTTCACACTTGGTGTAGATTTTCTGCCATTTTGAACATTTTAACCTTTTGAAATAGACATTATAAGCTCTTAACCAATTCAGTCACTTCAGATGTGACTTTTAAACTTTGAAAAACATGTGGCCATCTCAGACATGACCCTTTTAGGTAAGTTTATTCCCTTCCGATTTCCCTGATGTAGTCCGACAGACACACAAATTAAAAGATTAACATAGAAACTTAAACTAACTACACAAATAAAGTTTATTTTTGGACTTTTTGTGAGAGATAAAACCCTAAGATGGAAATCTAAGGGATTTGGTTTGGGAGTAGACAGCTTCAGCTTAGATTTATCATATCTGGACCAATTCAATCAAATCATTTGGGACTTGTTATTAAAACTTTTTTGATGCTTAAATTCTCGGTGTTCATCCAGAGTCGTTAGCAACTTAAGGAAATCATACTGAAACTCTTTGATTTTCACATTGATTTGAACTCTTGAGAATGTAGCCACTAAGATTGTCAGTATGTTTGTCCACTTAAATCCATACACAGACTTTTGACGCAGACTGGTGACTGATTTAGGTTTAATTATTTCAGCTAACATTTGTGGATCCCACACTTATATGGTAATCAACATTCCTTAGAGGTTTTTGAGCGGTCTCCGGGTATTATTACAAGAAGAGACTATTCTTAGAGCTTTCAAAGAGAAGCCTGTCCTCAGGTCAGTGCCATCGCACAGCAGAGAGGCGGCAAACAACACTGAATTCTAGAATATCTAGGTTATGCTTATCCTCAGGTCAGTGCCATCGCACAGCAGAGAGGCACACAACCTATCTCCTTGTTAGAGCAGCTTATTTTATTTTACACAATATGCACCAACAACATAAGTCATTAGCTTTATTGCATTTGTCTTTCATTTTTTCTTGCTTTGCTCTAATTATGGTCATCCGCACACGTTTGTGGCCTTTAAATGCTCATTACCCCTTATTGGAATATATTTGATTGTGTTAACCAGTGATAAGATGGAAGCCCACAGTCAGTTGAACAACTTAGTTTGATCTTGAGATCACCAATCAGGTCTAATTGTCTATCGTGTTGAATCTACCAACATATCATTTGTGGTCTAGCAGCCTCTAAGTCTACTTTCTTTGTGTCACCTTAGGAGTTGCCAGTTTTCTATCATCTTCCCTTTTTTATATTGCTTAGACTACACAGACTTATACTTTGAACTTTTGCATCTTTTCAAAACTTAAATTTTAAAAGTCCCTCTTGATTTGTTCCTGTGTACTATCATTTTCCAAAGGTATTGAATCGGTATCACAGACACAATCTACCTTATTTCAGCTAGTACCCCTTCTCCCTCATTTTTTTTAATGTTAACTTGCTGACATATTCTCCCCCTAAAATACTAAAATCATTTCGGATTTAATTATTTTTGGATTTTAATAAACAGCAAAATAACATGAGTTTAAATACAACAGACAAAAAGTAAAACAGAACATAAAATAAAAAAACTTTAACGAAACTACATCGGACTACACATTATTCTCATCAGGAATTACCTCACTTTTCTTTTTAACGCCGTTGACCTCTAGCAAATATTGAAAACGTGGTTTATCAAAGGCTTTAGTATAGAGGTCAGCACGTTGAAAATCAGTATTAATTTTAACCACATCAATTAAGTTCTTTTCAAAACAGTCTCTTATGAAGTGGTATTTAATACCGATGTGTTTGGTCTTAGGATGTTGAACCGGATTTTGGTTACTGCAATTGCAGCAGAGTTATCAACAAAAATAGGAGTAGATGAGAATTTTAAACCGTAATCCCGCATTTGCTGTTGAATCCAAATGATTGTGAACAGCAATTGCAGCAGCAACATATTCGGCTTCACAGGTTGACAATGCAACCGATGTCTGCTTCTTACACTGCCAGTAACTAATCTTCTCCAAAGAATTGACACCCGCTGATGTAGACTTGTAGTTCATTTTGCAGCCTCCGTAGTCCGAGTCACTATATGCCGTGAGCTCAAAATCATCATCATGAGGATACCACAACCTAGTGTGGGTGTACCCTTTAGATAGCGAAAAATCCTTTTGACCCCGATCAGATGATTGACCTTAGGTTTAGCCTGATATCTGGAACATAAACATGTAGCATACATGATATCAGGTCTTGAGGCAGTGAGATACATGAGGGATCCAATCATTCCTCGGTACATAGTGGCATCTACAAGATCTCCATTCTCATCAGGTGCTATATCATGATTCGTAGCAAGTGGAGTCCCAGCAGCAGAAGCATTCTCCATGTCAAAGCGACTGAGAATGTCTCCTACATACTTGGTCTGATGTAGAAAGATCCATTAGGTGTTTGATCCACCTGTAACCCGAGAAAGAACTTCATCTCCCCCATAGCACTCATCTCAAACTCTTTCTTCATCACTGCTTCAAACTCTTTGCATAACTCTTCGTTCTTTGACCCGAAGATTATGTCATCAACATATATCTGTATGAGCAGTAGGTCGCCATCCTTTTCTTTAATAAACAATGTACAGTCAATGACTCCCTTGCGAAAGCGTGTTTCACAAGATGAGTCGAGAGTTCTCATACCAAGCTCTAGGAGCTTGATGAAGCCCATATAAAGCTTTGTCGAGCTTGTAAACTCTATCCCGATGATAAGGGTCTTCAAATCCCTCGGTTGACTTACATAGACTGTTTCCCTGATTTCCCCATGAAGGAATGCACTCTTCACATCTAATTGGTAGACTTTAATCTTCATGTACGATGCATAGGCAAGGAAGATACAAATTGCTTCCATCCTTGCCACAGGTGCAAACACCTCATTATAGTCAATCCCCTCGACTTGGTGAAAACCTTGAACCACCAGTCGAGCTTTGTTCCTGATAATGACTCCTTGGTCATCCTTCTTGCATTTTAGTACCCATTTGGTGCCAATGACTTTAGCCCCTTTAGGTCTATCAACCAGAGTCCATACACCTAACTTCTTAAACTGCAGAAGTTCTTCTTGCATGGCACTCACCCACGCCTCATCATTTAGTGCTTCACTGACATATTTTGGCTCAACCTGCGAAACAAAACATCGATAAGCACCATCATGAATGTAACCCTTCTCCATAACTGAGGCGTAATCAGCTGAGTATAGCTGATTTCGGGTTTGTACTCCTGATCGGACATCTCCAATAACATTGTCAAGGGGATGATAGACATTTAGTCGTGATCCTGGAGTAGTCGGCACAGTCACCTCCGAACCAAGATTGTGAACATTTTGTTCTGCATCTGAGGAAGGTGGAGTTTGAGGTTCCGAAGTCGAGGGTGCATCACTTATGGATGCTTGTGGACTTTCAGGAACTGGAACCTGTTCCTCCTGACTATTCTGGTCATCTGCTTCAGTTTCATCTTCAGAGGAGGAGTCACTGTCATCGACTACCCCTTCTGACTGAGTAGATGATTCTCCCTATGTGGTAGATGGTGTATTTAGAATATCATACATCATCCTAGTAGCTACTCATCATCCGAGGGAGAGAGAGGGATGTTGAAGGACTTGAAGAATCCATCATAATCGAAGAAGTATGCAGGTCCTTTTCCTGTAGGTGGGTGGTATATCTCTGAACGTTGACATTACACCACACTTCGACAAAACCCGTTGATTATTGTAAACTCGCTTGTTCGGTATGTTGTATCCTAGAAAAATTCCTTCAACTGCCTTCTCGCTGAATTTGCCTTCTTGTGTCTTCTTCAGAAGTGTACACGGTGCGCCAAAAGGTTCAAGATACTCCAAATTCGGTTTGCGTCTTTGTAGTAGCTCATAACATGTCTTTCCGTGGCGCTTGACTATTAGGACTCGATTCAGTGTATAACACGCATTTGCCACTGCCTCATTCCAGAATTGGATAGGCAGTTTCGAGTCTGCCAGCATAGTCCGTGCTGTCTCGATCAAACTCTTGTTCTTTCTCTCAGCAACGCCATTCATCTGAGGTGTGTAAGCAGAAGTGAATTGATGCTAATTCCCTTTTCCTTGCAGTATGCCTCCATCCCTTGATTCTTGAATTCTGTCCCATTTTCTGAGCGTATTTGTCTAACTTTTAGCTTGTAGAGGGATTCCAGTGTGGTTACTAATTCCTTGAATGTCTCCAAAGTTTCTGATTTGGATTTCAGTAACATTACCCAAGTGAACCTTGAGTAGTCATCAGTGACCACAAAGCAGTACACGTCGCCTGCAATGCTCCTTGTACTAACTGGACCAAACAGATCCATGTGAAGAAGCTCAAGAGGAAGTTCTATTGAATGAACTTTCTTTTCCTTATGAGACTTCTTTGTCTGTTTGCCTTTCTTGCATGCTACACAAAAATCAGGAAGTTGGAAGTTCTTGACATTCACTCCTCTCACTGAATCCTTCTGAATCAAATGATTCATCTTCCTTTGACTAATGTGTCCCACTCTGCGATGCCAGGAGATTGAATCCTTCTCAGTAGCTTTAGATAAAAAACACTGAACCTCATTATCCGTTGTAGCAGCTGTTGACAGATCCAAGACATAAAGGTCTTTATATCTTGAAGCAATCATCAGAACTTGGTCCTCTGGGATCATATATTCTTTCTTCAGCACGTAACACTTCTCGTTATCGAAGATGACTTTAAAACCTTTATCACAGATTTGGGAAACAGAAAGTAAGTTGTTCTGAAGTTGTTGAACGTAGTTCACCTTATCAAACTTAACTTTTAGATTTCCCACTTCTCCCTGAGCTGTGATATAGCCTCCTTTGTTCCTGCAAAGGAAACATGCCCTCATTTTATTGTTTGACGTTAGATAAAAGGTCTCTATTTCCTGTCATGTGCCTGGATGCTCCGCTGTCTATAATCACGTGTTAGTCTCAGCACTGTATCGAACACCCTGCACATATAAAGTAAATGAATTAGTTTAGGTTAGGAACCCAAGCTTTGACTGTCTTGGGTTTCCCAGAGGCATCACACATCATAAACTCACCCATTGACCCTTAGAGGTTGAGGGTAGCTCAGGTTCCTTCTTGTTATCAGTATCAGATACGTAGGTTGACTTTTTTCCATAAGCCAGATTTGTGCAATGCCTGTTTATGATAAACAGTCGTTTGGCTTGCAAGTTGGACTTTAGGTTCACTAGCTCTTCTAGGTGGAGTTAAAGAGCTCCTCTTAGAAGACTTAGGTTTGAGTCCTGAAGTTCAATCTTCTTCCTAGGTGTCTGATAAAAATTACAGTAGGAAGCAATGTGTCCATATTCCACAGTTGTAGCACGCTCTGCTATCAACTTTATGATTAAACTTTCTTTGTGGAGAGGTGCGCGACACTCTAGTAACATCAATCACTTTAGGTTTGACTCTAGTATGTTTGATGTTTTCTCTGGTTAACAAAATATACTGTTTTAACCTGTTTAACATGTTCATTTTTTGGTAACAGGTTTTTGACTTGAAGCATGTGAGAAAGTAACATTTGAAGTCCTTTTTGGTTCTGATTTGACTTTGTTAGAACTTGACTTTACGTGAACTTGTCAAACTTCTTTTCCAGATTAACACAAGGCAATTTTCCCTTTGCCTTTGAAGTGGTCTCCTTTTGTTTGTTTCCAGTGTCAATAGATAAACATGGGAATCTGGATCACTTACAAGAGGAGTATTCACTACATGATCCTTGATGGGATTACTGCTTAAAGGTCTAGAGTTAGTGTTCATCAAGGTCTCAGGTGGTGGCGGAACACTTTATAACCCAGTCCCTCCCTGTTGTTCCTTTCTTTTACTAAGTGTTGGACTATGTGCGACGAACTAGTCCAACTATGCAGTTTCTGTTTTAGTGAATTGACTTCTACTTCTAGAACTGCCTTTTGTTTCTTAGTGTCTTCTAGGGAGTTTAGATAGTACCTAATGTCATTTGCTTGGTTAAAAGCCACTACTTCGGTTTCCCTAAGTTGTTTAGTCAATAGGTCTATTTTTTTCTTTATAACTATGCTCATTTTGTTTTAGTACTCTATTAGCCTCAGTGCACAGACGTAAATCTTTTACTAAGTTATCATTATGATGTAATAACCTAGCAAATTTTTCATCTATGCTATTCCTAATAGTATCACAATCAGAACAAGCATGATTATTAAAAATTTGGTCAGTGGTACTTACCTGAGTTGGTTCAGAAGAGTTAGCCATCAGTGCAGCATTAGATGTTTCTGGTTCTGGTGATTCTGACTTTTCTGTCTCTGACGTGGAAACTTCCTCAATTGGTTTGTAACTGACCTCGGCTGCAGTTTTTCTTCACTATGTGACATTGCTATCTCAACTGCTAGATCACCTTCACTCGCAGAATCATCATCAATATCCTCAACACTGGCAATGTTAGATTCTCCTGGTGAGAGAAACCTAAAACTCCAATCCTGTCCTTCATCATCATGAGCAGTTAAGGCTTTTGGATCCTTGTTTGATGAAGTAGAACTAGAGGCTTGCTTGTCTTGGCGAGTAAAGGATGAGAACGGGTTCCCATTCCCCGTCTTCTTTGGCTTGACACATTCTCTTTTGAAGTGCCCCTTCTCACCACAGTTAAAGCAGGTCACTTTACTCTTGTCGAAGCCAAAGGTGGTATCCTTAGTAGCAACCAAGTTCTGTCCAGTCTTTTTCACAAACTTCTTCGCCCTCCGGACAGCACTTGCTAAGGCCCACATTATATCCATTCTCTCAAGCTCCATCTCATCCACCTGCTCGTAGTCCTCATCTGCCAGATGGCAGTTTCCAATCTTCCTAGCAACAAGTCATCATATGAATGAACCACTGCTGCTAAAAGATCCATATGCTCTCGAGCTACTTCACGGTCACATTACCGAGGTTCTCGATCTTCAATTTGGTAGCGCTTGCTTCTGATCCAATATAATGGGTACATGATGACCCAGACGTGTCTGATCTAGAAGGAGAAGCATGTGAAGGACCTGACGAGCTAGACACAAAAACCGTCTGGAGGGGTGCTCCAGATGTCTTAGCTTGAGGCGTGGCGTTGTATAAAGCTGGATTTTGTGTGTACGAAGACTTCTGAGCTCTATACTTCATCCTTAGTGCTTCTTCTCGCAACTTAAGAATGAAGTCATTTATATCCAGCTTTACAAGTATTCCATTTTGTCTTAGGTTTGACACAAATGTAGCCCACTTATCAGGCAATCCGTCTGCGAAGTTGCTTACATTCTTTTCCATGGAAGTAGCCACTCCATCTGTATGCAATTCACTCATCAAGTGGTAGAATCTGTCTATGACTTCGTCTAAACCTTCATTACCAATTGATGAGAAGTTATCGAATTCCTTCTTTAACTCCATTGCCTTGATTGCCTTCAATGATGCATTCCCATCATATCTCTTCTCTAGCTCGTCCCACAGTTTCTTTGACTGCTTGTTCTCTGAATACTGGTGGAATATGTCTTTGGGGATAGACTGAGTGATCAATGCATAAACTCTTTTCTCTGCATTGTACTTTACTTTCTGTGCGTCTGTCATCCCGCTTAATGTTAGCTTAACTCCATCAGCTCCCACCGGTGTACTATAACCAATCTCAGTGGCTTCCCACATATTAGGATCTACTCCATTAAGGTAGATCTCAAAACGTTGTTTCCAGTGGGGAAACTCGTCTTAAGTCAAAAGCTATGGTGGTTTATTGTGATTCCCCACCTCACTCTCAAGCAACAGCAGGTTCTGTATCCTTGAGTCCTTCCCAGCAGTAAAGGCTGACATCTGATCTTCCATGACTAATAAACTTATAATCTAATCAAACAAACGTTCACCGATGCGACTGAAGGATGCGAATGAGCTAATCGTGCGTATAAACTCTACGATTGGTTCAATCGTGCGGATGAACTGGGCGATTGGTTCAGTCGTGCGTATGAATCTGGTGCGTATGAGCTATGCGAACGAACGGTTCAGTTGGCCGAATGAGGGTGCGACTATGTCCAATTGTGCGTATGAGCAATGCGAATGGAGTCCAGTCATGCGAATGAGTCACTCGTGCGACTGAAGCTGCTGTTTTGCGAAAATTTCTAGGTTTGACGGGTTTCAGCCGTAAAGATTCGAAATTTCACAAGTTCTATTCGCGTAAGTCCGTAGAAACCAAACTTCGATGAGCAGGGATCTTCCAAGATCACTTTTGATGCCAAAGATTGCGTTTTTAGTGCAAAAACACAAACTTTTATGCAATCTTGATTGAATCAACACGTAATCAAGAGCCAATGGCTCTGATACCACTTGTTAGGACCTGGTATTTGACCGAAGTACATGGAGATTAACGTGTAAACCAGATCAAATAGTGCGGAATCCTATTTGATTGGCGATCCAATCAGTGACAACACACGAAGAATCAATCAAGAATTGAAACTAACGTTAGAAATCGATTGGGAATCGATCTAAAGTGTTCTATGAACTTGGAGAACGAATTAGGAGGCTTCTGGACGGCTACGGTACGTCTGGAATCGTAATTGATCGAGTTTTTTTTGTTTTTCACGAATTGAGTTGTATTTATAGGTTGGCACTATCCAATCGTGCGACTGAACCATTAGTTTGGTTCAGTCGTGCGATTGAACCATGCGGTTGATTCATTCGTACGACTAAGTGTTCAGTCGTGCGACTGAGCCAATCTTATGTTACAGTCGTACGACTGATCCAGTCTCCTGGTTTAGTCGTGCGACTGAGTCAATCGTGTGAAGTTCTTCATGCGTATGATTCATTCGCATGAGCCATTCGCATGAGAAGTTCATTAAGTTAAATTTGAATGTTTTAATTAATAGAACATAATGTGCAACCATTCAAGCAATCATCAACCTAATCAATTCAATCACAACTCATTAATGAAATATTAAACATCACAAGTAACAAACAATTTATGTCATTTCATTAATCAATACAGATTACATCATACTCAGACAGACAAGATTCATTACATTTCAAATCATGATCTAGGGACATATACATGCATCAACATGATGGTTTGTTTCCACTGCCATATGTTGTTGCTAGTCTGTGACGTCCCACCCTACCTGAGCCCAGGGGTGTGACACCAAAAGTTGATGGGTATGGAGGATTCAATCAGCATTGTACAGGCAGCTTCAATAAGGGTGCGATTCTTTCATTTAGCCACACCATTATGCTGAGGCATCCTCGCAGCACTAAATTGTCTTACAATTCCCTTTGCAGTACAGAACAAATCAAAGATCTGATTTCTGAATTC
The DNA here is from genome assembly GCA_025506515.1 of Flaveria trinervia. NCBI lineage: Eukaryota > Viridiplantae > Streptophyta > Magnoliopsida > Asterales > Asteraceae > Flaveria > Flaveria trinervia. The sequence continues at coordinate 43,062,817 of CM046456.1, forward strand.
AATACCGTTATCACTTCTGATGTCCAAGACCTTTCACTTACTTATCATCTCGATTGAAAGTATTAAATTTTGCAACTCCTCAGCAACCTCTCCCTTGTGAGCTAGAAATCTTACCCAAGAATAACTTGAGAAATCATCTGTTACACCAAGACAGAAATTTTTTTTAAAAATTGATTTAAAACTGACTAGGCTAAACAAATCAGCGTGTAACAACTCAACAGGACTATTTATGCCATTTTCAAGTTTTGGCTTGTGTGGTTTCTTATGTTTTTTCCCTTGGCACACGCCATTCATTTTTCGTTCGCAGAAAAATCTTTTAATGAAAGTCCTCTAACGATATTGTTTTTGACTAATTTGTTTATAATTTTAAACTTAACGTGGCCCAATCTTCGATGCCATAAGAGAGACTTAGAAGTGGAAGCTTTTGAAAGAAGACAGGTAGCAGTAGAATTTGACTCCCTTGAACCCATATAAAGAAGATATGTATCATTCTTTCGTGGAGGCCGCATAAGTACCGTTTCTTCTGGAATATCAATCTCAGATATTAAAGACATTCATTGGACTTAAACAAGACCAGAATGTCTTTATCATAGATCTGAGAGACACTCAACAGATTAAATGCAATTTCAGGTACATATTTGACTTTCTCTAAATTTAGAGAGCCATTGGAAACATCTGCTTGACCGATCATCATTAATCCTTTCTTGTCACTAGCAAAAGCCACATAACCTCCATTTATAATCCGATATTTGGTCAACAAGTCTTTGAGTCCTGTCATATGCCTGGAGCATCCACTATCCACATGCCATACACTATTTACAACCTTAGTGGATGACTCCTACAACATTATAAAGAACAAGTTAACCCGGTGAGATAGGAACCCAAGTTTGAGAAACTTTGGTTTTAGGAGAGACAAGTTACTTACAAAAGAAATTATTTGCTAATTTTGTCAATTTATTTCCAAAAGAATTCCTATTAATGTGTCTATCATGTAGTGCGGGACAATTCTTAACTATATGATCATCTTGACCACACCTGAAACAATGTGGTTTTAATCTAGGTCTGTTATGTAATGAGATAGGGATGTGATCAATGTGTATTTCGTCGTCACATTCACACACATTAGAATCTATGTCACTGTATGTCTCATACATGCCTCGAGGTCTGTATGTATTTGAACACGAATGGTTATTTACAGATGTAGATGAATTGTCATCTAAAGTACAAGTAGTACTAGTACCACTTGTGCTAGCTTCACATGAAGTTGATACCCTTTCATTTGATAAAAAAATATTTGTTGGGGTAAAAGATGGATAGGATGAGAAAGAATTTGTCAAAACAATTAGTCTTATGTTTCTCATTACTCTTTGTAGTGGGATCATTCGCACTATTAACATATCAAAACAAGTAACATTGTCATAACTTACAGAATTTGGAGATAAAATATAAGCATCGCGAGAACATGATGAGATAATGTCTGTTAGAGGTTCACTAGAAACAAAAATAAAATTTAAATTAGATTTATGATCTAAAACAGAATGCTGAAAATCAAGTGTACCGAGACTAGTGCATCCAATCCCACTAGTTGGTCCATAATCGTAGTCCTCATGAACATGGTTAGGATTTACACCTTCTAAACCTGCAGACATACTGTTAGTATCTGTTTTTATCAAATCATTAGAAGGATAAGGAACAAACGTAGGAGAATAACAGTATGTACTAGGAGGGGGGATAAACCTTAGCATTTTCATATCCCAATTCCATTTTAATCCTAGCCCCCCATTGAGATTTACATAAGTCATCATGTTTCATTCCTGATATAGTCCATTTATCTAACTTTGACTGAAGTTTGCTTGTTTCAAATTCAGCAAGAGCAACTCTTCAGTCAAAATATTAATCTCAACATTTCTTTCCAAAACTATTCATTTTAGATGATCATTCTCTTTTAAAGCCTCGTTTAATTTAACAAAATAATTTGACTAATTTATTTAAAGTTCCTTGATCAAAATTTGGAAATGCGGATGAGTTAACTTGATCAACATTTCTTCACTTGATCATCCACATTAGTATGTTGTTCATCTGCATTGGTTAATGCGGATGAATAAATACTTATGCACATTTGTCTGCTCATCCGCATTGGCAAATGCGGATGAGCAAAGTCGTGTCCGCATTACTAATTGGTCTTCCGCATTTGTTACTATGGAAGAACAAATACTTGTCCGTATTTTTTTTATGTCTTCCTCATTGACAAATACAGAAGACCATATGTAACACCCGGATCTTTCATTTATTTAAATAAAGAGAGAATAAAGTGAAGAAAAAGGGGGAAAAGATATTTTACCCAAGTTGAAGGGTAAAAAGTGCCAAAAGGACAAAAAGGGTTGAAAGTTGGTGTAACGTGGGCATGGCCGCCCACTACTTTCCCACAACTCTCAATTCAGCAGAATTCTAGAGAGAGAAAGTGCAGAATTCGGATTTTGGAAGAAACAGGGCTGAAGAAGTGAATTCAAGTGAGATTTTAGGCGGTTGAACTCAAATTCAGACGAGTTGGAAGAAGTCCTGCTCAAGAGCTCTTAAGGTGAGTTCTAGAACCCCTCATTTACATGTTTTCAAACGATTTTGGGGCTGGAAATACAAATCTATATGTTTTACTGATCTGGGTCTCGGACCCGTATGTTTTTCATGCGTGTTTGACGATGTTATGATGTTATGTGTGTTCATGTTCTTGTTATATGTGGAATCTGAGGGCTTAGAAGGTAAGATCTAAGCTTAGAGCATGAAAATAGTGGTTATAGTATGATTCTGCAGTTTCAGTTCCGATTGGTTTAAGTTCAAAATTTGCCTAAGTGTTAGAAACCAATGAGGATGAGTAATAGTCAATGCGGGTGAGCATTTGACCAAGTCCGGACCAATGCGGATGGGAAGAGTCAATGCGGATGAGCATTTGACTAAGTCTGGACAATGCAGCGACCCAATGCGGATGACTGTACCAATACGGATGAGCATTTGGCTAAGTATTGCCAATGCGGATGAACAAAGTAAGTCAATGCGGATGACTGTAACCAATGCGGATGAGTAATAGTCAATGTGGGTGAGCATTTGACCAAGTCCGGACCAATGTGGATGGGAAGAGTCAATGCGGATGAGCATTTGACTAAGTCTGGACAAATGCGGCGACCCAATGCGGATGACTGTACCAATGCGGATGAGCATTTGGCTAAGTATAGCCAATGCGGATGAACAAAGTAAGTCAATGCGGACAACTGTAACCAATGCGGATGAGTACAGCCAATGCGGATGAGCATTTTGCCTAAGTGTTGGCAAATGCGGATGAGTATTAGACAAATGCGGATGAACAGTAACCAATGCGGATGAACAACAGCAAATGCGGATGAGCATTTTGCCTAAGTGTTGGGAAATGCAGATGAGTATTAGGCAAATGCGGATGAATAGTAACCAATGCGGATGAACACTTAGAATAATTTCAGGTTTTGAAGGAAAGGTGGAGATGTAAGCCTTGACTTGGGTGGTTCCCGAGGGTTAGGAATATGGATTTTTAAGGCCCTAGATGTTATGTTTGGCATGTATGATGTTGATGATGTTGCATGATTATGCATGATGTATGTTATAAATGTATGATGCAATGTATGATGATGCATGAGTGTATGTTTACGTTCCTTATTGTGATGTATGCATGTCTTCCCATGGCTTTACGTATGAATGAATGTATGAAAGTATTATATAACGTAAAGCGGAAGATAAAGAAAGAGGAACATAATGAATGAAAGAATAAATGCATGCGTTAATGAATGACGAATGAATCAAGGAAAGGCTTGCAAGCATACAATGAGGTGAGCAACGTGTGGTTGCAAAAGACTCGGATCACAGGCAATCATGGAGATTGCCAATGAGGTGAGCAACGTGTGGTTGCAAAAGACTTGGATCAAAGGCATTATTGAGATGGCCAGAAAGGAGGTGAGCAACGTGTGGTTGCAAAAGACTCGGATCACAGGCAATCATGGAGATTGCCAATGGGGTGAGCAACGTGCGGTTGCAAAAGACTCGGATCATAGGCATCATTAAGATGGCCAGAGAAAGGAGGTGAGCAACTCAGTTGTTGCAAAAGACTCGGACAATGAGTAGTCAATGAGATTGCCAAAGAGGTGAGCGACCTGGTTGTCGTAAAAGACTCGGAGGAACGAACGTACCTAATGAACCTAAGGCAGTATGAAAGAATGCAAAAGAAAGAATGAGTACGTTAATAAAAAGTTTGCATATACTATGAATGATGATTACTATGGGAGAGGAATGAATGTGTATGCTTATGTTAATGATTATATCTTCTGTGTATGCGTATGATGCATGAGTGCAGGACAGTAATGCACGGTTTAACGAAAGAATAATGTATGTTTTACGAAAACTAGAACTCACTCAGCAAAGCTGACTTTTATGTGTTTCCAGTTGGCAGGTAAGGTTGCTGAGGATGGCACGGAGCGACTGCTTAGTTATTTTTGGAGGGCATCTAGTTAATTAAAGGCTTTTGTGGTGTAATACAAGAATGTATTCTGAATTAATCAACAATGTATTATTTTGCAAAAGTTAATATAAATTTAAATGAATGACAGTTGAATGTTTCCGCTGCTATGCTTTTGGTAATGATGTATAAAAATTTTATGTTACATGCGATGATTGACTAGCTGTGAGTGTCCCGGGAACGGGGCCTTACAAGTTGGTATCAGAGCCAAAGTTTAAGTGAAACGGGTAAAATTTTAAAATAAACCTTAACTTAAACTGAGAATGGGACGGAAAGGGGATGGGATGCCAATCTGAGCAGTTGCGTGCCATCAGGTATTTTCGTTAAGTTAACCGGTTTTATGTGAGCATGGTATGTGTTATGTGATGTATGTAGATTTTATACTGATATAGTCAGGACAGGTGATACTCGGGGTGTGAAGAGTAAAGTAAGTGGCTAATCACAACTGGCCATTATAATTAGGGACTTACTGTACTTAACATAAACTGAGTTATTCCTTGGATGACCGTGTTAGTTTTAAATCTGTCAGTGTGTGTGAGATGGCCGGCGGAAGATCCTCAAAAGCTTCACGGGGTGGAGGTCCCGGTACTGAACCGCGACCCAAGAGAGGAAGACCCAGAGTTGAGAAGGTAGTTCCGGAAGAACCAGAGACCCCTCACCCGGAGGGAGTCGATGAAAGTGCTAACTTAAGAGCCTCAGTAAAGGAGGCTGTGGTTGAGGAGGTGCACCAGGTCATGCAGACGATTCACCGTCTGTGGTGACTGAAGTAATAAGGCGGTCCGAGAAGGAGAAAGACAAGAGAAGAATACGTCCTCGGGAGGACAAGAACGACCGGAGCCGGAAACGGTTCTAACTGATGATGATGAGGAGGAGGAAGAGCCTGTGCATGAAGCGGCATGAGGCTGTAATTACGGGGAATTCATGAGGTGCAAGCCCCAACCTTTGATGGAAACGGCACTGCTGCTGCGGCTCACCGGTGGGTGAGAGAGATGGAGGCGGTTCTTGAAATCAGTGAGTGCCGTGAGGATCAGAAGGTGAAATTCGCGACCCATTCTTTTGTTGACTCAGCTTTATGTTGGTGGGACAATATCGTCCAAGCTGAGGGCAGTCGGGCGATTGGGCGAATGAAGTGGTCTGAGTTGAAGAGGTTGGTTATTGAGGAGTTCTATCCTCATCGTGAAATGGATAAGGTGGAGAGGGAGTTCCTACAGCTGGAGGCGAGAACTATGACACATCAGGGGTACACGACGAAATTCAATGAGATGGCACGTTTAGTGCCAGATCAGGTGACTCCTCTATCGCGAAAGATTAAGAGGTACATCCAAGGCCTGCCAGCTGATATTCGCAGGCATATGATTGTTGCTAGACCGATCACGTTCAGGTCGGCAGTGGACATGGCGGGAAGATTGTATGACGAAAGGGTGGTAGAGGTGGTGACTGATGGTGGCAGGAGGAGTGGTGGTAATCGGAACTGGCAGAGGAAGAGGTTGATCAGGGTGGTACCTCAATGAGTAATAAGAAGGCAAAGGTGGACGACCGCCGTGTGGGCACAACGGCGCGAGGTCAAAAAGGTGTGGCAGGTGTGGAAGGGAGCAAAGTGGAGAATGTAAATTTGGATCAAACTTGTGCTTCAAATGTGGGAAGCGGGACACATGGCAAGAGATTGTCGTTCAGCCTGGTGTTTTACCTGTGGTGAAGAGGGTCACATCAGCAAGGATTGTAAGAAGGCAAGGCCCGAGGGTTTCGGGGTGAAGAAGACGGGGAGTGAAGGGCAGAGGGCGAGCACCAGGGCATTCACTATGACACAGGAGGAGGCCAGGACAGATCCCGATCTTGTGTCCGGAACGTTTCTAGTGAACCAAAATTAGCTTCTGTGTTATTTGATTCGGGTGCGAGCAAAAGTTTTATGTACTGCTTTTCATGCTAAGCTACCTGTTAGTAGTAGACGTGTGGATGTGCCTTTGATGTAGAAACTGCCATAGTAAGCCTATTAGGATTTCCGAAATGGTAGAGAATTGTGAAATGGAGTTAGAAGGTCATAAGTTTCCTGTCAAACCGTTTATGATGACCTTGGGTGGTTTTGATTTAGTTCTTGGAATGGATTGGTTAGCGGACTTCGAGGCGAATATTGTGTGCCGCAGAAAATGATTCGTCTGACAGTGCCTGATGGAAGTCCGGTAACGGTTTATGGAGATAGGGTCACGACAATCCCGAAGGTGATCTCGATGGCAGTGGCGGGAAAGTGTATGAGGCATGGGTGTAGTGCCTTTTTGGCCTATGTAAAGGATGTGGATACGCTAGCACCACAGCTATCTGGCGTTCCAGTTGTGTGTGACTTTCCGGACGTGTTTCCAGAAGATTTACCGGGAGTGCCACCTGACCGTGAGATCGAGTTTCAGATTGACCTGGTACCGGGTGCCCAACCTGTTGCCAAGGCACCGTATCAGTTGGCTCCGACGGAGATGAAAGAGTTGATGGAGCAATTACAAGAGCTGCTGGATAAGGGGTTCATTCGACGAGTATCTCTCCTTGGGGAGCTCCGGTTCTGTTCGTAAAGAAGAAAGACGGTAGCATGAGAATGTGTATCGACTACCGTGAGCTAAAAAAGTTGACCGTGAAGAACAGGTACCCCCTTCCAAGAATAGAGGATTTGTTTGATCAGTTCAAGGTGCTAGTTGGTTCTCAAGAATTGACCTTCGATCTGGTTACCATCAGCTGAAGGTGAAAGAGCAAGATATTCCTAAAACGGCTTTCCGTACGCGCTACGGTCACTACGAGTTTCTTGTTATGTCTTTTGGTTTGACCAATGCGCCAGCCGCTTTTATGGATTTGATGAACCGTGTGTGCCGACCGATGTTGGACAGATCAGTGATTGTGTTCATTGATGATATCCTGATCTATTCGAAGAGTGAAGAAGAACATGCCGGTCATGTTCGTGAAGTACTGGAGACGTTAAGGAGGGAGAAATTGTATGCTAAGTTATCTAAATGCGCGTCTACTGGTTATGCGAGGTGCAATTCTTAGGTCATGTGGTGAATCCGGAGGGAATCATGGTAGATCCAGCTAAAGTGGAGGCAGTGATGCAATGGAAGTCTCCAAAGACGCCATCCGAGATTCGCAGTTTCTTGGGTTTGGCGGGCTATTACCGAAGGTTCATCCAAGACTTTTCCAAGATTGCTTCTCCACTAACTAAGTTGACCCGGAAGGATGATGAAATTTATGTGGGGTCAAGCTCAAGAGAAGGCATTTGAAGAATTAAAGGCAAGATTGACCCAAGCTCCTATTTTGTCACTACCCGAAGGAAGTGAAGACTTGGTGGTTTATTCTGATGCTTCCTACTCGGGGTTGGGGTGCGTGTTAATGCAAACGGGGAAAGTTATAGCTTATGCATCCCGACAGCTGAAGGTTCATGAGGCCAATTATCCTACTCATGATTTGGAGCTAGCAGCCATGGTCTTTGCATTAAAAATCTGGAGGCACTATCTTTATGGAACCAAGTGTACCATTTACACCGACCAAAAGAGCTTGAAGTACTTCTTCGAGCAAAAAGATCTAAATATGAGGCAGCGACGGTGGTTGGAGCTTATAAAGGATAATGACTGCGAGATCCACTATCATCCGGGCAAGGCCAATGTGGTGGCTGACGCCCTTAGTCGAAAGGAGAGACCCGAGCCGATTCGGGTGAAAGCCTATCAACTAATCATGACCTCCGATGTAATGAAGCAAGTCAAAGAGTTTCAAGACGAGGCACTGAAAGAAGATCGTCTTAACTCCAAAAGAATGAGAGGTCTGGTTGAGGAATTGGGTGAGAATACGCTGGGTGTTAAAACCCGATTTGGGCGAGTGTGGATTCCTCGTTTCGGGGATCTACGGGCAAAGATCATGGATGAGGCCATAAGACTCGATACTCCATTCATCCAGGTGCCACAAAAATGTATCAAGACATGAAGAAAGATTATTGGTGGCCGGGTATGAATTGTGACATGGTGGGGTATGTAAGTAGATGTCTCACTTGCTTACAGGTGAAAGCTGAGCATCAAAAGCCGTATGGGAAGATCCAACCTCTAGACATACCGGAGTGAAGTGGGAGCATATCACCATGGATTTCATTACAAAGCTGCCGCGTACTCCAAAAGGGTATGATGCCATATGGGTGATTGTTGATCGTCTGACAAAGAGTGCTCACTTCCTGCCGATCCGCGAGACATATTCGTCTGAAAGGTTGGCCGACCTATTCGTCAAGGAAATTGTAACTCGTCATGGTGTGCCGATGTCTATTATATCTGATCGTGACACTCGGTTTACATCCAAATTTTGGAAGAAATTTCATGATGCCATGGGGACGAGGTTACATATCAGCACGGCTTATCATCCCCAAACTGATGGTCAGTCTGAGAGGACCATTCAGACATTAGAAGACATGTTGCAGGCGTGTGTGTTGATGATTTGGAGGAAGTTGGGATGACCACCTACCGTTAGTCGAATTCTCATACAACAATAGCTATCATGCTAGCATTGGCATGCCACCATATGAGATGTATACGGGAGGAGATGCAGAACACCGTTTGTTGGGGTGATATTGGTCAGAAAGAATTAGGGAGCGTCGAGGTGATTAAAGCTACGACCGAAAAGCTCGAAAAGATGAAGGCCTTCATGAAGGCAGCCAAAGATAGACAGAAGTCGTATGCCGATAAACGACGCAGACCGATTGAGTTCCAGGTGGGTGACCGGGTTATGTTGAAGGTCTCGCCGTGGAAAGGTATTATAAGGTTCAGAAAGAGGGGCAAGTTGAGCCCCAGGTATATAGGCCCTTTCGAATCACTGCTCGAGTAGGAGAGGTGGCCTATAAATTGGAACTGCCAGATGAGTTAAGTGGAATTCACCCAACATTCCATGTATCTCACTTAAGAAAGTGTTGGCGGATGAAGATATGATTGTTCCACTGGAAGACATCGAGGTAGACGAACGGCTCAACTATGTAGAGCAACCAGTGGTGATCATTGACGAAAAGAAAAGAGATTGAGAAATAAGGTGGTTCCTCTTGTGCGTGTACAGTGGAAGCACAGGAAGGGATCCGAGTCAATGTGGGAGACTGAAGATGAGATGAGACAGCATTATCCACGTTTGTTTGAGGAATAACAGGTTTCGGGGACGAAACCTATTTAAGCGGGGTGGACTTGTAACACCCGGATCTTTCATTTATTTAAATAAAGAGAGAATAAAGTGAAGAAAAAGGGGGAAAAGATATTTACCCAAGTTGAAGGGTAAAAAGTGCCAAAAGGAAAAAAGGTTGAAAAGTAGGTGTAAAGTGGGCATGGCCGCCCACTACTTTCCCACAACTCTCAATTCAGCAGAATTCTAGAGAGAGAAAGTGCAGAATTCGGATTTTGGAAGAAAGAGGGCTGAAGAAGTGAATCAAGTGACATTTTAGGCGGTTGAACTCAAATTCAGACGAGTTGGAAGAAGTCCTGCTCAAGAGCTGTTAAGGTGAGTTCTAGAACCCCTCATTTACATGTTTTCAAACGATTTTGGGGCTGGAAATACAAATCTATGTTTTACTGATCTGGGTCTCGGAAGTATGTTTTTCATGCGTGTTTGACGATGTTATGATGTTATGGTGTTCATGTTCTTGTTATATGTTGAATCTGAAGGCTTAGAAGGTAAGATCTAAGCTTAGAGCATGAAAATAGTGGTTATAGTATGATTCTGCAGTTTCAGTTCCGATTGGGTTAAGTTCAAAATTGGCCTAAGTGTTAGAAACGAATGCGGATGAGTAATAGTCAATGCGAGTGAGCATTTGACCAAGTTCGGACCAATGCGGATGGGAAGAGTCAATGCGGATGAGCATTTGACTAAGTCTGGACAAATGCGGCGACCCAATGCGGATGACTGTACCAATACGGATGAGCATTTGGCTAAGTATAGCCAATGCGGATGAACAAAGTAAGTCAATGCGGACGACTGTAACCAATGCGGATGAGCAATAGTCGATGTGGGTGAGCATTTGACCAAGTCCGGACCAATGCGGATGGGAAGAGTCAATGCGGATGAGCATTTGACTAAGTCTGGACAAATGCGGCGACCCAATGCGGATGACTGTACCATGCGGATGAGCATTTGGCTAAGTATAGCCAATGCGGATGAACAAAGTAAGTCAATGCGGACGACTGTAACCAATGCGGATGAGTACAGCCAATGCAGATGAGCATTTTGCCTAAGTGTTGGCAAATGCGGATGAGTATTAGACAAATGCGGATGAACAGTAACCAATGCGGATGAACAACAGCAAATGCGGATGAGCATTTTGCCTAAGGGTTGGCAAATGCAGATGAGTATTAGGCAAATGCGGATGAACACTAACCAATGCGGATGAATACTTAGAATAATTTCAGGTTTTGAAGGAAAGGTGGAGATGTAAGCCTTGACTTGGGTGGTTCCCGAGGGTTAGGAATATGGACTTTTAAGGTCCTAGATGTTATGTTGGGCATGTATGATGTTGATGATGTTGCATGATTATGCATGATGTATGTTATAAATGTATGATGCAATGTATGATGATGCATGAGTGTATGTTTCGTTCCTTATTGTGATGTATGCGTCTTCCCATGGCTTTAAGTATGAATGAATGTATGAAAGTATTATATAACGTAAAGTGGAAGATAAAGAAAGAGGAACATAATGAATGAAAGAATAATGCATGCATAATGAATGACGAATGAATCAAGGAAAGGCTTGCAAGCATACAATGAGGTGTGCAACGTGTGGTTGCAAAAGACTCGGATCACAGGCAATCATGGAGATTGCCAATGAGATGAGCAACGTGTGGTTGCAAAAGACTCGGATCAAAGGCATCATTGAGATGGCTAGAAAGGAGGTGAGCAACGTGTGGTTGCAAAAGACTCGGATCACAGGCAATCATGGAGATTGCCAATGGGGTGAGCAGCGTGCGGTTGCAAAAGACTTGAATCATAGGCATCATTAAGATGGCCAGAGAAAGGAGGTGAGCAACTCAGTGGTTGCAAAAGACTCGGACAATGAGCAGTCAATGAGATTGCCAAAGAGGTGAGCGACCTCGTTGTCGTAAAAGACTCGGAGGAACGAACGTACCTAATGAACCTAAGGCAGTATGAAAGAATGCAAAAGAAAGAATGAGTACGTTAATAAAAAGTTTGCATATACTATGAATGATGATTACTATGGGAAGAGGAATGAATGTGTATGCTTATGTTAACGATTATATCTTTTGTGTATGCGTATGATGCATGAGTGCACGACAGTAATGTACGGTTTTAACGAAAGAATAATGTATGTTTTACGAAAACTAGAACTCACTCAGCAAAGCTGACTTTTATGTGTTTCCAGTTGGCAGGTAAGGTTGCTGAGGATGGCACGGGGCGGCTGCTTAGTTATTTTTGGAGGGCATCTAGTTAATAAAGGCTTTTGTGGTGTAATACAAGAATGTATTCTGAATTAATCAACAATGTATTATTTTGCAAAAGTTAATATAGATTTAAATGAATGACAGTTGAATGTTTCCGCTGCTATGCTTTTGGTAATGATGGATAAAAATTTTATGTTACATGCGATGATTGACCAGCTGTGAGTGTCCCGGGAACGGGGCCTTACACCATACTTGGTTTTTCTTGTGCAGGATCTTCATCCGCATTTCTTCTTGGACTTGTGGGAATCTACCAAAGCAAGCATCAACTCACCCACTGAATTGGCATGCATAATCCTTTCAGGGTCCAACAATACTCCCCCTAAGGATTATGCAACCTATGTTCTTCAATGTTTAGGTAGTGATTGAGGTTGTGATGATTCTGTTGGGTCTTGTGATGGTGAAGAAGGTGCTGCATGTGCTGGATTGAGAATTTCCTTGATCTTGTTGACAAAGTCTTGAGCATCTGACATTTTATCCCTACATAGTACATGAATCTTCATTCTGCTTATACTGTGAATGGCTTCAAGAGGTAGTTTCTTAAGTGAGATTGGTTCCCAAATAGACACTATAGATAACCCAACCCTATGAATCAAAAGAGAGCCATCTACATCAACTTCTAGTTTGATAATGTTGCCCAACTGTAGAGGTGTCTTATTCTTCTTCCTTTTCTCCCTCATTGCACTAATCAGATTATAAGCCATTTTTTATATTTTGATACACTTTAGAAAGAAATGTTGATCTTCTTGACCTAATTTGTTTGATATCTCTCTAAATGCCTTGTGTATATGTAAGGAATATATGATTGATCTAGTAGTCTCACTTCATAGCCACTAAACAATCTGATTTCAGCTCCTTCTTTACCTCCCCACTTCCTCTTAATCACCAATTCATAGGTCTTCTCTTCATAATAAACATTTGAGATTGGTGTTGAGGTATGTGTACCAACCACCATTTTTCTTTTTAATTATTTAGTAGGTTTCACTCTGAGTTTTGGAAACACTACTTCTTCAGCTGGTTTTGTCTGTTTCATCTCCAGAGGGTTCTTTAAAGTTTTGTCTTTTCTCATACATATTGCTTTTAATGAATTGAAGTTGTTGGTTCTCTTGAACATATAAAGTATACCTTCAAATTCATATCCGCTAAACATGGTATTATGGTTAATGAGCTTCAGATTAGCCAGTTCTTTCAGGTCATGAATCTGAAGTGCATTTACCAGAGCAGAGTACTACGTAAAAAATTGCACTGGACCTGAGATTATTTTAACCATGAACATGTTCCATGAACTATCATACTTCCAAGCAATAACTTTCTGGTCTATTTTTCCTTTTGGAGTAAATACACCTTTGATCATCTCAGCAGTGGTCAACCCTTCCTAAAGATTTAGTTAGGAGGGTTGAGCAAACCACTCTTGATATTTGTGCAAAACAGGTGCCAAATAGTCTTGATCTTTATGTGTAAGTTGCATGTCTTGTGCAGAGACTCTTGGTCTTGGCTTTTGATTGAGTACTTCTTCTAACCTCTTCAATTTTTCTTTCTTTTCATTTATTAGTGTGAGTGTGGCAGCTCTTAGTGAATGGTTTTCATGGTTCCCAATTTTCTTTTACTGAATCCTTGACTAGTGAGGTAATCCTTCATTTCCCTATCAGTCATTGCATAAAGACCAGGATGTAGAGGTTCATGAGTTTGAGATTGCTTCTTCATGATTGATAGCTTTGGCTTTTGAGATTTGGGTGCTATTGACTTCTCATACTCTGTTTCAATTGTGGGATCCAGCAGTTTATTGACCTTTTCTTCATCTACTTTCATAGGTCATCTTGAATACTTCATCTGCATCATATTGGAGAGGAACATCTTCGTTTAAGTATTTAGCAGATACAAGAGGAATCAATGGAAATTCATTTCTTCTTTCTACGGCTGCAGAAGTGTCACCTGAATGGAGATTTCCTTCATCAGACAAGTGAATTTGATCAAATGATTTTGTAAAAGAGTCAATATCAAATAGTCAGTCGGGACCATTTGTAGATTTGGGAAACGAATGCTCCTTGAATTTAAGATTTCTTGATTCATCAGTACTGTTTAATCTAGGATTAAACACTCTGTAAGCCTTTGAAATAGAAGAATAACCTACAAAGAATCCTTCCTTTAACGCACGCCGAACAGTGATCAACAAAGTGAAGTTGTTTTGTGGAAGACCAATGACATGGTTTCCTTTAACCAATCTGTTCATGTTTTTAAAGTTGGTGTGCCCCAAAAGTCTGTGCCAAAGCTGTGACTCATAAAATGATGCTTTTGACAAAAGGCATGTTTCTTCTTTAGGTGATGCCGACACAGGTTTAAAACATAAGTATTATTCTTCCTCGGGGTCTTTAGGACAACTCATTCTTTAGAGTTCTGAAATCCAGGTTTTAGAATGTAGCATTGAGTGTCTGTAAAGTGAGTTGAATATTTCTTGTCACAGATTTGAGACACGCTTAGCAGAGTGAAGTTCAGTTGTACACAGTAGTTCACTTTGTGAAAGCTCAGCATCCCATTTGTCACAGATGCTTCATCTGTAATTCTACCACCTTGTGAATATGTGCTTGAAATCATGATGGAGGGAAAGATCCCCAGTCATGTGTCGGGAGCATCCACTGTCCACGTACCTTAAGCTGTTTGACCTATATGGATGACCCTGCAAGCATAAAAGAACTAGTTAGAATGTGGAACCCAAGCCATGGTGGTCTTGGGTTTCACATTCCTATCTATTATGGTGACTTCTTGATACTTTTCTCTAAATTGTGATCTATTCAGAGGTGACCTAGGAGATTGCTTATGATATCTTGCTGGAGTCTTCTCATCAACATCAATAGAAGAGCCAGATGAGTAGTGAAACATTGATCTCTGTTCTTTTGAATAAATTTAGACCGTTTTTGATTTTCAAACACCATTTTGAGTTTGAAAAATCAGACTTTTGATTGATGAAATGGTTGCTTCTTCTACTTTTCCATATTTCTTTTGTTTTACTGAAGTCATTGAGTGATCTAGATGTTCTAGATTGATTGTTATACAAATGACTCTTGACTTGAGTTTTGCCTGATGATGTTGTTGAGATTGGTTTGTTTTGGGGAACTCTCAATCCCATCTCATTGAACTAGCAATCAGATGTATTATGATTGTTCATATCACAAACTGAACAATATTTGTTAAACTAACAATTTTGGGTTGAGTGGTTGTTCATGTCACAGATAGAGTAGTATTAATTATAAAAGCACATTTCTGTCTTGTGATTGAACATATCATAAATGTCACAATACATTTGTTTGTTGCTTGAATTAGATTTTGATTTGTGTGTCTCAGCTGATTTTTCATCTGCTGTTGAGCCGCTTTCTGTTTCTTAGGGGATGAATCAAAATCAGCCCTTTTTGTAGTTTGCTTCACAACACTACATTTGTTTGATTTCTTGGTTGTTTTTGTTTCTTCAACCCATTTATCACCTTTTTCTCAAACTGGTCAACGTGTTCCTTGTTGCAAAATATCAAACCTAACTCCTTGTCTTACTTTTGAAGACTGAGGGTCTGATAGAGTTTTATATGTTGAACTTAGTGATCCTTTTTGTTTCTTTTGCAGTGAAACCTTTTTTGATTTGCTTGAATTGTTTGGAGATATAATCTTATTATCAGAACTGCTCTTAGCAGTGGGTTACACTGACTTCACATACTTCTTTTTACCTTTAAAAACAGAAGGTATGATTTTTTAAAAGGAACAATTGCTTTTATGGGGCTAGTGGGTTTCATGACACTCACTGCCTTGTCTGAATACTCTTTGATTTTGATTTTCTGACATGACTTGATTTCATCCTCATTTGTTTCAATATAAAGATCAGGTTTGTTTTGAGGATTGATCACTTGTTTTAATATAAATTTTGGTTCCGTAGTTTTAGTTTCAATTTCCTCGTTGAGTGAGACAGATTCAGGCATGACAGTGTAGTTATCATTGTATGGTGGAGGACATGAATTATACCCAATCCCTCCGACATGTCCTTTTTTGAGAATGAAGCATCTTTTGCAGCTTGACTGAAGACATTTGAAACTTTTCAAGTTTCACTTCAGTAAGTGTATGTTCAGCCTCAGATTGAGCTAAATTTCCAGTGAGTAGCTCATTCTCAGCTGTAAGGGTGTACTTTTCACCATGCAGTTTCTCAATGTCAGAGAGGAGAGATATTTTGATTTCAAAGCCTTTTATCTCCCTTTTCATCATCTCTGACTTCACAATTTCTTCTTTAATTTTATCTGCCAGTTTATGATTATGCTCTCTATAACCTTGCAATTAGTGATACATTTTTCACTATAAAGTTAGATTTATCTCAGTAGGCATTGGAGAAGGACCGTCGTTGATGTGAGCCATAAGTGCATGATTTTGGAATTGAGGCTTGACTTCCTCTACATACATGCTCCAGTCACATACCCCATCTTGCTTTATCACAAGAGCATTGGCAGATGACTGATTGCTTCCATGAGCTTGGTTTGTCAGTTGAGGTGGATTTTGATATGATTGGTGTTGTTGTGGATGATGATACTGTTGTTGTTGATTGTTGGAGTGAAAGCTTGAGTTGGATTGTGAGAATGATTGGCCTTGAGATTTCCTTTGAAAGTTATTTCTCTGAGGGGCATTGCATTCTCTGGATAAATGGCCTGCCATGCCACAGTTGAACAATTTCACTTTGGATTTATCATATCCATGTTTGTATTCTCTTTAAGGCTGAGCTTTCTGCCTTTTCTGAAGAATGTCTTTGCTCTCATAGCAATCATGGCCATTTGCCATTGCAGATCCATTTCTTTCACATCATCTAGATCCATTTCCTCTAGATCTTCTTGAATCCGATGAGCAGAAATGAGTCTTCCTCCTAAGTATGCTTCAAATCTTGCAACAAAGGCATTGTAATTGCCTTTTGTTCTTCTGATCTTCTGTCTTCAGGAGTGGTTGTACGAGCAGTAGTGACTCTTGATGCTTGGGATGATGTTGATGGATGATTGGTTGGTGGAGTTGCAATGAACCCTGTGTTGTTCAGTTGATCTCTTGATGAGATGAAATCATCCTCCTTAGTGATGAAGGCATTTTCCACAGAATGAGATTCTGATAGAAATTTGTAAGCCTCAATCACTCCTGGTCCACCAAGATTTCTACTTCTTTCATCAAGTTCCAATGCTTCTATTGATATCCAGAAATTAGGATCTTCATCATCAAGAGTTAGATCTTCAATGGGTATCCTTGTAGTTTTGTAAATTGCAGCTTGATCTGCAGACAGAGTGACCGGGATGTGTGGACCCTTGCATATTGAGATCCAGAAATCAGGATCTACACGTGTAATGTAATTCCTAAACCTGATTTTCCATTGTTTAAACTCAGATTTGTGTTTAAGCATAGGAGATTTGGGCTTATGCCCAAGTTCAGAGAAACTGTTAGAATCCATTTTAAGAGGTAGTTTTTGACTTGTTTTAATTACCGATTAGATGAATTTTAGGTTCAATTAGTCTAACTTGTCCAAATCGTCCAAACTGTTTTCAGAATCAGATCTGTTACATTTGTGAGTTTCTTGTGGTTGGTTTCATCTATGTTCTTTACAGAAATCGCTTGAACAGTAACTGGTTTATGTGTATGTTTTGGTAAGAAAGTGTTGACATGAGTATTTTCTGCTGTTTACTAATTAGAGACGATGGAATAATCTATTAGCAACTCAATCACCAGATCAATCGAGTTGTATTCACGTCTTGGGAAGATCTAAAAAAGAACCGAGAGCCAAAGCTCTGATACCAATTGACTGGGTTAGTGAGATTAAGATTCTCACTAAGGATTGACTATATGACTGAGTTAATGATTGAATGGAGGAATCATACAATCAAGAAACATTCAATGCAGAAGAAATACTAATAAATGCTTTTCTATATACTAATAAATGTGATTCATTACAAAGATTGCTAAGGTTTAGCAAGACAAGTAATAATGCACCTAGAGAATACAAATATTCTGATTGCCTAAAATTCTATCACCTCATGTACGAGGTTATCTATTCTACTTATAGGTAGACAAGATGCCTTTTACAAAATGACTAAACTACCCCTGACCTATTACATCAGAATCTAGTTTAAGTCTTAATGTGCATCTTTGCTTGGTCATCCGCATTTGCAAATGTGGATGATTTGACTTGATCAGCATTTCCTCACTTGATCATCCGCATTAGTATGTTGGTCATCTGCATTGGTTAATGCGGATGAATAAATACTTCTACGCATTTGTCTAGTCATCCGCATTGGCAAATGCGGATGAGCAAAGTCTTGTCCACATTGCTACTTGGTCTTCCGCATTTGTTAATGCAAGAACAAATACTTGTCTGTATGTGTTTTTGTCTTCCGCATTGACAAATGCAGAAAACCATACTTGTTTTTTTCTTGTGCAACATCTTCATCCGTATTTCTTCTTAGACTTGTGGGAATCCAGCAAAGCAACCCTCAACTCACCCATTCAATTGGCATACATAATCCTTTTAGGGTCCAACAATACTTTAGGGCTGAAATAAGGGGTTCATTGTTGTTCTTGGGTGTTGAAAATGTTTCATATTTTAGTGCATAACATAGCCTTGACCTTATGTGTTTTGGTTTTGGTTGATTATGGTTTTGTCATGTTGGTTTTGTTTCTTGAAAGGGTTGTAATATTTGTGTTTGTATTTTGGGTTGTAATTTATTTATTCATTTGGTTATGTAATAAATGGATTAGTGCATTTCTTTTATTAGAAAAATTGTATAAGGATATGATTTTGTAAAAGAAGATGCACAAAATGAAGACCCAAAGAAGGACACAAAAGACATGGACACTTGAAGCATTTGGATGTGTATTCAAGTGGGAGTTCATGGACACATTTTGATGTGTCATCTTAACCGTCAGGAAAGACCTTATGACAACACTTTTGATGGCAAACAAGTGTGGTCAACTTAGTAGCTATGGTTATGCACCCATGTTTCTATATTTATGCTTGTTTAGATGTTGTTGTTTGATTTCTTGGTTGATATTTGGATATGCATTACAACTCATTAACAAACTTAACAAGCTGAAAATTTGATAATTCTTTATCATCAAGTAGTTAATAAAAGGTTATTAAAAGGATTAATGGTTTTAATAAAAGAGGTTTTATTAAAAGTGAACCATAGGGTACCTTGTATTTGAAAGCATGCAAACATAAGGTACATAGAGTTTTCTAAACTAAGATTATGAAAACTTAAATTCTTTTTTAAACAAGTTTAACACCATCCTTTTGCACAACACTTGAGTCATTTGGAAACTCTTAATGGGATAAAGGTCACCTAACCATTTTGAGTGAACTTGTAATTTGAGGTGGGGATAGCATATTTATGGGATAAAGGTCACCTAACCACTTATGTGGAAAACTCACATGTGTGTGCAAGTAGGGTAACTTGATTTGCAAACCATATTAAATGGATCACCTACAATATGGTTTACAATGGTGTTGATGGGATAAACATGCCGACTATACATATGATGTTTTAAAGTCGATCCCATACCCTAGAAGTTGCAAAGGGTTGCAATTGTCAAAACATTGACTACCTTGTTAATTTAAATAATGGGATAAAGGTCACCTAACTACTATTTAAATGTAACGTTGGATTCTAGAATTTTAAATTTATGTAAGACACTTAAGACGGGTTTTAATTATTAAAATATGAACAATATTAAAAATACTAATACTGAACTTTGTTATATTTTGAAGATGGCCACCAACAACAATGAAAACAATGAAATCCCGTCCGCTCACTCATTATCACTAAGGACCTTTCTCCAAAAGGAAATTCTAAACCATAACAACTTTATTGATTGGTACTTGAGAATTGTTCTCAGCAAGAGAAATGATCATACATCTTAGAAGATCCGATTCCTAATCAACCTAATAAGGAGGATGAGGAAGCCTACAATAATTGGGTGAAATACACTTAGGAGTCAGTCCAAGTGTCTTTCCTCATGTTGGCAAGTACGACTCTAGATCTCCAAAAGAAGTATGAACATCATGGAGCATACGACATGATAACCTAGTTGAAGGAAACATTCCAACAACAAGGAAGGGTAGAGCGCTTCAAAACGGTTCGAGCACTCCATGCGTGTAGTACGGATGACACTCAATCTGTTTCAGATGAAAAGCCACATCGACCACCTCGAAAGGAGGAATTGGCCCGTCTCGATAGACTTGGCTATGGATCTGATCCTCAACTCTTTGTCAAAAAGGTTTGACAACTTTTTCATGAATTATAACATGAACGGGTGGGACAAGAACATAAGTGAGCTTCACTCTATGCTCAAAACTGCCAAGGCAGCCATGGGTAAAAGGGTTTTACTGATTCTCACCATCAATGAAGGTGGGAACAAGAAGAGGCCTCACCCCACGCCCAAGGAAAATGTTGGCAAGGGTAAGGGGCACGTTAGGGGAAAGGGAAAGGGAGTGGTAAGAGCGCCACCTCCAAAACCAGCGGAGAAGAAGCAAAAGGTTGCTTCGAATGACCCATGCTTTAAGTGTGGGGAGATTGGACATTGGGCAAGAAATTGCCCAGTAAATCTAAAAGAGTTGCAAGCAAAGAGGGATGTCGGGCAAACCTCAGGTAGAATTTTCATGATTTATATTGATCTAAATTTAATATCCTCTAACACATGGGTGTTGGATACTGGATGTGGAACTCATATTTGCAACTTATTGCAGGGGTTCAAAAGAAGTCAGGACTTCAAGAAAGGGGATGTTAGCCTGTACATAAGGAATGGGGTAAAAGTTCAAGTTGAAGGCTGAGGGGACTGCATCTTGAAGCTTCCAAATGGTTTGGTAGCAATTTTGAACAATATTTTGTATGCTCCTAGATTAACTAGGAACATTATTTCTATTGCCCAATTAAGACAATATGGTTATGTTTTGACATTTATTGAAAATGAAATTCATGTTTCTTTAAATGGCATATTTTATTTTAAAGTTATTCCTATTAATGGTATTTATGAATTGGTTCGTGAAAACACATTATATGATAGCTCGTTGTACCAAACCACCACTAAGAAACTCAAATTAGATTTGAGTGATACCTATCTTTGGCATTGTCGTCTTGGTCCTATAAACAATAAGCACATACAAACACTTCAAAATAACGGTTTTTTAAAAGCAATTAAATATGATTCATTTGATGTATGTGAATCTTGTTTACAAGGTAAAATGACTAAGGCACCTATTAGTGGCAAATCCGAAAGAGCAAAAGATTTATTAGGCATCATACATTCGGATGTATGTGGTCCTTTTAAGCCAATGACTAGGTACCATTAAAGATACTTCATTACCTTTACCGACGACTATAGTCGATATGGTTATATGTACTTGTTAAGACACAAAGATGAAGCTTTTGAGATGTTCAAAATCTTCCAAAATGAAGTAGAAAATCAACTCAACAAGAAAATAAAAATTATCCGCATCGATAGAGGAGGTGAATACCTATGTGATGCTTTTAGAGATCATCTTAAAAGTTGTGGTATTGTCTCACAACTATCACCACTTGGAACACCAAAACATAATGGTGTGTCCGAGCGGAGAAATCAAACTCTATTGGATATGGTTCGATCTATGATGGCTAGATGCTCATTGCCTCTATCATTTTAGAGTTTCGCTTTGCTCTCTACGGCCTGTATCTTGAATATGGCCCTAACCAAGAAAGTGGAAACGACACCTTTTGAAATATGGCATGGACGGGTTCCATCACTGTCATATTTAAAGGTATGGGGTTGTGAGACCTATGTTAAGAATCCTACCTCAAACAAGCTAGAAAGTCATTCCAATAAGTGTATCTTCATAGGATATCCTAGAGATTCTATGGGAAATTATTTCTATGATCCATTAGAACAAAAGGAGTTTGTTGCCAAGAAGCATGAGTTCTTAAAAGCTAAGTTCCTTACGGAAGGAACTAGCAGTAGAACTGTGGATCTTGCGGAGGATCAAGAACCACAAACCGATACACGTTTGGTTGACACTAGCACTCAACATGAGGATGTTGAGAATGATCAAGTGGTTGATCAATGTACACAAAACGTTCACAGATCTGGTAGAATTAGTAATCCACCTGAAGGATATGGATTTTTCGTCCATGGATGCTATGTGGTAGATTCCGATGAACCAACCACATATCTTGATGCAATGTCCAATTTGGATTGTGAGAATTGGATTGAAGCCATGAATGTTCAGATGCAATCCATGTATGACAACCAAGTGTGGGACTTGGTTAAACCACCTCTTAACTCCAAGATAGTCAAAAGTAAGTGGGTTTTCAAGAAGAAAACCAATATGCATCGAAACTTGGATACTTATAAAGTTAGACTTGTAGCAAAAGGTTTCACTGAAACTCAAGGGGTTGATTATGATGAGACCTTCTCACCGGTTGCAATGCCAAAGTCTATTATGATATTATTTGCCACATCTCCTCATTATCAATATGAGATTTTGCAAATGGATGTCAAAATCGCTTTTCTAAATGGATATCTTGAGGAAGATGTCTATATGGTTCAGCATGAAAGTTTTGTCGACTCAAAACATCCTAACAAAGTATGCAAGTTAAAAAAATCAATCTATGGATTGAAGCAAGCATCAAGGAGTTGGAATCACCATTTTGATGAAGAGATAATCAAATTTGGGTTCATCAAAAATGTTGATGAAGCATGTGTATATAAGAAAGCTAGTGGGAGCATTACCACTTTCCTAGTATTGTATGTCGATGACATCCTACTATTTCGAAATGACATTCCAACCATGGAAGGTGTAAAAGCTTGGCTTGGAAGCTGTTTCTCCATTAAGGATCTTGGTGAAGCCTCCGATATTTTGAGAAATAAAGATCTATAGGGATTGATCAAGGCGTTTGATAAGTTTAAATCAAAGTGCATACATTGACAAGATCTTGAAAAGGTTCAAGATGGAAAACTCTAAGAAAGGTAGCGTACCTATTCTAAGAGGAACGATATTGAGTAAGACTCAATGTCCAAGCTCAAGGATGAGCAATACAAAATGAATGAGATCTCATATGTATTTGCTATAGGATCCATCATGTATGCAATAATATGCACTAGGTCGGACGTGTCATGCAGTTTGAGCATGACAAGCCGATACTAGCAAAATCCTAGAAGCAATCATTGGATGGCTGTTAAGAACATACCTATGTACCTAAGGAGGACCAAATATATGTTCCTTATCTATGGATCTAGTAAGGAGGAACTTGTAGTAAAGGGTTACACGGATGCGAGTTTCCAAACTGATCGGGATGATTCATGATTACAATCGGGGTACATTTTCATCTTGAATGGAGGAGCAATCTCTTGGAAGAGCTCTAAGCAAGATGTGGTGTCATTACCAAAATTTTCATCTTGAATTATTTGGTTAACTTTCCTAAGTAAATTATTTACTCAGAACGTCCATAGTTGTTCATACTTGTGGGAACAAGTATGAAGGTAAAACTCTTATGAACTTGGATCAGTAGATATTCATATGGATGAATATAGAGCAAAAGGTTGCTGCCAAAATTCATAGATATTTGTGGGATGCAAATATTGGACTGGCCTGCATCTCAAACATTACTACATGGAATCTTCTTGATTGATCATAAGTAATTTTGAGTAAAGGTGAACATCATTTGTATCCTTTGACTTGACATACATATTGGGAATTGATATTTACCAAATATTATACTTTGACTTAGTTCTTCGTTGTTCTGAAACATGGCAGTATGTAAGTCTAAGTTCAGGTATGATATAAGGTAACTATGAGAGACATATGTAGTAAAGATGGGATTTGTCCCTCTTATTTGTTGAGAGTTAGATGTCTAAGGCTTGATAAATTTAAATCAATAGAGAATGATCACTTTGTGTCTTTGGGATTTAACATGACATCTGCGACAAAAGATAAGATGATTGATTCACCTAAAACATTTCGAGTATGGTACTTGAAAAGGATGATGTTATTGAATGGCACTTAGTCATACGTATTAAGGGTAGTAAACCGTTGCTAGGCGGTATTTACTTCTTGCATCAATCTTCTATGAATATTGTGCAAGTGGGAGATTGTTGGATCTTATATGCCCAAGACACATACAAGATTGATGTGGTTAGTACATTATGATCCAAGTCAGGTCATACCCAATAACAAGCTATACTTACACCAACAAATGTTATTTGTTGATAAGATCATACAAATAAATATTGATACCAATTTAGAAAATGTGTTTTCTAAAACGTTGCTTTGTAATAGAACAACATTATATGGATAATTTGTTCATGAGAAATTATTTGTTTCATTATTTAATTGAGTTAATAATAACAAATAAAAGTGTGTGTAATGTTATAAAATTAAAAGAGGTTTTAATTTTATAAAGTAACGGGTTAGGAGTGTAACATTTTATAAAAATGAATATTGGGGGAACCCATTTTATTTGAAGGATTCGACCGCCTAAATGGGCTTGGGGTTCTTGCTTTAGCCTTGCTCTTTGGAAGACTTAAGGACACTTCCTACACTTTTCTCTATAACCCCCACTTTCTCTTACACACACACTCTCCAAGGAGGCTGAAATTGTCGGATTCAAGGAAGATCAAAGCTGAAATTTTCGGACTCTTGAGGAGCCAAGGAAGAGAGTTCTTTGGTGTTGCTCTCCTAACGAGCTTGGTGTTTGGAAGGGGTTGTGGTATACAAGCTTGAGGTCTTCTCTTTTGGAGGCTACACATTCAAGAACGTCATCACCTTCATCTTATACATCTACAACATCTTGTTCAAGAAAGGTTGTTTCAATGAATTCCCTATGGTTGTTTTATGGTTTGATAGCATACTATTTCACGTATATATTTATGATCCTTATTCTTGGGTTATGTTTATGCTTTAAAATGGTGAAAATTTCAGATTGTAAACAACATGTTTGAACCTTATATCTGCTGTGTTTTATAGTTTAAATGGTTAAACTAACTTTGATTAACATGTTACAAAACCCAACAGAGATCAATTCATAAAAGCAAGGTTTGTCAAATGTTTTTGTGAAAAGATATGCTTTTTGATTCTTTGTGTCAATGGGAATATATCAATAAAACCCATTTCTTGAGCATTACGGATTGCATGAATCCGTGTCTCAATGTGCTTGGTTTGGGAATGATGAATAGTATTCTTGGTGATCCTAATGGCTGCTTTGTTGTCACAAAACAATAGTGTATGGAGAAAGTTCATCCCATAGTCAATCATCTGGTGTTGGATCCAGAGAACTTGTGAATATGAACTAGAGGCAACATTGTACTCTGCTTCTCCTATTAAGATAGAAATAGTGGTATGTTTCTTGCTTTGCCATGAAACCAGAAAATTTTATGTTTAACGTGTAACCATTAGAATCACTATGAGAATAGGCATGTAAATCAAAATTCCCACCATAAGTATACCAAAGACCTAAACGAGACGAGCCTTTAAGGTAACAAAAAATTCATTTTACAGCCTTTTCATAAGACTCTTTCGGGGCAAATTGGTATCAAGCACAATATCCTACAGCAAAGGTGATGTCCGGACGACTTGGTGTAAGGTACATAAGGGAACTGATCATAGATCTGTAGAGATGAGGATCAATAGGTTTCCTATTTTCGTCAGGAGTGAGGCATGTTTCAGCAGTAAATGGATTCATTTCAGGAGAAGCTTCATCCATCTTGAATTTCTTCAAAATTTATTTAACATACTTCTCCTAATGAATGAAAATGCCCTCTGGCTTTTGTTGCACCTACAACCCAAGCAAAAAAGCACATCTCCCCCATCATGCTCATTTCAATACAACTACGCATCACTTCCTCAAACTCCCGACATATTTTTGGATTGGTGGATCCGCAAATAATATCATCAACATAAACTTGGACAACCAGCATTTCACCATCTACTTCCCTCTTGAATAAAGTCATATCAATGGTGCCACGAGAAAAACCATTGCTTAAGAGATACTTTGTTAAATTCTCATACCAGATCTGAGGAGCCTGATGAAGACCATAAAGGGAATTATGAAATTTGTAAACTTTGTGAGGAAAGTCAGTATCCTCACAACCCGGTGGTTGACATACGTAGATCTCCTTGTCAATGTTTCCATAAAGAAATGCACATTTGACATCCATCAAATAGACTTTGAACTGCTTATGAGCAGCATGGGCGAGAAAGATTCTGATGGTTTCAAGATGGGCGACCGGAGCAAAAACTTCGGTATAGTCAATTCCCTCTTCTTGAGCAAAGCCATGAACAACCAATTGAGACTTGTTTCTTACCACAATGCCCCGGTCATCGGGTTTGTTTTTCAAAACCCATTTCATGCCAATCGGGCATTTGTTTCATGGAAGGTCAACCAGTGTCCACACCTTGAGTTCCTGAATTGTTGTAGCTCTAATTGCATTGATTCAACCCAACAAGGGTCCTGAAGAGCTGCATGAACATTTTTAGGACAATTTGGGATATAAAACAAGAGAATAGACAAACGTTGATGAGGCCAAATTGACCATATGTCCGAACTCCATCAACGATATAACCTATGATGTTATCATGTGGGTGATCTTTTGAAGTATTGAAGTCAGAGAGCATGGGTAGGATAGATGTAGATGGTTGGCTAAATGGTTGTGGATGGATAGATGAAGGTGAAGATGATAGTAGGGAATAATCAATTGGAGAGATTGGTGATGCCGACTCAGATGAGACAGATGTAGGTGCGGAGGAAGGGGATGCAGAGACAGGTGGAGGTGAAAGGTCGAATGATGAAGATGAAGATGCAATATCAATTGATGTAGCATCAGTTGTGGATGTTGTAGGAGAGTCATGAGGTAAAACGGGTGTTGGGGGAAAGAGGTTTGTGTGAATATTGGAGATGGACGCATCATCATCGAAAATTGGAAGATTAAACGAGTTAAACACAGTTTTGGAGTCAAAGAACCATGCGGGTGTATATCGAACATCTGAAGAATTAGATTCCTGCCAATCAATATAAAAGTACTCTTGAAAAATATGTGTTCTCTTGTTATACACCCTATAAGCTTTTTGACAAGAAGAATAGCCGACGAAGTAACATTCATCAGACACGACACCTAACTTTGTCTTCTGTGCCTGAGTGTTCAATAAAGTGCACGAGCAACCAAATGGTTGAAAAAGTCAATTAAAGGCTTTATCTTATGAAATAATTCATAAGGAGTCTTCATTTTATCTTTTAAAATCAACATCCTATTCAGAACGTATGAAGCACAATTCATCGCCTCAGCCCAAAAGATGATGGGTAAGGAGGATTCAATCAGCATTGTACAGGCAGCTTCAATAAGGGTGTGATTCTTTCATTCAGCCACACCATTATGCTAAGGCGTCCTCGCAACACTAAATTCTCTTACAATGCCATTTGCAGTACAGAATGAATCAAAGATCTGATTTCTGAATTCAGTATTGTTGTCACTTCTGATAGCCAAGACCTTTCACTTGCTTATCGTCTCGCTTGAAAGTATTAACTTCTGCAACTCCTCAGCAACCTCTCCCTTGTGAGTTAGAAATCTTACCCAAGAATAACTTGTGAAATCATCTATTATAACAAGACAGAAATTTTTTTTAGCAATTGATGTAAAACCGACTGAGCCAAACAAATCTGTGTGTAACAAATCCAGAGGATTATTTATGCTATTTTCAAGTTTTGGCTTGTGTGGTTTCTTATGTTTTTTTCCTTGGCACATGGCATTCATTTTCGTTCACAGAAAAATCTTTTAAAGGAAGTCCTCTAACGATATTGTTTTTGACTAATTTGTTTATAATTTTAAACTTAACGTGGCCCATCTTCGATGCCATAAGAGAGACTCAAAAGTGGAAGCCTTTGAATGAAGACAAGTAGCTGTAGAATTTGACTCCCTTGAACCCATATCAAGAAGATATGTATCATTCTTTCGTGGAGCCCGCATAAGTATCATTTCTTCTGGAATATCAATCTTAGATTTTAATGACATTCATTGGACTTAAAAAAGACCAGAATGTCTTTATCACAGAACTAAGAGACACTCAATAGATTAAATGAAAGTTCAAGTACATAATTGACTTTCTCCAAAGTTAGAGAGCCATAGAAACATCTCCTTGACCGATCATCTTTCCTCCTTTCTTGACACTAGCAAAAGCCACATAACCTCCATTTATAATCTGATATTTGGTCAACAAGTCTTTGAGTCCTCTCATATGCCTGGAGCATCCACTATCCACATGCCATACACTATTTACAACCTTAGTGGATGAATCCTGCAACAATATAAAGAACAAGTTAACCCGTTGAGATTGGAACCCAAGTTTGAATAACTTTGGTTTAGGAGAGATAGGTTTCTTACAAAAGATATTATAAACTAATTTTGTCAATTTATTTCTGAAAGAATTCCTATTAACGTGTCTATGATGTAGTGCAGGAAAAATTCTTAACTATATGATCATCTTGACCACACCTGAAACAATGTGGTTTTAATCTAGGTCTGTTATGTAATGAGATAGGGATGTGATTAATGCGTATTTCCTCATCAAATTCAGACACATTAGAATCTACGTCACTGTATGTCTCATACCTCATCGAGGTCTATATTTATTTGAACAAGAATGGCTATTTACAGATGTAGATGAATTTTCATCTGAAGTACAAGTAGTACTAGTACCACTTGTGCTAGCTTCAGATGAAGTAATACCCTTCATTTGATAAAAAAATTTTATTCATTGTGGTAAAAGATGGAATAGGATGAGAAAAGAGTTTGTCAAAACAATTAGTTTTATGTTCTCATTACTCTTTGTAGTGGGATCATTCGCACTATTAACATATCAAAACTAGTAACATTATCACAATTTACAGAATTTGGAGATAAAATAGAAACATCATCAGAACATAATGAGATAATGTCTGTTAGAGGTTCACTAGAAACAAAAACAAACTTTAAACTAGATTTATGATCTAAAACAAAATGTTGAAAATCAAGTGTACTGAGACAAGTGCATCCAAGCCCACTAGTTGGTCCATAATGGTAGTCCTCACGAACATGCTTTGGATTTACACCTTCTAAACCTGCAGACATACTATTAGTATTTGTTTTCTATCAAATCATTGGATGGATAAGGAACAAGCATAGGAGAATAACAGTATGTACTAGGAGGGGGATAAACCTTAGCATTTTCATATCCCAATCCCATTTTAATCCTAGCCCCCCATTGAGATTTACATAAGTCATCATGTTTCATTCCTGATATAGTCCATTTAACTTTGACTAAAGTGTGCTTGTTTCAAATTCAGCAAGAGCAACTCTTCAGTCAAAATATTAATCTTAACATTTCTCTCCAAAACTATTCGTTTTAGATGATCATTCTCTTTTAAAGCCTCATTTAATTTAACAAAATAAGTAGACTCATTTATTTTTAAGATCCTCATTAGTTTGTTGTAACTCTTTCTCATTATCAATTAATAAATGATTGGCCTTGTAAACCCTAAATAACCTGATTTTACATGCAAAGGAACACATATCCTGAATTACCTCATATGGAAGTCCCATCACCACCTTTTCTACTACTAAGGCCTTCTCGTATGGGCACACCGGAGTACTCGAATTACTTTCCTTAACGGTGACAACAACATCATCTTTTTCTTTTCACTGCTTAGTGGATGGACTTCCTCCTTCTTCAATTCCTCAGATTTATCCTCTTTCACCCTCTCATCCTCCTTTAACTATACCAACTCCTCAGCTTCACTTCTAAGATCTTTGGACATATCAAAGTCATCTTCACTGTCTATCTTACCCATTCCTTTCACAACTTTAGCTACTAGAGCTTGATTAATCTCTTCTCTCGTCTCTTCGACTTTAGCACTCCAATCAAAGTTTGAAATCAAAGTAGTCTCCTTTTTGTGACTCATATCCTCCTTTTCTCCGTTTGTAGTTAATCGTGGAACTCCTGTATTACTGGAATCAGTGACAGTTGGTGAGGGACATTCACGTTTGAAATGTCCTAGCTGTTTACAATTAAAACACCTTAGCATTTATCAAATCCCACTTTGGAGTTAGAGCTTTGACCTCCAAAATTCTTTCTCCCAGTACGCTCCATGAATCTTCGGGCTTGAAGTGTCAGCATGGCCATTTTCCATTGAATATCCATCTCTACCAAATCATCAGTATCCACCTCATACATATCCTCCATTGTCATACCTTTTCATTTCAACTCACCTACCACTAATGCTTCATACCTCTGAACAAACATACGAAAAAGAGCCATTGTCTCAAATGGAACATAAGCTTTAACATGTGCTTTTGAATTAGCCTGATCTCTCGTGATAGTACTACATCCTCCTGAATAATTACCAATATTCACACCTCCTTGATTAGATGTCTGAATATGAGAGCTTGTAGCGGAAGACAGTAATGCAGCATTTTGGGTGAAACCAGATGTCGGCATCATAGCTTCATTGAACTCCCTTCTCTTCATATCTAACTCAAAAGATTTAAGCTTATTACTGATATCCATTAGCTTGTATTTAGTGAAACCTCTTTCTTGCTTTAGCATTCTCACTTGAAGGCTCCACTGAGGTGGGAGAGAATCTAGCAATATGCTAATTTGCTCCCTATTGGAAAGCTTTTCATCGTATTTCTTCAGTGTGCTTGACACTGTCAGAAAATGATAAGTGAGATCTGTGAGACTCTCATTCTTGTATCCCACAAATGAGTTGAAAACATTTCTGCTTGAACACTCTTGTCTTTCACCAATTCTTGTCATTACCAATTATTATGCTTTGCGAATCGATTTTAGATATCAAGTGAGAGACAAAGAGTCAAAGCTCTGAAAGCTTTCTAATCTCGAATAATCAGCTTCAAATACTTTTCATTGAATGTTGATGGGTCCTTGTTTTGAGATACAACATCAGCAATAGTGACAGTTGGTATATGAGGACCAGAAATGATAGATTCCCATTAATTGTGGTGAGTATAAAAGAAGAAAGTTTTGAGACATCTCTTCCAGTCCTCAAAATGATCCCCGTTTATGAGACTTGGATTTGAATTAGTTTCGGCAGAAGAAGAGATATTTCGCTGAAGAAAGGTAAATTCGCAGACAATTTTGCTGGGAAAAACTAGTTCCGCAGAAATGCTGTAGTTTCACAGGCAATTTCGGCAGCAGTTTTACTAGCCAAATGCCTAAAACAGCTTAGTTTCGCTGACAAATTCACATGAAACAAGCTTGAACTTTCGTTCAATAACACTTTCGGCAGCAATTTCGCTTGTAAATTACCCATAAGCACTATTGAATTTTTGTTCAATGAAACTAGTTTAGCAGAACAGAAAAAAAAACAACTTCAATGAGGATAATACCAATAGTTTGGCCGGAAGAACTTGTAGTTTCATAGAAAGAACTTATAATTTCTCTGAACGAAGCTAAAAAGTTTATTCAACACGTAATAAATCTGAAATCATCAACAGCTCAATGGATTTGAGATCTAATGATTAACAGAGTTTCCCAACCAACAACCAACAAAATTCAATCATATTCCATATCAAATACACACGAATTTGATCTAAAATTGATGAAAACTTGATATTGAACAATAAATAACCAAAAACTCAACAAATCATGAGCAGTAAGGCTCTAATACCATATTGTTGGTCCATTAGATCGATTTGTAGTACAAATGACATGTTGGATTGTTCAAATACAAATAATAAATAAACAAAGATGATGAAGATTAAGATCAACCATAAATGAATCATAATACGGGAATGATGATCAACATAATCAATGATAATAAAGCACAATGATATATCTCTAAATAAACTACTTACATTACTCACTTGTAACAAAGAAAAAAATTAGGGTTTCTACAAGCTTCTTTTAAACTGCTTACATTACTCACTTGTAACAAAGATAAATGATCATGTTTTAAGAAATAATTTGTCATGCAAATATGAAGTGTAGCTGGGGTGGAGTAGCTTGATTTCCACTGGGTCAAAGAGCCTGATACTTTTAGCTTTCTTTGTTTCTTCATTCCTTAACAACACAACTCTTTAGTTCTCTAAACATATCCCCATTCAGTTATGGGAATTGTATATTGAGTACCTTATTTGCTTGATTGGGGCTGTCGTTTTTTAGAATATCCCGCTCTCCTTAGGAATTCATCATCAATCAATACAGAGGAGTTGGATTTGATCTTTTTGGCTTTTTTCCTTGTGCTCTTCATCTTCTCCTCTAGTTCTTTTAAATGTCGTTGAATTGATTTTTTACTTTCCAACAGGTACGGAGAAATCTCTTCCTCTTGGGCTTACTAGAAGTTTGAGATGATTAAGCTCTGAAGACATGTATATGAGATTAGGAAGCAGTAATACAGATTTGAACAAATGAAGTATTCAACTATCCCAGATCCTCTTGATTAAGCACAATCCTACTCTGGATCAAATTTCCAGGCCTAATCCTGTTTCCATAGCAAAAGTGGGAGTTGTAATGTGACAAAAAATTGGATAGAGATAATTTGTTTGAGTAATATCTTCACAGTTGTACCAATGGCCCACTTTTCTAGGGATAAAAACTCTTGGCTATGTGATTAGACTTCTTTCCCTTTGTGCTGATCTTAGTTCAACATTATAGGATCAGCAGGGAGTTTGCTTGTCGCTCATATGAAGATTTGGAGCTTCTGTTCTGAATCTTACTCTAGTGTCAGTCAACAGCCATGACATGATCCGTTCATCCTTCTAAAATCATAAACTATCTTCTTCAAGCTCATGTGCTTGTAGTGTGACCCTGTTGTTGGACCCTGAAAGGATCATACATGCCAGTTCAAGTGGTGGATGGTTGCTCTGCTGGAATCCCTCATGTCCAAGAACAAATGCGGATCAAGACATGTATCTGCTGAATAAGAAGAAAAATACAAGTGTTGGTCATCCGCATTTGTCAATGCGGATGACAAGTTAACAAATGCGGATATACATTTGTTCATCCGCATTGACCAATGCGGATTACCAAAGAAATGCGGACAAGTGTTTTGTTCATCCGCATTTACCAATGCGGATGACCAAACTTCAATGCGGTTGAAGAAATGCTGATGAAGTCAACATCCGCATTTGTCAATGAGGATGATCAACAGCCAATGCTGATGAAGACTTAACTAGCTTTAGTAAGGGTAGTTTAGTCTTTTGTAATGGCAACGTGTCTGCCTATAAATAGAATAGTATACCTCATACATGGGGTAATTTGTCTGTAATTTGATTTGATTCTTGGTTCCTAGAATGTTCTGTTTGCATTGAATGTTCTTGTAATCAATCAATCAAAGTATTCAATATATACAAACATATTTATGAGTATCATGTGTATTCAATGTTCATTGATTGTCTGATTCCGCCTCTCAATCTTTGACTCAATCACTATATTCGGTCCTTATTGATTCACATCAACTGAGATTATCTTTCTCAAATCTTTCCAGTCAATTGGTATCAGAGCCACGGCTCTCAGTTCTTACTCAGATCTGCACAGATCTGGTCTGAACCCGATAGATCTGGTGATTGAGTAGCTGAACAGAGTATTTATACATCTCTAATCAGTTTACACACCGAATACTACCTGAAATACTCATCAACAGCCCCTCATTCAACCAATCAGTCGAACACAGACATCTTACAGACTACAAGTCCGACAACCTACAACAATACAAAGACACTCCTGATTACAGACATCATAGTCATCAGATCTGAATCTACTGGACGTTTTTAATGATTATTTGAACTAAACCCACTGAATAGACTTAAAACTCACTAATCCATACTAAAAATCAACTGATAAAATGGATTCTCACAGTTATTCAGAACTTGGGCATACCCCAAAACCACCAATGCTGAAACATAAATCTGAGTTCAAACAATGGAAAATAAGATTTATGAATTATATTACAGGTGTAGATCCTGACTACTGGATTTCGATATGTAAAGGTCCCCACATCCAATAACACTATCAGCTGATCAGGCAGCTCTCTACAGAACAACCAGGATTCCCATTGAAGATCTTACTCTAGATGATGACGATTATAAGAAGATCAAGATTGACCTTAAAGCATATTCCATCCTCACTCAAGCACTTAAGATGGATGTGCTTAAAAGGCTGGAGAAGTATGGAACTGCAAAAGCAGTTTGGGATGCTTTGCAAATTATGTGTGAAGGAAGTAGTGAGGTTGCTGAAATCAACCGAGACAAACGATAAATCAGTATGAAACCTTCCATCATTTCAAAGGGGAATCAATTTCTAAACAATTGCACAGATTCGTGCAGTTAGTAAATGATTTGGAGATAATGGGAGTGACTTACAAATCAAAAGACCTCAACAAGAAAATGTTACATAGTCTTCCAGAGCATTGGAAACAAAACGTAACAATGCTGAAAAATACTCTTGATTTGGAGAGTACCACTCTTGACATAATGATTGCAAAAATTGAAGCACTGGAACTTGATGAAAGAAGTAGGAATCTTGGAGGACCAAAAGTTGTTGAAGCTTATAAGTTTCCATCTGAAACTCATTCTGTTGAGAATGCCTTCATCACTGAAGAGGATGACTTTCTGTCATCTGGAGATCAACAAAAACCACTGGATTCTTTGCAGCACACTCAATTAACAGACCATCAGCATCAGCATCAACATCAACCAATCAATCAACAGGATTCTCTTCTGTCTCTACCAACCCTACTGATGATCAAAAAACAGAAGAACAGAAGGCTACATATAATGCCTTTGTAGCAAGTTTTGAGGCATATTGGGAGGAAGACTGACTTCTGCACATCTAATCCAAGAAGATCTGGAGGAAATGGATCCAGATGATGTAGAAGAGATGGATTTACAATGGCAAATGGCTATGATTGCCATGAGAGCTAAAAGTTTTCAGGAAAGGCAAAAAACTCAGCCTGAATGAAAATACTAAGCTCGGATACGACAAATCCAAAGTCAAATGCTTCAATTGTGGAATAGCCGGGCACTTCTCTAGAGAATGTAATGCTCCAAGAAGAAACAACAATACTCCACGACATTCTCAGAGTCAGTCATCATATCAACCGTCTTCAAGCATTCCCTCCCTCAATCATCAGCAACAATATCATCATCAACAACAGCAATCTTCTCAAGCTCAACCTCAACTGGCCAATCAAGCTTTTGGGAGCAACCAACCTTAGCAAATGCACTTGTGATCAGACAAGACGGAGTGTGTGACTGGAGCATGTATGCTGAGGAAGTCAAGCCACAATTCCAGAACCATGCACTGATGGCACACATTAATGATGGACCATCCCCATGCCATCTGAGGTAAAATCCAATCTTTGTTCTGATAAGTGCATAAATGAACTTCAAGGTTATAGAGAGCATAACCACAAATTGGCTGAGAAAATAAAAGAGGAGAAAGTAAAGTCAGAGATGATGAAGAGAGAAATAAAAAGTTTTGAAATTAAAATTAAATCTCTCATCTCTGACATAGAAAAACTTCATGGTGAGAAGTATTCTCTTGCAGCGGAGAATGAGCTATTATCTGAAAAATTAGCTCAATCTAAAGCTGACCAAGCCCTTACTGAAATGAAACTTGAAAAGTTTCAACAATCTTCAGTAAAGCTGCAAGAGATGCTGGATTCTCAAAAGGATCCAAAGGACATGTCAGGGATTGGGTATAATTCATGTCCTCCACCATACAATGACAACTATACTGTCATGCCTGAATCTGTCACACTCAAAAATCAAACTGAACCTACACTATTAAAACCCACACGATAGTAAAACAAATCACAAATCCTCAAAATGAACCAAGTGTTTACATTGAAACTAGTGAGGATAAAATCAAGTTAGGTCACCCAATAAAAATAAAAGAGTGTTCAGACAAGACAGTAAGTGTTGTCAAACCAGTCAGCCCCATTAAAGCTATTGTTCCATTCATAAATTCATACCTGCTATAGCTAATGGGAAAAAGAAGTTTGTGCAAAAGATTAAACCCTCTGCTGAAAGCAGTTCTGATAATGAGATCAATACTCATCAAAATTCAAGCATATCAGATGAAGGTTCATTAAAAGGAAATAACAAAAAATCTCTGAGTTCAAAATCACACAGTCAACCTGATCCTCAAACATCAAAATCAAGAAATGGAGGATTTGACATATGCAATAAAGATCATGTTGAACAGTTTGAGAAAGAGCTACAGAAAAGGATGAGGAAACGAAAACAGCCTCAAAAGACAATCAAATTCAGTGCAGTAAAGCAAACTGCACAAAAGGCTGAAATTGATTCTTCTTCCAGCAAAAAGAATGATACTAAGTTGAAAAAGGGAAAATCAACTGAGTCAAGACCAGTAAAATCTGAGAAAATTAACAAGCATATGTATTGTGACATATGTGATATGTTTAACCACAAAACAGAGGAGTGCTTTTTCAATCAATATTGCTCCATCTGTGACATGAACAATCATTCAACAAAAACATGTTATTTCAACAAATATTGTTCAGTCTGTGACTTAAACAATCACAATACAAATGACTGTTATTACAAGCAATCGAGAGTGAGAATTCCTCAAAACAAGCCTATCTCACCAACATCATCTGACAAAACAACTGTTAAGAGTCACATTTATAATAACAAATCAAGGACATATAAACCAACAAAGGATGAAAATATGAAAGACTCAGGTAAAAAATCAAAAGAAACAAATATATAAAAACGATTTCATACTTGTTCTGATTTTTCAAATGATGGTGATGAAATAGCTCATTCATATTCTCACAGAAAATCTCAAAGACCACCTCTAATTAGGTCACAGGTTAGAGGAAAACTTCAAGAGGTCACCATTATGCATAGAAACGGGATACCCAAGACCGTGGTGGCTTGGGTTCCATATTCTAACTAGTTCTTTTGTGCTTGCAGGGTCATCCATATAGGTCTAATAGCCTATGGTATGTGGACAGTGGATGCTCCCGACACATGACTGGAGATCGTTCCCTCCTTCATGATTTCAAGCAAATTAAAGGAACACCTGTGGCATTTGGAGGAGATTCACAAGGTGGTAGGATTACAGGAGAAGGATCTGTGACAAATGGGATGCTCAGCTTTGATAAAGTGAATTATTGTGAACAGCTCAATTTCAATCTTCTAAGCGTGTCTCAGATCTGCGACAAGAGATATTCGACTCACTTTACCGACACCCACTGTTATATTCTAAAGTCAGGATTTCATATCCCTGAAGAATGGGTTGTATTAAAGACTCCGAGAAAGAATAATACTTATGTCTTAAACCTTAATTCTACTGCACTAACAGAAGAAACATGTCTCTTGTCAAAAGCATCATTTGATGAATCACAGCTTTGGCACCGACGTTTGGGGCACACAAATTTCAAAAACATGAACAGATTAGTAAAAGGAAACCATGTCATTGGATTGCCTCAAAAAGAATTTCATTTTATTGATCATGTTCAGCATGCCTCAAAGGAAAACAACATAAATCTTCACATAAACTAAAACTTGTGAACTCAAACAATACTCCATTGAAACTACTTCATATGGATCTCTTTGGCCCAACACATGTCATGAGTATGGGAAAGAAACAGTATTGTTTGGTTATCATTGATGACTTTTCACGATTCACATGGGTTTTCTTCCTACTTCATAAAATGAAGCATCCTCAATAATCAAAGAGTTTATCACTAAAATTGAGAACCAACTTGACTATAAGGTCAAAAGCATAAGAAGTGATAATGGGAAGAATTTAAAAATGAAGACATGAGCTCATTTTGCACAATTAAAGGCATAGCTCATCAATTTAGTGCGGCTAGAACTCCTCAACAAAATGGGGTAGCTGAAAGGAGAAATAGAACACTAATTGAAGCAGCAAGAACTATGCTAGCTGATGCTAAATTGCCAATAACCTTTTGGGCAGAGGCAGTTAACACATCATGCTTTGTACAAAATCAAACTATGATTGTCAAAGAAAGAAACATGACTCCATATGAACTGCTGTTTCAAAGAAAACCATTTATTGGATTTCTTAAGTCATTTGGTAGTCCAGTCTCAATATTAAATACCCGTGACATTTGGGAAAATTTTCAGCTAAGTCTGATGAAGGATTCTTTGTAGGTTATTCTTCTGTGTCAAAGGCTTACAGAGTGTTTAATCCTCGATTAAACATTGTTGATGAATCAACTAATGTTCAATTTAAGGAACATTCATTTCCCAAATCTACAAATGGTCCCGATTGGTTATTTGATATTGACTCTTTTACAAAATCTTTTGATCAATTTTATTTGTCTGATGCAGGTAACCTACTTTCAGCTAGTTCATCTTCAAGCATAGAAAGGAGAATTGACTTTCCATTAATTCCTCCTACTCACACTGAAGAACCAAATGAAGATGTACCTCTGCAAGCTGACCCCATCAGACAATCAACCACAAATCAAATCATTTCAAATGCAGGAGGACCCAGCTTGTTACCATCTAATTCAGAAGATCAATCTATAGCAATTAGAAATGAAAAACAGCGTTGCCTTCAGCTGAAGTGGAAAGAAGATCAAATGATAGATACAATGAAAGTGCTGCTAATGCTGAAGCAGACACTGAGACAGGGTCTGACAACCTTCATAATTCTCCAACAGTTCAAAGTGATGATGCCTCTGACCATAATGAACTGAATGTCTCCAATCTTGATGTAACAATTACTGGTGACTCAATTCCACCCACCAGAATACACAAGAATCATCCAGTTGAAACCATTATTGGTGATCTTCATGAAAGAGTGACAAGAAGCAAGTCAAGCACTGCAAACATCTGTTTGTTCTCATGCTTTCTTTGTCAAACAGTACCCAAAAACATCAAAGAGGCACTTCAAGACAACAGCTGGATTGAAGCAATGCAGGAAGAGTTGCTACAATTCAAGAAACAAGAAGTATGGCAACTGGTAGATCTTCCTGAAGGACAATATCCTATTGTACCAGATGGCTATACAGAAATAAAACTGATGACAGGGGAATCGTCATTAGAAATAAAGCAAGATTGGTAGCTCAGGGGTACACTCAAGAAGAAGGAATAGATTATGATGAAGTATTTGCCCCTGTAGCTCGGCTAGAAGCCATTAGAATCTTTCTAGCATATTCTGCATCCATGAAGTTTACTGTTTACCAAATGGATGTGAAATGTGCATTTCTGTATGGAAAGATTACTGAAGAGGTCTATGTGAGTCAACCACCTGGATTTGAAGATCCTGATTTTCCTCACAGAGTTTACAAGCTTGACAAAGCTCTGTATGGTCTTCATCAAGCTCCAGGAAGTGGTACGAGACTCTATCATCATTTCTACTTAACAACGGATATGAAAGAGGTAGAATTGATCAGACTCTCTTCAGAAAGAGAAAAGGAAAAGACATGTTGCTAGTACAGATATATGTGGACGACATCATATTTGGCTCTACAAACAGGCAACTCTGTAAAGAATTTGAAGATCTCATGCATTCAAAATTTCAGATGAGTGCTATGGGAGAACTCACTTTCTTTTTAGGGGTGCAAGTTCTACAAACAGCAGATGGAATTTTTATCAATCAATCAAAATACGTAGAAACAATGCTGAAGAAATTCCACCTTGCTGATTGTCAGTCTATCAGAACTCCTGTAGATCCTAAAGTGAAGATAGGTCCCGATCCAGATGGAAAATCAGTAGATCAGACACTCTATCGATCCATGATAGGCTCACTCATGTATCTTACAGCTAGTAGACCCGACATTATGTTTGGAGTTTGTGTGTGTGCCAGATATCAAGCTGATCCTAAGGAATCACATGTCAATGCTGTCAAACGAATATTCAGATATCTGAAGGGCAAACCAGCTCTTGGATTATGGTATCCAAAGGAAGGAGACTTCAATTCTATTCCTACACAGACAGTGACTACGGTGGATGCAACTTCAACAGAAAATCCACGTCTGGCGGTTGTCAATTTCTTGGTCCCAGATTGGTCTCATGGCAATGCAAGAAGCAAACAAATGTATCTGTGTCAACAGCAGAAGCTGAGTATATCGCAGCATCTGCTTGTTGCTCTCAAGTACTCTGGATTCAAAACCAGATGCTTGATTATGGTTATAACTTCTTGCATACCCCAATTTATATTGACAATACTGCAGCTGTCTTTATTACAAATAATCCAGTTCAGCACTCAAAAACGAAACATATTGAAATTAGATATCACTTTTTGAGAGACTGTGCTGAAAAGGGTTAATCAAATGATTCAAGTACCAACTGAAAATCAATGGGATTTGTTTACTAAGGCATTTGAACCGAGTAGATTCGAATTCTTAGTTCAATCAATTGGTATGATTACCTTGAATAAATCCATCAAAACATCAAAAACAGTGTAAAAGTATTCAAAAAATTAAAAAACAATTAAAAATTAAAAAAATAAAAAATATAAAAAAAATTAAAAAATAATAATCCAAAAAAAGAAATTTTTGATGAAGAAAAGATTGGGAAATGATATAATTACAGTCATTATATCATTCACTGTGCTTTATTTCCAAATTTGACAGACTGTCATGACTTACCTGATATGTAGGTAGGCTCAACTTGGAAGAGAAGATACATGCAGTGATAAACTAAAGATATATTCAATGGTGAAACACTCATCACAGAGTATTGGTATGTATCAATTTATTCAAGTGAATGTAGGTGTAGTAACAAACACACACCGAATGATACTTTATGAATCTCTTTCACCAACATCAGATTCATCTCTGTTTTGCTGAGCAAAGACCTGATGAATATGCACAAAGTGCAGATGTAATGATCCAAAAGATTCCAATGAGGAACACATCAAATTGGATGAATCAACAAAAGCAATACATTCCAAAGGAATGAACAAAAGAATCCGTTTACGGATCACCTTCCAAAGTGAAGTGAAAAGAATCCCAATGTGGATCATCATGATAAGGATCAAAGTAAAAGAATCCCAATGTGGATCAGTGAAAATAAGATCTCATAACTTAAGTAACTGGTCATGTAAGTTGTGAAAAAGTTCTACCATACAATTCATAAGGATGGTTGATCATTCCATGCAAGGTGTGTGAGGTACATATTGAATATCTAAATCAATCTAAACATGATAAATGTCACTAGCATCAAAATATCAACCCGGTATGAGTTTAAGAGGACAATCATACCTTCAATCAATAATGTCATAAACATGTCAATCTTATCACAAAATATGCACTTGTGTAATGCAAGACTGATATGATCCCAACAAAAAGATATACTTCTCTTCATCAATTATAAGTACATTCAAAAAGCTTTTTTTAATACTTAAAGTTTTCATCCACAAATGGATCAAAATTTAGGGGGAGTACTTTAAAGTTTTTGAAAAAAATACTTTAAGTTTTTGATCAAGTATATATATACTTACAATTTCTTAAATTACTTTCCTAAAATCAAAACAAAGAAAAAATGTTTGTGTCAATGCAGAAGTTATACCATAGTATCTCAGCTTATGCAGATGCAGATTCTTGGAAACCCCTCAAGCCCAAGATCAGTCAAACAATGGGAAACTTGTATCACTCCTGATATACAAGTCAATCCAAGCAAGAATTGACAACTTCAAATAGTCAACCATGTCACAAGACATACTTCATAAGCCATATCTTCATAACAAGTTCATCAAAATCAAGATTCATTAAATTTTGATTAAACTCAAAAGTTAATGCAGGTAAGTGCATTGGTTAATGAGGGTGAAGGTAACCCAGACACATAACCAATGCAAGTAACAACTTATTTCAAAGTTAAACCTAATGCGGACAATGATTTTACTCTACCGCATGGTGTGCATCAAGAATTCAGAAAATTTGAAGTGTTTAAACCTATGCGGAACTAAAGTATTCTACCGCATTTGTTAATGCGGATGAAAATTTTACTAAGTGTTCAGCCGCATTTGTTAATGCGGATAAGGTTTACTCTCCCGCATTTGTTTAACTCTTCCGCATTTGATACAGTGTACAAATGCGGATGTACAAATACAAGTGTTTCACTTCCGCATTTGCTACAGTGTACAAATGCTGATTACTTTCAAAGTTTCGCATTTGCTACAGTACACAAATGCGAATGCTCTCATCAAGTTTTGTTCTACCGCATTTGCTACAGTACACAAATGCGGATGAAAGGATGAATGCGAACAGTCGGTCAAAAATGTGTTCTACCGCATTTGCTACAGTACACAAATGCGGATGTCTAAAATTATCAACATTTACACTTCCGCATTTGCTACAGTAGTGACCGCATTTGAAATCAAAACTTGTAAAAAATTTGGAATTCTATTATCTGACTATTTAAAGAAAACCAACAGAGTCATTTAATACTTTTCAAATTTGAGCGACTTCATAGTGAGACGAGCGCCACCAAATACTGTTCATCATCATCTTCACCTTTTAAAACTAGTTTCCCAATCGATTCAACAAAACCGTGGGCATTGATTCTTAACCAAAAGGATTCTGAGAAAAGGTGAATAATCACAAATGTCGAACATTCATTTGTACGATGATGTTAGTGACCTAGGTTAAGGAATGTTCACACTAAATCAAAAAAAATATTCATTAACATGGAAGGATTTCGACTCATTCTTAAGTGTATCTTCAAGCTTCAAACATGTATTCAATGCTAAAGTGCTCTTTTGAACCGTTGAGACTAAAATCAAAACAATTATGAAATCAAAAACTATGAATCTGATTATCCTATGTTAAAGATTAAGTAATGTTGGTGCTCATATTTACAAGTAACAAAACAACATAATCATGAATCACAAAATTCGAATAGGTCAAAATCAAGTGTACTGTTTTATATGATTTTAATTTTGACCTATGAAAGTCAAAATGTGATGAACATTGGTTTAATTAATAAAGTGATTCTAATGCATATGTCTTGAATGCAGATTATAATGGCAAATCTCTCATGGAGCAAGCTCCATAATGTCAGTTGTTTTCTCAACCCTGATGTACCAGAAGCAGAAGAATTGAGAGACATGATCAGATTCATTTCTACTACAAGGGTAGCTTATGCCATGACAGTAAGACCACCATATTTGAAAGCTGCATCAGAAACTTTTGGGAGTCAGCTGAAGTTGTTGAGGATGATGGAATAAGATCACTGACGGGGAGAATTGACAGTGAGCATACACTAATTGTTACTGAAGAAAGTGTTAGAGAGCTTGAGGTTTGGTGATGATGCTCAAGCACCATTGGAACTTGAAAAAGATACCATAACCTCTTTCTTTGCAGAAATTGGTTATGAAGGTGGATTTGAAGCTAAACAGATAGTCAAGGGTTGGTAGATTTACAATGGAGATTTCTGATTCATTGGTATCACTGTTTGTCCAAAAGGAAAACAGGATGGAATGATATTCCCTCACAACATCATCAGCAATATGTGCTCTCTGCACCAACCAACCCTTCAACATGTCTGCCTATGTTTTCAATGGCATGACATCCAATGTCCAAGAAGGAAGGAGATATAAATTTCTGATGTACCCAAGATTCCTCCAATGCCTAATCAATGAAGCATTCCCAAATGTGGTCATTCAGGGACCAGTACTTGATATTCCCCACTATGATGCAAAATCATACAAATACATAAAGAAAAGGGATCCTAGGAACTTCTACAGTGGAGCTCATTCACCACTTCTTCTTGGATGATTCAACAGATTGAACTAGAACAGCCTGTTGCTTCACCATCTCCACAACACTCACCTCAACCATCTCCACAACACTCACCTCAACCATCTCCACAAACAATCACCTCAAACCCATCACTACATCATACTCCTACACAATTACCACCTCCATCACCACAACTATACCTCAGCCTTCACCTCAAAATATACCACCCCAATCACCAGTACATATATCTGAACCAATCACCTCACCTTCTTATCTCCAATTCAACCACCTCATACATCTCCCATTCAATCATCACCACCAAACACAGAACCTGTAAACCTTGATGACTCCACTGGTTCTTCAAGAAAATCCAAATCATCTTCAGATGAGGAGGATCATCATCAGAAAAGAAAAACAACTTCTGAAGCTACTCCTTCAGAAAGCTGTACTGAATCAAATGTCTTAAACCTGATGAAAAAGATGAGATGATTTCTCAACTGTTGAAAAGAATTGAAGAACTGGAGAAAATACTCAACAGAAGAGCTAGCATAATTCAAGACAGATTGATGGAGTTAGATGAAAAAG
Source organism: Flaveria trinervia (assembly GCA_025506515.1). Taxonomy (NCBI): domain Eukaryota; kingdom Viridiplantae; phylum Streptophyta; class Magnoliopsida; order Asterales; family Asteraceae; genus Flaveria; species Flaveria trinervia. The sequence continues at coordinate 43,107,068 of CM046456.1, forward strand.
ATGCAGAATTGAAAACCTTAAAAGAAAAGTATGAGACTGAAAAGAAGAAGAAGGATGGTGAGATTGAGAATTTAAAGGCTGCTCTTCAACTGTCCAAGGATGAAATAAGTGGTCATGTTGACACTTTAACCATCCAGACTGTAGCCATGGCTGAACAAGAAGAAATTATAGAGGAGCAGAATGAAACAATCAGCAATCTACAATCTCAGAATAAAGCTCTCATTCAAAGAATAGCTGAACTTGAATTAATCCTTGAACTAAGGAGAGAGTCTGAGAGAGTGAATGAGCAAACTTGTACTGCTGATCAAGAAGAAGAAAACATGGGATCCAGACAAGAAGGATCCAACATGGAGTTAGTGATTTACTCAGGTGAAGCAGAAGCTCCCAGTACTAAAGAAGAGGCTGAATTCAATGACATGATCAAGGCACTTGACATGTTTTCATCAGAAGACTTTATTATTGATGACAAAATCTGGGACTTCATAAATGATCAAACAAGCTCATCTGAGAATAGTTGAAATTCCTCAATATCCTGTCCGTTAGAGAAGGAATTGAGTTTACAAATTGTACGTGTGTATCACTGTCTCATGATCAGAAAGAATTAATCAGAAAAATTGTGAGGATCAAAGAAAATAAATGAAAAGGATGAAACAATCAAAGAGGCTGAAAGAGTGCCTGATGAAACTAAAATTCCAGAAACCTCTTCTTCTACTCCAATTCAAACCTACACCCGAAAAAGAAAGTATCTTGCTGAAAAGCTAAGGGTAAAAGACCTATGGTGGAAGAAGAACCAATCAAAAAGACTAAAAAGGATGATCCCGCAGTCTTGCAGCCATTGCTGAATTTCTTGAAGAGCATGAAAGGCTGAAGCTCAAGTGAAAGCAATGACTGATTATATTGATCTGGAAGAGGGAGAAATTGAAGAAGAATATACTCATGAGGATCAAATTGTCAAAGATAGCCCTGTCAAAGAAAAATCAAATGTGCATGATATGATTGAGAAAGCCAAAACTGATGATTTGATGTCAAAAGCTTTATTTCTTATTGACCACGGCTATGATCCTGATGAGGTATTCAAGCTAACTTATGAGGGTATGATAGCAGAAGAAGAAAAAGTAAACAAGCTGCTTGACCCTATGGTTGAAGCAGAGTATGAGAAATCCTTGTCCCCCAAACCTTCAAAGACAAAGTCTGTCCTGAAATCCAAACCTGCTGAAACTTCACAGACTACCCTTCATGATCCATATAGCAAGTCTGATAAGGAGATGAAAGAATATTTGTCTTCCCAGGATTTACAAGGAGAAAACTTGCTAATATGAAGACAAACTCTCTCAGGGATGCTATACTTAGAGTAATCAATGAGAAGAAGGAAAGAATGAAAAAGATGGAGGAGGATTTGTCAGTCAAGAGCCCAGAATAAGAGTATCTGCTCAAGACATGCAACTCACTCAAAAAGATCAAGACTATCTGGCACCTATTCTGCATAAATACCCTGAATGGTTTGCTGAACCATCTCAAGTTACTTTACAAGAAGGGTTAACCACATCAGAGCTAATAAGAGGTGTCTCCACTCCAAAAGGCAAAGTTGATCAGAAAATAATCGCCTGGAAGTATGATAGTTCATGGAACATGTTTATGGTGAAAAGGATCTCAGGGCTTGTTCATTTTTCACTGAATACTCAGCCCTAGTAAGTGCCCTGGAGATCCATGAATGTTCAAAAGAACCAACAACTTCAATTCACTAAAAAACCATTTGCATGAGAAAAGAGATCTTTTGTAAACCCCTTGACAAGAAGGAAAAGAAATCAGCAGAAGAGGTGATCTTTCCTGAACTTAAAGTCAAACCCACAGAATCACTAAAAAGAAAAAGTATTGCTGGTACACATTCCTCACTGCCTATATCCAATGTGTACTATGATGTGAAATATTATGAATTAGTGATTGAAAGAAAATGGGGAGGAAAAGAAGGATCTGAAATAAGATTGTTTAGTGGATATGAGGTAAGATTGCTAGATGAATCATATATCCACTACATCTATACAAGGCACTTTAGAGAAATAAGAAACAGACTTGGGGAACTGACATGTACTTCTTCCTCAAATGCATCAAACTTTTGAAGTTGGCTTATGACAGAATCAACAAAAAGAAGGAGATAAGGAAAAAGAAAAGGACTCCATTGCAATTGGCAACATTGTTAAACTAGAAGTTGATGTGGATGGTGCTCTCCTTATTCATAGAAATGGATTGTCTACTGTATCAATTTGGGAGCCCATCTCACTAAGGAAGATGCCAATCAATGCCATTCATGATATGAGTCAAATGAAGATACATGTGCTCAACAGGGAAAGATTGACTGATGCTAAAGAGTTCTCAAACATGATCAAAGCAATCTTGGACCCTTCATTCACTGATCCTTCATCAACAGCACTAGAACCAAGAATCTTCTCAACCCAATCCACCCTCTGATCCTTGAAGTACATAGGCTGTATAATCCTTAGGGGGAGTATTGTTGGACCCTGAAAGGATCATACATGCCATTCAAGTGGTGGATGGTTGCTCTGCTGGAATCCCTCATGTCCAAGAACAAATGCGGATCAAGACAAGTATCTGCTGAATAAGAAGAAAAATACAAGTGTTGGTCATCCGCATTTGTCAATGCGGATGACAAGTTAACAAATGCGGATATACATTTGTTCATCCGCATTGACCAATGCGGATTACCAAAGAAATGCGGACAAGTGTTTTGTTCATCCGCATTTACCAATGCGGATGACCAAACTTCAATGCGGTTGAAGAAATGCTGATGAAGTCAACTCATCCGCATTTGTCAATGCGGATGATCAACAGCCAATGCTGATGAAGACTTAACTAGCTTTGGAAGGGTAGTTTAGTCTTTTGTAATGGCAACGTGTCTGCCTATAAATAGAATAGTATACCTCATACATGGGGCAACTTTTGTCTGTAATTTGATTTGATCTTGGTTCCTAGAATGTTCTGTTTGCATTGAATGTTCTTGTAATCAATCAATCAAAGTATTCAATATATACAAACATATTTATGAGTATCATGTGTATTCAATGTTCATTGATTGTCTGATTCCGCCTCTCAATCTTTGACTCAATCACTATATTCGGTCCTTATTGATTCATATCAACTGAGATTATCTTTCTCAAATCCTTTCCAGTCACCTGTAGCCAACAGATCATATTGTAATTGCTAAGCTTAGTTGTATCATAATGGCCTAGATTTCTTGATTTTCTAAATGGCTTGAAAGGTTGTGAATGCTTCATAATCACAATTAGGAATCATAAATCTAGCCACCTCAACTCTTTCAGTACATCTTTCATCTCACTCATGCTCATCCTTCCACCAAGTCATATGGGAATCCATGATTGATTATGGTCATAAACATTAAGGATTCAGGCCTTTCTTCAAGTATGTCTTTAATGTTCGTAGGTCATCAGCCTTTTCTTCTTTCTGTTCTTTAGCAGGTTCATTCTTTGTCAGCTCATTCAACTTAGCATCACTCTCAGCTTCATCATGAGTAACTAGATTTGATGTTGAAACATCCACTGAAGGAGTGTGCTTTGAGGATTTGTGCTTTGAGGATGTATGCCTTGACCTTTTAGGTGAATCTTCAACATTGATTACCTTTTTCTTTGTAGAACCCAAGTACTTCCTCTTCCTGGAGTACAGAATAAGTGCTTAGAAGACTCTACAGGTTCTTTTAGTTTTTTAATGTAGCGGCAACCTTTTTCCCATGGCACTTATTTTCATCTTCATCCCATCAATCTCTTCATCCTTTCTTTGCAGCTGAGCATGTTGTTCTTGTAAAGTCTTGTTAGCTTGGTTGCTCTCCAACATATGCTTTTCTATATCATCCTTCTGATATGCAATTGACTCTTTTGTTCTTCACAAGCTTAAGCAGAGCATCAAAGACTTCATTGTTTTCTTGTATATTTTCTCTTAATCTTTTCAGATTAGATGCTTCTTCATAAGCTGATCATCTTTTTCTTTCATCATCCTCTTTAGCTCCTGAAGTCTTTGTTTTCTATTGTTCGACTTGAAAAAAAGCTTATTGTATTTAGCCACCAAATAGCTTTTGCTTATAGGGATGTCATCTTCACTTAACTCATCTTCATGATAGGCAATTACATCCACATAGTCTTCTTGCAGGACCGATGAAGGGTATGCACTTACAACAAAACAAACACAACGAGGAGAGTTGCTAAGGATACTTAACAGATCAAATAGTGAAACTGGATTAACTTTTGATAATGATACTAAGAACACAAGTAAATATGAGATAGAACAAGATAGCAAAATACACAAGGAGATGGTTTTCAAGATTGCAGTATATTGCCTTCTCAAGTTCCACTACAAATGTTACAAAGCATATTAAGAAAATTACAAGTACTTAAGATACATATACTACATCCTACAGCCAGCCATACTTTAAAGGCCAGCTGGATACAGTTGACTAGACACAAACAAAATCAATTGTAGAGTCAAAAGTCAGATTACCTTTTGACTGGTGACTATGACATGCTATAGCTTACATCCTAATATATTACAAAAAGGATAAAGTACATGAAGTAGAAAGTTACAGACTCAAGACCTCAATGTATTATTACTAAAAGCATGGACCTTTTCACCAACTTATGTAAGTTGATGACTTTAAAGAGTTGCAGCAGAAAGGGGTCCATCTTTATGTAAAGTACATCAGATAAAGTATGTATCTTAAAAGTCATTAGAAGAAATTTGTCTTCAAGTGTTGGCTTCAGAAGACATTGTCTCTAAAGCTTCAGAAGACTTCATCTTTGGCTTTAGAAGATATTGGTCTTGGCTTTGGAAGATTTGACACTTAGAATATTTTTATTGCTGGTGTGAAACTTCCGAAGCATTCTTCTTCAATGCACTTATGCATGCATGTAGGAGACTTTGAGTGTTTGAGTTGCATCAGCCTTTACATTCAATCCTTACAAACTCCCCCTAGGCTAATGCTACCAAAACATTTTGAAGACTTTAGATATCAACAGTGCTCTTTATGATAATGACCATCCCCTTCTTCATGAGATGATCAGGATCATTCAGACTCTCAAATTGTATTCTCGTATCAAGAGATCATGCAGAGGCAGATTGAACATGTCTTGCCATGTGTAGACATTCTTAATTCCTTGATCTCTAATGACAGGATGAGTACCTTTCTGGATTTGTGGTGTATGTCCAGGACGAGATGGGTCTTCCTGATGCTACAGGAGTTGTTTGAATGGGAGATGATGGAGCATCCTATAGTTGCACATTCTTTAGATGTTCTGACTCATCCTGAGGTTCTGAAAAGGATGTTTCTTTCTTCTTCTTTGACTTTGGCTTTGAAGCCATCCTTTTCTTTCTTTTTGGTCCTTTTAACTTGGAAGACTGGCTTATAGTACTTGATTGATCTTCTTTATCTTTCTCAGTTGGGTCTTCCTCTCTCACGGTTCAGAAGGAGAGGAAGTTTGACCCTGCTATGAATCAGAAAATGAAGCTTGCAGAGTCTTAGTGGGAGGTTCAGGTTGTGTTGTCTCAGGTTTTTCAATCTTAACCTCCACTTCAGGTGGAGCTTGACTTGGAGGGAGTGTAAGTCTATCACCTCTCCACTTTTGATCTTCTGCTTGATTACCCTGATATGCTCATCCATAGTGGACAGAGACATACTGCCAAGTCTCCTTCTGAAGAATCCATACAATTTCAAGAAGCTCATCACCCTCTGCCTGTCTACAGATTTCTTCATACTCTTCTAGACGATGGCTCTTGGCTTTACAGCCTATTCCCTTAGTTTCCTTATACGGATCTTTCTTTCCTTAACTATCTCAAGTTCAAGTTGTTTGAGGTACTCAAACTCAATATAGTTATAGGATAAAGGAAGAAGTGCATCTACCTGATAGAGGCCTATGGCACTCAGATAGTTGATCATTTTGATCCTATCTTCTTCTTTGTCTACCTGTGATTTTTGTTGAACCACATACTCATGTGCAGGACTTTCTTGAACTAGGGAGAGAGTAGGCACATGCTTGTATAATATTTTATTTCTTCTTTCTTCTTTGATTTGAATCAGTAGCTCTACATCTTCTGCCTCTTTTCTCTCCTTTGACACTTCCATGTCAACCAGTTCATTCAATTTCTCTAAGGGGAGAGAAATGACATTATCAATGTCATAGTTCCTGGTCTGCAAGGAATTGATCCTGATTGGCCTCAACTCATCATCCTGAGTGTTTGGCCTGGGGGCAGTCCTGATGGCAGTTTCCATGAGTCTTGCAGACCTAGTAGAGCAACTTTCTCCCTTCAGCTTCCTTTTCCTCTCTCTCCTCCTCCTCAATCTCCTCAGAAGTCATCTTTCTTTTCCCTTCGTCACTCATAAACCTTTTTAACTCTGGGTGGAAAGAGCTTTGGCCTTCATTGCTTGGTGTAGCTTCCAAGCTGTGGCCAGAGAGAGGTTGAGACGCACCTTCACTAGCAAGTGTCTCAAAAAGGGTATGAATCTCTATAGCAGTTGATGATGATGAGATAGGGCTCTCAGGTTCTGCCACAGGGCCTTTAGTCAAGGTTTCCCCTATAAAACTAATCTTAGGGTCTACCATAATATCCAGTTGACCAATGGCATTGCCTGATTGCCTTAGTCTCCTTCTGAAGATGAACTCTGCAGTGATCCCGTCTTGGATTCTATAAGCCAGCCTATCAGCTTGTCTTGATTGGCTTTGATTGACAAGTGGCATCTTGACTAGATCCAGACTTTCATAGAAGTTCAAGGTCTAAAAATTGAAGTCCCCTTGTTGTCCTTGAACTCTAAGAATGATGAGGGCTCTTCTGCTTTCATCATACCTCCACCAAATAATGTGATTTGAAGTTTGTGGAGATGACATAGCCCTTCGTATTCCTTCCTCAAACAAACTCTTAATGTAGGAGTCTATGGAGTCCACATCAATATGAACTTGAGGAAGTTACTAAGCATGCACAATTGCATGTGAGGATGGTGTGTCCTCAATGTCCATACTCTATTAAGAACTCCTTGGTTCTATGACTATAGTGACTTTCTCCCCTTTTTTGGTAGCATCACCCTCTTGCATAGGTGAGCTTGGAGTTAGGTCAATCACATCATAGGTTCTTGCCTTCCTGTTTGAGCTCCTCTTAAAGGTCTCCTAGCTTGTTTTTCCTTGAGATAAGAAATCTCAAGTTGCTGATCATTGACCCTGTTTTGCAAGGTAGTCACTTGAGATTCAAGATGACTAACTTTAGAGACTACATAGGTGCATGTTTTAGATGGTTTTTGCACCTTTAGTCTCAAATTCCCCTCATCTTCATTAGAAGAATCATTGGGGGATGAGATGACTAGACTAGAGTCCTCTCTCTCATCACCAGCTTTAGGTTCTTGTCTGCTGGATTTCCTCTGCTCACTTGCAGCCTCAGTGGAGGTGTCAATGGGCTGAGTTGCCATGGTTGAGGTCTTAATTATGGAATCACTTGCAAAAGTTAGAGCCTCTTCCATATGGACATCCTAAACAGGTTTAGAGGTGTCCTCCTCAGTAATGGGTTACTAATGTGGGCAAGATATAGGAGACTCCGGAGCACTCATCTCTCTTTAAGTAAGGGAAAACAAGAGAGAATCATGGTACTCAATAAAACCTAAATGTTCATCAGTATAGAAGTCAAGGTTGGGAATTGGTTGGTTCAAGTCCAAAGGCTGGGGATGGTAGTTGTCCCTTAAAGGTTGTTCACTTGAGTGTTGAGACTCAGAGTGAAGGCTTAAGGCATTTGGGCTTGTGAGCTCATCAGGCTGAGCATGAGGAACCTTAGCATTGATCATTGAAGGAATGGGAGTGGTCTGCTCCTCAGGAGAAGTGGGAGCTTCAGTGTCCACTTCTTCCTATGTGGGTGAGTATATGGGGACCTGCAAAGACTGAATAGTCTGAGTAGGGCTTCGTTTGTGTTTTCTTTGGTAGGTGAGGGTGATTTGTGGCTATTTTCGTGGTTGAGGTGTAGAAGGTGAGGGTTCAACACTAGCTGGTGCTACTAGGTTGTCACCTTAAGCAATGAGCTATAACAGTTTTGGGACAAGGGCTGTTTCTATCCTAGAGAAGCCAACAGTGGGCTTTCTGAAGATTTTAAAGATGTCAGGCTTCATCTGTCCCAGTTTAAGATTATTACCTATTACCCTTAACTGTGAGTCCAGTTCATAGTTAAGAATGTATTAAACATATCTAGGGAACATGTAGTACTCAAAGGAGTCCAAGTTTGCAAACAAATTTGTAAAAACAAACTGAGAGTACCTGAACTTGAATCCCTGAATCATTCCATGGACAAGGAAGGAGAGATATTTAGGAATTTGGTCCCCCTCCAATGTTGTTTGACAAGCTGTGGATAACCACATGGAGCAGGAATTTCCATTGGGATAAGACGTTCCCTTTCCTGAAGGTCTTTACAGAGAAATCTCCCTTATGCCCCATCTGCTCAAAGGAGTGATTAACAACTTCTTTGGGAAAGAAGACATCACCTTCTTCATCATCCAGCTGAAGATGCCTGTTGATGATGGTTGGAGTGATTATGATTGTTCTCCCCTACACTATGGCAGATAGTGCCTTCTCCCCATCCATTATTACCTCTAGCAAGTCTTCCAAAATTCAAGCATATGATCCTCATATAGAGTAGGATCAATGGTAAGGGAGGTGAAGTCGCTAGATAGATCTAAGAAATGGAAAACCTCTAAGAAATGTGGATCTTTCTCAGAGTGTAATAGAGCAACTTGATTGTGTTGTTAGTTTAACTACATGGAGAAATTTGGTTCCTTTCTGCGGTTAAGGTTGGCCATTTTGATAAAGCTTGAGGATGAAGAAAGATGAACGAAAGTAATTTCAGAGAGAAATTTAATGCGGATGAGTAGTGGGAAGTATTTGCGGATGAACAGTTAATGCGGATGAGCATTAACTATTAAGTAAGTTAATGCAAATGAGTAATGGGAAGTCAATGTGGATGAACAGATAATGCGGATAAGCATTAAATATTAAGTAAGTCAATGCAGATGAGTAATGGAACTTAATGCGAATGAACAGTTAATGCGGATGAGCATTAACTATTAATTAAGTCAATGCGGATGAGTAATGGAAGTCAATGCGGATGAGCATCAACCACTAAGTAAGTCAATGCTGATAAGTATTGAATGAAATGCGGATGAACATTGACTAAGTATGGGAAATGCGAATGAGTAATGGAAGTCAATGCGGATGAACAGCTAATGCGGATGATTATTAACTATTAAGTAAGTCAATGCGGATGAACAATTAACGCGGATGAGCATTAACTATTAAGTAGTCAATGCAGATGAGTAATGGAAGTCAATGCGGATGAGCAGTTAATGAGGATGAGCATTACCCACTAAGTAAGTCAATGCGGATGAGTATTGGGTGAAATGCGCATGAACATTGACTAAGTATGGGAAATGCGGATGAGTAAAGTCAATGCGGATGAACAAATGGGGATGAACAGGAACAAATGGGGATGAACAGGAACAAATGCAGATGAAGTTTAATAAATGGGGATGAAGTAAGACAAATGCGGATGAACTATGGCAAATGCGGATTAACAAAGGACAAATGCGGATAAACACTTAGAATGTTTTCTGACTTCTGGGAAAAAGGGATGAATGTAGGCATTGACTAGGGAGGTTCCTGGGGGCTATGTAAGTTGACTTTTGATGTCATAGATGTTATGATGGGCATGTTATGATGTATGTTATGTATGTATGATGCTCTGTATGATGATGTTGACTGTTGATGTTGATGTTCCTTATTACGTATGATTATTTTCCCGTGGCGTTACGTTGAATGTTAATGAATGAAATGAAGTATTATGTAACGTAAAGTGGAAGATAATGAAAGAGGAACATGATAAATGAATGCATGCATTAATGAATGATAGAAAGTAAAGAAATTCTTGCAAGACTTGTATGTCAGGACACACCCCATTGTAGGGTGTTAGCCCAACGTTGTGCGGGTTATCTACCCCGGAAGGATGCACATCGGGGTCTTTCTTTGTGATCGAACATATGTATGGAACCTTTTTTGCTTGCCCTAGATACTGTGCCCAGGCTGTTGTGCGCCATGACGAGGGGTCTATGATGGACCCCAACCCAGTATCAGCTTTATGCATGACGGTATAGCACATGATGGGCGGTCTATGATGGACCCCGGCCCAGTACAAACCTTATGCGTCATGGTAGGGTAAGGTTCATGGTTTTGATGGAACGAAATGAAGTAATGATCAATGAATGAATGGAAGTAATGAATGTGAATGGTAATGACGTATGATGGATGAAAGAAAGTTAATGAATGAATGATGAAGATAATAATGATATTATCTATGTGTATGTATGATGTATGATCGCATGTAAAAGTAAAGAATGGTTTAATGAAAGCAAAGTATGTTTTATATTAAAACTACAACTCACTTAGCAACGCTGAGTTTTTATGCATTTTCGAGTTGGCAGGTGAGCATTGCTGAGGATGGCATGGGCAGCTACTTGGCATTTTGGATGGCATTCTTTTGTTAATGTTTTTGCATTGTAATGCGAACAAATGAAAATGTGTAATGAATGATTGTATTAACTTGCAAAAGCAGTTATTATGAAATGAAAAGTTATTTAAATGTTTCGTTGTGATGATTTTATGATAGTTATATGTAATCGTATGTTTTGTGAGCAATGATTGGACAGCTGTAAGCATCCCTGGAACGGGGCCTTACAAGTGGTATCAGAACCAATGTTTAAGTGAAGTGGGTAAATTTTCAAAATAAACCTAAATTTAAACTGAAAATGGAACAGAAAAGGAAGGGATGCCAGTCCGAGTAGCTACGTGCCATTATGTGGTTATGTGTTGTTTGTAGATTTGGATACTGATGTAGTCTGGATAGAGAATGCTTGGGGTATGAAGAGTAAAGTTAGTGGCTAATCACAACTGGCCATTGTAATTAGGGACTTACTATACTTGACATAAACTAAGATGTTCCCTTGAATGACTGTGTTGGTGTTTGAATCTTTCAGTGTGTGTGAGGATGGCCGGTGGTAGATCATCTAAAGCTTCACGTGGTGGAGGACATGGTGCTGAATCAGGGGTCACTAGAGGAAGGCCTATAGCCAAAAGGGTGGTTCATGAATAACCAGAGTCCCCTCATCTAGAGGGCGGTGATAAGAGTGCCAACTTAAGGTCATCGGTAAAAGAGGTTATGGTTGAAGAGGTGCATCAAGTTATGCAGACGATCTTACCGTCTATAGTGACTGAAGTGATTAAAGTTGTACGGGAGGGGGAGACGAAAGAAAGAAGTACACCTATGGGAGAAAGGAGACAGCCCGAGACTGAGACGGTGTTGTCTGGTGACGAAGAAGAAGAGGAGGAAGAAGAGCCTGCGTCGGGGACAGCACGAGGGTATAACTACGGGGAGTTTCAACGATGCAAGCCCTCTACTTTTGATGGTAACGGCCCTGCTGCTTTTGCTCACCGGTGGGTGAGAGAGATGGAAGCTATTGTGAACATCAGTGAGTGTCGAGAGGATTAGAAAGTAAAGTTGATGTCCACTCTTTTGTGGACTCAGCTCTGTGTTGGTGGGGCAATATGGTCCAAGCTGAGGGTAGTCGGGCAATTGGGAGGATGAGATGGTCGGAGCTGAAGAAGTTGGTGATTGAGGAGTTCTGTCCTCATAGGGAAATGGATAAAGTGGAAAGGGAATTCCTACAACTGGAGGTGAGAACCATGACACATCAACAATACAGCACCAAATTCAACGAAATGGCACGTCTGGTGCCGGACCAAGTGACGCCTTTGTCACGATCGATTAAGAGATACATTCAGGGTCTGCCGATGGATATCTGTAGGCTCATGATCGCTGCCCGACCAAGCAAGTTTAGGTCGGTGGTGGATTTGGTAGGAAGGTTGTATGATGAGAGAACTATGGTAGTGATCAAAGATAGCAAGAAAGGTGGTAGTGATCGGAATTGGAATTGAAATAGGTTTGGTCGGGGTGGTACCCCGACGAGTAACAAGAAAGCACAGATGGATGACCGCCGTGTGGTCACATCTGGTGCGGGGTCGAAGACGTGTGGTAGATATGGGAATGAGCATACTGGAGAATGTAGACTGGGATTAAACTTATGCTTTAAATGCAGGAAGACGGGGCATATGGCAAGGGACTGTCGTACGGTCTGATGTTTTAACTATGGCGCGAAGGGTCACATGAGTAGGGATTGTAAGAAGCCGAGCGTTGAGGGTTCCGGGGTGAAGAAGACTGGAGGTGAAGGACCAAGGGCGACTGCCGGAGCATCACAATGACACAGGAGGAGGCTAGGATGGACCCTGATGTCGTGTCAGGTATGTTTCTAGTAAACCAAACTTTAGCCTCTGTGTTATTCGATTATGGTGCTAGTAAAACTTTCATTTCTGCATCATTCTGTTCTAAGCTGCTTGTTAGTAGTAAGGACATAGATGCGCCCTTTGATGTAGAAACCGCCATAGGTAAGTCTACCAGGATTTTTGAGGTGATAGAATGATGTGATCTAGAATTGGAAGGTCATAAGTTTCTGGTTAGACCGTTTATGATGACCTTAGGTGGTTTTGATATGGCTCTTGGGATGGATTGGTTGGCGGATAACAAGGCGAACATTGTGTGTCGAAAAAAAGATGATTCGACTAACAGCGCCTGACCGGAGTAAGGTGTTGGTTTATCGTGATCGGGTCACGACAATTCCGAAAGTAATCTCAATGGCGGTGGTGGGAAAGTGCATGAGGCGTGGATGTAGCGCCTACTTGGCTTATGTAAAGGATGTGGAAACATCAACACCACAACTATTTGATGTCCCGGTGGTGTGTGACTTTCCAGATGTGTCCCAGAAGACTTATCAAGAATGCCACCTGATGGAGAGAATGAGTTCCAGATTGATTTGATACCGCGTGCCCAACCTGTGGCCAAGGCACCGTATCGTTTGGCTCTGACTAAGATGAAAGAACTGATGGAGCAGATGCAAGAGCTACTTGATAAGGGGTTTATTAGATCGAGTATCTCTCCTTAGGGTGCCCCGGTCTTATTCATGAAGAAGAAAGATGGTAGTATGAGGATGTGTATTGACTACCGTGAGCTTAATAAGTTGACGATAAAGAACTGCTACCCTTTACCAAGAATTGATGACTTGTTTGATCAGCTTCAAGGTGCCAGTAGGTTTTCAAGGATAGACCTTCGATCTGGTTACCATCAGTTGAAAGTGAAGGAGCAGGATATCCCGAAAACGGTTTTTCGCATGCGTTATGGTCATTATGAGTTTCTTCTCATATCATTTGGTTTGACTAACGTCCCAGCTGCATTTATGGATCTGATGAATCGAGTGTGTTGACCGATGTTGGATAAATCAGTGATTGTGTTTCTTGATGATATCCTGATTTATTCGAAAAGCGAGATAGAGAATGCCGGTCACATTCGGGAGGTTCTGGATACGTTGAGAAAGGAGAAGTTCTACGCCAAGTTCTCTAAGTGCGCATTTTGGTTGCACGAGGTTCAGTTCTTGGGTCATGTGGTGAACCCTGAGGGGATTATGGTGGACCCGGCATTGGTGGAGGCGGTGATGTAATGGAAGTCTCCAAAGACGCCATCCAAGATTCGTAGTTTCTTGGGTTTGACGGGATACTATAGAAGATGCATCCAAGAATTTTCTAAGATCGCTTCTCCACTAACTAAGTTGACCCGAAAAGATGTAAAGTTTGTATGAGGTTAAGATCAAGAGATGGCATTCGAAGAATTGAATGCGAGATTGACTCAAGCTCTTATTCTGTCATTACCCAATGGGAATGAAGATCTGCTGGTTTATTCTATGCTTCCTACGCGGGGTTGGGGTGTGTGTTAATGCATAGAGGAAAGGTTATAGCCTATGCATCCCAACAATTGAAGGTTCATGAGGTCAATTATCCTACTCATGACTTAGAGCTAGCACCCATGGTCTTTGCTTTAAATATTTATAGGCACTATCTTTACAGGATGAAGTGCACCATATTCGCTGACCACAAGAGCTTGAAGTACTTCTTCGAGTAGAAGGACCTAAACATGAGGCAAGGACGATGGTTGGAGCTTATAAAAGATTATGATTGCGAGATCCATTACCATCCGGGCAAAGCCAACGTGTGGCAGACGCCCTTAGCAGAAAAGAGAGGTCGAGCTGATTCGGGTGGAAGCATACCAGTTGATCATGACCTCGGATATGATGAAGCAATTCAAGGAGTTACAAGATGAATCATTGAAAGAAGATCATCTTAACTCTGAAAGAATGGGAGGTCTGGTTGCGGAATTTTGTGAAAACACGCTCGGTGTTAGAACCCGATTTGGACGAACGTGGATTCCTCGTTTTGGGGATCTACGTATGAAGATTATGGATGAACTCATAAGACTCGATACTTTATTCATCTTGGTGCTACAAAGATGTGCCAAGACATGAAGACGGATTATTAGTGGCCGGGTATGAAACGCGATGTGGTAGAGTATGTGAGTAAATGCCTTACTTATCTACAGGTGGAGGTCGAGCACCAAAAGTCGTATGGGAAGATCCAACCTTTGGATATACCAGAATGGAAGTGGGAGCACATCACCATGGATTTCATTATAAAGCTGCCGCGTACCCTGAAAGGGTATGATGCTATATGGGTGATTGTTGACCGTTTGAAGAAGAGTGCTCACTTCCTACCGATCCGCGAGACATATTTGTCTGAGAGGTTGGCGGATCTTTTCATTACGGAGATTGTAATTGATCATGGTGTACGAGTGTCTATTGTGTCTGATCGTGACACCGGTTTACATCAAAATTTTAGAAGAAATTCCACGATGCTATGGGGATGAGGTTGCATATTAACACGGCTTATCATCCGTAGACAGATGGTCAGTCAGAAAGGACCATTAAGACATTGGAAGATATGCTTTGGGTATGTGTCATTGATTTTGGAGCAAGTTGGGATGACCACTTACCGTTACCTGAGTTCTCATATAACAACAGTTATCATGCCAGCATTGATATGCCCCTTTATGAGATGCTATATGGTAGGAGATGTAGAACACCCGTCTGTTGGGGTGATATTGGTCAAAAGAGTAAGGGAGTGTCGAGATGATCGAGGCTACGACTGAGAAGCTTGAAAAGATCAAGGCCTTCATGAAGGGAGCCAAAGATAGACTGAATTCGTATGTTGATAAACAACATAGACTGATTGAGTTCTAGGTGGGTGACAAGGTTATGTTGAAAGTCTCACCTTGGAAGGGTACCATTCGGTTTAGAAAGCGGGGCAAGTTGAGCCCGAGATACATAGGGCCTTTCCGAATCATTTCTCTAGTAGGAGAGGTGGCCTATAGACTGGAATTACCAGATGCGTTAAGTGGAATTCACCTGACATTCCATGTATCTCATCTGAGAAAGTGCCTGGCAGATGACGATATGATTGTCCCACTAGAGGATATTGAGGTAGATTAAAGGCTCAAGTATGTGGAGCAACCAGTGGCAATCATTGATTGAAAAGAGAAGAGGCTGAGGAATAAAGTGGTTCCTCTTGTGCGTGTACAGTGGAAGCACAGGAAGGGATCCGAGTCTACGTGGGAGACTGAAGAAGAGATGAGACAGCATTACCTGTGTCTGTTCGTGGAATAACAGGTTTCGGGGACGAAACCTATTTAAGGGGGTGGACTTATGATGCCCGATTTTTTTAAAGACAAAGAAAGAAAGAATAAAGAGAAGTAAAAAGAAGGAGAAGAAATAAAACCCAAGTCTAGGGGTTAAAAGTGACAAAAAGGACAAAAAGTTTAAAAGTTGGTGATAAAGGTGGTATGGCCGCCTCAATGGTCACACCACACCTTTTTCATTCGGATCTTGGAGAGAGAGAGCGAAGGAGCTCAAACTCTTGGTTTTGAAGAAAGAACAAGAAGAATTCGACTTCAAGGTAAGAATTCATGTGTTCATGATGTTCTTGACTGGTTTTATCCTCGGGTTTATGCTTATGTGTGTTTGTATGTGTTCGGTATATTTTTAGTGGGTTTCTAGACGGTGGAACTCAATGGCAAATGAGTTTGGAAGAAGCCATATGTAAGAGCTGCAAAGGTGAGTTCTAGAACCCCTCTTTTACTGGTTTTTAACTGACTTTGGGGCTGGAAATGCATGAATGTATGTTTTGAACCCATATGTTTGATTGTGTGTATGTTGATGTTATGATGTAATGTTGGCTATGCTCATACTTCATGATGTATGATGATGTTTCTAAGGCTTAGAAGGTAAGACTTAAGCTTAGAACATGATGGATGGTGCTTGGGAACTAAAATCTGATGTTTAAGGCTCATAAGTTCAGTTTTAGAATCTGCCTAAGTATGCAGAAGTCAATGCGGATGAGTAATGGGAAGTCAATGCGGATGAACAGTTAATGCGGATGAGCATTAACTATAAGTAAGTCAATGTGGATGAGTAATGGGAATTCAATGAGGATGAATAGTTAAGGCAGACGAGCATTAACTATTAAGTATGTCAATGCGGATGAGTAATGGAACTCAATGCGAATGAACAATTCATGCGGATAAGCATTAACTATTAAGTAAGTCAATACGGATGAGTAATGGAAGTCAATGCGGATGAGCAGTTAATGCGGATGAGCATTAACCACTAAGTAAGTCAAAGCGGATGAGTATTGAATGAAATGTGGATGAACATTGACTAAGTATGGGAAATGCGGATGAGTAATGGGAAGTCAATGTTGATGAACAGTTAATGCAGATGAGCATTAACTATTAAGTAAGTCAATGTGGATGAGTAATGGAAAGTCAATGCGGAAGAACAGTTAATGCGGATGAGCATTAACTATTAAGTAAGTCAATGCGGATGAGTAATGGAAGTCAATGCGGATGAGCATTACCCACTAAGTAAGTCAATGCGGATGAGTATTGGATGACATGCAGATGAACATTGACTAAGTATGGGAAATGCGAATGAGTAAAGTCAATGCGGATGAACAAATGGGGATGAGGAACAAATGCGGATGAAGTAAAATAAATGCGGATGAAGTAAGACAAGTGCGGATGAACTATGGCAAACACAGATGAACTATCGCAAATGCGGATGAACAAAGGACAAATATGGATAAACACGTAGAATGGTTTCTGACTTTCTGGGAAAAAGGGATGAATGTAGGCATTGATTAGGGAGGTTCCCGGGGGCTATGTAAGTTGACTTTTGAGGTCATAGATGTTATGATGGGCATGTTATGATGTATGTTATGTATGTATGATGCTCTGTATGACGATGTTGACTATTGATGTTGATGTTCCTTATTACGTATGATTATTTTCCCGTGGCTTTATGTTGAATGTTAATGAATGAAATGAAGTATTATGTAGCATAAAGTGGAAGATAATGAAAGAGAAACATGATAAATGAATGCATGCATTAATGAACGATGGAAAGTAAAGAAAGTCTTGCAAGCCTGTATGTCGGGACAAGCCCCATTGTAGGGTGTTAGCCCAACGGTGTGCGGGTTAGCTACCCTAGAAGGATGCACATCGGGGTCTTTCTTTGTGATCAACCATATGTATGGAACCTTTGTCGCTTGCCCCGGATACTATGCCCAGGCTGCTGTGCGCCATGATGTGGGGTCTATGATGGACCCCGGCCCATTATCAGCTTCTTGCATGACGGTAGGGTATAGCACATGACAATGGTACACCTGAACTTAGCCTAGGTACTGTGGCCAGGTTGTTGTGCGCCATGACGGGGGGTCTATGATGGACCCTGGACCAGTACCAGCTTTATGCATGACGGTAGGGTAAGGTTCATGGTTTTGATGGAATGAAATGAAGTAATGATCAACAAATGAATAGAAGTAATGAATGTGAATGGTAATGAGGTATGATGAATGAAAGAAAGTTAACGAATGAATGATGAAGATAAAAATGATATTATCTATGTGTACGTATGATGTATGATCGCATGTAAAAGTAAAGAATGGTTTAATAAAAGTGAAATATGTTTTATGTTAAAACTAGAACTCACTCAGCGATGCCGACTTTTTATGCATTTTTCCAGTTGCCAGGTGAGCATTGCTGAGGATGGCACGGGCAGCTACTTGGCATTTTGGATGGTATTCTTTTGTTAATGTTTTTGCATTGTAATGCGAACAAATGAAAATGTGTAATGAATGATTGTATTAACTTGAAAAAGCAGTTATTATGAAATGAAAATTTATTTAAATTTTCCGCTACGATGTTTTCATGATAGGTAAATATAATCGTATGTTTTGTTAGCACTGATTGGCCAGCTGTAAGCGTCCCGAGAACGGGGCCTTACACCTAATTATACCCCTGTGCCAGCAGTCTTGCTTTGTTTGTGATGACAATTCCTCTATCATCAATTTTGTTTCTGTACAGCCATCTGGTACCAATAGGGTATTGTCCTTCAGGAAGATCTACCAGTTGCCAGACTTCTTGCTTTTTGAGTTGCAGCAATTCTTCATACATTGCTTTAATCCAGCTATTGTCTTGATGAGCCTCTTTGATGTTTTTGGGTAGTTTTTGACAAAGAAAGCATGAGAACAAATAGATGTTTGCAATACTTGACATGCTTCTTGTCACCCTTTCGTTAAGTTCATAATAATGCTTTCTACTGGATGATTATTGTGTATTCTGGTGGTTAGAATTGAGTCACCAGAAATTGTTACATCAAAATTGGAGACATTCAGATCATCATGATGAGAGGCACCTTCATCTTGTACCATTGGAGAATTATGAAGATAATCAGATTCTGTTTCCGTGACTGCTTCTGCATTAGCAGCACTTTGATTGCTTCCATCTTTTGATGTTGTTTCTGTTTCAACTAGAGGTGTAGCTAGATCTTGATTTCTGACCTTATTTGATGGGTCTTCTGAATATGATGGTAACAAGCTGGGACCACCTTTAGTTGAAACACTATGATTTTGAGATGGTTGTGTTGATACATATGTACCTAGTTTAGTAGCTTAATGTAAAATATATATCATGTCTTACATATATGTAATGAATGGGTATGAATGAAGTACAATATGTGGTTGATGCTTATAATCTTTAATATTTCACTGTTTATTGTGTGATAATTTGTAATGAACTAACTATATAGGTTTGTGGTTGTTGTACATAATTCTTAGTCAATAATGATTGAGAAACATGTTCAAACTTAATCGTATGAAGTCCTCATGCAAATGGACCATGCTAATGGACCACACGCATGAATATTTCATGCTAATGGACCAGTCGCACGACTGAACCAAGAGAATGGATTAGTTGCATGATGAGAAATAAGATTGACTCAGTCGCACGACTGAACCTTCAGTCGTGCGGATGGATCAATCACATGATTCAGTCGCATGACTGAACCATGCTAATGGTTCAGTCGTACGATTGGAAGACCCTAACCTATAAATACCACCTAATTTGTTGAAAAACATAACAATTCGAATACCTACGCACATAATCGTACCCTAGCCGTCCAGAGACTCAAGAAAACCTGTTCCAAGTTCATAGATCGCAGTTGATCTTGTTCTAATAGTTCTTAACATTTCTTTAATCGTTAGATTGATCTGAACTAGGTTCTCACTGATTGGATCGCCAATCAAATAGGATTCCGCACTATTCGATCTGGTATATGCGCAGAAATAGTTAGTACTCCATCCGTACATGATCCCTAACAAGTGGTATCCGAGCTTTGGCTCTTGATTTTGAGTGTGATTCGATCGGTTTCGGTGTAAAAATCATGTTTTTCATTGAAAAACACCATCTTTTTGAGTAAAATAGTGTTTTCGACGTCTCCAGATCTAAAAGTTCACGTTTTTCGGCTTACGGCAGATTAGGGTTTGTTAAAAATCGTATTTTTGTGTCAAAGTACCAAAAACCTTCGAATTTTCAAAACCAGCAGCCTTCAGTCGCACGATTGAATCAATCGCACGACTATATTAAATCCACCTCCCATACGCACAATTGAACTCAGTCGCTCATCCATTCATATGATTGAACAATTCCATTCGCATTGTGCATCCGCATTTGTCCAATTTCCTGACTGTTCATCCGCACTTGTCCAATCGCACGATTGGCTCATTCGCATTTGTTCATTTGCACATTGACTCATTCACACCTCTCCATTCATATGACTAAATAAGTCTTGTCTAAAGTTCAATGTTTAACGAAATGGAAGATCAGTGCTCAGGGTTTACTACCGGAAAGGACTCTCGTGTCCAGAATCTTTTGCTTCTGGAAAATGAAATTAGAATCATAATAAGCCCCCAAAACTCATAATGTTAGATGATTACCCATAAAGGAAGCAAAGGTTCGAGATATATCTAAATGGAGTTGATCCAAATCTGTGGGAATCAATCGAGACAGGATATAGTATGCCGGTTGGTGCACATGGTGTTAAACTTACCTTGGGTGGTATGACTGATAGCCAGAAGGTGAAGTACAATGCTTAAAAGAAGGTGTATGCTTTGTTGACTCATTCAATACCAAAAGACATATTCCATTAGTTTTTTGAGAACAAATAAGAGAAGAAGTTATGGGAGGCTCTGGAAAAACTGTATGATAGGAATGCAATGTTGAAGGCATTAAAAGCAAAGGCTCTAAAGAAAAAGTTTGATTACTTCTCTTCGATAGAAAAGAAAGCCTAGATGACATCATCGACCGATTCCACCTTGATGAGTCAGCTGCACACTCATGGGGTAACCACGTCCATGGAAGACAAGGTGTCAAGTTTTGGAGATGGGTTGCCAGAGAAGTGGGTCTCGTTTATGTCAAATCTGAGACAGAATGATATGCTTGCAAAGTTGGATATTAATGATTTCATTCTGAAGCTGAGAGAGGAAGAAATGAGGATGCAGTACAGGTCTCAAAGAGGATCATACGATCAGAACCCGTCACTTTATAACTCATCTCCTACTCCAACAAGTTCAGGAGCACCACTTCAAAAAGCATTTGTGTCTACTTCAGCAGCTCTTTCCCAAGTCACTACTGCAGGATCTGAAATGTCAGGGTCATCTTGCACCCAATATATTGTACCTGAAGCAAATGCAACGAAGTTGAAGACCGAGAATCTCAGCAATATTACTGTGGAGGTGACAAAGGGGCATATAGATCTCCTAGCAGTGTTAGTTCACTCCTATGATGGCCTAGTTGTGGGGAAGATTGGAAACTGCCATCTCGCAGATGAAGATTACGAGCAAGTGGATGAAATTGAACTCGAAAGAATGGATATCATGTGGGCACTGGCTAGTGCTGTCCGGGGGGTGAAGAAGTTTGTGAAAAAGACTAGACAGAACTTGATAGCCACAAAAGACACTACTTTTGGTTTCGATAAAACCAAAGTTATCTTTTTTAACTATGGATAGAAGGGGCATTTCAAACGTGAATGTGTTAAGGCCAAGAAGACAGGTAATGGTAATTCATTCTCAACCTTCAATTGTCAAGATAAACCCATAAGTGGTGCCACCTCATCAAGCAATGAAACTAAGTCCTTGACTGCACAAGATGACAAAGGGCAAGATTGGACCTTTTGTTTTGTATCTCCGGGGGAATCCAACATTGCTTGTGTTGAGGGTTTGGATGACGACTCTGCAAGCGAATGTGGAATCGTAGTGGAACTAGTGATGTCAAATAATGAAGATACTGCGAATGTGGTCAATCGCCTGAATGAAGAAGATCTCAGAACAACATGTTTAGAGAAAGCATAGATTCAAAATTTGCTAGGTTATTAGACCATAACATGTTCAGAGAAAGCATAGATTCAACCAAATCTTCACAGGTAAGTACCAAAGACCAACTTTTTGAAAGTCATGCTTGTAATGAATGTAATAAATTTAGAGAAAGCATAGATTCAAAATTTGCTAGGTTATTAGACCACAATAATAGCTTAGTAAATCACTTACAACTGTGCATAGAAGCTAATCGAATTTTAAAACAAAATGAGCACAGTTATAAAGAGAAAATAGAACTTTTAAATAAACAACTAAGAGAAATCGAAGTTGTTTCTTTTATTCAAGCAAATGATATAAAGTTCTATTTAAACTCCCCGGAAGAACTAATAAAGAAAAAGCAGTTTTGTAAGTCGAAGTCAACTCATTAAAACAAAAACTACACAGTTGGATCACTTCTTCTCACATAGTCCAGCACTTAGTGAAAAAACGTAACAACAGGGAGGGGTTGGGTTACAAAGTGGTTCCATCACCACATGAGATATTGTTGAATACTAAATGTAGACCAATAAATAACAATCCAATCAAGGATCATGCGGTGTCGACTCCTCTAGTTAGTGATCCAGATTCTATGAGTAAATCGGTGGAATCTATCGCTAAATAGAAGAAGGCCACTTTGAAATCTAAAGGTAAGATGCCTATTGTCAATTTGGATGAACAATTTGAAAAGGTTAATGTACAGTCAGGTTCAAACATGTCTATTTCTGAACCCAAAAAGACCAAACAAGTTAACCAACCACGTGCTCCATGTCATAGTCCAAATAAACAAATGGGTAAAGATGTTAAAAATGTTCAAACAATTAATTTTGTTAAAGAAGCAAAAACATCTAAACAAGAATTCTACAAACCCAAACACACTAAAGTCACACATGTATCACACACTTCCCCATAGAAAGAATTCCACCAACATGTAAAAAGTAGATCATGCTATAATTATGGAAAGTATGGACACATCGCTTCTAATTGTCCTTATTATCAGACACCAAGAAAGAAAATTGAACTTCATGATACTAAACCAAGTTCTTCAAAAAGGAGTTCTATCACTCCACCAAAATGAATTAGTGAACATAAACTTCAAACCGTAAGCCAGTCGTCTGTTTATCACAAACAGGCCTTACACAAAACTGTCTTATGGAAAGAAAAGTCAAGTTTAGTGTCTGATAATGAGAACAAGAAGAAAAATGATTTGCCCTCACCCTCAAATGGACAGTGGGTTGAGTTTATGATGTGTGATTCCTTTGGGTCACCCAAGCCAGTTAAGGCTTGCGTCCCTACAAATACCTGGATTGTTGATAGCAGGGCATCAAGGCACATGACTGGGAACCTTTCTCCCCTATCTAATGTCAAACAAATAAAGGAGGACACGTTTCATTTCCTAGAAATAAAGGAGGATATATCACTGCACAAGGCGAAGTGGGAAACCAGAAAGTTAAGTTGTTAAGGTAAACTATGTTCAACAACTTCAAAATAACTTACTTTCTGTCTCCTAGATATGTGACAAAGAATTCAAGGTTGTGTATGACAAAAGAAGTGCTATGTTCTGAAAAAGGACTATGTCATCCCGGAGGACCAAGTTTTAATATCAGCTTCAAGATATAACAATTGTATGTCTTAGACCTATCAAAGGCCTCCACAACCGATCATAATGTACAATGCTTCTTGCCAAAGGCAATAGAGAAAGACTCCATCTCCTGGCATAGGAGAAGGTGACACATTAATCCACGAACAATGAATCACTTGATCCAGAATGATCTAGTGCGTGGAGTAAATGTTAAGAACTTCCAATTACCAAATTTTTATGTCACATGTAAGAAAGGGAAACAGACAAATAAGTCTCATAAGGCAGAGAAAGTTCACTCAATTGACCTGCCTCTTGAGCTTCTTCACATGGATCTATTTGGCCTTGTTAGTACAAAGAGCATTGTTGGCGATTTGTACTGCTATGTAGTTACGGATGATTACTCAAGATTTTCTTGGGTGATGTTTCTAAAATCCAAATAAGAGACATTTGAATCATTCAAAGAGCTGGTAACTACATTTGAGTCACTCTACAAGCTGAAGGTAAGGCAAGTTCGCTCAGACAACGGTACCAAGGTCAAGAACCAGTCGATGGAGGTATTCTACAAAGAAAAAGGAATTGTGCACCAGTTCACATCTGCCTACACTCCTCAAATGAATGGAGCTGCTGAGAGAAAGAATCGAAGCTTGATAGAGACAGCGTGAATGATGCTAGCAGACTCGAAACTGCCTATCCAATTTTGGAACGAGGCAGTAGCTAACGCATGTTACACACTCAATCGAGTCTTGGTGGTCAAACGTCATAGTAAAACACGTTATGAATTGCTCCAGCGACGTAAACCAAATCTGGAGTACCTCGAACCATTTGGTGCACCATGTACGTTGTTGAAGAAAACTCAGTCAGGGAAGTTCAGTGAGAAGGCCGAAGAAGGGATTTTCCTAGGATACAACATACCGAATAAGAGAGTTTATAACAACTCAACGGGTCAAGTAGAAATGTGGTGCAATGTTGATGTACAGAGATACACCACCCCCTTGCTAGAAAAGGACCCTCATTCTTTTTTGACTATGATGGATTCTTTAAGTCCTTCGACATCCCTCTCTCCCCTATAGAGGATAAGTTATCAACCAGAATGATGTACGATGTGTTAAACACACCATCACTGGACTCGACAACCTCAGCTTCACAAGGTGAGTCTTCTAGTTCTTCAGGGGTGCACTTGAGGTAAGTGGCTTCTCCTCTGATGATTAAGACGTAGAAAATAATCAGGTGGATCAAGAGAAACAGGTTCCTACTACTGCAAGTACAGAAGCATCTTAGGTTGATGCCTCTGACACTTCGGAACCTCACACTCCCGCTGCCTCAGATACTGAACCCGGTGTTCACAATCTAGATAATGAGGTAGTTGCTCCCACCACTCCTGGAGCATGACTAAATGTTTATCATCCTTTGGACAATGTCATTAGAGATGTTCAATCAGGAGTAGAGACAAGAAATCAGCTATACTCAGCTGATTATGCCTCGGTAATGGAAAAGGTATATCTTCATGATGGTGCGTATCGATGTATTATATCTCAATTTGAGCCGAAATTTGTTAGTGAAGCCCTAAACGATAAGGCATGGGTGAGTGACATGGAAGAAGAACTTCTTAAATTCAAGAAGTTAGGAGTATGGACACTTGCGGATAGATCAAAAGGTGCTAAGGTCATTGGCACCAAATAGGTCTTGAAGTGCAAGAAAGATGACTAAGGGGTCATAATAAGAAACAAGGCTCGACTTGTAGTTCAAGGATTTCGACAAGTCGAGGGTATTGATTACAATGAAGTGTTTGTGCCTATGGCGAGAATGAAAGCAATCCGTATCTTCCTAGCCTATGCATCTTATATGAAGATTAAAGTTTATCAACTAGATGTGAAGAGTGTATTCCTTCATGGTGATATCCGGGAGACAGTGTATGTCAGTCAACCCGAAGGATTTCACATGGTCTGAGATGCTCTCGACTCATCTTGTGAAACACGGCTTTCGCAGAGGAGTGATTGACTGCACACTGTTCATCAAAGAAAAGGATGTTGATTTACTATTAGTACAGATTTATGTTGATGACATAATCTTCGGTTTCAAAAATGAAGAACTATGTAAAGAATTTGAAGTAGTAATGAAAGCTGAGTTTGAAATGAGTGCCATGGAAGAAATGAAGTTCTTTCTTGGGTTGCAGGTGGATCAGACACCAAAGGGCATATTTCTACATCAAAGCAAGTATGTAGGCGATATTCTCAGTCGATTTGATATGGAGAATGCTTCGGTGGCTGGGACTCCACTGGCTACAAACCACGATGTGGCACCAGACAAAAATAGTGATCTAGTGGATTCCACCATGTGCCAAGGAATGATCGGATCACTCATCTACCTCACAGCCTCACGACGTGATATCATTTATGCGACGTGTCTTTGCTCCGGATATCAGGCGAAACCGAAAGTCAACCATCTATAGGAGTCAAAAGGATATTTCGTTATCCGAAGGGTACTCCAACACTTAGGTTGTGGTATCCTCATGATGATGACTTTGAGCTTACAGCGTATAGCGATTCGGATTATGGTGGCTGCAAAATGAACTACAAGTCAACATTTGCAGGATGTTAATTCTTTTGGAGAAGATTAGTCACCTGGCAGTGTAAGAAGCAGACAACGGTTGCTCTGTTAACTTGTGAAGCTGAATACGTTGCTACTGCAAGTTGCTGTTCACAAATCATCTGGATTCAAAAGCAAATGCACGACTACGGTTTGAAATTCTCTAACACTCCCATATTCGTTGATAATTCTGCTGCTATAGCCGTAACTAAAATCCTATCCAACATCCAAAAACTAAACACATCGGAATTAAATATCACTTTATACGTGATTGTTTCGAAAAGAATTAATTGATGTACTTAAAATAAATACGGACTTTCAAAGCGCTGACCTCTACACAAAAGCTTTTGATAAACCAAGATTTTTAAATCTGTAAGAGGTCAACAGCGTGAAAAAGAAATGTGAAGTGATTCCAGAAGATGACAGTACACAGTCCAACGAGTAGAGTTATTTTCTATTTTATTTATTTTATTTTATTTTATTTTATTTTATTTTATTTCTTCGCCTATTAAAAATCAAAATGCAAAAACATTTTCGGTTTTAATAGGTTAGTTTAGTATTATATTAGTCGTGTTATTTAATTACCAAAGAAACAAGGGAGGAGGAAAGCTTAGCTAAAAAGAAAGTAATCAAATATGTGTTAATGATTCAAAGTTTATGGAAAATGATAGAAGACACGGAACAGATTGTTTGGGACTTCAAAAGAATTTAACCGATCAAAATGCGAAATTCAAAGTTTAAGTCTGAAAAGTCAAAGCAAAATAGAAGGAAAGATGATAGTTAAACTAGTATGCTACTATGATAACGTAGAGAAAGTAGACCTAGAGGTTGTTACCTCATTATATGATGTGTCGGTAGATTCAACACAATAGATAAGTAGACCTCATTGGTGATTTCAAGCACAAACTAAACTATTCAATAAGCTATGGGTTCCATCTTATCGTTGGTTAACACAATCAACAAAGTTCCAATAAGGGGTGACGAGCAAAATAAACGCCACAAATGCGTGCGGATGACCATAAGATATGAGCAAAGCACATGAAAAAGGCAAAAAGCAATCAAGCTAATAACCTATGTTATTGGTGCGATATGTGCAAAAGGAAAATAATTGCTCAAACAAGAAGATAGGTTGTGTGCCGCATTGTTGTGCGGTGGCACTCACCTGAGGATAAGCATAACCTAAATATTCTAGAATTCATTGTTGTTTGCACCTCTCTCTATACGGTGGCGCTGACTTGAGGCTGTGCATCTCTTTGAAAGCTCTTAGAATATTTCTTCTTGTAATATACCCGTAGAACGCTCAAAAATCTCCTGAGAAACATTGATTACCATATAAGCGTGGGATCCACAAATGCTTGTTGAAATAATTAAACCTTAAATCATCACCAATGTGTGTCAAAAATCTATGTATGGATTTGAGAGGACAAGTATACTAACATTCATCATGAGCTGCAGCTCTTAAAAATCCCAAGTGATTCTGATATACCAGTATGATTCAAAAATGAATCGTACCAGAAATGATAAACTAGAAGTGAAGCTGTATTTTCCTGGAAGTCAAATCAGTTAGAAGTACTCTAGTAGGTTGAATTCCATCTCTAATAAAAAATACAAAAATATGTCTTGTTATTGTTCTTAATTTCAAGTTGTATGTTTAATTTTAGTTAATTGTAAGGTAAGAGTCGGACTCAACAACTCGTCGTAATCTGTGAATCACTCACTCAAAAGGGTCAGGTCTAAGGTGACCAAAACATTCAAAAATAAAATGAGTCACGTCTGAGGTGACAAATTTGTTTTAAGTAAAAGGATCACGTCTGAGGTGATCAATAGTGTTTTCAAATTAAAAAGGTCATGTCTGAGATGATCATCACTGATAATTGTGTATCTATTGTTAAAAGGATAAGTGATTGAAAGTGCATAAGGTCAAATTAACAAGTCAGAGCCATTCGCATGACTGGACCATAAGTATGGACCAATCGCATGAATAGATAATGAGAATGAACCATTCGCATGATTGGTTCATGAGTATGAGTCAATCACACGAATGGAGGTGACTGACTGAGTCAGTCATATGACTGAACCCCAGTCGCACGAATGAATGATACCGACTGAGCCAGTCACGCGAATGAGACCCAGTCACCTGAATGAAGCGTGCGAATAGGTCCAGTCGCCCGACTGAAGATAAAATCAGTATAAATAGGGCTAAAGTCGGTCGCATCTCCTCATCACCTCTCAATCGCCCTAAAATACACTCAGCCAAAATTTGATTGAGTTGATTTCTTATCACCATTGTGTTACTGATGTGTTTTTGCATCATCTGCAGGTAATGAGCGACTGAAATCGCACAAAATATGCGGTGTATTCAAACCCTAACAGACCCAATTGATTAAAAATCAAAAAGTCTATAACAACCATCAAATAGACCACATAAACGTGCATAATGGTTAAAATGAAAGACATACCGTGACAATCAGGGTTTCTACAATTCTAAAGAGTCTAAACACAATGTTTAACTTCTAGTTTTCACCTAGATTCGGGGTTAAAGTGTCGAACAGAGAGCTATGTGACTGGTCACTTCAAATGAACTTCAATAGCACAATTGAACTGGGCGAGTGACTCAATCAGCAGAATGAACTGGGAGAATGAATCAACCGGCCAAATGAACTAGGTTTATGAGCATAATCGCCCAATTGAACTCAGCCGCATGCTCAGTCGCCCGATTGAACTCTGTCACATACTCAATCAACCAACTGAACTTAGTCGTACGGTTCAATCGCACGATTGAACTAGACTGATTTCAAGACAGTTTAAGTTTCAAATATTTATGTTATGCATTAATCTAATGTTTATGTGTCTTATGTTACAGAAACGTTGTTGAGTTCTTATGGATTATTACTTTTCTGCACCGATCACGGATCTTCAAGGCTATCTCGACTCCCTGCACACCCTATAGATCCATCCAACAGGCATTGTGGGAGAGTGCTAGAGTTGACATATCAGCGGAGCCTCATTGTATACAGATCGGGTGGACCCGAGCCGGCTCCTATCCAACATGATATTCATATAAAAGAGGAGGAGTCAGACGAGGAGCCTCTAGTGCGTATGGTGGGGAGTCGGGTCGTAGCCACCGATAGAGGGCTCAGGGCGGTTGGTGGAGGCCAAGGGGAGTATGGGGATGCCACTTCTGCTCATACAGATCCTTTGTATACCCCGACTAGCCCAACAGCCAAGGGGGAGCCTCTGTTTATAAGGGCTCTAGAAAGAAGAGGATGGCTCATCCTTATGGCAAAAAGGGTAACAGGCAAAGATTTACATTTACCACATCCACTCCTACTGCCACAGCCACCACCACATCTACCACATCCACCACAGCTACCACCACCACTGCCACACTCCCTACCACTACTACCACACTCCCATCCACCACTACTACAGCCAACCCTTCACTATCCACTCATATCCCACTACCCATATTCACCACAACCACCACTAGCCACCAAGCAGGTCCATCAACCCACACCACCTTCACCACATGACCCACTCTACCCTCCATTAGGGTAGAGGAACAGCTGACTACTCTAAACCGCATGGTGCTGAAGCTGTTAGCGGCTGATGAGGAAAAAGCTGCTCAGCTAAGTCAGCTTGTGGAGCTAAATGCTGCTCAAGCACAACAGATTGCCCAATAAGCACAACATATTTCCCAATTCCAGGAGTGAAATAACCAATCAGTGAAGAGGATTGAGGAGTTGGAGGCATTAAACAAGACGATCATGCTCAAACTAAAGGGCACTAAAGATGAGCCACTAAAGATCAGAGAATGTGATGATGATGATGATGATGATGATGATGGTGATGATGATGATGAATCTGATGAAGAAGATGATAGTGAAGAAGAAAGGACAAAGGGAAAGAAATATGATGATACTAATGAAGAAGGAGATGCAGCTTCATCTGCCTCATGCCAAGGTCAAGAAAGAAGGACAAATAGAACTCAAGACCAAGGAGCATCATCCTCTGCCCCACCTGTTGAGAAGCCGGCAATTCAAGACAAAAGTAATGATTAGATGCTTATGTATTTGAAAACTTTTGTACTTGAATCTTATATTAAAATTATGTAATTAGTGTTTATATATCCTTATAGAATGTTTGAATGTCTTGATTAATTACTAATGATTGATGCGTTTTAAATGTATAAATCAAGCAAATCAAACATCTCAGAAAGATGAATATGATGTTGCTCCCCTACAGCAAATCAAGTCTCAACTCACAATGATTCTTGATTTGCAAGGGATAGTCAGAAGGTCGGTGAGATATACTCCCGAAGAAGGAGAAATCATACATGACATAACTGACGAGCAACTTGCAGAGATGTTCAGGCTAAACCCATATGAGTTGTCAAAGATGCGCATACTTTTGATGTGACAAGTGACGATGAGCTCAATGACATAGATGAAATTGAGATTGAAGATTTCACAACCGAGCATTATCCAGAGTACACTGACCGAGAGGGCTATGGGCGGCTTGTTTTGTTGAGATACAAGCCCAACGCATTGCACAAAAGCCAAATGTCTACACCAAGCTATACAAGGTCAGGAAACACCTAAAGGTGTGGGGCAAAATCTTTGCATGGGCATATTTTGAGGATCTTAATGTCTACGCAGTTAAGAGGGAGAAGGGCATAGAGTACTTCAGATTTCCACACGATCTAAAGACTTTCCCTGGTTTTGAGCTCAACCAGCTGGCACGCCTAAATTTGTTATATGCTTATCCAAGAAAAATGTCAGGCTGGTTTGTGGTTGCACTAAGGAAAGAATACCACACCAGGTGGGTAAACTTCAGACCTCAACAACCAAAGAGGTACATCAGAAAGTCTGAAGTTGATCCCATTTATAGAAAGCCTAAGGTAGTGCTGAAGTGGAGTCCTCTATGCACAATGTCCAAGATTCCCTTACGGGAAATGCCACAAGACTTCACTCGACACTTCAAGTGGTGGTATTATGATTGGAGAACAGGTGAAGCAGTCATAGTGTTACAAAGAGAGAGCAAAATGGATACTATCCGGTGTTTGAACCTATGTGGCTGACCAACTTGTCTACAGATGATGTCTATACCTTATACAAGCGGCCACTATTCTAAGACTCGCAAGATATAGTACAAGCCCTCCGGTTCCAGAACGTGATACTACTCTGTTTTGCATTCGAGATACATGCCGGAGTTACTAGAGAGGAAAAGTACAAGAAATTTGAGGAGCTAATGAAGAATGTTAGACACTAATGCAAACTAGGTCCAACGGGGAGTTTGTTAATACATATGTACCTAGTTTAGGAACTTAATGTAAATGTTTATCATGTCTTACATATATGTAGCGAATGGGTATGAATGAAATACAATATGTGATTGATGCTTATAATGTTTAATGTTTCATTGTTTATTGTGTGATAAATTATAGTGAACTAAATATATAGGTTTGTGGTTGTTGTACATCATTCTTAGTCAATAATGATTGAGAAACGTGTTCAACCTTAATCGTATGAAGTCATCATGCAAATGGACCATACACATGAATACTTCATGCTAATGGAGTAGTCGCACGACTGAACCAGGAGACTGAATTGGTTGCACGATTGAGACATAAGATTGACTCAGTCGCACGACTGAACCTTCAGTCATGTGGATGGATCAATCGCATGATTTAGTGGCATGAATGAAGCATGCTAATGGTTCAGTCGTACGATTGGAAGACCTTAACCTATAAATACTACCTAATTCATGGAAAAACATAACAATTCGAATACTTATGCACATAATCGTACCCTAGCCATCCAGAGACTCAAGAAAACTTGTTCCAAGTTCCTAGATCGTAGTTGATCTTGTTCTAACCGGTCTTAACATTTCTTTAATCGTTAGATTGATCTAAACTGCGTTCTCACTGATTGGATTGCCAATCAAATAGGATTCCACACTATTTGATCTGGTATACACGCAGAATCAATTAGTACTCCGTCCGTACATGGTCCCTAACAGGTTGTCTGGCAGGATTAGCTTTTAGTGCAACATCTTCATTCAGTAATTAAGAAGAGGTTAGAGGAACCATTGAAAAGTCATTTCTTCTTCTACTGATGAATGAGGTTCAGCTGAAGGTATATTTCCTACACCAAATAAAAGAAATTAATCAATAGATTTTGTAAATGAATCAATATCAAACAACGAGTCGGGACCATTTATAGATTTAGGAAATGAATGTTCCTTGAATTGAACATTTGTTGATTCATCAGTATGTTTAATGTAGGATTAAACACTTTGTATGCCTTTGAACTGAAGAATTACCTACAAAGAATCCTTTATCAAACTTAGATGAAAATTTTTCCCAAATA
The DNA here is from genome assembly GCA_025506515.1 of Flaveria trinervia. Taxonomy (NCBI): domain Eukaryota; kingdom Viridiplantae; phylum Streptophyta; class Magnoliopsida; order Asterales; family Asteraceae; genus Flaveria; species Flaveria trinervia. Next base: position 43,139,380 of record CM046456.1, read on the forward strand.
GTCACGGGTGTTTAATATTGAGACAGGACTACCAAATGACTTGTAAAATCCAATAAATAGTTTTTTGTGAAACAATACTTCGTAAGGAGTCATGTTGTTTTCTTTTACAATTAGAGTTCTATTTTGCACAAAGAATGATGTGTTAATTGCTTCTGCCTGGAAGGTAATTAGCTGTTTAGCATCGGCTAGCATTATTCTTGCTGCTTCAATTAATGTTCTATTTCTCCTTTCAGCTACCCTATTTTGTTGAGGAGTTCTAGCTGCATTGAATTGATGAGCAATGCCTTCGGTTGCACAAAAGGAGCCCATATCTTCATTTTTAAACTCTATTCCATTATCACTTCTTATTGTTTTGACCTTATGAGCAAGTTGATTTTCAATTTTTGTGATAAAATCTTTAATTATTTGGGATGCTTCATTTTTATGAACTAAGAAGAAAACCCATGTAAATCTTGAAAATTCATCAATGATCACCAAACAATTTGTTTCTTTTCAATACTCATAACATAAGTTGGTCCAAAAAGATCCATATGAAGTAGCTTCAATGGAGTATTGTTTGTGTTCACAAACTTTGGTTTGTGGGAAGATTTATGTTGTTTCCTTTTGAGGCACACTGAACAATGATCAACAAAATAAAATTATTTTTGGGGTAAACCATTGACATGGTTTCCTTGGTCCAATTTGTTCATGTTTTTAAAGTTTGTGTGCCCCAAATGTCTGTTCCAAAGCTGAGACTCATCAAATGATGCTTTTGACAGAAGACATGTTTCTTCTTTTGGTGTAGTAGAATTCAAGTTTAGGACGTAGGTGTTATTCTTCCTCGGGGTCTTTGGGACAACCCATTCTTCAGGAATTTGGAATCCTAGTTTCAGAGTGGAGCAATGAGTGTCGGTAAATTGAGTGAATATTTCTTGTCACGGATTTGAGACATGCTGAGAAGATTGAAATTCAGTTGCTCATAGTAGTTCGCTCTATCAAAGCTCAGTTTCCTATTTGTCATAGATCTTTCACCAGTGATTATGCCACCTTGTGAATCTCTTTCGAATGCCACAATAGTTCCTTGTATATGCTTGAAGTCATGAAAGAGGGAATGATTTCCAGTCATATGTCGGGAGCACCCACTGTCCACATACCATAATGGTCCAGACCTATATGGATGACCCTACAAGCACAAAAGAACTAATTAGAATATGTAACCCAAGCCATAATGATCTTGGGCTTCCCGTTCCTATCCATGTTGGTGACTTCTTGGTACTTTCCCTTAACCATGACTTAGAGAGATATGTTCTTGGAGATTTCTTATGATATTTTGAATGTTTCATCTCATCAGTATCAACTAAAGAGTCCGAAGAATAATGAAACCTTTGGTCCCTATTTCTTAGAAGAAATCTGATCCGTTTTTTATTATCAAACATCATTTTTGGTTTAGGAAGATCATATGTTTGCTTGATGTTGTGATATTTATTTCTATGAATCTTCTTCAAATCTTTTATGTTGCCCATGTCATTATCTAAGCTAGAAGTCCTACATTGATTGTTATGAAAATGACTTCTGATTTTGGGTTTGACAGATGATAATAGGGAGATGGGCTTGTTTTGGGGAATTCTCAACCCTTTTTGCTTGAAATAACAATCAGATGAATTATGATTGTTCATATCACACACTGAATAGTATTTATTACAATTGTAGTTTTTGGTTGAATGATTGTTCATGTCACAGATAAAGCAATATTGATTGAAAAAGCACTCTTTTGTTTTGTGATTAGACATTTCACAAATGTCATAATACATATGTTTGTTTCTTGAATCTGATTTTCCTATAGCTGACTCAGTTGCTTTACCCTTTCTCAACTGAGTCACAATCAACCTTTTTAGTAACGGAAGAAGCAAAATCAGCCTTTTTAGTAGGGGAAGAAGCAAAATCAGCCTTTTTAGTAGTTTGTTTCACAACACTACTTTTGTTGACTGTTTTAGGCTGTTTTTGTTTCCTCAACCTTTTCTTGACTTCTTCTTCAAACTAATTCACACACTCCCTATTGCAGATCTCAAAACCTAATCCTTGTTTTGATTTTGATGATTGAGGTTCTAACTGAATTTTAGCTTTGAAATCCATGAACTTTTACTTTTCTATGGTAGTGAAACTTTGTTTGATTTGCTTGATTTTTATGGAGATTTAATCTCATAATCAAAACTGCTTTTAGCAGAAGGTTTCACTAAAGCCACAACTTTCTTCTTTCCTTTGGAAGTTGCAAGCTAAATTTCACAAATGGGACAATGGCTTTGATCAGGCTTGATGGTTTAATGACATTCACTATCTTGTCTTAACACTCCTTAATTTTAATTGGGTGACCTAATTTAATTTGCTCCTTATTTGTGACTTGTTTTACTATTGTTTTTGGTTCAATAGTATTAGGTTCATTTAGTTCTTTGAGTGTGATAGATTCAAGCATGACAGTGTACTTGTCATCATAGGGTGGAGGACAAGAATTATACCCAATCCCAGTAATATCCTTGAGATCCTTTTGTGAGTCTAGCATCTCTTGCAGCTTGACTGAAGACATTTGAACCTTTTCAAGTTTCACTTCAGTAAGTGTTTGTTCAGCTTTTGATTAAGTTAACTTTTTAGTTTGTTGCTCATTCTCAGCTGCAAGAGTGTGCTTTTCACCATGCAATTTTTAAATGTCAAAGATGAGAGATTTGATGTATGAAGGTTCCTCTGAAGCCAATGAGAGCCTCACATACGAGGTGAAAAGTACCTCACATACGAGTTTACTTTTCACCATGCAATTTTTAAATGTCAAAGCGTCTTGAACTTAAAAAGTTGGAAACAAAACGTCAAAGAGTGTACTTTAAAAATTGCAAGAGTACCTCATACATCAAGATAACTTGGGTGACAAGATGCCTTTTACAAAATGACTTGGGTTACATGGCTTCAGAGGAGCAGAAATCTTGGTGGACCCAAGTTACTTCAGTTAGTTGAACTTGATGAGAGGAGTAGAAATCTTGGTGGACCTTAAAATGACTTGGGTTCCATGGATGTAAAGGAACAAAAATCTTGGGTGACAAGATGCCTTTTACAAAATGACTTGGGTTTCATGGCTTGAGAGGAACTCAAGTTACCTCAATTAGTTGAACTTGATGAGAGGAGAAAAACTCTTGGTGGACCTCAAGTTATCAATAGTCACCTCACAAACAAGGTTTTCTATTCTATCTATAGGCTGACAAGATGCCTTTTACAAAATGACTAAACTACCCCTGACCTATACATCAGAGAACTAGTCTTAGTCTTGATCAGCATTTCTTTTGTTCATCCGCATTGACTAATGTGGATGTGTTGATGTTGATCAACATTTCTTTTGGTCTTCAGCATTAGTGTTTGGTCATCAGCATGGACAAATGCGGATGAACAAACACTTATGCACATTTGTTTCCAGTTATCCGCATTAGTCAATGAGGATGTGCAAATACTTGTTAGCATTTGTTTCGACTATCTGCATTTGTTAATGCGGAAGAACAAACACTTGTCAGCATTTGTTATATGTTCATCCACATATACAAATGTGGTTAGCCGACACTTGTCTTCTATTTTCTTTGCAGATTCTTCAACTGCATTTGTTCTTGGACTTTTGGGATTTCCAACAGAACAACCATCAACCCACCACTTGAAATGGCATGTTAGTCCTTTCAGGGTCCAACAGATTCAAACCTGCCTCTAACATTCTAGGCAGAGGTAGTCAGCACTGCATCCTATGTGCAGAACAAGGCTATTGTAGTTAAGACACATGAAAAACCCCTTATGAGCTATGGAACAAGAGGCCACCATTCATTGGCTTTCTAAGGTCCTTTGGCAGCAGGTGTACCATACTTAACACAAAGGACAATTTGTTAAAATTTGCTGAAAAGTCGGATGATGCTATCTTTGTTGGATATTCCTCTAACTCTATTTCTTATAGAGTTTATAACATAAAAATCAAGAATTTGAAGAATCATCTAACATTGTTGTCAATGAGCACACTCCTTGTGTTAGGGGAATGGTCTTGATCATAATTTTGACTTAGAATTGTTTCCCAACTATTCTAATCCATCTTCTGAGAATGATTTAGCTGGAACAGGTAATCAAAATGACTCTGATGATGATCAATTGTTTGAGTTGCTCAGACCTTGTTCAGGTTCTCCAGGAGTAGCTAAAGATCAAGGTCCTACTATCTTAAGATCTAATAGCATAATTATTTCAAGAGATAGTGGAGCTTCAACCAGTGGTCCACATAGTGAGCCTCAAAACTCATCCGGTGACACTACACAACACCTAGCTGAGGGAAGTAGCATCTTGAAGGAACAAGAAATTGTTAATGCTGCTTCACAAAGCACAGAAGATGATGGTATTTCCAATTCATTCAATCAGTCCTCATTTAATGACTATGAAAAAACAGCTTGACCAAGTGTTTAAGATCCTTAGCAAAACATGTCCAACATGGATCTATCTTTACAACTAGAGGTGATTCATAGACTCGGGATTCACAACACTCATCCAACTGAGAACATCATAGGATAAGTCTCTAAAGGTGTGAGAACTAGAGGAAAAACTCATAACGGGAATGTCTTTCTGTACTTATGCTTTTTGTCTCAGATGGAACCCAAGAAAGTAGAAGAAGCCTTGAAGGATAGTAGCTGGGTTATATCAATACAGGAGGAATAGCTTTAATTCAAAAGACAAAAGGTTTGGAACCTATGTCTGCTACCATCTAGTTAGTAGTAATAGGCACCAAATGGGTCTTCAGAAACAAGAGAGATGACAGAGGTTTGATAATCAAGAATAAGATAAGACTAGTAGTTCAAGGATACAACCAAGAGGAAGGAATTGATTACACTGATGTCTCTGCACCAGTTGCAAGACTTGAGGCAGTAAGGATCTTTCTTGCTTATGCTGCATCCAAGAATTTCACTGTCTACCAACTTGATGTCAAGTGTGCCTTTCTATATGGGGATATAGATAGGGAAGTCTATGTGTGTCAACCTCTAAGATTTGAAGATCCACAACACCCTAACTATGTGTGCAAGTTAGATAAAGCTCTATATGGGTTGCACCAAGCATCTAGGCTATGGTATGAGATTATGTCTCAATTTCTCTTGAAAAATGGCAACACTAGAGTTACCAAATCATTCTTAATCAGTTTATTCATGTTTTTAAAGTTTACATGGCACATTCTTTTATGCCATAAGAAGGACTTATCACCTTTGGCTTTAGACAAAAAGCATGAAACTTCTCTAGAGGGAGATGTTTCTTGCAAGTCCATCTTGTACATGTTCCCTTTCCTGGGGGCTCTAAGTTGAATATGCTCATGAGGAATAACCACCCCGGGCTTGAGAACAATGCACTCATGCTCAGTAAAAAACATGTTATGAATCTGATCACAAAATTAAGATACACTCAGAAGATTGTACCCAAGCTCCTTGACAAAGTTTACCTTTTCAATGTTGAGCTTACCATTTGTGACCTTGCCCCTTCTAGAAATTTAACCACCTTCATCTCCTCCAAAAGCAACTGACCATCCATCAATCCTTTCAAAGTTCTAGAGTAGTGACCTATTGCCTGTCATGTGCCTGGAACAACCACTGTCAATGATCCAGACATTCTTGTTTGTCTTGAGCTGTCCCTACACAAAGAAAATGATTATTTACATTTGAAAACCCAAGCCTTACTTGTCTAAGGCTCACTAAGAGAAATAGAAATTAATGCAATAGTAATAGATCCTATAGTTGTGCTATGAGAATCTTGAGCTGTTCTTGATGTAGAACATCCAGTCACTTGGTCTTTCTTTGACTTCCACACCACCTTTGGAAGTTTGGACTTGACCATCAACACTTTGGAAGCTTTTAAGACTTCGGAAGTTTTGATGACCGGACCTTCGGAAGATTCTGTAGACACTGCAGCAGACTTCAGTGTTTCGGAAGTATTCCTTCCTTGCGAGACCAAATTTTCTTCAGAAGGCAATTTTCCATTTGCCTTCTTCTTAGTTTTGGAGCTTTCGAAGGAAACAGATTTTCCATCTGAAGCTTGAATCTTTTTCTAACTCTTGGAAGTCCTTGTCCTGGTCATGTGAATAGTACCTTTAGGATTGTACGAACAATCCTTAGCAAGATGAGTAGTACTTTCACACATGACACACATAATTTTCTTCTTCACAATAGCCTTCTGCTGAGAACAAGACTGACTTTGATCACATCCCTTCTCCACCTTTATCTTTACAGATGCTGAGACAGTCCTTTTGGACTAAGGACTGTTTTTGGAGTTGGATGGTTTAGGTTGTGTAGCAGTGGTACACAACAGATCAGCCTTCTTCTTGGTAGTGAGATGATTTGAACATGAACCAGAACTCTTAGTTGAAGAGTTTAGGTTGATGTCTTCAGTTTTCACTACTTCAAACCCTACAGAGATAAAAACTTGTTTCTGCTTGGATTCAAAAGTAGCCTTGATCTCTTGAGCCTTCCTTGCTTTTCTTTTGTTCTTTCTGATTAAGTTCTTCCTCATTGACTTGGTCATCACAGCCTTCTTCTGCTCCTCAGAAGGATAGTGGCCCTTGTTAGAATCCTCCTCTTCACTCTTCTCAGAGGAGTTCTTCACTATCATTTCTTCATCCTCTTCACTTAAAGGGTCTATGAAAGGAATCTCATCTTCACAAGTTCCACACATGGGTAATCTTACAGACAGGATTGTGTGTGGAGGAGCTATCTTATTAGAATCCAGTCTTTGATTGTTTTGATAGCATACCTTGTTGTGTAGGGATGAGGATATCTTGTTCTAGAAGGTCTCATCTTCAAGAACAAACTTTTGTGCCTTGGCTTTGCTGATCACAAGCTCAGCCTAGCACTCAGTCAGCATACTTATGTGATCCTTTATCTGAGTCCTAAAACTTGTATGCTCATGTTTTAGAACTAAAATAGTTTTCTCTAAGTCCTCTATCTTCAGTTTATAATCATTTTCAAATTACTTAAAATTAGCTTTTAAAATGTTTAAGGACTCAAGATCAGATCTCATTTCTAAGTTGTAGGGCATATATCTATTAAGTTTAGCAATGCATTCAGGGATATAGAGATGTTCCAATACCTTGGCTTCATCATGATCTGTCATTAGTGCTTGGTTTGGAGAAGCATCTTCCACCTGAAATCTCCATCAAAGCCTCCTTCTTCAACAACAACTACAGCTTGCTGCTTTGGCTTCTCATTCTAGGTAGCCTTGTCAGTGTAGTTTGGTATGGATTGTGCTTGGCCACCATTTGTTCTTGGTGCCTTACACTCCCTAGCAAAGTGACCCATCAAGTTGCAGTTGTAACACTTGACTTTGCTTTTGTCCAATCCAAAGTTTCCACTGGTTGCATTTTTGGGAAACTTCCTTCCAGTCTGCTTGTAGAACTTCTTGGCTCTGTGAGTGAGAAGAGCCATCTGTTGGACTATTTCCATGTACTCCAAATCATCTAGATGGATACAGTCTAGGTCTTCAAGGGTGAAAAGAGAGCTACCACAACTTTCATCAGAAGACACAAAGGCTTGAGAAGAATTTGTCTCCAGGAATGGGCCTCCTTGAGGGTAGTTCTCCCTTGGTGTCTCAAGAAAGGTGATGAAAGGACCCTTTTATGAGTTATCAGGGTAGCATATGAGATGATGTTAGGGTTCTATACTATCCCTTTCAACCACATGAAGGGCTAAACCCATTTGATTGTTGGAGTTTCCCGATGAACCTTGCATGTTCATCTCCATCCGGTAGCCACAGAGAATCCCATACAACTCTGTCAGAGTAAGAGTTTTCAGTTTCTCAGTTCTTTTGATAACCACACAATAGTGTTTCCATTTCCTAGAAAGTGAGGACATGAACTTCCTTAGAATGCATCTGTTCTTAAGAGCAACTCCTCCATCCACTAGGGTATCCACAATCTCAACATACCTGAAATATTGTTGAGTCATGGTTTCACTTGCTTTGAAGGTGAAGTTTTCAAACTGCTGCTTCAGGAGATCCTTCTTGTTCTCCTTGGCTTCAGTGGAACCCTCATACATCAGTTTCAATGCATCCCACAGCTTCTTTTGTTGTTTTGTATTTCTTGAAACCTCTGTATATAGAGTTAGGAAGAGTAGTCCGAAGGGCTGTCATGGCTTTCTGGTCAATCTCTACTCTCTTTCTATTTTAATCAGAGTAGTTAGTCACAGCCTTGGGGATCATACCATCACTAGTAGCAGAGGGGATGCTTGGTATGTAAGGTCCATTCTCAATAGACTTACATATTCTTGAATCTAGAGACCTGATGAAACCTTCCATTCTTTGGCACAAGGTGTCAAAGTCATCAAGAGTGATCAGTGGGGACTTGTTCATGGTTCCAGTTTCCATATCAGTCTTGGAAATGGTTGCCATTTGAAAACTTTAGTATTTGTGTGTGTAAGGGATCTAAAGATGGTGAGATCTTATATCAAGAGCCTGGAGAGCTCTGATACCAAATGTAGGACCGGTGAAGGGTGGTCACTTACAACATAACAACACAAAGAGGAGAATAACTTAACTAATCAAACTGTGAGACTGGATTAACCACAAGAGATGATACAAAGAACACAAGTAAATAAGAGATAGAACAAGATAACAAAATACACAAGGAGATGGTTTTCAAGATTGCAGTGTATTGCCTTCTCAACTTCTTTTACAAGTGTTACAAAGCATAAAGGAAATTTACAAGTACTTGAGATACATATACTACATCCTACAGCCAGCCATACTTTGAAAGCCAGCCGGATACAATTGACTAGACACAACACAAAATCAATTTTAGAGTCAAAAGGCAGATTGCCTTTTGACTTGTGACTATGACATGCCATAGCGTACCTCGTAATATATTACAAAAAGGATAAAGTACATGAAGTAGAAAGTTAAAAACTCAAGACCTCAATGTATAGTTACTAAAAGCATGGACCTTTTCACCCACTCATGCAATTTGGTAACTTTACAGAGTTGCAACGGAAAGGGGGTCTATCTTTATGTAAAGTACATCAGATAAAGCATGTACACTAAAAGTCTTTGGAAGAAATCTGTCTTCAAGTGTTGGCTTCAGAAGACTTTGTCTCTGAAGCTTTGGAAGACTTCATCTTTGGCTTCGAAAGATATTGGTCTTGGCTTCAGAAGATTTCACACTTAGAATAGTTTTGTTGCTTGTGTGAAACTTCTGAAGCATTCTTCTTCAATGTACTTATGTAGCATGCAGGAGACTTGAAGTGTTTGGGTTGCATCAGCCTTAACATGTATTCCTTATAGTTTGGAACCTATGTCTGCTACCAACTAGTCAAGTACTAATAGGAAACAAACGGGTCTTCAGAAACAAGAGAGATGATAGAGGTTTGATAATCAAGAATACGACAATTCTAGTAGTTCAAGGATACACTCAAGAGGAAGGAATTGATTACACTGATGTCTCTGCACCAGTTGCAAGACTTAAGATAGTGAGGATCTTTCTTGCTTATGTTGCATCCAAGAATTTTACTGTCTACCAACTCAATGTCAACTGTGCCTTTCTATATGGGGATATAGATAGGAAATTCTATGTGTGTCAACCTCCGATATTTGAAGATCCACAGCACCGCAACTATGTGTGCAAGTTAGATAAAGCTCTATATGGGTTGCACTAAGCACCTAGGATGTGGTATGAGACTTTGTCTCAATTTCTCCTGAAAAATGGCAACACTAGAGGCACCATTGACAAGAAATTATTCATAAAGAAGTCTTTGAAAGACATTTTGCTCGTCTAAGTCTATGTTGAAACATCATATTTGGTTTCTCAAATGACCAAATGTGTAGAGACTTTGAGAGCATCATGAAGAAGAAATCCAAGACGAGTTCCATTGGAAAGATGGATTTCTTCCTTGGAATTTAGGTAAAGCAAATGAGGGAAGGGTTCTTTGTCAATCGATCTAAGTTTGTATCTAACATCTTAGAATGATTTGATATGAAAGATTGTAAGCCAGCCAAGACACCCATACCCAGAAACCACAATCTTTGTCCTGATTCTAAGGGGGAGGATACTGATCAGCATAGTATAGGGCAATCATCAGGTCTCTGATGTATCTCACTACAAGTAGACCTGATATTATGTTTGCCACATGCATTTATGCTAAGTATCAGGCCACTCCAAAGGTGTCTTACCTAGTTGCTGCCAAGAAAATCCTTAGATACCTTAAAAGAGCACCTAAACTAGGCCTTTGGTATCCAAGGAACAATAATTTTAATCGTTATGGTTATTCCGATAGTGACTATGGTGGCTGGGACATCAACAAGAAATCAACATCAACTGGATGTCAATTTCTTGGTGGAAGGATTATCTCATGGCAATGTAAGAAGCAATCTTATGTCTCTACATATACTGCTAAAGCTGAATACATTGTTGCTGCAAGTTGTTATGCTCAGTTGCTCTGGATTCAGAATCAGATGCTAGCCTTAGATTCAACTTCATGAGCACTCCTATCCATATTGACAACAATAGTGCTATCTCCATTACTGAAAATCTAGTGAAGCACTCCAAGACAAAGCACATTGAGATCATGTATCATTTCATAAGAGATATTCATGAGAAAAATCTGATTAACCTAATCAAAGTTGATTCAAATTAACAATATGCTGATTTGTTCACCAAAGACTTTGATGAACAAAGATTTAAGTATCTCATTACAACTATTGGGATGATATACATTGATTAGTCTATCTCATTACAAACTTTGATGAACAACTTTTTTCCATGAAAATCTTATTAAGCCCTATCACAAAAGGTTTTCTCTAAAATTTTTCTAAGTATAGATTCTTCCGAAGAGAAATTAACCATCAGAAGATGTTGCATATATCTTCCAAAGCATAATTTTTCCAAGGGAAATCTTCTTCTCAGAAAAAAATTTTAGTCATGTAAGAAGCAATTGATAATTTATCAGATCTACTTCCAGAGCTTACAAATTTTTCATTCGGAAAGCACTTTTCTCTCGAAAGTAAGAAATTACCTTCGGAAGTTAAGTTGGCTTCGGAAGAAGGTTACCTTCGAAAATATCTTATACTCGGAAGAAGACCTTACTGTGTAACGTAAATCTTTGGGCCCCACAACTGTAAAATGTAAAGAATTTCTTAATGTTGTTGGCATATTTTAAATGGTTTTAACCTTTCTGACCTTGTCACATCATACCCAAACCATCACTTCACCTTATCCATCTGCCACTTTCACGCATTTAAATATTTTGATTTACCCATTTTAATCTTTTTATCGATTTCAATGCCCAAAGCTTTCTTTATCTCCAATTTACCGAAATGAAGTTCATTTCTCTGTTCTTTCTCAAATGCGCTTAACCCCAGCACAATCAAGTCATATTCTTGGATTCACCCATGGATGTTGACTTCTCTGAAATTATCTCCTTTTTGACCCAATCCACTTACTTCACAGCCCTAACTGTGAACCCCACCGTGTATTCAAACCACATGGCTAATTTTTAGGCGAATGCAAAGATCATAACCCAGAATGGGGTTAAGGTTTTGAGGTCTAGCATTTGTGAACAAGAATTGATCATATTTGAACAGCTCATCAGGGAGTATCTCAAGCTCTATGATGATGGTTCTCCGACAGAGTTCCCCAAGATTAATGCTGATGAACCCTATGTCCTAATGGGATATGGCGGTGATGTTAGCAGATCCACTGTTTACAAGTTCAACTTCTCATACAAGTAGGAATTCTTACTACACATTATCCCGCAATGCCTTTCCAACAAGTCAGGGGGATGGGATCAAATCCCATATAACTAGGTTTTCTAGTTAATGGGTTGGTAAGAGGCCTACGCTTTAACTACTCTAGATTTATGCTACCCAATATGATGGACAACATTCAAAGGGAGACATTATACATGTATCTCAGGTTCCTCCAACACCTAATGAACTTGAGTTAGACTAGAGCAAGCTTGTCTGCGCAGCTGCTCTTCCAGTCCCTCACATAAGGTTGGCCATCTTTAAGATTCTAAAGAGGATGTCCACCAACTTCACTAAAAGAGACAGTCCACTTCTTCCAGGTATGATTGAGTGCATAACTCCTGGTGACATCCCTGTTAACCCCATAGGTGATGAACCCATACTAGCAACCACCCTTAAATTGCTAGTTCTACCTTCTCACCCTATCAAATACACATATCAGATATGCCCCAAACAAACCCTTATCAGTCTACTTTGATTGATGATGCCCCACCTGTTCTACCTAAAAAGACTAGAGTGGAAACATGGGCTCCCACTCAGTCTGAGATCTCACCAGCCTTCACAATTAACCTCAACATGGGATTTGAGTTTCCTCAGTCTCAATCACCTGAGCCCAAAATCAAAGCTGATAATCATTAGGGTGAGTCTCTATACTCCCCTTAGAAGCCAAAAATGGACATTCCCACCATAGGCTCAATCCAATAGTCATTAATCAAATTCTTAGATCATTAGGTGTAACTTCCATATCCTTTACTGACCTATTGATAAGAACTGATAAGGAGATTATGTCTCTTCATGGTAATGAAGTTGGTCCACAACTCCTTCTTAGGGATCAACGGAGCCTAAAGGGACCTCTTATCTCTAGGCCCCATCAGCAAAAACCTACTAAGGTGAGTCCCACTAATGTGGGGGGACTTATGTAGATTCAATTGCCACTACTAAAGGAACCTCAATGGATCCTCAGGACAGTGGCAATATTTCTGAGTCTAAATCTACGGTAATTGTGCCCTTTGATGCCTATGAAAGAAACCTCATTAGGCATAGGAAACCAGGGTGCCAAGAAACCACATCTGGTGGTGAGGATGAGCATACTAGGTATGTTATCTCATCTCCCCATGATTCTTCAAAAGAAGATGAGGGAAGTCTAAAACTCATAATTCAAGACCTACTTTCTAAATTCTTAGACCTTGAATCTAAGGTTTAGACTTTAAAGGATAGGTCTACCACTCAAAAACTTGAGATTTACAATCTCAAGGCTCAACTAGCTATGAAAAAAATTGAGAGATCTATTAGGCACGTACCCATTCAGCTCTTATTCACCTCTTCCCCTATCTCATCTAGCTCTCAAGATGATGTTACCAAAAAGGGGAGAGTTTCAGGAGTCAAACACATGTAGAACCATAGGTCAAGCTTTAATATCTCTAGCTTCAAGATACCATGCTCATCAAGCAACAAATTTTCCTGAGCCTACTCCAGTTGTTCTTCAAATAGATCAAAGGATGCTCGAAGATCTAAACAGGTTCTTATCCAAGTTACTACTTGGATCTTCCATCAAATAGCCAAGCCTTGATGTTGCTATGGCATACTTTGGAGCTAAAAAGCTTCAGATGTTGAATGCACCTTCTACCTCTGTCAAAGAAGTTGGTCAACCTAAGGTGTACATGGAACCTAAGATTAATTTTGGAGGGGAATAAAAAATGATAGCCCAACAACTAAAATAGTTAGGACAGAGAGTGCATTGCCAAAGACTTCCGAAGCAGAAATCAAAGCCTCAGAAGAACAATTTCATTCTTCTGAAGCTGAAATGGAAGCTACGGAAGGACTATTATCCTTATTCGAGGATCTGGTTATCACAGATGCAATCCTAGAACTTGAATCTGAGGTAAACAGTGAGGATTTTCTGAACCAACCTCTCACTCAAACAATTTTACTACAACAAGCTCCAACCACCATCTCTCAACCTGAAACTTCCATCCAAGAACCCCCACAGTCTAGCACTCTCGGAGATGTAAAAGGCAAAAGAAAGATGACTGCAGAAGATCTTCAGAGGACGAAAATTTGAAAAGCTTAAAAGGAAAGGTAGACTTCCAACTGGGAAGCTGTTAGCTGCAAACAGCGAAACAACTGCAACCAACCAGGAGGCTGTCAACACTGGAGAAGGGTGAAATCATTGGCAGGCTTGTCATGCTTGAAGCTGTCACTGAAGAAATGCTTTTGCTACCATTAGAGGAGGAAATTGAGTTTGAGAAGGCAACCCTGCTACAAATTGATCAAAGAGAAGAAGCAGCAAGGTTGGCATTAGAATAAGAGAGTCAGTGTTGCACCCTGAAAGGATCATACATGCCAATTCAATTGGTGAGTTGATGGTTGTTCTGCTGGATTCCCACAAGTCCAAGTATTAATGCGGATGAAGATTCTGTATTAGAAGATTAAGTATTGGATTTCCGCATTTGTTAATGTGGAAGGCAAAGAACAAATGCTGACAAGTGATTGTTCTTCCGCATTAAAAAATGCGGAAGACCAAAAGTAATGCGGACAAGATTTTGTTCATCCGCATTTGCCAATGCGGATGACCGGACAAGAATGCACACAAGTATTTTTTCATCCGCATTACCCAATGCGGATGACCAGCATACTAATGTGGATGATCAAGTGAAGAAATGTTGATCAAGTCCATCTCATCTGCATTTGCCAATGCGGATGAACAAGAACGCGAACAAGACTTAGACTAGTTCTGATGTATAGGTCAGGGGTAGTTTAGTCATTTTTTAAAAAGGCATCTTGTCTGCCTATAAATAGAATAGAAAACCTCGTACATGAGGTGACGGTTCATAGAAAATTAGAACATATTTTTTCTTTTACTCTCCAGGTGTATCATTAATTGTTTTATGCTCAAACTCTAGCATTAACTATAATAATCATCTCTTTCAATATAAACAAGCATTTATGAGTATTTCTTCTGCATTCAATGTTTATTGATTGTTTGTTTCTGCCTTTCAATCACTAACTCAATCATTATATTCGATCCTAAGTGAGAATCTCTATCTCACTACCCAGTCAATTGGTATCAGAGCTTTGGCTCTCGGTTCTTTTTCAGATCTAACCAAGACCTGAATAGAACTTGATTGATCTTGTGATTGAGTTGCTAATAGAGTATTCTATCATCTCTACTTAGTAAACAACAGAAAATACTCTTAAAACAACCTTTTGTTAACACATTCTCACCTTCAAGAACTATACACAAAACCTACAGTTTCATACGAAGAACATGAATATAACAAAAGTTACGACAGAAACCAAGAAACATTAACAGGTCTGATTTACTAAGCATTTGTTGAACAATTTGGACTATTCAGACTAATAATCTTAATAACTTACCTAATCTATATTTATACAAGTTAAAACACCTTGTTAAAATGGATTCACATAGTTTTTCTGAACTTGGTCATACTCTAAAACCACCAATACTTAAACATAAATCTAAATTTAAACAATGGAAAATCAGATTCATGAACTATATTACAGGTGTAGATCCATATAATTGGATTTCAATTTACAAGGGACCACACATTCTGGTTACTCTGTCTGCAGATCAAGCTGCCATGTACAAAACATCAAGAACCCCAATTGAAGACTTGACTCTTGATGATGATGACTATAAGAAAATCAAGATTGATCTCAAGGCTTACTCCATTCTTACTCAAGCACTCAAGATGGATGTGCTAAAAGACTAGAAAAGTATGGAACTGCCAAAGCAGTATGGGATGCACTGTTGATCATGTGTGAGGGAAGCAGTGAAGTTGCTGAAATTAACAAGGATAAACTTGTTAATTAATATGAAACATTTCATCACTCCAAAGGGGAGTCCATCTCTAAACAACTCCACATATTTGTGTAGCTGGTGAATGACTTAGAGATAATAAGAGTCACCTACAAAGTCAAGGAGTTAAACAAGAAAATGTTGCACAACCTTCCTGAAAGCTGGAAACAAAATGTGACCATGCTAAAAAAATACTCTTGATCTTGGGAGTACTACTTTGGCTATCATGATAGCCAAAATAGAAGCATTGGAGCTTGATGAAAGAAGCAAAAATCTAAGAGGACCAAGAGTGATTAAAGCATAAAAATTTCCATCTGATTCTCATACTATGGAAAATGCCTTCATTACTGAAAAAGATGATTTTCCGTCCTCAAGGGATCAAGTCAAGGCCACTGGATTCATTGCAGCTCCATCTATCAACAGGCCATCAACATCATCCTAATCAGCAGGATTCTCAGCAACTCTTCCAAACACCCATGATGATACAAGATCAGAAGAACAAAAGGCTACTTACAATGCCTTTGTTGCAAGTTATGAAGCTTATTTGGGAGGAAGACTCACATCTGTAAATCTGATCCAGGAAGACCTGGAGGAAATGGATCCAGATGATGTGGAAGAAATGGATTTACAATGGCAAATGGCCATGATTGCTATGAGAGCAAAGAAGTTTTTCAAAAAAGGTAGAAAGCTCAGCCTTAATGAAAACACAAAGCTTGGATATGACAAATCCAAGGTGAAGTGCTTCAACTATGGCATGACTGGCCACTTCTCTAGAGAATGCAGTGCTCCTAAAAGAAACAACTTCCAGAGGAATTCACAGTGCTAGTCATCTTCATAACCAAATTCAAGTTATCATCCAACAACCACCAACAGCAGTATCATCATCGGCAACAACTGTCCTACCAGATTCAACCTCAACTGACAAATCAATCTTATGGAAGTAGTCCGTCATCTGGAAATGCTCTTGTGATCAAACAAGATGGAGTATGTGACTGGAGTCTGTACGCTGAGGAAGTAAAGCCTCAATTTAAAAATCATGCACTTATGGCTCACATCAATGATGGTCCATCTCCCATGCCATCTAAGGTAAAATCTAACCTATGTAGTGATAAATGCATTGCTAAACTACAAGGTTATAAAGAACACAATCATAAACTGGTAGATGAAATAAAAGAGGAAAAGGTGAAGTCAGAGATGATGAAAAGAGAGATAAAAGGCTTTGAAATCAAAATAAAATCTCTCATCTCTAATATTGAAAACTACGTGGTGAAAAGTACACCCTTGCAGTGGAGAATGAGCTACTGATTGCAAAGTTAGCTCAATCTAAGGCTGAACATACACTTACTAAAGTGAAACTTGAAAAGTTTCAACTGTCTTCAGTCAAGCTGCAAGAGATGCTTGATTCTCAAAAGGATCCTAAGGACATGTCTAGGATTGGGTATAATTCATGTCCTCCACCATATAATGACAACTACACTGTCATGCCTGAATCTGTTACACTCAATGAGTTAATTGAAACTACAACTATGGAACCAAAATCTATAGTAAAACAAGTAACCAATCCTTAAAACAAACCTGATGTTTATATTGAAACAAATGAGGAGAAAATCAAATTAGGTCATCCAATCAAGATTAAAGAGTGTTCAGACAAGGTGTTGGGGACCGTGTACTGGACAGAGTACTAACTGATTCACATGTATACCAACTCAAATAGTGCGGAATCCTATTTGATTGGCGATCCAAGCAGTGAGAACGTTAACCTGACTGATATAACTATAATCTAAACGTTAAGAACGAATAGGAATCGATCAGGAACGATTTATGAACTTGGACTGGCTTTCTCGGACGTTCTGGACGGCTAGGGTACGAGTAGGAGTTGAATATTCAAAGTGTTATGTTTTTCCACGAATTAAGTGGTACTTATAGCTTAGGGTTACTCATTCGTGCGACTGAACCATTATCATGGTTCCGTCGTGTGACTGAGTCATGTGGTTGATCCATTCACATGACCGAGTGTTCAGTCGTGCGACTGAGTCAATCTCATGTCATAATTGTGTGACTGATCTGTTGGATTCTGTGTGCCCAAGACACTTAGAATATTGATGTGGTTAGTACGTTATGATCCAAGTCGGGTTATACCCAATAACAAGCTTGGCAAACACCAATTTATATTTAATTGATGATATGATAATGCAATTAAATATTTACACCAATTTAGAAAAATGGGTTTTCTAAAAAAAATTGCATATGAGATGGAACAAATTGTTAGGATAGTTTGTTGATGAGTTTACTGTTATTCTTGTCATTTAAAGGGGTTTAAATAACAAGTTATAACACATGAGTGTACTTTAATTAAAATTGTTTAATTAAAGAGCACATATGTCACATTTTAAATTTGGTCTAAAAAGTAACCTTTTATTATTATGTGACATATGACAAGTAACAATGTGTAATGTGTTATAAATTTTAAGAGGGAAATGGGTTTTGATTTTTTTTTTGTTTTGGTCTTGCCGCCCCTTGCTTGGGATTGGACCAATTTTCCTCTTGAAAATTAACAACACTTTAATACATACACACACTCATGCTCTCTATGATTCTTCATGCAATTTTACCAAAACACAATCTCTCTCTCTCTCTCTAAACCTTATGGATTTTCAGCAGAAAAAGAGGGTTCATTTGGCCTTTTGGTGGTGTTATTCTTCCTAACTAGAAGGTGGGTTGCATACAAGCTTGGGTATACTAGCTTGAGGATCTCTCTTCTTGGATTCTTGGCCGATTTTGACATCTCCATCTCCATCAAACCCACGGTTTTTGGCAGCTCTTTTGGAGTGTTATTATCCACTGCTGAAAGGTAGTTTTGGCAGCTTCATAATGGTTGTCTATTATGGATGTTTTATGTATTCATAGCTTGTTTAATCCACATAAATGATCCTTATTGTTATGGGTTTGTTTATTTGTATATTAATCATCATAAAACATAGATTTTCAGATCTAAAATCATGTTTTAAATACAAATTTATCCGCTGCGTTTTTCTGAAATACCAAGAGGATAAAACGGTTTTATCTTCAAATAAACCCAACAATGGCATCAAGAGCCGGTTATGTGGATGACTTGCTTGTTTTATCTTTTGGAATTGGTTTTAAAAGATGACATTAGACATGTTATAGGCTGATTTTGGGCTGTTATAGTTTATATGAATGATTCCCCCAACTTTCGAGGTCATATCACACATGCTAGTGATTAGACCTTGAAAGAAACATATTATGAATGTTGGTTGTTTGGACAATGATTAAAACCAAAATTTCAGTTTATGTTGGCTGAAATTTGGGGTCTTAAATGGGGTTTTCATTATATGAATTGATGATATGATCATTGGTTGTTAAAGTGCATAACCTAGCTTGTGGCCTTGTGTTGTTTGGATGATTCTAGTGGTTGTTTTATTCATTCAATTTGGTTGTAATTTTTGTGTTTATTCATTTGGGTTGTAATTATTCATTCATTTGGTTATGTAATAATAGATTAGGTTCATTTCCTTTACTAGAAAAATGTATTAGGATACAATTTTGTAAAAGGAAGATGTACAAGATCAAGACCCAAAGATGGACACAAAGACACAAGAAACATGGAGCTTTGGATGCGGTTTCTAGTGGAGATTCTTGGAACCTTTATGATATGTTTGACCCTTAGAAGGACCAAAGACAACACTTGTGATGGAAAACAAGTGTTGTCAACATAAGGGCTATGGTTATGCACATATGTTTGTTTATGTTTTATGCTTGGTTGATTGTTTGTTGTTTGATTGTTTGGTTGTATTTGAATATTCATCACAAACTCATTAACAAACTTAACAAGCTGAAAATGATTGGTTCTTTAAAGTTAATAAAAGTTATTAAAATGGTTTAATGATTTTAAAGATTAAAATTGGTTTTAATCTAAGAACCATAGGGTACCTTGTATTTGAAAGCATACAAATACAAGTACATAGAGTTTTCTAAACTAGGATTAAGAAATCTCTAAAATTTTAAAAACGAGATCAACACCGTCCTTTTACACAACACTTGAGTCACTTGGGAACTCTTAGTGGGATAAAGGTCACCTAACCATTTTGAGGGAACTTGTGATTTGAGGTGAGAATGCCTTACTTATGGGATAAAGGTCACCTAACCATTTGTTTTGGCAAAACAACACGGGTGTAAGTAGGATGTCTTGATTTGCAAACCATGTTAAATGGATCACCTACAATGTGGTTTCCAAATGGTGTTGATGGGATTTACATGCCGACTTTACATATGATGTTCAAAGTCGATCCCATACCTCTAGAAGTTGCAAATGGTTGCAACCGTCAATCGTTGACCACCTTATTAATTTAAATCGTGGGATAAAGGTCACCTAACCACAATTTAAATGTAATGTTGGGTTCTAGATTTTAATATAAATTGACCTTAATAGGCATTAATTATTAAAATGATAAATCGAAAATACTAAATAAAACTTTGTTAAATTTTGTAGATGGCCTCTAATAATGATAATTCCGATAACTCATCCGCGTCCAACCAATCTTTACGAGCGATCCTCCAAAAGGAACGTCTAAATCACAACAACTTCATCGATTGGTATCGAAACTTGAGAATCGTTCTCAAGCAAGAGAGAAGATCGTACGTTTTAGACGACCCTATCCCTGATCAACCTAGCGAGGATGATGAGGAGGCCTTGAATGATTGGCTAAAGTACACTGAGGACTCCGTCCAAGTGTCTTGTCTCATGCTAGCGAGCATGACTCCGGATCTCCAAAAGGAGTATGAACACCACGGAGCTTACGACATGATAACCCAGCTGAAGGAAACGTTCCAACAGCAAGCAAGGGTTGAGCGCTTCGAAACGGTTCGAGCACTCCATGCATGTCGTATGGACGACAACCAATCTGTTTCATCTTATGTACTTAAGATGAAAAGTCACATTGACCGCCTCGAGAGGCTTAATTGTCCCGTCTCGAAGGAATTGGCCACGGATTTGATCCTGAATGGCCTTACCAAGAGGTTCGAGACATTCGTGATGAATTACAACATGAATGCTTAGGACAAAAGCATTGGTGAGCTTCACTCAATGCTCAAAACTGCCGAGGCGGCCATGGGTAAAAGGGTTTTACCCGTTCTCACCATCAATGAAGGTGGGAACAATAAAAGGCCTCGTCCGCACCCAAGGCAAAAGTTGCCAAGGGCAAGGGACCCGCTTGGGGAAAAGGGAAAGGGGTGGCAAGGGTGCCACCCAAACCACAAGAGAAGAAGCAAAAGGTTGCTACAAATGACCCATGCTTCAAGTGTGGGGAGATTGGACATTGGGCAAGGAATTGTCCTGTCCATCTCCAAGAGTTGAAAGCCAAGAGGGATGCCGGGCAGACCTCAGGTACAATATACATGATTCATATTGATCTTAATGTTACATCTTATAACACATGGGTATTGGATACCGGATGTGGAACTCACATTTGTAATTTGTTGCAGGGGTTCACAAGAAGTAGGGACTTCAAACAAGGGGATGTTAGCCTCTTCATGGGAAATGGAACTAAAGTCTTAGTTGAAGCTCGTGGAGACTACATCCTAAGACTTCCAAGTGGTTTGGAAGTTATTTTGAAGAATGTTTTGTATGCTCCTAGTTTGACTAGGAACATTATTTCTGTATCCCATTAAGACATTATGATTATGTATTATCTTTTATTGAAAATGATATTCATGTTTCTTTAAATGGTATGTTCTATTTTAAAGCTATTCCAATTAATGGTAATTATGAATTGGTTCATGAAAATACTTTAAATAGTTCATTGTACCAAACTAACACCAAGAAACTCAAGTTGGACTTAAGTGATACCTATCTTTGGCATTGTCGTCTTGGTCATATAAACAAGAAACGTTTACAAACACTTCAAAAGAATGGTCTTTTAAAAACAAATGAATGTGATTCATTTGATGTTTGTGAGTCTTGTTTACAAGGTAAGATGACTAAGGCACCCTTTAGTGGAACTACCGAAAGGGCAAAAGATTTATTAGGAATCATACATTCGGATGTATGTGGTCCTTTTAAGCCAATGACTAGGAATGGTGAAAGATACTTCATTACCTTTACCGACGATTATAGTCGCTATGGGTATGTGTACTTGTTAAGGCACAAAGACGAAGCTTTTGAAATGTTCAAAATCTTCAAAAATGAAGTAGAAAATCAACTCAACAAGTCAATTAAAATTCTTCGTACCGATAGGAGGTGAATACCTAAGTGATGCCTTTCAAAATCATCTTAGGAGTTGTGGGATTGTCTCACAACTCACTCCACCTGGAACACCACAACATAATGGTGTGTCTGAGAGGAGGAATCGAACCTTATTGGATATGGTCCGATCTATGATGGCTAGAAGCACATTACCTCTATCATTTTGGGGTTTCGCTCTGCTCTCCGCGGCCCGTATTCTAAATATGGCCCCAACCAAAAAGGTGGAAAGGACACCTTTTGAGATATGGCATGGAAGGGTTCCATCCCTATCATACTTAAGGGTTTGGGGTTGTGAGGCTTATGTTAAAACTCCCACCCCAAACAAATTGGAAGTCCGATCCACCAAGTGTATCTTTATTGGATATCCTAGAGATTCTATGGGATATTATTTCTATGATCCACTGGAACAAAAGGTGTTTGTTGCCAGAAAGGGTGAGTTCTTAGAAGCAAAGTTTCTTATGGAAGGAGCTGGCAGTAGAACAGTGGATCTTGAAGAGGATCAAGAGACACAACCCGATATACGTTTGGTTGAAAATAGCACTCAACATGAGGATGTTGAGGATGATCAAGGGGTTGATCAAAACACACAAGACGTTCGCAGAAGTGCTAGAATTAGTAATCCGCCTGAAAGATACGGATTTTTCATGGATGGATGCTATGTGATAGATTCTGATGAACCAACCACATACCATGATGCAATGTCCAATACGGATTGTGACAAATGGCTTGAAGCCATGAACGTTGAGATGCAATCCATGTATGACAATCAAGTATGGGACTTGGTTGTACCACCTCTTAACTCCAAAATAGTTGGAAGTAAGTGGGTTTTAAGAAGAAAACGGATATGCATGGAAACTTGGATACTTATAAAGCTAGACTTGTAGCAAAAGGTTTCACTCAAACTCAAGGGGTTGATTATGATGAAACCTTCTCACCTGTTGCGATGCTAAAGTCTATAAGGATATTGTTTGCCATAGCTGCTCATTATGATTATGAGATTTGGCAAATGGATGTCAAAACCGCTTTCCTAAATGGATATCTTGAGGAAGATGTCTATATGGTTCAGCCTGAAGGTTTTGTCGATCCAAAACATCCTAATAAAGTATGCAAGTTAAAGAAATCAATCTATGGATTAAAACAAGCATCGAGAAGCTAGAATCACCGTTTTGATGAGGAAGTAAAGAAATTTGGTTTCATCAAAAACGCTGATGAGGCTTGTGTGTATAAGAAGGCTAGTGGGAGCACAATAACTTTCCTAGTATTGTATGTTGATGACATACTACTATTTGGAAATGACATTCCAACCTTGGAAGGTGTAAAAACCTGGCTTGGAAGTTGTTTTTCCATTAAGGATCTTGGTGAAGCCGCCTATATTCTGGGAATAAAGATCTATAGGGATAGATCAAGGCGGTTGATTGGTTTGAATCAAAGTGCATATTGATAAAATCTTGAAAAGGTTCAAGATGGAGAATTTTAAGAAAGGTACCGTACCTATTCAAAGAGGAACGATATTGATACGCTCAATGTCCAAGCTCAAAGGAAGAGCAAGATAAAATGAAGGCAATCCCATACGCATCTGCTATAGGATCCATCATGTATGCAATGATATGCACTCGACCGGACGTGTCATGCGCCTTAAGCATGACAAGCCGTTACCAGCAGAATCCTGGAAACAGTCATTGGATGGCTGTTAAGAACATACTTAAGTACCTAAGGAGGACAAGAGATATGTTCCTGATCTAGGATCTGGTGACGAGGAACTCGTTGTAAAAGGTTACACGGATGCAAGTTTCCAAACCGATCGTGACGATTCACGATCACAATCGGGATACATTTTCATTCTGAATGGAGGAGCTGTCTCTTGGAAGAGCTCCAAGCAGGATGTGGTGGCTCTATCAACTACAGAATCAGAATATGTCGCCGCCTCATTGGCAGCTCAAGAAGCTGCATGGATGAAGAAATTCATTGTCGATCTAGGGGTGTCCCTTCCATTCAGGACCCCCTAGAGATTTTTTGTGACAACGAGGGTGCGATTGCTCAAATCAAGGAACCCCGTGCTCATCAAAAGACTAGGCACATTGAGCGGAGATTCAACTACATACAAGATGAAGTTGAAAAGGGAAAGATATGTATTCGCAAAGTTCGTACAGATCAAAACATTGCGGATCCTCTCACGAAGCTCCTTGAAAAGGCAAAGCATGAAGGTCATACTTGTGCCATGGGACTTCGATATTCTAGTGATTGGATTTGATCTGTAAATTTTGTATTTGGATATGTGGAACTTTCTATTATTTGAATAAAGTTATTTGGTTATAATGTTTCAAATAATATTCCAATTAGCATGTTTAATCCATGAGTAAAATGTTTACTCTAAATGTCCGTAGTCATTCATACTTGTGGGAACAAGTTTGAAGGTAAGACTATTATGAACTTGGATTGGTTGATATTCATAAGGATGAATATAGAGCAATGGGTTGCTACCAAGGTTCATAGATATTTGTGGGATACAAATATTGGACTAACCCGCATCTCAAATTTTACTACATGGAATCTTATTGATTGATCATAAGTAATTTTGAGTAAAGGCGAATATCATTTGGTATCCTCCGACCTGAGATACATATTGGGTTTTGATATTCACCAAGTGTTACACCTTGAGCTTCTTCTTCACTGTCCTGAAATAGTGGACAGTACATAAGGGTATATTCAGGCATGACACGAGGTGTCTGTGAGAAACATATGTAGTCAAGATGGAATTTGTTCCTCTTATTCGTTGAGACTTAGATGTCTAAGGCCTGATAAGTTAAATCAACAAGAAATGATCATTCTGTGTTCTTGGATTTAACATGACATCTGAAACAAAAGGATAGATGATTGATTCACCTAAATCATTTCAAGTAGGGTACTTGAGAGGGATGATGTTATTGAATGGCTACAAGTCATGCGTATTAAGGGTAGTGAACCGTTGTTAGGCGGTATTTACTGCTTGCATCAATCTTCTATGAATCTTGGGCAAGTGGGAGATTGTTGGATTCTGTGTGCCCAAGACACTTAGAATATTGATGTGGTTAGTACGTTATGATCCAAGTCGGGTTATACCCAATAACAAGCTTGGCAAACACCAATTTATATTTAATTGATGATATGATCATGCAATTAAATATTTACACCAATTTAGAAAATGGGTTTTCTAAAAAAAATTGCATATGAGATGGAACAAATTGTTAGGATAATTTGTTGATGAGTTTACTGTTATTCTTGTCATTTAAAAGGGGTTTAAATAACAAGTTATAACACATGAGTGTACTTTAATTAAAATTGTTTAATTAAAGAGCACATATGTCACATTTTAAATTTGGTCTAAAAAGTAACCTTTTATTATTATGTGACATATGACAAGTAACAATGTGTAATGTGTTATAAATTTTAAGAGGGAAATGGGTTTTGTTTTTTTTTTGTTTTGGTCTTGGCCGCCCCTTGCTTGGGATTGGACCAATTTTCCTCTTGAAAATTGACAACACTTTAATACATACACACACTCAATGCTCTCTATGATTCATTCATGCAATTTTACCAAACACAATCTCTCTCTCTCTCTCTAAACCTTACGGATTTTCAGCAGAAAAAGAGGGTTCATTTGGCCTTTTGGTGGTGTTATTCTTCCTAACTAGAAGGTGGGTTGCATACAAGCTTGGGTATACTAGCTTGAGGATCTCCTCTTCTTGGAGTCTTGGCCGATTTTGACATCTCCATCTCCATCAAACCCACGGTTTTTGGCAGCTCTTTTGGAGTGTTATTATCCACTGCTGAAAGGTAGTTTTGGCAGCTTCATAATGGTTGTCTATTATGGATGTTTTATGTATTCATAGCTTGTTTAATCCACATAAATGATCCTTATTGTTATGGTTTGTTTATTTGTATATTAATCATCATAAAACATAGATTTTCAGATCTAAAATCATGTTTTAAATACAAATTATCCGCTGCGTTTTTCTGAAATACCAAGAGGATAAAACGGTTTTATCTTCAAATAAACCCAACATGATCCACTTTCCTGGTTCAGTCATGCGACTAGTTCATTAGCATGAAGTTGTCATGCGTATGGTCCATTAGCATGGGCCATTCGCATGAGAACTTCATGTAACTACGTTTGAATATGTTCTCAATCATTCTTGACTACGATCTATTCAAACAACCACAAACCTATATAGTTGGTTCAATATGAGTTAATAAATGATAAACATTAAAACATATACTGAAACATGTTTAACATTAAACATTAAGATCGACAACCACATAATATGTTTCACTCAACTTATTCATTTCATTACATTTAGGACATGACAGACATATTACATTAAGATCATAAACTAGGTACATATGGATCTACAAACTTCCCTTGGACCTAGTTTCTATCATTGTCTAGCATCCTTCATTAGCTCATCAAACTTCTTATGCCTCTCCTCGATTGTGACTCCAGCATGTATCTTGAATGCAAAGCAGAGTCCTATCACGTTTTGAAATTGGAGGGCCTGAACAATATCCTGCGGATCATAGAATAGTGGCCACCTATATAAAGTATAATCATCACTAGCTGATAGGTTAATTAGCCCCATTGGGTCAAACACCCAGATGGTCTCCATTTGGCTCTCTTTCTGTAATACTATGACCGCTTCTCCTGTTCGCCATTCATAATACAACCACTTGAAGTGGGGAGTGAAGTCCTGTGGCATTTCCCTCAAGGGGATCTTTGACATAGTGCGCGGAGGACTCCACTGCAGCACCACTTTGGGTTTCCCAGTCCTTGGGTCCACCTCTGACCTCGAATGTACCTCGTAGGTTGTTGAGGCTTGAAATTAACCCATCGTGTGTGGATTCTCTCTTCAATGTAGCTTCAAACTAGCCTGACATCTTCCTGGGGTCAGCATACAGCAGGTTCAGGCGTGCCAACTGGTTGTGCTCAAAACCAGGAAGAGTCTTCAGATCATGTGGAAATCTGAAGTACTCGATCCCTTCTCCCTTTTCAGTGCATATACATTAAGATCCATAAAGTAAGCCCACACTATAATTTTGCCAGACACCTTAAGATGCTTCTTAAATTTTTAGAGCTTGGCGTAGGCACTCGGCTTTGGCGCTGTGCGTTAGGCACAGATCTCTTCAAAGCAAGCCGCACATTTAGCCTTTTTGTTTAACATCAGCGTTAGAGGCTTGGGCTTGGCTTTCTGATTTGTCAGTTTCCCTTCCATCATATCCAATTTAACATGCATATCACTGTCAAGTGTATCTCCAAAATTAGTAATCATATTTCCCTCTCGATCAGTATATTATGATAGTGTTGTGCTGTGATGTCTTCAATCTCTATCTCATCAACATCATTGAGCTCGTCATCACTAGCAACATCGATGGTAGGGGCATCATTAAAGAATTCATCCAGGTTTAACCAGAACATTTCTGCGAGTTGCTCATCAGTGAGGTTGTGAATAATTTATCCTTATTCGGGTGTATAGCTTACTGACCTCCTGACAATCCCTTGCAGATCAAGTATCATTGTGAATTGAGACTTGATCTGTTGAAAGGCAGCAACATCGTATTCATCTTGCTGATATGATGATCTGCTTAATTTAAACATATAAACACATTAACGATTAGACAATAATCCAGACATTAAACATTAGATAAATATAAACATTATGTACACAAGTTTAATACATGATTCAATTACAAAAGTTTTCAAATACATAAACATCTATTAATTCCTTTTATCTTGATCTGTAGTCTTTTCAGCTTGAGCTAGATGTGTACATCACACAATCTTCAATCTGTTCCTTAAAAGATTCTTGATCGGGCTGAAAGTATCACACTGCCAATGCACCGAGAACTTAGGTTCAACTTCACGGTCACCACCTTTTTCTATGATCTTTAGTACTTCTTTGGCAAGCTTTTGGCTCTATTGTGGATCAATATGTTGTTCATAAGCCTGAGAGATATTCCACTGTAACAATAAGCATAGGCATCTTGTACATTAAGTGACATAACCTTGTTAGTTTCTTGAGAGTCTCTTCATCCATACCACCACCCATTTGCATTGCATTATTCCCATCTCTATCCAAAACATCATCTTCTTCCTCTCCACCAAGCAGGAGAGGATCATGTGATAGCACATGGGCAGGTGGTTTAAGATTAATGCTAAGTATGCATTCAGGATTTGATCGGACATCTCATCAATTTCTCCTCCCTATGATGCTATGCACTTACGGATGACATGAGCTAAGCACTAGAACAGGAGGTCCAAGTTTCTCTTGTTGAGCACACCTGCATTGATGTCCCAAGGGTACTTCATTCTCATAATAGCATCTACATATGCATATACATTATGCTTGATGTTCATTATCCATCGTTCAGCCATAGTGCTGCAACACAAGACACATATACGTTATAATTTATGAACATGGATGACATTTGGATTTTAATGAACTTGATTCAATTAGTTCAATTGTGCGAATGGACAACGTGACTGAGTCTTAGTCATGCGATTGGGCTCAGTCGTATGATTGAGCCTGCGACTGAGCTTAGTCGTATACTGTCCCATGTGGTTGGACCAGTCATACGACTGAACCCATAAGCATGGTTAACACATGCGATTGAGTCATTTGGTTGGCTCAATCGTGCGACTGGAGTTCATCAGCGTGTCCATTCGCATACCTCACTATTAAACACAAAAGATTTTACTCTTTATCGAAACATGACATTTCACTTGTGTTTAGACTCATCTGGACCGTAGAGACTCGAATTAGCACTTAGATTCATTTAGGCCAACATGTGTGACCATTTAAGTGTTCTATTCTTAAGAGGAGTCTCGTTTACAAGTTTTAGTGAGTTCAACACTTAAAACCTGCATTTAAGACATTCATTTTGACCAAGTTAAGTTGGAGTGTACCTGTAGATGAGTAGAGTAGCAGTTAGAATCACAATCACAATGCTATATCAATGAAACACCATTTTGGCAGAGTACCAGTGCTCTAGTGCGACTTGAGGGCGAGTTGGGAGTGATGAGTGATTGCGACTGACTCCCCATCTATTTATACTAGAGTGTGTTCTAGTCGTGCGACAGAACCTAATCGCACAGCTGGTTCGTGCGACTGAAGATCATTTGTGCGACTAGCACAGTCGGTCACCTTCAGTCGTGCGACTAGAAGTCAGTCGTGCGGCTGTGTCATTTGGTCACCTTCATCCATGCGATTGGTTCAGTTTTGTGTTCCAATCGTGTGATTTTACTCATGCTTATGGTCCAATCGCACGTCCAGCCCATCCGTGTGTGTTAATCGTGCCATTGGGCTCATTCGTAGGTGCCAATTATAGGACTGGTCCATACTCATGGTCTGGTCATGCGAATGGATCATACTCATGATTTTGACTTTATGACCATTAGACATTCAACCCCTTTGAACTTTTGATTAAACATTTTGAGCATTCGATCATCTCAGACATGATCACCACAGACATGACCCTTTTAAGTAATTTAATCCCACATTGAATTCCATTACATAATCTGACATATAACTCTAAAGTGACTAAATGTTAAACAAAACAAAAGAACCAGCATTAAAAGACAAAACTAAAGATGTTTTTGTGATTTTGTATGAGGTGGAAATCCTAGGATATAAATCTAACAGATTTATTTCTTGAATAGGTAGCTTCAAGTTATTTTGACCATAAGTGGAACGATTCATTATGGAATCATACAGGGAATCAACTCATTCAGGACGTGTTATCAAAATCATTTTATGCTAGATTCTTGTTTTCGTCGAGAGTCATCAGCAAATTAAGGAAATCATACTAGTACTATAAGACGCACACATTGATTTGGACTTTCAAGAACTGCCGCGATGATTATTTTCAGTATACATGTCCACTTAAATCCATACATAGACCTTTGACATAGATTGGCGATGGTTTAAGGTTTAATTATTTCAACAAGAATTTGTGGATCCCACGCTTATATGGTAATCAACATTCCTCAAGAGATTTTTGGAGCAGTCTATAGGTATTTTGACAAGAAGAAACTATTCTTAGAGCTTTCAAAAGAAGCCAAGCCTCTGGTCAATGCCACCGCACAGCAGAGAGGCGGCAACAACAATGAATTATAGAATATATAGGTTATGTTTATCCTCAGATCAGTACCACCGCACAGCAGAGAGGCACATAACCTATCTTCTTGTTTGAGCAATTATATTCTTTTTGCACAGATCGCACCAACAACATAGGTTATTATTTTGATTGCTTTTTGCATTTTTCATCATGTGCTTTGCTCATATTTTGGTCATCCGCACATATTTGTGGCGTTTATTTTGCTCGTCACCCCTTATTAGAAGTCTGTTGATTGTGTTAACCTAGGATAAGATGATAACCACAGCTTCTTGAACAACTTAGTTTGATCTTCAGATCACCAACGAGGTCTACTTATCTATTGTGTTGAATCTACCGACACATCATCTAATGGTCTAGCAACCTCTAGGTCTACTTTCTCCGTGTTACCTTAGTAGCTGCTACTTTTACTATCTTTTTTCCTTTTATGTTGCTCAGACTTCTCCGACTTATACTTTGAATTTCACATCTAATTCAATTTAATCTTTTAATGTCCCAAATGCTTTGTTCCTATGTACTGTTGGACCAAAAGAACCAATGAGCCTGATCAGAAAAACCTCTAAGTCCCACAGACATCACAACAACTGCTAAAGACTTGATCAGCTATTTGACAAAGTCTGAAGATTTCAACAGCTGAAGACTAAAGTACTAAAGACTTCAAAAGCTGAAGACCAAAGTCTGAAGATCAACAGCTGAAGACTAAAGTACTGAAGACTTCAACAGCTAAAGACTAAAGTACTGAAGCCTTCAACAGCTGAAGACCAAAGTCTGAAGATCAACAGCTGAAGAACAAAGTACTGAAGATCAACAGCTGAACTACAAAGACTGAAGACATTAGCTGATGACAACAGCTGAAGTTCAAGTACAAGTACTGAAGCTTTCAGAGTTTGTTACAACAGCTGAAGAAGCATTCTTCAGTTGTTGTGATGGTTTCCTTTCAGTATTTTTCTTTTTTGTTTCAGTATTTGTAAAACGACTGAAGAGCATGTTCTTCATTCGTTGTAGTTTCAGTAGTTTCTTTTCAGTAGTTGTAGTGATAGTTAACACTTAGCATTTTTGTAAGAAGATGTTAGCTGTTTGACATCTTCAGTAGCTGTGTTACCTATCAGTAGTTTGAATAAATTCTGTTAGATGTCACTATCAAGTGACATCAGCAGACGTCACATCTCCTATATAAGAGGTGTTGACCTAATTGTATGTGTGACATTCTGTTACCACGAAAGCAAATATTGAATGAAATATTTTGCAGAATTCTTTCTGTCTATAACCGTTTGTTCTTACCTTGAATATCTTTTGCGTTCTTGTGAATTGGCTAATTCATTGTTTGATTTCCGCTGCTATACATACTAATCAATCAAACGTAGATTGCTGATCCTAACAAATGGTATCAGAGCTGGTTAATCATTGATCGATCTAACAGTTGATCATTAAAACTGCTATTCGATATCTATGTTTGATTGAATTAGCTTATTTGCAAGAACTGGTTATAGATTATTGAATTTCTGCCGCTTTCGCTTATTCATTTTGAGATCTCTCTTGGTTCAATTTGGTTCGTTGTGTTTTGTTCTAAATGTGTTATAGCTTAATTGAATTTGGTTGAATCTGAGATGACTACTCCTTCTAATGACCCTCATAATACCGGTTCCTCAACCAAGCCTCCGATGCTGGTTAGGACTGAGTATAACATATGGCAATGAAGGATGCTTCATCACCTGTCTGTTAACAGTTCAGGTTGTTGGACATCTGTGGTACATGGACCACATAAGCCTATGGTGAACAATCCAGAAACCAATCAAATGGTTCCGAAGAAGAAGGAACAATACTCAGATGAAGATCGGAAACTGTTTGAGATTGATGCTAAAGCCCATGGAATTCTGGCCATGGCACTACCTAATGAATCTATTCAGGGCTTATGCATCATGAAACTGCTCATGACCTCTGGAATGCACTGAAGGAACAATTCGGTGGAACTGATGAGGTCTTAGCAAACAACAGAAATCCTCGCCCAACAATATGAGACATTTTCTCATAGAAAGGGTGAGACACTGACTCAACAGTTTGAGCGTTTTTCCTGTTTGATCTCTAAGCTGAAAATGGTGAAACAGGAATACACCAACAGCCAGATGAATAACAGATTCCTCAGATCACTGCCTGAGAGATGGGACACATACACTATTGTCCTACGCTCTAGTGCAAATCTGGATAGCCTATCTCTCACCCAACTTCATGGGAAACTGCTTACATTTCGAAGAGAGATAGAGCAGAAAAGGAAACTGTCATCATCAGGAAAGCTCACTGATGACTTTGTACCAGGGAACACTGCCTTGGTTGGTCATGAGTCAGAAAATGCTGCATCTGAAAGCAATTATGATGAGCATATTGATTTCTCTTCAAACAATTCTGATCATGCATTTGTTGGTATTGATAGTCATTCTGACAGTAATAGTGACAATCTATGCTTCATCATGGATGATCTGAAGGGAATTGCTGATGATGATTTAGAAGAGATGGATATTCTAAGCCAAATGGCCTTAGTTAATATCAGATCTCAGAAGTTCTACAAGAGAACTGGCAGGAAATTTCCTGGACTCTCTGGCAAAACCAAAGTTGGTTTTGACAAGAGTAAGTTGAGGTGTCACAAATGCCAAAGCCTTGGACACTTTGCAAGAGAATGTAGATCAACTGGATCTAACTCTTATGCACCCTTTGTGACTTTTCCTAGCACTAGTCTACAAAACAGAGGGCAACATCCTGCTGGTTCTGGTCATCAATCACACCCTGTATCTCCTGCATACTTTGTCCCCCAGGGTCCAATGTCATATCCTTTTCCCTGCTATTACTTGCCTCAACCAATCCGGTTCAAGCTCCAATTGCACAACAACCACATGCATTACCTGAACCTCAACCTTCCTAATCTCATCAACAAACTCAACCTCAACAACATAGCTTTTTCACCCCAGGAGTTGTTGATGGAGCAGTTTACCAGATGATTGTCTGGTCATGAACAACTGTTCTCTGGTGCTGGTCAACATGGTGGTGACAGTCCTTTTGGAAATCTAGCTCTTATGGCTTTGGAGTCTGCTGATACTTCATCCTCTAATGCCTCTACACCACAGGTATCACAGGTATCCTCTGAGGCAAAAGCCAAACTATGTTCTGAAACATGCATAGCCGCATTTGCATCTATTAGAGAAGCAAATGTAGCTTTAATTAACAAGAACATTGAGCTAGAACAAACAATTTCCAAAAGCAAAGCTGAATTGAGTCTGTGATTAATGATAAGAATGATGAGATTTACAAACTTAAATGCCAAATCACTGATGATAAGGCTAGGGAAGAGATACTTCTAGAGAAGTACAGAGACCTCAAAGAAACACTTGCAACTACCCAGGTAGAGTGTGATCGATGGGTAAATTCTTGCAAGGGTTTTGAAATGCTTCTTAGTAAGCAATCTGCTTCCAATGTGAAGTTTGGCATTGGTTATAATCACACTGCTCCTCCTACAGACTTTACTCCCAAAGCAGAGTAGAATCTGATGGTGAAAGCAATAACCAATCCTTTTCATCATGTCTACTATCTAATACAGCACCATCAGAAGTAGAAGTCAGCATTAATTCCTCTCAGAAACTATGAGCTGATGTTGATGGTTCAAATGCTGACACTCACATGATCACAAAGTTGATCACTCCAGGTGATATTTCACAAAGTACTGAAAGTACTAAAAAGAATGTCATAACACCTGGAGAACAAGCCCAAACTACTACATGTACTAAAGGAAAGAAAACTGCAAGTAGAAGGGTGGGAAAACTACTGAAGAAGATATCAAGAAAGCAGGTACTAAAGCAAAGAAAACTGCTAGTACTGATAGCAAACTGCTGAAGAACAAGTCTTCAGTAGTTTCATCTTCTTCAGCAGATGATCAACTTAAGATGAAGAAAAAGCCATGTGAAATATGTGGCTTATTCAATCATCTTACTGATGATTGCTGGTATAAAAAGGGCTCCAAACTCAAACATAATGAAAACATTAAAGAGAAAATGGATAAAATGAAAACTGAGTTTGAAATCAAATTTGTACCAGCAACATCAAAACCTGTAACCCCAAAATCCAAAAAGAAATCCACAAAGAAAGGGGTTAAACAGGTAACAGCTGAGGTTGCTCAAAGAGAGATGGTACAACACAGAACCCATCTAACTCAAGCACTAATGTGTCTGATGAGCTGAAGGCTTTATCACAAAATAGACACAACTTGTTATGATGGTTCAACATCTATTGGGGAGAGTCAACCAATTAGATGCTCCTGTGTTGAAACCACAGAGAAGAAAATCCATGCCAAAGGAATCTTCTTCTTCACCATCTCCATCCCCTCAGGCTGTTATTCATAGCAAGTCTGTTAGTTTACCATCTGTTGATGTGAATAGACCCAAAACAAAAAGGTTTGGGTCTCAAAAACTAACTAATTGTTTATGATTGCAGGGTCTTCAACATGCCAAAGTAGCATCTGGTATGTAGACAGTGGGGGATCTATGCATATGACTGGGAACAGCTCTCTTCTTCATGACTACTCTCAAGGAAAGAAGGGGTTTGTTTCTTTTGGCAATGATGCTAGGGGTTACATCATTGGAAAAGGCTTTGTCTCCAATGGAGAAATAAAGTTTGATGATGTTAACCATGTGGAAAATCTCAAGTACAATCTCTTGAGTGTCAGTCAAATGTGTGATAAAGGCCATGTTGCTGTTTTCACCAGTCAGAACTGCAGGATTCTGTCATCCAAAGTTCTGAATTTGATTGATAAGGTGTGGATGATCACACTCTCCTGAGGGCCAACAGGACAGGAAGAGTGTATGCCTTAGATCTTTCCAATAAAATAAATATCAGAGGCCATCCTTGCCTATTTTCCAAAGCCTCTCCTCAGGAATCTAAACTGTGGCACAGAAGGCTGGGTCATGTTAATTTCAAAAACATGAATCAGCTGATCCACAATAGTTTAGTGAGAGGCTTACCAATAAAGGAGTTCCACTGTGATGAAACCTGCACTACTTGTTTAAAAGGAAAACAGCACAAAGTCTCATTCCCTCGTATTGAAGAGCCTAAGTCCACTGCCTGCTTGCAATTACTGCATATGGCTCTAATTGGTCCTGTGAAAGTGATGAGCATGGCAAAGAAGAAATACTGTCTGGTAATTGTGGATGATTACTCCAGATTTGTATGGACTTTCTTTCTGTTTTCAAAGGATGAGGTTGCTCAGAAGATTATCAACTTTGTGTTGTATGTTGAGAAGCAGTATTCCCTTTTAGTCAAGTGTATACGGAGTGACAATGGAACTGAATTCAGAAACCATACACTTGATGAATTTTATCTTTCAAAGGGAATCAAAAGGCAGTTTAGCATCCCAAGGACTCCAGAACAAAATGGAGTAGTGGAGAGAAAGAACAGGACCCTAATTGAAGCTGCGAGGTCTATGTTGGCTGATTCTGGTTTGCCACTGACCTTTGGGCTGAAGCTATTAACACAGCTTGCTATGTGCAGAATAGAGCCTTAGTAAATTAGAGGTTGATGAAGACTTCATATGAAGTTCTACATTACTTGGCTCTCTCCTTTCATTTTTCAGAGCATTTGGGTGTCCATGTTTTATTCTCAACACAAAGGATCAACTCCAAAAATTGATCCTAAGGTGGATGCAGGGTATTTTGTTGGTTATTCATTTACTTGAAAAGCATACAGAGTCTTCAACTGCAGAACAAAGATAGTTGAAGAGACTTTGCATGTGAAGTTTAATGAATCTCCAATGGACAAGATTCCACAAAACCCTGTGGAGTTGTTTGATTTGGACATACTGCAATATGTTCCTTATCAACCTCCAGTTGTTGCAGAACATGTGGATAAATCATCTTCTGCAGTAGTCTTCCACCTAGTGGTATTGATGATGATGATGATAATATCAATACTCACCTATTCAAGTTTAGTGACCAACTGCCTGAGTTTGCTAAACTTGATGTTCCTGTAGCTTCAGCAGTTCCATCCACAACAAATGCTGATGAGATTTCTGATTCCTCTACATCTTTTGAGTTACCATCAATTTCTTGGTTTCAAGAGTTTGCATCAACATCTGCTGCTGCTGAAGGTTCTACAAACACTTGCACATATATCATTGTTTATCAAGAGCTGAAGAATCACCTAATGTCTCAAATCATTGGTGATATCAATGCTGGAGTTTCAACAAGAAGTCAATTGTCTAACTTCTGCTTCTATGCTCTCTTGATCAGTCAGCTAGAGCCAAAGAACTATCACATTGCTTTAAGAGACAATGGATGGGTTGAAGCCATGCAGCTTGAGCTACTTCAGTTCAAGAAACAACAAGTGTCGGAACTGGTTCCTCTACCCCCGGGTAAGTGTGCAATAGGCACTAAATGGGTGTTTAGGAATAAAACTGATGAAACTGGGCTTATTATTAAGAACAAGGCTAGACTGGTTGTACAGGGGTTCTCACAAGAAGAAGGTATTGATTATGATGAAACCTTTGCCCCTATAGCCAGACTAGAGGCAATTAGATTGTTCTTAGCCTATGCTGCATTCCACCATCTCAAAGTTTTTCAAATGGATGTCAAAAGTACATTTTTATATGGCAAAATAAAAGAATAAGTTTATGTGTGTCAACCACCAGGTTTTGAGGACAATAAACATCCTGAATGGGTGTATAACTTGATAAGGCTCTTTATGGTTGAAACAAGCTCCTAGAGCCTGGTATGAGACACTCTCCACTTTTCTTCTCAAGAATAATTTCACTAGAGGCTCCATAGATAAAACTTTGTTTAAAGAAGGTGGATCAACATAAGCTACTTGTTCAAATTTATTTTGATGATATTATTTTTGCATCCTCTGATCCCCAGTTGTGTGATGATTTTACCAAATTAATGAAAAAGAGGTTTGAAATGAGTGCAATGGGAGAATTACAGTTCTTTCTAGGTTTGCAAATCAAACAAAAGGCTGATGGAATCTTTATTCATCAATCCAAATATACAAAAGATCTTTTGAATAAGTTTGATTTACAAAATTGTAAGCCCTGTTCTACTCCCATGTGCAACACCACACAACTGGATGCGGATCAAAATGGTAAAGCTGTTGATGAAACACTTTACAGATGTATGATTGGGTCCTTGATGTACTTAACAGCTTCTAGACCAGATATCATGTTTGTTACTTGTGTCTATGCTAGATTTCAGGCTGCTCCTAAAGAGTGTCATTTGATTGCAGTCAAGAGGATCTTTAGATATTTGCAAGGTACACAATCTCTAGGTTTATGGTATTCCACTGGACACTCTTGAAAATTAGTTGCTTTTTCAGATAGTGACTATGCAGGTGCAAGTTAACTAGAAAGTCAACTTCTGGTGGATGTCAATTCCTTTGCAACTGTTTGATTTCTTGGCAGAGTAAGAAACAAACATCTGTTGCTACATCCACTGCTGAAGCAGAGTACATTGCAGCTGCAAGTTGTACTTCTCAGGTACTCTGGCTTCAGAACCAACTTTTGGATTATGGTATTACAGAGACTAATACTCCATTATTAATGGATAGTGCTTCAGCTCTATGCATTGTCAAAAATCCAGTCTAGCACTCTAGGACCAAACATATAGAGATCAGACATCATTTTATTAGGGATTGTTTTGAAAAAGGTCTGATTGATCCTAAGTTTGTGCCTAGTGCTGATGAGCTTGCAGACATTTTTACTAAGCCTTTGGATAGTTCAACTTTCCAAAACCTAGTGTTAAGGCTTGGTATGCTGCAGCTAGAATAAGTGATAACTACTGATGATCTCAGTATATAAGTACTGATGATCATTAGTACCATATCACATATAGTATGATTCTGTTAAAACAACTGATAAAGTTACAACTACTGATGTAGTTATAACTACTGATGTCAGTAAAAACAGATAAGTACTGATGTCCTATGAACAACTGAAAACAGCTAAAAGGCTGATGAGTAAGTGTTGAGGACAGTATGAAACAGCTGAAAGGCTATGAATTGACGAAAACTACTGATGAGAACTTTCTCCTCAGTTGTTTCTACAACTGTTGTTTCATCCTAAACAACTGATGACAAAACCATGTCTTCAGTAGTTTCACAACTACTGATGACTAATACCAAGTCATCAGCTGTTTACAACAACTGATGACAAAACCATGTCTTCAGTAGTTTCACAACTACTGATGACTAATACCAAGTTATCAGTTGTTTTCAAACATTGAAGTCAAAACCATGGTTTTCAGTAGTTTTATAACTGCTGATGCCTAAAACCAAGACTTTAGTTGTTTCAACTTCTGAAAGGGTAATACCATGTCATTAGTCATTTACAACTACTGATGACTAACACCAAACCCTTCAGTCGTTTTCTAACCCTTACCCTATAAATACACCATTCCTAATCCTTCAGCGCTTCATCCTTTCCAAACCTAACGTTCAAATCTCCAAAACTTCTCTCTCATTAATGGCGACCATGCAGCTCAAACCACGCCATAACTGTGTTGCCTACCTCACAAAATCACCTTCTTGGACAAAGTTCGACAACGCCATTGATCTAATGGTCCAATCTCCCTACAAACGGCCTTCCTTCTAAATCCCACCATTCATGCCGAATCCTTACACCAGTTTTGGACGAACGTCACCCTTCTAACCGGGGAGAACAACACCGAGTCTCTCCAGTCGTTTGTCAACAATCATCAAGTGGTCATCACTCTGGAAGTCATTCGCCAAACCCTTAACCTGAATGATGCTACTTTCCCTGCTGGGTATCCAAAGGGCACAACTGATTTATCTTTGCCCATCATGGATATCAGGGAAACCTCAGTGCCTCTACCATCCTGAAGAAGCATTTCCATGATGCCGAACGTCTTATCTTTCACATGGTAATGTTTGCTTAGATCCTAAGACATCCTCTTGGGATCAAATGTCTACCAGGTGGCAGCAGGTACTATTCTCTATCCTTGAGCAACAAGACTTAAACTTTTCTGAAATTATTTTTCTTGAACTTAAGGATATGGCCTCAAAATCTCTTTCTAATCGATGGATATTATATCCTCGATTCATTATGGCCATCATAGAGAATCAGCTGCAAGCTGAGGGACTTGTTGGCCTTGGAGTCCCTGCAACGGCTGTATTGCCTGAAGTATACTCCAGGCACAACTCTGACCACACACTGAAACAGGCTGCCAAACTGCGAAAACCCACGTAGTTGGAACCCACAGCCACCACATCCAGAACCAGAGTCCCCACCAAACCTAAATCCAAAAAGCCAAAAACGGCTACTCAGGGAGATGAGTCCCCTGAGGATGCCCCTGTACCACAACACAGGAACCACATACTGGTATTAACCCCCCAGTTGTGACAACGACTCAACCTACTAAAGCCGCACAGGTATCCTCTCAACAGGATCCTGTTGCAACCAATATTGAGGAACCCACACTGCTGGAACCTATCTCACTTGAGAGGGTTACCATTGAAGCGCACCATTCACCCCGGGTGCAATCTGCTTCTACCCAATCACCACATGCAACCGCCCCCCAAAGTCCTACATTAATTGTTGCACAAGTGCTGAGTCAGTTGCACTCCACCCACTCCCCAGATACCAATTACAACTGGGCATACCTCTACCATTGAGGGGGAGGATCAAAGTGCATCTGATAACCCACAGCATAGGGGTT
This sequence comes from Flaveria trinervia, assembly GCA_025506515.1. Lineage (NCBI taxonomy): Eukaryota > Viridiplantae > Streptophyta > Magnoliopsida > Asterales > Asteraceae > Flaveria > Flaveria trinervia. Next base: position 43,179,053 of record CM046456.1, read on the forward strand.
ACAATGTTCCATTTCCTAGTGTAGAAAAGGAGATTGGAACTTCTGGTGAGGCTGCCACTTATCCTGCTTCAGCATATGATCAGGATGTAGTTGGTACCGTTACTAAGACCTTACTAGAGGCAACTGCTGATGAAGGACATAGTCCTGAGGCAGAAGTCCCCAGTTCCAAGACAAAGGGGCACATGCTACAACTGATCTACACTCAGTGCATGTTCATCCTGATTCTATCAGGAGGTCAGGTGATTCAGAAACTACTGATGATGACCTGGGCTTCTTTTACGATGTCTTAGCCCAAAACACCATCCTAGAAGAGGAGGTGAGCAGACTCAAAGAGCTACTTGTCAAAACTTCTGCGGATCAAAGACCATCTGCCTCTCAAATCCCACAGATGGCACCTTCATCCGAAGGTCTCCTAAACACCGAGCCACTCCTAAATTCTCAGCCACCTGCCTCTGCTTCTGGCACTATTCCTCAGGAACAGAACCCCCCTGAGCAAATAGTTGCTATCTTCCAAAATTCCCTACCTCTCATCACACCTATAATCATTGATATAGTGATCAAAGCCATTGATGAGAGGCTTTCCTCAGTAATACAACCCTTAATAGAGGAAGTTGTGGGCAAAAAGCTTTCTGACAATCAAACCCTTGCAACCAATGCAACCAAAAAGGGGGAGATTTAGTCAGTGAAAGCAAAAAGAAAGAGGAGTGCAGAGGGGAAAGAGAAAGAGAAAGAAACAAAGTGACAGTAGTGGAAAAAGAGAAGAGTTGGCTGCGGAGATTGAAAAAGAGAAGGAAGGAAGCTGACATGGAGAAATCAAAGAAAAGAAAAATGAGAAGGAGACTGCCTTGGAGCTGATGGTAAAAGAGGTTGATGCTGAACACAGCAAATCAATGGATAACATCATTGATCAGTTGTTTAGGCAAGGCCATGACATTGACAAACTTGACTCTGAGATCAGAAGATTAGAGATTGAAGAAATCCAAAAAAGATGGGCAAGTTATGATGTGTTAGAAAGAGAAACGCTGGAGATCATGATCAGATTTATAGCAAAATATCTTGGAAGATCAATGATCGAAATCAAGGCTTGGTCCAGGGATAGCATCTTGGCAATAACCACCAAGATCTGTTCGTCTGAAGTATACACTAAAGGATTAGTTATTGAAGCTCTGAATGAAGCTGGTGCTGGGAGCAGGACTGAACTAGCCAAGCAATCTAAAGCCACACTCACTTCCAAAATGCTAGAACAGTCTGTCAACATTCCTACCTAAACCACCAAAAGAACAACCCACCAACCAACTCCCTTACCCTCAAAACCAATAGCCGATGATGTACCCCAGAAGAAGAAGAGAAGGGTATTGAGGCTAGAAGATGATAAAGAAGATGATGATGAAGATAAGCTGCCACTCTCAGCTGTTATACAGTTGCCGAAGGCCATAAGTCACTCCTCAACAATTACTCCTGAAACCCAAAGACAAATTGTGAAAGTGAAGCTAGAAGAAAAAGAACTTCACAAACAACACGATGAGGAATTGTTAAGGAGGGTTGACAAAGCATATGCAGCCAAATCTTCTATCATCAACATGAAGAAGGAAGCTCTCAGATTATACACTCTTAAGCATACATTTCAATATCAAAAGGAGAGAGTAAGGATTTGGCCTGATCCCAGGGTGTCTCACAGGATTCACAAGAAAAACATTCCACAGAGATACATTGGCCAGGTGAAAAAGATTGTAGATGAAATGATCTCCCTGGTCTTTGTAGTATCACCCTGGGAAATCCTAGAAGACTTTAAGAAAGCTTATAAAGCTAACCTAACCCCACAGAAGATGCTTGAAAATAAAATGTTGAAAAAGGGGTTAGTTTATAAGAGGCTTGAAGAAGTCAGAAAGAATGAGCTCTAGTTGTTTCTAGAGGGTAATCACCCTGATGAATTTGCTTATAGAATAATAACAACTGTGGAGCTAAAGAATGGGAAAATAGGTCAAATACCTATCTGAGTACTATGGGCCTGAATTATTATTTGAAGGAGGTGCTGAAGAGCTGACCATGGAGGAACAATTACCTTCCTTGAGGCCTACACAAGAGAGTCATACAGACTCATAGTAGGGAAGTAGATCTCATGGATGGGGTAACAACTCTGTGTCCAGTTCCCCAGATAGAGTTCCCATTCATACTTTGCCAAACAGATCATTGAGACTTCTTCCCAGGCCTGTGCTTAAAAGGGTCACTTCTGAGCTGATCTAGAAGACAAAAAGACCAATCCTTCTGCCATAATAAGTGGGACATCTTCAATAAGTTTAGAGGTTTTGGCTGCATTGGTTCAGGGGGAGTTTGTTGGACTAAAAGAACCAATGAGCCTGATCAGAAAAACCTCTAAGTCCCACAGACATCACAACAACTGCTGAAGACTTGATCAGCTGTTTGACAAAGTCTGAAGATTTCAACAGCTGAAGACTAAAGTACTAAAGACTTCAAAAGCTGAAGACCAAAGTCTGAAGATCAACAGCTGAAGACTAAAGTACTGAAGACTTCAACAGCTGAAGACTAAAGTACTGAAGACTTCAACAGCTAAAGACTAAAGTACTGAAGCCTTCAACAGGTGAGGACCAAAGTCTGAAGATCAACAGCTGAAGAACAAAGTACTGAAGATCAACAGCTGAAGTACAAAGACTGAAGACATTAGCTGATGACAACAGCTGAAGTTCAAGTACAAGTACTAAAGCTTTCAGAGTTTGTTACAACAGCTGAAGAAGCATTCTTCAGTTGTTGTGATGGTTTCCTTTTAGTATTTTTCTTTTTCGTTTCAGTATTTGTAAAACGACTAAAGAGCATGTTCTTCAGTTGTTGTAGTTTCAGTAGTTTCTTTTCAGTAGTTGTAGTGATAGTTAACACTTAGCATTTTTGTAAGAAGATGTCAGTTGTTTGACATCTTCAGTAGCTGTGTTAACTATCAATAGTTTGAATAAATTCTGTTAGATGTCACTATCAAGTGACATCAGCAGACGTCACATCTCCTATATAAGAGGTGTTGACCTAATTGTATGTGTGACATTCTGTTACCATGAAAGCAAATATTGAATGAAATATATTTTGCAGAATTCTTTCTGTCTATTACTGTTTGTTCTTACCTTGAATATCTTTTGCGTTCTTCTGAATTGGCTAATTCATTGTTTGATTTCCACTGCTATACTCTCTAATCAATCAAACGTAGATTGCTGATCCTAACATGTACTATCATTTTCCATAGTCGTTGAATCGATATCTCATATACGATCTCATTTCTTTTAGCTTGCCTGTCCTCCTCCCTCATTTTTTTAATACTAACTTAACCTATTCTTCCCCTAAAATTCTAAAACCGTAAATGATTTGCATTTTTAGGATTTTAATAGGTGAAGAAATGAAATCAATAAAATAAATTAAATAAAATAAACTAGAATAAAAGAAAATAAAACAAAATAAATGAAAAATGGACTTTAAGCATCAGACTAAACATGTTTATCTTCTGGAATTACATCACTTTTCTTTTTAACGTCGTTGACCTCTAACAAATATAGAAAAAGTGGTTTATCAAAGGCTTTTGTGTAGAGGTCAGCGCGTTGGAATTCCGCATTTATTTTAACAACATCGATTAGATTCTTTTCAAAACAATCATGTATAAAGTGATATTTAATTCTGATGAGTTTGGTCTTAGGATGTTAGACAGGATTTTTTCTAAAGGTTATTACAGCAGAATTATCAACAAATATAGGGGTGTTAGAAAATTTCAAACCGTAGTCCCGCATCTGTTGTTGAATCCAGATGATTTGAGAACAGCAGCTTGCCACAGCAACATATTCAGCTTCACAAGTTGACAACGCAACTGATGTCTGCTTCTTACACTGCCACGTGACTAATCTTCTCCCAAAGAATTGACAACTTGCTAAGCTGGATTTGTAGTTCATCTTGCAGCGGCCATAATCCGAGTCAATGTATGCGGTAAGCTCGAAGTCATCATCATGAGGATACCACAACCCAAGTTTGGTGTACCCTTCAGATAACGAAATATCCTTTTGACCCCTATAAGATGGTTAACTTTTGGTTTTGCCTGATATCTTGAACAAAGGCATGTTGCATACATAATATCAGGTCTTGAGGAAGTGAGGTACATGAGGGATCCAATCATTCCTCGGTACATGGTGGCATCAACTAGATCACCATTTTCGTCGAGTGGTACATCATGGTCTGTAGCAAGTGGAGTCCCAGCTGCAGAAGCATTCTCCATGTCAAACCGACTGAGAATATCCCCTACATACTTTGTTTGATGTAGAAATATCCCCTTTGGTGTTTGATCTACCTGTAACCCGAGAAAGAACTTCATCTCTCCTATGGCACTCATTTCAAATTCTTCCTTCATTACTGCTTCAAATTCTTTACATAATTCTTTGTTCTTGGAACCAAAGATTATGTCATCAGTAGATCACCATCCTTTTCTTTGATGAACAGTGTACAGTCAATTACACCTCTGTGAAATCCTTGTTTCACAAAGTGAGTTGAGAGTTTTTCATACCATGCTCTCGGGGCTTGGTAAAGCCCATAGAGAGCCTTATCCAGTTTGGAAACTCTGTCCCGATGATATGGATCCTCAAATCCTTCAGGTTGACTGACATACACTGTTTCCTGGATTTCACCATGAAGAAATGCACGCTTTACATCCAGTTGATAGACTTTAATCTTCATGTAAAAGGCATAGGCTAGGAAGATAGGGATGGCTCCATTCTCGCTACTGGTGCAAATACTTCATTGTAATCAATTCCCTCAACTTGTCGAAATCCTTGAACTACTAGTCGAGCCTTGTTCCTGATGATGACACCTTGGTCATCTTTCTTACATTTCAATACCCACTTGGTGCCAATGACCTTAGCACCTTTAGGTTTATCTACCAGTGTCCATACACCTAACTTCTTGAACTGAAGAAGTTCTTCTTGCATGGCACTTACCCATGCCTCATCATTTAGGGCTTCCCTGACATATTTTGGCTCGAACTGAGACACAAAATAGAGGTATGCACCATCGTGAAGATACCCTTTTTCCATTACCGAGGCATAATCAGCTGAACACAGCTGATTTCTTATTAGAACTCCTGATCTGACATCCCCAATGACATTGACTAGAGGATGATAGACATTTAGGCGTGATCTAGGAGTGATGGGAACAACTACCTCAGAATCAAGATTATGAACGTTCGGTTTCGTATCTGAGGCAGTAGGAGTGTGAGGTTCCGAAGATTCAGAGGCATCAATGTCAGATGCTTGTGGACTTGCAGTAGTAGGAACCTGTTGCTCCTGAGTGTCCTGATCATTCTCCACGGCTTCATCGTCAGAGGAAGAGTCACTTACCTCGAGTGCTCCCCCTGAGTGGTTAGGTGATTCACCATATGAACCAGATGATGTAGAGTCCTATGATGGTGTGTTTAAGACATCATACATCATTTTGGCTGCTAACTCATTGTCGGAAGTAGAGAGAGGGATGTTGAAGGACTTGAAGAATCTATCATAGTCGAAAAAGAATGCGGGTCCTTTTCCAGCAGGAGGAGTGGTGTATCTCTGAACATCGACGTTACACCACACCTCTACTTGACCTTTGGAGTTGTTGTAAATTCTCTTATTCGGTATGTTGTATCCTAGATAAATGCGCTCTTCAGCCTTCTCGCTAAACTTTCCTTCCTGAGTTTTCTTCAGCAACGTACATGGTGCTCCAAACGGTTCGAGGTACTCCAGATTTGGTTTACGTCGTTGAAGTAACTTGTAACACGTATTGCCATGATGTTTTACCACTAGAACTCGATTTAACATGTAACATGCATTGGCAAATACCTCATTCCAAAATTAGATAGGCAGTTTCGAGTCTGCTAGAATTGTGCGTGCTGTCTCTGTTAAGTTGTGATTGTTTCTCTCAGCAACTCTGTTCATCTGAGGAGTGTAGGCGGAAGTGAACTAGTGCACAATTCCCTTTTCTTTGCAGAAAGCCTCCATCCATTGGTTCTTGAACTCGATTCCGTTGTCTAAGCGTACTTGTCTCACCTTCAGCTTGTAGAGAGACTCTAGTGTAGTTACCAATTCTTTGAATGAATCAAATGTTTCTGATTTTGATTTCAAAAACATCACCCAAAAGAATCTTGAGTAGTCATCTGTAACTATAGAGCAATACAAGTCGCTTGTGATGCTTCTTGTACTGACTGGACAAAACAGATCCATGTGAAGAAGCTCAAAAGGCAATTCTATAGAATTAACTTTATTTGCCTTATGAGACTTCTTTGTCTGTTTGCCTTTCTTGCAGGCGACACAAAAATCCGGGATTTGGAAGTTCTTGACATTGACTCCTTGCACTAGATCATTCTGGATCAAGTGGTTCATCTTCCGTGGATTTATGTGCCCCATTCTCCTATGCCAGGAGATTGAATCCTTCTCAGTAGCTTGTGACAATAAGCACTGAACTTGATGATCCGTTGTTGAGGCCTTTGATAGATCCAAGATGTAAAGGTCTTTATATCTTGAGGCTGATAAGAACACTTGTTCCTCCATAATCACATAGTCCTTTTTCAGGACATAGCACTTCTTATTGTCGAAAACTACCTTAAATCCCTTATCACAAATTTAGGAAACAGAAAGCAGATTATTTTGAACTTGTTGAACATAATTTACCTTGTCAAACTTCACTTTCTGGTTCCTACTTCCCCTTGAGCTCTGATGTACCCTCCTTTGTTTCCAGCAAAAGAAACATGACCTCCTTTGATTTGTTTGACGTTGATAGGAGCGCCTGGTTTCCAGTCATGTGCCTTGATACTCCGCTATCTATAATCCATGTGTTTGTTTCAGCACTATAGTAAACACCCTGCACAGTTAATTGAAAACATTAGTTAAGGTGAGGGACCCAAGCCTTAACCGGCTTGGGTGTCCCAGAGGCATCACACATCATAAATTCTACTCATTGTCCATTAGAGGGTGAAGGAAGATCATTTGTCTTCTTTTTCTCGTTACTAGACATAGACTTTTCTTTCCATAAGCCAGCTTTGTGTAAGGCCTTTTTGTGATAAACAGACGACTAGCTGATAGGTTGAACTTTAGATTCACTGACTCTCTTTGGTGGAGTCATGGAGCTTCTTTTGGAAGAGCTTGCTTTAGTGTCATAAATTTCAATCTTTTTCTTTGGTTTCTGATAATAAGGACAATAAGACGCGATGTGCCCATACTTTCCACAGTTGTAGCATGATTTGCTTTTAACTTAACGATTTAACTGTTTCTATGGAGAAGTATGTGACACTTGGGTGACTTTATTCATTTTGGGCTTACTCATTTCTGGTTTAGATGTGTTATCTTGTTTAACAAAATTAATTGTTTGAACATTGTTAGCATCTTTTCCCTTTTGTTTATTTGGACTTAGACATGAAGCACGTGATTTGTTAATTTGTTTGGTATTTCTGGGATCAGAAATAGACTTTGTTGAACCGGACTTTATTTTAACCTTTTCAAATTATTCGTCTAGATTAACACAAGGCATTTTACCTTTTGATTTTGAAGTGGCATCCTTTTGTTTAATGATAGATTCATTTGGTTTAGATGTGGAATCTGGATCACTTATAAGAGGAGTGGACACCACATGATCCTTGATTCGGTTATTATTTATTGGTTTACTTTTGGCATTCATCAAGGTCTCATGTGGTGGTGGTACCACTTTATATCCAAAGCCCTCCCCATTTTTGCGTTCTCTCACTAAGTGTTGGACAATATGAGAAGAACTTGTCCAACTATGCAGTTTTTGTTTTAATGAATTTACTTCTACTTCTAAAACTGCTTTTGTTTCTTAGTGTCTTCTAGGGTGTTTAGAAAGAACTTAATGTCATTAGCTTGGTTAAAAGTTACAACTTCAGTTTCCCTAAGTTGTTTATTCAAAAGTTCTATCTTTTCTTTATAGTTGTGCTCATTTTGTTTTAAGACTCTATTTGCTTCTATACACAGTTGTAAGTCCTTTACTAAGTTATCATTATGGTCTAATAACCTAGCAAATTTCAAATCAATGCTTTCCCTAAATTTATTACAATCAGAACAAGCATGATTATTGAAAAGTTAGTAGTGGAACTTACCTGAGAGGGTGTGGTTGAATCAGCCATCAAAGCAGTGTCTGACTTTTCTGGTTATGGTGATTCTGGACTTGTTGAACTTGTCCTTTCTTCAGGCAGGTGATCAACTACAGTTGCAGTTTCATCAACATTTGACATCGCGAGTTCCATTGTAATATCACCTTTGCTTGCTGAGTCGTCATCTTGATCCTCAACACTAGCAATGTTGGATTCTCCTAGAGACACAAACCGAAAGCTCCAATCTTGTCCTTCGTCATCGTGAGCAGTCAAGGCTTTAGGATCCTTGCTTGCTGAAGTAGGAATGCTTGTGGGTTTTTCCTGACGATTGAAGGATGAAAATGGATTTCCATTTCCTTTCTTCTTGTGCTTCACACACTCACATTTGAAGTGCCCCTTTTCCCCACAGTTGAAGCAGGTAACTTTGGTCTTGTCAAAACCAAAATTTGTGTCCTTGGCAGCAATCAAATTCTATCCGGTCTTCTTGACAAACTTCTTAGCTCTCTGAACAGCACTTGCTAAGGCCCACATGATGTCCATTCTTTCTTGCTTTGTCTCATCTACCTGCTCGTAATCCTCATCTGCCAGATGGCAGTTCACAATTTTCCCATCAACTAGCCCGTCATAGAGTGGACAACAGCTGCTAAGAGATCCATGTGCTCCTTTGCTACCTCTACTGTCACATTTCCGAGATTCTTGGTCTTCAGTTTTGTAGCATTGGCTTCAGGTGCTATGTACCAGGTACCAGACGACCCTGACGTGTCAGATCCTGAAGTAGTGGCTTGAGGTGGACCAGCTGAACTCGACACAAATGCCGTTTGTAGTGGCACTCCAGATGTTTTGGCTTGTGGAGTTGAGTTGTACAATGCCGGATTCTGATCATATGAAGACTTTTGGGCCCTGTACTTCATCCTCAACTCTTCCTCTCTCAGCTTCAGAATGAAATCGTTGATATCTAACTTCGCTAGCATATCATTCTGTCTGAGGTTGGAAACAAACGAACTCCACTTCTCGGGCAACCCATTTGCAAAATTTGAAACTTTGTCTTCCATAGATGTGGTGACTCCATGAGTGTGCAGCTCACTCATCAGGTGGTAGAATCAATCAATGACGTCGTCCAAGCTCTCATTTCCATTGACGAGAAGTTGTCAAACTCCTTCTTCACGCTTTAGCCTTTAGAGCTTTTAACGATGCATTTCCTTCATATCTCTTTTCCAATGCATCCCACAGTTTCTTAGCTTGCTTGTTCTCAGAAAATTGATGGAAGATGTCCTTAGGAATTGCCTGAGTTAGCAATGCATATACTTTCTTCTCTGCATTGTACTTTACTTTTGGTCGTTAGTCATACCGCCAAGGTAAGTTTGACTCCATCTGCACCTACAGGCATGCTATATCCTGTCTCTATTGACTCCCACAGATTTGGATCTACTCCATTTAAGTAAATCTCAAATCTTTGCTTCCATTATGGGTAATCATCTAACGTTAGGAGCTTAGGGGGCTTGTTATGATTTCCCACTTCATTTTCTAGTAGCAACAAATTTTGAATCCTACAATCCCTTCCTACAGTGAACGTTGAATATTGATCCTCCATTACTATCAACTTTAAAATTTGGAACAAATTGTTTACTTGTGCGAATGAAGGTGTGCGATTGGACAGCTCGTGCGATTGAACAATGTGAATGGCTCAAATGTGCGAATGAACCAATGCGAATGAATCAATCGTGCGAATGGACAGGTGAGGATGAACAGTGCGAATAGACAGTTTAGTCATACGAATGGATGTACAAATGAGTCCTATCATGCGTATGAGGGATGCGTATGGATTCAGTCATGCGATTGAGTCAATCGTGCGACTAATGCTGCTGAATCTTGAGAATTCGAAGGTTTAAGGTATTTTGATGCAAAAACACGAATTTCTCAAGAACCCTAATTGACGTATGTCAGAAAAGCGTTAACTTTATGACCTGGAGACGTCCAAAACAACGTTTAACACAAAAGATTGCATTTTTGCGTGAAAAACACGATTTTTATATCAAAATCGATTGAATCACACATAAATCAAGAGTCTATGCTCTGATATCACTTGTTGGGGACCATGTACTAGATGGAGTACTAACTTATTCACATGTATACCAACTCAAATAGTGTGGAATCCTATTTGATTGGCGATCCAATTAGTGAGAACATTAACCCAATCGATATAACTATAATCTAAATGTTAAGAACGAATAGGAATCGATCAAGAACGATCTATGAACTTGGACCGGCTTTCTTGGACGCTCTGGACGGCTAGGGTAAGAGTAGGAGTCGAAATGTTCAAAGTGTTACGTTTTTTAACGAATTAAGTGGTATTTATAAGTTAGGGTTGCTCATTCATGCGACTGAACTATTAGCATGGTTCAGTCATGCGACTGAGTCATGTGGTTGATCCATTTGCACGACTGAGTGTTCAGTCGTGGGACTGAGTCAATCTCATGTCATAATTGTGCGACTAATCCAGTCTCTTTTTTCTGTCATGGGACTGGTTCATTAGCATGAAGTTGTTCATGCGTATGGTCCATTAGCATGGGCCATTCGCATGAGAACTTCATATAACTAAGTTTAAATATGTTTCTCAATCATTCTTTGAATATGATCTATTCAAACAACCAAAAACCTATATAGTTGGTTCAATATGCGTTAATAAATAATAAACATTAAAATATATACTGAAACATTAAACATTAAGATCAACAACCACATAATATATTTCATTCAACTCATTCGTTTCATTACATTTAGGACATGACAGACATATTACATTAAGATCATAAACTAGATACATATGGATCTACACAAGGCGGTGAGTGTCATCAAACCCACAAGCCCCATCAAGACAATTGTCCCATTTGTAAAATTCATACCTTCTATTTTAAAAAGTAAAAAGAAGTTTGTGAAGTCAGTGAAACCCATTGCTGAAAGCAATTCTGATAATAAGATTATATCTCCAAACAAATCAAGCAAATCAAATAAGGTTTCACTACAAAAGAAACAAAAGAGAGCACCAAGTTCCATGTGTAAAACTCTGTCAGACCCTCAATCATCGAAATTAAGACAGGGTGTGGGTTTTGATATATGCAACAAGGAACACGTTGATCAATTTGAGAAAGAGGTACAGAAAGGGTTGAAGAAACAAAAATAGCCAAGAAAATCTAACAAAAAGGCTGATTTTGATTCATCCCCTAAGTAAAAGAAAGTGGCTCAGCAGCAAATTAGAAAATCAACTAAGTCCCACAAATCAAAATCTAATTCAAGCAACAAACAAATGTATTGTGACATTTGTGATATGTTCAATTACAAAACAGAAGAGTGCTTAAACAATCAGTATTGTTCTATCTATGACATGAACAACCACTCAACCAAAAATTGTTATTTTAACAAATATTGTTCAGTCTGTGATATGAACAAGCATATACATCTGATTGTTACTTCAATCAGAAGGGAGAGAGAATCGCTCAAAACAAACCCATCTTAACAATCTCATCAGGCAAAACACAAGTCAGAAGTCATGTGCACACCAATCAATCTAGGACATCTAGATCACTCAATGACAGGAGTAAAACAAAAGAAATATGGAAAAGTCAAAGAAACAACCATTACATTAATCAAAAGTCTGACTTTTCAAAACCTAAAATAATTTTTAAAAATCAAAAACGGTTTAAATTTCTTCAAAAGAATAGAGATCAAAGATTTCACTACTCATCTGACTCTTCTATTGATGTTTATAAGAAGACTCCAGCAAAATATCATAAGCAATCTTCAAGGTCACCTTTAAATAGATCACAATTTAGATGAAAGTATCAAGAAGTCACCATAATAGATAGGAATGGGAAATCCAAGACCATCATGGCTTGGGTTCCACATTCTAATTAGTTCTTTTGTGCTTGCAGGGTCATCCATATATGTCAAATAGCTTATGGTACATGGACATTGGATGCTTCCGACACATGACTAGAGATTGTTCCCTCCTTCATGACTTCAAGCATATACAATGAACTACTGTAGCATTTGGAGGAGATTCACAAGGTTGAAGAATTACAAGTGAAGGATCTGTGACAAATAGGATGCTGAGCTTTGACAGAGTGAACTACTATGAATAGCTAAACTTCAATCTGCTAAGCGTGTCTTAGATCTATGACAAGAAATATTCAACTCACTTTACAGACACTCGTTGCTATATTCTGTAACCTGGATTTCAAATCTATGAAGAATGGGTTGTCCTAAAGACCTCGAGGAAGAATAATACTTATGTTTTAAACCTGTGTTCTGCATCACCTAAAGAAGAAACATGTCTTTTGTCAAAAGCATCATTTGATGAGTCAAAAATTCGGCACAGACGTTTGAGGCACACAAAATTTAAAAACATGAACAAATTGGTCAAAGGAAACCATGTCATTGGTCTTCGTCAAAAGGAATTTCATTTTGTTGATCACTGTTCAGCGTACCTCAAAGGAAAACAACACAAATCTTCTCATAAATCCAAGCTGGTGAACACAAACAATACTCCATTGAAGCTACTTCATATGGATCTGTTTGGACCAACTCATAAAAATGATGACTTTTCATGAGTATTAGAAAGAAACAGTATTGTTTGGTGATCATTGATGACTTTTCACGATTTATATGGGTTTTCTTCTTACTTCATAAAAATGAGGCATCCAATAATAAAAACCTTTATCACTACAATAGAAAATCACCTTGATCATAAGGTCAAAATAACAAGAAGTGATAATGGAACTGAATTTAAAAATGAAAACATGATTTCTTTTTGTGCAACCAAAGGAATTGCTCATCAATTCAGGGCAGCTAGAACTCCTCAACAAAATGGGGTAGCTAAAAGGAGAACTAGAACACTGATTGAAGCGGCAAGGACAATGCTAGCCGATGCTAAACTGCCTATTACCTTTTGGGCAGAGGCAGTTAACACATCGTGCTTTGTGCAAAATCAAACTCTAATTGTAAAAGAAAGCAACATGACTCCTATGAACTGCTCTTTTATAGAAAACCATTCATTGGATTTCTTAAATCATTTGGTAGTCCTGTCCCAATATTAAACACCCGAGACTATTTGAGAAAGTTTTCATCTAAGTCTGATGAAGGATTCTTTGTAGGTTATTCTTCTATTTCAAGGCTTACTAGTGTTTAATCCTAGATTAAACAATATTGATTAATCAACAAATGTTCAATTCAAGGAACATTTGTTTCCCAAATCTACAAATGGTCTTGACTGGTTGTTTGATATTGACTCATTTACAAAATCATTTGATCAATTTCACTTGTCTGATGCAGGAAATCTCTATTCAGGTGACACTTCTTCAGCTATAGAAAGAAGAGATCACTTTCCATTGATTCCTCCTACATCTACTGAATACATGAATGAATATGTTCCTATCCAAGCTGATCCCATCAGACAACCATCTTAAAACCAAAATGTTTCAACTGAAGGAGGTCCAATCTTGTTACAATCACATACAGATGATCTGTCAACTGAAATCAAAAATCAAAAACAAGCTACTCCTCAAGCTGAAACACAAAGAACATCAAATGATGGAAGCAATCATAGTGCTACTGAAGCCGAAGCAGGAACTGAAATAGAGTCTGACTATCTTCATAATTCCCTAACAGTACAAGATAAAGGTGCCTCTGACCATAATGAACGGAATGTCTCCAATCTTGATGTAATTATTGCTGGTGACTCCATTCCAACCACTAGAATACCCAAGAATCATCCAGTTGAAACCATTATTGGTGAACTTAATGAGAGGGTGACAAGAAGCAAGTCAAGTATTACAAACATCAATTTTTTCTCATGCTTTCTATGTCAAATAGTACCCAAGAACATCAAAGAGGCTTTTCAAGACAATAGCTTGATTGAAGCAATGCAGGAAGAATTGCTCCAATTCAAGAAGCAAGAAGTATGGCAACTAGTAGATCTTCCCGAAGGACAATACCCTATCGGTACCAGATGGCTGCACAGGAACAAGACTGATGATAAAGGGGTCGTGATTAGAAACAAAGCAAGATTAGTGGCACAGGGATACACTCAAGAAGAAGGAATCGATTATGATGAAGTGTTTGGACCTATTGCCAGATTAGAAGCAATTAGAATCTTTCTAGCATATTCTGCATCCATGAAATTTACTGTTTATCAAATGGATGTGAAATGTGCTTTCTTATATGGAAAGATCGCTGAAGAAGTCTATGTGAGTCAACCACCTGGCTTTAAAGATCCAGATTTCCCTCACAGAGTTTACAAGCTTGACAAAGCTCTGTATGGTCTTCACCAAGCTCCAAGGAAGTGGTATGAGACTCTATCATCCTTTTTTCTAGAAAATGGATATGAAAGAGGAAGGATTTATCAGGCTCTCTTCAGAAAAAGAAGAGGAAAAGGCATGTTGTTAGTCTAGATTTATGTGGATGATATCATCTTTGGCTCAACAAACAAGTAAATGAGTGCAATGGAGGAACTCACTTTCTTTCTAGGTGTGCAAGTCCAACAACAGCAGATGGAATCTTCATCAATCAATCAAAATGCATGGAAACTATGTTGAAGAAATTCCACTTTGCTGATTGTCAGTCTATCAAAACTCTTATGGATACTAAATTGAAGATTGGACCTCATCCAGAAGGCAAATCAGTGGACCAGACTCACTATCAATCCATGATCAGTTCACTTATGTATCTAACAGCCAATAGGCCTGACATTTTCTTTGGTGTTTGTGTGTGTGCCAAATATCAAGCTGATCCAAAAGAATCACATGTGAATGCAGCCAAGAGGATAATTAGATATCTAAAGGGCAAACCAACTCTTGTGTTATGGTATCCAAAGGAAGGAGACTTCAATCTCTATGCCTTCACTGATAGTGATTACAAAGGATGCAACTTCAATAGGAAATCCACCTCTTGCGGTTGTCAATTTCTTGGTCCCATACTGGTCTCATAGCAATGCAAGAAGCAGACAAACGTATCTGTATCAACAGCAGAAGCTGACTATATTATAGCATCAGCTTGTTGCTCTCAAGTACTCTAGATTCAAAACTAGATGCTTGATTATGGTTTTAACTTCTTGCACACATCAATTCACATTGATAACACAGCAGCTATTTTATTACAAATAATCTTTTTCAGCACTCAAAAACAAAACACATTGAAATTAGATATTACTTTTTGAGAGACAGTACTGAAAAGGGGCTAATCAAATTGATTCAAGTACCCACTGAAAATCAATTGGCTGATTTATTCACAAAGGCATTTGAACCTAGTAGGTTTGAATTTCTAGTTCAATCAATTGGTATGATTAATCTTGAGTAAAACCAATCAAAACATCAAAACAAGTCAAAAATACTAGAAAACCACAAAAAGAAGTAAATTTTTATGAAGAATAGAATATCATTAGGAAATGATATATTTACAGTCGTTATATCATTCACTGTGCTTAATTTCAAAATTTGAGAGACTGTCATGACTTACCAGATATGTTGGTAGGCTTAACTTGGAAGAGAAGATATATGCAGTGATGAATTAAAATCCTATTCAATAGTTAAACTCTCATCTCAAGGTACAGATATGTATTGGCTTATCTGAATGCATGTGTGTGTAGTAACCTAAACACACCAGGTAATGATATTTATGAATCTCTTTCACCCACGTCAAGTTTCACCTTTGTTTTGCTGCGCAAAGAACTAATGAAACAAGCACATAGTGCAGATGTACTAATCCAAAAGATTCCTAATGAGGAACACATCCAATTGGATGAATCTACAAAAACAATACATTCCAAGTGAATGAACAAAAATCCTATCATGGATCACCTTCCCAAGTGAAGTGAAAAGAATCCAATGTGGATCATCATGAAAAAGGATCAAGTAAAAGAATCCAATGAGGATCAATGAAATTAAGTTCTCATAACTTAAGTAACCTGGTAAGGAAAGTTGTAAAAAAGTTCTACCATCCATTGTATAAAGATAGTTGATCACTCCATGCTTTTATGTGTGAGGTATATATTGAATAATTAAATCAACCAAAAACATGATAAATATCACTTGCATCAAATATCAACCTTGTATGAGTTTAAGAGGACAAACATACCTTCAGTCATCAAGTTCATAAACATGTCCAATTTATCATAAAGGATGCACATGTGTAATGTAAGATTGATATGATCCCAACAAAAGAAATACTTCTCTTCATTATCAATAATCAAAATTATATTCATAAGTTTTTTTAAAATCTTTAAAGTTTCTATCCAGATGTGGATATAAACTTTAGGGGGAGTAATTTAAAATGTTTGGATTAAATCTATATAGATTCTTAATAGCTTAAATTACCTTCTTAAGAATTAAAAAAATAAAACAAACAAAAATGCATGTGTTGGTGCAGAAGTTATACCATAGTATCTCAGCCTATATAGATTCTTGGAAGCATGAAAAGTCCAAGATCAGTCAAAGAATGGGAAACTTGTATCACTTCTGACATACAAGTCAATCCAAGCAAGAATTGACAAAATCAACAGTCAACAACTTCATAAGACACAAATTCAATCAAAGCTGGCCTTCATAACAAGAAAAATCAAAAGCAGAAAACATTACGTTTTGATTAAGTTCAAAATTTAATGCGGGTAAGTGCATTGGTAAATGCGGGTAAAGGTAACCCATGCATGTAACCAATGCGGGTAACTGTTTATTTCTAAGTGCAATTAATGCGGACAAAAAATGTACTCTATCGCATTGGTGTGTTACAAGTATACATAAAAAGATTTTGAAGTGTTAAAATACGGATTTTATTCTATCGCATTTGCTATAGTGAGTAAATGCTGACAAAGTTTGATCAGTCGCATTTGCTACAGTGAGCAAATGCTGAAAAAGTTTGATCAGCCGCATTTGCTACAGTGAGCAAATGCTGACAAAGTTCGATCAGCCGCATGTGCTACAGTGAGCAAATGCTGACAAAGTTTGATCAGCCGCATTTGCTACAGTGAGCAAATGCTGACAAAGTTTGATCTGCCGCATTTGCTACAGTGAGCAATGTTGAACAAATGCTGATGAACTTCATTCTTCCGCATTTGCCACAGTGCATAAATGCGGATAGAAGAAAACTGAAGTAACAAAACTTCCGCATTTGCTACAGTGTGTAATTGTGGATGCCTAAAATCACAAGTTAAAACTCTTCCGCATTTACAATAGTAAACAAATGAGGATAACCTAAATACTTAAAATTTCCACTTCCGCATTTGCTACAGTGATTTAAAAATTTGACCGCATTTGCTCTGGAACCTGTAAAATCTTTTAAAAGCCATTAATTGACTATTTAAAGGAAATTCAAAGGGTCATTTAATACTTTTCAAATTTGAGAGATTCCATAGTGAGACGAGCGAAAAACCACTGTACATCCTCAATAATCATCATCATCATCAACAACCAGAGATTTTAGCAACAATAGTATTGAAAGAAAGGTGAAATTTCCAAAATATTTCATGACCTAACTTTCGGACTTTTAACCGAAATTGGACGAAGAACCAAAGGTTAATAAAGAACACCCAAAATCAGATTTATTCAAAGAAATGTTATACATTTTTTACATCAATGAACATGCAAACTAAGAGGAATTCTACTCATCATGAAAAACCTTCATAGTTGTGTTTATCATAAGAACAGAGCCTGATGAAAACTAAAAATGTGGAAAAAATTCATGAAATAAAATCTAATAAATGGTTGATCCTATTAATAATGCATTTACTTAAACTTGAAAAACAGAGAAACTGTGATTGTTCATCACAAATTCACCATTTGACGTGACAACAATCAAATAGTAATATCAACATTTATCTTTGACCATTAATAGTCAAACTAATGAATGGTGCATATACTTTCTCATCAAATCTAACTCATATGTCTTAAATACAGATTAAATGGATAATCTTACATGGAGTAGGCTCCATAACATCAACGGTTATTTGGACACTGATGTACCTGAAGCTGAAGGACTGAGAGACATGATCAGATTCATATATACTACTAGAATAGCTTATGCTATTATAGTCAGGCCCATCATCTATGAAAGATATATCAGATCATTCTAGAGTACTGCAGAAGTGACTGATGTGGATGGCGGAAGGACTCTAGTGGGAAGAATTACTGATGATCTCTCTTTGACCATCACGGAACAAACTGTGAGATAGTGTCTATAGTTTAGTGATGATGCCAATGCTCCTATTGAGTTAGAAGATGAAGAAATCACCACTTTCTTTGTAGAAATTGGATATGAAGGTGGCTATGAGGGAAAGCAAATTGTCAAGGGGTTGATAGATTTGCAATGGAGGTTTCTAATTCACCTCTTTCAACATTGCTTATCTAAGAGGAAGACTGGTTGGAATGATATACCTGTGATTACTTCCTCTGCCATATGTGTGTTATGCATAAACAAACCTTTCAACATGTTTGCTTATGTATTCAATGGTCTAACCTCTAACATTCAAGAAGGAAGAAGGCATATGTTCTTAATGTATCCAAGATTTCTCCAATGTCTGATTAATGAATCATTTCCTGATCTGGTACTTGAAGGACCAACTTTGGATATTCCTCATTATGATGCCAAATCCTATAAGTACATTAAGAAAAGAGATCCAAGAAATTGTTACAGTGGAGCACACTCTCCCCTACTACCTTGGATGATTCAGCAGATAGAAGAATAGGAGGCTCATGTTGATGAGCCCATTCAGGAAGAAGCTCAAGCTGATGTTGAGCATGCTGAGAAAAGAGTTGAAGGATCAAGGCCAGTGTCACCCCATGAGGAGTTAGGGGGTGATCTTCACACTGGTCCTCATGATCATGATATTGCATCTCCCTTTATACCATCACCATTACCATCTCCCTATAAATAACCAACCACTTCAATTCATAATTCACCTATCCCATCACCAATAGCTCAACCAATCACATCTCCACCTCATCGCTCTCCAAAATCACCACCTCATCACTCTCCAAAATCACCACCTCAACCGTTCCTTACTAGTGATAATCCAACTGAGTTTGGAGATTCCACCAGCTCATCTAAAGAATCCAAATCATCTTCGGATGAGGAGGATCAACCTATCTAAATGCCTCTAAAGAAAGCCACTTCTGAGACTGCCCCTTCAGAGAGTTTTGCTGAATCCAATGTGAACAAACTAGATGAAAAGGTGAGTTGATTTCTGAGCTCATGAAAAGATTGAAAAGATGGAAAGAGTACTTAATAGGAGAGCAAACATCATTGAAGATAGAATTCTTGAACTTGATGAAAAAGAGAATGAGTTGAAAGAGTTAAAAGAAAATTATGAAGCTGAAAAGAAAGAGAAAGATAAGGAGATTAACTACTTAACTACTGCCCTTCAACAAGCAAGGGATGAGATAAGTGGTCACTTGGACACTTTGGCCATTCAAACAATAGCCATGGAAGAACAAGAAGAACTAATTGAAGGGCAAGATAAGCCCATCATTGACTTGCAAAAGCAAAATGAACTTCTGAACAAGAGTAGCCAAACTTGAGATGCTTGTTAAAATCAAGAAGAAAGTTGAATCAAAAGTCAAGCAAGTATATGAACAAGAAACTGAATCTAAAAGCAATTCAGAGGAGAGTAGTGATGACTCTCCTCCTGTTAAAAGAATGAGATTCTCAATGCAAGCAGCAAAACCAGGCAAGGTAAATCAAGATAAATTTGGATTGGAAATGGTATTATATTTAGAGGAAACAGCCAACAAGCATGTAAAAGAGGCTGAATTCAAAGATATGATGAATGACTTAGATAGTTTTACATCTGAAGAATTCATTATTGATGATGAATTTTGGGATTTTATTGTTGACCAGAGGACTAGTACTGAACCCATAGTGGTCATTCCTCAATCTCCTATCCCTTTGGAAAAGGAGTTGAGTATGCAAATAGTTCCTACTATGTCTTTGACTAATGAGCAAAAAGAAATAATCAGAAAGTTATGTGAAGAAGAAAGAGAAAAGGAAGACAAGCTGCTGCTGCTTATATAATGAACAAACAGAGGTTGAAAAATTGCCTGAGGAAGTTGAAAAGCCTAAATCTTCACCTGGTCCTTCAATACAAACTTACACCAGAAGGAGGAAGTATCAGTCTGAGAAAGCTAAAGGAAAGAGACCTATGAAAGAAGAAGAACCAGTAAAGAAACCAAACAAGATAATCCTAGAAGTTTTACTGCAATAGCACAATTCTTGGAAGAGCATGAACAAGCCGAGGCACAATTGAAAAAACCAGTTGTCTTTATTGATCTTGAAAAAGGAGAGATTGAAGGAGGATATGATGCTGATGAGCCTGTAGATGTTGATAGTCCTATAAAAGAAGAAAATTTTGTGGATGAAATGGTTGTAAAGGCACAAACAAATGACCTCATGATAAAAGCCATGTTCTTGATCAACCATGGATATGATGCTGATGAAGTGTTTAGCATGACATATGAGGGAATGAAAGCAGAAGAGGAGAAAGTCAACAAACTGCTGGACCCCACCTTTGAAGCTGAGTATGAAAGAACTCTTTCTTGAAAGGTTCCTGTGCCCAAACTGTCAGCTATGTAGAAATCAACATCAACTCCTGAACCCCTATATCTGGATCCTTATAGCATATCAGATAAGGAAATGAAGGATTATTTTCAAGCCAAGGCTTCATAAAAAGGAAGCTTGGGAATATGAAAACAAACTCATTGAGGCTGCCACTCTCAAGCTGATTAATGAAAAGAAAGATAGGCTCAAGCAGATAGAAGAAGAAATCATAAACAAAAAGCCAAGATCTAGAGTGACAACTCAAGACATGCAACTCACCTAAAAACATCAAGAATTTTTGGCACCTATGTTTCATAAGTACCCTAAGTGGTTTGTTGAACCCTCCCAACTAAAACTTCAAGAATGGTTAACCACTGCAGAGTTGATTAGAGGTGTATCTACTCCTAAAGGCAAAGTTGACCAGAAAATAATTGCATGGAAGTATGACAACACTTGGAACATGTTTATGGTTAAAAGGATCTCCAGGCTGGTCCAATTCTTTATAGAGTACTCTGCTTCTGTTAATGCCGTAGAGATCCATGACTTAAAAGAACTAGCTCAACTAGAACTGAACAATCACTCAACTATGTTTAGGGGTTATGAATTTGAAAACATACTCAAAATGTTCAAACAAACTGATAATTTCAAATCATTAAAAGCCATATGCATGAGGAAAGATAAGTCTTTTATCAATCCCCTTAAGAAGAAGCAGACAAAACAAGCTGAAGAAGTTATGTTTCCTGAGCTAAAAGTGAAACCACAGAATCGTTGAAGAGAAAATTGGTGTCTGGCACCCATTCCTCCTTACCAGTCTCAAATGTGTATTATGATGAGAAAACTTATGAGATGGTCATTGAAAGAAAATGGGGAGGAAAGGAAGGTGCTTAAATAAGATTATTCAGTGGATATGAGGTAAGGCTGCTTGATGAATCTTACATTCATTACATATATACCAGACATTTTAGAGAAATCAGCAACAAACTAGGAGAACAAGATACGCACTCTTTCTAAAATGTATCAAGCTGCTGAAAATGGCATATGATCGTATCACTACCAAGAGAGATAAAAGAAAGAAGAAAAGAACCCCTTTGCAGCTTGGGAATATTGTTAAGTTGGAGGTTGATATGGATGGAAGCTTATTTGTTGGACCAAAAGAACCAATGAGCCTGATCAGAAAAACCTCTAAGTCCTACAGACATCACAACAACTGCTGAAGACTTGATCAGCTGTTGTAACAAAGTCTGAAGATCAACAACTGAAGACTAAAGTATTGAAGACTTCAACAGCTAAAGACCAAAGTCTGAAGATCAACAGCTGAAGACTAAAGTACTGAAGACTTCAACAGCTGAAGACTAAAATACTGAAGACTTCAACAGCTGAAGACCAAAGTCTGAAGATCAACAGCTGAAGAACAAAGTACTGAAGATCATAGCTGAAGTACAAAGACTAAAGACATCAGCTGATGACAACAGCTGAAGTTCAAGTACAAGTACTGAAGCCTTCATAGTTTGTACAACAGCTGAAGAAGCACTCTTCAATTGTTGTGATGGTTTCCTTTCAGTAGTTTTCTTTTGTTTCAGTATTTGTAAAACGACTGAAGAGCATGTTCTTTAGTTGTTGTAGTTTCAGTAGTTTCTTTTCAATAGTTGTTGTGGTAGTTAACACTTAGCATTGTTGTAAGAAGATGTCAGCTGTTTGACATCTTCAGTAGTTGTGTTTACTATCAGTAGTTTGAATAAATTCTGTTAGATGTCACTATCAAGTGACATCAGCAAATGTCACATCTCCTATATAAGAGGTGTTGACCTAATTGTATTTGTGACATTCTGTTACCACAAAAGCGAATATTGAATGAAATATATTTTGCAGAATTCTCTCTGTCTATAACCATTTATTCTTACCTTGAATATCTTTTGTGTTCTTGTGAATTGGCTAATTCATTGTTTGATTTCCACTGCTATACTCTCTAATCAATCAAACATAGATCACTGATCCTAACAAGTGGTATCAGAGCTGAAGAATCACCCATGTCTCAAATCATTGGTGATATCAATGCTGGAGTTTCAACAAGAAATCAATTGTCTAACTTCTGCTTCTATGCTCTCTTCATCAGTCAGCTAGAGCCAAAGAACTATCATGTTGCTTTAAGAGACAATGGATGGGTTGAAGCCATGCAGCTTGAGCTACTTCAGTTCAGAAACAGCAAGTGTGGGAACTGGTTTCTCTACCCCCAGGTAAGTGTGCAATAGGCACTAAATGGGTGTTTAGGAATAAAACTGATGAAAATGGGCTTATTGTTAAGAACAAGGCTAGACTGGTTGTACAGGGGTTTTCACAAGAAGAAGGTATTGATTATGATGAAACCTTTGCCCCTGTAGCCAGACTAGAGGCAATTAGATTGTTCTTAGCCTATGCTGCATTCCACCATCTTAAAGTTTTTCAAATGGATGTCAAAAGTGCATTTTTATATGGTAAAATAAAGAGAAGTTTATGTGTGTCAACCACCAGGTTTTGAGGACAATAAACATCCTGAATGGGTGTCTAAACTTGATAAGGCTCTTTATGGGTTGAAACAAGCTCCTAGAGCCTCGTATGAGACACTTTCCACTTTTCTTCTTATGAATAATTTCACTAGAGGCTCCATAGATAAAACTTTGTTTATTAAGAAGGTGGATCAACATAAGCTACTTGTTCAAATTTATGTTGATGATATTATTTTTGCATCCTCTGATTCCCAGTTGTGTGATGATTTTACCAAATTAATGAAAAAGATGTTTGAAATGAGTGTAATAGGAGAATTACAGTTCTTTCTAGGATTGCAAATCAAACAAAAAGCTGATGGAACCTTTATTCATCAGTCAAAATATACAAAAGATCTTTTGAATAAGTTTGATTTACAAAATTGTAAGCCCTATTCTACTCCCATGTGCAACACCACACAACTGGATGCAGATTAGAAAGGTAAAGCTGTTGATGAAACACTTTACAAATGTATGATTGGGTCCTTGATGTATTTAACAGCTTCTAGACCAGATATCATGTTTGCTACTTGTGTCTATGCTAGATTTCAAGCTGCTCCTAAAGCGTCTCATTTGATTGCAGTCAAGAGGATCTTTAGATATTTACAACGTACACAATCTCTAGGTTTATGGTATTCCACTGGTCACTCTTGCAAATTAGTTGCTTTTTCAGATAGTGACTATGCAGGGTGCAAGTTAACTAGAAAGTCAACTTCTGGTGGATATCAATTCCTAGGCAACTGTTTGATTTCTTGGCAGAGTAAGAAACAAACATCTGTTGCTACATCCACTGCTGAAGCAGAGTACATTGCAGCTGCAAGTTGTACTTCTGAGGTACTTGGCTTTAGAACCAACTTTTGGATTATGGCATTACAGAGACTAAGACTCCATTATTAATGGATAGTGCTTCAGCTCTGTGCATTGTCAAAAATCCATTCCAGCACTCTAGGACCAAACATATAGAGATCAGACATCATTTTATTAGGGATTGTTTTGAAAAAGGTCCGATTGATCCTAAGTTTGTGCCTAGTGCTGATGAGCTTGCAGACATTTTTACTAAGCCTTTGGATAGTTCAACTTTCCAAAACCTAGTGTTACGGCTTGGTATGCTGCAACTAGAATAAGTGATAACTACTGATGATCTCAGTAAATAACCACTGATGATCATTAGTGACCATATCACATATAGTACTGATTCTGTTAAAACAACAGATAAAGTTACAACTACTGCTGTAGTTATACTACTGATGTCAGTAAAAACAGATAAGTACTGATGTCCTATGAAACAACTGAAAACAGCTAAAAGGCTGATGAGTAAGTGTTCAGGACAGTATGAAACAGCTGAAAGGCTATGTATTGACGAAAACTACTGATGAGAACTTTCTCTTCAGTTGTTTCTACAACTGTTGTTTCATCCTAAACAACTGATGACAAAACCATGTCTTCAGTAGTTTCCCAACTACTGATGACTAACACCAAGTCATCAGCTGTTTCCAACAACTGCTAACAAAACCATGTCTTCAGTGGTTTCATAACTACTGATGACTAATACCAAGTTATCAGTTGTTTACAACACCTGAAGACCAAACCAAGGTTTTCAGTAGTTTCACAACTACTGATGACTAAAACCATGTCTTCAGTTGTTTTCAAACATCTGAAGTCAAAACCATGGTTTTCAGTAGTTTTATAACTGCTGATGCCTAAAACCAAGACTTCAGTTGTTTAAACTTCTGAAAGGGCAATACCATGTCATCAGTCGTTTACAACTACTGATGACTAACACCAAACCCTTCAGCCGTTTTCTAACCCTTACCCTATAAATACCCAATACCTAATCCTTCAGCGCTTCATCCTCTCCAAACCTAACGTTCAAATCTCCAAAACTTCTCTCTCATTAATGGCGACCATGCAGCTCAAACCTCGACATAACTGTGTTGCCTACCTCACAAAATCACCCTTCTGGACGAAGTTCGATAACGCCATTGATCTAATGGTCCAATCTCCCTACCAAACGGCCTTCCTTCTAAATCCCACCATTCATGCTGAATCCTTACACCAATTTGGACGAACGTCACCCTTATAACTGGGGAGAACAACACCGAGTCACTCCAGTCGTTCGTCTACAACCATCAAGTGGTCATCACTCCAGAAATCATTCGCCAAACCCTCAACTTGGATGATGCCACTTTCCCCGTTGGGTATCCGAAGGGCACAACTGATTTATCCTTTGCCCACCATGGATATCAGGGAAACCTCAGTGCCTCTACCATCCTAAAGAAGCCTTTCCATGATGCAGAACGTCTTATCTTTCACATGGTTAATGTTTGCTTAGCTCCTAAGACATCCTCTTGGGATCAAATGTCTACCAGGTGGCAGCAGGCACTATTCTCTATCCTTGAGCAACAAGACTTAAACTATTCTGAAATTATTTTTCTTGAACTTAAGGATATGGCCTCAAAACCTCTTTCTAATCGATGGATATTATATCCTCGGTTCATTATGGCCATCATAGAGAATCAGCTGCAAGCTGAGGGACTTGTTGGCCTTGGAGTCCCTGCAATGGCTGTATTGCCTGAAGTATACTCCAGACACAACTCTGACCAAACACTGAACAGGCTGTCAAGCTACGAAAACCCATGCAATTGGAACCCACAGCCACCACCTCCAGATCCAAAGTCCCCACAAACCCAAATCCAAAAAGCCAAAAAGGCTACTCAGGGAGATGAGTCCCCTGAGGATGCCCCTGTACCACAAACACAGGAAGCACATACTGGTATTAACCCCCCAGTTGTGTCAAAGACTCAACCTGCCAAAGCCGCACAGGTATCCTCTCAACAGGATCCTGTTGCAACCAATATTGGGGAACCACACTGCTGGAACCTATCTCACTTGAGAGGGTTACCATTGAAGCGAACCATTCACCCCGGGTGAAATCTGCTTCTACCCAATCACCACATGCAACCGCCCCCCAAAGTCCTACATTAATTGTTGCACAAGTGCTGAGTCAGTTGCACTCCTCACCCCTCCCCAGATACCAATTACAACTGGGCATACCTCTACCATTGAGGGGGAGGATCAAAGTGCATCTGATAACCCACAGCATAGGGGTTACAATGTTCCATTTCCTAGTGTAGAAAAGGAGATGGAACTTTTGGTGAGGCTGCCACTTATCCTGCTTCAGCATATGATCAGGATGTAGTTGGTAACATCACTAAGACCTTACCAGAGGCAACTGCTGATGAAGGACATAGTCCTGAGGCAGGAGTCCCCAGTTCCAAGACAAAGGGGCACATGCTACAACTGATACACTCAGTGCATGTTCATCCTGATTATATGAGGAGGTCAGGTGATTCAGTAACTACTAATGATGACCTGGGCTTCTTTTACGATGTGTTAGCCCAAAACACCATCCTAGAAGAGGAGGTGAGCAGACTCAAAGAGCTGCTTGCCCAAACTTCTGAGGATCAAAGACCATCTGCCTCTCAAACCCCACAAATGGCACCTTCATCTGAAGGTCTCCCAAACACAGAGCCACTCCAAATACTCAGCCACCTGCCTTTACTTCTGGCACTATTTCTCAGGAACAGAACCCCCCTGAGCAAATAGCTGCTATCCTTCAAAATTCCATACCTCTCATCACACCTATAATCACTGATATAGTGATCAAAACCATTGATGAGAGGCTTTCCTCTGTAATACAACCCTTGATAGAGGAAGTTAGGACAAAAGCTTTTTGACAATCAAACCCTTGCAACCAATGCACCAAAAAGGGGGAGATTCAGTCAGTGAAAGCAAAAAGAAAGAGGAGTGCAGAGAGGAAAGAGAAAGAGAAAGAAACAGAAGTGACAGAAGTGGAAAAAGAGAAGGAGTTGGCTGTGGAGACTGAAAAAGAGAAGGAGAAGGAAGCTGACATGGAGAAATCAAAGAAAAGAAAGAATGAAAAGGAGACTGCCTTGGAGCTGATGGTAAAAGAGGCTGATGCCGAACACAGCAGATCAATGGATAACATCATTGATCAGTTGTTTAGGCAAGGCCATGACACTAACAAATTTGACTCTGAGATCAAAAGATTAGAGATTGAAGAAATCCAAAATAGATGGGCAAGTTATGATGTGTTAGAAAGAGAAAGGCTGGAGATCATGATCAGGTTTATAGCAAAATATCTTGGAAGATCAATGATCGAAATCAAGGCTTGGTCCAGGGACAGCATCTTGGCAATAACCACCAAGATCTGTTCGTCTGAAGTATACAATAAAGGATTAGTTATTGAAGCTTTGAATGAAGTTGGTGCTGGGAGCAAGACTGAACTAGCCAAGCAATCTAAAGCCACACTCACCTCCAAAATGCTAGAACAGCCTGTCAACATTCCCACACCAAAACCACCAAAAAAAACCCACCAAACCAACTCCCTTACCCTCAAAAACCAATAGCCGATGATGTACCCCAGAAGAAGAAGAGAAGGGTATTGAGGCTAGAAGATGATGAAGAAGATGATTATGAAGATGAAGATAGGCTGCCACTCTCAGCTGTTATACAGTTGCGAAGGCCACAAGTCACTCTCCAACAATTACTCCTGAAACTCAAAGACAAATTGTGAAAGTGAAGCTAGAAGAAGAAGAGCTTCACAAACAACATGATGAGGAATTGTTGAGGAGGGTTGACAAAGCATATGCTGCCACATCTTCTATCATCAACATGAAGAAGCATGCACTCAGAACACTCTTAAGCATACATTTCAATATCAAAAGGAGAGAGTGAGGATTTGGCCTGATCCCAGGGTGTCTCATAGGATTCACAAGAAAAACATTCCACAGAGATACATTGGCCAGGTGAAAAAGATTGTAGATGAAGTGATCTCACTGGTCTTTGTAGTATCACCCTGGGAAATCCTAGAGGACTTCAAGAAAGCTTATAAAGCTAACCAAACCCCACAGAAGATGCTGGAAAATAAAATGGTGAAAAAGGGGTTAGTATATAAGAGGCTTGAAGAAGTCAGAAAGAATGAGCTCCAGTTGTTCCTAGAGGGTAATCACCCTGATGAATTGCTTATAGAATAATAACAACTGTGGAGCTAAAGAATGGGAAACAGGTCAAATACCTATCTGAGTACTATGGGCCTGAATCATTATTTGAAGGAGGTGCTGAAGAGCTGACCATGGAGGAACAAATTACCTCCTTGAGGCCTACACAAGAGAGTCATACAGACTCATAGTGGGGAAGTAGATCTCATGGATGGGGTAACAACTCTGTGTCCAGTTCCCCAAGACAGAGTTCCCATTCATACTTTGCCAAACAGATCATTGAGACTTCTTCCCAGGCCTATGCTTACAAGGGTCACTTCTGAGCTGATCTAGAAGACAAAAAGACCAATCCTTCTGCCATAATAAGTGGGACATCTTCAATAAGTTTAGAGGTTTTGGCTGCATTGGTTCAGGGGGAGTTTGTTGGACCAAAAGAACCAATGAGCCTGATCAGAAAAACCTCTAAGTCCTACAGACATCACAACAACTGCTGAAGACTTGATCAGCTGTTGTAACAATGTCTGGAGATCAACAGCTGAAGACTAAAGTACTGAAGACTTCAACAGCTGAAGACCAAAGTCTGAAGATCAACAGCTGAAGACTAAAGTACGAAAGACTTCAACAGCTGAAGACTAAAGTACTGAAGACTTCAACAGCTGAAGACCAAAGTCTGAAGATCAACAGCTGAAGAACAAAGTACTGAAGATCAACAGCTGAAGTACAAAGACTGAAGACATCAGCTGGTGACAACAGCTGAAGTTCAAGTACAAGTACTGAAGCCTTCAGAGTTTGTTACAACAGCTGAAGAAGCACTCTTCAGTTGTTGTGATGGTTTCCTTTTAGTAGTTTTCTTTTGTTTCAGTATTTGTAAAACGACTGAAGAGCATGTTCTTCAGTCGTTGTAGTTTCAGTAGTTTCTTTTCAGTAGTTGTTGTGATAGTTAACACTTAGCATTGTTGTAAGAAGATGTCAGCTGTATGACATCTTCAGTAGTTGTGTTAACTATCAGTAGTTTGAATAAATTCTGTTAGATGTCACTATCAAGTGACATCAGCAGACGTCACATCTCCTATATAAGAGGTGTTGACCTAATTGTATTTGTGACATTCTGTTACCACGAAAGCGAATATTGAATGAAATATATTTTACAGAATTCTCTCTGTCTATAACCGTTTTTTCTTACCTTGAATATCTTTTGTGTTCTTGTGAATTGGCTAATTCATTGTTTGATTTCCGCTGCTATACTCTCTAATCAATCAAACGTAGATCACTGATCCTAACATTATTAATTCACAAAGATGGGTTGTCTACAGTATCTATCTGGGAACCTATTTCCCTCAAGAAAGTACCACTAGAAGCCATCTACAACATGAGAAACATGAAGATCCATGTGTTGAGTAGCAAAAGGATTTCAGATGCAACAGACTTTGTCAACATGATAAAGGCTATTTTGGATCCAACTAAAGCAGCATTTTTAATGCCACCACAAGACCCAGCAGAATCATCACATCCTTAATCACCACCCAAACATTGAAGAGCATAGGCTGTATAATCCTTAGGGGGGTATTGTTGAACCCTGAAAGGATCAAACATGCCAATTAAATTGGTGAGTTGATGGTTGTTATGCTGGATTCCCACAAGTCCAAGTATTAATGCGGATGAAGATTCTGCAGTAGAAGATTAAGTATTGGATTTCCACATTTGTTAATGCAGAAGTCAAAGAAAAAATGCTGACAAGTGTTTGTTCTTCCGCATTAACAAATGCAGAAGACCAGAAGTAATGCAGACAAGATTCTGTTCATTCGCATTTGCCGACCGGACAAGAATGCACACAAGTATTTGTTCATCCGCATTACCCAATGCGGATGACCAACATACTAATGCAGATGATCAAGTGAAGAAATGCTTATCAAGTCCATCCCATCCGCATTTGCCAATGCGGATGAACAAGAAATGCGGATCAAGACTTTGACTAGTTCTGATGTATAGGTCAGGGGTAGTTTAGTCATTTTGTAAAACGGCATCTTGTCTGCCTATAGATAGAATAGAAAACCTCGTACATGAGGTGATGGTTCATAGACACTTAGAACATATTTTGTCTTTTACTCTCCAGGTGTATCATTACTATTTTATGCTCAACTCTAGCATTTACTGTAATCATCATCTCTTTCAGTACAAACAAGCATAATCATCATCTCTTTCAATACAAACAAGCATTTATGAGTATTTCTTCTGCATTGAATGTTTATTAATTGTTTTTTCCACCTTTCAATCACTAACTCAATCATTACATTCGATCCTAAGTGAGAATCTCTATCTCACTACCCAGTCAGTAAGAAAAATGAAAGGGAGGCTGATTTACAGCAAATGAGGGAAATGATAAATGTCCTGATCTCCAAGGGTTTCTTTCCAGAAGACTTGTCTCCACATAACAATGATACGATCTTATGGCTCTTTGACAAAGAGAACGATCAAATGGAGAAGGAGAGGAAGAAAGCTGCAAAAGAGAAAATGAGGGAGAAGAAGAAGGAAGAAGAAGCAGGACTCGTTGCTATCAAGAAGATAGGTGATAAAGCCTGGATGAAGGACTATTTTCGGGATCATGGCTTCTCTGGCAGGCAGGTGGGTCCCATGTCTGAAAAGACCTTGCAGCGACATGTTAGTGACATCAAGGCTGACATTCCCTCGGGGAAAAGGAAGGAGATGTACAGAAGGGGACATGGGATGATCTTCAAGCCAGCACCTCAACCTCAACCATAACTTGAACCAACCCCTTTCCCATTTCCCATTAAAATTGAACCTACCTCTGAACCTTACACCCCTGAACCAAAATCATCCTCTATTCCCGCACCATCACCACAACCACCTCAACTACCCATCCTTAAGCCCAAAACATTTCCCAGAACCCAAATACCACTGCCTATCCCAACAACCACTAAAAGCATCCCCTCAGCCTTCTAAACATCTCTCCTTAAAGGAGTTTAAGGAGATTAAAATAAAGCTCACCAAGTGTACAACCTTGAGCGACATCTCTTATGAGGAAGAGTCTGTCAATTTGACTTATGATAATGGCTCCTCATGTTCCCTCACAAGAGATTAATTCCTTGATCTACCTAGAGGAACACTAGACCAAACTATAAAACTCCTTGGCCTCAGCTCTAATTCCCTAAATGATAAAATGAAGAAGCTTAGAAGAAGGCTGGTGACTTTAATAGATTCCAAGAAAGGGGATAGAGCGTCAATTAATCCCTTTGTGCCAAGAAAGAAGATCATCCAGTGGAGGTTTGAAGACTCTTCTCGCAACTTTGTTATTGAGAAAGAGAATGGAGAGATAAACAGGCTCAATGCCTCATCTCTTTTACACTTAAGTAGATTTGATATTGCTGAGTTAGCAGAGAAGCCATTCTCCAACCCCTCAAACTCCGAGACAGCTGCTCACATCAGGAATCATTTGGCCGAGCTAACTGCAAGGACCAAGATTGAATAGGGACTAAAACTAAGAAAGGATGAGAGGAAAGGATCAGCAACCAAAGGCAAAGTCTTTCTTCAAATGGTTGAAGGTCCTAACCTTGAATCCATAGTCAGATGGGAGTATGACTATAACTCCCATCAACTATCTCTCTTCAAGGGGTTGCAACAAAGGGTGCATGTCATTCAAAGTGACAAACTGGATCTCTTGTCCACTAATGACTTGTACAAACTTCTCAACACAACTTCAATGAAGAACAAAGAAACAAATAAACATCTTTTATCCCTAGTGCTGAAGGTTTTTAGAAGCAGGAATAAGTGAGGTTTTTGTAGCATCACCATAGGGGGAATTTGTTAGATCAAGAAAGGCTCAACCAAAACCAAACACTTCAAGAATTTTTGGTATCACTAATGACGGACTTCCGAAGCTAAGTGTGGAGCTTTCGAAGACAAATGGAGTTCCTCCAAAGACAAGTTCAAGAACAACTTTCGAAGAAAAACTCTAACTTCCGAAGACAAAGTCTTCTCTTTTGAAGTTCAAGACTTGGAAGATTTCAAGATGATGACTTCCGAAGTAGAAGTCGCCAGCCTCGAAAGAAGTAAGTCTCTTTTGAAGTATAATTGGCCTCGGAAGAACTTGTTCTTCCGAAGCCATTTAACCTTCGGAAGACACTGCTATGAACCAGTGGACATAAGTGTGGTCCTTCTAACACTCCACTGCATACCTCTGATATACTGCATCGTGCTTTGTCAAAAGGCCATGTAGTTTACCATACTTTATTCCATTTTCACCTTTATCAGTAAGTATAGTTACTAACTTTAGTTGGTAACAAAAGTAAGTCATGGACATGTCATAACTACCAAATCTTAATAAGACATTATCTAAGATACCTTAACTTTAGCTTTGTAGTATTTTCTTTAGTTTTAGATTTCCAGCTTGTATCAAAGTATATTTGTTGTAGGTGATAGTATATATAGTTTCTCATTATAACTCTTGTAACATGCTTATAAGAGTCTTGTAATACTTGAGTTAAAAAGTAATATATACAAGTATCTTCAAAATTAATTCCTTGTGTTCTCTTTACTTAATATTTATTATCAACTCTTAGAAGAGATTCTGCTTTATCCAAAACTGTGTGTGATTAAGTGAGTTTGAGAAAAAAAAAAGTTTTAGTGACAAACATCGATCCTGCAAGAAAGTGATTCGGGTTTATGCAAAAGTACATCAGAGAAATCATGTTCTTCAAAATTTTCGAAAGAAATCTATCTTCATTTTATTGGTAACAGGAGACTTTGTCTTTGAAGCTTCGGAAGATATCACCTTTGCCTTCGGAAGACATTGGTCTTGGCTTCGGAATATTTCATATTTATATTATTTTCTTGTGCAGAGTATGAAACTTCTGAAACAATTTCTACTATGTACCAAGTGCATACATGCAGGAAGCACTTGGGTTGTTTTGTGCATCAGTCTTTCTATAAGCCTTACAAAACATGATAAACATCAACAATTCATCAAATTCCTAATTCTTATGCACACAAGTTTCTACTTCTGGTAAGGTATGAACAACACATCAATTCCATGAAATTCTTACATAATCTACGTAAAGTAGAATCAATACAACATAACTAACATCATAACATCATCCAACAATATTAATTTTGACTTTTTCATGTCAAGTGAACTAGGGTTGTTCTTGAATCAAAAACCATGAAACGAAATAAAAAATCTAACCTTTACTTGTATAA
This sequence comes from Flaveria trinervia, assembly GCA_025506515.1. Classification (NCBI taxonomy): domain Eukaryota; kingdom Viridiplantae; phylum Streptophyta; class Magnoliopsida; order Asterales; family Asteraceae; genus Flaveria; species Flaveria trinervia. Next base: position 43,212,496 of record CM046456.1, read on the forward strand.
TTATCAACATTGGCACTCGCTAACACGTTGGAACACTTGAAACCAAGCAAAATCGATGGATACTTGTTCTTGATCAAAATAGCAAAGGGATGGGGATTGGGGTCCTTGGCCGCAATAATAGGGTTGGGGGGCGCTAGGGTTTGATTTTGTTTAATATTAACTTTTGTCGTAATTACCAAATAAACCCTCCGTGTTAAATTTTATAAAAAACTAATACTTTTAAAAAAATTAAATATTTTTACTACAAAACATAAGTATTATGAATCAACAATAATAACCATATATTTTTAACTAGCAACAAACACATGAATCAACTATCACACATTGTCACGTTATAAAGTAAAATTAACAAATAATATTTAAAATTCATGAATCACACAACCACAAATTAATAATCAAAATTATTAATTGATTAGGTTATTATTAATCAACCACAATTAATTATTATTAGGTCACTAACGTTCAACGACAACTACTATGTGCTCACGACATGTGTATGCAATGCCTAACGAAACTAACGAAGTCTTGGTAACGAAAAATTATCGGATGTCACATTATCATCTTCTCTTTAATGCGTAGGCTCACGGCGACATTTCGATGTTAGTTTTTCATGATATTATGCCCCTATCACAACGTGGTTTTTATTATATAAGGTTCTAAATGTTATCAACAACATTGAGGATTCACTTTTTTGTTTAAAGTCACATATGTTTTCAATGTCATTTTCAATGTGCGGTTTCAAAACCATGGTTCGAGTTAGTACTAGTATATACTTAGAAATAAGGTGCAGCCTAAATAAATAAAAATAGAAGAGTCTCAAAGGACGAATCCAAGTATTTAATTAAAGCTTGTTTTTTTTTTTGTAATCATAAATCGTGAAACCGCTTTTCTATAATATTTTTTCTAGATCAGATATATTTAATAAATTTTAATAATTAATTACCTATCTCTTTTCAACCGTGTCTTACACGGTTATAAATTTGTTATATCTTCAACTCTAGTTAAACTATATCATAAGTCTATGTGAGTGCTATTAAAAGTGCTCAAAATATTTGTGATATAGCTCCTAAAGGTGAATAGTAACCAATCACATGGCATATTTTATGATGCATTACTCAACGCAGAGGCTTGAACGTGTGCTATGCGGTTTCATGTGCATAAATGATTCTAGGAGGGGGTCATAAGATATCTTCATTACCATGATTTAACGGTTTGAACGATAGATATATGCCTTTAGTCTTGAGTGAAGGATTTATACATCCCAAAAACAAGTTTCCATTATGTAATGATTTGGCTAACTTTAGTAGAACAAACATATATGCAACATAATTAATAATACATCATCTTAAACTAAATTACAATCATCAAAACAAACATATATCATATGTAACACACTAGAAGTTTTCTTGACTTACGAAAAATAGTAAAACCCAATGCATTCTCAGCTCAACGGGTAAATTTAAACCAACTTCAAACCTGATGTGTACCATAAACGTAAAAGACCATCTAGAACAAGAAAATCCAAACCAAAACACAAAATAGAAAAAAAAACAACCATAAATCCAAGAAAAATCAAACTAAGGGTACCTCATATTTAATGGTTGGGGAGGTTGTGGATTTGATTTCTTCTTGTTATGTTTGGTTAAAGGTAATGACACATGAATGAAACCAAACTTCTTCCTCTGAGTTAAAAGCTGCTTATCAGTTCTACCTTCTTTGTCGGTTTTACCAGAATCATGAAATATAAGACCACTTTGTTCACGTAGCATTCCACTTAAAGATGCACCATCTCTTCGTGTTTGACTTTCAACATCCTCACGAACGATTATCTTATCCTGTAGGATTAACTTTCTGCTTAAAATGTCACCAATTGATACACTTGTTCTCAAAACAGGCCTTGATTCTTTGTTAATCATATTTGAATAATCCCTGTTTAATGGCTCAAATTGTCTACTCGCACGACCATGAAATGGGTATGAGTTTCTGGTATTCGGGTGACTTGGAATTTCTGATTTCCCTATGAAAAACTCATTTTCGGATTTAACACGTCTTCCATTTGCAGCATCTGTTTTAGGCCCTGTTTGTGAATGAACATGTAAGTTAACAAGGTGTTTTGATATGCGTTATATATGTGATTATGTGATATTGAATAATAAAATAATCAGATAATTACTTACAAATCACAATATAAACACCCCTTAGGACAAGGAAATTTATATTTCATTTTGATGGACATGAAAAAGTTAAAAGGTAGCAAGAATTAGAGTGTTACCTAAAGGCTCTTCAAGGGTCTTTTTGTTGATTTTGATGTCATTTGTTTGATCAATTGACTTCTTGAGAAATGCCATTGTTGACAGATTAGCATCCTTCCTATGATAATCAATCTTCTTAGAAATGTTTTCTGCTTTATGTGCCTTTTGAGCAAGTTCAAGGTACTCTTCATAAGAAAGTGTTATTTCTTTACGAATCGCAGGTTTATTATCACTACCATTCTCTGCACAAGCCACAGCTTCCATAGCTCTTGCAGCTTCTTCCATCTTTTTAGCTGCAATCAACCTCATTTCCACCATTTTTATACTCATTTTTGTGTGCTCAATCTCAGAAGTTGCCTTGATAACCTCATATTGTGCAGCTTCTTCCATTTTCCTAAACTGTTGTGCTTCAAATGTTATATTGTGAGGCTCATTCAAAACATCCATTGATTCTTTGATCATGCATTTTGTTTCTCCTTTTTCAGACAAATTCACTTTATGGGTTCTCATTTTCTTGTTTAAAGATTCAACTGAAGCACGGATCATAGCAAGATCATCAGTTGTTCTATTTAACTTTGACTTTGCTTCTTTTAGCTCAGACAAGATGATCCCAGGTGGCAATGGAACCGAACACAAGGTCAAACTCGCGGTTGACTTGTCAACAGGTGTCATAATTGCAGAATCTGGATTCAAATTGAGGATTGATGAAGCTTCTTTCATGATGTTGACTTTTAATCCTTCCATGACACCTTTTGCTGATTCGAGTTCTCTTAGCACCTCAAGCGTTTCTTGTTCTTTTATGATCAGTTCTTTTTCTAGTTCTGTAGCATGTTTCTTTACTGTTTCCAAGTCGATTTCTTCAAGATCATGCTGTTCCACAAAAAGATCTTGTCAATATACTAACTATATGACTATATTCATCTTTGAAGATCAGACGAATTTAATTTTAAGTTACAAACTGATTATAATATTTTGGAGTATAATAGCTAGAAACTCCTGTCTTAATAATAGTCTTACATGGATATACAGTTGAACTTGTAACTCTTAACAATTTATAAGGGGAGTGTTCTTTTATAAAAAAGAAACACGTATGTCTTTTCTCTATGCTTGGCTGGTGGAATAGATCGTTACAGTTTTAAAGTACTAAAAGTTAAAATTGAGATCAATCAGTTTCAAGTGAAAATTGTTATCAATTCCCTCACAAAATAAATTGGAAAGAACGAAGAAGACTCAATCGAAAGGGATAACTAAACTTTTTAAAAAATTATGTGTAGTTAACGTGTCCAAAACTACAACTTTAGGTAGCGATATATAAATATCATGCTACACATACCATCCAAACCTCACCTCTTCATTTTACTTTGTTTAGAACCAACAACATTATAGCAATTGTAAAAAAAAATTCTATAATGTCATAATTATAAAACCTGCACATATATAGCTTTAATCTTATTAAAGGTCATTGTAATTATAAAAAAAAACAAGAATCATGTTCTAACTTTTAAAAGTTCAATATTCCATACATAACATAACATACACACGCATATGGATGTAAACAAAAAGTTTATTTCACCACTGTTGTTTACGTATATATCTTAAATGAAGATAAACTAACTTCTCTACCAAATAGTTCACCAATAACTGCATTCATAATAGATTTTTCCTTTATGAGTGAGTGTGTTTATTTATTATATAAAATGATTATAAATGTTGTGAGTGTAGCTAAAAGAAAATATTATTATTAATCTTTATATATGAACATATGTTGTTCATCTCCGTTAGTTTTAGTATATTTTTAAAAATAACTATGAGTGGAGTAAAGAGATTTAGTGGTTAGATGAATATATAAAAAGTATTAGTAATTAAAAATAAAAAAATTAAATTTTACCATAACTATAATAATATAAATAAAAATAGAAAACATGTCTAATCCATTTAGGAGGGTGAGTAGAATGCCAAAAAAACCATATTATTACGATGGTTGTCATAGTTCAAATGTTCAATCTTCGTTGAAAATAACGATCCGAAATTCTGGTTAAACCGGTTTATAAAACCAATTCTCAAGTAGAACCCAATTAAAACTATATAATTTTTAACAGTCGTGAACGATATTTTCAAAACCGAATTGAACATTAAACCGGAGGCGTTACTGGTTTGGTGGTCGACCCAGTTGGACAGATTTAACTATATTTTAATTATATTTATACATGTCGTTAAATATAAGTAATTGATATATGATTTATATATATATTTTATGATTATATAAACTTAACTATATTATATATCCAACACACTAATTTATGATTTAAAACTTCGTTTCTACCCATTAAAATTAAAAAACAAATCAAAAACAAGTCTGACCGGTCCGGTTTCCCGGTCCGGTTTCCCGGTCCGGTTTCCCGGTCCGACCACCAGTTCGGGAAGAACCGGCAAGTTGGACCCCTCAAAACGATTACCAGCGAACCGGACCGATCCCCGGTCGAACGGTCGAACCGGTCGGACCGGCCGGTCCGATCCCTGGTCGAATCGGTCGGACCGGCGGGCCGGTCGGTCGTGAAAACAATGGTCGTGAATCTAAAAAATAGTTTGTACCTATTATTATTACTATAAGATAAGATGATGGAGTTGTATTCAAGAAATCAAATTGAAAACTAGAAATTTTAAAACAATACAAGTTAGTAGATGAGATGAAAATATAATCAATGAGAATATTATGCAGAGAAACTAACACCGGCGAGTCGAAGGATGTGAAGGGGGATCCAGGAACCACTTCCGCCGAACCGATTCACGGCCTCCTTCACGGAGCTGAACGGCGGCGATGTGTCGATTTCAACCCTGGGGTTGATCACCTTCCCCCTGGCATCTGATTCGCACCCAATTTGAGTGGAATTGTCTGTAACAATGGCCGATTCAGCCATGTTGTTGTTTCAGAGGTTATGATTTTTGGAGGGTTAAAAAGATGAAATATGAAAATGAGAATATATGATGGATGAAGAGGAAGGTAATGAATAATGATGGTGTTGGGATTGTTAGCTGGTCCCAGCGTTAATGGCGGGTTGAGAGTCTAGTCTTTACATATTAATATTATAGTGAGTGTACAAGTGAGGTAAAAGGGGAAAGCATGGAATAGTGGGAGGGACAAAACCCAAAGAAACGAAGATACGTGTTAAATAACTATTTGCATTAAATCTTTGTGTAAAAATCTTTCTTTAAAGTGTATCCATAGGCAGTTTCGACCCAAAGCTCCTCAAGCTAAGGCCGAAGTAGATGGAGTTACAAGTTCATGGGCAGTTAAATTGCCCCATCACTTCCCTTCCCGACCTCACCCTCCACACACACACATACACAGTAAAATTAGTGACTGAGGACCCGACATCCCTCTCCCTTCCCCAAAACAACACACTAGAGTCAGCTCTACTTATTTTACGAGCTCAAAGCAAGTGCTAAAGCGGGGGACTCTTTGTACAAAACAAAGAGCAAATTACTTAAAATGATATTTATGTTTCTAGTTAATTTTGCTTTTCGATCGTTATTTTTATTAATTACACTAGACAACATTTATATATGTATACATTTATATATAGATATACATATATATATATATATAGATATACATATATATATATATATCACACACACACACATATATATATATATACACACATATATATAGAGGAGGGTTCAAATGAGAACCACTTTTTTGTGAGATCTCTAGCAACCAATCTCAGCCACTCATTTTTTATCACATGCAAATCACATGTCATTTCTCCCCCCTCCCCCTTTTTTTAAACGTTTGTAACTTTTTTTCACGATATTATTTTTTCAAAAAAAAAATTCACCATAAAATTCAGTATTTTTTATCTTTCCAACGTCTACCACATTGATATACTTTTCTAAAAAAATCGTACATCCGTCGTTTACATATGTGTAAATCTAGTTATACACATGTGTAAATCCGATATTACACATGTGTAAAATGAATTTCGTTAAAAAACGGAATTTTTTTTTATTTTTTATAAATTTTGTTATATTTTTTTATGAAAGAAGGAAAGTTGGGGAATATTTTTGTGTTTTTATTATTTTTATTTTTATGTTATTTTTTGATTTATAAAATTTTTAAATATGTTTTGTTAATTATAATTTTGCCATTGAGAACTAATGGTTGAGATTAGTTCCTACAGTTCTAAAAAAAAACTAGTTCTCATTTGATCCCTCCCATATGTATATATATATACACGTATATGCATACAAATACATACATATATATATAATATGTATATATATATATATATATATTTATATTTATATATATATATATATATATATATATATATATGTATATATGTACGGATATATATACGTATCTATATACGTATATAGATACATATATGTATACACGTATATATATACGTATATACGTATATATGTATATACGTATATATGTATATATATACGTGTATACATATACGTATATATATACGTATATATGCGTATATGTATATACACATATATACGTATATATACATATATATATATACATATATATATATATATATATATTTACATATGTGTGTGTATCTGTATGTGTACGTGTACGTGTATGTGTATGTGTATGTGTATGTGTGTGTATGTCTGTGTATGCGTACACGTGCGTGTGCGCGTGTGCGTATGCCTCTGTGTGTATGTGTGTGTATGTGTGTGTGTCTCTGTGTGTGTATGTGTGTGTGTCTATGTGTGTGTCTGTGTGTGTGTGTGTGTGTGTGCGCGTCTCTGTGTGTGCGTGTCTCTGTGTGTGTGCGTCTTTGTGCGCGCGTGTGTGTCTGTCTGTCTGTCTGCGCGCGCGGGCACGGCACGTGTGCGTGTGTGTAACACCCGGTTATTTTAATAAGACAAGAAATGAAGAATAAAAAAAAGAAATGTAATAAAATCCAAATGGAGGGACTAAAAGTGTCCAAAAGGACAAAACTTTAATAAAGTTGGTGTAAAGGTGAGCATGGCCGCCCACCCTCACTTAACATCACCACTACTTTCGGTTTTAGAGAGAGAGACAAGGGAAGAAGAGCAGAACTTCGGGTTTTGAAGAAGAAGTGAACGAATTCAATGTAAGAATTCATGGTTTTTATGTGTTTATGACGGGTTTTTATCCCAATTATGTGTTCATGTGCTTATGTGTTGTGTATGTGCTCGGGTGTGTGTGTTTGGTGTTGTTTTTAGGTGTTTGAACTCATTGCAAGCGGGTTAGAAAGGAAGAAATACCCAAGTTGCATCAGGTGAGTTCTAGACCTCGGTTTTACTTGTTTTAAATGATCTTTGGTGCTGAAAATGTATTAAAATGGTTTTTATAAAGTTCATGTATGTTTACCCGTATGCATTATGCATGTTGTATGTTGATTCTTGAATTGCATATAGGTTATTCATGTTTAGAATAGCCATATTAAGCTTAGAACAGATGGGTTTGATGATTGGGTTTGAAAACATACTAGAAACATGTTGAAGAGAAGGTCCATGCCCCTAAATAAGGCTAATGCGCCTAAACAGTAGCCCATGCGCCTAAGATTACCTTAGAAATGTTTAAGTATAGCCCATGCGCCTGAACAGTGGTCCATGCGCCTAGAAATGTTAGCCGGACAACTAAGTGTAGGGCCATGCGCCCCAATAGTGCCCATGTGCCCAAGTGGCTCATGCTCCTAAGTGTCCATGCGTCCGAATTATCCATGCGTCTAAGTGTTCATACGCATAAATAGTGCCCATGCGCCTGAATAGTTCATGCGCCTAAAGTGATAAATGATTAAGTGTTGGCTGATGCGCCTACATAGTGATGAAATGCCCGAACAGGGCTCATGCGCCCAAATAGTTCCCATGCGCCTAAGCACTTAAAAATTTTTACAAAATTTTCTAGGACTCTGTGCTTTAGGGTTTTGACCAAGGTTGACTAAGGGCTTATTAATGATGATGTTTCATGCATGATATGATTACTTATGATTGTTCATTATTATTGTTATTGATATTATTATTATTACTTATTGTATGTGACTTTACATGGTATGTTATTATCGTAACGTAAAGTATATCGTAATAATAAAGTGAAAGAGAAATAAAGAAAAAAAGAGGAACATTAATGAAAATGTTAACAAGTCTTGCAAGCTTATAGGAGGTACACGACCATGTTATCGTTAGCTAAACTGTGCTGTGGGTTAGCTACCCTATTATGCACACAGGGTCAATCAATTGAGATTGGTAGGACCTTTGTAGCGTGCCTTGGGTGATTGGGTTGGCCTTGTACACAGTACACAGAACCCCTTCGAGGGATATAGTTGACCCTTTCGAGGGATATAGTTGACCCTTTCAAGGGATATAGTTGACCCTTTCGAGGGATACAGTTGACCCTTTCGAGGGATATAGATGGCTCATCACCCGTTTTCCATCGCGCATATAGTTAGGGTATTGCTCACCTATCCATGCAGAAAATGAAACATAAAGATAAAAGTTTACAAAACAGACAAGGCATATAGTAAAGAGAACGAACAGTACTTGTTCATATAGTTAATGTGTGCTCGTATATACAGTACAGAGTTGTATTTTAGTGAAAAGAGTATTTTTCATATACAACATATAGTAAGTATTTTATTACTTTTAAAATTAGAACTCATCAGCAATGCTGACTTTTATACATTTTCAGTTGGCAGGTAATTATTGCTGAGGATGGCACGAGGGTGAAGCTACTCGGCAGGGAAATACTGACATCCATTCGTATTCTATGTTGCTGTTGTTTTGTAATGCGTTAAAACAATTCTTTTGTAAACCGTTAACGATGATATATTGCTTAACAACAGTGTTTTAAATGAAATGAATGGTTTTTGATAAATCATTTCCGCTGCTTAAGTTTGTATAACTATAATGTATAGTGTTTTAGTTGCTGCGATTGACCAACTGTGAGGTTTCCGGGAATGGGGCCTTACAGTGTACGTGTGCGTGTATGTGTACGTGTATGTGTATGTATATGTATATATATGTACACATATATAGATATATGTATACATATATGTATGTATGTATGTATATATGTATATATATATATGTGTGTATGCATATATGTTGCTGCTGATGCTACTGCTGGTGGTGATGCTGCTAAAATAATTAATTATTTTTTTTTTCATCTCCATTGTATGATTGTTATGTTTTGTTATTACTAATATATTTAGAAAGTAATAAAGGAATACTTTTAATTTTTCGCATAGGTATTCGTAACTACCCATGAGTTGAATATATTAATTTAATTTTAACATTATTCTAACGCTTTTTATTTGTGATTTTTTATTTTAGTTTCTTCTTTTTCTTTTTTTGCTTTTTTGGAGTTTGTTTAACTTTTTGCTTTTTCTTTTCTATTTTTCCAGAACATGTGTAGTATGTGTTATGGTTTTACATTAAAGGTAGAAGTTTCGATGTGTTCTTTTGTTAGGGTTTTACGGTGGGATAAGCCTTTGTGACATGTTTTGTATTTGCGTTTTGTTATTTGAAATCATGAAAAGATTCTCTCGGCAATCACGTGGGGTAAGATCTATTTTCCTGATTATGTAAAAGACTTTGATGTCGATCTAATTATTTAGCTGATATGACACACAATTTGCAACATTTTATTACTTATTATTTTTTCTTTATTCCTTTGGTTATTTTAAATTACTCCAATTTACTAACATTTACTTTTATATCATCATATATTGGGTTTAACAAGTAGTTTTTTATAAATCTGTAATACCTAACTACGAGTAAGTATTTATATTTATTAATATAATAACCAATAATACTCGGTTTTGGTGGTAAAAATAAGATACTCACATCAATTAAAAATAGGAAGATGTGAGGTTTGAGTCTTACTCGAAGCAAAAATGCTCTGAGTAGCGCGATGAAGTTTTCTCAACTCTTGGTTTTCTCTGTTGAAAAACAGATACATTGGCACAATTAAGATAACATATATCGTTTAAAAGAAGGCTGTATATTTAAAATCCATTCATATGATATACACATAAAGTAAAATTGTAAACGCTAAAGTTTATCAAATAATTACAAGAAAAAAAAGTTGTTTGACTATGAAAAGGAAACAATAAAAGGTACACTGAATAATCGACTTAAAGTAGATGCATAATCTTTTGCGTGATTATAGGATTTAAATTCTATATCAACCAACAAACCAAACAAACAGATTTAAGTCATATCAGACAAAGTTTTCTTTTAGGAATTATTAGAACAAATAGTTTACTAATTAATAAACAATTATTCAAATATATACAATTTATAAAAAGTTAAATACATGGGTAGTTCATTTGTTAGTTTTAGAAATTTTTAGAAATAAATTCCATTTCAAACTACAAGTTTGGTCTGAAACTTCGATAAATTAAGATTTGGTCCCATTTGTTTACAAAATCGTAATAGCGATGGTTTTTTACATCGATGGGTGCTAGCTTTTGGTGTTAGTTTTTTTATAAATGACCAATATATCAACTTTTTTATATTATATTAAAAGTATTTAATAAAAATATAAGATAACCATTTTAATGAGTTAAATTGTGACCCAAAATACTCCTCTTGTCTTCTTCCTTTCATTACCATGCCGGTAGCGGAATATAAAGATGCGATGAATGTGATCGTTATAACACATTGGGGGTATAAGAGAAAACTAAAGACATTCTCTATCAATGGATCATTATGTCACCCAACACATAATAACAAGTGCTAACTATAGTCAATCACATTATGTTATACCAAAATAAACAAACAATTCAAAGTTTTAAAACCTGAACAAACTGGTAAAAGTACAAACACAATCCCAAAAAAAGTATTATCCAAACTAAACAAGTATAATAAAAAAAACCAATCAATTGTTCATATGCTCTCGAAAGAACGGACTCGGCTATCAGTCCTCTAATCCAAGCACATCAACCAATGTTATCTCAAAAGACATGCTCTAAAAATCCACGTATGTTGGTGAGTTCACATGCTTATAAGTACAAAATAAGTTTCCATTAGAATCATGTTTAAAGTATGTACGTTTAAGAGAACATAAAAGTCATAGAAATCAACATAAGCTCATGACCAGTCCAAGTCCAACTAACCGGATTATATTCACCCAAATGCACGACGTAGATGCCATGTGAGTCTTATCTAGCATACCGACAATAGGAGTGGGGTTCAACCCCTGTTAGTACTAATAATACCTTTCCATGAAAATCTAATACAAGTCCAAATAAGACTACATACTTATGATGTAAAATTTAGACTCGATTCTATTACTTAAACCACACATGATAGTCCAAGACTAATTTTAAAACACAGCATAACCCAAACCCACTGAACAAGATTTCCTCCAAGTAAAATATAACAAAAAGGGCCGTAAACTCACCTCGATATTCGCGCAGTCCAAAGTCCACAATACGAATTAGTATGTACTATAGATAAATATGGACTTAGTTTGACCAATTTGGAATCGGTATGACCTAGTTATGACCTGTATAAAACGTTTCATTTTCGGAGAGTAAGTTGTCCAAAATCCCTAACTAGAGACCTAACCAAACTTTTATTACATAAATCTTAGACCCTTAAATTCCCATAAGTTTTATTCCTACATTGATTAGTTATACATGAAATATAAAGTTTTTCTTTCATATATTTCACACGAGTTAGTAACAAGTAATATGACTACTTGAAAGATAACATGTGACATTGAGAGTTGATTATTTTAAGAAAACATCTAATAATAATGTATTCGAAGTATTATATTTGACCTTATTTGGTTTTAAGGAAAGTTAGGTCAACTCATAAAGAAATATGAGCTTGTCCCTTTGAAATTTTATTGAACACTATATTTAATAGTTATAAGAGAAAAACAAAGTAGCTGTATTAATTATATAAGCAAGCAAGAAGTCATGCTAGAAGGAATTCACATGCCTGCTTGCTTTCTTATATATAGAAACTTAAGGTGAAATTAAAATATAAGCTTTTTAGAAACACTCTAATATAAAGAGAATTTCGAGTTCTTAATACCCAGTTGTGTGTTGTACGTAGTTGTTTTTACAACTCAAGTTTAAGCACAAGTAGGGAGACTTTACATTAAATTGCCATTGATAGATTTAAGGCAAGTTTTCAATTAAGTTGGTTTCAATTTATTTAATATTTATTTTTGATCATTATTATTAGTAGTAATAGTAGGTTAATATTAGTAGTACTGTAATTTTTAGGTGTTAGTGTTATTGTTAGGGTGAGTTTTGGGTAGCTTAACCTTAGTTAGGTATAGATTGATCGTAGGACCAGTGAAGATGGTCTATACAACAGTTTTACAATGAGTAGATACTTAGAACACTTAAGAAGTCAAACAAGAAACCAAATTTATGATGATACTAAGAATAAAAGTAAAGAGACATAACAAGAACAATAACAAAATAATATTGGTTTTCAAGAATGATGTATATTCTAAAGTTCTTTCTACAAGTGTTACAAAGCATATGTTAAGAATTAAAAGTACTTGAGATACTTTATACTACATCCTACAACTGGTCTTACTTTGAAGGCCAGTTGGAAACACTAATCCAGACAACAAGATAACTGTGAAGTCAAAAGGCAGATTGCCTTTTGACTTGTCACTATGACATGCCATAACTCACATGTTACTATATTACAAAAAGGATATAAGTACAAAAGTAGAAAATTACAGACTAAATACCTTAATCTAAAGTTGACAAAATTATGGACTTTTCACAAACTCATATAAGTTGGCGAGCCTTCAGAGATGGCAAAAGAAAGTGGTTCAAATTTTATCAAAAGGTGATTCAAAGAAAACATGTCTTCTTTATCTTTGGAAGAAATTAATCTTTGGCTTCGGAAGACTCTATCTTTGAAGCTTCAGAAGACTTTATCTTTGACTTTAGAAGATATGGTCTTTTGGCTTCGAAAGATTTTATACTTAGCATAATTCACTGAGTTGTCAAAAATCTTTCAAAATAACTTCCTGGTACTTCATGCATGCATGCTGAGAGCTTTGATTGTTCTTTAGTAGCATTAGCCTCTAAGTATATTCCTTACACCAATCACTCATGCTTAAAAAGGTAGCTTTAGGTGGTATTCATCTATGAAAATGACTAGTTTGTTGTATCATTACCTAACCTAAGATTACTTAAACTGTATCAGGACTTTGAGATATCAAAAAATTGTACTAAGAACAATTATCAACTATTGAGAAACTATTAAATAGATGTGTTATCATGTTTATTTATAAAACTATGATTGTATACTCGTTCTGTCGTAACTGGTAGTATAAAAGAATATTGTTAATGTGTGATTATGGGTAGGGCTATGTTTTGATCCTTCTATGCTTAATGGGATGTGTCAAAATGGCTAAAAAGAGGATAGGGTTCCTCGTATGCATCATAAAACTATCAAACATATATGATGGCTAGGAGAAAGTTCCCAAAGGGCCCGAACTCCCTCCCATAGATTTAGATTTCAATCTTATCTTAACTCCATTCTAAATATTGAAGCTATTCATAATATAGTTGTACAAGTGGCAAAGATATTTATGACTAAACAAAATAGTAATGTCGATAAATCAGAAGAACGACCTGAAGAAAGCTCGGTTGCCTCCATGCCTGTACCATTAGAAAGAAATTATAAAGATATTAAATCAAAGGAGTATACTTATAGGAATTTTATGTATCAAAAACCTCCATCCTTTGACGGAAGTATGGGGAAGCACATACCTAATAGGGTCTAGGCTTATAAACCGGACGGAGTCAGTATTGGATATCTATGACTGTAAGATCATAATAAAGTACGGGGAAGCACATACCTAATAGGGTACATGCTTATATATACATATGTTTGAAGCTAAATCCGTTTACTAGTAGAACATTGTGGTCAGAATCGAGGGAAAAGAAAAAGTTAAGGAGATAAGCTGGAAGCAATTTTGTTCATATGTTTCTTCCTAAATTTTGTCCTCCTTGTGAAACTAAGCAACTGAAAGTAGAGTTCTTCTAGTTGAATCTACAAAACATGACATATCGATAGTATGTTACTCATTTTAATGAGATATCTCGACTGGTTCCTCAACTAGCCACCATTGAGGAACAACTGATTAATAGCTTCATCTAGTATTTACTCTCCATGATACGGGTATTTGTTAAATCAAAATCCCCCAAAATATTTTCAAAATGGTTGAAGCCGGCACCATCATGGTTGCCAAAATATTACTAGGACAAGCTAAATGTCCTGCACCAAAAAGACAATGGGAAGAAGGAAAATGTGACAAGAGGAATAACAACTTCATAAAACCTAGAGAAGTTACTCAATGTAACTTTTGTCAAAAATATTACTTTAGGGCTTGTAAAGCCCACCTTGCCCAAGTTGTAAGAAAATAGGACACTTATTTCATGAATACGAAGAGAAGAAAAGGTGTTTTGAGTGTGGTGACCTAAACCATATGAGATAAAATAGCATAAAGTGCAAGAGGATAAGAAGCAACAAATAGCCAAGCCTAATGGTTTCTCATTCACTATCACCGTAGAGGAAGCCAAAAGCACTCTGAATGTCATCACGTGTACGTATCCTTTAAACAATATATATACACTTGTGTTGTTTGATACTGGTGCTGATAGAAGTTTTGGTGTCGAATACATTTAAACCTTACTTGAACCAGATATCTAAATGTTTAGATAATACTGTCACAGTAGAATTGGGGGATGGAATTTGATATTTTTAAGAACTGTATCATAAGCATAAACAATCATGATATCCTTATAAACCTAATGTCTGTGGAACTCAGAGAGTTTGATGTAGCCATAGGAGTGGACTGGTTGGCACTATATCATGTAGAAATTGTATGTGACAAAAAGATCGTCTAACTTGCAAGAAAACAAGGAACCTATTTCATTAATACCAAGAAAAGAAAAGGTGTTTTGAGTGTGGTGACCTAGACCACATGAGACAAAATTGCATAAAGCTGGAAAAGGTTAGCAACTAAAAACTAGCCAAGCCTAAATGTTGCTCATTCATCATCACCATAGAGGAAGCCAAAACCACTCTAAATGTCATCACTTGTACAAATCCTCTAAACAATATATATGCACTTGTGTTGTTTGATACAAGTTCCAATAGAATTTTGGGTTTCAAATACATTAAACCTTACTTGAACTAGATATCTCAATATTTAGATAATACTTTCATAGTAGAATTGTCCGATGAGAGTTGATATTTTTAAGAACTTATCATAAGCTTAAACAATCATGCTATCCCTTGTTGGAACCTGAAAGGATTATACATGCCATTTCAAGAGGTGGTTAAAGGTTGTTCTGTTTGGAATCTCCCAAAATCCCAAGAAGTAATGCAAAGAACATTCCCAAATGTTGATGTCTTTTGTACTTAGACTAGGATTTTGATGTATAATTGTTGGGTAGTTTAGTCATTTTGTACAAGGCATTGTATTAGACTAGAAATAGAATAATACACTGCTTTTTCAAGTTTCGATTGTCGAATGTTTTAGTAGTGTTTAAGTTATTCTATTGTGTAGAAAACCCTAGCACCTACTGTAACTGTTTACCATCATCAATATACAAAGCATTTTTGGTATTTTAAGCATTTCATGATTATTGATTTTGTATTTTGGCTACTTAATCTTTAACTCAATCATCATATTCGATCCTAGTTGAAGTATATTAATGAGATTCCATTCTCGTAACTAGTCAATTTATTCAGAGCCAAGGCTTTTGAATTCATCTCAAAAGCAATGAAGATCTTGAATGAAAATCGATTGAACTGGTGATAGATTTGTTTTTTGCAATTTTTCTACTTCTAATAAACATTCATACTGAAAATACCTAAAACTCATCAACCATTGCTGTTCTTCTAATTGACAACCATAAAAACCTATTCGGTTGTTGATCATCAACAAAAATTAGACAAAACCTACTCATATAGAAAATAGTGACATAAAATGAATCAAAAGTGACTCAATTATAACACCTGGCTATTTATTTAGTTTGAAGTCGACGAAAGAAGAAAAAAAAAATAAAGTCCAAAGTCGAGGGACTAAACTTGCCAACGAGAGAAAGTTGGGTATGTGGTGATATTTGAAGGGAGAGAGCAGCCATTACCCTCTCCCCACACTCACATTTTCAACAAACAAAACAGGAGAAGAGAGAAAGAAGAGAAAAGGAGAGGAAAAGGTTGGTTCGGGTAGATTCAAGCTCGAAAATCGTCGAGTAGCGGGTCAAATCGAAGCTCTTCTCGTTGTGGTCGTTTGTGTGAGTTCTAAGACCCCTCTTTTACACATTTTTGAATGATTTGGGGCTGGAACACATCTGAAAATCGGGTTTTTGAGTGTGTATGTGTTTGATCCGTTTGTGTATGTGTGGGTATGTGTATGATTCGTTTGGGTCTTGCTTTTGAGCTGTGTGTGCTTGAATGGTGTTATGGTATGAATTCCTAAGGTTTAGGATGGTTGATTTAGGCTTAGAATGGGTTTAGATGAGCTTGGAGGTCGAAAATGGCAGATTGGGTTCTGGATGAATTGCATTCTGCACCGGCTAGGGCTATGCGACCGAATGGAGGCCATACGGCCGATTGAGGTGCGACTGAGGGTTCATTCACATGACTGAGGGTTCATTCAAACGGCTGAGAGCCCAGTCGCATAAATGCCCATTCGCATTAGTTTCATCCGCATTAGGTCCATTCGCATGAGACTCATCCGCATGGAGTCCATTCACATTAGTTTCATTCACACGATTGGATGTTCATTCGCATAGGTGTTCATCTGCATTGGTTCAATCGCATGATGTTCAGTTGCCTGGAAGGAATGCGACTGAAGGGTGCCCATACGCCCAAGTAGGACTGGCGTACCTGAGGAAAGTGTAGTTTATGTACTGACTTTCGGGGGAAAGTGCAGATGTAAGTTTTGACGTGAAAGTTCCTGTAGTAAGATGACTATTGAGGCCTTAGAGAGTATGTTGGGCATGATGATGATGATGTTGCATGATTATGCATGTTATGTATGATGTCGCCATGTATGATGATGTCTGTGTATGTTATGTTCCTTATTATGATGTATGTTTATCTTTCCTGTGGCTTTACGTGTTATGTTAATGAATGAAAGTAGTATGTAACGTAAAGAAAAAGATAATGAAAAAGGAACATGAAGTAAGAATGCATGCATTAATGAATGATAAAAGTAATTGTTGGACCAAAAGAACCAATGAGCCAGATCACAAAAACCTTTAAGTCCCACAGACATCATAACAACTGAAGTGGTCTACAACAGCTGAAGACAAAGTCTGAAGACAAAGTCTGAAGACAACTGCTGAAGACAAAGTCTGAAGACAAAGTCTAAAGACAACAGCTGAAGACAAAGTCTGAAGACAACAGCTGAAGACAAAGTCTGAAGACAACTGCTGAAGACAAAGTCTGAAGATCAAGTTCTCAGAAGTTGTCACAACAGCTGAAGTAGTTCTTTTCAGTAGTTGTGATGGTTTACTTTTCAGTAGTTTGTTATCGGTAGTTTTATTTTATGTAAAACATCTGAAGTTCTTACACTTCAGATGTTATAACTTTAGTAGTTGTAATTTTAGCTTGTACTTAGCTTTTTGTGAAGGTGTCCTCAGTTGTTGTGGACATCTTCAGTAGTTTAGTCTACTTTCAGTTGTTTATATAAATCAGTTAGCTGTCACTATCAAGTGACATCAGTTGATGTCACATTCCTTTATAAAAGGAATGTTGACCTAATTTCTTTGTAGCCGAAGCTTGTGCGTGAATGAAAATATTCTCTTTGCAGAAAACTGTCTCTCTCTATAACCGTCACTGTTTGATTGAATATTCATATTATTCTTGCTTAAATTTCGTCTAATTCTTGTTCTATTCCACTACAAATCTTAATCTAATTGATCATACTAGATCCCGATCCTTTCAAATGGTATCAGAGCAAGATTAATCATTGATCGATTTAACAATTGATCATTGAAACTGCTCTTTTGATATCTAAGTTTGATCGAATTAGCAAATTTGCAAGAATTGGTTATAGAGTTTGATTTTCTGTTGCTTCGGTGAATTAATTTGAGATTCGTCTTGTTTCAAACTAAGTTGTTGAGTTTTTGGCTAGATCTGTTAAAATTTCATTGAACTGTTTGAATTGGTGAAAATGGCTACATCAATCAATGATCCTCACAATACTGGCTCCTCAACAAAGCCTCCGATGCTTGTTAGGAGTGAGTATAACATATGGCAACGCCGAATGCTCCATCACCTGTCTGTCAACAGTTCAGGTTGTTGGAAATCTTTGGTTCATGGACCATATAAGCCTACGGTGAGTAATCCGGGAACCAATGAGATGGTTCCGAAGAAGAAAGAGCAATACTCAGATGAAGATCTGAAACTGTTTGAAATTGATGCTAAAGCCCATGGAATTCCGGCCATGGCACTGCCTAATGAAATCTATTCTGAACTTATGCATCATGAAACTACTCATGACCTCTGGATTGCTCTGAAAGAACAATTTGGAGAAACTGGTGAGGTCTTGGCAAACAATAGAGAGATCCTTGCCCAGCAATATGAGACATTCTCTCATAGAAAGGGTGAGTCACTGACTCAACAGTTTGAGCAATTTGTTTGTTTGATATCTGAGCTGAAAATGGTTAAGCATGAATATACAAATAGTCAGATGAACAACAGATTCCTCAGATCCCTGCCTGAGAGATGGGACACATATACTATTGTCCTACGCTCTAGTGCAAATCTGGACAATCTATCTCTCACCCAACTTTATGGGAAACTGTTAACATTTGAAAGAGAGATAGAACAGAAAAGGAATCTGGCTTCATCTGGGAAGCTCACTGATGATTTTGTACCAGGGAATACTGCTCTGGTCGGTCATGAGTCAGAATATGCTACATCAGAAAGTTCTTATGATGAGCATATAGATTTCTCTTCAAACAGTGGAGATCCTGCTTTTGTTGGTGTTGATAGTAATTAGGGTGTAGTAGTGATAATTTGTGCTTTTTGATGGATGATTTGAAAGGAATTGCTGATGATGATCTGGAAGAGATGGATATTTTGAGCCAAATGGCATTAATCAATATCAGATCTCAAAAATTTTACAAAAGGACAGGTAGAAAATTTCCTAGTTTCTCTGGAAAAACCAAAGTTAGTTTTGACAAGAGAAAGTTGAGGTGTCACAAGTGCCATAGACTTGGACATTTTGCAAGAGAGTGTAGATCATCTATATCTAACTCTTCTGCACCCTTTGTGACCTTTCGATGCAATAGCTCACAAAACAAAGGGCAACATTCTACCAGTTCTGGTCATCATTCACAAATTCAATCATCTCCTGCATATTTTGTCCCTCAAGGTCCAATGCCATATCCTTATCCCTGTTTTTACATGCCTCAGTCCAGTTAGGTTCCAGTACCCATAGCTTAACAACCACATGCCCTACCTGAGCCTCAACCATCTCAATCAAATCAACAATCTCAATCTCAATCACATCAAAGCTTTTTCACACCTGGAGTTGTTGACTGGAGTAGCTTACCAGATGATCTTTCTGGTTATCCTAAACAATTGTTTTCTGGTGCTGGTCAACATGGTGGTGAAAATCCTTTTGGAAATCTTGCTCTTATGGCCCTGGAGTCTATTGATGGTTCACGCTCAAATGCTTCATCATCACAGGTACCACATGTATCTTTTGAGGCTAAGGCCAAGTTGTGTTCTGAATCATGCATAGCTACTTTTGTCTCAATTAGAGAAGCAAATATAGCTTTAATTAATCAAAATCATGACCTAGAGAAAGTGATTTCCAAAAGAAAAGCTGAGTTTGATTCTGAATCATGCATAGCACTTTGTCTCAATTAGAGAAGCAAATATAGCTTTAATTAATCAAAATCATGACCTAGAGAAGTGATTTCCAAAAGAAAAGCTGAGTTGAGTCTGTCTTAAATGAAAACGATGATGAGATTTACAAATTAAAATGCCAAATTACTGATGAAAAGGCAAAGGTAGAGGTCATTTTAGAGGATCATAAGAATCTCAAAGAAACACTTGCAGCTACTCAAGTAGAGTGTGAACGCTGGGTAACATCCTGCAAGGGGTTTGAAATGCTTCTCAGTAAGCAAACAGCTTCAAATGTGAAGTTTGGGATTGGGTATAATCACACTGTACCTCCTATAGATTTTACTCCCAAGATAGAAGTAAAATTTGAAGGTGAAAGAATTCCCAAACCACATCATCATGTGTCTCATCCTTAAGTGATAATCCAAAATCAGAGGATGAAGTCAGTATTAGTACCTCAGCTAATCAATCTGCTGATGGTCTCACTGCTGATAAACACATGATCAAAGAAAAACTGAGCACTTTAGGTGTTGTCTCACAAAGTATTCAAAGTACTGAAGGGCAAGTAACAACACCCGAAGAGCATTTCAAACTAAATGAAAACAAACATGGTTTGACAACTGCTGAAGAGTTACCAGGAAATCCAAAAGTACTAATAGAAAACTTCTGAAGAACAAATCTTTAGTTGTTACAAATCCTTTAGTACTTAACATAAGTACTGAGAGGAAGAAAGTACTGAAGAACACACCTTCAGTAGTTTCATCTTCTTTGACAGTTGAACAACAGAAGATGAAGAAAAAGCCATGTGAAATATGTGGTCTATTCAATCATCTCACTGATGAATGTTGGTACAAAAAGGGTTCCAAATTCAACAAAGATAAAATCACTAAAAATAAAATTAAAAAATGAAAGATGAATTTGAAACCAAGTTTGTACCACAAACATCTCAACTGATAACCCAAAGTTCTTACAAAAATAAAAGAAGGAAGGGGTTTATCATAAAATAGCTGAAAATATTCCTCATGGAATATCAAAACACCAGACTAAGTCTGTGTCTTTCAAAAAGGAGGACATGGTGAGTCATAGGAACCAATCAAAAACAAGTACTGATGTGTCTGCTGAACTGAAGGCTTTAACAACCAATCAGACACAACTTGTTATGATGGTTCAACATCTGTTGGGGAGAGTTAACCAAATAGATGTACCTGTGATTAAACCACTGAAAAGGAAAACTAAGCCAAAATCAAAGGAATCCTTTTCAGTACCATCTCCACCTTCAAAGGCTGTTAATCATGACAAATCAGTTAGTATAAAATCTGTTGATGAGAACAGACCCAAAACCAAAATGGTTTGGGTCTCAAAAGCTAACTAGTTTCTTGTGACAAATGCAGGATTCTTCAGCATGCCATAGAAGCATCTGGTATGTGGACAATGGAGGATCTATGCATATGACAGGGAGCAGTTCTCTTCTTCATGACTACTCTCAAGGAAAGAAGGGATTTGTATCTTTTGGTAAAGGGTTACATCATCGGTAAAGGATTTGTGTCAAATGGTGAGATAAGACTTGATGATGTTAACCATGTGGAGAATCTCAAGTACAACTTGTTGAGTGTCAGTCAAATGTGTGATAAAGGGCATGTTGCATTTTTCACCAGCCAGAACTGTCGGATTCTGTCTTCCAATGTTTTAAGAATGATGACAAGATATTGGATGAATATACTCTCCTGAAGGCCAACAGGATTGGAAGAGTATATGCCTTAGAGTTATCAAAGAAAATTGATCTAAAAGGCCATCCATGTCTGTTCTCCAAGGCCTCTCCTCAGGAATCTGAACTATGGCACAAAAGGCTTGGTCATGTGAATCTTAAAAACATGAACCAGCTTATCCATCATGGTTTAGTGATAGGTCTGCCATTAAAGGAGTTCAAATGTGATGACAACTATTCTGCTTGTTTAAAAGGAAAACAACACAAAGTATCATTCCCTCCAATAGAAGAACCAAAGTCCACTGCCTGCTTGCAATTACTGTATATGGATCTTTTTGGTCCGGTAAGAGTGATGGGCATGGCAAAGAAAAATACTGTCTGGTAATTGTGGATGATTATTCCAGATTTGTATGGACCTTCTTCTTACATTCAAAAGATGAGGCTGTTCAAATCATCATCTACTTTGTGTTGTATGTGGAAAAGCAGTACTCCCTTCCAGTCAAGTGTGTGAGGAGTGATAATGACACAGAATTTAGAAACCACACACTTGATGAATTCTATTTATCTAAGGGAATCAAGAGGCAGTATAGCATTCCAAGAACTCCTAAACAAAATGGAGTGGTGGAGAGAAAGAACAGGACCCTTATTGAAGCCGTAAGGTCAATGTTGGCTGATTCTGGTTTGCCACTAACCTTTTGGGCTGAAGCTGTCAACACAGCTTGCTATGTGCAAAATAGAGTGTTAGTAAATGAGAGGTAATGAAGACTCCTTATGAAATGTTACATCATTTGGCCCCTCTGATTTCCTTTTTTAGAGCATTTGGGTGTCCCTGTTACATTCTTAACACAAAGAATCCACTTCAGAAGTTTGAATTAAAGGTGATGCAGGGTACTTTGTTGGGTATTCATCTACTTGCAAGACATACAAAGTTTTTAATTGCAGAACAAAGATAGTTGAAGAAACCTTGCATATAAAGTTTAATGAATCTCCAAAGGACAAAATCCCATAAAACCCTGTGGAGTTATTTGATTTGGACATACTGTAATATGTTCCTTATCAGTCTCCAGCTGTTGCAGATTCTGTGAATCCATCATCTCCTACAACTAGTCATCCATCTGGTGGTACAAATGCAAGGTTTAGTGATCACCTGCCTGAGTCTACTAAACTTGATGTTCCTGTAGCTTCAGCAATTCCATCCACAACAAACACCTGCCTGAGTCTACTAAACTTGATGTTCCTGTAGCTTCAGCAATTCCATCCACAACAAATGCTGATGAGATCTCTGAATCCTCTACTTCATTTGAATTGCTATCTCATTCTAGGTTTCAAGAGTCTGGATCAACATCTATTGCTGCTGAATCTCCTACAAACACTTGCACAGATCTTATTGAGTACCAAGAACTGAAGAGTCACCCCATGTCTCAGATCATTGGTGACATCAATGCTGGTGTTTCAACTAGACGTCAATTGTCCAATTTCTGCTTTTATGCCCTCTTCATCAGTCAGCAAGAGCCAAAGAACTATCATATTGCATTAAGAGACAATGGATGGGTTGAAGCCATGCATCTTGAGCTTCTTCAGTTTCAAAAGCAGCAAGTGTGGGAACTGGTTCCTCTACCTCATGGTAAGTGTGCAATAGGCACTAAATGGGTGTTTAGGAATAAAAGTGATGAAAAAGGTCAAATTGTCAAGAATAAGGCCAGACTGGTTGTATAGGGTTTTCACAAGAAGAAGGTATTGATTATGATGAAACCTTTGCCCCTGTAGCCAGACTGGAGGCAATCAGATTGTTCTTAGCTTATGCTGTTTTCCATAATCTTGAAGTTTTTCAAATGGATGTCAAAAGTGCAGTTCTTATATGGTAAAATAAAAGAAGAAGTTTATGTGTGTCAACCACTAGGTTTTGAAGATCATAAACATCCAGATTAGGAGTATAAGCTTGATAAGGCTCTTTATGGGTTAAAACAAGCTCCCAGAGCCTGGTATGAAACACTGTCTAACTGTAACACCCGATTATTTATTCATTTATTTTGAAGCCGACTAAAGAAGAAAAGAAATAAAGTCCAAAGTCGAGGGATCAAACTCGCCAACGAAAGAAAGTCGGGTGAGTGGGAGTATATAAGGGAAAGGGCAGCCCTTACCCTCTCCCCCACACTCACAAATCAGCCAAAGAAAGGAGAGAAGAGAGAAAGAAGAGAAAATGAGGAAAAGTGTTGGTTCGGGTTGGTTCGAGTAGCGAAAGTTGTTGAGAAACGAGTCAAACCGAAGCTCTACTCATCGTGGTTGTTTGTGTGAGTTCTAGAACCCCACTTTTACTTGTTTTCTAACGATTTTGGGGCTGGAAGACATCTGAAATCGGTTTTTTTGAGTGTGTGTATGTTGACCCGTTTATGTATGTGTATGTGTATGTATGATGCGTTTGTGGCTTGATTATGAGCTTGTGTGTGCTTGAATGGTGTTGTGGTATGCATCCCTAAGGTTTAGGATGGTCGATTTAGGCTTAAAACGGGTTTAGATGAGTTTGGAGGCCGAAAGCCCTCGGCTGCAGTCGGGATGAACTGCATTCTGCATCAGCTAGGGCTAGGCGACCGACTGGAGTCCGAATGGAGGCCATACGGCCGATTAGGGTGCGATTGGGGTCCATTCGCACGATTGAAGGTCCAGTCGCATAAGTGCTCATCCGCATTAATCCCATTCGCATGAGGTTCATCTGCATTGTCCATTCGCACGACCGAACGTTCATTCGCATGGGTATTCATCCGCATTAGTTCATTCGCATAGTGTTCAGTCGCATGGAGGCCACGCGACTGAAGGGTGTCCATAAGCCCGAATAGGGCTGTTGCACCCGTGGGAAGCGTTGTTGGACTTTTGACTTTCGGGAGAAAGGGCAGATGTAAGTTTTGACGTAAAGGTTTTTGTAAGAGCATGTAAGATGACGATTGAGGCCTTAGAGAACATGCTGGGCATGATGATGATGAAGTTGCATGTTTATGCTTGTTGTGTATGAATGATGTTGCCCTGTATGATGATGATGAATGTGTATGAAATGTTCCTTATTATGATGTATGTTATCTTTCTTGTGGCTTTATGTGTCTTGCTAATGAATGAATGAAGTATTATGTAACGTAAAGTGAAAGATAATGAAAGGGGAACATAAAGTAAGAATGCATGCATTATTGAATGATGAACGAACGAAGGAAAGGCTTAGAAGCACATATATGAGGTGAGCAACCCTGTTGTTGCAACAGCCTCGGATATTATGCAATCGTTAGGATTTCAATGAGGTGAGCAACTTGATGGTTGTAAGAGACTCGGATGGCGTGCCATCGATGAGAATGGCAATAAGGTGAGCAACCCTGTTGTTGTAACAGACTCGGATGGTATGGAATCCTTGAGACTACTATGAGGGGAGCACCCCTATGGTTGCAACGGACTTGGACAGCGCGTTATCGTGAAGTTGCCATGAGGTGAGCCACCCTATGGTTGCAAGAGACTCGGATAGCATGCTATTGTTGAAATTGGAAATTTGGGGTGAGCAACACTATGGTTGCAACAGACTCGGATAGCGCGAAGTCGTTGGGATTGTTAATTAGGTGAGCGACCCTGTTGTCGCAACAGACTCGAAGGAACGAACGTATAAAGGAACGAAAGATTATGTATGAAAGAACGAAGTATGAA
The DNA here is from genome assembly GCA_025506515.1 of Flaveria trinervia. Taxonomy (NCBI): domain Eukaryota; kingdom Viridiplantae; phylum Streptophyta; class Magnoliopsida; order Asterales; family Asteraceae; genus Flaveria; species Flaveria trinervia. The sequence goes on from CM046456.1 coordinate 43,237,984, forward strand.
TGAATGTAAATGAATATCGGAATAATGTACAGAACAGGATCTTGGTCATTCGACCTCAGTAATCGTGGCTGAGTGCCACGAAGAGGGTAAAGTCTGACCGGATCTAGATAGAGAAGTGAATGATGATGTAAAACATTGAATGAGCAAAGTTAATGAATGGAATGATGAAGATAATACTGATATTATCTGTATGTACGCATGATGTATGATCGCGAACGAATGTAAAGTAAAGTATGTTTTATTTATAAAACTAGAACTCACTCAGCAACACTGACTTTGATGTGTTTCTAGTTGGCAGGTAATGATTGGTGAGGATGGCACGGGCGACTACTCAGCTCTTTTGGGATGGCATTCTTTTGATTAATGTTTTTGCATTGTAATGCGAACAAGCTATTTTGTAATGAATGTTGTATTAATTTGCAAAAGCATTTACATGGAAATGAAAAATTGTTTTAGTTTTCCGCTGCAATTTTATGAAATACAAATGTAATTATACGTTTTATGAGCGGTGAGAACCCAACTGTAAGCGTCCCGGGAACGGGGCCTTACACTAACTTTCTTCTTCAAAACAATTTCACTAGAGGCTCCATAGATAAAACTTTGTTCATTAAGAAAGTAGGCATGCATAAGCTCCTTGTTCAAATTTATGTAGATGATATTATTTTTTTGCATCCTCTGATCCACAGTTGTGTGATGCCTTTACTAAGTTGATGCAACAAAAGATTGAAATGAGTGCCATGGGAGAATTATAGTTCTTTCTAGGTTTGAAAATCAAACAAATGGCTGATGGAACTTTCATTCATCAGTCAAAATATACAAAGGATCTGTTGAAAAAGTTTGATTTACAAAATTTTAAGCCCTATTCTACTTCCATGTGCACACCACACAACTGGATGCTGATCAGAAAGGTAATGTAGTTGATGAAACTCTTTATAGATGTATGATTGGTTCCTTGATGTACCTTACAGCTTTTAGACCAGACATTATGTTTGCAACTTGTGTCTGTGCTAGATTTCAGGCTGCACCTAAAGTATCCCATATGATTGCAGTCAAAAGGATCTTTAGATACTTGTAAGGAACTCTATCTCTAGGACTTTGGTATTCCACTGGGCACTCTTTCAAATTAGTTGCTTTCTCTAATAGTGACTATGCAGGGTGTAAATTAACCAGAAAATCAACCTCTGGTGGATGCCAATTTCTAGGCAATTGTTTAGTTTCTTGGCAGAGTAAGAAACAAACTTCAGTTGCTACATCCACTGCTGAAGCAGAGTACATTGCTGCTGCAAGTTGTACATCTCAGGTACTTTGGCTTCAGAATCAATTACTGGATTATGACATTACAGAGACTAAGACTCCTTTACTGATGAACAGTGCTTCAGCTCTTTGTATTGTTAAGAATCCTGTCCAGCATTCTAGGACCAAACATATTGAGATTAGATATCATTTTATCAGGGATTGTTATGAAAAAGGTCTGATTGATCCAAAGTTTGTTCCTAGTGCTGATGAGCTTGTAGATACGGAGGGTGTTAAACCGCGACCCAAGAGAGGGAGACCCAGAGTTGAGAAAGTGGTTCATGAAGAACCAAAGACCCCTCATCCGGAGGGTGGAGACGAGAGCGCCAATCTGAGTGCCTCAGTAAAGGAGGCTGTGGTGGAAGAAGTTCATCAGGTCATGCAGACGATCCTACCGTCTGTGGTGACCGAAGTGATCATGGCAGTAAGAGAAGTGGAAAGAAAGGAGAAGAACAGATCCTCTAGAGAACGGGAACAACTAGAGCCGGAAACGGTTCTATGTGATGATGAAGAGGAAGAAGAAGAGCCTGCGCTGGAGACGGCACGAGGATGCAACTATGGGGCTTTTATGAGATGCAAGCCCCCTACTTTCGATGGAAATGGCACTGCTGCAGCTGCTCACCGGTGGGTGAGGGAAATGGAGGCTGTTCTCGATATCAGCGAGTGCCGGGAAGACCAAAAGGTGAAGTTCGCTACCCACTCTTTTGTGGATTCGGCCTTGTGTTGGTGGGACAACATTGTCCAAGCTGAGGGTAGTAGGGCCATTGGAAAATGAAATGGCCTGAGCTAAGAAAGTTGGTGATTGAGGAATTTTGTCCTTATTGGGAAATGGACAAGGTCGAAAAGGAGTTCTTGCAACTGGAGGCGGGAACTATGACGCACCAGCAGTACACCACTAAATTCAACGAGATGGCACGTCTGGTGCCGGATCATGTGACACCTTTGTCACGAAAGAGTAAAAGGTATATTCAGGGTTGCCAACGGATATTCACAGGCACATGATAGCTGCCCGGCCGAGTACGTTTAGGTCGGCGGTGGATTTGGCAGGGAGATTGTACGATGAGAGAACGGTGGTGGTGAGTGACGGTGGCAAGAACAATGGTGGTGATCGAAATTGGCGGGGGAAGAGGTTTGGTCGGGGTGATGCCCCGACGAGTAATAAGAAGGCACGAGCGGATGATCGCCGTGTGGTCACATCAAGTGCGGGGGCGAAAAGGTGTGGCAAGTGTGGAAGGGAACACAGTGGGGAATGTAGGTTTGGGTCAAACTTGTGCTTCAAATGTGGGAAGGCGGGGCACCTGGAAAGGGACTGTCGTATAGTCCGGTGCTATAACTGTGGTGAAGAGGGTCACGTAAGTAAGGATTGTAAGAAGTTGAGGGCTGAGAGTTCTGGGATGAAGAGAACTGGAGGTGAAGGACCGAGGGCGAGCGCCAGGGCATTTACCATGACACAGAAGGAAGCTAGGACAGACCCTGTTGTCATGTCCGGTACGTCTCTGGTGAACCAAACTTTAGCTTCTGTGCTATTTGATTCTGGTGCTAGTAGGAGTTTTATTTCTACTGCTTTCTGTGCTAAGCTGCCTGTTAGTATTAGACGTGTTGATGCACCCTTTGAGGTAGAAATTGCCATAGGTAAGTCTACCAGGATTTCTGAGATGATAGAGAATTGTGATGTGGAATTTGAGGGTCATAAGTTTCTTGTTAGACCGTTTGTGATGACCTTGGGTGGTTTCGATTTGGTTCTTGGGATTGATTGGTTGGCGGACTTCGAGGCGAACATTGTGTGTCGCAAGAAGATGATTCGGTTGATAGCGCCTGACGGAAGTTTGGTAACGGTTTATGGTGATCGAGTCACGACGATCCCGAAAGTGATCTCAATGGCGGTAGCGGGAAATTGTATGAGGCGTGGATGTAGTGCCTACTTGGCTTATGTAAAGGATGTAGATGCACCAACACCACAACTGTCTGATGTACCGGTTGTGTGTGACTTTCCAGACGTGTTCCCAGAAGATTTACCAGGGCTACCACCTAACAGAGAAATTGAATTTCAGATTGATCTGATACCTGGTGCCCAACCTGTTGCCAAGGCACCATATCGGTTAGCTCCGACGGAGATGAAAGAGTTGATGGAACAGTTGCAAGAGTTTCTTGATAAGGGGTTCATTAGACCGAGTATCTCTCCTTGGTGTGCTCCGGTCCTGTTTGTAACGAAGAAGGATGGTAGTATGAGGATGTGAATTGACTACCGCGAGTTGAACAAGTTGACAGTGAAGAACCGATACCCCTTACCGAGAATAGATGATTTGTTCGATCAACTTCAGGGTGCCAGTTGGTTTTCAAGGATATATCTTCGATCTAGCTATCATCAGTTGAAGGTGAAAGAGCAAGATATCCCAAAAACAGCTTTCCGCACGCGCTATGGTCATTACGAGTTTCTGGTCATGTCTTTTGGTTTGACCAACGCGCCAGCTGCTTTTATGGATCTGATGAATCGTGTGTGTCGGCCTATGTTGGATAAATCAGTGATTGTGTTTATTGATGATATCTTGATTTATTCGAAGAGCGAGATTGAGCATGCCGGTCACATTCGGGAGGTTCTGGAGACGCTGAGAAGGGAGAAATTGTATGCTAAATTCTCCAAGTGCGCGTTCTGGTTGCGCAAAGTTCAGTTCTTGGGTCATGTGGTGAATCCCGACGGGATTATGGTGGACCCGGCGAAAGTGGAGGCGGTTATGGAATGGAGGTCACCAAAGACGCCATCCGAGATCCGTAGTTTCTTGGGTTTGGCGGGCTACTATAGAAGATTTATCCAAGACTTCTCTAAGATTGCTTCTCCACTAACTAAGTTGACCCGAAAGGATGTGAAGTTTGTATGGGGTCAAGCTCAAGAGAAGGCGTTCGAAGAGCTGAAGGCAAGACTGACTCAAGCTCCTGTTCTGTCATTACCCGACGGAAGCGAAGATTTGGTGATATATTCTGATGCTTCCTACTCAGGGTTGGGGTGTGTGTTAATGCAGAGAGGGAAGGTTATAGCCTATGCATCCCGACAGTTGAAAGTTCATGAGGTTAATTATCCCACTCATGACTTGGAGCTAGCAGCCGTGGTCTTTGCACTAAAGATTTGGAGGCACTATCTCTACGGGACGAAGTGCACTATTTTCACTGACCACAAGAGTTTGAAGTACTTCTTCGAGCAAAAAGACCTGAACATGAGGCAGAGGTGATGGTTGGAGCTTATAAAGGATTATGATTGTGAGATCCATTACCATCCGGGCAAAGTTAATATGGTGGCGGATGCCCTTAGCCGAAAGGAAAGGCCCGAACCGATTCGGGTGAAAGCTTATCAACTAATCATGACCTCTGATGTGATGAAGCAAGCAAGGAGTTTCAAGATGAGGCATTGAAAGAAGATCATCTTAACTCAGAAAGAATGAGAGGTCTGGTTGGGGAGTTGGTGAAACACACTCGGTGTTAGAACTCGATTCGGTCGTGTGTGGATTCCTTGTTTTGGGGATCTACGGGTGAAGATAATGGATGAAGCTCACAAGAATCGATACTCCATTCATCTTGGTGCCACGAAAATGTACTATGACATGAAGAAAGATTATTGGTGGCCGGGTATGAAGCGTGACGTGGTGGAGTATGTGAGTAAGTGCCTTACTTGCTTACAGGTGAAGGCAGAGCATCAAAAGCCGTATGGGAAGATCCAACCTTTGGATATACCGGAATGGAAATGGGAGCACATCACCATGGACTTCATTACAAAGCTGCCGCGTACGCCGAAGGGGTATGATGCCATATGGGTGATAGTTGATCGTCTGACGAAGAGTGCTCACTTTCTACCGATCCGCGAGACGTATTCATCTGAGAGGTTGGCTGATCTGTTCATCAAGAAAATTGTAACTCGCCATGGTGTGCCGGGTTCTATTGTGTCTGATCGCGACACTCAGTTTACATCTAAATTTTGGAAGAAATTCCACGACGCTATGGGGACGAGGTTACATATTAGCACGACTTATCATCCCCAAACCGATGGTCAGTCAGAAAGGACCATTCATACATTGGAAGACATGCTCCGGGCATGTGTGATTGATTTTGGTGGAAGTTGGGATGACCACCTACCTTTAGTCGAATTCTCATACAACAACAGCTATCATGCCAGCATTGGCATGCCTCCATATGAGTTGTTATACGGTAGGAGATGCAGAACACCCGTTTGTTGGGGTGACATTGGTCAAAAGGAATTGGGGAACGTTGAGGTAATCGAGGCAACGACCGACAAGATTGAAAAGATCAAAGCCTTTATGAAGGCAGCCAAGGATAGACAGAAGTCGTATGCTGATAAAAGACGCAGGCCGATTGAGTTCCAGGTGGGTGACTAGTTATGTTGAAGGTCTCACCTGGGAAGGGTATTATCCGATTCAAAAAGCGGGTCAAGTTGAGCCCAAGGTATATAGGCCCTTTCTGAATCATTGCTCGAGTGGGAGAGGTGGCCTATAGACTGGAGTTACCGCATGAGTTAAATGGAATTTACCCAACATTCCACGTATCTCATCTAAGGAAGTGCCTAGCAGATGAAGATATGATTGTCCCATTGGAAGATATCGAAGTAGATGAACGGCTTAATTATGTGGAGCAACCAGTGGCAATCATCGACAGAAAAGAGTAGAAGCTGCAAAGTAAAGTGGTTCCTCTTGTGCGTGTACAATAGAAGCACAGGAAGGGATCCGAATCAACGTGGGAGACTGAGGAAGAAATGAGACAGCATTATCCATGTCTGTTCGAAGAATAACAGGTTTCAGGGACAAAACCTATTTAAGGGGGGTGGACTTGTAACACCCGATTATTTATTCATTTATTTTGAAGCCGACTAAAGAAGAAAAGAAATAAAGTCCAAAGTCGAGGGATCAAACTCGACAACGAAAGAAAGTTGGGTGAGTGGGAGTATATAAGGGAAAGGGCAGCCCTTACCCTCTCCCCCACACTCACAAATCAGCCAAAGAAAGGGGAGAAGAGAGAAAGAAGAGAAAAAGAGGAAAAGTGTTGGTTCGGGTTGGTTTGAGTAGCCAAAGTTGTTGAGAAACGAGTCAAACCGAAGCTCTACTCGTCGTGGTCATTTGTGTGAGTTCTAGAACCCCACTTTTACTTGTTTTCTAACGATTTTGGGGCTGGAAGACATCTGAAATCGGTTTTTTTGAGTGTGTGTATGTTGACCCGTTTGTGTATGTGTATGTGTATGTATGATGCGTTTGTGGCTTGATTATGAGCTTGTGTGTGCTTGAATGGTGTTGTGGTATGCATCCCTAAGGTTTAGGATGGTTGATTTAGGCTTAAAATGGGTTTAGATGAGCTTAGAGGCCGAAAACCCTCGGCTGCAGTCGGGATGAACTGCATTCTGCATCAGCTAGGGCTAGGCGACCGACTGGAGTCTGAATGGAGGCCATACGGCCGATTAGGGTGCGATTGGGGTCCATTCGCACGATTGAAGGTCCAGTCGCATAAGTGCTCATCCGCATTAATCCCATTCGCATGAGGTTCATCTGCATTGTCCATTCGCATGACCAAACGTTCATTCGCATGGGTATTCATCCGCATTAGTTCATTCGCATAGTGTTCAGTCGCATGGAGGCCACGCGACTGAAGGGTGTCCATATGCCCGAATAGGGCAGTTGCACCCATGGGAAGCGTTGTTGGACTTCTGACTTTCGGGAGAAAGGGCAGATGTAAGTTTTGACGTAAAGGTTTTCGTAAGAGCATGTAAGATGACGATTGAGGCCTTAGAGAACATGCTGGGCATGATGATGATGAAGTTGCATGTTTATGCTTGTTGTGTATGAATGATGTGGCCCTGTATGATGATGATGATGTGTATGAAATGTTCCTTATTATGATGTATGTTATCTTTCTTGTGGCTTTATGTGTCTTGCTAATGAATGAATGAAGTATTATGTAACGTAAAGTGAAAGATAATGAAAGGGGAACATAAAGTAAGAATGCATGCATTATTGAATGATGAACGAACGAAGGAAAGGCTTGCAAGCATATATGAGGTGAGCAACCCTGTTGTTGCAACAACCTCAGATATTATGCAATCGTTAGGATTTCAATGAGGTGAGCAACTCGATGGTTGTAAGAGACTCGGATGGCATGCCATCGATGAGAATGGCAATGAGGTGAGCAACGCTGTTGTTGTAACAGACTCGGATGGTATGCAATCCTTGAGACTACTATGAGGTGAGCACCCCTATGGTTGCAACAGACTCGGACAGCGTGTTATCGTGAAGTTGCCATGAGGTGAGCCACCCTATGGTTGCAAGAGACTCGGATAGCATGCTATCGTTGAAATTGGAAATTTTGGGTGAGCAACACTATGGTTGCAACAGACTCGGATAGCGCGAAGTCGTTGGGATTGTTAATTAGGTGAGCGACCCTGTTGTTGCAACAGACTCGAAGGAACGAACGTATAAAGGAACGAAAGATTATGTATGAAAGAACGAAGTATGAATGAACGTAAATGAATTATCAGAATAATGTACAGAACAGGATCTTGGTCATTCGACCTCAGTAATCGTGGATAAGTGCCACGAAGAGGGTAAAGTCTGACCGGATCTAGATAAAGAAGTGAATGATGATGTAAAGCATTGAATGAGCAAAGTTAATGAACGGAATGATGAAGATAATACTGATATTATCTGTATGTATGCATGATGTATGATCGCGAACGAATGTAAAGTAAAGTATGTTTTATTTATAAAACTAGAACTCACTCAGCAACACTGACTTTGATGTGTTTCCAGTTGGCAGGTAATGATTGCTGAGGATGGCACGGGCGACTACTCAGCTCTTTTGGGATGGCATTCTTTTGATTAATGTTTTTGCATTGTAATGCGAACAAGCTATTTTGTAATGAATGTTGTATTAACTTGCAAAAGCATTTACATGGAAATGAAAAATTGTTTTAGTTTTCCGCTGTGATTTTATGAAATACAAATGTAATTATACGTTTTATGAGCGGTGAGAACCCAACTGTAAGCGTCCCGGGAACGGGGCCTTACACTAACTTTCTTCTTCAAAACAATTTCACTAGAGGCTCCATAGATAAAACTTTGTTCATTAAGAAAGTAGGCATGCATAAGCTCCTTGTTCAAATTTATGTAGATTATATTATTTTTGCATCCTCTGATCCACAGTTGGGTGATGCCTTTATTAAGTTGATGCAACAAAAGTTTGAAATGAGTGCCATGGGAGAATTACAGTTCTTTCTAGGTTTGCAAATCAAACAAATGGCTGATGGAACTTTCATTCATTAGTCAAAATATACAAAGGATCTGTTGAAAAAGTTTGATTTACAAAATTGTAAGCCCTGTTCTACTCCCATGTGCAGCACCACACAACTGGATGCTGATCAGAAAGGTAAAGTAGTTGATGAAACTCTTTACAGATGTATGATTGGTTCCTTGATGTACCTTACAGCTTTTAGACCATCCATTATGTTTGCAACTTGTGTCTGTGCTAGATTTCAGGCTGCACCTAAAGTATCCCATATGATTGCAGTCAAAAGGATCTTTAGATACTTGCAAGGAACTCTATCTCTAGGACTTTGGTATTCCACTGGGCACTCTTTCAAATTAGTTGCTTTCTCTAATAGTGACTATGCAGGGTGTAAATTAACCAGAAAATCAATCTCTGGTGGATGCCAATTTCTAGGCAATTGTTTAGTTTCTTGGCAGAGTAAGAAACAAACTTCAGTTGCTACATCCACTGCTGAAGCAGAGTACATTGCTGCTGCAAGTTGTACATCTCAGGTACTTTGGTTTCAGAATCAATTACTGGATTATGACATTACAGAGACTAAGACTCCTTTACTGATGGACAGTGCTTCAGCTCTTTGTATTGTTAAGAATCCTGTCCAGCATTCTAGGACCAAACATATTGAGATTAGACATCATTTTATCAGGGATTGTTATGAAAAAGGTCTAATTGATCCAAAGTTTGTTCCTAGTGCTGATGAGCTTGCAGATATATTTACTAAGCCTTTGGCAGTGCAACTTTCCAAAATCTAGTGCTAAGGCTTGGTATGCTGCAACTAGAATAATTTGACAACTACTGATGATCTCAGTTCACAAGTACTGATGAGCATTAGTATACAGCTGTCAAAAATAAGTACTGATAAGTTATTTTATCTTTAGCAGTTTTCCTAACTACTGAAGACTAAATTACTTAAAAGTACTGAAGTACTTTATTTGTTGAAAAGTACTAATGTAGTTACAACTACTGATGTCTGTTCTAACAGATAAGTACTGATGACCAATGAAACATCTGAAAATCAGATAGTCTGCTAAGTAAGTATTAAGGTCAATGAAACAACTGAGATCTGTGAATTGACGACAACAACTGATGAGAAATTTTACTCTTCAATTGTTTCAAACAACTGCTGTTTCATTTCAAAACAACTAAAGCCAAAACCAAGTCTTTAGTAGTTTCAAACTATTGATGACTAACACCAAGTCTTCAGTTGTTACAACATCTGAAAGTTAAAACCATGTCTTCAGTCGTTTTCTAACAACTGATGACTAACACCAAAACTTTCAGTTGTTTTCTTTCAGCCGTTTCATAACCTATAAATACCTAAACCTAACTTCAAACTTTTCATAAGTCGTTTTCAGAACTTTCATCTTCCATTAATGGCGACCATGAAAATCAAACCACGACACAACTGTGTTGCCTACTTCACAAAATCGGTCTTTTGGACTAAGTTTGATGTTGACATTGATCTGATGGTTGATTCCCCGTATCAAGCTGCTTTTCTTCTGAATCCAACCATCTATCCCGATACCCTTCGCCAATTCTGGACAAATGTCACTGTCCATACCGGTGAGAATGATGTCGCGATCACTCTCCAGTCGTTTGTAAACCAGCAGAAGGTGGTCATCACTCCTGCTATCATTCGCCAAACCCTAGATCTGAATGATGCCACCTTTGTCACCAAATACCCGAAGAGCACCACTGATCTATCATTCATCAACTATGGGTATAAGGGCGACCTAAGTGCTACCACCATTCTGAAGAAGCACTTCCATGATGCTGAACGCCTAATCTTTCATATGATTAATGTCCGCCTTGCCCCCAAATCCTCTTCATGGGATCAAATGTCATCTAGGTGACAGCAGGTATTGTATTCTATCCTTGAACGCCAAAGCTTAAATTTTTCTGAAGTTATATTTTTGGAATTAAAAGATCTGGCAATGAGACCTGTGGCTAACAGATGGATATTATATCCAAGGTTTCTTATGGCCATAATCATCAATCAATTAAAATCTGATGGCCCTGTTGGCCTTGGAGTCCCTACTGTGGTAGTTTTGCCTAAGGTATACTCCAGGCACAACTCTGACCCATAACTCAAAGAGGCTGCAAAACTGCTAAAACCCAAGCAGAGGGAACCCACAGCCTCATCCTCCAGATCCAAAGTCCCTTCTGAACCACAATCCAAACAAACCAAAAAGGCTACTCAGGGAGTTGAGCCCCCTGATGATGCCCCTGCAACACAAAGGCAGAATGAAACTACTGGTAGTAATCCCCCTGTAGTTTCCAAGACTCTACCAGCTGAAACCGCTCAGGTATCCTCTCAACAGGATCCTGATGCAACCAAAATGGGGAAACCACGTTACTGGAATCTCTCTCACTTGAGAAGATTGCCATTGAAGAGCACCATTCACCCCAGGTGCAATCTTCTTCACACTTATCTCCTACTGAAGCCACCCCTACAAGCCCAACTGTGGTTATTGCACAAGTGCTGACTCAACTACATTCCTCTACCCCTCCCCAGAAACCTATTACCACTGGGAAAACCTCAACAGTTGACGGAGAAGATTATAATGTGGCTGATAACCCATAGCACAGGGATTACAGAGTTCAATCTCCCTGTGTAGAGGAGGAGATTCGAACATCTGGTGAGGCTGCCTCTTCTCCTGTTTCAGCACATGAACAGGATGAAGGTGGTATCATCTCTAAGACCTCACCAGAGGCAACTGCCAATGACGGACATAATCCTGAGGCAGGAAGTCCCCAGTTCCAAGAAATAGGGGCACATGTGAATACTGATCTACACTCAGCACATGTTTATCTAGATTTAATCAGGAGGTCAGATGATTCAGCAAAGACTGATGATGACCTGGGCTTTTTCTTTGGTGTTCTAGCCCACAACACCATTCTTGAGGTTGAGGTATGCAGACTACAAGAACTGCTTGCCAAATTGTCATAAGAATCAAGTCCATCTGCCCAAATTCACCCACATATGGCAGCTTCTTCTGAAGGTCTCCCAAACACTGAGCCACTCCTAACAACTGTGCCACCAGCCTCTGATTCAGTCACCATTTCTCAGGGCCAGAACCCCTCTGAGCAAATGGTTGCTGCCTTTCAATCCTCCTTACCTCTCATCACTTCCATCGTCACTAACATTATGCATCAAGCCATTTATGAGAGGCTTTCCTCAAATTTTCAAACCTTAGTTCATGATGCTGTTTCTAAAAGACTTTCTGACATTCAAACCCCTGAACCCAATGCAACAAAAAAGGGGGAGTCTAAGTTAGTGAAAGCAGACAAAAGAAAAAGAGTTGAAGAGGAAGAAGAAAAAGAGAAGAAAGAAAAGGAGATGATCACATACAAGAGAAAGAAGAGTGTTGAACAGACTGAAGATGAGAAAAAGTTAGAAGAACTGATCAAAGAAGTTGATGTGCAACATAGCAGATCCATGGATAAGATCTTTGATCAACTCTTCAGACAAGGTTTTGACACAACCAAACTTGACTCTGAAATAGAAGGCTAGAGATTCAAGAGATTGAGCATAGATGGCTAAGTTGTAGTGAGAAAGAAAGGGAAAGGCTGGAAGATATGATAAGATTCATATCAAAGCATTTGGGAAGATCAATCATTAAGTGAAGTCATGGTCCAGAGACAGTATTTTGGAGATAACCACCAGAATCTGTTATTTTGAAGTATTCAACAAAGGATTGATCATAGAAGCTCTTGATAAAGCTGGTGTTGGGAAAAGGTCTGATATGGCAAAGTTATCCAAAGCCTCACTCACAACCAAGATGCAAGAGCAGCCTGTACAATCTCCCACAACAAAACAACCAACTTCACAACCCTCAAAACCAACTCCTTTACCCAAGAAACCTACTCAAACCACTATCAATGATGCACCTAAGAGGAAGAGAAGGGTGTTGAGGATGGAAGAAGAAGAAGAAGATTATGAGGATGATAGTCTGCCAATCTCTACTGTTCTTAAAACAAAGATGCCTGAGCCCAGGAGTCAACCAACAACAATCACACCTGACATCCAAAGGCAAATGGTAAAAGTCAAACTTGAAGAAGAAGAACAACACAAACAACATGATGAGCAGTTGTTAAGGATGGTTGATAAAGAGTTTCCTAAGCCTTCATCCATACAAGCTATGAAGAAACATGCTCAGAGGTTGTATGCTCTCAGATTCACATTTCAATATCAGAAAAAGAGAGTGAGATGACCCCAGAGTAAGTGACGGAATTCATAAAAAGAATATTCCAAGTCAATATAATGGCCAAGTAAAGAAGAGTGTAGATGTTGTGATAATGCTGGCCATTGTAGTGTCACCCTGGGAAATCCTTGAAGATTTCAAGAGAGCTTACAAGTCTAAGATGACTCCACAAACCTTACTAGAAAACAAAATGGTGAAAAAGGGGTTGATCTACAAGAAGCTTGAAGAAATAAGAAGAAATGAGCTCCAGTTGTTACTTGAAGGTACTCATCCTGATGAGTTTGCATATAAAGAAATAACTTCTGTGGAGCTAAAGAATGGAAAGAATGTTAAATACTTATCAGAGTACTATGGGCCTGAGTTCTTCTTTGAAAGTGAAGCTGAAGAACTCATAATGGAAGAACAAGTTGTATTCCTTGAGGCCTATGTTAGAGAGTCCTACAGACTCATCATTGGGAAGTAGGTCTCATGGATGGGGTAATAGCTCTGTGTCCAATTCCCCAAGACAAAGTTCCCATTCATCCTTTGCCAATCAAACTTTCTGAAACCTCTTCCCTGGCCTGAGCTTAATTTGGTGATTTCTGAGTTGATCCAAAAAATATTTTTGCCAATAGTGGGACTTCAATAATCTTAAAGGTTTTGGCTACATTGGTTCAGGGGGAGTTTGTTGGACCAAAAGAACCAATGAGCCAGATCAGAAAAACCTTTAAGTCCCAAAGACATCATAACAACTGAAGTGTCTACAACAGCTGAAGACAAAGTCTGAAGACAAAGTCTGAAGAGAAAGTCTGAAGACAAGTCTGAAGACAAAGTCTGAAGACAAAGTCTAAAGACAAAGTCTGAAGACAAAGTTTGAAGACAAAGTCTGAAAACAAAGTCTGAAGACAAAGTCTGAAGACAACTGCTGAAGACAAAGTCTGAAGACTGTTGGACCAAAAAAACCAATGAGCCAGATCAAAAAAACCTTTAAGTCCCACAAGACAACACAACAACTGCTGAAGACTTGATCAGTGTTTGACAGCTGAAGACCAAAGTCTGAAGACTTCAACAGCTGAAGACCAAAGTCTGAAGATCAACAGCTGAAGATTAAAGTACTGAAGACTTCAACAGCTGAAGACCAAAGTCTGAAGATCAACAGCTGAAGACTAAAGTACTGAAGACTTCAACAGCTGAAGACCAAAGTCTGAAGATCAACAGCTAAACACTAAAGTACTAAAGACTTCAACAGCTGAAGACCAAAGTCTGAAGATCAACAGCTGAAGACTAAAGTACTGAAGATCAACAGCTGAAGTACAAAGACTGAAGACATCAGCTGAAGACATCAGCTGAAGACATCAGCTGATGACAACAACTGAAGTTCAAGAAGTCCAAGTACTGAAGCCTTAAGAGTTTGTCACAACAGCTGAAGAAGCATTCTTCAGTTGTTGTGATAGTTTCCTTTTAGTAGTTTTCTTTTCTATTTCAGTGCTTGTAAAACGACTGAAAAGCATGTTCTTCAGTCGTTGTTGTTTCAGTAGTTTCTTTTCAGTAGTTGTAGGGATAGTTAACACTTGGTATTTTTGTAAGAAGATGTCAGCTGTTTGACATCTTCAGTAGTTATGTTAACTTTCAGTAGTTAAATAACAGTTAGATGTCACTGTCAAGTGACATCAGCTGACGTCAGCTTCCCTTATAAAAGGAAAGATGACCTAATTGTAACGGTGCGCGTGAAGCCAGCAGAAGTGTGTATTGAATGAATATATTCCTTTTGCCAGAAATTCTCTCTCTATAACAAACACTATTTCATTGATAAATTTCGTGTGTTCTTGTTTAAATTTGTTAATTCGTGAGCTCATGCCGCTGCAAATCCAATCTAATTGATCAAACTAGATGCTGAGATCCTAACAAATGGTATTAGAGCGGGTTAATCATTGATCGATTTTAGAATTGATCATTGAAACTGTTCTTTTGCTATCTATGTTTGATCAAATTAGCAAATTTGCAAGAATCGGTTATAGAGATTGAGTTTATGTTGCTTCTGGCCGTTTTGTTTGAGGTTCTAAGTAGTTTTGAGCTAGATTTACTTTGTTTACCTTGAATTTGTCTGAATTCTGAATATGACTACTCCTTCTAATGACCCTCACAATACTGGTTCCTCAACCAAACCTCCGATGCTGGTTAGGACTGAGTATAACATATGGCAACGAAGAATGCTCCATCACCTGTCTGTTAACAGTTCAGGTTGTTGGACATCTGTGGTACATGGTCCACATAAGCCTATGGTGAACAATCCGGAAACCAACCAAATGGTTCCGAAGAAGAAGGAACAATACTCTGATGAGGATCGTAAACTGTTTGAGATTGATGCTAAAGCTCATGGAATTCTGGCCATGGCATTGCCTAATGAAATCTATTCTGGGCTTATGCATCATGAATTGCTCATGACCTTTGGAAGGCACTGAAAGAACAACTTGGTGGTACTTATGAGGTCTTAGCAAACAATAGGGAAATACTTGCCCAACAATATGAGACATTTGCTCATAGGAAGGGGTGAGACTCTGACTCAACAGTTTGAGCATTTTTCATGTTTGATCTCTAAGCTGAAAATGGTCAAAAATGAATACACTAATAGCTAGATGAACCACATATTCCTCAGATCACTGCCTGAGAGATGGGATACATATACAATTGTCCTACGCTCTAATGCAAATCTGGATAGCCTATCTCTCACCCAACTTCATGGGAAACTGCTTACATTTGAAAGAGAGATAGAGCAGAAAAGGAAACTGGCATCATTAGGAAAGCTCACTGAAGACTTTGTACCAGGGAACACTGCCTTGGTCGGTCATGAGTCAGAATATGCTGCATCAGAAAGTAATTATGATGTGCATATAGATTTCTCTTCAAACAGTTCTGATCATGCATTTGTGAGTGTTGATAGTCAGTCAGGCTGTAATAGTGACAATTTGTGCTTCATTATGGATGATTTAAAAGGTATAGCTGATGATGACTTAGAAGAGATGGATATTCTGAGCCAATGGCCTTGATTAATATCAGATCTCAGAAGTTCTACAAGAGAACTGGTAGGAAGTTCCCTGGTCTCTCTGGCAAAACCAAAGTTGGTTTTGACAAGAGTAAGTTGAGGTGTCACAAATGCCACAGGCTTGGGCACTTTGCAAGAGAGTGTAGATCATCTGGATCTAACTCCTCTGCACCCTTTGTGACTTTTCCAAGTAATATTCAACAAAACAGAGGGCAACATCCTGCTAGTTCTGGTAATCAATCACAATCTCTATCTCCTGCATATATTGTCCCTCAGGGTCCAATGCCATATCAATATCCCTGCTATTACATGCCACAAACCAGTCAAGTTCAGGTACCCATTGCTCAACAACCACCTGCTCTTCCTGAGCCTTAACCTTCCCAATCTCATCAACAATCTCAACCTCAACAGCACAACTTTTTCACCCCAGGAGTTGTTGACTGGAGCAGTTTATCAGATGATATGTCTGGTCATGAACAACTGTTTTCTGGTGTTGGTCAACATGGTGGTGACAATCCTTTTGGAAACCTTGCTCTTATGGCCCTGGAGTCTGTTGATACCTCATCCTCTAATGCCTCCACACCACATGTTTCACAGGTATCCTCTGAGGCCAAAGCCAAGCTATGTTCTGAAACATGCATAGCCGTATTTTTTTTTTTTTGCATCTATTAGAGAAGCAAATGTAGCTTTAATTATCAAGAACATTGAGCTAGAACAAATTATATCCAAAAGAAAAGCTGAATTTGAGTTTGTGCTTAATGATAAGAATGATGAGATTTACAAACTTAAATGCCAAATCACTGATGATAAGGCTAGGGAAGAGGTACTTCTAGAAAAGTACAAAGACCTCAAAGAAACACTTACAGCTATCCAGGTAGAGTGTGATCGATGGGTACATTCCTACAAGGGTTTTGAAATGCTTCTCAGTAAGCAGTCTGCTTCCAATGTGAAGTTTGGCATTAGTTATAATCACACTGCTCCTCCTACAGATTTTACTCCCAGAGCAGAGGTAGAATCTAATGGAGAAAGCAATAACCAATCCTTTTCATCATGTGATCTACTATCCGATACAGCACCATCAGAGGTTGGAGTCAGCATTAATTCCTCCCAAAACCTATCAGCTGATGTTGATGGTTCAAATGCTGACACTCATATGATCAAAAGGTTGATCACTCCAAGTGGCATTTCAAAAAGTACTGAAAGTACTAAAGAGCAAGTCATAACACCTGGAGAACAAACCCAAACTACTGTATGTACTAAAGGGAAGAAAACTGCCAGTAGAAAGGGTGGGAAAACTACTGAAGAAGATATCAAGAAAGCATGTACTGCAAGGAAGAAAACTACTAGTACTGGTCGCAAACTGCTGAAGAATAAGTCTTCCGTAGTTTCATCTTCTTCAGCAGATGATCAACTTAAGATGAAGAAAAATCCATGTGAAATATGTGGCTTATTCAATCATCTTACTGATGATTGCTGGTATAAAAAGGGTTCCAAACTCAAACACAATGAGAACATTAAAAAGAAAATGGATAAAATGAAAACTGAGTTTGAAACCAAGTTTGTACCAGCAACATCAAAACCTGTAACCCCAAAATCCAAAAAGAAATCCAAAAAGGAAGGGGTTAATCAGGCAACAGCTGAGGTTGCTCAAAGGGAGATGGTACAACACAGGAATCCATCAATCTCAAGCACTAATGTGTCTGATAAGCTGAAGGCTTTATCACAGAATCAGACACAACTTGTTATGATGGTTCAACATCTATTGGGGAGAGTCAACCAATTAGATGCTCCGGTGCTGAAACCATAGAGAAGAAAATCCATGCCAAGGATTCTTCTTCTTCACCATCTCCATCCCCTCAGGCTGTTCTTCATAGCAAATCTATTAGTTTACCATCTGCTGATGTGAACAGCCCACAACCAAAAGGTTGGGTCTCAAAAACTAACTAATTTATTATGATTGCAGGGTTCTTCAGCATGCCACACTAGCATCTAGTATGTAGACAGTGGAGGATCTATGCATATGACAGGGAACAACTCTCTTCTTCATGATTACTCTCAAGGAAAGAAGGGGTTTGTTTCTTTGGCAATGATGCTAAGGGTTACATCATTGGAAAAGGCTTTGTCTCCAATGGGGAAATAAGGTTTGATGATGTAAACCATGTGGAGAATCTCAAGTACAATCTCTTCAGTGTCAGTCAAATGTTTGATAAAGGCCATGTTGCTCTTTTCACCAGTCAGAACTGCAGGATCCTGTCCTCCAAAGTTCTGAGTTTGATTGATAAGGTGTTGGATGATCACATTCTCCTGAGGGCCAACAGGACAGGAAGAGTGTATGCCTTAGATCTTTTCAAGAAAATAGATTTCAAAGGCCATCCTTGCCTATTTTCCAAGGCTACTCCTCAAGAATCTTTTCTATGGCATAGAAGGCTAGGTCATGTGAATCTTAAAAACTTGAATCAGAAGTTACATCATGGTTTAGTAAGGGGATTGCCTATGAAGGAGTTCAGATGTGAAGACAACTGCACTGCTTGTTTGAAAGGAAAACAACACAAAGTCTCATTCCCTCCTATTGAAGAACCTAAGTCCATTGCATGCGATATCTTGGTCTTGTGAGAGTAATGAGTATGGCAAAGAAGAAATACTGTCTGGTAATAGTGGATGATTACTCCAATTTGTATGGACTTTCTTCTTGCATTCAAAGCATGAGGCTGCTCAGACGATTATAAACTTTGTGTTGTGTTGAGAAGCAGTATTCCCTATCTGTCAAGTGTATCAAAAGTGATAATGGAACAGACTTCAGAAAATACACTTGATGATTTTTATCTCCAAAGGGAATCAAGAGGCAGTTTAGCATTCCAAGGACTCCAGAACAAAATGGAGTAGTAGAGAGAAAGACAGGACCCTAATTGAAGCTGCAAGGTCCATGTTGGCTGACTCTGGTTTGCCACTGACCTTTGGGCTGAAGCTGTAACACAACTTGCTATGTGCAGAATAGAGCCTTAGTAAATCAGAGGTTGATGAAGACTCCATATGAAGTTCTACATCATTTGGCTCCTCTAATTTCATTTTTATAGCCTTTGGGTGTCCTTTTCATTCTCAACACAAAGGATCAACTCCACAATTTGATCCTAAGGTGGATGTAGGGTATTTTGTTGGTTATTCATCTACTTGCAAGGCATACAGAGTCTTCAACTACAGAACAAAGATAGTTGAAGAGACTCTGCATGTGAAGTTTAATGAATCTCCAATGGACAAGATTCACAAAACCCTGTGGAGTTATTTGATTTTGACATACTGCAATATGTTCCTTATCAGGCTTTAGCTGTTGCTCCTGTCAACAGTTCTCCACCTGCTAGTATTGATGATGATGATAATATCAATACTCACCTATTCAAGTTTAGTGATCAACTGCCTGAGTCCACTAAACTTGATGTTCTTGTAGCTTCAGCAGTCCCATCCACAACAAATGCTGATTAGATCTCTGATTCCTCTACATCTTTTGATTTGCCATCTCATTCTTGGTTTCAAGAGTCTGCATCACCATCTACTGCTGCTGAAGGTCCTACAAACACTTGCACAGATCTCATTGTTTATCAAGAGCTGAAGAATCACCCAATGTCTCAAATCATTGGTGATATCAATGCTGGAGTTTCAACAAGAAGTCAATTGTCCAATTTCTGCTTCTATGCTCTCTTCATTAGTCAGCAAGAGCCAAAGAACTATCATATTGCTTTAAGGGACAATGGATAGGTTGAATCCATGCAGCTTGAGCTACTTCAGTTCAACAAGCAGCAAGTGTGGGAACTAGTTCCTCTACCCCTAGGTAAGTGTGCAATAGGCACTAAATGGGTGTTTAGGAATAAAACAGATGAAACTGGGCTTATTGTTAAGAACAAGGCCAGACTGGTTGTTCAGGGGTTTGCACAGGAAGAAGGTATTGATTACGATGAAACCTTTGCTCCTGTAGCCAGATTGGAGGCAATTAGATTGTTCTTAGCCTATGCTGTATTCCACAATCTTAAAGTTTTTCAAATGGATGTTAAAAGTGCATTTTTATATGGTAAAATAAAAGAAGAGGTTTATGTGTGTCAACCACCAGATTTTGAGGATAATAAACATCCATATTGGGTATACAAGCTTGATAAGACTCTTTATGGGTTGAAACAAGATCCTAGAGCCTCGTATGAGACATTATCAAATTTTCTTCTTCAAAATAATTTCACTAGAGGCTCCATAGATAAAACTTTGTTCATTAAGAAGGTGGATCAGCATAAGCTACTTGTTCAAATTTATGTTGATGATATTATTTTTGCATCCTCTGATCCCCAGTTGTGTGATGATTTTACCAATTTAATGCAAAAGAAGGTTGAAATGAGTGCAATGGGAGAATTATAGTTCTTTCTAGGATTGCAAATCAAACAAAAGGCTGATGGGACTTTCATTCATCAGTCTAAATATACAAAAGATATTTTGAATACGTTTGATTTACAAAACTGTAAGCCCTGTTCTACTCCCATGTGCCACACCACTCAACTGGATGCAGATCAGAAAGGTAAAGCTGTTGATGAAACACTTTACAGATGTATGATTGGGTCCTTGATGTACTTAACAGCTTCTAGACCAGATATCATGTTTGCAACTTGTGTTTGTGCTAGATTTCAGGCTGCTCCTAAAGAGTCTCATTTGATTGCAGTCAAGAGGATCTTTAGATATCTGCAAGGTACATAATCTCTAGGTTTATGGTATTCCACTGGACACTCTTGCAAATTAGTTGCTTTTTATGATAGTGACGATGCAGGGTGTAAGTTAACCAGAAAGTCAACTTCTGGTGGATGTCAATCCTAGGCAACTGTTTAATTTCTTGGCAGAGTAAGAAACAAACATCTGTTGCTACATCCACTGCTGAAGCAGAGTACATTGCTGCTGCAAGTTGTACATCTCAGGTACTCTAGCTTCAGAACCAACTTTTGGATTATGGCATTACAGAGACTAAGACTCCATTATTAATGGATAGTGCTTCAGCTCTTTGCATTGTCAAGAATCCTGTCCACCCGCATTCTAGGACCAAACATATAGAGATCAGACACCATTTTATTAGGGACTGATTTGAAAAAGGTCTGATTGATCCAAAGTTTGTGCCTAGTGCTGATGAGCTTGCAGACATTTGTACTAAGCCTTTGGATAGTTCAACTTTCCAAAACCTAGTGTTAAGGCTTGGTATGCTGCAGCTAGAATAAGTGACAACTACTGATGATCTCAGTAAATAAGTACTGATGATCATTAGTAAACATGTCACAAATAAGTACTGATTCTGTTACACACTACTGATGTAGTTATAACTATTGATGTTAGTAAAAACAGATAAGTATTGATGTCCTATGAAACAACTGAAAACAACCAAAAAGACTAATGAGTAAGTGTTGAGGACAGTATGAAATAGCTGAAAAGCTAAGAATTGACAAAAACTACTGATGGGAATTTTCTCTTCAGTCATTTTACAACTGCTGTTTCATCTTAAACAACTGAAGCAAAACCAATGTCTTTAGTAGTTTCACAACTACTGATGACTAACACCAAGTCTTCAGTCGTTTACAACAACTGATGACAAAACCATGTTTTCAGTAGCTTCACAACTACTGATGACTAACACCAAGTCCTTAGTTGTTTCCAACATCTGAAGCCAAAACCATGGTTTTCAGTAGTTTTATAACTGCTGACGCCTAAAACCAAGACTTCAGTTGTTTGAACCTCTGAAGGTTAATACCACGTCATCAATCGTTTAAAACTACTGATGATTAACACCAAACCCTTCAGTTGTTTTATAACCCATACCCTATAAATACCTAATCCTACAGAGCTTCATTATCTTAAACCTAACATTCAAAAACTCCGAACCTTCTCTCACATTAATGGCGACCATGCAGCTTAAACCAAGACACAACTGTGTTGCCTACCTTACCAAATCACCTTTCTGGACGAAGTTTGATACTGCCATTGATCTAATGGTCCATTCTCCATACAAAATGGCCTTCCTTATCAATCCTACCATTCATGCCGAATCCCTAAATCAGTTCTGGACGAACGTCACCCTTACTACTGGGGAGAATGACACCGAGTCTCTCCAGTCGTTCGTCAACTCTCGTAAGGTGGTCATCACTCCGGCAATCCTTCGCCAAACGCTACAACTAGATGATGCCACCTTCCCCGCTGGATATTCAAAGGGCACCACTGATCTATCCTTTGCCCAACATGGATACCAGGGTAACCTCAGCGCTTCTACCATCATAAAGAAGCATTTCCATGACGCTGAATGCCTTAATTTTCATATGGTGAATGTCTTCCTAGCCCCTAAGACTTTTTCTTGGGATCAATGTCAACCAGGTGGCAGCAGGTATTCTTCTCTATCCTTGAGCAACAAAACTTAAATTTTACTAAAATAATATTTCTTGAACTTAAGGATATGGCCTCAAAACCTATTGCTAACCGATGGATATTATATCCTCGGTTCATAATGGCCATTATAGAGAACCAGCTGAAAGCTGAGGGACTTGTTGGCCTTGGAGTCCCTGCCATGGCTGTATTGCCTGAGGTATACTCCAGGCACAACTCAGACCAGTCACTCAAACAGGCTGCCAAGCTGCGAAAACCCACACAGCTGGAACCCACAACCACCACCTCCAAATCCAAAGTCCCCACCAAACCCAAACACAAGAAACCCAAAAAGGCTGCTCAGGGAGATGAGTCCCCTGAGGATGCCCCTGTACGACAAACACAGGAAATACATACTAGTTATAACCCCCTAGTTATGTCAATGACTCAACCTGCTACAACCACTCAGGCTTCCTCTCAACAGGAGCCTACAGCAACCATATTCGGGGCACCTATAAATCTGGAACCTTCCTCATTTAAGGAGGTTGCCATTGAAACGCACCACTCTCCCCAGGTGCATACTGCTTCCATACCATCTCCCACTGCAACCGCCCCCCCAAAGTCCTACCATAATAGTTGCAAAAGTGCTGAGCCAGTTGCATTCCTCACCCCCTCCCCAGATACCATTCAAAACTGGGATAGCCTTAATAATGAAGGGGAGGATCAAAATGCTTCTCATAACCCACAGCACAGGGGTTACACTGTTCCATCTCCAAGTGTAGAAATGGAGACTAGAACATCTGGTGAGGCTGCCACTTCTCCTGCTTCAGCATATGATCAGGATGCAGTTGGTATCATCCATAAGACCTCACCAAAGGCAACTGCCAATGAAGGACATAGTCCTGAGGCAGGAAGTCCCCAGTACCAAGAACAAGGGGCACATGCTGCTACTGATCTACACTCAGAGCATGTACATCCTGATTCTATCAGGAGGTCAGGTGATTCAGCAAACACTGATGATGACCTGGGCTTCTTCTATGATGTTTTAGCCCAAAATACCATCCTAGAGAATGAGGTAAGCAGACTCAACGAGCTGATTGCCAAAATGTCTCAGGATCTAAGTCCATCTGCCCCCATACACCAACAAATGGCACCTTCCTCTCAAGGTCTCTTAAACACAGAGCCACTCCAAAACACTCAGCCACCTGCCTCTACTTCTGGCACTATCTCTCAGGGACAGAACCCCCCTGAGCAAATTACTACTATCTTACAAAATTCCTTACCTCTCATCACACCAGTTATTACTAATAGTGATTAAACCTGTGATGAGAGGCTTCCCTCGGTTATCCAACCTTGCTGGAGGAAGTTGTGAGCAAAAGGCTTTCTGACAATCAAACCTTTGCAACTAATGCAACCAAAAAGGGGGAGATTCAGTCAGTGAAAGCAAAACGAAAGAAGATTGAAGATGGGAAAGAGAAAGAAAAAGAGATAGAGGTGGAAAATGAGAAGGAGTTGGGTGTAGAGACTGAGAAGGAGAAGGAGAAGGAAGCTGAAATGGAGAGAGTGACTGAAGTACTAAAGACTTTCATGTCACATACAAGAAAAGAAGAGTGGAAAGAAGGAGAAGGAGTTGGAGAAAATGGTGAAGGAGGCTGATGACCAACATAGCCAATCAATGGATAACATCATTGATTAGCTATTTAGGCAATGTCATGACACTGAAAAACTTGACTCAGAAATTAGAAGATTGGTGATTGAAGAAATCCAAGCAAGATGGGCAAGTTACAGTGTGTTGGAAAAGGAAAGGCTGGAAATCATGATCAGGTTCATAGCTAAGTATCTTGGAAGATCATTAATTGAAATCAAGTCATGGTCCAGGGACAACATCTTAGCAATAACCACCAAGATCTGTTCGTCTGAAGTATATACCAAAGGGCTGGTCATTGAAGCCTTGAATGAAGCTGGTGCTAGGAGCAGGACTAAACTGGTCAACAATCTAAAGCCTCACTTACATCCAAAATGCTAGAACAACCTGTCAAAATTCCCACACTAAAACCACCACAATCATAACCCACTAAACCAATTCCCTTACCCACAAAACCAATAGCTGATGATGTACCCCAGAAGAGGAAGAGAAGGGTACTGAGGCTAGAAGAGGAAGAAGAAGATAATGATGAAGATGAAGACAGGCTGCCAATCTCAGCTGTTATACAGTTGCCTAAGGCCATAAGTCACCCTCCAACAATTACTCCTGAATCTCAAAGGCAAATTGTGAAAGTGAAGTTAGAAGAAGAGCTTCACAAACAACATGACGAGGAATTGTTGAGAAGAGTCGACAAAGCATACGCTGCCACATCTTCAATCATCAATATGAAGAAACATGCTTAGAGATTATACACTCTCAGACATACCTTTCAATAACAAAAAGTGAGAGTGAGGATTTGGCCTGATCCTAGGGTGTCTCATAGGATTCAAAAGAAAAATATTCCACAAAGATACATTGGCCAAGTAAAGAAGATTGTAGATGAAGTGATCTCACTGGCCTTTGTAGTATCACCTTGGGAGATCTTAGATGACTTCAAGAAAGCCTATAAAGCTAATCTGAACCCATAAAAGATGCTAGAGAATAAAGTGGTGAAAAAGGAGTTAGTGTATAGGAGGCTTGAGGCGTTAGAAAGAATGAGCTCCAGTTGTTCTTAGAGGGTATTCACCCAGATGAATTCGCATATAGAGTCATAACAACTGTGGAGCTAAAAATGGGAAGCAGGTCAAATACCTCTCTGAGTACTATGGGCCAGAGTAGATCTCATGGATGGGGTAACAGCTCTATGTCTAGTTCCCCAAGACAGAGTTCCCATCCATCCTTTGCAAAACAGAACATTGAGACTTCTTCCCAGGCCTGTGCTTACAAGGGTCACTTCTGAGCTAATCTAGAAGACAAAAAGACCAATCTTTCTGCCATAATAAGTGGGACATCTTCAATAGCTTAAAGGTTTTGGCTGCATTGGTTCAGGGGGAGTTTGTTGGACCAAAAGAACCAATGAGCCAGATCAGAAAAACCTTTGAGTCCCACAAGACATCACAACAACTGCTGAAGACTTGATCAGCTGTTTGACAAAGTCTGAAGATCAACAGCTGAAGATTAAAGTACTAAAGACTTCAACAGCTGAAGACCAAAGTCTAAAGATCAACAGCTGAAGACTAAAGTACTGAAGACTTCAACAGCTGAAGACCAAAGTCTGAAGATCAACAGCTGAAGACTAAAGTACTAAAGACTTCAACAGCTGAAGACCAAAGTCTGAAGATCAACAGCTAAAGACTAAAGTACTAAAGATCAACAGCTGAAGTACAAAGACTGAAGACATCAGCTAAAGACATCAGCTGAAGACATCAGCTGATGACAACAACTGATGTTCAAGAAGTCCAAGTACTGAAGCCTTCAGAGTTTGTCACAACAGCTGAAGAAGTATTCTTCAGTTGTTGTGATAGTTTCCTTTCAGTAGTTTTCTTTTCTATTTCAGTGCTTGTAAAACGACTGAAGAGCATGTTCTTCGGTCGTTGTTGTTTTAGTAGTTTCTTTTCTGTTGGACCAAAAGAACCAATGAGCCAAGATCAGAAAACCTCTAAGTCCCACATGGTATCACAACAACTGCTGAAAGCCTCATCAGTAGTTTGACAAGTGCTGAAGACTTCAACAGCTGAAGATCAAGTGCTGAAGACCTCAACAGCTGAAGAACCAAAGTGCTGAAGTACAACAGCTGAAGAACACAAGTGCTGAAGCTGAAAGACCAAAGTACTGAAGTACAACAGCTGAAGAGTTTACAAGTGCTGAAGATCACAACTGATGTACAAGGTCTGAAGACAAAGACTGAAGACACAGTTGATGGTATCTACTGAAGTCATCAGCTGATGAAACACCTAAAGGTCAAAGTCTGAAGATCAAGTACTGAAGCCTCAGTAGTTTGTCACAACTGCTGAAGAGTGCTTCTTCAGTAGTTGTGATATCTAGTTTTATATTTTTTATGTTTCAGTAGTTTTGTAAAACGACTGAAGAGCTTGTTCTTCAGTCGTTGTAGTTTCAGTAGTTTATATATTTTGTACTTAACATGCTGATATGTTCTCAGTAGTTGTGAACATTTCAGTAGTTTGTTAAGAATCAGTTATTTTGTATTAGATCTGCCAGTTGTCACTTTCCGTGATAACAGTAGTGATTGTTGCACTCTATATAAGGAGTGACAACGTATTGTAATTGATATGAATGAGTGAATGAATGGAATGAATGATTGATTTGATTAGAAATATTCTACATCTATAAACATTCCTTGAAATCAGAATATATATTCTCTCCTATAACCGTATGCGCTCTTAATGCTTACAAGTATCGATTGCTTGCTACAATTGTCTAATCTAGTTTGTATTCCGCTGCTTTGTATTCTGATACATCAAACTTGTGATCGCTAATCCTGTCAAATGGTATCAGAGCAGGTTAATCATTGATCGATCTAACAATTGATCATTGAAACTGCTATTCAAGATCTAAGTTTGATTGACTTAGCTTTTGTTTTTGCAAGAAACGGTTATAGAGATTGAATTTTCTGTATTTCTGCTCATTCATCCTGAGATCTTTTCTTGGTTCTCATTGAGTTTGTTGTGGTCTGTCTAAAACTTTTTAAAACTTGAACTAAATTGTTTTTGATCTGAAAATGACCACTCCTTCCAATGATCCTCACAATACTGGTTCCTCAACCAAGCCTCCTATGCTGGTTAGGAATGAGTATAACATATGGCAAAGACGTATGCTCCATCACCTGTCTGTTACAGCGCAGGGTGTTGGACATCAGTGGTACATGGTCCACACAAGCCTATGGTGAATAACCCGGAAACCAATCAAAGGTTCCGAAGAGGAGGGAGCAATACTCAGATGAGGATAAGAAGTTGCTTGAGATTGATGCAAAAGCCCATGGAATTCTGGCCATGGCATGCCCAATGAAATCTATTCTGGGCTAATGCATCATGAAACTGCCCATGACCTCTGGATTGCTTTGAAAGAACATTTGGAGGACAGATGAGGTCTTGGCAAATAATAGAGAAATTCTTGCCCAACAATATGAGACATTCTCTCATAGAAAGGGTGAGACACTGACTCAACAATATGAGCGGTTCTCTTGTTTGATCTCTGAACTAAAAATGGTCAACTTGAATACACCAATATTCAGATGAATAACAGATTTCTCAGATCACTGCCTGAGAGATGGGACACATATACTATTGTCCTACGCTCCAGTGCAAGTTTGGACAACTATCTCTCACCCAACTCCATAGGAAACTGCTCACTTTTGAGAGAGAGATAGAACAGAAGAGAAAGCTGTCTTCATCTGGAAAGCTCACTGAAGACTTTATACAAGGCAACACTGCCTTGGTGGGTCATGAGTCAGATATGCTTCATCTGAATGCCAGTATATTAGCATATTAATTTCTCTTCAAGCACTTCTGATTCTGCATTTGTGAGTGTTGATGGTCAGTTTACTGGGTGTAATAATGACAATCTATGTTTCATTATGGATGATCTCAAGGGGATTGCTGATGATGACTTAGAAGAGATGGATATTTTAAGCCAAATGGCCTTGATAAATATCAGATCTCAGAAGTTCTATAAAAGAACTGGAAGAAAATTCCCAGGACTCTCTGGCAAAACCAAAGTGGTTTTGACAAGAGCAAGTTGAGGTGTCACAAATGCCAAAGGCTTGGACACTTTGCAAGAGAGTGTAGATCAACTGGATCTAACTCTACTGCACCCTTTGTGACTTTTCCTGGCAATAGTCAACAACACAGAGGGCAACATCCTGTCACCTCTAGTCATCATCCTCTACAACAATCTCAGGCATATTTTGTTCCTCAGGGTCAAATGCCATATCAGTACCCTTGCTATTACATGCCACAGTCAAATCAAGTTCAAGTTCCTATGACACCACAACCTCATGCACTACCAGAACCTCAGCCTTCCTATCTCATCAACAACCTTAATCTCAACACAGCTTCTTCACCCCAGGAGTTGTTGACTGGAGCAGTTTACCAGATGACTTTGTCTGTCATGATCACTGTTCTCAGGTGCTGGTCAACATGGTGGTGACAGTCCCTTTGGGAATCTAGCTCTTATGGCTTTGGAGTCTGCTGATGCTTCATCTTCCAATGTCTCTACACCTCAGGTATCACAGGTATCCTCTGAGGCAAAAGCCAAATTATGTTCTGAACCATGCATAGCAGCATTTGCTTCCATTAGAGAAGCAAATGTAGCTCTAATTAATAAGAACATTGAGCTAGAACAAATAATTTCCAAAAACAAAGCTGAGTTTGAGTTTGTGCTCAAAGATAAAAATGATGAGATTTATAAACTGAATTGCCAAATAATTGATCATAAGGCTAGAGAAGATGTACTTCTAGAGAAGTACAAAGATCTCAAAGAAAACCTTGCAGTTACCCAGGTCGAGTGTGATAGATGGGTACAATCATGTAAAGGTTTTGAAATGCTTCTTAGTAAGCAATCTGCTTCAAATGTGAAGTTTGGAATTGGTTACAATCACACTGCTCCACCTACAGATTTTACCCCAAGAGCAGAGGCAGAATCTGATGGTGAGAGTGATAACCAATCCATCACATCATGTGATCTACCTTCTGATACCGCACAATCAGAAGTAGCAGTCAGCATCAAGCCCTCTTTGAACCTATCAGCTGATGTTGATGGTTCAAATGCTGACATTCACATGATAAATGAGTTGATCAACTCAGGAGTTAATCCTGAAGGTCCTGAAAGGACTAGAGAGCAGGATTTAACACCTGAAGTTCAAACTTCAACTGCTGTCAGTACTGAAGAGAAAAACTCGCAGTAGAAAGAGTTTGAAGACTACTAAAGAGGTAGTCAAGAAAGCAACCAATGCTTCCAAAGCATTGAAGAACAAGTCTTCTGTTGCTTCACCATCTTTAGTTGATGATCAACCTAAGATGAAGAAGAAACCATGTGAAGTATGTGGTTTGTTCAATCATCTTACAATGATTGTTGTACAAAAGAGGTTCCAAACTCAAACAAAAAGAAGAAATTAATGAGAAAATGGTAAAATGAAAACTGAGTTTGAGACCACATTTGTATCAGCAACATCAAATCCTGTAACCCTTAAGTCCTTAAAGAAATCCAAAAGGAAGGGGTTAAACAGGTGACAGCTGAGGGTGCTCAAAAGAAGAGGTGCAACATAGGACCTTATCTAACTCCACTAGCAATGTGTCTGATGAGCTGAAAGCTTTATCACAAAATCAGACACAGCTGGTGATGATGGTACAACATCTGTTGGTAGAGTTAACCAACTAGATTCTCCTATGTTGAAACCACAGAAAAGGAGGTCAAAGCCAAAGGACTCCTCTTCTACACCATCCTCTTCCTCTCAGGCTATTGTTTCAAATAAACAATGTTAGTTTACCATCTATTGATGAGACCAGGCCCAAAACAAAAAGGTTTGGGTCTCTAAAACTAACTGATTGTTTATTATTGCAGGGTTCTTCAACATGCCAAAGTAGCATCTGGTATGTAGACAGTGGGGGATCTATGCACATGACTGGGAACATCTCTCTTCTTCATGACTACTCTCAAGGAAAGAAGGGATTTGTCTCTTTTGGCAATGATGCTAGGGGTTACATCATCGGTAAGGGCTTTGTCTCCAATGGAGAAATCAAATTTGATGATGTTAATCATGTGGAAAATCTCAAGTACAACCTCTTGAGTGTCAGTCAAATGTGTGATAAAGGCCATGTTGCCCTTTTCACCAGTCAAAACTGTAGGATTCTGTCATCCAAAGTTTTGCACTTGATTAACAAGGTGTTGGATGATCACACTCTCCTGAAAGCCAATAGGACAGGAAGAGTGTATGCCTTAGATCTCTCTAAGAAGATAGATCTCAAAGGCAATCCTTTCCTATTTTCCAAAGCCTCTTCTCAAGAATCTAAACTGTGGCACAGGAGGCTTGATCATGTTAATCTCAAAAACATGAATCAGCTTAGCCACAATAGTTTAGTCAGAGGCTTACCAATAAAGGAGTTCCACTGTGATGAAACCTGCACTGCCTGTTTAAAAGGAAAACACACAAAGTCTCATTCCTCCTATTGAAGTGTCCAAGTCCACTGCCTGCTTGCAATTACTGCATATGGATCTATTTGGTCCTGTGAGTAATGAGCATGGCAAAGAAGAAATACTGTCTGGTAACTGTGGATGATTACTCCAGATTTGTATGGACTTTCTTTCTACATTCAAAGGATGAGGCTACTCAGAAGATTATCCACTTTGTGCTGTACATTGAAAACAGTTCCCTTCCAGTCAAGTGTATTAGGAGTGATAATGGAACTGAGTTCAGAAATCATACACTTGATGACTTCTATCTTTCAAGGGAATCAAAAGGCAGTTCAGCATTCTAAGACTCCAGAACAAAATGGAGTAGTGGAGAGAAAGAACAGGACCCTCATTGAAGCTGCAAGGTCCATGCTGGCTGACTCAGGTTGCCATTGACCTTTTGGGCCGAAGCTGTCAACACAGCTTGTTTGTGCAAAATAGAGTTTTAGTAAATCAGAGGTTGATGAAGACTCCATATGAAGTTCTCCATCATTTGGCTCCTCTGATTTCATTTTTCAAAGTATTTGGGTGTCCCTGTTTCATTCTCAACACAAAGGATCAACTCCATAAATTTGATCCTAAGGTGGATGCAGGGTACTTTGTTGGTTATTCATCTACTTGCAAGGATACAGAGTCTTCAACTGCAGAACAAAGATGGTGAAGAAGAACTATACATGTTAAGTTTAATGAATCTCCAAAGGACAAGATTCCACAAAGTCCTGTGGAGTTATTTGATTTGGACATACTGCAATATGTTCCTTATCAAACTCCTGCTGTTGCTCCTGTCAACAGTTCACCACCTGGTGGTACTGCTGATGATGATGATGATTGCAGTACTCACCTCTTCAGGTTTAGTGATCAGCTGCCTGACTCAGCTAGACCTGATGTTCCTGTAGCTCCAGTAGCACCATCCACAACAAATGCTGATGAGATTTCTTCGAATTCAACTTCTTTGAATTACCATCCACTGATTGGTTTCAAGGAAATGATACCATCACCATCTGTTGCTGCTGAACGGCTACAAACACTTGCACAGATCTCATTGTGTATCAAGATCTGAAGAATCACCCTATGTCTCAAATCATTGGTGATCACTGCTGGAGTATCAACAAGAAGTCAATTGTCAAATTTCTGCTTCTATGCTCTCTTCATCAGTCAGCAAGAGCCAAAGAATTATCACATTGCTTTAAAGGACAATGGATGGGTTGATGCCATGCAGCTTGAGCTTCTTCAGTTCAAGAAACAGCAAGTGTGGGAACTGGTTCCTCTACCTCCAGGTAAGTGTGCAATAGGCACTAAATGGGTGTTTAGGAACAAAACTGATGAAAATGGGCTTATTGTTAAGAACAAGGCCAGACTGGTTGTTCAGGGGTTTGCACAAGAAGAAGGTATTGATTATGATGAAACCTTTGCCCCTGTAGCCAGACTGGAAGCAATTCGATTGTTTTTAGCTTATGCTGCTTATCAAAACCTTAAAGTTTTTCAAATGGATGTCAAAAGTGCATTTTTGTATGGAAAAGTTAAAGAAGAGGTTTATGTATGTCAACCTCCAGGCTTTGAGGACAATAAACATCCTAATTGGGTGTATAAGCTTGATAAGCTCTTTATGGGTTAAAACAAGCTCCCAGAGCCTGGTATGAGACATTATCAAACTTTCTTCTGGAAAACAATTTCACTAGAGGCTCCATAGAAAGACTTTATTCATTAAGAAAGCTGGGCAGCATAATCTACTTGTTCAAATTTATGTAGATGATATCATTTTTGCATCCTCTGATCCAAAGTTGTGTGATGCCTTTACAAAGTTGATGCAACAGAAGTTTGAAATGAGTGCCATGGGAGAATTACAGTTCTTTCTGGGGTTGCAAATCAAACAAAAGGCTGATGGAATTTTTATTCATCAGTCCAAATATACAAAAGATCTTTTGCAAAAGTTTGATTTACAAAACTGTAAGCCCTGTTCTACTCCCATGAGCCACCACACAACTGGACTCAGATCAGAAAGGTAAAGTGGTTGATGAAACACTTTACAGATGTATGATTGGGTCCTTGATGTATTTAACAGCTTCTAGACCAGATATTATGTTTGCTACATGTGTTTGTGCTAGATTTCAGGCTGCACCTAAAGAGTCTCATTGATTGCAGTCAAGAGGATCTTTAGATATCTGCAAGGCACTCCATCTCTAGGTTTATGGTATTCTACCGGACATTCTGGTAAATTAGTTGCTTTTTCTGACAGTGACTATGCAGGGTGTAAGTTGACCAGGAAATCAACTTCTGGTGGATGTCAATTCCTAGGCAACTGCTTGATTCTTGGCAGAGCAAGAAACAGACCTCAGTTGCTACATCTACTGCTGAAGCAGAGTATATTGCTGCTGCAAGTTGTACATCTCAGGTACTCTGGCTTCAAAACCAACTTTTGGATTATGGCATTACAGAGACTAAGACTCCATTGTTAATGGATAGTGCTTCAGCTCTTTGTATTGTCAAAAATCCAGTCCAGCACTCTAGGACCAAACATATAGAGATCAGACATCATTTTATAAGGGATTGTTTTGAAAAAGGTCTGATTGATCCTAAGTTTGTGCCTAGTGCTGATGAGCTTGCAGACATTTTTACTAAGCCTTTGGATAGTTCAACTTTCCAAAACCTGGTGTTAAGGCTTGGTATGCTGCAACTAGAATAAGTGACAACTACTGATGATCTTAGTAATTCATACTGATGATCATAAGTACCTATGTCACATATAAGTACTGATGAGTCTTTATCCTCTGTAGTTTTTATAATTACTGAAGGCTAAATGTCTCACAAGTACTGAAGTACTTCATCTGTTCTAAACTACTGATGTAGTCACAACTACTGATGCAGCTACAACTACTGCAATCAGTAAAAACAGAT
The DNA here is from genome assembly GCA_025506515.1 of Flaveria trinervia. Taxonomy (NCBI): domain Eukaryota; kingdom Viridiplantae; phylum Streptophyta; class Magnoliopsida; order Asterales; family Asteraceae; genus Flaveria; species Flaveria trinervia. Next base: position 43,271,231 of record CM046456.1, read on the forward strand.
AAGTACTGATGTCCTATGAAACAACTGAAATCAGCCAAAAAGACTGATGAATGTGTTGAGGACAGATTGAAACAGCTGAAAAGCTAAGAATTGACGAAAACAGCTGAAAAGAATTTTCTCTTCAGTCGTTTGTACAACTGCTGTTTCATTTTAAACAACTGAAGCAAAACCACGTCTTCAGTAGTTTTATAACTACTGATGACTAATCCCTAGTCTTCAGTTGTTTACAACAGCTGATGACAAAACCACTGTCTTCAGTAGTTTCATAACTACTGATGACACACACCACGTCCTCAGTTGTTTCAATCATCTGAAGTCAAAACCACGGTCTTCAGTAGTTTTCTAACTACTGATGCCTAACACCACGACTTCAGCTGTTTCAACGTCTGAAAAGATAATACCATGTCAATGTCGTTTACAACTACTGATGACCTGAAAGATAAACCATGTCAACGTCGTTTAAACTACTGATGACTAACACCACATCCTTCAGTCGTTTCCTTACCCGTACCCTATATATACCCCTAACCTTAGCTCTCATGCTTCATCTTCTTCAAACCTAACGTTCCTCTCCAAAACTTCCCTCTTCTCAATGGCGTCTATGCAAATTAAACCGCGACACAACTGTGTTGCCTACCTCACTAAATCGCCGATCTGGACTAAGTTCGATACTGCTATCGATCTTATGGTTCAGTCCCAATACACAAGGCATTTCTTCTGAACCCCATCTTACATGCCGAATCCTTGAACCAATTTTGGATGAACGTTACTGTTAGCACTGAGGAGAGCAACACACCATCCCTCTGGTCGGTCGTCAACAACAAAGAAGTAGTCATTACTCCTGCGATAATCCGCCAAATCCTTCAACTGAATGATGCTACTTCTCCTGCTGGATATCCGAAGGGCACCATAGATCTATCCTTTGCTCAACATGGATATCAAGGCGATCTCAGTGCCACCACCATCATGAAGAAACACTTTAATGACGCTGAGCGCCTGATTTTTCACATGGTAATGTATGTTTGGCCCCTAAGACGTCGTCTTGGGATCAAATGTCCACCAAATGGCAGCAGGTAATGTATTCTATCCTTGAGCAACAACCACTAACTTTTCAGAATTAATATTTTCAGAGCTCAAAGATATGGCTCAAAAACTAACTGCCAACCGTTGGATACTTTATCCACGGTTCATAATGGCCATTACTACAGACCAGCTTAATGCTGAGGGACTTGTTGGCTTGGGAGTCCCTGCTACGGCTGTTCTGCCGGAAGTATACTCCCGGCACAACTCTGACCGGACACTAAAAATGGCTGCCAAGCTGCGAAAACCCACGCAGCTGGAACCCACAGCCACCACCTCCAAATCCAAAGTCCCCACCAAACCCACCAAAAAGAAACCCAAAACGGCTACTCAGGGAATTGAGTCCCCTGAGGATGCCCCTGCAACAAAACGCAGGATATATCCACTAGTCCAACCCCCTAGTGGATACAATGACTCCTCCAGCCACAGCCGCTCAGGCTTCCTCTCAACAGGAGCCTGCAGCAACCACACAGGGGCACCTACTTATCTGGGATCTTCCTCACTTGAGGAGATTGCCATTGAAGAGCACCAACCTCCCCAGGTGCACACTGCTTCTATCCCCTCACCCCAAACAACCGCCCTCACAGCCCAACTTTAATAGTTGCACAAGTGCTGACTCAATTGCACTCCTCCCCCCTCCCCAGAAACCACTTACTACTGGAATACCTCTACATTGAGGGGGAGGAACACAGTGCACTTGAGAACCCACAGCACAGGGGTTTCCCAATTCTATCTCCTGGTGTAGACAAGGAGCTTAGAATATCTAGTGAGGCTGCCACCTCCTCTGACTCAGCACATGACCAGAGTGAGGCTGGTAACATTGCTAAGACCTCCCTAGAGGCAACAGCTGATGATGGACATTGTCCTGAGGCTGGAAGTCCCCAGTACCAAGCACAAGGGGCACATGCACCAACTGGTCTACACCCAGTGCATGTAAATCCTGCTCTAAGCAGGAGGTCAGCTGATTCAGCTTCGGCTGATGATGACCTGGCTTCTTCTATGATGTTCTTGCCCAGAACACAATCCTTGAAGAGAAAGTCAGTAGGCTGCAAATCCTACTTGACCAACTCTCACAAGGAGAAAGACCATCTGCCTCTATCCACCCACAGATGGCACCTTCCCTTGAAGGTTCCCAAACACCGAGCCACTCCAAAATCAACCACCTGCCTCTGCTTCAGGCCCTACTTCTCAGGAACAGAACCCTCCTGAGCAAATAGGTGCCGTACTCAAAATTCCCTCCCCTCTCATCACACCCATAATCACTGATATAGTGATCAAAGCCATTGATGAGAGGCTTTCCTCACATTACAGCCCTTGGTTGATGCTGCTGTCCAAAAGACTCTTTCTGCGGTACAAACCCCTTCCTCCAATGCAACCAAAAAGGGGGAGAGTACTGCAGTGAAAGAAAAGAGAGGAAAAGAACAGAGGAAAAGAAGAAGAGAAGCAACCCAAGAGGAGGAAAAAGAAAAGCAACCTCTGCTCACTTACAAGCGAAAGAGAAGTGCTGATGATCACACTGCTGAAGACAAATCCTTGGAGGAGCTGGTCAAAGAAGCTGACACCACACCAGCCGATCCATGGATAAAATAATTGAACAACTCTTCAGGCAGGGGTTTGACATAGCCACACTGGATAGTGAGATCAGAAGGTTAGAAGTACAAGAGATACAAACCCGATGGGCAGGGTATGATGCTCTTGAGAAGAGAGATTGGAAATAATGATCCGCTTTATTGCAAAATACTTGGAAGATCATTAATGGAGATCCGCGCATGGACCAGGACAGCATTCTGGCTATAGCCACCAGAATCTGTCTGTCTGAGCAATTCAACAAAGGGATTATTGTGGAAGCCCTTGATGAGGCTGGGGCTGGTAAAAGGTTAGAGATGGCTAAACTCACAAAGGCGAAACTAACTACAAGGATGCTAGATCAACCTTCCCTTCCACCACTCAAACAGATCTATCCCTCAAATCTCCCAACCAACCTCTAAGCCAAAATCCAAACATCCTCATTCTTCAAAACCAATTCCTTCACCAAACCAACCATCATCCAGTGATGTACCCAAAAGGAGAAGGGTGCTGAGGATGGAAGAAGAAGAAGAAGAGGATGAAGATGATAGTCTGCCACTCTCTGCTGTTCTGAAGCTACCAAAACCCCGAAGTCAACCCATGATCACACTGACACTCAAAGGGAAATGGTCAGAGTCAAGATAGAAGAAGAAGAACACAGCAGAAACAGCACGATGAGCAACTGTTGAAGATGGTTGACAAGGAATTTCCTCAGTCATCATCTATTCAAGCCATGAAAGGGCATGCTCAAAGGCTGTACACTCTCAGGCACACCTTTTAGTATCAGAAGGAGAGAGTGAGAGTATGGCCAGACCCCAGGGTGAGTTCTAGAATCCATAAAAGAATATCCCACACATACAACGGCCAGGTACGAAAAAAAATAGAGTCTACCATCATGTTGGCGTTGTAGTCTCACCTTGGGAATTATTGATGAATTCAAGAAAGCTCACCAAGCAAAGAAGACCCTCAAGCCTTACTAGAAAACAAGATGATTAAGAAGGGGTTGTTATATAAAAGCTTGAAGACATCCAGAAGAATGAGCTCCAGTTACTCCTTGAAGGCAACCATCCTGATGAATTTGTATATAGGGAGGTAACTACGGTGGAGCTGAAAAATGGCAGGACCATGAAGTACTTATCAGAGTACTATGGTCCAGAGTTCTTCTTCGAAGGAGGAGCAGAAGAACTCTCTCAGGAGGAACAAGTTGTTCTCCTTGAGGTCTATGTTCGTGAGTCATACAGACTCATTATGGGGAAGTAAATCTCATGAATGGGATAACAACTCTGTGTCCAGTTCCCCAAAACAGAGTTCCCATTCATACTCTGCCAAACAAATATTTGAGATTTCTTCCCAGGCCGGAGCTTACATGGGTCATCTTCTCTACTGATCAAGAAGGAAAAAGACCAACATTTTGCCATCAATAAGGGAGAATAAATAAGTTAGAGGTTTTGGCTGCATTGGTTCAGGGGGAGTTTGTTGGACCAAAAGAACCAATGAGCCAAGATCAGAAAACCTCTAAGTCCCACATGGTATCACAACAACTGCTGAAAGCCTCATCAGTAGTTTGACAAGTGCTGAAGACTTCAACAGCTGAAGATCAAGTGCTGAAGACCTCAACAGCTGAAGAACCAAAGTGCTGAAGTACAACAGCTGAAGAACACAAGTGCTGAAGCTGAAAGACCAAGTACTGAAGTACAACAGCTGAAGAGTTTACAAGTGCTGAAGATCAACAACTGATGTACAAGGTCTAAAGACAAAGACTGAAGACACCAGCTGATGGTATACTGAAGTCATCAGCTGATGAAACACCTGAAGGTCAAAGTCTGAAGATCAAGTACTGAAGCCTCAGTAGTTTGTCACAACTGCTGAAGAGTGCTTCTTCAGTAGTTGTGATATCAGTAGTTTTATATTTTTATGTTTCAGTAGTTTTGTAAAACGACTGAAGAGCTTGTTCTTCAGTCGTTGTAGTTTCAGTAGTTTTATATTTTGTACTTAACATGCTGATATGTTCTCAGTAGTTGTAAACATTTCAGTAGTTTGTTAAGAATCAGTTATTTTTGTATTAGATCTGCCAGTTGTCACTTTCCGTGATAACAGCAGTGATTGTTGCACTCTATATAGGAGTGACAACGTATTGTAATTGATATGAATGAGTGAATGAATGGAATGAATGATTGATTTGATTAGAAATATTCTACATCTATAAACATTCCTTGAAATCAGAAATATATATTCTCTCCCTATAACCGTATGCGCTCTTAATGCTTACAAGTATCGATTGCTTGCTACAATTTGTCTAATTCTAGTTTGTATCCGCTGCTTTGTATTCTGATACATCAAACTTGTGATCGCTGATCCTGTCAAACTCCCCCTAGTAGTTGTAGTGATAGTTAACACTTGGTATTTTTGTAAGAAGATGTCAGTGTTTGACATCTTCAGTAGTTGTGTTAACTTTCAGTAGTTAAATAATAGTTAGATGTCACTGCAAGTGACATCAGCTGACGTCAGCTTCCCTTATAAAAGGAAAGATGACCTAATTGTAACGGTGCGCGTGAAGCCAGCCGAAGCGTGTATTGAATGAATATATTCCTTTTGCCAGAAATTCTCTCTCTATAACAAACACTATTTCATTGATAAATTTCATGTGTTCTTGTTTAAATTTGTTAATTTGTGAGCTCATTCCGCTGCAAATCCAATCTAATTGATCAAACTAGATGCTGAGATCTTAACAAAGACAAAGTCTGAAGACAAAGTCTGAAGACAAAGTCTGAAGACAAAGTCTGAAGACAAAGTCTGAAGACAAAGTCTGAAGACAAAGTCTGAAGACAAAGTCTGAAGACAAAGTCTGAAGACAAAGTCTGAAGACAAAGTCTGAAGACAACAGCCGAAGACAAAGTCTGAAGACAAAGTGTGAAGACAACTGCTGAAGACAAAGTCTGAAGACCAAGTTCTCAGAAGTTGTCACAACAGCTGAAGTAGTTCTTTTCAGTAGTTGTGATGGTTTACTTTTCAGTAGTTTGTTATTAGTAGTTTTATTTTATGTAAAACATCTGTAGTTCTTACACTTCAGATGTTATAGCTTCAGTAGTTGTAATTTTAGCTTGTACTTAGCTTTTTGTGAAGGTGTCCTCAGTTGTTGTGGACATCTTTAGTAGTTTAGTCTACTTTCAGTGTTTGTATAGATCAGTTAGCTGTCACAATCAAGTGACATCAGCTGATGTCATATTCCTTTATAAAAGGAATGTTGACCTAATTTCTTTGTAGCCGAAGCTTGTGCGTGAATGAAAATATTCTCTTTGCAGAAAACTGTCTCTCTCTATAACCGTCACTATTTAATTGAATATTCATATTATTCTTGCTTAAATTTCATCTAATTCTTGTTCTATTTCGCTACAAATCTTAATCTAATTGTCAGGACACACCATAAAAGGTGTTAGCCCAATGATGTGCGGATTCGCTACCCAGGAGGATACACATTGGGGTCTTTCTTTGTGATGACCATTTGTATGAAACCATTGTTGCTTGCCTTAGGTACTATGGCCAGAGGTACTGTGGCCAGAGGTGCTGGGCACTGTGAATGAAGGTCTAAGATAGGCTTAGGTCCAGTACCATGAGGGTAAAGTTCATGGTGTAATGAAAGGAAAATATGTAATGAATGTAAGAACGAATAATGAAGATAATAATGATATTATCTATGTGTACATATGATGTATGAACGCATGAATGTAAATAATGGTTTTAACGAAAGAAAAGTATGTTTTATTATAAAACTAGAACTCACTCAGCAACACTGACTTTGATGTGTTTCCAGTTGCCAGGTAATGATTGCTGAGGATGACACGGGGTGGATACTCAGCTCTTTTGGGATGGCATCCATTTATATAATGCTTTTGTGAAGTAATACAACAATGTATTTTATAACTGATTAATGATGTATTATTTTGCAAAAGTTTTTATGATGAAATGAGATGTCATTTTTGAATGTTTCCGCTGCAAAATTTATGTAAGATAAATGAAAATGTATGTTTTACGTGCAATGATTTACCAGTTGTAAGCGTCCCGGCAACGGGGCCTTATATCAATAGTATACTATTCATCAAATCAACTCTACTGCTGCTACTGTTCACTACAACCATTAAAACATATTAACTCTGGACTGCTTGAACATTCTAGACATAAAATCAATTTAATCAAATATTCAAAACTTGTAATACAAGTTTATTACAATGGTTTCTATTAACTTTTCTGAACTTGGTACTGGGCCGAAGTCTATAATAGACCCCCATACATTACACCCGGTGGCCTGACCATAGTACCAGGGTAAGCGATAAGGGTTCCGTACAAATAGTCAATCACAAATATTAGACCCCGGTGTGCATCCTTCTGGGGTAGCTAACCCACACACGGTTGAACTAACACCCTTCATTGGGTGTGAATCTCCATACAAGGCTTGCACGACTCTCTTTACTCTTCTTTTATTAATGCATGCATTCTTTCATTCATTATGTTCCCCTTTTATTACCTTCCGCTTTACGTTACATAATACTTTTCATTCATTATCATAATCACACCACGTAAAGTCACATCATAATACATAATAAGGAACATAAGGAAACACATCATACATAACATACATAATCATCATACATCATTATCATGCATAAGCATATCACCAATCACCCATCATCATTCATGCCACATTATATATCACACATCATATTATCTTTGACTGGAAAAGTCAACTTACATTACCCCAGAAACCTCCCAATTCAAAGCCTATATTTTATATTTTCCCCAAAAATCTTAGAAAATATTCTAAGTTTTAGGCGCATGGGCACTATGCAGGCGCATGGGGAACACTTAGGTGCATGGGAAACTTCCTAACGCATGGGCACTATTGGGGCACATGGCCAACACTTAGGCGTCTGGGCATATTTATAGGCGCATGGGCACTATGTAGGCGTATGAGTGCCTGGGCACATGGACACTTAGTCAAATTCAGCCTATTTCTTGGCGCATGGACACTATTTGGACACATGGGGTGTGGGCACAAGGAACACTTAGGCAGATTCACCCATTGGGCGCATGGGCCACTATTTAGGCGCATGGGCAGCCAACTTACACTAAACAACATATTTTAATCCCCAATCCATCATCTAACATGTTCTAAGCTTAACACTAGCATTCTAAGCCATAGAAACACATTCATAACATAATCATAACCATATTAACATCCAATCAAACCCCACCCGTAAACACATTCATAAACATACATACGGGTGTAACCTATTTTATAAAAATGAACATACATGCATTTCCAGCCCCAAAGCAATTTAAAACAAGTTAAAAGAGGGTTCTAGAACTCACCTTTGTAGCCTTTGGGTAGGACTTCCTTCAAAACCCGTTTGCTAAAAGCTCAAACACCTAAAACCACCAAAACACACAATCTAACACATATAATCACACAACCGAGGCATAGGCCAGTCAAGAACACTTAAAATGTTGAATTCTTACCTTGAATTTGATCTTCTTCTGGTTCTTCTCTCTAAAACCAAGAGTTTCTCTGCTTTCTCTCACTAAAACTGTAGGAAAAGAAGTATGTAGATGGTATGGGTGGCCTTGCCCACCTTTTGTACAAAATATATTAATATACTTTGTCCTTTTTACATATGACCCCTTTACTTGGGTTCTATTACATTTCTTTATTTTTCTTCACTTTTATTCTTTATTTTACATCTTTTAAAACATATCTAGGTGTTACAAGTCTACCCCCTTATATAGGTTTCGTCACTGAAATTTGTAATTCCTCAAACAAATATGGGTAATGCTTTCTTATCTCTTCTTCGGTCTCCCACGTAGACTCGGATACCTTCTTGGTGCTTCCACTGTACACTCATAAGAGGAACCACTTTATTCCTTAACCTGTTCTGCTCGTAATCAATGATTGCCACTGGTTGCTCCATATAATTGAGCCTTTCATCAACATCAATATCTTCTAGTGGTACGACTATATGCTGTAAACCCAGGTTGGTCACACTTGAATCAAATCATGAAGATTATAGATCAAAATATGATAATCACAATCAAAACCCCTTTGATCTTCAACTAGATTGCTAATAATGTGTTTACAAGTAATCCCTCAATCTATTGGTCATACAACCATTACCTTAATTCTAATTACAATTATGCTATTTATAGTCTAGTCTAAGTTTCCATATTTACACATAACCCCTTAGACTATATAACTAGACTAAAACATAACTCAAACAAAGTAAAATATATTTTGTTCAAACAAAATTTATTTATTATAATAAAACTCGTAGTCATCTAAATCTTCAATGTCTTGTCTCGGTTCTTCGTCCCGAACGTGTCAGGTTTGACTTTTGTTGAATTTGATCGTGACGTTAACTTTTGATAACTTTGACTGTGTTGGCAATATAGACTATCTTCTACGGCTCCAACAGTACTCTCCCTTAGTCTATATTATCAACGTCTTCAATGAAATCAACACTGAGAAGTTAACAGTAGAAAGATCTTCAATTTGAATTTTTCTGAATCTAATGAGAAAGATTATTAATCTATTAAGCTCCCCATATTATATGCTCCCCTTTTCCCAGTGCATGCTTTGTAAAGATATTGGAATCTAATATTGAGTGCTTCAGAAGATGTAGGAAGAGGATTCCTAACTCGGTATCTTCTGCAAACTTGAGGAATAGATTCATTGATCAGGTACATTGCTCAACTGATGATCGGCCATAACTTAGAGCAAAAATCTGAAACCATTCACAAACACAATCTCGACATTTCTAATTAGATCATTTCATTAAAACAAAATAAACCTGTGTTTATTGTGTTTGAAAACAAGCGAACCCATGTTGGGTTGTACACAATTTTTGTAAAATGAATGAAAAATGATAAAATTGTAACAACATAATATGGAAGACCTAAAAGAAAATTTGAAAGAAAAGTTTATTATAATTTATTTATTATATACATTATTATAACATTTTTATCTATATTTTTTATATATTAATATATATATATCTTATATATATATATATAATATATATATATATATAGATTATATATATATATATATATATTTAATAACCGAGAACTGAATCGATCCTGAGATCACATCCTCAAGATATACCTTAGCACAAAGATAAATCTAATCATCAACAAGCAAAGAGATCACACTATAACTGAATCTAATCACAGTCTTTGAATGATTTTGAAATTCTTAAACAAATCAATAACGATTGCTGATATGTTTGTCCACTTAAACTCATGCCCTATCTTTTTCAACAAGCAATAAATGATTCATTAAGGTTCGATTAAATAATTTAGAATGCTAGGATCCCACAATCATTTGGCAAAAATCCTCACCCAACCTTAGGATTTCTTGAATTTTGTTACGATCTTTATAGAACAAGGCTTGTGCATTAGTGTGTAAGTGATTATCAACAAAATATTGCATTCTGTGATGGATTCATCATTTAGATGATTTGACACAACTTAGACCAAAATGGTGAGAGCTCCAGGTCTATACTCACGTATAATAAAGGAGACAACCATTTAATCATGTGCTGATGAGAGCTCCAGGTAAGTACTATCGTATAGCAAAGGAGATCATCACTCTAGGTCAGTACTTCCATACATCAGAGGAGATTAGCACAAACACAAGACAGATAAATACACCAAACATGGCTCAAAGATATGGCTTATATGATTTGTATCATGATGGGTGAAAGATCAATTCTCTATCCAATTTTTGTCGGGACTCAGTTTTCGTGCATGCCAAAATGATTGTGTAAATCCAGACATCCTTAAGCATAGATTTTAATTTAAATCATTTTGTTGCTGTCTTTTTCATTTTTCAGGCTGAGTCTACCAAGAATATCATTAAAGAATCTTTTTGTTTTTCTATTATTTGCAATTAAAAAATGTAAATCAAATAATATCATTAGTTACTATCATTTCTCATTTTAAACTCAAGTCACGCAAAAGCAAGCATATTAAGAAGATATACAATCATTTCCTCATCATCTCGAATCAAGTTCCTAGCTCTCTTTTCATTTTTATTTACTATACTCTCCCCTTAAATTTTTATTTTTGCAAACCAATTTTTTATTTTTTTTATTTTTTATTTTTAATAAAACTGTACAAAAATAAAAATTTATCAAAAAAGGTCTTCCAAACTACACTAATATGAAGATAAGAAATAAATTCTCAAGAATATGTAGTGATTGTGAAGGGAGAACTATGATTGTGTAGATAAGAATCCAAATGTGTATAAAAATACCATGATTGTAACCTGTTTATACTGCCTCAAATTGAATTAAGCACAATCTCTGTCAGTAAACGGATTACTAACAGTCCTCCTAAATTTTTCCTACACCATTAACAAATTAGTTAGAAAAGGGAACCCATGCCATCATAGTCCTGGAAGTTCTTTTTTATCAATATATGAAACCTACTTCTGCACACAACCTTTTAAACAACCGGGATATCTTTATTCTTCTTTTTAATTTGCCAAACAATTCAATTAGTTTAGATTTGAATGAATAAATTTGGAAATCATTTTCTGTTTAAGACCGGAAGGAAAAGAATTTGGTTTTGAACCTTTGGTCATTTTCATCTTTGAATCATGTGAAATCGGTTTCATATGAAAAGGTTTGGATGGAGGGTTTTACATCTAATCATTCAAAGATGTGTGCTTTTTACCTCTTAATCTAAGGAAGCAACCTGTGTTGCCTTTACCATCTAGAACATTCTTTGTAGACTTATAGCTGGAGAAGCAATTCGTTTTGCCTTTACCTTCCGTAGTAAGCCTTTGAGGACATTTCTTTTCCACATGACCTTCTTTTCTACACTCGAAACAAGCCTTGAAAGGCTTTTGATTCTTTGTAGTCCCGTGTTGTGCAGGTGGGGATGAGAATTGCTTTGAGCTTGTAGCATATTCTTGCTTGTTTTGGTGTTTGCTATTCTGAACAGTGAATGAGATCTTCACTGATTGACTGGGTTGTTTTGTAGTTGGAGAAGAGATCCGTATTGGTCTTGATTCATCTTTTGGAAGCATTTGAAACTTGACAATGTCAGGTGATATCTTGATCTTTGATGAAACGACATTGTCCTCTGTGTTTGATCATCATCTGAGCTTGACTAGTCTCGTATAGACAGATCTACTTCCAATGGATCTTGATTGATAGGAGTAGGATGTGTTGTTGTTATTGGAGCTTGAGGATTAGGTGATTCCTGATTTATCTCTTCTTTCACAATCTTGACAGTCTCAAAAGTAGGAATTTCACTTGCTTTAAACTTATCAAAGAAGTTAGAAGAAATAGTAGATATAGATTTACAAACTACTGGGATTGAATAATCGTTAGCTTGATTGTCAGCATTCAGTTTATTGTATTCCATACCAGTTGTAGAATCATAATCATCTCACACCTCATTAAGATTGACACTACTCAAACCTGCATGCAGACTATTAATAGGTTGTTCAAACAAATCAGTTTTAGGATGAGGTCTGGGGATTAGTGAATAACATAAAGTAGAAGCCGGTGGAACTGAATTAGATACAGTTTCACTATCAGATTTATATCCAATCCCATGTTTTACCCGTACCCCTTGTTGTTTAGCAATAAGCTCATCCTTTTTCATGTGTGAAAGGGTCCATTTATCAAGCTTGTTTGAAGCTTTGTCGTTTTAAATTGAGCTAAAACAACCCTTTCTCTCAAAATATTAATTTCAACATTACGCTCCAAAATGGTTCTTCTTAAAAGATCACTTTCAGCTAATGCTTCATTAAGTTTTCTTGAAGCAATTTCATTTATCTTTAATTCCTGATTGATTATTTTTAATTCTTTTTCATTTTCTAATAACAATCTGTTTGCTTTATAAATCCCAAATAATCGGATTCTACAAGAAGAAGAACACATATCCTGAACAGTCTCATAAGGAAGACCCATGATAGTTTGTTCTGTAGCTAAGCTCTTTTCACAGTTGCAAACCGTTGTGATTTTTTGTTGTTCCTTTTCTTTAACCTTCAGCATCTGGGCAACGTTAGATTCTTTTTCTCTTTTATAAGCTTTTCCAACCTTATCATCATCGGTTCTCACAGACTCTGGTTTACTGTCATTGTCAACTCTCAAAGCTTCACAGTCTACATCAATAGTTTCTCTGAATTCAATATTTAAATCAGAATCAGTTCTCAATAACTTAAATTTTTCAATCATCTCTGTTTTGTAATCAAGTATGCTTGTTACACAAGAAACAAGATTAGTATTAAGCATGTGGATTTGATATGGGAACACGGCTTTTTGAAATTCGTTTCTTTGGATATCCAGCTTGAGAGATTTTAGTCTGTTGATCATATCCATAAGTTTTGTGTCGACATAATCTCTTTCTTACTTCACTATTTTAACTTGATGATTCCATGCAGACAGAAGCCAGTCAAGAAGCTTTTGAATATGTTCATGATTACTGAGATCTGGAACATGCTTCTTTAGATTATTTTCCACCTTTAAGTATCGATCAATAAAATCTTTCAATTTTTCTTTCTTCATTGCTACAAAAGATTCAAACCAGCTTTGTGCCATTATGAGATCATATGATTTAAAATCTTTTAATGATGACATTTGATTAAAAATTATGAACAATTAACCGCCCAAAAATATTCCCAAAACTTTTAAAATATTTCTCCCCCGGGAATAACAATTTTTTTTAAAATGTCACTCTATGCAATCTTAGCAACTGGGGTCAAACTGACAGGTTAGCTTGTTTTTTTATAAATCTTTTAAAATCGGTGCAAATTTCTTTTTCGGAATGAAATCAATAAATTCCAACTAGTCAATTTTCTTTGATAGTTTTATTAGCCCACACATCATTTTTCTAAAGAAAATACAACTCAATTTTTTGTTATTAACTAGCCAACATGAAACCCAATTGTTTAAGAAAGCCCAACTCAATGAGAAAAACCAATTTTACACAACCCATCGCCTTAACAAATATAAACCCAGCCCAACGACAAAAAGCCCACAACCAAAAACAAATTAAAAACCCTAACAAAAGTCAAACACCAACAAAACACAGATACAAGTGTGTGGAGAAGGAGAGAGGAGGATGAGTGGAAAAGTCTTTCCAAGGGTTCCGGCGAGAGCTGCCGGTCCGGAGAACCACGGCGGCGAGCGATGGACGGAAAAAAATTCCGGCGAGCTCTTTCCTAAACAACTTGTATCCCCACTAAACACAACCTCCTGAATCCAATGGTTGTCTCAGTTTGCTCTAAAAATCATTAACGAAGGAGATATCAAAGAGAGAAGTTCAGGGCGGCTAGGGTTCTGGCGAACTTTTTCAGCGAGTCATGGCGCGTATTACACATTAACTTCTTCCCATCATCATTCTGGTTCCAGTGGTGGTGGTGGTTCAAAGAGATAGGTAGTGGTGTAGGAGATATCGTTGAAGGAAGGTGGTGGCGGCTAGGGTTTGGCCGCCACACTTGTCATGGTTGTTCGGTTGTGTTTGTGTTGAATGATGCTGCAGTGATAATGGCTAGTGTAAGAGCTGCCGATCATTGTGGTGGTGGTGGTGGTGCGGTTGGGTTTTCGGAGATGGTTGTAGATGGTGGTGTTGAGGGCGGCTGCTAGGGAAGTGGCGGTCTAGATTAGGGTTTAGGCCGCCTAAGGCGGTGGTGATTGTGGCTGTGGTTAGGATTTGTTGTTGATAATTTCGGAAAACGGTTTTTATAATTTCGTTTATTTTTTTTAATTCGCAGGTTGATAGTTTGGCCGAAAAATATGCAGTTTACCCGGAATAGTTTCGCCGGAACTTTGCCGGAGTTTCTCCGGACGAAACTGTAACTTCGCCGGAAACTTTGAACTTTCGTTGAGAAAAGTGCTAAATTCGCTGAATGATAATGTTGAAGCTCCAAGAACACCAAGAACACACACACACTAGTGTGTGTGAGAGAAACTTCTTCAGATTTGAATTTTTCTTACAAATTCTTGCATAAAATATGTTATAAATAAAAAATATATGTTGTATATCTTCAAATTTTTGTAGCTTGTTGTAGATCTGATGAATTGATTAAGTTTGGGATGAAATTTGAATTTCAGATATACGTTCTCTCTCTAAACCCCTACTTTCTCTCTCTAAACCCCTACTTTTTCTCTCTAAACCCCCACTTTCTCTCTCTAAACCCTCACTTTCTCTCTTTAAAATTTTGATGAACACCTTCAAATATCAGCAACAAATTCTTCGAATCTTCAATGCATTTGATCCAATAAGGCTCTGATACGAAATTGTAAACCCATGTTGATCACACTTGAATCAAATCATGAATATTGTAGATCAAAATATGATAATAACAATCAAAACCCCTTTGAATTTCAATTAGATTGCGAATAATGTGTTTACAAGTAATCCCTCAATCTATTGGTCATACAACCATTACCTTAATTCTAATTACAATTAGGCTATTTATAGTCTAGTCTAAGTTTCCATATTTACACATAACCCCCTAGACTATATAACTAGACTAAAACATGACTTAAACAAAGTAAAGTATATTTTGTTCACACAAAATATATTTATTACAATAAAACTCATAGTCATTTAAATCTTCAACGTCTTGTCTCGGTTCTTCGTCTCTAATGTGGGTTTGACTTTTGTTGACTTTGACCGTGATGTTAACTTTTGTTGACTTTGACTGTGTTGATAATATAGACTATCTTGTACAGCTCCAACATATCCTCATCAGCTAAACACTTCCGAAGATTAGATACATGTAATGTCGGGTGAATTCCACTTAACTCTTCACGTAGTTCCAATCTATAGGCCACCTCTCCTACTCGAGCAATGATTCAGAAAGGCCCTATATATCTCGGGCTCAACTTGCCCCTCTTTCTAAATCGTATGATACCCTTCGAAGCTGACACTTTCAACATAACTCTATCACCTACCTTGAACTCAATCGATCTACGTCTTTTTTAGCATACAAATTTTGCCTACCTTTTGTTGCCTTCATAAAGGCTTTAATCCTTTCTAATTTCTCAGTCGTAGCTTCAACCACCTCGATACTTCCTAACTCCTTTCGACCAATGTCACCCCAACAAACGGGCGTTCTACATCTCCTACTATATAACATCTCATAAGGGGCATACCAATACTGGCATGATAACTATAATTGTATGAGAAATTAGCTAACTGTAAGTGGTCATCCCAATTTCCTCCAAAATCAATGACGCATGCCCAAAGCATATCTTCAAGCATCTATATGGTTCTCTCTGACTAACCATCCGTCTGAGGATGATAAGCCATACTATTGTGTAACCTTGTCCCCATAGCATCATGGAATTTCTTTCCAAATTTAGATGTACACCGAATGTCACGATTAAACACAATAGACATCGGCACACCATGACGAGTCACAATCTCCTTGATGAATAGATCCGCGAGTCTCTCAGAGGAATACATCTCTTGGATTGATAGGAAGTGAGCACTCTTTGTCAGACAATCAACTATCTCCCATATCGCATCATACCCTCCCGCAGTACGTAGTAGCTTCATAATAAAGTCCATGGTGATATGCTCCCACTTCCACTCTTGTATATCCAATGGTTGGATCTTCCCATACGACTTCTAATGCTCGTCCTTGACTTGTAAACAAGTAAGGCACTTACTCACATACTCTGCCACATCGTGTTTCATACCCGGCCACCAATAATCTTTCTTCATATCTTGATACATTTTTGTAACACCGGGATGAATAGAGTATCAAGTCTTATGAGCTTCATATACGATCTTCACACGTAGATTTCCATAACAAGGAATCCACATCCGTCAGAATCGGGTTCTAACACCAAGCGTGTTTTCACCCAACTCGGCGACTAGACCTCTCATCCTCTTAGAGTTAAGATGATATTCTTTCAACGCCTAATCTTGAAGCTCCTTGACCTGCTTCATAACATCAGAGGTCATAATCAACTGTTAAGCATTCACCCGAATCAGCTCGGGTCTCTCTTTTCAGCTAAGGGCATCTGCCACCACATTGGCCTTTCCCGAATGGTAATGGATCTCGCAATCATAATCCTTTATGAGCTCCAACCATCGCTGCTGCCTCATATTCAAGTCCTTCTGCTCGAAGATATACTTCAAGCTCTTGTGGTCAGTGAATATGGTGGCACTTTGTCCAGTATAGGTTGTGCCTCCAAACCTTCAGCGCAAAGACCACAACCGCTAGCTCCAAGTCATGAGTAGGGTAATTAACCTCATGAACTTTCAATTGTCAGTATGCGTAAGCTATAACTTTCCTCGCTCTTCGAATAAATCAATATATCATCGGTGAACATAATCACTGATTTATCCAACATCGGCCAACACACTCGATTCATTAAATCCATAAAAGCAGTTGGTGTGTTGGTCAATCCAAAAGACAACGAGAAACTCGTAGTGTTCGTAACGTGTGCGAAATGCTGTTTTAGGAATATCTTAGTCCTTTACCTTCAACTAATGGTAACCAGATCAAAGGTCTATCCTTGAGAACCAACTGGCACCTTGGAGCTGATCGAACAAGTCATCAATCCTCGGTAACGTGTATCGACTCTTCACCGTCAACTTGTTCAACCCACGTTAGTTGATACACATCCTCATACAACCATTTTTCTTCTTTACAGACATGACCGGAGCACCCCATGTAGAGATACTTGTTCGTATAAACCCTTATCAAGCAACTCTTCCGGTTGCTCCATCAGTTCTTTCATCTCGTAGGGAGCTAATCGATACGGTGCCTTAGCTACATGCTGGGCACCAGGTATCAAATCGATCTAAAACTCGATCTTACGATCCAGTGGCACACCTAGTAAATCTCCTGGGAACACGTCTGGGAAGTCACACACAACTGGTACATCAGACAGTTTTGGTGTTGGCGTATCCACATCCTTCACATAGGGCAAATAGGCACTACATCCGCGCCTCATGCACTTTCCTGCCACCGCCATTGAAATCACCTTCGGCATAATTGTAACTCGATCACCATAAATCGTTACCGAACTCTCGTCAAGCACTATCAGTCTGACCATCTTCTTTTGACATGCAATATTCGCCTCATATTCCACCAAACAATCCATTCCAAGGACTACATCGAAACCGTATAAGGTCATCATGAATGGTCTAACTAGAAACTTATGACCTTCTAATTCTATGTGATAGCCTTCAATCATCTCAGAAATCCTGGTAGACTTACCTATGGCAGTTTCAACATCAAAGGGCTTATCTATACTCCTACTACAACAGGCAATTTAGCACAGAAAGTAGTAGAAATAAAACTCTTACTAGCACTTGAATCAAATAACACAAAACCTAGAGTTTGGTTTACCAGAAACATACCTGACACGACATCAGGGTCCGTCCTCGTCTCCTACCGGGTCATCGAGAAAGCTTTGGCGCTTGCTTTCTGCCCTTCTGTTCCGGTTGCCTTTATTGCTCCAAAACTCTCAACCCTTGGCTTCTTGCAGTCTCTGCTCCTGTGGCCCTCTCCCTAGCAGTTATAACACTGTATCACCCCACACTCTCTTGCCAAATGACAGGGCCTCCTATATTTGAAGCAGAGGTTTGATCCCCACGTACACTCTCCTTTATGTTTCTTCCTGTAATTACCATAACTCTTCACCCCCACACTGGATGTGACCACATGCCGGTCATCCACCCTCACAGCCTTGTGGTTTGAGTGGCCCTGCCATGTCCAAACCGCTTTCCATTCCAATTCCGGTCTCTGCCACCCTTCTCGTTCACCTCAACTACAGTCTCCTCCCTCACCGTTCTAATCGCCTCAGTCACCACAAACGATAGAATCATCTGCATGACCTGTTGAACTCCCTCAACGACTGCCTCTTTCACTGCGGTCCTCAGATTAGCACTATCATCACCGCCTTCCGGGTGATGGATCTCAGGCTGTTCAAGTGCCATTTCAGCATCCCTAGCCATGATTCTCGTGAGACGCGGTCCAGCACCACGTCCACCATGACCTCTACCTTGCGAAATCATCGAAGATCTACCTCCAACCATCCTCTAACATGCTATAAGATCCAAACACCAACACAGTCATTCAAGGTAATGGCTTAGTTTATGTCAAGTATAGTAAGTCCCTAATTATAGTGGCCAGTTGTGATTAGCCACTTACTTTACTCTTCATACCCCAAGCATTTCCTATCATGACTACATTAGTGTCTAAACCTACTAAAAGCACACACATTAAATAACATGCACATATAATGTCCATTATCATTTAAGAAAACACCTAATAGCATACAACTAGTTGGACTGGCATCCCTTCCCTCTGTCCCATTTTCTGTTTTAGTTTTGGTTTCCTTTGAAAATTTTAATCCGTTTCACTTAAACTTTGGCTCTGATACCCACTTATAAGGCCCCGTTCCCAGGACGCCCATAGCTGGTCAATCATTGCAAAAAAGCATACATATAATTTTAACATTAGTAGAACATTACAGTGGAATTTACTTAAACCATTTCATATAAATATATATTCTCTTTTGCGAAATAATACAACAGTGTTAACAATTACAAAACAACATCATTATACAAAATGGATGCCATCCAAAATAAGCCAGGTAGCCACCTGTGCCATCCTCAGCAAGCATCACGTGCCAACTGAAAACACATTAAAGTCAGTGTGGCTGAGTTAGTTCTAGTTTTAAAGTAAAATACTTTACTTTCGTTTAAAACCTTCCTTTACATTGTTACACGATCAAGCATCATAAGTACACATAGATAATACCCTTATTATCTTTGATTACCATTCATTACGTACATTCATCATTACTACTTTACATTTCGTACCAATACCATGAACTTTACTCCACTGTCATGCATAAAGTGGGTACTAGGCCGAAGTCTATAATAGACCCCCATACATGGTACCCGATGGCCTGACCACAGTATCAGAGTAAATTCATGTGTACCAATGCCATTTGCTATACCACACCGTCATACATAAAGCGGGTACTGGGCCGAAATCTATAATAGACCCCATACATTGCACCCAGACCATAGTACTGGGGTAAATTCATGTGTACCAATTCCTTGTGCTATACCCCATCGTCATGCATAAAGCGGGTACTGGGCCGAAGTCTATAATAGACCCCCATACATTGCGCCCGTTGGCCTAACCATAGTACTGGGGTAAGCAACAAGGGTTTCATACAAATGGTCAATCACAAAGATTAGACCCCGATGTGCATCCTTCTGGGGTAGCTAACCCACACACAGTTGAACTAACACCCTTCATTGGGTGTGAATCTCTATACAAGGCTTGCAAGAGTCTCTTTACTTTCCTTTTATTAATGCATGCAATCTTTCATTTATTATGTCCCCCTTTTATTATCTTCCGCTCTACGTTACACAATACTTTTCATTCTTTATCATAATCACACCATGTAAAGTCATATCATAATACATAATAAGGAACATAAGAAAACACATCATACATAACATACATAATCACCATACATCATAATAATGCATAAGCATATCATCAACCACACATCATCATTCATGCCATATCACATTTCACCCATCATATTATCTATGACCTAAAAAAGTCAACTTACATTACCCCCAGGAACCTCTCAAGTCAAAACCCACATTTTACATTTTCCCTAAAATCTCAAAAAATATTCTAAGTCTTAGGCGCTTGTGCACTATGCAGGCGCATGGGGAACACTTTGGAGCATGGGAAAATTCCAGGCGCATGCGCACTATTAGGGCGCATGGCCAACACTTAGGCGTCTGGGCACATTTCTAGGTGCATGGGCACTATGCAGGCGCATGAGTGCCTAGGCGCATGGTGTTTCTGGGCGCATGGACAGTTAGTCAAATTCAGCCTATTTCTAGGCGCACGGACACTATTGGGTGGATGAAAACACTTAGGCAGATTCACCCGTTGGGCGCATGGGCCACTATTTAGGCGCATGGGCAGCCAACTTACACTAAACAACATATTAAATCCCCAATCCATCATCTAATATGTTTTACGCTTAACACTAGCATTTCAAGCCGTAGAAACACATTCATAACATAATCATAACATATTAAGACCCAAATCAAACCCCACCTGTAAACACATTCATACACATACATATGGGTGTAACCCATTTTTATAAAAATGAACATACATGCATTTCCAGCCCCAAATCAGTTTAAAACAAGTAAAAAGGAGGTCCTAGAACTCACCTTAGCAGCTTTTGGGTATGACTTCCTTCAAAACCCATTCGCTAAAAGCTCAAACACCTAAAAGCCACCAAAACACACAATCGAACACATATAATCACACAACCGAGGCATAGGCCAGTCAAGAACACTTAAAATGATGAATTATTACCTTGAATTCGATCTTCTTCTGGTTCTTCTCTCTAAAACCGAGAGTTTCTCTGCATTCTCTCACTAGAACCATAGGGAAAGAAGTGTGCAGATGGTATGGGCAGCCTTGCCCACCTTTTGTACAAAATATATTAATATATTTTGTCCTTTTTACACATTTGACCCCTTTTCTTGGGTTCTATTACATTTCTTTCTTTTTTTTCACTTTTATTCTTCATTTTACATCTTTTAAAAATTATTTGGGTGTTACACAATGAGGTGACTAAGATAAACAAAGGAAGATGAAATGCCTTTATGACTAAGGTCTATGATTTTTTATCTTCCAGGGATGAAGCAAGAACCACTAGATTCGTTGCTGCTTCATAACAAAACAAGCCATCATCTTCAACACAACCAGTCTCATAAGGTTGAGAGTCTTTGAAACACTTAATAGATCAAATAGGGAACTGGGACAATGTTATGATAATAAGAACAATAAACATATGAACATGGTTTTCAAGGATGAAGTATATTATTGTCAAGTTCTTTTACAAGTGTTACAAATCATAAAGAAAAGATACAAGGATCTGAGATACTTTATACTATAATCCTACAACATCCCATACTTTGAAAGCCAACCGGAAACACTAATCTAGACAATAAGATCAATGTAAAGTCAAACGATAAATTGCCTTTTGACTAGTGACTATGACATGCCATAACTCAAATCCTAATATATTACAAAAATGATAAAAGTACATAAAGTAGAAAGTACGTACATAAAGTAAAAAGTTACAGACTCAAGACCTTAATGTATTGTTGCAAAAGCATGAATCTTTTCACCAACTTGTATAAGTTGGTGAGTCTTCATAGTTGTAGCAGAAAATGAGTCAACTTTATGCAAAAGTACATTTGAGGAAAGCATATTCTCCTCTATCTTTGGAAGAAATCGATCTTCACTTCAAATGGCTTTAGAAGACTTTGTCTTGATGCTTTGGAATACTTCATCTTAGGTTTCGAAAGATTTGGTCTTTGGCTTAAGAAGATTTTGCACTTAGAATATTTTCTATGTGTTGGATTCTTTATGCCCAAGACACATAGAATATTGATGTGGTTAGTACGTATTGATCCAAGTTGGGTCATACCCAATAACAAGCTTACCAAACACTAATATAAATATTTAATTGATGATATGATCATGCAATTAAATAAATACACCAATTTAGAAAATGGGTTTTCTAAATAAATTGCATATGAGATGAAACAACTTATAAGGATATTTTGTTTATGGACATTATTTGTAATGTTATTTAAGTTAGTTAAATAACATCAAACAATAATAATAGTGTGTGTGTGTATAAGTTATATAATTAAAAGATTAATTAGATAACTTATAATTGTTTTTAGTTAAACAATTTTGTTAAAGACTTTTGGGGGGAAAACCCCAAATGTTTTGGGTTTCGGCCGCCCCATAGAAGGGCATTGGCCTTTTGTTTTAAAAAAACTTCACATCTTGAAAGACACACACTCCATCCTCCTTCTCTCTCTTACATGCAAGCACCTCAAGAACCTTTCTTCTCCTCCATTGTTGAAGAAACTAGAGGGTGAAAATCGGTTTTCAGCAGCTATTGTGGTGCGATTTTGGTGTCTAAAAGCCTAGCAACAAAGTGTCTTGCTTGAGGCTTGTGGGTATACAAGCTTGAGGACATCTTCTTTGGGGTTTTGGTCCTTCAAGACTTCATCCTCTTCTTCACATCCAACGTTTTGGGCAGCCTTTTGGAAGGTGGTTAATCCAACGTTTTGGGCAGCTTTGGAAGGTAGTTCCATGGTCGATTTTGGGTGTTATTGCTTACTTGTTTGCTAGTTATTTCACATATATATGATCTTATAATCTTGGGTTTGTTGTTGACATAAAATGAGCCTTATTTTCAGCTTATAAATCATTATATTAAGGTAAGTTTCCGCTGTGTTTTTCTTGTTTAAATGGTTAAACAACTTTGTTATTGGTCCAACAAACCCAACATTGGCATCTAGAGCCGTATATGTGGATAACTAGCTTCATTATCCTTGTAAAATTGGTTTTATGGGGTTTTAACAACCTAATTGGGGCTGTTTTGTGATGTTATGATGAATCCCCAACCTTTCAAGGTTATATCTTACATGCTTTTATTAAACCATGAAAGAATAGACTTGAATTGGAAACCATGTGCATAGGGTCACCGAAGCATGGAAACCACATGTGTGTGTAAGTAGGACGACTTGAATTAGAAACCATGTGCATAGGGTCACCGAAGCATGGCATACAATGGTGTTGATGGGATTTTACATGCCAACTAAACATAAGATGTTTAACCGATCCCATAAAGCTAGAAGTTGCAATAGGTTGCAATTGTCAAATGTTGACTACCTTGTTAATTTAAATAATGGGATAAAGGTCACCTAACATAATTTAAATGTAACGTTGGATTCAAGATTTTAATTATCAATTGTATATGAGACATAAAAGGGGTATTAATAATTATAATGTAATTTTTTAGAAATACTAATATGAACTTTGTAATTTTGTAGAAATAGCCGCAAACAACAATGCTACCACCCCGACTGCCTCTACCCTATCACTGAGAACCATCTTAGAAAGGGATTGTCTTAACCATAATAACTTTATGGACTGGTTTCGAAACATGAGAATTGTTCTCAAGCAAGAGAAAAAGGCCTATGTCCTTGACGATCCCATTCCTGACCAACCCGACCCCGAGGATGTTGAGGCCTATAACGATTGGCTTAAATACACTGACGATTCCATGCAGGTTTCTTGCCTCATGTTGGGAACCATGATTCCTGAACTCCAAAAGGACTTTGAGCATCATGGGGCATATGAAATGATTACCTAGTTGAAGAAAATGTTCCTTCATCAAGCTAGGGTAGAGCGCTTCGAAACGGTTCAAGCACCTCATGCATGTCACATGGAAGAAACCTAATCGGTATCGTCTTATGTTCTTAAGATGAAAAGCCACATTGATCGTCTCGGGAGGCTTAATTGTCCCATCTCAAAGGAGCTGGCCACGGATTTAATCCTTAATAAACTAACCAAAAGGTTTGAGACGTCCATAATGAATTATAATATGAACGGGTGGGACAAGAGCATTGGTGAGCTTTATGAAATGCTCAAAACAACCGAGGCAGGGATGGGTAGAAAGGTTCTACCTGTTCTCTCGATGAGTGAGGGAGGAAATAAGAAAAAGCCCTTCCCCGAACCCAAGGCAAATGTTGCCAAAGGAAAGGGGTACATCAAAGGTAAAGGGAAAGGGAGGCTAAAGCGGAACCTCCAAAGCCTAAGCTTAAGAAGCCTAAGGTAACGGAGAACGATCCATGTTTTCAATGTGGTGAGATAGGACATTGGAAAAGGAATTGTCCCACCTATCTCAAAGAGTTGAGAAACAAGAGGGATGCTCGGCAAACCTCAGCTACAACTTTCATGATTCATATTGGTTTAAATGTTATTTCTTCCAACACATGGGTATTGGATCCGGATGTGGAACTCATATTTGCAATTTGTTGCAGGGGTTCAAAAGAAATAAGCACTTCAAGAAGGAAGACACATGTCTCTACATGGTCAACGGAGCAAAAGTTGATGTCGAAGCCCAAGGAGTCTATATTTTAAAACTTTCAAATGGTTTGGAAGTTGTTCTCAAGAACATTTTGTATGCTCCTAGTTTGAATAGGAACATAATTTATGTTTCCCTTTTAAAACAATATGGTTATGAATTAAAGTTTGTAAACAATGGTATTTATGTTTGTATGGATGATGTGTTTTATTTTAAGGTAATGCCTTTTAATAGTATCTATGAATTGGTTCATGATGATTCATCCTATAATAACTCATTATACCAATCAAGCACCAAGAAACTTAAAACGGGTTTAAGTGATTCATATCTTTGGCATTGTCGTCTTGGTCACATAAACAAGAATCGAATTCAAACACTTCAAAAGAATGGTCTTTTGAAAATAAATGAAAATGTTTCATTTGATAAGTGTGAATCTTGTTTACAAGGCAAGATGACCAAGTCGCCCTTTATTGGTACTAACGAGAGGGCAAAAGACTTATTGGGAATCATACATTCTGATGTATGTCGACCTTTTAAGACAATGACAAGAAATGGTGAAAGATACTTCATTACCTTTACCAATGATTATAGTCGCTATGGTTATGTGTACTTGATGGCACATAAACATGAAGCTTTTGAAATGTCCAAAATCTTCAAGAATGAAGAAGAAAATCAACTCAATAAAACAATCAAAGTTCTTCGTTCGGATATAGGAGGTGAATACCTCAGTGAGGCTTTTCAGGATCATTTAAGAAGTTGTGGGATCGTCTCACAACTTACTCCACCTGGAACACCACAAGATAATGGTGTGTCTGAAAGGAGAAATCAAACCCTATTGGATATGGTTCGATCTATGATGGCTGTATGCTAACTACCTCTATCATTTTGGGGTTTTCCTTTGCTCTCCGCGGCTCGTATTTTGAATATGGCCCCGACCAAGAAAGTGAATTCGACACCTTTTGATATATGGCATTGAAGAGTTCC
This sequence comes from Flaveria trinervia, assembly GCA_025506515.1. Lineage (NCBI taxonomy): Eukaryota > Viridiplantae > Streptophyta > Magnoliopsida > Asterales > Asteraceae > Flaveria > Flaveria trinervia. The sequence continues at coordinate 43,296,841 of CM046456.1, forward strand.
ATCACTATCATATTTAAAGGTATGGGGTTATGAAGCTTATGTTAAGCTAAACACCCAAAACAAGTTGGAAAGTCAATCCACTAAGTGTATATTTGTTTGATATCCCAAAGACTGTACAGGATACTACTTCTTTGATCCAACAGAGCAAAAAGTATTTATTGCTCGAAAGGCAGAGTTATTGGAAGCTAAGTTTCTTATGGAAGGAATAACATATAGAACAGTAGAATTTGATGAGGATCAAGATCCACAAGCCGATACACGTTTGGTTAACACTAGAAATCAATAGGAGAGGTTGACGATGATCAAGAGGTTGATCAATATACCCAAAACGTTCGCAGATCTGGTAGAGTTAGCATTCCACCTGAAAGATATGGTTTTTTTCATGAATGGATGCTATGTGGTTGACTCCGATGAGCCAACTACATTCCATGATGCAATGTCCAATTCAGATTGTGACAAATGGCTGGAAGCCATGAACGTAGAGATGCAATCCATGTATGACAAACAAGTTTGGGAATTGATTAAACCTCCACTTAACTCCAAACTAGTTGGATGCAAGTGGGTTTTCAAGAAGAAAACCAATATGCATGGAAACTTGGATACTTACAAAGCAAGACTTGTAGCAAAAGGTTTCACACAAACTCAAGGGGTTGATTATGATGAAACCTTCTCACCTGTGGCAATGCTAAAGTCAATTAGGATATTGTTTGCCATAGCCGCATATTATGACTATGAGATTTGGCAAATGGATGTCAAAACCGCTTTTCTTAATGGACATCTCAAAGAGACTGTCCATATGATTCAGCCTCATGGTTTTGTCGACCACAACATCCTAATAAAGTATGCAAGTTAAAGAGGTCAATCTATGGATTGAAAAAGCATCAAGAAGTTGGAATCAACGTTTCAATGTAAAAATCAAGAAATTTGGTTTCATCAAGAACGCTGATTAGGCTTTTGTATATAAGAAGGCTAGTGGGAGCATAATTACATTTCTAGTATTGTATGTTGATGACATACTACTTTTGGGAAATGATATTTCAACCATGGAAGGTGTTAAAACCTGGCTTGGAAGTTGTTTTTCCATAAAAGATCTCGGTGAAGCCGCCTATATTTTGTGAATAAAGATCTATAGGGATAGATCGAGGCGGTTAATAGGTTTAAATCAAAGTGCATACATTGATAAAGTCTTGAAAAGTTTCAAGATGGAAAACTCTAAGAAAGGTATGGTACCTATTCAAAGAGGGACAATATTGAGTACATCTCAATGTCCAAGCTCAAAGGATGAGCAATATCGAATGAAGGACATCCCATATGCGTCTGCTATAGGATCCATCATGTATGCGATGATATGCACTAGACCCGATGTGTCATGCGTGTTAAGCATGACAAGTAGATATCAACAAAATCCAAGTAATAGCCATTGGATGGCTATTACAAGTATATTGAAGTACCTTAGGAGGACTAAGGATATGTTTCTGATATACGGGTCTAGTGAAGAGGAACTCGTTGTAAAGGGTACACGGATGCGAGCTTCCAAATTGATCAAGATGATTCTCGATCACAATCGGGGTATGTCTTCATTATGAATGGAGGGGCAGTGTCATGGAAGAGTTCAAAACAAGATGTGGTAGCATTGTCCACTACAGAATCCAAATACATAGCCGCCTCATTAGCAGCTCAGGAAGCTGCATGGATAAAGAAATTTATCACTGATATGGGGTCGTCCCTTCCATTCAAGACCCCCTAGAAATCTTTTGTGATAACGAGGGTGCGATTGCACAAATCAAGGAACCCCATGCATATCAAAATACTAGACACATTGAGCGCAGATTCAACTACATAAGGGATGAAGTTGAAAAAGGAAAGATATGTATTTGTAAAGTTCACACCGATCAAAATATTATAGATCCACTCACGAAGCTCCTTGAAATGGCAAAGCATGAAAGTCATACTTGTGCCTTAGGACTTCGATATTCTAGTGATTGGAATTGATCTATTTAATATTTAAATGTTTGGAACAATGTAACGTTTAACTCTTCATATATTTGTGATATTCTGAGATTGTGTTCCTTTTAGCATGTATATATTCATGAATATGTTTATTATTCTAAATGTTCATAGTTGGTCATATTTGTGGGAACAAATATGAATGTAAGACTATTATGAACATGGATTGGTGGATATTCATAAGGTATGAATATAGAGCAATTGGTTGCTACCAAAGTTCATAGATATTTGTGGGATACAAATATTGGACAGACCTGCATCTCAATTTTACTACATTGAATCTTCTAGATTGATCATAAGTAAATTTGAGTAAAGGTGAATACCATTTGGTATCCTCCGACTTGAGATACATATTGAGTTTTGATATTCACCAAAGTGTTATACCTTGAGCTAGTTCTTCATTGCTCTGAAATAACAGACAGTACATATGTTGGACCAAAATAACCAATGAGCCTGATCAGAAAAACCTCTAAGTCCTACAGACATCACAACAACTGCTAAAGACTTGATCAGCTGTTGTAAAAAAGTCTGAAGATCAACAGCTAAAGACTAAAGTACTGAAGACTTCAACAGCCGAAGACTAAAGTACTGAAGACTTCAACAGCTGAAGACCAAAGTCTGAAGATCAACAGCTGAAGAACAAAGTACTGAAGATCAACAGCTGAAGTACAAAGACTAAAGAAATCAGCTGATGACAACAGCTGAAGTTCAAGTACAAGTACTGAAGCCTTCAGAGTTTGTTACAACAACTAAAGAAGCACTCTTCAGTTGTTGTGATGGTTTCCTTTCAGTAGTTTTCTTTTTGTTTCAGTATTTGTAAAACGACTGAAGAGCATGTTCTTCAGTCGTTGTCGTTTCAGTAGTTTCTTTTCAGTAGTTGTAGTGATAGTTAACACTTAGCATTTTTGTAAGAAGATGTCAGCTGTTTGACATCTTCAGTAGTTGTGTTAACTATCAGTAGTTTGAATAAATTCTGTTAGATGTCACTATCAAGTGACATCAGCAGACGTCACATCTCCTATATAAGAGGTGTTGACCAAATTGTATGTGTGACATTCTGTTACCACGAAAGCGAATATTAAATGAAATATATTTTGCTGAATTCTCTCTGTCTATAACCGTTTGTTCTTACCTTGAATATCTTTTGTGTTCTTGTGAATTGGCTAATTCATTGTTTGATTTCCGCTGCTATACTCTCTAATCAATCAAACATAGATCACTGATCCTAACAAATGGTATTGTTAATCATTGATCGATCTAACAGTTGATCATTGAAACTGCTATTTGATATCTATGTTTGATTGAATTAGCACATTTGCAAGAACTGGTTATAGATTATTGAATTTCTGCCGCTTTCGTTTATCCATTTTGAGATCTCTCTTGGTTCAATTTGGTTTGTTGTGTTTTTTTCTAAATATGCTATAGCTTAATTGAATTTGGTTGAATCTGAGATGACTACTCCTTCTAATGACCCTCACAATACCGGTTCCTCAACCAAGCCTCCGATGCTGGTTAGGACTGAGTATAACATATGGCAATGAAGGATGCTTCATCACCTGTCTGTTAACAGTTCAGGTTGTTGGACATCTATGGTACATGGACCACATAAGCCTATGGTGAACAATTCGGAAACCAATCAAATGGTTCCAAAGAAGAAGGACAATACTCAGATGAAGATCGGAAACTGTTTGAGATTGATGCTAAAGCCCATGGAATTCTGGCCATGGCACTGCCGAATGAAACCTATTCAGGGCTTATGCATCATGAAACTGCTCATGACCTCTGGAATGCACTGAAGGAACAATTCGGTGGAACTGATGAGGTCTTAGTAAACAACAGAGAAATCCTCGCCCAACAATATGATACATTCTCTCATCGAAAGGGTGAGACACTAACTCAACAGTTTGAGTGTTTTTCCTGTTTGATCTCTGAGCTGAAAATGGTGAAACAGGAATAAATCAACAGCCAGATGAATAACAGATTCCTCAGATCACTATCTGAGAGATGGGACACATACACTATTGTCCTACGCTCCAGTGCAAATCTGGATAGCCTATCTCTCACCCAACTTCATGGGAAACTGCTTACATTCGAAAGAGAGATAGTGCAGAAAAGGAAACTGTCATCATCAGGAAAGCTCACTGATGACTTTGTACCAGGGAACACTGCCTTGGTTGGTCATGAGTCAGAATATGCTGCATCTGAAAGCAATTATGATGAGCATATTGATTTCTCTTCAAACAGTTCTGATCATGCATTTGTTGGTATTGATAGTCATTCTGGCAGTAATAGTGACAATCTATGCTTTATCATGGATGATCTGAAGGGAATTGCTGATGATGATTTAGAAGAGATGGATATTCTAAGCCAAATGGCCTTAGTTAATATCAAATCTTAGAAGTTCTACAAGAGAACTGGCAGGAAATTTCCTGGACTCTCTGGCAAAACCAAAGTTGGTTTTAACAAGAGTAAGTTGAGGTGTCACAAATGCCAAAGGCTTGGACACTTTGCAAGAGAGTGTAGATCAACTAGATCTAACTCTTCTGCACCGTTTATGACTTTTCCTAGCACTAGTCCACAAAACAGAGGGCAACATCCTGCTGGTTCTGGTCATCAATCACACCTTGTATCTCGTGCATACTTTGTCCCCCAGGGTCCAATGTCATATCCTTTTCCCTGCTATTACATGCCTCAGCCAAATTCGGTTCAAGCTCCAATTGCACAACAACCACATGCATTACCTGAACCTCAACCTTCCGAATCTCATCAACAAACTCAACCTCAACAACATAGCTTTTTCACCCTAGAATTTGTTGACTGGAGCAGTTTACCAGATGATTTGTCTGGTCATGAACAACTGTTCTCTGGTGCTGGTCAACATGGTGGTGACAGTCCTTTTGGAAATCTAGCTCTTATGGCTTTGGAGTCTATTGATACTTCATCCTCTAATGCCTCTACACCACAGGCTTCACAGGTATCCTCTAAGGAAAAAGCCAAACTATGTTCTGAAACATGCATAGCCGCATTTGCATCTATTAGAGAAGCAAATGTAGCTTTAATAACAAGAACATTGAGCTAGAACAAACAATTTCCAAAAGCAAAGCTGAATTTGAGTCTGTGATGAATGATAAGAATGATGAGATTTACAAACTTAAATGCCAAATCACTGATGATAAGGCTAGGGAAGAGATACTTCTAGAGAAGTACAGAGACCTCAAAGAAACACTTGCAACTACCCAGGTAGTGTGTGATCGATGGGTAAATTCTTGCAAGGGTTTTGAAATGCTTCTTAGTAAGCAATCTGCTTCAATGTGAAGTTTGGCATTGGTTATAATCACACTGCTCCTCCTACAGATTTTACTTCCAGAGCAGAGGTAGAATCTGATGGTTAAAGCAATAACCAATCCTTTTCATTATGTGATCTACTATCTGATACAGCACCATCAGAAGTAGAAGCCAACATTAATTCCTCTCAGAACCTATCAGCTGATGTTGATGGTTCAAATGCTGACACTCACATGATCACAAAGTTGATCACTCCAGGTGATATTTCACAAAGTACTGAAAGTACTAAAAAGAATGTCATAACACTTGGAGAACAAGCCCAAACTACTACATCTACTACTTGAAAGAAAACTGCAAGTAGAAAGGGTGGGAAAACTACTGAAGAAGATATCAAGAAAGCAGGTACTAAAGGAAAGAAAACTGCTAGTACTGATAGCAAATTGCTGAAGAACAAGTCTTCAGTAGTTTCATCTTCTTCAGCAGATGATCAACTTAAGATGAAGAAAAAGTCATGTGAAATATGTGGCTTATTCAATCATCTTACTGATGATTGCTGGTATAAAAAGGGCTCCAAACTCAAACATAATGAAAACATTAAAGAGAAAATGGATAAAATGAAAACTGAGTTTGAAATCAAATTTGTACCAGCAACATCAAAACCTGTGACCCCAAATTCCAAAAAGAAATCCAAAAAGAAAGGGGTTAAACAGGTAACAACTGAGGTTGCTCAAAGAGAGATGGTACAACACAGGAACCCATCAAACTCAAGCACTAATGTGTCTGATAAGCTGAAGGCTTTATCACAAAATCAGACACAACTTGTTATAATGGTTCAACATCTATTGGGGAGAGTCAACCAATTAGATGCTCCTGTGTTGAAACCACAGAGAAGAAAATCCATGTCAAAGGATTCTTCTTCTTCACCATCTCCATCCCCTCAGGTTGTTATTCATAGCAAGTCTGTTGGTTTACCATCTGTTGATGTGAATAGACCCAAAACCAAAAAGGTTTGGGTCTCAAAAACTAACTAATTGTTTATGATTGCAGGGTTCTTCAACATGCCAAAGTAGCATCTGGTATGTAGACAGTGGGGATCTATGCATATGACAGGGAACAACTCTCTTCTTCATGACTACTCTCATGGAAAGAAGGGGTTTGTTTCTTTTGGCAATGATGCTAAGTAGTACAATCTCTGAGTGTCAGTCAAATGTGTGATAAAGGCCATGTTGCTCTTTTCACCAGTCAGAACTGCAGGATTCTATCATCCAAAGTTCTGAACTTGATTGATAAGGGTTGGATGATCACACTCTCCTGAGGGCCAACAGGACAAGAAGAGTGTATGCCTTAGATCTTTCCAAGAAAATAGATCTCACAGGCCGTCCTTGCCTATTTTCCAAAGCCTCTCCTCAGGAATCTAAACTGTGGCACAGAAGGCTGGGTAATGTTAATTTCAAAAACATGAATCAGCTGATCCACAATAGTGTTAGTGAGAGGTTTACCAATGAAGGAGTTCTACTGTGATGAAACCTGCACTGCTTGTTTAAAAGGAAACAACACCAAAGTCTTATTCCCTTCTATTGAAGAGCCTAAGTCCACTGCCTGTTTACAATTAACGCATATGGATCTATTTGGTCCTATGAGAGTGATGAGCATGGCAAGAAGAAATACTGTCTGGTAATTATGGATGATTACTCCAGATTTGTATGGACTTTCTTTCTACATTCAAAGGATGAGGTTGCTCAGAAGATTATCAAGTTTGTGTGTATGTTGAGAAGCAGTATTCCCTTTCAGCAAGTGTATAAGGAGTGACAATGGAACTGAATTCAGAAACCATACGCGTGAGAATTTATCTTCAAAGGGAATCAAAAGGCAATTTAGTCCCAAGGACTCCAGAACAAAATGGAGTAGTGGAGAGAAAGAACAGGACCCTAATTGAAGCTGCAAGGTCTATGTTGGCTGACTCTGGTTTGCCATGACCTTTTGGGCTGAAGCTGTTTAACACAGCTTACTATGTGCAGATAGCGCTTAGTAATCAGAGGTTGATGAAGACTCCATATGAGTTCTACATCACTTGGCTCCTCTAATTCATTTTTCAAAGCATTTGGGTGTCCCTGTTTTATTTCAACACAAAGGATCAACTCCAAAAATTTGATCCTAAGGTGGATGTAGGGTATTTTATTGGTTATTCATCTACTGCAAAGCATAATAGTCTTCAATGCAGAACAAAGATAGTTGAAGAGGCTCTCATGTAAAGTTGAATGAATCTCCAATGGACAAGATTCCACAAAACCTGTGGAGTGTTGATTTGGACATACTGCAATATGTTCCTTATCAACCTCCAGCTGTTGCAGATTGTTGGACCAAAAGAACCAATGAGCCAAGATCAAAAAACCTCTAAGTCCCACATGGTATCACAACAACTGTGAAAGCCTCATCAGTAGTTTGACAAGTGCTGAAGACTTCAACAGCTGAAGATCAAGTGCTGAAGACCTCAACAGCTGAAGAACTAAAGTGCTGAAGTACAACAGCTGAAGAACACAAGTGCTGAAGCTGAAAGACCAAAGTACTGAAGTACAATAGCTGAAGAGTTTACAAGTGCTGAAGATCAACAACTGATGTACAAAGTCTGAAGACAAAGACTGAAGACATCAGCTGATGATATCTACTGAAGTCATCAGCTGATGAAACACCTGAAGGTCAAAGTCTGAAGATCAAGTACTGAAGCCTCAGTAGTTTGTCACAACTGCTGAAGAGTACTTCTTCAGTAGTTGTGATATCAGTAGTTTTATATTTTATGCTTCAGTAGTTTTGTAAAACGACTGAAGAGCTTGTTCTTCAGTCGTTGTAGTTTCAGTAGTTTTATATTTTGTACTTAACACGCTGATATGTTCTCAGTAGTTGTGAACATTTCAGTAGTTTGTTAAGAATTAGTTTTTTTGTATTAGATCTGCCAGTTGTCACTTTCCGTGATAACAGCAGTGATTGTTGCACTCTATATAAGGAGTGACAACTTATTGTAACTGTGATGAATGAATGGAATGAACGAATGATTTGATTAGAAATATTCTACATCTATAAACATTCCTTGAAATCAGAAATATATATTCTCTCCCTATAACCGTATGCGCTCTTAATGCTTACAAGTATCGATTGCTTGCTACAATTTGTCTAATTCTAGTTTGTATTCCGCTGCTTTGTATCCTAATACATCAAACTTGTGATCGCTGATCCTGTCAAATGGTATCAGAGCAGGTTAATCATTGATCGATCTAATAATTGATCATTGAAACTGCTATTCAAGATCTAAGTTTGATTGAATTAGCTTTTGTTTTTGCAAGAAACGGTATAGAGATTGAATTTTCTGTATTTCTGCTCATTCATCCTGAGATCTTTTCTCGGTTCTCATTGAGTTTGTTGTGGTTGTCTAAAACTTTTAAAAGCTTGAACTAAATTGTTTTTGAACTGAAAATGACTACTCCCTCCAATGATCCTCACAATACTGGTTCCTCAACCAAGCCACCGATGCTGGTTAGGAATGAGTACAACATATGGCAAAGACGTATGCTCCATCACCTGTCTGTTAACAGCGCAGGGGTTGGACATCAGTGGTACATGGTCCACACAAGCCTATGGTGAATAACCCGGAAACCAATCAAATGGTTCCGAAGAGGAGGGAGCAATACTCAGATGAGGATAAGAAGTTGCTTGAAATTGATGCAAAAGCCCATGGAATTCTGGCCATGGCACTGCCCAATGAAATCTATTCTGGGCTAATGCATCATGAAACTGCCCATGACCTCTGGAATGCCTTGAAAGAACAATTTGGAGGAACAGATGAGGTCTTGGCAAATAATAGAAAATTCTTGCCCAACAATATGAGACATTCTCTCATAGAAAGGGTGAGACACTGACTCAACAATATGAGCGGTTCTCTTGTTTGATCTCTGAACTAAAAATGGTCAAACTTGAATACACCAATATTCAGATGAATAACAGATTTCTCAGATCACTGCCTGAGAGATGGGACACATATACTATTGTCCTACGCTCCAGTGCAAGTTTGGACAAACTATCTCTCACCCAACTCCATGGAAACTGCTCACTTTTGAGAGAGAGATAGAACAGAAGAGAAAGCTGTCTTCATCTGGAAAGCTCACTGAAGACTTTGTACAAGGCAACACTGCGTTGGTGGGTCATGAGTCAGAATATGCTTCATCTGAATGCCAGTATGATGAGCATATTAATTTCTCTTCAAGCACTTCTGATTCTGCATTTGTGAGTGTTGATGGTCAGTTTACTGGGTGTAATAATGACAATCTATGTTTCATTATGGATGATCTCAAGGGGATTGCTGATGATGACTTAGAAGAGATGGATATTTTGAGCCAAATGGCCTTGATAAATATCAGATCTCAGAAGTTCTATAACAGAACTGGAAGAAAATTCCCAGGACTCTCTGGCAAAACCAAAGTTGGTTTTGACAAGAGCAAGTTGAGGTGTCACAAATGCCAAAGGCTTGGACACTTTGCAAGAGAGTGTAGATCAACTGGATCTAACTCACTGCACCCTTTGTGACTTTTCCTGGCAAAGTCAACAACACAGAGGGCAACATCCTGTCACCTCTAGTCATCATTCTCAACAACAATCTCCGGCATATTTTGTTTCTCAGGGTCAAATGCCATATCCATACCCTTGTTATTACATGCCACAGTCAAATCAAGTTCAAGTTCCTATGACACCACAACCTCATGCACTACCAGAACCTCAGCCTTCCCAATCTCATCAACAATCTCAACCTCAACAACACAGCTTCTTCACCCCAGGAGTTGTTGACTGGAGCAGTTTACCAGATGACTTGTCTGGTCATGATCAACTGTTCTCAGGTGTGGTCAACATGGTGGTGACAGTCCTTTTAGGAATCTAGCTCTTATGGCTTTGGAGTCTGCTGATACTTCATTTTCTAATGCCTCTACACCTCAGGTATCACAGGTATCCTCTGAGGCAAAAGCCAAATTATGTTCTGAACCATGCATAGCAGCATTTGCTTCCATTAGAGAAGCAAATGTAGCTCTAATTAATAAGAACATTGAGCTAGAACAAATAATTTCCAAAAACAAAGCTGAGTTTGAGTTTGTGCTCAAAGATAAAAATGATGAGATTTATAAACTGAATTGCCAAATAATTGATGATAAGGCTAGAGAAGAAGTACTTCTAGAGAAGTACAAAGATCTCAAAGAAACCCTTGCAGTTACCCAGGTCGAGTGTGATAGATGGGTACAATCATGCAAGGTTTTGAAATGCTTCTTAGTAAGCAATCTGCTTCAAATGTGAAGTTTGGAATTGGTTACAATCACACTGCTCCACCTACAGATTTTACCCCAAGAGCAGAGGTAGAATCTGATGGTGAGAGTGATAACCAATCCATCACATCATGTGATCTACCTTCTGATACAGCACAATCAGAAGTAGCAGTCAGCATCAAGCCCTCTTGAACCTATCAGCTGATGTTGATGGTTCAAATGCTGACATTCACATGATTAATGAGTTGATCAACTCAGGAGTTAATTCTGAAGGTCCTGAAAGGACTAGAGAGCAGGATTTAACACCTGAAGTTCAAACTTCAACTGCTGTCAGTACTGAAGAGAAGAAAACTGGCAGTAGAAAGAGTTTGAAGACTACTAAAGAGGCTGTCAAGAAAGCAAACAATGCTTCCAAAGCATTAAAGAACAAGTCTTCTTGCTTCACCCTCTTTAGTTGATGATCAACCTAAGATGAAGAAGAAACCATGTGAAGTATGTGGTTTGTTCAATCATCTTACAGATGATTGTTGGTACAAAAGAGGTTCCAAACTCACAACAAAAAGAAGAAATTAATGAGAAAATGGTAAAAATGAAAACTGAGTTTGAGACCACATTTGTATCAGCAACATCAAATCCTGTAACCCTTAAGTCCTCAAAGAAATCCAAAAAGGAAGGGGTTAAACAGGTGACAGCTGAGGGTGCTCAGAAGAAGAAGGTGCAACATAGGAACTTATCAAACTCCACTAGCAATGTGTCTGATGAGCTGAAAGCTTTATCACAAAATCAGACACAGCTGGTGATGATGGTACAACATCTGTTGGGTAGAGAGTTAACCAACTAGATTCTCCTATGTTGAAACCACAGAAAAGGAAGTCCAAGCCAAAGGATTCCTCTTCTACACCATCTTCTTCCTCTCAGGCTGTTGTTTCAAATAAACCTGTTAGTTTACCATCTATTGATGAGACCAGGCCCAAAACCAAAAAGTTTGGGTCTCTAAAACTAACTAATTGTTTATTTTTGCAGGGTTCTTCAACATGCCAAAGTAGCATCTGGTATGTAGACAGTGGGGGATCTATGCACATGACTGGGAACAACTCTCTTCTTCATGACTACTCTCAAGGAAAGAAGGGATTTGTCTCTTTTGGCAATGATGCTAGGGGTTACATCATCGGTAAGGGCTTTGTCTCCAATGGAGAAATCAAATTTGATGATGTTAATCATGTGGAAAATCTCAAGTACAATCTCTTGAGTGTCAGTCAAATGTGTGATAAAGGCCATGTTGCCCTTTTCACCAGTCAAAACTGTAGGATTCTGTCATCCAAAGTTTTGCACTTGATTGACAAGGTGTTGGATGATCACACTCTCCTGAAAGCCAACAGGACAGGAAGAGTGTATGCCTTAGATCTATCTAAGAAGATAGATCTCAAAGGCAATCCTTGCCTATTTTCCAAAGCCTCTTCTCAAGAATCTAAACTGTGGCACAGGAGGCTTGGTCATGTTAATCTCAAAAACATGAATCAGCTTACCCACAACAGTTTAGTCAGAGGCTTACCAATAAAGGAGTTCCACTGTGATGAAACCTGCACTGCGTGTTTAAAAGGAAAACACACAAAGTCTCATTCCCTCCTATTGAAGTGCCTAAGTCCAATGCCTGCTTGCAATTACTGCATATGGATCTATTTGGTCCTGTGAGAGTAATGAGCATGGCAAAGAAGAAATACTGTCTGGTAATTGTGGATGATTACTCCAGATTTGTATGGACTTTCTTTCTACATTCAAAGGATGAGGCTGCTCAGAAGATTATTCACTTTGTGCTGTATATTGAGAAGCAGTATTCCCTTCCAGTCAAGTGTATTAGAGTGACAATGGAACTGAGTTCAGAAATCATACACTTGATGACTTCTATCTTTCAAAGGGAATCAAAAGGCAGTTCAGCATTCCAAGGACTCCAGAACAAAATGGAGTAGTGGAGAGAAAGAACAGGACCCTCATTGAAGCTGCAAGGTCCATGCTGGCTGACTCAGGTTTGCCACTGACCTTTTGGGCTGAAGCTGTCAACACAGCTTGTTATGTGCAAAATAGAGTTTTAGTAAATCAGAGGTTGATGAAGACTCCATATGAAGTTCTCCATCATTTGGCTCCTCTGATTTCATTTTTCAAAGCATTTGGGTGTCCCTGTTTTATTCTCAACACAAAGGATCAACTCCATAATTTGATCCTAAGGTGGATGCAGGGTACTTTGTTGGTTATTCATCTACTTGCAAGGCATACAGAGTCTTCAACTGCAGAACAAAGATGGTTGAAGAAACTCTACATGTTAAGTTTAATGAATCTCCAAAGGACAAGATTCCACAAAGTCCTGTGGAGTTATTTGATTTGGACATACTGCAATATGTTCCTTATCAAACTCCTGCTGTTGCTCCTGTCAACAGTTCACCACCTGGTGGTACTGCTGATGATGATGATGATTGCAGTACTCACCTCTTCAGGTTTAGTGATCAGCTGCCTGACTCAGCTAGACCTGATGTTCCTGTAGCTCCAGTAGCACCATCCACAACAAATGCTGATGAGATCTCTTCGAATTCAACTTCCTTTGAATTACCATCCACTGATTGGTTTCAAGGAAATGATTCACCATCACCATCTGTTGCTGCTGAGCCGGCTACAAACACTTGCACAGATCTCATTGTGTATCAAGATCTGAAGAATCACCCTATGTCTCAAATCATTGGTGATATCACTGCTGGAGTATCAACAAGAAGTCAATTGTCAATTTCTGCTTCTATGCTCTCTTCATCAGTCAGCAAGAGCCAAAGAATTATCACATTGCTTTAAAGGACAATGGATGGGTTGATGCCATGCAGCTTGAGCTTCTTCAGTTCAAGAAACAGCAAGTGTGGGAACTGGTTCCTCTACCTCCAGGTAAGTGTGCAATAGGCACTAAATGGGTGTTTAGGAACAAAACTGATGAAAATGGGCTTATTGTTAAGAACAAGGCCAGACTGGTTGTTCAGGGGTTTGCACAAGAAGAAGGTATTGATTATGATGAAACCTTTGCCCCTGTAGCCAGACTGGAAGCAATTCGATTGTTTTTAGCTTATGCTGCTTATCAAAACCTTAAAGTTTTTCAAATGGATGTCAAAAGTGCATTTTTGTATGGAAAAATTAAAGAAGAGGTTTATGTATGTCAACCTCCAGGCTTTGAGGACAATAAACATCCTAATTGGGTGTATAAGCTTGATAAAGCTCTTTATGGGTTAAAACAAGCTCCAGAGCCTGGTATGAGACATTATCAAACTTTCTTCTGGAAAACAATTTCACTAGAGGCTCCATAGATAAGACTTTATTCATTAAGAAAGCTGGGCAGCATAATCTACTTGTTCAAATTTATGTAGATGATATCATTTTTGCATCCTCTGATCCAAAGTTGTGTGATGCCTTTACAAAGTTGATGCAACAGAAGTTTGAAATGAGTGCCATGGGAGAATTACAGTTCTTTCTGGGGTTGCAAATCAAACAAAAGGCTGATGGAATTTTTATTCATCAGTCCAAATATACAAAAGATTTTGCAAAAGTTTGATTTACAAAACTGTAAGCCTTGTTCTACTCCCATGAGCAGCACCACACAACTGGACACAGATCAGAAAGGTAAAGTGGTTGATGAAACACTTTACAGATGTATGATTGGGTCCTTGATGTATTTAACAGCTTCTAGACCAGATATTATGTTTGCTACATGTGTTTGTGCTAGATTTCAGGCTGCACCTAAAGAGTCTCATCTGATTGCAGTCAAGAGGATCTTTAGATATCTGCAAGGCACTCCATCTCTAGGTTTATGGTATTCTACCGGACATTCTGGTAAATTAGTTGCTTTTTTGACAGTGACTATGCAGGGTGTAAGTTGACCAGGAAATCAACTTCTGGTGGATGTCAATTCCTAGGCAACTGCTTGATTTCTTGGCAGAGCAAGAAACAGACTTCAGTTGCTACATCCACTGCTGAAGCAGAGTACATTGCTGCTGCAAGTTGTACATCTCAGGTACTCTGGCTTCAAAACCAACTTTTGGATTATGGCATTACAGAGACTAAGACTCCATTGTTAATGGATAGTGCTTCAGCTCTTTGCATTGTCAAAAATCAGTCCAGCACTCTAGGACCAAACATATAGAGATCAGACATCATTTTATAAGGGATTGTTTTGAAAAAGGTCTGATTGATCCTAAGTTTGTGCCTAGTGCTGATGAGCTTGCAGACATTTTTACTAAGCCTTTGGATAGTTCAACTTTCCAAAACCTGGTGTTAAGGCTTGGTATGCTGCAACTAGAATAAGTGACAACTACTGATGATCTTAGTAATTCGTACTGATGATCATGAGTACCTATGTCACATATAAGTACTGATGAGCTCTTTACCCTCAGTAGTTTTTATAACTACTGAAGGCTAAATGTCTCACAAGTACTGAAGTACTTCATCTGTTCTAAACTACTGATGTAGTTACAACTACTGATGCAGTTACAACTACTGCAATCAGTAAAAACAGATAAGTACTGATGTCCTATGAAACAACTGAAATCAGCCAAAAAGACTGATGAATGTGTTGAGGACAGTCTGAAACAGCTGAAAAGCTAAGAATTGACGAAAACAGCTGAAGAGAACTTTCTCTTCAGTCGTTTGTACAACTGCTGCTGTTTCATTTTAAACAACTGAAGCAAAACCACGTCTTCAGTAGTTTTATAACTACTGATGACTAATCCCAAGTCTTCAGTTGTTTACAACAGCTGATGACAAAACCACTGTCTTCAGTAGTTTCATAACTACTGATGACAAACACCAAGTCCTCAGTTGTTTCAATCATCTGAAGTCAAAACCACGGTCTTCAGTAGTTTTCTAACTACTGATGCCTAACACCACGACTTCAGCTGTTTCAACGTCTGAAAGGATAATACCATGTCAACGGTCGTTTAAAACTACTGATGACTAACACCACATCCTTCAGTCGTTTCCTTACCCGTACCCTATATATATCCCTAACCTTAGCTCTCATTGCTTCATCTTCTTCAAACCTAACGTTCCTCTCCAAAACTTCCCTCTTCTCAATGGCGTCTATGCAAATTAAACCGCGACACAACTGTGTTGCCTACCTCACTAAATCGCCCATCTGGACTAAGTTCGATACTGCTATCGATCTTATGGTTCAGTCCCAATACAACACGGCATTTCTTCTGAATCCCATATTACATGCCGAATCCTTGCACCAATTTTGGATGAACGTTACTGTTACCACTGGGGAGAACAACACACCATCCCTCCAGTCGGTCGTCAACAACAAAGAAGTAGTCATCACTCCTGCAATAATCCGCCAAATTCTTCAACTGAATGATGCTACTTCTCCTGCTGGATATCCGAAGGGCACCATAGATCTATCCTTTGCTCAACATGGATATCAAGGCGATCTCAGTGCCTCCACTATCATGAAGAAACACTTTAATAACGCTGAGCGCCTGATTTTTCACATGGTGAATGTATGTTTGGCCCCTAAGACGTCGTCTTGGGATCAAATGTCGACAAAATGGCAGCAGGTAATGTATTCTATTCTTGAGCAACAACCACTTAATTTTCTGAAATAATATTTTTAGAGCTCAAGGATATGGCTCAAAAACTAACTGCCAACCGTTGGATACTATATCCACGGTTCATAATGGCCATCATTACAAACCAGCTTAATGCTGAGGGACTTGTTGGCTTGGGAGTCCCTGCTACGGCTGTCTGCCGGAAGTATACTCCCGGCACAACTCTGACCGGACACTCAAAATGGCTGCCAAGCTGCGAAAACCCCACGCAGCTGGAACCCACAGCCACACCTCCAAATCCAAAGTCCCCACCAAACCCACCAAAAAGAAACCCAAACGGCTACTCAGGGAATTGAGTCCCCTGAGGATGCCCCTGCAACACAAACGCAGGATATATCCACTAGTCCAAACCCCCTAGTGGATACAATGACTCCTCCAGCCACAGCCGCTCAGGCTTCCTCTCAACAGGAGCCTGCAGCAACCACACAAGGGCACCTACACATCTGGGATCTTCCTCACTTGAGGAGATTGCCATTGAAGAGCACCAACCTCCCAGGTGCACACTGCTTCTATCCCTCACCCCAAACAACCGCCCCTCACAGCCCAACTTTAATAGTTGCACAGGTGCTGACTCAATTGCACTCCTCACCCCCTCCCCAGAAACCACTTACTACTGGGAATACCTCTACAATTGAGGGGGAGGAACACAGTGCACTTGAGAACCCACAGCACAGGGGTTTCCCACTTCTATCTCCTGGTGTAGACAAGGAGCTTAGAATATCTAGTGAGGCTGCCACCTCCTCTGACTCAGCACATGACCAGAGTGAGGCTGGTAACATTGCTAAGACCTCACTAGAGGCAACAGCTGATGATGGACATTGTCCTGAGGCTGAAAGTCCCCAGTACCAAGCACAAGGGCACATGCACCAACTGGTCTACACCCAGTGCATGTAAATCCTGCTCTAAGCAGGAGGTCAGATGATTCAGCTTCGGCTGATGATGACCTGGGCTTTTTTTCTTGATGTTCTTGCCTAGAACACAATCCTTGAAGAGAAAGTCAGTAGGCTGCACAACTACTTGACCAACTCTCACAAGGAGAAAGACCATCTGCCTCTACCCACCCACAGATGGCACCTTCACTTGAAGGTTTCCCAAAACACTGAGCCACTCCAAACTCTCACATTGCTGAAGATAAAGCCTTGGAGCTACTTATAAAAGCAGAGCTGATGCCGAACCCAGCAGATCAATGGAAACATCATTGATCAGCTGTTTAGGCAAGGCCATGACACCAATAAACTTGACTCTGAGATTCGACGACTAGAGATGAAGAAATCCAGAATAGATGGGCAAGTTATGAAGTGTTAGAAAGAGAAAGGCTTGAAATCATGATTAGATTTATTGCAAAATATCTTGGAAGATCAATGATCGAAATCAAAGCTTGGTCCAGGGACAGTATCTTGGCAATCACCACCAAGATCTGTTCATCTGAAGCATATACTAAGGGGCTTGTTATTGAAGCTTTGAATGAAGCGGGTGCTGGGAGCAGGACTGAGCTAGCCAAGCAATCAAAAGCCACACTCACCTCAAGGATGCTAGAACAGCCTGTCAACATTCCCACACCAAAACCACCCAAAACACAACCCACCAAACCAACTCCCTTACCCTCAAAACCATAGCCGATGATATACCCTTGAAGAGAGAAGAGAAGGATATTGAGGCTAGAAGATGATGAAGAAGATGATGAAGATAGGTTGCCGCTCTCAGCTATGATTCAGTTGCCTAAGGCCACAAGTCACTTTCAGCAATTACTCTGAAGTCCAGAGACAAATGGTTAAAGTGAAGCTAGAAGAAGAAGAGCTTCATAAACAGCATGATGAGGAATTGCTGAAGAGAGTTGACAAAGCTTATGCAGCCACATCTTCTATCATCAATATGAAGGAGCAAGCCCTCAGACTTTACACTCTCAGGCATACCTTTCAATATCAAAAGGAAAGAGTGAGGATTTGGCCTGATCCCAGGGTCTCTCACAGAATTCATAAGAACAATATACCTCAGAGATACATTGGCCAGGTGAAAAAGAGTAGATGAAGTGATCTCTTGGTCTTTGTAGTTCACCCTGGGAAATCCTAGAAGACTTCAAGAAGGCCTACAAAGCTAATCTAACCCCTCAGAAGATGCTGGAAAACAAAATAGTGAAAAAGGGGTTAGTTTACAAGAGGCTTGAGGAAGTCAGGAAAAATGAGCTCCAGTTGTTCCTAGAGGGTAATCACCCAGATGAGTTTGCTTACAGAATAATAACAACTGTGGAGCTAAAGAATGGGAAACAGGCCAAATACCTGTCTGAGTATTATGGGCCTGAATCATTGTTTGAAGGAGGTGCTGAAGAGCTAACCATGGAGGAACAAATCACCTTCCTTGAGGCCTACACAAGAGAGTCGTACAGACTCATTATGGGGAAGTGAATCTCATGAATGGGATAACAACTCTGTGTCCTGTTCCCCAAAACAGAGTTCCATTCATACTCTGCCAAACAAATATTTGAGGTTTCTTCCCAGGCCGGAGCTTACATGGGTCATCTTCTCTACTGATCAAGAAGGAAAAAGACCAACATTTTGCCATCAATAAGTGGGAGAATAAATAAGTTAGAGGTTTTGGCTGCATTGGTTCAGGGAGAGTTTGTTGGACCAAAAAGACCAATGAGCCAAGATCAGAAAACCTCTAAGTCCCACATGGTATCACAACAACTGCTGAAAGCCTCATCAGTAGTTTGACAAGTGCTGAAGACTTCAACAGCTGAAGATCAAGTGCTGAAGACCTCAACAGCTGAAGAACTAAAGTGCTGAAGTACAACAGCTGAAGAACACAAGTGCTGAAGCTGAAAGACCAAAGTACTGAAGTACAACAGCTGAAGAGTTTACAAGTGCTGAAGATCGACAACTGATGTACAAAGTCTGAAGACAAAGACTGAAGACATCAGCTGATGATATCTACTGAAGTCATCAGCTGATGAAACACCTGAAGGTCAAAGTCTGAAGATCAAGTACTGAAGCCTAGTAGTTTGTCACAACTGCTGAAGAGTACTTCTTCAGTAGTTGTGATATCAGTAGTTTTATATTTTTATGTTTCAGTAGTTTTGTAAAACGACTGAAGAGATGTTCTTCAGTCGTTGTAGTTTCAGTAGTTTTATATTTTGTACTTAACACGCTGATATGTTCTCAGTAGTTGTGAACATTTCAGTAGTAGTTTGTTAAGAATTAGTTATTTTTGTATTAGATCTGCCAGTTGTCACTTTCCGTGATAACAGCAGTGATTGTTGCACTCTATATAAGGAGTGACAACTTATTGTAACTGTGATGAATGAATGGAATGAACGAATGATTTGATTAGAAATATTCTACATCTATAAACATTCCTTGAAATCAGAAATATATTTCTCCCTATAACCGTATGCGCTCTTAATGCTTACAAGTATCGATTGCTTGCTACAATTGTCTAATTCTAGTTTGTATTCCGCTGCTTTGATCCTAATACACCAAACTTGTGATCGCTGATCCTGTCACAGATCATGTGGATAAATCATCTTCTGCAGCATTCTTCCACCTGGTGGTATTGATGATGATGATGATAATATCAATACTCACCTATTCAAGTTTAGTGACCAACTGCCTGGGTCTGCTAAACTTGATGTTCCTGTAGCTTCAGCAGTTCCATCCACAACAAATGCTGATGAGATCTCTGATTCCTCTACATCTTTTGAGTTACCATCAAATTCTTGGTTTCAAGAGTCTGCATCAACATCTGCTGCTGCTGAAGGTTCTACAAACACTTGCACAGATATCATTGTTTATCAAGAGCTGAAGAATCACCCAATGTCTCAAATCATTGGTGATATCAATACTGGAGTTTCAACAAGAAGAATGTCTATCTTCTGCTTCTATGCTCATTCATCAGTCAGTTAGAGCCAAGAACTATCATGTTGCTTTAGAGACAATGGATGGGTTGAAGCCATGTAGCTTGAGCTACTTCAGTTCAAGAAACAGCAAGGTGGGAACTGGTTCCTCTACCCCAGGTAAGTGTGCAATAGGCACTAAACGGTGTTATTATAAAACTGATGAAAATAGGCTTATTGTTAAGAACAAGGCTAGACTGGTTGTACAGGAGTTTTCACAAGAAGAAGGTATTGATTATCATGAAACCTTTGCCCCTGTAGCCAGACTAGAGGCAATTAGATTGTTCTTAGCCTATGTTGCATTCCACCATCTTAAAGTTTTTCAAATGGATGTCAACATGAATTTTTATATGGTAAAATAAAAGAAGAAGTTTATGTGTGTCAACCACCAGGTTTTGAGGACAATAAACATCCTGAATGGGTGTATAAACTTGATAAGGCTCTTTATGGGTTAAAACAAGCTCCTAGAGCCTGGTATGAGACACTTTCTACTTTTCTTCTCAAGAATAATTTCACTAGAGGCTCCATAGATAAAACTTTGTTTATTAAGAAGGTGGATCAGCATAAGCTACTTGTTCAAATTTATGTTGATGATATTATTTTTGCATCCTCTGATCCCCAGTTGTGTGATGATTTTACTAAATTAATGAAAAAGAGGTTTGAAATGAGTGCAATGGGAGAATTAAAGTTCTTTCTAGGCTTGCAAATCAAACAAAAGGCTGATGGAACCTTTATTCATGAGTCAAAATATACAAAAGATCTTTTGAATAAGTTTGATTTACAAAATTGTAAGCCCTGCTCTACTCCCATGTGCAACACCACACAACTAGGTGCAGATCAGAAAGGTAAACTGTTGATGAAACACTTTACAGATGTAGGATTGGGTCCTTGATGTATTTAACAACTTCTAGACCAGATATCATGTTTGCTACTTGTGTCTGTGCTAGATTTCAGGCTGCTCCTAAAGAGTCTCATTTGATTGCAGTCAAGAGGATGTTTAGATATTTGCAAGGTACATAATCTCTAGGTTTATGGTATTCCACTGGACACTCTCGCAAATTAGTTGCTTTTTCAGAAAGTGACTATGCAGGGTGCAAGTTAACTAGAAAGTCAACTTCTGGTGGATGTCAATTCCTAGGCAACTGTTTGATTTCTTGGCAGAGTAAGAAACAAACATCTGTTGCTACATCAACTGCTGAAGCAGAGTACATTGCAGTGCAAGTTGTACTTCTCAGGTACTCTGGCTTCAAAACCAACTTTTGGATTATGGCATTACAGAGACTAGGACTCCATTATTAATGATAAGTGCTTCAGCTCTGTGCATTGTAAAAAATCCAGTCCAGCACTCTAGGACCAAACATATAGAATCAGACATCATTTTATTAGGGTTGTTTTGAAAAAGGTCTGATTGATCCTAAGTTTGTGCCTAGTGCTGATGAGCTTGCAGACATTTTTACTAAGCCTTTGGATAGTTTAACTTTCCAAACCTAGTGTTACGGCTTGGTATGCTGCAGCTAGAATAAGTGATAACTACTGATGATCTCAGTATATAAGTACTGATGATCATTAGTGCCATATAACATAGTACTGATTCTGTTAAAACAATGATAAAGTTACAACTACTGATGTAGTTATACTACCGATGTCAGTAAAAACAGATAAGTACTGATGTCCTATGAAACAACTGAAAACAGCTAAAGGCTGATGAGTAAGTGTTGAGGACAGTATGAAACAGCTGAAAGGCTATGAATTGACGAAAACTACTGATGAGAACTTTCTCTTCAGTGTTTCTACAACTGTTGTTTCATCCTAAACAACTGATGCCAAAACCATGTCTTCAGTAGTTTCACAACTACTGATGATTAACACCAAGTCATCAGCTGTTTACAACAACTGATGACAAAACCATGTCTTTAGTAGTTTCACAACTACTGATGACTAATACCAAGTTATCAGTTGTTTACAAAACCCTAAAAACCAAACCGAGGTTTTCAGTATTTTCACAACTACTGATGACTAAAACCAAGTCTTCAGTTGTTTCAACCTCTGAAAGGGTAATACCATGTCATCAGTCGTTTACAACTACTGATGAATAACACCAAACCTTCAGTCGTTTTCTAACCCTTACCCTATAAATACCCCATACCTAATCCTTCAGCGCTTCATCTTCTCAAAACCTAACGTTCAAATCTCCAAACCTTCTCTCTCATTAATGGCGACCATGCAGCTCAAACCACGACATAACTGTGTTGCCTACCTCACAAAATCACCCTTCTGGACAAAGTTCGATAACGCCATTGATCTAATGGTCCAATATCCCTACCAAACGGCCTTCCTTATAAATCCCACCATTCATGCCGAATCCTTACACAATTTTGGACGAACGTCAACCTTATAACTGGGGAGAACAACACTGAGTCTCTCCAGTCGTTCGTCAACAACCATCAAGTGGTCATCACTCCAGAAATCATTCACCAAACCCTCAACTTGGATGATGCCACTTTCCCCATTGGGTATCCAAAGGGCACAACTGATTTATCCTTTGCCCACCATGGATATAAGGGAAACCTCAGTGCCTCTACCATCCTGAAGAAGCATTTCCATGATGCAGAACGTCTTATCTTTCACATGGTTAATGTTTGCTTAGCTCCTAAGACATCCTCTTGGGATCAAATGTCTACCAAGTGGCAGCAGGTACTATTCTCTATCCTTGAGCAACAAGACTTAAACTTTTCTGAAATTATTTTTCTTGAACTTAAGGATATGGCCTCAAACCTCTTTCTAATAGATGGATATTATATCCTCGGTTCATTATGGCCATCATAGAGAATCAGCTGCAAGCTGAGGGACTTGTTGGCCTTGGAGTCCCTGCAACGGCTGTCTTGCCTGAAGTATACTCCAGGCACAACTCTGACCAAACACTGAAACAGGCTGCCAAACTGCGAAAACCCACGCAGTTGGAACCCACAGCCACCACCTCCAGAACCTGAGTCCCCACCAAACCAAAATCCAAAAAGCCAAAAACAGCTACTCAGGGAGATGAGTCCCCTGAGGATGCCCCTATACCACAAACACAGGAAGCACATACTGGTCTTAACCCCCCAGTTGTGTCAAAGACTCAACCTGCCAAAGCCGCACAGGTATCCTCTCAACAGGATCCTGTTGCAACCAATATTGGGGAACCCACACTACTGGAACCTATCTCACTTGAGAGGGTTACCATTGAAGCGCACCATTCACCCCGGGTGCAATCTGCTTCTACCCAATCACCACATGCAACCACCCCCAAAGTCCTACATTAATTGTTGCACAAGTGCTGAGTCAGTTGCACTCCTCACCCCCTCCCCAGATACCAATTACAACTGGGCATACCTCTACCATTGAGGGGGCGGATCAAAGTGCATCTGATAACCCATAGCATAGGGGTTACAATGTTCCATTTCCTAGTGTAGAAAAGGAGATTGGAACTTCTGGTGAGGCTGCCACTTATCCTGCTTGAGCATATGATCAGGATGTAGTTGGTACCATCACTAAGACCTTACAAGAGGCAACTGCTGATGAAGGACATAGTCCTGAGGCAGGAAGTCCACAGTTCCAAGACAAAGGGGCACATGCTACAACTGATCTACACTCAGTGCATGTTCATCCTGATTCTATCAGGAGGTCAGGTGATTCAGTAACCACTGATGATGACCTGGGCTTCTTTTATGATGTATTAGCCCAAAACACCATCCTGGAAGGGGAGGTGAGCATACTCAAAGAGCTGCTTGCCAAAATTTCTGCGGATCAAAGACCATCTGCCTCTCAAACCCCACAGATGGCACCTTCATCTGAAGGTCTCCCAAACACAGAGCCACTCCCAAATACTCAGCCACCTGCCTCTGCTTCTGGCACTATTTCTCAGGAACAGAACCCTCCTGAGCAAATAGCTGCTATCTTTCAAAATTCCATACCTCTCATCACACCTATAATCACTGATATAGTGATCAAAACCATTGATGAGAGGCTTTCCTCAGTAATACAACCCTTGATAGAGAAGTTGTGGACAAAAAGCTTCCTCACAATCAAACCCTTGCAACCAATGCACCCAAAAAGGGGGAGATTCAGTAAGTGAAAGCAAAAAGAAAGAGGAGTGCAGAGAGGAAAGAGAAAGAGAAAGAAACAGAAGTGACAGAAGTGGAAAAAGAGAAGGAGTTGGCTGTGGAGACTAAAAAGAGAAGGAGAAGGAAGCTGACATAGAGAAATCAAAGAAAAGATAGAATGAGAAGGAGACTGCCTTGGAGCTGATGGTAAAAGAGGCTGATGCCGAACACAACAGATCAATGGATAACATCATTGATCAGTTGTTTAGGCAAGGCCATGACACTGACAAACTTGACTCTGAGATCAGAAGATTAGAGATTGAAGAAATCCAAAATAGATGGGCAAGTTATGATGTGTTAGAAAGAGAAAGGCTGGAGATCATGATCAGATTTATAGCGAAATATCTTGGAAGATCAATGATCGAAATCAAGGCTTGGTCTAGGGACAGCATCTTGGCAATAACCACCAAGATCTGTTCGTCTGAAGTATACACTAAAGGATTAGTTATTGAAGCTTTAAGTGAAGCTGGTGCTAGGAGCAGGACTGAACTAGCCAAGCAATCAAAAGCCACACTCACCTCCAAAATGCTAGAACAGCCTGTCAACATTCCCACACCAAAACCACCAAAAACACAACTCACCAAACCAACTCCCTTACCCTCAAAACCAATAGCCGATGATGTACCCCAGAAGAAGAAGAGAAGGGTATTGAGGCTAGAAGATGATGATGAAGATGAAGATAGGCTGCCACTCTCAGCTGTTATATAGTTGTCGAAGGCCACAAGTCACTCTCCAACAATTACTCCTGAAACTCAAAGACAAATTATGAAAGTGAAGCTAGAAGAAGAAGAGCTTCACAAACAACACGATGAGGAATTATTGAGGAGGGTTGACAAAGCATATGCAGCACATCTTCTATCATCAACATGAAGAAGCATGCACTCAGATTATACACTCTTAAGCATACATTCAATATCAAAAGGAGAGAGTGAGGATTTGGCCTGATCCCAGGGTGTCTCACAGGATTCACAAGAAAAACATTCCACAGAGATACATTGGCCAGGTGAAAAAGATTGTAGATGAAGTGATCTCCCTGGTCTTTGTAGTATCACCCTGGGAAATCCTAGAGGACTTCAAGAAAGCTTATAAAGCTAACCAAACCCCACAGAAGATGCTAGAAAATAAAATGGTGAAAAAGGGGTTAGTATATAAGAGGCTTGAAGAACTCAGAAAGAATGAGCTCTAGTTGTTCCTAGAGGGTAATCACCCTGATGAATTTGCTTATAGAATAATAACAAATGTGGAGCTAAAGAATGAGAAACAGGTCAAATACCTATCTGAGTACTATGGGCCTGAATCAATATTTGAAGGAGGTGCTGAAGAGCTGACCATGGAGGAACAAATTACCTTCCTTGAGGCCTACACAAGAGAGTCATACAGACTCATAGTGGGGAAGTAGATCTCATGGATGGGGTAACAACTCTGTGTCCAGTTCCCCAAGACAGAGTTCCCATTCATACTTTGCCAAACAGATCACTGAGACTTCTTCCCAGGCCTGTGCTTACAAGGGTCACTTCTGAGCTGATCTAGAAGACAAAAAGACCAATCCTTCTGCCATAATAAGTGGGACATCTTCAATAAGTTTAGAGGTTTTGGCTGCATTGGTTCAGGGGGAGTTTGTTAGACCAAAAGAACCAATGAGCCTGATCAGAAAAACCTCTAAGTCCTACAGACATCACAACAACTGCTGAAGACTTGGGCAACTGTTGTAACAAAGTCTGAAGATCAACAGCTGAAGACTAAAGTACTGAAGACTTCAACAGCTGAAGACTAAAGTACTGAAGACTTCAACAGCTGAAGACTAAAGTACTGAAGACTTCAACAGCTAAAGACCAAAGTCTGAAGATCAACAACTGAAGAACAAAGTACTGAAGATCAACAGCTGAAGTACAAAGACTGAAGACATCAGCTGATGACAACAGCTGAAGTTCAAGTACAAGTATTGAAGCCTTCAGAGTTTGTTACAACAGCTGAAGAAGCACTCTTCAGTTGTTGTGATGGTTTCCTTTTAGTAGTTTTCTTTTTGTTTCAGTATTTGTAAAACGACTGAAGAGCATGTTCTTCAGTCGTTGTAGTTTCAGTAGTTTCTTTTCAGTAGTTGTAGTGATAGTTAACACTTAGCATTTTTGTAAGAAGATGTCAGCTGTTTGACATCTTCAGTAGTTGTGTTAACTATCAGTAGTTTGAATAAATTCTATTAGATGTCACTATCAAGTGACATCAGCAGACGTCATATCTCCTATATAAGAGGTGTTGACCTAATTTTATGTGTGACATTCTGTTACCACGAAAGCGAATATTAAATGAAATATATTTTGCTGAATTCTCTCTGTCTATAACCGTTTGTTCTTACCTTGAATATCTTTTGTGTTCTTGTGAATTGGCTAATTCATTGTTTGATTTCCGCTGCTATACTCTCTAATCAATCAAACGTAGATCACTGATCCTAACAACATAAGGCTATGTTCAGGTGTGACACAAGGTGATTATGAGAAACATATGTATTCAAGATGGAATTTGTTCCTCTTATTCGTTGAGAGCGAGATGTCTAAGGCCTGATTAAGTTAAATCAACAAGGAATGATCATTCTGTGTCCTTGGATTTAACATGACATTTGTAAGGAAAGGAAAATGATTGATTCACCTAAATCATTTCAAGTTGGATACTTGAAGGGGATGATGTTATTGAATGGATTCCAATCATGCGTATTAAGGGTAGTAAACCGTTGTTAGGCGGTATTTACTGCTTGCATCAATCTTCTATGAATCTTGTGCAAGTGGGAGATTGTTGGATTCTTTATGCCCAAGACACATAGAATATTGATGTGGTTAGTATGTATTGATCCAAGTCGGGTCATACCCAATAACAAGCTTAGCAAACACTAATATAAATATTTAATTGATGATATGATCATGCAATTAAATAAATACACCAATTTAGAAAATGGGTTTTCTAAATAAATTGCATATGAGATGAAACAACTTATAAGGATATTTTGTTTATGGACATTATTTGTAATGTTATTTAAGTTAGTTAAATAACATCAAATAATAATAATAGTGTGTGTGTATAAGTTATATAATAAAAGGTTAACTAGATAACTTATAATTGTTTTTAGTTAAACAATTTTGTTAAAGACTTTTAGGGGGAAAACCCCAAATGTTTTGGGTTTCGGCCGCCCCTTAGAAGGGCATTGGCCTTTTGTTTTAAAAAAACTTCACATCTTGAAAGACACACACTCCATCCTCTTCTCTCTTACATGCAAGCATCTCAAGAACCTTTCTTCTCCTCCATTATTGAAGAAAATAGAGGCTGAAAATTGGTTTTCAGCAGCTCTTGTGGTGCGATTTTGGTGTCTAAAAGCCTAGCAACAAAGTCTCTTGCTTGAGGCTTGTGGGTATACAAGCTTGAGGACATCTTCTTTGTGTTTTGGTCCTTCAAGACTTCATCCTCTTCTTCACATCCAATGTTTTGGTTTGCCTTTTGGAAGGTGGTTCATCCAACGTTTTTGGGCAGCTTTGGAAGGTAGTTCCATGGTCGATTTTGGTTGTTATTGTTTACTTGTTTTCTAGTTATTTCACATATATATGATCCTTATAATCTGGGTTTGTTGTTGACATAAAATGAGCCTTATTTTTCAGCTTATAAATCATTATATTAAGGTAAGTTTCTGCTGTTTTTTTTCTTGTTTAAATTGTTAAACAACTTTGTTATTGGTCCAACAAACCCAACACTATGAAGAATGTAAAACTTCCAAAGAAACTTCTACTAAGTACCTAGTGCATGCATGCATGAAGCACTTTGGTTGTTTTGGATGCATCAACCTTTCTACAAACCTTACAAACTCCCCTTAGGCTGATGCTACCAAAAAAAAGAAGTTCTTTAGTAGTTGACGGTCCTCATAAGGATCAAGACCATTCCCTTCTTCATTATTTGGTTAGGATCCTTCAGAATCTCATAATATATTTTGATGTCATAGAGATTATGAAGAGGTAGATCAAGCATGTCTTGCCAAAAGTAGACATCTTGACTATGTTGATCTTTGATGACATATTATCTATCTAGATTAGCAGCAAAAGTCCAAGACAAGATGGGTCTTCTAGATGCAAGAGGCTCTACTTGAGATGGAGTTGATTGGGCAACCTCTTGTTGAATTTCCTCAGGATTCCCAGACTCATCCTCAGGGTTGGAGGTGGATTCTTTTGGCTTCTTCTTTTATGCACTCTTTAAAGCCATCATTTTCCTCCTCTTAGGAGTCCTTGATTGAGAGAGCTGGTCTTGAATAACAGGTTGGACATATGTGCCTATCCTAGCTGGATCCTTTTCCCTTACTAGTTTAGAAAAAGAGAGAGCAGGACCATGCTGTGGAACAGAAGGTAAGGTTGGCTGAGATGTAGCTCTAGGTTCTGGTTTGTTGCCTGAGTGGGTTCAACCTTAACCTCAACCTCCGGAGGAGCTTGAATCAGTGGAGAATACAAGTCCACAAGTTCTCCCCTTTTGATCTTTTGCTTAATCACTCTAATATGCTCATCCATAGTAGATAGAGAAATTAGACCAAGCCTCCTTCTAGAGAATTCATAGAGCTTCAAAAGTTCATCATCCTCTACATATCAGTAGACTTGTTTTGACTTTTTTGGATGATGGCTCTTGACTTTGCACCTTCTTCTCTCATATTTCTCTTAGCAGCCTTTTTTTCTTGAACAACTTGTTGCTCCAGTTGCTTAAGGTACTCAAAATCAATGTACACGTATGAGAGGGGAGAAGTGCATATGCCTGATATAGGCCTGTGGAACTCAGGTAGTTGATCATGTTTTACATGTCAACTTCCTTGTGTACCTAAGGTTGTTCAGTTACCATAGTCTCTGTCTCAAGACATTCTTGAATTAGGGAGAGGGAAGGAACATGCTTGTAAAGCCTTTTCTATCTTCTTTCTTCTTTAATCTTGAGGAACAACTTTGCATCCTCCTCCCTCCCGTCCTTAGATATTTTCATTTCCTCTAGTTCATTTAGTTCTTCTAAGGGGAGAAAGATAATGTCATCAATTTCATGGTTCCTCGTCCCCAAATAGTTTGTCCTAGCTGCCCTCAACTCATCATTTTGAGTGCTTGGCTTGGGGGCAGCTCTGATAGTACCTTCCATGAAACCTGAGGATCCAATTGAACTTTATCCCCTTAGGTTCCTCTTCCTCTCTCTCTCTCTCTATATATATATATATATATCCTCCACCTCAATCTCCTTAGGAGACAATTTCCTTTTTCCTTTGTCACTTTTAGGCCATGGTGACTTAGAGTGGAGAGAGCTTTGTCATTCATTGCCTGATATAGTAGTTAGGCTCTGGCCACTATGAAGCACCTTCACCAAGTGGTGCCTCACTGTGGGTAATAGGTTATAAAGAAGTACGTGTCTTAAGGTTCATAGGTTCATTTATTAGGCTTTCAGTCAAGGCTTCCCCTTCAAAGCTAATCTTAGGGTCCATCTAAACATCCAGTTGACCAATAGCCTTACCTACTAGCCTCTGTCTATATAGTCTTGATATTTGCTTGAAATCTTCAATAACCCTCTGTTGAATCCTATCTACTAACATTGTAGCTTGTCTATGTTGTCTTGGGTTGACAAATGGAATGTCAATAAAATATGTATTCTCAAAGGACCTTAGGTTGGAGAAGTTAAATATTTCTTATAGCCCTTGAATTCTTGAGATTATAAGAGCTCTCCCATCAATATCATACCTCCATCCTATGATTTGGTTATCAAAGTGATGAGATGGAGTAGGCATAGCTTTTGGTATACCCTCCTCGAACAAGCTTTGAATAAGTGAGTCCATATCAATGTGAACTTCAGGAGGTTACTGGGCAGTGACAATTGAGAATGAGGATGGTGAATCCTTAATGTGCATACCCTATTTAGAACTGAAGGGTTTTGTGATTGCTTGGACTTTCTCCCTCTTTTTGGTAGCATCTCCCTCGTGCATAATAAGCTAGAGGTTAGGTATATTACATCCATAGGTTCTTGTTTTCATGGTTGAGCTCTTCTTAAAGGTCTCCCAAATACTTTCTCCTTGAGATAAGAAATCTCAAGTTGCTGATCATTGAACCTATTTTGTAAGGTAGTCACCTGAAACTCCAAGTGACTAATCTTAGAGACTAAATAGGTGCATGTTTTAGTCAGCTATAGCACCTTTAGCCTCATGTTCCACTCATATTCATTAGAAAAATCATGGGGGGATGAGAAAATAGGACTATAGTCCTCTTCTTCATCACCACAATAATGTTATTGGCTGCTGGATTTTTCTTTCATGATGACAACTTCAGGTGAAGTGTCAATGGGCTGGGTTTCCATGATTGAAGTCTTAATGATGTAATCACTTTTTAAAGTGAGAGCCTTTTCTATATGGATCTCCTAAATAGGTTCTAGGAGATCCACCTCAGTAAGGGGTGAGTGGATTTAAGTCTTAATGATGTAATCACTTTTTAAAGTGAGAGCCTTTTCTATATGGATCTCCTAAATAGTTTCTAGGAGATCCACCTCAGTAAGGGGTGAGTGATA
Source organism: Flaveria trinervia (assembly GCA_025506515.1). Classification (NCBI taxonomy): domain Eukaryota; kingdom Viridiplantae; phylum Streptophyta; class Magnoliopsida; order Asterales; family Asteraceae; genus Flaveria; species Flaveria trinervia. The sequence goes on from CM046456.1 coordinate 43,327,640, forward strand.
TAGGCTAGATCGTGAAGAGGCAAGAGTACTTTGTTCTTTTTAAGTAGGGGAGGAGAAGAGGGACTCATGGTACTCACTGAATCCCATGTCTTTATCATCATAGAATTCAAGGTTTGGTATTGGGTGGTTAAGATCAAGAGTTTGGGGATGGTAAATTTCCCCTAAAGGTTGTTGATTAGAGTTTTGAGACCCTGAGTGAAAGCATAAGGCTGGTGGACTTGTGCGCTCATCATGTTATGCATGAGGAACCTCAACAATGATCATTTATGAGAGAAGAGTTGTTTGCTTCCCAGGAGGAGGGGGAGCTTCGGTGTCCACTTTTCTTGTAAGGTTAGTAATATGGGGGCTTGCACAAGGTGAGTATCTTGTGTAAGGGTTTGTTTTGATTTTCCCTGTAGGTGAGGATGATTTATGGTTGTGTGAGTGGTTGAGATGTAGAAGGTGTGGGTTCAACATTAGCTGGTGCTACGAGGTTGTTACTTGGGCAATGAGCTCGAATATTTTTGGGACTAGAGCTGTTTTTACCCCTTAGAAGCCAACAATTGGCTTCCTTTTTGTTTTGAAGATATCGGATTTCATCTTTCCCAATTTAAAAACTTTACCAGTTCCCCTTAACTATGAGCATAGTTCACAGTTGAGAATGTGCTGGACATATCTAAGCAACATGTAACATTCTAAGGAGTTTAAGTTTGCAATTTAGTTAGTATACACAAGTTGTGAGTTCCTAAACTTGACCCCTTAAACTATTCCATAAACTATGAAGGATAGATACTCAAGAATTTGGTCTCATCCTCCATGCTTGTTGGACAAGGTGTGTATGAATACATGGAGGAGGTGTTCCAGTGAGAACAGACCTTCTCTTTCCAGAAGGTCTTTACAAATAAATCTCCCTCATGGCCCATCCGCTTAAAGGAGTGGTTAACATCAGCATTAGTAAAGGACAAATCACCTTCGACTTCATCAAGCTTTTCACTTCTAAAACATGTTTGGTTTCGGAAGATATCAAGACTTGAAGATTTATTGTTAAGAAAATAAATCTTCAGAGACATAATTGTGTTCGGAAGAAAATTGTTCTTCAAGAGCATATAAGTACTTATGAGCAAATTTAACCTTCAGAAGATATTTTAGAAAATTTTCTAAAGGTAAATTTTCATATGTACATATTTGATTTGAAGTCATAAAATTCTTCTAAAGGCAACTAGATATGTTTGAAAAGAAAAGATGTTCAAACTTTTCAAAAATCTAAGGAATAAGATTTAAAATATTTTCTTCCAAAGTAAACATGGGCTTATTGTGGTGATAAAATAGACAACTTATGACACACATGTTTTAAAAATAATATTGAGTTAAGTTTAAGAAAATCAACTTAAGCTTAATCTATCCTAATACCTGATACAAGATATATGAATCTATATTCATCAAAAGCTTTGGTGAACAAATTAGCATATTGTTCAATTGTGTTAACATTGACTAGTTTGATTAAGCTCTTTTCAAAGTTATCTCTAATAAAATGATACTTGATGTTGATGTGTTTTCTCTTTGAGTGCTAGAAAATATTCTATGTAATTGAGATAGCACTATTGTTTTCTATATGGATAGTGGTCTCAAGAGTTACTCTAACATCCATTAGAGTATTCATAATCTCAACATACCTAAAATATTGTTGAGTCAAGATTTCACCTGTCTTGTTAGTGAAGTTCTCAAACTGCTTCTTCGAAAGGTTCTTCTTGTTCTCTTTTGCTTCAATGGACCCCTCATACATGAGCTTCAATGCATCCCATAGTTGTGTCGCAGTCTTACACTTCTTAAGCCTATGTATATGGAGTTTAGAAGAGTAGTTTGGAGGATAGTCATGGCTTTCTGATCTATGTCAATCTTCTTCATGTCTTCTTTAGAATAGTCAGCTACCTCCTTTGGTATGATACCACCTCCAGCAGCAGTTGAAGATGTGCTTGGTATGTGAGGTTTAGAGACAACAGACTCCCACATCCTGGAGTCTTGAAACTTGTTGAAGCCTTCCATTCTTTGGCACAAAGTATCAAAGTCTTTAGGAGTGATAAGTGGGGACTTTGTCATGGTATCGGTTTCTATATCAGCCTTTATGAGAGCTGCCATTTAAGATATTAAGCATTTTGTGAGACTGAGGGATCTAAGATGGTGAGATCTTACAATCATGAGACTAAATGCTCTTATACCAATTGCGACACCATTTAAGGGAGGTCAATACAACCCTTCTCATAATAAAAAGAGTGTTTAGAACACTTAACAAATCAAATAGGGAACATAAGAAAACAATGAGACGGAACTAAGAACAACAAAAAAATGAATATGGTTTTCAAGGATAAAGTATATTGCTCTCAAATTCTTTTTAAGTGTTACAAAGCATAAATAAAAGATACAAGGACCTGAGATAATTTATACTTCAATCTTACAACTAACCATACTTTGAAGGATAGCTAAAAATACTATCTAGACAACAAGATCAATGTAAAGTCAAGAGGAAAATTGCCTTTTGACTAGTGACTATGATATGCCATTGCTCACATTATAATATATTACAAAAAGGATTAAAGAACATGGAGTAGAATGTTACAGACTCAAGACCTCAATGTACAGTTGCAAAAGTATGGACCTTTTCACCAACTTGTATAAGTTGGTAAGTCTTCCAAGTTACAGAAAGTGGGTCAGCTTTATGCCAAAGTACATTTGAGGAAAGCATATTCTCGTCTATCTCAAAAGAAATCAGCCTTCACTTCAAATGGCTTCGATAGACTTTGTATTCAAGCTTCTGAAGACTTTATCTTTGGCTTCAAAAGATATGGTGTTGGACCAAAAGAACCAATGAGCCAAGATCAAAAAACCTCTAAGTCCCATATGATATCACAACAACTGCTGAAGGCTTCATCAGCAGTTCGACAAGTGCTGAAGACTTCAACAGCTGAAGAACACAAGTGCTGAAGCTAAAGACTAAAGTGCTAAAGCTCAACAGCTCAAGAACACAAGTGCTGAAGCTGAAGACTAAAGTGCTGAAGTCCAACAGCTGAAGAATACAAGTGCTGAAGCTGAAGACCAAAGTACTGAAGTTCAACAGCTGAAGAGTCCACAAGTGCTGAAGATCAACAACTGATGTACAAAGTCTGAAGATAAAGACTGAAGACATCAGCTGATGAAACGTCTGAAGTTCAAGTCTGAAGACCCAAGTGCTGAAGTTTCAGTAGTTTGTCACAACAGCTGAAGAGTACTTCTTCAGTAGTTGTGTTTATCAGTAGTTTTATGTTTTTACTTTCAGTAGTTTTGTAAAACGACTGAAGAGCTTGTTCTTCAGTCATTGTAGTTTCAGTAGTTTCTTATCAGTAGTTTTGTAATAAGTAAACACTTAGCTTCTTGTAAGAAGATGTTATCTGTTAGACATCTTCAGTAGTTTTAGTGTTTCAGTAGTTTGTTAAATAACGGTTAGATGTCACTATCAAGTGACATCAGCCTACGTCATCTTTCCTTTATATAAGGAAGAATGACCTAAATTGTAATTTTGTGAATGCCATGCCAAAGCGTGTGATTGAATGAAATATTCCTTTTGCAGAAACTTTCTCTCACTATAACTAATTCTGTTCATTGCTATATCTTCGGTATTCTTGCTCGAATGATGCTAGTTGGTACTCTATTCCGCTGCTGAAATCATTCGAATCGATCAAACTAGATTGTGAGATCATATCAAATGGTATCAGAGCAGGTTAACCATTGATCGATCTAACAATTGTTCATTGAAACTGCTCATTTGCTCTAAGTTTGATCGAACTAGCAAATTCACACGAATCTGTTATAGAGATTGAAGTTCTGTCGCTTTTGGCTATTTTAATTGAGGTTCTTTGTGGTTTTGAGCTATATTTGTTTTGCTTATCTTGAATTTGTCTGAATTTTCGAAAATGACTATACCTTCTAATGATCCACACAATACTGGTTCCTCAACCAAGCCTCCGATGCTGGTTAGGAATGAGTATAACATTTGGCAACGCAGAATGCTCCATCACCTGTCTGTCAATAGTTCAGGTTGTTGGACATCCATGGTACATGGACCACATAAGCCAATGGTGAATCATCCAGAAACAAATCAGTTGATTCCAAAGAAGAAGGAACAATACTCTCATGAGGACAAGAAGTTGTTTGAGATTAATGCTAAAGCCCATGGAATTCTGGCCATGGCACTGCCTAATGAAATCTATTCCGGGCTTATGCATCATGAAACTGCTCATGACCTTTGGAATGCATTGAAAGAACAATTTGGTGGCACTGATGAGGTCTTAGCAAACAACAGGGAAATCCTCGCCTAACAATATGAGACTTTTGCTCATAGAAAGGGTGAGACTGTGACTCAGCAGTTTGAGCGGTTTTCATGTTTAATCTCTGAGTTGAAAATGGTTAAACATGAATATACCCAAAGCCAAATGAACCACAGATTCCTCAGATCACTGCCTGAGAGATGGGACACATATACAATTGTCCTACGCTCCAATGCAAATCTGGATAGTCTATCTCTCACCCAACTTCATGGGAAACTGCTTACATTCGAAAGAGAGATAGAGCAGAAAAGGAAACTGGCTTCATCTGGTAAGCTCACTGAAGACTTTGTACTAGGCAACACTGCCTTGGTTGGTCATGAGTCAGAATATGCTTCATCTGAATGCCAGTATGATGAGCATATTGATTTCTCTTCAAACACTTCTGATTCTGCATTTGTGAGTGTTGATAGTCAGTTTACTGGGTGTAATAATGACAATCTATGCTTCATCATGGATGATCTCAAGGGGATTGCTCATGATGACTTAGAAGAGATGGATATTTTGAGCCAAATGGCCTTGATAAATATCAGATCTCAGAAGTTCTACAAAAGAACTGGAAGAAAGTTCCCAGGACTCTCTGGCAAAACCAAAGTTGGTTTTGACAAGAGTAAGTTGAGGTGTCACAAATGCCACAGGCTTGGACACTTTGCTAGAGAATGTAGATCATCTGGATCCAATTCTTCTGCACCCTTTTTGACTTTCCCTGGCAATAGTCAACAACACAGAGGGCAACATCCTTTCAATTCTGGTCATCATTCTCAACCACAATCTCCTGCATATTTTGTTCCTCAGGGTCCAATGCCATATCCTTACCCTTGTTATTACATGCCACAAACCAGTCAGGTTCAAGCACCCATTGCTCAACAACCACATGCTCTTCCTGAGCCTCAACCATCTCAATCTCATCAACCTCCTCAACCTCAACAACACAGCTTCTTCACCCCTGGAGTTGTTGACTGGAGCAGTTTACCAGATGATATGTCTGGTTATGAACAACTGTTCACAGGTGCTGGTCAACATGGTGGTGAAAGTCCTTTTGGGAATCTAGCACTTATGGCTCTGGAGTCTGCAGATGGATCATCCTCAAATGCCTCTTCATCACAGGTATCACAGGTATCCTCTAAGGCTAAGGCCAATTATGTTCTGAAACATGCATAGCAGCATTTGCCTCTATTAGAGAATCAAATGTAGCTTTAATTAATAAGAACATAGAGCTAGAAAAGATCATTTCCAAAAGAAAAGCTGAGTTTGAGTCTATGCTTAAAGAGAAAAATGATGAAATTTATAAACTTAAATGCCAATCACTGATGATAAGGCTAGGGAAGAGGTACTTTTAGAAAAGTACAAAGACCTCAAAGAAACCCTTGCAGTCACCCAAGTAGAGTGTGATCGATGGGTACAATCATGCAAAGGTTTTGAAATGCTTCTTAGTAAGCAATCAGCTTCGAATGTGAAGTTTGGCATTGGTTATAATCACACTGCTCCTCCTACAGATTTTGCTTCAAGAGCAGAAGTGAAATCTGATGGAGAAAGCAATAACCAATCCACCTCATCATGTGATTCACTTTCTGATAGAGCACCATCAGAAGTTGATGTTAGTATTATTCCCTCGTTGAACCTATCAGTGATCTTGATGGTTCAAATACTGACACTCACATGATCAAAGAGTTGATCAACTCAGGAGTTATTTCTGGAAGTCCTGAAAGGACTGGAGAGCAAGATTTAACACCTGAAGTTCAAACTCCAACTACTGTCAGCACTGAAGAGAAGAAAACTGTCAGTAGAAAGGGTTTGAAGACTACTAAAAAGGAAGTCAAGAAAGCAAATAGTGCTTCCAAAGTGCTGAAGAACAAGTCTTCAGTAGTTTCATTCTCTTAGTTGATGATCAACATAAGATGAAGAAGAAACCATGTGAAATATGTGGTTTGTTCAATCATCTTACACATGATTTTTGGTACAAAAGAGGATCCAAACTCAAACATAAAGAGGAAATTAAAGAGAAAATGGTTAAAATGAAAACTGAGTTTGAAGCCACATTTGTACCAGCAACATCAAATCCTGTAACCCTTAAGTCCCAAAGGAAATCCAAAAAGGAAAGGGTTAAACAGCTAACAGCTGAGATTGCTCAAAAGAAGAATGTGCAACATAGGAAGTTATCAAACTCCAATGCCAATGTGTCTGAAGAGCTTAAAGCCTTATCACAAAATCAGACTCAGCTGGTTATGATGGTTCAACATCTATTGGGAAGAGTTAACAAATTAGATGTTCCTATGTTGAAACCACAGAAAAGGAGGTCCAAGCCAAAGGATTCCTCTTCTTCACCATCTTCTTCTTCTCAGGCTATTGTTTCCAACAAACCTGTTAGTTTACCATCTGTTGATGAGAACAGGCCCAAAACCAAAAAGGTTTGGGTCTCAAAATCTAACTAATTTGTTGTGTTTCGCAGGGTTCTTCAACATGCCACAGAGGCATCTGGTATGTAGACAGTGGAGTATCCATGCATATGACAGGAAACAGATCACTTCTTAATGACTACTCTCAAGGAAGGAAGGGGTTTGTGTCATTTGGCAATGATGCGAAGGGTTACATCATCAGCAAAGGCTTTGTTTCCAATGGGTAAATAAAATTTGATGATGTTAACCATGTGGAAAATCTCAAGTACAACCTCTTGAGTGTCAGTCAAATGTGTGACAAAGGCCATGTTGCTCTTTTCACCAGTCAGAACTATCGGATTCTGTCATCCAAAGTTCTAAGTTTGATTGATAAGGTGTTGGATGAATACACTCTCCTGAAGGCCAACAGGACAGGAAGAGTGTATGCCTTAGATCTGTCCAAGAAAATAGATCTCAAAGGCCATCCTTGCCTATTTTCCAAGGCTTCCCCTCAAGAATCTACTCTATGGCATAGAAGGCTGGGTCATGTTAATCTCAAAAACATAAATTAGCTGATAAACCATGGTTTAGTGAGGGGATTGCCTATGAAGGAGTTCAAATGTGAAGATAACTGCACTGCTTGTTTAAAAGGAAAACAACACAAAGCTTCATTTCCCTCCATAGAAGAACCTAAGTCCACTGCCTGCTTACAGCTTCTTCACATGGATCTCTTTGGTCCTGTGAGAGTGATGAGTATGGCTAAGAAGAAATACTGTCGGGTAATTGTGGATGATTACTCCAGATTTGTATGGACTTTCTTCTTGCATTTAAAGGATGAGGCAGCTCAGAAGATTATCAACTTTGTGTTGTATGTTGAGAAGCAGTATTCCCTCTCAGTCAAGTGTATTAGAAGTGATAATGGAGCAGAATTCAGAAACAATACACTTGATGAGTTCTACCTCTCAAAGGGAATCAAGAGGCAGTTTAGCATTCCAAGAACTCCTGAACAAAATGGATTAGTGGAGAGAAAGAACAGGACCCTTATTGAAGCTACAAGGTCCATGTTGGCTGATTCTGGACTGCCAATGACTTTTTAGGCTGAAGCTGTCAATACAACTTGCTACGTACAGAATAGAGTTCTAGTAAATCAGAGGTTGATGAAGACTCCATATGAAGCTCTTCATCATTTGGCCCCTCTAATTTCATTCTTCAGAGCTTTTGGGTGTCCTTGTTTCATTCTCAACACACGAGATCAGCTCCAAAAATTTGATCCTAAGGTGGATGCAGGGTACTTTGTTGGTTATTCATCAACTTGCAAAGCATACAGAGTCTTCAACTGTAGAACAAAGATGGTTGAAGAGACTCTACATGTTAACTTTAATGAATCTCCAAAGGACAAGATTCCACAAAGCCCTGTGGAGCTATTTGATTTGGACATACTGCAATATGTTCCTTATCAAACTCCTGCTGTTGCTCCTGTCAACAGTTCACCACCTCGTGGTACTGCTGGTGCTGATGATGATGATGATAGCAGTACTCACCTCTTCAGGTTTAGTGACCAACTGCCTGTGTCCTCTAAACCTGATGCTCCTGTAGCTTCATCCACAACAACTGCTGATGAGATTTCTGTATCTTCAACTTCATTTGAGTTGCCACCATCTACATGGTTTCAAGAGTCTACATCAACATCTGTTGCTGCTGACGGTTCTACAAACACTTGCACTGATCTCATTGTTTATCCAGAGCTGAAGAATCAACCAATGTCTCAAATCATTGGTGATATCAATGCTGGAGTTTCAACCAGAAGTCAATTGTCCAATTTCTGCTTCTATGCTCTCTTCATCAGTCAGCTAGAGCCAAAGAATTATCATGTTGCACTTAGAGACAATGGCTGGGTTGAAGCAATGCAGCTTGAGCTTCTTCAGTTCAAAAAGCAGCAAGTGTGGGAGCTTGTTCCTCTTCCCCCAGGTAAGTGTGCAATAGGCACTAAATGGGTGTTTAGGAATAAAACAGATGAAAATGGGCTTATTGTTAAGAACAAGGCCAGACTGGTTGTTCAGGGGTTTGCACAAGAAGAAGGTATTGATTATGATGAAACCTTTGCCCCTGTAGCCAGACTGGAGGCAATTAGATTGTTCTTAGCCTATGCTGCACTCCACAATCTTAAAGTTTTTTAAATGGATGTTAAAAGTGCATTTTTATATGGTAAAATAAAAGAAGAAGTTTATGTGTGTCAACCACCAGGTTTGAGGATAATAAACACCCAGAATGGGTATACAAGCTTGATAAGGCTCTTTATGGGTTGAAACAAGCTCCTAGAGCCTGGTATGAGACATTATCTAACTTTTTTCTGCAAAATAATTTCACTAGAGGCTCCATAGATAAAACTTATTTATTAAGAAGGTGGATCAGCATAAGCTACTTGTTCAAATTTATGTTGATGATATTATATTTGCATCCTCTGATCCCCAGTTGTGTGATGATTTTACAAAATTAATGCAAAGGAAGTTTGAAATGAGTGCAATGGGAGAATTACAGTTCTTTCTAGGCTTGCAAATCAAACAAAAAGCTGATGGATATACAAAATAAGTTCATTCATCAGTCTAAATATACAAAATATCTTTTAAATAAGTTTGATTTACAAAAATGTAAGCCCTGTTCTACTCCCATGTGCAACACCACACAATTGGATATTGATCAGAAAGGTAAAGCTGTTGATGAAACGCTTTACAGATGTATGATTGGGTCCTTGATGTATTTAACAGCTTCTAGACCAGATATTATGTTTGCTACATGTGTTTGTGCTAGATTTCAGGCTGCACCTAAAGAGTCTCATCTGATTGCAGTCAAGAGGATCTTTAGATATTTGCAAGGTACACAATCTCTAGGTTTATGGTATTCCACTGGGCACTCTTGCAAATTAGTTGCTTTCTCTGATAGTGACTATGCAGGGTGTAAGTTAACCAGGAAATCAACTTCTGGTGGATGTCAATTCCTCGGCAACTGTTTGATTTCTTGGCAGAGTAAGAAACAAACATCTGTTGCTACATCCACTGCTGAAGCCGAGTACATTGCTGCTGCAAGTTGTACATCCCAAGTACTCTGGCTTCAGAATCAACTTTTGGATTATGGCATTACAGAGACTAAGACTCCGTTATTAATGGATAGTGCTTCAGCTCTTTGCATTGTCAAAAATCCAGTCCAGCACTCTAGGACCAAACATATAGAAATTAGACATCATTTTATAAGAGATTGTTTTGAAAAGGGTCTAATTAATCCTATGTTTGTGCCTAGGCTGATGAGCTTGCAGACATTTTACTAAGCCTTTGGATAGTTCAACTTTCCACAACCTGGTGTTAAGGCTTGGTAGCTGCAGCTAGAATAAGTGACAACTACTGATGATCTCAGTAATAAGTACTGATGATCATTGGTAACCATGTCACATATAAGTACTGATGAGTTCTTACCTCAGTTTTTTTATAACTACTGAAGGGTAAATGCCTCACAGGTACTGAAGTACTTTATCTGTTCTAAACTATGATGTAGTCACAACTATGATGTAGTTACAACTACTGAAATCAGTAAAAACAGATAAGTACTGACGTCCTATGAAACACCTGAAAAGCAGATGAAAAGTCTGATAAGTGTTGAGGACAGTATGAAACAGCTGAAAAGCTAAGAATTGACGAAAACAACTGATGAGTAATTTCTCTTCAGTTGTTTCTACAACTGCTGTTTCTAAACAACTGAAGCCAGACCACAGTCTTCAGTAGTTTCACAACTACTGATAATCAATACCAAGTCTTCAGTTGTTTACAACAACTGATGGCAAAACCACTGTCTTGAGTAGTTTCACAACTACTGATGACAAACACCAAGTCCTCAGTTGTTTACATCATATGAAGTCAAAACCACGACCTTCAGTAGTTTCATAAATACTGATGGTTAACACCAAGACTTCAGCTGTTTCAACGTCTGATGGTCAAAACCAAGTCTCTAGTTGTTTTATAACACCTGATGACAACACCACCACTGTCAGTCGTTTTAAACCTCTGAAGGTTATACCACGTCATCAGTAGTTTCAAACAGCTGATGACCACACCAAAACCTTCAGTAGTTTTCTTTCAGCCTTTTCCTATCCCAACCCTATAAATACCTGTCTTCTTCTCAAACGTTCCATTAGCCATTCTTCTGACCTTCATACTCTCAAAAATGGCAACCATGAGTCTAAAACCCAGACATAATTGCGTCGCCTACCTCATGAAATTGGCCTTCTGGACAAAGTTTGATCACGCCATAGACCTAACGGCTGATTCTTAGTATAGTACTACTCTGCTCTTAAACCGACCATCTACCCAGAGTCACTAAGTCAGTTTTGGTCCAATGCCTACGTTCACACTGATGTGCCTTCCGACCAAATTTCTATTCGGTCATTGGTCAACCAAACAAGTAGAGGTTACACCTGATGCATTCGTCGAGTGCTAAATTTACAAGATGCTACTGCTGTGACTGAGTACCCGAAGGGCACAACTGATATGTCCTTCATCAACTGGGTACGACGGAAATCTTCGAGCTGTACCATACTGAAGAAGAACTTCCCTGATGCTGAAAGACTGATATTTCATATGGTGAATGTTGCTTAGCCTCGAAGACATCCTCATGGGATCAAATGTCTTCCCGGTGGCAACAGGTATTATATTCAATTCTAGAACACCAACCTTTAAATTTTTCGCAAATTGTGTTCTAGAAATCAAAGATCTGGCACAGAAACCTGTGGGAAAAAGATGGCTATTATATCCTAGTTTCTGATGGCCATACTTTTAAATGAATTACAAACTAATGGCCTTGTTGGGCATGGAGTCCCTGCACCAGCTGTTCTAGCTGAGGTATACTCTAGGCATAACTCCGACCAATCTCTCAAAGAAGCTGCCGTTTGCTCAAACCCAAGCAAAGGGAACCCACAGCTTCAACTGCCAGATCCAAAGTCCCACCAAGCCAAATTCCAAACCCAAACAAGCTAATCAGGGAGATGAGTCCCCTGATGATGCTCCTGTACCACCCAAACAGGATAAACCTACTGGTTCAAACCCCCAGTAGTGTTAACGACTCAACACCACAGCCGCACAGGTATCCTCTCAAAAGGATCCTGTTGCAACCATTTAAGGGGAAACCACATTGCTGAGACCTCTCTCACTTGAGGAGGTTATCATTGAAGAGCATCCCTCTCCCCGAATGCAATCAGCTTCTATCCCCTCTTCCCATGCAATGCCCCCCAAAGTCCAACCATTATGATTGCAATGTGTTGACTCAGCTGCATGCCTCTCCTCCTCCCCATCAACCACCCTCAAAGGGAGAACAACAGCACTTGAGGAGAGGATACACATGCTTCTGACAACCCACATCACCGGGGTTTAAATGTTCTATCTCCTGGTGTGGATATGGAGACGAGAACATTTGGTTAGGCTGCCACCTCCTCTGAATCAGCATATGATCAGACTGAGCCTGGTAACATTCCTAAGACCTCACCAGAGGCAACAGCTGATGAAGGACAAAGTCCTGAGGCTGGAAGTCCCCAGTTCCATGACAAAAGGGCACATGCTACAACTGGTCTACACCCAGTGCATGTACATCCTGCTACAAGCAGGAGGTCAGGTGATTCAGCATCTGCTGATGATGACCTGGGCTTTTTCTACGATGTTCTTGACCAGACACAATCCTTGAGGAGGAAGTCAGTAGGCTGCAAAAACTACTTGACCACTCTCTCAAGGAGAAAGACCATCTGCCACCACATCACCCAATAGATGCACCTTCCTCTCAAGGTCCCTTAAACACACAGCCACTACAAAATTCTCAGCCACCTGCCTCTGTTTCTAGCACCATTTCTTAGGACCCAAACCCCCCTGAGCAAATGGATGTTATCCCTCAAATCCCCTATCTCTCATCACACCACAGCTAACCAAATTGTTATTAAAACTGTTGATGAGAGACTTCTTCTGTCTTACAACCTTGGTGGAGGATGTACTGAGCCAACAACTTTCTGCTACTCAATCCCTTGCAACCAATGCACCCAAAAAGGGGGAGAGTTCAGTAGTGAAAGCTAAAAGAAAGAGGATGGAGAAGGAGAGAGAGAAAGAGAAGGATAAAGAGGTGGAAAAAGAGAAGGATTGTGTGTATGAGGCCGAAAAAGAGAAGGAGAATGTGATTGAGAAGGGAGCTAAATTGAAAAAGTACATGAAAGTCAAAAATATTTTCATGTCACATACAAGAAAGAAGAGTGCTGAGAAAGAAAGAACTTGAACGAAATGGTTAAAGAGGCTGATGCTGAGCACAGCAGATCAATGGACAATATCATTGATCAACTGTTTAGGCAAGGTTTCGACACTGAAAAGCTGGATTCTGAAATAAGAAGATTAGAGATCGAAGAGATCCAACAAAGATGGGCCAGCTACAACACTATGGATAGAGAGACACTTGAGATCATGATCAGATTTATGAGCAAATACCTTGGGAGATCATTGATCGAAGTAAAATCATGGACCAGGGACAGTATCTTGGTCATAACCTCCAAGATCTGTTCGTCTGAGGCATATACTGAGGGATTAGTAATAGAAGCTTTGAATGAAGCAGGAGCAGGGAGCAGACTGAGCTAGCCGAACACTCAAAAGCCACACTCACCTCCAAAATGCTAACTCAGCCTGTCAACATTCCCTCTCCAAAACAACCACAACCACAACCCCAAAACCAAATCCTTACCCTCAAAACCAACAGCTGATGATGCACCTAAGCAGAAGAAGAGAAGGGTGTTGAGGCTTGTGGAAGAAGAAGAAAAAAATGATGATGAAGAAGATAGGCTGCCGATCTCAGCTGTTCGACAGTTGCCTAAGGCCAAAGATCTCTCTCTTGCAATAACTCCTGAGCAACAAAGAGATGTAATCAAAGTGAAATTAGAAGAAGAAGAACAACACAGATTGCATGATGAAGAGTTATTGAGGAGAGTAGATAAAGCATATGCAGCTACTTCCTTCATCATTAATATGAAAAACACGCTCAGAGGATTTATACTCTTAGACATACTTTTCAGTATGTGAAAGAAAGAGTAAGAATTTGGCCTGATCCCAAGGTGGCTCACAGAATACAAAAGAAAAATATCCCTCAGAGATACAATGGGCAAGTGAAAAAGATTATAGATGAAGTGATCTCCTTAGCCCTTGTAGTCTCACCTTGGGAAATCCTGGAAGATTTCAAAAAGGCCTACACCTCAAACATGCCTCCATAAAAGATGCTAGAGAATAGAATGATCAAAAAGGGGCTGGTGTATAAGAGGTTGAATGAGATCAGAAAGGATGAGTTACCACTGCTGTTAGAAGGTCATCATCCTGATGAATTTGCTTATAGACAGATTACAACAGTGGTACTCAAAAATGGAAAACAAGTCAAATTCCTGTCTGAGTACTATGGCCTGAAGGGTTCTTCGATGGTGAGGCAGAGGAGCTCACCATGGAGGAACAAATGTATTTTTGGAGGCCTACACCAGGGAATCCTACAAGCTCATAGTTGGGAAGTGAGTCTCATGGATGGGGGAACAGCTCAGTGTCCAATTCCCCAATACAGAGCTCCCATCCATACATTGCCAACCAAATCATCAGAGACTCATTCCCAGGACAGTGCTTATATGGATCATCTTCTCAACTGATCAAGAAGGAAAAAGACCAACCATTCTGCCAACAATAAGTGGGAAAATAAATCAATTAGAGGTTTTGGCTGCATTGGTTCAGGGGAGTTTGTTGGACCAAAAGAACCAATGAGCCATGATCAGAAAACCTCTAAGTCCCACATGATATCACAAAAACTGCTGAAGGCTTCATCAGCAGTTCGACAAGTGCTGAAGACTTCAACAGCTGAAGAACACAAGTGCTGAAGCTGAAGACTAAAGTGCTGAAGCTCAACAGCTGAAGAACACAAGTGCTGAAGCTGAAGACTAAAGTGCTGAAGTCCAACAGCTGAAGAATACAAGTGCTGAAGCTGAAGACCAAAGTACTGAAGTTCAACAGCTGAAGAGTCCACAAGTGCTGAAGATCAACAATTGATGTACAAAGTCTGAAGACAAAGACTGAAGACATCAGCTGATGACATCTACTGAAGACATCAGCTGATGACATCTACTGAAGTCATCAGCTGATGAAATGTCTGAAGTTCAAGTCTGAAGACCCAAGTGCTGAAGTTTCAGTAGTTTGTCACAACAACTGAAGAGTACTTCTTCAGTAGTTGTGTTTATCAGTAGTTTTATGTTTTTACTTTTAGTAGTTGTGTTTATCAGTAGTTTTATGTTTTTACTTTCAGTAGTTTTGTAAAACGATTGAAGAGCTTGTTCTTCAGTCATTGTAGTTTCAGTAGTATCTTATCAGTAGTTTTGTAATAAGTAAACACTTAGCTTCTTGTAAGAAGATGTCAGCTGTTAGACATCTTCAGTAGTTTTAGTGTTTCAGTAGTTTGTTAAATAACGGTTAGATGTCACTATCAAGTGACATCAGCCTAGGTTATCTTTCCTTTATATAAGGAAGAATGACCTAAATTGTAATTTTGCGAATGCCATGCCAAAGCGTGTGATTGAATGAAATATTCCTTTTGCAGAAATTTTCTCTCTTTATAACTATTCTGTTCATTGCTATATCTTCGGTATTCTTGCTCGAATTGTGCTAGTTGGTACTCTATTCCACTGCTGAAATCATTCGAATCGATCAAACTAGATGCTGAGATCCTATCATATGGTCTTCGGCTTCGAAAGATTTTACACTTATAATATTTTCTATGAAGCATGTAAAACTTTCTAAGAACTTTTACTACATACCTAGTGCATACATGCATGTAGCACTTTGGTTGTTTTGGGTGTCTCAACCTTTCTATAAACCTTACATCTTTAACTCCAGCAAAAACAACACCCTTATGCATGTCTAGTGATCAAAGATCTGAGGAGCAAAAGGCAACTTACAATGCTTTTGTTGCAAGTTTTGAGGCATATTTGTGAGGAACACTTACATCAGCAAGCAATCTGATTCAAGAAGATCTGGAAAAAATAGATCCAGATGATGTTAAAGAAATGGACTTGCCATGACAGATCGCCATGATTGCAATGAGAGCCAAGAAATTCTTTCGAAAAAGAAAGAAACTGAGTCTGAATGAGAACACAAAACTTAGATACGACAAATCCAAAGTAAAGTGTTTCAATTGTTGTATGACTAGATATTTGTCTAGGGAATGTTGATCTGGTTGTCGAGACTCAATCAAAAAGAATTTAAATATCTAGTCTTAGCTACCTTTATTGTGTAAGGGTAAGTAAGGTCGTCTCCTATGGAAATATGTTGAAAGTGTTTAATTAATGCGACTCGATTAACTAAAATACTCAAACATTATAATTATAGATTGAAACTTGGAATGGATTAATGAATACAATTTCATAAAGCAACGAACTTTTAAAAGAATTTGCTTAAATAAAGAAAAACAATTACTTCCGGGTTTCCAATTCTGCAACATCAACAATTGGTACTTCTAAATAAGGGTTTATAAGAAACAAAACTTAAAGATCTCAACTTTGATTAAAGTGATAACAAATAAACAATCTTTTAAGATCCGTTCATTCATAATGTTACCAATTTACCAATATCAAATTGTCTACTTTTTTTATTGAACTCACGATGCAAGGATGCCAAAAATTTATAACAAAGCACACCACTTTTTTATAAGAAAATCTTTTAAATCAATCAAAACATAATGTTTCATTCAATAATCATTTTTCAATAGAAAAACTAAATCAAACATACCAATCATCTCACTTTACAAGAATTGTACTCCTGAAAGCAATAAAGAGAATCTAGCCACAAATCGCCTTCATTAAATCTTCAATGTTGACTAGAAGAATGTTTATGGATAATTTGGGGAGCTTTAGAACACCAAAAATTGTCTAAACTTTGCACTTTTTGTCTCCAAGAACTTCTTGATCGAATTAGGGTTGATTTGGCTTAAATAAACTTAAAAACAACAAAATTCGGCATGTAACACGCCGAACACATCATAAGCCCAACTTTCTTTCTTTTTTTCCAAATAGGCCGAGTGATATGCCACTCATACGCCGCCCGATGTATTATTTTCCCAAATTCAGCGTATCATAGATGGTACAACCTAAATTTGTGCCTTTTCTTGTAAATATTGATATTTACATCCTCTGTCCTTGTAGTTGTGTTTTTTGGTTATTTTCATCCAAAATAATCCTCCTTTAGCACAAAACACCTACAATTCAAAACACAAACAACTTGAACACGTTCCACCGTAATCATGATGTAAAATTAAGCATTTATATCAATTAAACACCAAATTATTGACACGTGATCAAATGCAATGCACCAAGAAGAAGTAAAAGCAATTATTAAAGAAATTCACATCGGGAGCCATTATCTTAACCCAATTCAAGCTTTCAACCAAGTAATTAGCATCAGTATCAACATCATAATCAGCACCAACAAACATGTCAAAGTCAACCCTAACTAACTCATCAAGCACATGGAAGCAATCAACTAGCCTCTAATGCACTTGTCATTAGACAAGATGGAGTTTGTGATTGGAGCCTTTATGTAGAGGAAGTGAAACCTCAATTCTAGAATCATGGTCTCATGGCTCACATCAATGATGGTCCAACTCCAATGCCAAGGTAGAATCCAATCCCTGTAGTGAAAATGCATTAAAGAATTACATGAATACAAAGAACATAATAACAAGGTAGCTCTTAAAATCAAAGAAGAGAAGGTCAAATATGAAATGTTAAAAACAAGAGATGAAAAGTTTTGAAATTAAAATCAAATCACTTCTTTGAAATATTGAAAAACTTCATGGTGAGAAATACACTCTAGCAACAGAAAACGAGAAGTTAACTGAATTATTAACAAAAACCAAAGCTAACTCGACTACTGTAGTGAAACTAGCAATGTTTCAATTATTTGTTGCTAAGCTTTAAGAGTTACTTAAGTCATAGAAAGAGCCAAAAGATATGACAAGAATATGATACAATTCTTGTCCTCCTCCATAAAATGACAACTATAAAGTTATGCCTGAATCACTCACTCATTCTGATTCGACTAAACCTAAAGTTTGAGAAAGCTATTAAACTGACTACTTAAGCTCATTAATGAGAGTCATTTAATACTTTTCAAATATGAGACGAGATGTTTTTTCTTGTGGATCTTCATCCATCATCCAAATGATCACTAAATTAGTGTGTCGATTATTCAGCTAACTCCATTTCATACTATTTCGATTCTTAGCAAAAGTAGTACCAAAACAAGAATCTATGGCAAACTTCTCTTGGAGCAAGCTTCATAATGTCAGTGGATATCTTGATCCTGATGTGCAAGAGCTAATGGCTTAAAAGACATGATCTGTTTCATTTCCACAACAAGAATACACATACCATCACTGTTAGACCAATCATCTATGAGAACTTTATGCGATCATTCTAGGGAACAACTGAAGTAACTGATATAGTAGTGTGAGGACCATATCAGGAAGGGTCACTAATGATCACACACTTGCCATCTTTGAACAAACTAGGATACAATTCCTATAGTTAGGGATGATGCCAGCTCTCCCTAAAAAACTTGAAGATGATGACATCATGACCTTCTTTGCTAACATTGGTTATAAGGGGGGGGGGTTGAGGGTAAGCAGATAGTCAAAGGGCTAGTTGACTTGAATTGGAGATTCCTGATTCATCTATTCCAACATTGCTTGTCAAAGAGGAAGACTCATTGGAATGATATTCCCGTCACTACTTCATCAACTAATTGTGCCTTATGCACTAATAGACAATTCAAGATGTCTTCTTATGTGTTCAATGGCATGGTCTCCACATTCAGAAAGAAAGAAGACATATGTTCTTGATTTATCAAAGGTTCATCCAATGCTTCATCAATAAAGCTTTTCCTGATAGTGTAGCAGAAGGCCTTGTGTTAGACATTCCTCACCACAATGCCAAATCCTACAAGTACGTCAAGAAGATAGTTCCATGAAACTTTTATAATGGAACTTTCTTTCCCTTACTTCCATGGATGTTACACAGATCAATCCAGAAGAAATTCATGAAGAACAATCTAAGGAAGTTCATAAGATTATGGAAGAACAACCAGCTGCTCATGATCAGCAAATTGTTGAAGAGCATGCTAAAAGAAGTGAAGAAGGACTAAGGCCAATGTCACCAAAGTTTTATGTAGGTGGTGATCTTCACATTGGGCCTTCACTTCAAGAAGCTGATATACCCTCGCCTTTCAAAGCTTCACTTGTTTATTCACCTCCATTATCTCCTATTCACCCTCATGACATACCCCTTATTCATTATTCACCAGAAATTGTTGCTACATGTGTTGATGTTGGTGAATCTACCAGTTCATCAGATTGGTCTAAATCATCTTCGGATAAGGAGGATCATCATCTTGAATTTCAAAGGTCTGAGAGACAAGTATAGTTAGAGGCTGGTTCTGTAGAAAGCTTTGCAGAATCTGAAGTCAACCATCCTGATGCAAAGGATGAAATGATATCTAAGCTATTACTGAAGGAAACAAGAGTGGAGAAACTTCTAGACAGAAGATTTGGATCATAAGAGATAGACTCCTGGAGCTAGATGAGAAGGAGAAAGAACTAAAAGAGTTGAAAGGCAAATATTAGTCCGAGAATGAAGAAAAATATAAAGAGATTGAGAAACCTAAAGCAGCCTTAGAACATGCAAAAGAAGAAATCAGTGGACATGTGGATATTATATTTGATCTACATAGACTGATAGAAGCTCTAACAAAAAGGGTTTCATAATAGGAGATGTTAACTAAGATCAAAGAAAAATTGGCAAAGGAAAAGGATGAGAAAAGTCATGATGAAACTGATAAAGAAAAGGATGATGAAACTGAAGAAGAAAAAGAATCAAAAGAAGATGAAAATGTCTCTGGTGAGAGCAGTAATGACGATGATAACTCTCCACCATCAAAGAGATAGAAAACCTTTGAGACTTCTCAACAAACTCAACACAATGAGGTTAGAGAGGAAGATGAAAGTCTGGCAATGGTTGTTTACTTTGGTCCAACTTCTAAAGAAAGGCTTAATGAAAAGGCTGAGATGAAAGAATTGATTGAAGAGCTAGGCATCTACTCTTCTAAAGAGTTCATTATTGATGAAGGTTTCTAGGATTTTCTTAAAGATCTCAGAGCTCTAGCTGAACCAATTATAGTGATTCCCTCTAACCCTGTGCCCTTAGAAGAAAACTGAGTTTACAAATTGTTCCTGCCATCTCCTTGACTAATGAACAAAAGGAACTTATAACGAGACTATGTGAAAAGATTAGAGAAAAAGAAGAAGCAGAAAAGCTTGAACAAGAAAAGAAACAACAGGAAACGAAATCCTCTGTAATCTTTTATTCTTGTATGCAAACATACTCAAGAATAAGAAAGTACTTATCTGAAAAGGCCAAAGGCAAAAGGTGTTACGGGACTGTGTACGTACGGAGAACTAACGGATTCTGCATTTTACCAGATCAAATAGTGCGGAATCCTATATGATTCACGATCTAATCAGTGAGAATGATAATGTGATCGATATAAGAATGAACTAAACGTTAAGCACAAGTAGGATCGATCAAGATCAATATATGAAGTTGGACAGGCTATTTGGGACGCTCTGGATGGCTAGGGTTTATGTGTATTTGAAGTATCTCTCAAAATGTTATGTTTTTCCACGAATTAAGTGGTATTTATAGCTATGCAGTTTCCATTCATACGAATAAACCATTAGCATGGTTCAGTCGTGTGACTAACTCATTCGATTGATTCATACGCATGACTGAAGGTTCAGTTGTGCAACTAAGTCAATCTTACGTCTCAATCGTACGACTAATCCAGTCTCCTGGTTCAGTCGTGGTCTAATAAGCATGATATATTCATGCATATGGTCCATAAGTATGGTCCATTAGCATGAATAATAACCCGACTAGGTTGAACAGATTTCTCAATCACTATTAACTAAGAACTATGTACAACAACCTCAAACCTATATAAGATTTTCATACATATAAATCTAAGATAATTAAACATCAAAGCATATATCATATTTCATTAAATCGTCATATTACACATATGTAAGACATGAAAGACTCTTACATTTAAGCACATAGAGTAGGAACATCATGTATCAACAAACTGCCCTTTTGACCTAGTTTACCCTATTGTCTAACATTCTTCACATGCTCTTGAAATTTCTTGTACTTCCCTTCTGTGGTGACTCCAGCATATATCTTAAATGCAAAGCAGAGCCGTATAACATGTTGGAATTGAAGAGCTTGTACAATGTCTTGCGTGTCATAGAACAGTGGCCACTTGTAAAGAGTATAAGTATCATCAACTGACAAGTTAGTAAGCCACATTGGATCAAATATCATGATAGTCTCTATTTTCCCATCTTTGTTCAGAACTATGACCGCTTCCCCAGTCCTCTAGTCCTAATACCACCATTTGAAGTGTGGAGTCAAGTCTTGAGGCATATCTCGTAAGGGAATATTCGACATTATACATGGGGAACTCCACTTCAACACTACTTTAGGCATTCTAGATATAGGATCAACTTTAGAATTATGAACAAAACTCTTAGGTTGTTGAGGTCTAAAGTTTACCCATCTCGTGTGGTATTCTTTCTTCAATGCTTCCTCAAACCATCCTAACATCTTTCTCGGGTTGGCATACAACAGATCTGAGCTTGCCAGTCGGTTGAGCTCAAAACCAGAAGAGTCTTCAGATCATGTGGATATCTGAAGTACTTAATCCATTTCTCCCTTTTAACAACATAAACTTCCAAGTCTTCGAAATATGCCCATGCTATAATCTTGCCTGACACTTTCTAATGTCTCTTGACTCTGTAAAGTTTGGTGTAGGCATTTTGCTTTGGGAGTGCGTGTTGGGCTTTCATTTCACCAAATCAAGCTGCCGATTCAACCTTCTTAATGTCAATATTAGCATTTGAAGCTTGGGCTGTACTTTCATCTTTGTCTTTTTCTTTTTCCATCTCATTCAGCTTTTCAAAAGTAGCACCGCCAAAATTTTCACCCAAGTTGAGGATAACATTTCCCTCAGGGTTAGTGTACTCAGGATAGTGATGAGCTGTTACATCCTCAATCTCTATTTCATTGACATCCTGTAGCTCCTCATCACTTAGAACATTGACTTCGGGAGCATCTTTGACTAGTTCATCTGGATTCAGTCTAAACATCTCAGCGAGCTGCTTGTTAGTCAGGTCATGAATGATTTCTCCTTCTTTGGGAGTGTAGCTCATTGACCTTCTAACAATCGCTTGCAAGTTATCTTATGTTTTTCTCCAAGTTCTTTTGTCTTGGTCTTCAGCTCTTGCCAGACATGAACATTCACAATCTTCAATCAGTTCCTTAAAAGATACTTGATCAGGCTGAATTTATCACAATGCAGATGCACCAGGAGCTTAGTTTCAACTTCAAGGTCATCAACTTCTTCTAGGATCTTTAGTATTTCTTCAGCAAGCTTTTGGCTTTGTTGTGGATCAATATGTTGTCCATAAGCTTGGAAGATCTTTCTCTGAAGCCAATAAGCATCAACGTCCTGTACATTAAGTGACATAACCTCATTAGCTTCTTTTGAGTTTACATCATCCATACCACCACCCATTTGTATAGCATTATTACCATCTCTATTCAAACATCATCTTCTTCCTCTCTATCAAGTAGGAGAAGATCATATGAGAGCACTTGAACGGGTGGTTTAACATTAGTGCAACGTATGCATTTTGGATTTGGTCGGACATCTCATCAAATCCTCCATGCTTGGAGGCTATGCACTTAGGATAACATGAGCCAAATACTTGAACGGGGGCACATGTTGCTGTTGATTAGTATGTCGGCATTGATGTCTTCGGCGTACTTGATCCTCAGAAAGCACCCACGCACAGTCGGTGGATGCAGCTTAGTAGGATGGGCTTCATCTTCCCCCAAGTCTAGGACTCTTTTTAGATCTTCTTCACGGATCTCAATGTCTTGTCCAAAAATGGAGCTCCGCATATAGTGAAGCTGCACTGACCGGTTAACTAAGACACTTTCCTAGAATGCCTGCTGAAGAGATCTGTATGGTGTGCATGGAGTCAAGATGGCCTCGTAGATCCTCAATCTATGTAGGAAATCAATAATCCCAGTGAACTCCGAGGTGTTTCGGGAAGTAGTATCTAGATGTGCACATATTGTGCTTGGTGCTCATCGTCCATCTTTCAGCCATATTGCTGCAACACAATAAATATATACATTAGATTGGTTGCTAGACTTAACAGTTGAAGTTTGAATGATTTTGATCTACTGATTCAATCGTGCGGCTGAACCATACGACTGAGTTCAGTCGTACGATTGAGTTCAGTCGTACGCTTGAGCCTGTGTCTGAGCTTAGTCGTACCTTGGCCATGCGGTTGAATCATTCATATACGCATGATTCATTCATGTGATTGAATCATGTGCCTGGCTCAATCGTGCGACTGAAGTTCATTAGCATGTCCATTCGCATCCTTCACTGTTGAACACCCTGGATTTGCATCTTTGTTAAAACTTTATATTAGACTTCGTGTTTAGACTCATTAGACTAGCAAGGATTCGAAATAGCACTTAATATCCTTTAAATCAACTTTTATGTCCATTTAAGTGGTCTATTTTAGGGTTTAGTCTCGGTTCTAGGTGTCAATAGTTTAGGTCATTTAGGGTTTGATTCACCCATTCATTTTGGCCGATTTCAGTTGCAAAGTACCTGTAGATGAGTAAGAACATGTTAGAATCACAATCAGGCAGTAATCATGTTGTACCAAAAGAACCAATGAGCCTGTTCAGAAAAACCTTTAAGTCCCACAGACATTACAACTGTTGAAGAAGATCACAAGAGCAGAAGACATCAGCTGATTACAAGATCTGAAGAAAAAGTCTGAAGACAAGAACTGAAGACTACTACTAAAGACAAAGTCTGAAGACAAGAACTGAAGACTGCTACTAAAGACAAAGTCTGGAAGTAAAGAACTGAAGACAAAGTCTGAAGCTACCAGCTGAAGACAAAGTCTAAAAGTAAAGTACTGAAGACAAAGTCTGAAGCTATCAGCTGAAGACAAAGTCTGAAAGTAAAAGTGTGAAGAACAAAGTCTGAAGAACAAAGGCTGAAGACAAAGACTGAAGACCAAAGTGATCAGTAGTTGTCATAACAGCTGAAGTAATTAACTTCAGTAGTTGTGATGGTTTCCTTTCAGTACTTGTAATTTACTTTTCAGTATTTATAGTTTCAGTAGTTTAGTTTCAGTAGTTTTATGATTCTTGTACTTAGCATTCTCTGAGTGTAATCAGTAGTTGAGAACATTCTCAGTAGTTTGCGTAGATTCAGTAGTTTGAATAATTCTGTTAGATGTCACTATCAAGTGACATTAGCAGACGTCACATCTCCTATATAAGGGATGTTGACCTAGTTGTAAAGTGTGACATTGTGCCACCACGAAAGCATATGAATGAAATATCTCTCTAGTAGAATTCTCTTTTTCTATAACCATTTAGTGTTACATTGAATATCAATTGTGTTCTTGTGAATTTTTTAATTCGTTGTTCGAATTTCCGCTACAATACTCTCTAATTAATCAAACTCAGATCACTGATCCTATCAAATGGTATCAGAGCGAGGTTAATCATTGATCGATCTAACAATTGATCATTGAAATTGCTATTCGATATCTAAGTTTGATTGAATTAGCATATTTGCAAGAATTGGTTATAGATCATTGAATTTCCGCTGCTTTCGTTTATCTGCTTTGAGTTTTCTCTTGGTTCATATTGAGTTTGTTGTGTTTTGCACTAAATCATTAAAAGTTAATTGAATTTGGTTGAATCTGAGAATGACTACTCCTTCTAATGACCCTCACAATACCGGTTCCTCAACCAAGCCTCCGATGCTGGTTAGGACTGAGTATAACATATGGCAACGAAGAATGCTTCATCACCTGTCTGTTAACAGTTCAGGTTGTTGGATATCTGTGGTACATGGTCCACACAAGCCTATGGTGAACAATCCGGAAACCAACCAAATGGTTCCGAAGAAGAAGGAACAATACTCAGATGAGGATCAAAAATTGTTTGAGATTGATGCTAAAGCGCATGGAATTCTAGCCATGGCACTGCCGAATGAAATCTATTTTGGGCTTATGCATCATGAAACTACTCATGACCTATGGAATGCATTGAAGGAACAATTTGGTGGAACAGATGAGGTCTTAGCAAACAACAGAGAAATCCTTGCCCAACAATATGAGACATTCTCTCATGGGAAGGGTGAGTCACTCACTCAACAGTTTGAGCGTTTTTCCTGTTTGATCTCTGAGCTGAAAATGGTCAAACATGAATACACTAATAGTCAGATGAACAACAAATTCCTCAGATCACTGTCTGAGAGATGGGACACATATACCATTGTCCTACGCTCCAGTGGAAATCTGGATAGTCTATCTCTCACCCAACTCCATGGGAAACTGCTTACATTTGAAAGAGAGAGAGAGCAGAAAAGGAAACTGGCATCATCAGGAAAGCTCACTGATGACTTTGTACCAGGGAACACTGCCTTGGTTGGTCATGAGTTAGAATATGCTGCATCAGAAAACAATTATAATGAGCATATAGATTTCTCCTCAAGCGGTTCAGATCATGCATTTGTTAGTGTTGACAGTCAGTCAGGCTGTAATAGTGACAATTTGTGTTTCACTATGGATGATTTAAAGGATATTGCTGATGATGACTTAGAAGAGATGGATATTCTGAGCCAAATGGCCATGATTAATATCAGATCTCAAAAGTTCTGCAAGAGAACTGGTAGGAAATTTCCAGGACTCTCTGGCAAAACCAAATTTGGTTTTGACAAGAGTAAGTTGAGGTGTCACAAATGCCACAGGCTTGGACACTTTGCAAGAGAGTGTAGATCATCTGGATCTAACTCCTCTACACCCTTTGTGACTTTTCCAAGCAATAGTCCACAAAACAGAGGGCAACATCCTGCTAGTTCTGGTCATCATTCACAACCTATATCTCCTGCATATTTTGTCCCTCAGGGTCCAATGTCATATCCATATCCCTATTGGATCTTATATGCCCAAGACACATATAAGATTGATGTGGTTAGTGCGTCATGATCCAAGTCAGGTCATACCCAATAACAAGTTAGAAAAACACCATCAAATATTTGTTTAATGATAGGATCATGCAACAAATATAGACACCTAATTTAGAAAATTGGTTTTCTAAATATTGCTTTTGTGTTAGAACAAAATTATATGGATGATTTTGTTCAAGAGAGATTTATTTGTTTCATTATTTAAAATGGTTAGATAATGACTTATAAAAGAGTGTTGTGTTATAAAATTACAACTAGGTTTTAATTTTACAACATGAATTAATAAAAGGTGCAACTAATACAAAATAAAAGTGTGGGAAAACTTGTTTTTGGTTTGAAGTTGCGGCCGCCCAAGGGCATTGGGAGACCCCCCTTTTGTCTTGGTTCTTGTATGACTTAACTTATGCAACACACTACAATCAACTCTCCTAAGACTCTCTCTCACACACACTAGAAACTCTCTCAACTTGGCTGCTTGATTTCGAGCTTGGAGCAGAAATATTGGGGCTGAAGTTTCAAGTTCTAGTGAAGCAAAAGAAGAGGTTCTTTTGGTGTAGAAACGTAACAAGCAAGGTGTTTGAAGGGCTTGGGGTATCACGGATTTGAGGCCTTCTCTTTTGAAGATTAGTCACTCAAAAGCATCATCATCTTCATCTATTTCGATCTTGTTTTGGCTGCAAGGTAGTTTATGGCAGCTTCTTTATGGCTGTCCATAATGCTAGTTTTATGTCTTCCTTGCTTGTCTATTCACATAAATGATCCTTGTAAAATGGGTTTGTTTTATACACTAATATGGTCACCTAAAGAACATATATTTCAGCTTTGAAAATCATTCAAAAACTAATATTATCCGCTGCGTTTTCTGAAAGTTTAAATGGTTAACTACGTTTTATGTTCTTGCAAACCCTACAATGGCATCAAGAGCCGGTTATGTGGATGACTTGCTTGTTTTGTCCTTTAAAATTGGTTTTAAGGATGTTTATAGACTTGTTATGGCTGCTATGTTTTGTTTGAATGATTCCCCAACTTTCAAAGTCATATCACACATGCTTGTGATTAGATCTTGAAAGATATATATATCATGATATGTTGATTGTTTGGACAATGTTTAAAACCAAAAATTTCAGTTTATGTTGGCTGAAATTTTAAGGTTTTAAGTGGGGTTTCATTGTATGTTTTGATGATATGATCATTGGTTGTTAGTGTGCATAACCTAGCCTTTGACCTTGTGTTGTTTGGATGCTTGCAATGTTTGTTTTGGTTGTTTTCTCTTGGGATTGTAATATTATTCATTTGTGCTTTATTTAAAAAATTTAATTTGTCTACTTATTCATTGGGATGTAATAATAGATTAGGAGCCTTTTTCCTTTTACTAGAAATATGTATTAGGATATATATTTTGTAAAAGAAGATGCTCGGGATGGAAGCACAATGGAAGACACAAAAGAAGGACTCGAAGCATATGGATGCAAGTTCAAGTGGGAGTCCATCAAGACCCCTATTTTGTGTTGTTTTCAACCCTTAGGAAAGACCTAATGACCACACTTGTGATGGCAAACAAGTATGGTCACAATAGTTGCTAAGGTTATGCACATTATGGTTGTTTATGCTTATGACTTGTTTGGATGTTTGTTATTTGATTGTGTGGTTGATTTTGACATGCATTACAAACTAATTAACAAACTTAACAAGTTATTAAAATGATGGTTCTTAATCATTAAAAGGTAATAAAAGGTTATTAAATTGATTTAATGGTTTTAAAGATTAGAATTGGTTTTAATCAAAGGACCATAGGGTACCTTGTATTTGAAAGCATGCAAATACAAGTACATAGAGTTTTCTAAACTAGAATTATGAAATCTCTAAACTTTTGACCAACAAGTTCAACACCGTCCTTTTGCACAACACTTGAATCATTTGGAAACTCTTAATGGGATAAGGTCACCTAACCATTTAGAGGGAACTTATGATTTAAGGTGGGGATACCACATTGGTGGGATAAAGGTCACCTAACCACTTATGTGGGTAAACTCACACGTGTGTGCAAGTAGGGTAACTTGATTTGCAAACCATGTTAAATGGATCACCTAAATATGGTTTCCAAATGGTGTTGATGGGATTATCGTGCCGACTTTACATATGATGTTTAAAGGTCGATCCCATACATCTAGAAGTTGCAAATGGTTGCAACCGTCAATCGTTGACCACCTTATTAATTTAAATCGTGTGATAAAGGTCACCTAACCACAATTTAAATGTAATGTTGGGTTCTAGATTTTAATATGAAAATACCTTAAAAGGCATTTATTATTAAAATTACAATATGGAAAATACTAAAATAAAACTTTGTTAAAATTTTGTAGATGGCCTCAAATAATGATAATTCCGATAACTCATCCGCTTCCAACCAATCTCTACGAGCGATCCTCCAAAAGGAACGTCTAAACCATAACAACTTCATCGATTGGTATCGAAACTTGAGAATCGTTCTCAAGCAAGAGAGAAGATCGTATGTTTTAGACGACCCTATCCCCGATCAACCTAGCGAGGATGATGAGGAGGCCTATAACGATTGGCTGAAATACACTGAGGACTCCGTCCAAGTGTCTTGTCTCATGCTAGCGAGCATGACTCCAGATCTCCAAAAGGAGTATGAACACCACGGAGCTTACGACATGATAACCCAACTGAAGAAAACGTTCCAACAGAAAGCAAGGGTTGAGCGCTTCGAAACGGTTCGTGCACTCCATGCATGTCGTATGGACGACAACCAATCTGTTTCATCTTATGTACTTAAGATGAAAAGTCGCATTGACCGCCTCGAGAGGCTAAATTGTCCCGTCTCGAAGGAATTGGCCACGGATTTGATCCTCAATGGCCTTACCAAGAAGTTCGAGACATTCGTGTTGAACTACAACATGAATGCATGGGACAAAAGCATTGGTGAGCTTCACTCAATGCTCAAAACGGCCGAGGCGGCCATGGGTAAAAGGGTTTTACCCATTCTCACCATCAATGAAGGTGGGAACAACAAAAGGCCTCATCCTGCACCCAAGGCAAAGGTTGCAAAGGGTATGGGACCCGCTTGGGGAAAAGGGAAAGGGGTGGCAAGGGTGCCACGCAAACCACAAGAGAAAAAGCAAAAGGTTGCTACTAACGACCCATGCTTCAAGTGTGGGGAGATTGGACATTGGGCAAGGAATATCCTGTCCATCTCCAAGAGTTGAAAGCAAAGAGGGATGCCGGGCAGACCTCAGGTACAATATACATGATCCATATTGATTTAAACATGATATCCTCTAACACATGGGTATTATATACCGGATGTGGAACTCACATTTGCAATTTGTTGCAGGGGTTCAAAAGAAGTAGTGACTTCAAGAAAGGGGATGTAAGCCTCTACATGGGCAATGGGTCTAAAGTTCAAGTTAAAGCCCGTGGTGACTACATCTTGAAACTTCCAAATGGTTTGGAAGTGATTTTGAACAATGTTTTGTATGCTCCTAGTTTGACTAGGAATATTATCTCTGTAGCCCTGTTAAAACAATTTGGATATGTATTATCCTTTATTGAAAATGATATTCATGTTTCTTTAAATGGTATGTTCTATTTTAAAGACATTCCCATTAATGGTATTTATGAATTGGCTCATGAAAATACTCTAAATAGCTCATTGTACCATACTAACACCAAGAAACTCAAGTTGGACTTGAGTGATACCTATCTTTGGCATTGTCGTCTTGGTCATATAAACAAGAAACGTATACAAACACTTCAAAAGAATGGTCTTTTAAAAACAAATGAATATAATTCATTTGATGTATGTGAATCTTGTTTACAAGGAAAGATGACTAAGGCACCCTTTAGTGGAACTAATGAAAGGGCAAAAGATTTATTAGGAATCATACATTCGGATGTATGTGGTCCTTTTAAGCCAATGACTAGGAATGGTAAAAGATACTTCATTACCTTTACCGACGATTATAGTCGCTATGGGTATGTGTACTTATTAAGGCACAAAGATGAAGCTTTTGAACTGTTCAAAATCTTCAAGAATGAAGTAGAAAATCAACTTAACAAGTCAATTAAGTTCTCCGTACCGATAGAGGAGGTGAATACCTGAGTGATGCTTTTCAAGATCATCTTAGGAGTTGTGGGATTGTCTCACAACTCACTCCACCCGGAACACCACAACATAATGGTGTGTCTGAGAGGAGGAATCGAACCTTATTGGATATGGTTCGATCTATGATGGCTAGAAGCACATTACCTCTATCATTTTGGGGTTTCGCTCTGCTCTCCGCGGCCCGTATTCTAAATATGGCCCCAACCAAAAAGGTGGAAAGGACACCTTTTGAGATATGGCATGGAAGGGTTCCATCTCTATCATACTTAAGGGTCTGGGGTTGTGAGGCTTATGTTAAGACTCCCACCCCAAACAAGTTAGAAGTCAGATCCACCAAGTGCATCTTTGTTGGATATCCTAGAGATTCTATGGGATATTATTTCTATGACCCACTAGAACAAAAGGTGTTTGTTGCCAGAAAGGGTGAGTTCTTAGAAGCAAAGTTTCTTATGGAAGGAACTAGCAGTAGAATAGTGGATCTTGAGGAGGATCAAGAACCACAACCCGATGCACATTTGGTTGAAACTAGCACTCAACATGAGGATGTTGAAGATGATCAAATGGTTGATCAATACACACAAAACGTTCGCAGAAGTGGTAGAACTAGTAATCCACCTGAAAGATACGGATTTTTCATGGATGGATGCTATGTGGTAGATTCAGATGAACCAACCACATATCATGATGCAGTGTCCAATTCGGATTGTGACAATGGCTCGAGGCCATGAGCGTTGAGATGCAATCCATGCATGACAATCAAGTATGGGACTTGGTTGTTCCACCTCCTAACTCAAAAGTAGTTGGAAGCAAATGGGTTTTCAAGAAGAAAACCGATACGCATGGAAACTTGGATACTTATAAGCTAGACTTGTCGCAAAGGGTTTCAATCAAACTCAAGGGGTTGATTATGATGAAACCTTCTCACCTGTTGTGATGCTAAAGTCTATAAGAATATTGTTTGCCATAGCTGCTCATTATGATTATGAGATTTGGCAAATGGATGTCAAAACCGCTTTCCTAAATGGATATCTTGAGGAAGATGTCTATATGGTTCAGCCTGAAGGTTATGTCGATCCAAAACATCCTAATAAGTATGCAAGTTAAAGAAATCAATCTATGGATTGAAACAAGCATCGAGAAGCTGGAATCACCGTTTTGATGAGGAAGTAAAGAAATTTGGCTTCATCAAAAACGCTGATGAGGCTTGTGTGTATAAGAAGGCTAGTGGGAGCACAATAACTTTCCTAGTATTGTATGTTGATGACATACTACTATTTGGAAATGACATTCCAACCTTGGAAGGTGTAAAAACCTGGCTTGGAAGTTGTTTTTCCATTAAGGATCTTGGTGAAGCCGCCTATATTCTGGGAATAAAGATCTATAGGGATAGATCAAGGCGGTTGATTGGTTTGAATCAAAGTGCGTACATTGATAACATCTTGAAAAGGTTCAAGATGGAAAACTCTAAGAAAGGTACCGTACCTATTCAAAGAGGAACAATATTGAGTACGACTCAATGTCCTAGCTCAAGGGATGAGCAAGATAAAATGAAGGCAATCCCATACGCATCTGCTATTGGATCCATCATGTATGCGATGATATGAACTCGACCAGACGTGTCATGCACCTTAAGCATGACAAGCCGTTACCAGCAAAATCCTGGAAGCAGTCATTGGATGGCTGTTAAGAACATACTTAAGTACCTAAGGAGGACAAGAGACATGTTCTTAATCTATGGATCTGGTGATGAGGAACTCGTTGTAAAGGGTTACACGGATGCGAGTTTCCAAACCGATCGTGAAGATTCTCGGTCGCAATCGGGATATATTTTCATTCTGAATGGAGGAGCAGTCTCTTGGAAAAGCTCCAAACGGATGTGGTGGCTCTATCAACTACAGAATCAGAATACGGGTGGTTTAACATTAGTGCAACGTATGGATTTTGGATTTGGTCAGACATCTCATCAAATCCTCCATGCTTGGAGGCTATGCACTTAGGATAACATGAGCCAAATACTTGAACGGGGGGCACATGTTGCTGTTGATTAGTATGCCGGCATTTATGTCTTCGGCGTACTTGATCCTTAGAAAGCACCCACGCACAGTCGGTGGATGCAGCTTAGTAGGATGGGCTTCATCTTCCCCCAAGTCTAGGACTCTTTTTAGATCTTCTTCACGGATCTCAATGTCTTGTCCAAAAATGGAGCTCCGGATATAGTGAAGCTGCACCGACCGGTTAACTAAGACACTTTCCCAGAATGCCTGCTGAAGAGATCTGTATGGTGTGCATGGAGTCAAGATGGCCTTGTAGATCCTCAATCTATGTAGGAAATCAATAATCCCAGTGAACTCAGAGGTGTTTCGGGAAGTAGTATCTAGATGTGCACATATTGTGCTTGGTGCTCATCGTCCATCTTTCAGCCATATTGCTGCAACACAAGAAATATATACATTAGATTGGTTGCTAGACTTAACAGTTGAAGTTTGAATGATTTTGATCTACTGATTCAATCGTGCGGCTGAACCATACGACTGAGTTCAGTCGTACGATTGAGTTCAGTCGTACGCTTGAGCCTGTGTCTGAGCTTAGTCGTACCTTGGCCATGCGGTTGAATCATTCATATACGCATGATTCATTCATGTGATTGAATCATGTGCCTGGCTTAATCGTGCGACTGAAGTTCATTAGCATGTCCATTCGCATCCTTCACTGTTGAACACCCTGGATTTGCATCTTTGTTAAAACTTTATATTAGACTTTGTGTTTAGACTCATTAGACTAGCAAGGATTCGAAATAGCACTTAATATCCTTTAAATCAACTTTTATGTCCATTTAAGTGGTCTATTTTAGGGTTTAGTCTCGGTTCTAGGTGTCAATAGTTTAGGTCATTTAGGGTTTGATTCACCCATTCATTTTGGCCGATTTCAGTTGCAAAGTACCTGTAGATGAGTAGAGAACACGTTAGAATCACAATCAGGCAGTAATCATGTTGTACCAAAAGAACCAATGAGCCTGATCAGAAAAACCTTTAAGTCCCACAGACATTACAACTGCTGAAGAAGATCACAAGAGCAGAAGACATCAGCTGATTACAAGATCTGAAGAAAAAGTCTGAAGACAAGAACTGAAGACTACTACTGAAGACAAAGTCTGAAGACAGAACTGAAGACTGCTACTAAAGACAAAGTGTGGAAGTAAAGAACTGAAGACAAAGTCTGAAGCTACCAGCTGAAGACAAAGTCTAAAAGTAAAGTACTGAAGACAAAGTCTGAAGCTATCAGCTGAAGACAAAGTCTGAAAGTAAAAGTGTGAAGAACAAAGTCTGAAGAACAAAGGCTGAAGACAAAGACTGAAGACCAAAGTGATCAGTAGTTGTCACAACAGCTGAAGTAATTAACTTCAGTAGTTGTGATGGTTTCCTTTCAGTACTTGTAATTTACTTTTCAGTATTTATAGTTTCAGTAGTTTAGTTTCAGTAGTTTTATGATTCTTGTACTTAGCATTCTCTGAGTGTAATCAGTAGTTGAGAACATTCTCAGTAGTTTGCATAGTTTCAGTAGTTTGAATAATTCTGTTAGATGCTTTCGTGGTGGCTCAATGTCACTATCAAGTGACATCAGCAGACGTCACATCTCCTATATAAGGGATGTTGACCTAGTTGTAAAGTGTGACATTGAGCCACCACGAAAGCATATGAATGAAATATCTCTCTTGTAGAATTCTCTTTTTCTATAACCATTTAGTGTTACATTGAATACCAATTGTGTTCTTGTGAATTTTTTAATTCGTTGTTCGAATTTCCGCTACAATACTCTCTAATTAATCAAACTCAGATCACTGATCCTATCAAATGGTATCAGAGTGAGGTTAATCATTGATCAATCTAACAATTGATCATTGAAATTGCTATTCGATATCTAAGTTTGATTAAATTAGCATATTTGCAAGAATTGGTTATAGATCATTGAATTTCCGCTGCTTTCGTTTATCTGCTTTGAGTTTTCTCTTGGTTCATATTGAGTTTGTTGTGTTTTGCACTAAATCAGTTAAAAGTTAATTGAATTTGGTTGAATCTGAGAATGACTACTCCTTCTAATGACCCTCACAATACCGGTTCCTCAACCAAGCCTCCGATGCTGGTTAGGACTGAGTATAACATATGGCAACGAAGAATGCTTCATCACCTGTCTGTTAACAGTTCAGGTTGTTGGACATCTGTGGTACATGGTCCACACAAGCCTATGGTGAACAATCCGGAAACCAACCAAATGGTTCCGAAGAAGAAGGAACAATACTCAGATGAGGATCAAAAATTGTTTGAGATTGATGCTAAAGCGCATGGAATTCTAGCCATGGCACTGCCGAATGAAATCTATTTTGGGCTTATGCATCATGAAACTACTCATGACCTCTGGAATGCATTGAAGGAACAATTTGGTGGAACAGATGAGGTCTTAGCAAACAACAGAGAAATCCTTGCCCAACAATATTAGACATTCTCTCATGGGAAGGGTGAGTCACTGACTCAACAGTTTGAGCGTTTTTCCTGTTTGATCTCTGAGCTGAAAATGGTCAAACATGAATACACTAATAGTCAGATGAACAACAGATTCCTCAGATCACTGCCTGAGAGATGGGACACATATACCATTGTCCTACGCTCCAGTGCAAATCTGGATAGTCTATCTCTCACCCAACTCCATGGGAAACTGCTTACATTTGAAAGAGAGAGAGAGCAGAAAAGGAAACTGGCATCATCAGGAAAGCTCACTGATGACTTTGTACCAGGGAACACTGCCTTGGTTGGTCATGAGTTAGAATATGCTGCATCAGAAAGCAATTATAATGAGCATATAGATTTCTCCTCAAGCGGTTCAGATCATGCATTTGTTAGTGCTGACAGTCAGTCAGGCTGTAATAGTGACAATTTGTGTTTCACTATGGATGATTTAAAGGGTATTGCTGATGATGACTTAGAAGAGATGGATATTCTGAGCCAAATGGCCATGATTAATATCAGATCTCAAAAGTTCTACAAGAGAACTGGTAGGAAATTTCCATGACTCTCTGGCAAAACCAAAGTTGGTTTTGACAAGAGTAAGTTGAGGTGTCACAAATGCCACAGGCTTGGACACTTTGCAAGAGAGTGTAGATCATCTGGATCTAACTCCTCTACACCCTTTGTGACTTTTCCAAGCAATAGTCCACAAAACAGAGGGCAACATCCTGCTAGTTCTGGTCATCATTCACAACCTATATCTCCTGCATATTTTGTCCCTCAGGGTCCAATGTCATATCCATATCCCTATTGGATCTTATATGCCCAAGACACATATAAGATTGATGTGGTTAGTGCGTCATGATCCAAGTCAGGTCATACCCAATAACAAGTTAGACAAACACCATCAAATATTTGTTTAATGATAGGATCTTGCAACAAATATAGACACCTAATTTAGAAAATTGGTTTTCTAAATATTGCTTTTGTGTTAGAACAAAATTATATGGATGATTTTGTTCAAGAGAGATTTATTTGTTTCATTATTTAAAATGGTTAGATAATGACTTATAAAAGAGTGTTGTGTTATAAAATTACAACTAGGTTTTAATTTTACAACATGAATTAATAAAAGGGTGCAACTAATACAAAATAAAAAGTGTGGGAAAACTTGTTTTTGGTTTGAAGTTGCGGCCGCCAAGGGCATTGGGAGACCCCCCTTTTGTCTTGGTTCTTGTATGACTTAACTTATGCAACACACTACAATCAACTCTCCTAAGACTCTCTCTCACACACACTAGAAACTCTCTCAACTTGGCTGCTTGATTTCGAGCTTGGAGCAGAAATATTGGGGCTGAAGTTTCGAGTTCTAGTGAAGCAAAAGAAGAGGTTCTTTTGGGTGTAGAAACCTAACAAGCAAGGTGTTTGAAGGGCTTGGGGTATCACAGATTTGAGGCCTTCTCTTTTGAAGATTAGTCACTCAAAAGCATCATCATCTTCATCTATTTCGATCTTGTTTTGCTGCTGCAAGGTAGTTTATGGCAGCTTCTTTATGGCTGTCCATAATGCTAGTTTTATGTCTTCCTTGCTTGTCTATTCACATAAATGATCCTTGTAAAATGGGTTTGTTTTATACACTAATATGGTCACCTAAAGAACATATATTTCAGCTTTGAAAATCATTCAAAAACTAATATTATCCTACGTTTTATGTTCTTGCAAACCCTACACCTCAGGGTCCAATGTCATATCCATATCCCTGCTATTACATGCCACACCCAAATCCGGTTCAAGTTCCTAATGCACAACAACCTCAAGCCCTACCTCAGCCTCTACCATCTCAATCATCTCAATCACAACCTCATCACAGCTTCTTCACCCCTGGTATTGTTTACTGGAGCAGTTTACCAGATGATCTCTCTGGTAATGAGCAATTATTTGCTGTTGATGGTCAACATGGTGGTGAACATCCTTTTGAGAATCTAGCTCTCATGGCCCTGGAATCTACTGATAGTTCATGCTCCAATGTATCTTCATCACATGTAACCCAGATATCCTCTGAGGCTAAGGCCAAGCTATGTTCTGAATCTTGCGTAGCTGCATTTATCTCTATTAGAGAGGCAAATGTAGCTTTAATAAATCGAAATCTAGAGCTTGAGCAAACCCTTTCCAAAAGAAAAGCTGAATATAAGTCTGTCCTTAAGGATAAAGATGATGAGATTTATAAGGTTAAATGCCAATTAAATGATGAAAAGGCTAAGCTAGAGGTCATTCTTGAGAACCATAGAGATCTCAAAGAAAAACTTGCAGTTACCCAAGTTGAGTGTGACCGCTGGGTATCATCCTGCAAGGGATTTGAAATGCTGCTTAGCAAGCAATCTGCTTCGAATGTGAAGTTTGGAATAGGTTACAACCACATTGCACCACCTACAGATTTTACTCCAAAACCAATAGTAAAATCTGAAGGTGAAAGTAATTTCCAAACCACATCATCATGTGCATCATCCTCAAGTGATCACCCAAAATCACAAGATGAAATCAGTGTTGATACCTCAGCAAATCAATTGGCTGATGGGTTAACTACTGATAAGCACATGAAGCTGAGTACTTAAGATGTTGTCCCTCAAAGTACCTCAAGTACTGAAGGGCAAGTCATAACATCTGAAAAGCATTTCAAATCAGCTGAAATAAAAGGATTAACAACTGCTAACAGAGAACAACTAAAGAACAAGTCTTCAGTTGTTACAGATTCTTCAGTACTAAACAAAAGTACTGAAAGGAGGAAAGTACTGAAGAGCACACCTTCAGTAGTTTCCACATCAGCAGTTGATCAATCCAAGATGAAGAATAAGCCATGTGAAATATGTGGTAAATTCAATCATCTTTTTGATGAATGTTGGTACAGAAAGGGTTTCAAACTCAACAGAGATAAGCTCATTAAAATCCAGATGGATGAAATGAAAAATGAGTTTGAGACTAAGTTTGTACCACAGTCATCCCAATGTGATAAACCTAAGCCTTCAACCAAATCAAAAAAGAAGGATAGGGTTTATCATAAAACAGCTGATGGTGCTCCTCATGATTAACATCAGACTAAGTCTATGAATTTCAAGGAGGAAATGGTGGGCCACAGGAACTCATCATACACAAGTACTGATATGTCACAAGAGCTGAAAGCTTTGGCTACAAATCAACACAACTTGTTATGATGGTTTAGCATTTGTTGGGGAGAGTTACCCAACTAGATGCACCTGTGATCAAACCACTGAAAAGGCATTCCAAGCCCAAATCCAAGGAATCCATTTCAGCACCATCTCCTTCTTCATCAGCTGTTAATCATAAGAAACAAGTTATGGTTAAATCTATTGATGAAAACAGACCCAAAACCAAAAAGGTTTGGGTCTCAAAACCTAACTAGTTCTTTATGATGAATGCAGGGTTCTTCAGCATGCCAAAGGAGCATCTGGTATGTAGACAGTGGAGGATCTATGCATATGACTGGGAGCAGTTCTCTTCTTAATGACTACTCTCAAGGAAAGAAGGGATTTGTTTCATTTGGAAATGATGCCAAGGGTTACATCATGGGGAAAGGATATGTGTCTAATGGACAAATTAGGTTTGATGATGTTAACCATGTGGAGAATCTCAAGTATAATTTGCTGAGTGTCAGTCAGATGTGTGATAAAGGGCATGTTGCACTTTTCACAAGCCAGAACTACAGGATTCTGTCTTCCCATGTCCTGAGGCTGATTGACAAGGTATTGGATGAATATACTCTCCTGAAGGACAACAGGATTGGAAGAGTGTATGCCTTGGATTTGTCAAAGAAGATTGATTTGAAGGGTCATCCTTGCCAGTTCTCCAAAGCCTCTTCTCTGGAATCTAAACTGTGGCATAGAAGGCTAGGTCATGTTAATCTCAAAAACATGAATCAGCTGATCCACAATAGTTTAATAAGAGGTCTACCAATAAAGGAGTTCCACTGTGATGAAACCTGCACTGCTTGTTTGAAAGGAAAATAGCACAAAGTCTCATTCCCTCCTATTGAAGAACCTAAGTCCACTGCCTGCTTGCAGTTACTGCACATGGATTTATTTGGTCCTGTGAGAGTGATGAACATGGCAAAGAAGAAATACTGTCTGGTAATTGTGGATGATTACTCCATATTTGTATGGACTTTCTTCTTGCATTCAAAGGATGAGGTTGCTCAGATGATTATAAACTTTGTCTTGTATGTTGAGAAGCAGTATTCCCTATCAGTCAAGTGCATAAGGAGTGATAATGGAACTGAATTCAGAAACCATACACTTGATGATTTTTATCTATCAAAAGGAATCAAGAGGCAGTTTAGCATCCCAAGGACTCCAGAACAAAATAGAGTAGTGGAGAGAAAGAACAGGACCCTAATTGAAGCTGCAAGGTGTACGTTGGCTGACTCTGGTTTGCCATTGACCTTTTGGGCTGAAGCTGTTAACACAGCTTGCCATGTGCAGAATAGAGTATTAGTAAATCAAAGGTTGATGAAGACTCCATATGAAGTTCTACATCATTTGGCTCCTCTAATTTCATTCTTCAAAACCTTTGGGTGTCCTTGTTTCATTCTAAACACAAAGGATCAACTCCACAAATTTGATCCTAAGGTGGATGCAGGGTATTTTGTAGGTTATTCATCCACATGCAAGGCTTACAGGGTCTTCAACTGCAAAACAAAGAAAGTTGAAGAAACCTTGCATGTGAAATTCAATGAATCTCCTAAGGATAAAATTCCACAAAACCCTATGGAGTTATTTGATCTGGACATACTGCAATATATTCCTTATCAATCTCCAGCTGTTACAGATCATGTGGATAAATCATCTTCTGCAGCAAGTCTTCCACCTGGTGGTACTGAAGATGATGATGATATCAGTACTCACCTTTTCAAGTTTAGCGACCAACTGCCTGAGTCTGCTAAACTTGATGTTCCTGTAGCTTCTGTAGCTCCATCCATAACAAATGCTGATGAGATTTCTAACTCCTCTACATCATTTGACTTGCCATCTAATACCTGGTTTCAAGAATCTGGATCACCATCTGCTGCTGCTGAACCGGCTACAAACACTTGCACTGATCTTATAGTATACCAAGAGCTGAAGGATCACCCCATGTCTCAAATCATTGGTGATATCAATGCTGGTGTCTCAACCAGAAGTCAATTGTCTAACTTCTGCTTCTATGCTCTCTTCATCAGTCAGCTAGAGCCAAAGAACTATCATGTTGCTTTGAGAGACAATGGATGGGTTGAAGCCATGCAGCTTGAGCTACTTCAGTTCAAAAAGCAGCAAGTGTGGGAACTGGTTCCTCTACCCCCAGGTCAGTGTGCAATAGACACTAAATGGGTGTTTAGGAATAAAACTGATGAAAATGGGCTTATTGTCAAGAACAAGGCTAGACTGGTTGTACAAGAGTTTTCACAAGAAGAAGATATTGATTATGATGAAACCTTTGCCCCTGTAGCCAGACTAGAGGCAATTAGATTGTTCTTAGCCTATGCTGCATTCCACAATCTTAAAGCTTTTCAAATGGATGTCAAAAGTGCATTTTTATATGGTAAAATAAAAGAAGAGGTTTATGTGTGTCAACACCAGGTTTTGAGGACAATAAACATCCTGATTGGGTGTATAAACTTGATAAGGCTCTTTATGGGTTGAAGCAAGCTCCTAGAGCCTGGTATGAAACACTTTCAAATTTTCTACTTAACAATAATTTCACTAGAGGTTCCATAGATAAAACTTTGTTTATTAACAAGGTGGATCAGCATAAACTACTTGTTCAAATTTATGTTGATGATATTATTTTTGCATCCTCTGATCACCAGTTGTGTGATGATTTTACAAGTCTAATGAAACAAAAGTTTGAAATGAGTGCAATGGGAGAATTACAGTTCTTTCTAGGCTTGCAAATCAAACAAAAGGCTGATGGAACCTTCATTCATCAGTCAAAATATACAAAAGATCTTTGAATAAGTTTGATTTACAAAATTGTAAGCCCTGTTCTACTCCCATGTTCCACACCACACAACTGGATGCAGATCAGAAAGGTAAAGCTCTTGATGAAACACTTTACACATGTATGATTGGGTCCTTGATGTACTTAACAGCTTCTAGACTAGATATCATGTTTGCAACTTGTGTTTGTGCTAGATTCCAGGCTGCTCCTAAAGAGTCTTATTTGATTGCAGTCAAGAGAATCTTTAGATATCTGCAAGGTACTCAATCTCTAGGTCTTTGGTATTCAACTGGACACTCATGCAAATTAGTTGCTTTTTCTGATAGTGACTATGCAGGGTGTAAGTAAACTAGAAAGTCAACTTCTAGTGGATGTCAATTCCTAGGCAACTGTTTGATTTCTTGGCAGAGTAAGAAACAAACATCTGTTGCTACATC
Organism: Flaveria trinervia; assembly: GCA_025506515.1. Lineage (NCBI taxonomy): Eukaryota > Viridiplantae > Streptophyta > Magnoliopsida > Asterales > Asteraceae > Flaveria > Flaveria trinervia. Next base: position 43,368,616 of record CM046456.1, read on the forward strand.
CACTTTTGAAGCAGAGTACATTGCTGCTGCAAGTTGTACATCTCAAGTACTCTGGCTTCAGAACCAACTATTGGATTATGGCATTACAGAGACTAAGACTCCATTATTAATGGATAGTGCTTTAGCTCTGTACATTGTCAAGAATCCATTCCAGCACTCTAGGACCAAACATAGAGAGATCAGACACCATTTTATTAGGGATTGTTTTGAAAAAGGTCTAATTGATCCAAAGTTTGTGCCTAGTGCTGATGAGCTTGCACATATATTTAGTAAGCCCTTGGATAGTTCAACTTTCCAAAACCTTGTGTTAAGGCTTGGTATGTTGTAGCTAGAATAAGTGATAACTACTAATGATCTTAGTAAACAAGTACTGATGAACATTAGTAAACATGTCACAAATATGTACTAATTCTGTTAAAAGAAACTGACGCAGTTACAACTACTGATGTAGTTATAACTCCTGATGTCAGTAAAAACAGACAAGTACTGATGTCCTATGAAACTACTGAAATCAACTAAAAAGTATGATGAGTAAGTGTTGAGGATAGTATGAAACAGCTGAAAAGCTAAGAATTGATGAAAACTACTAATGAGAATTTTCACTTCAGTCATTTCCACAAACTGCTGTTTCACTCTACACAGCTGATGACAAAACCATGTCTTCAGTAGTTTCACAACTACTGTTGACTAATACCAAGTCCTTAGTTGTTTACAACAGCTGAAGACAAAACCAAGTTTTTCATTAGTTTCACAACTACTGATGATTAAAACCAAGTCTTCAGTTGTTTTCAAACGTCTGATAGTTAAAACCAAGTCTTCAGTTGTTTTCATAACAACTGATGCCAACACCAACACTTTCAGTCGTTTTCTTTTCAGCCTTTTCTTAACCTATAAATACCTGCACTTATAGCCAAACGTTTCATTAGCCGTTTTCAAACCTTTCTCTTTCAACAATGGCGACCATGAAACTCAAACCCCGACACAACTGTGTTGCCTACCTTTCGAAATCAGCCTTCTGGAACAAGTTTGACACTGCGATCGATCTTATGGTGGATTCCCCATACAGAACAGCCCTTCTTCTGAATCCTACCATCTATCCTGACTCCTTATCCCAGTTCTGGACCAACGTCTCTGTAATAACTGGTGAGAATGATATACAAATCACTCTCCAGTCATTGGTGAACTAGAAACAGGTGCTCATCACCCCCGACATCATTGCAAAACCATAAATTTGCATGATGGCACCTATCCTAAAGAATACCCGAAAGGCACCACTTATATGTCTTTTATCCATAACGGGTATGAAGGCGACTTAAGTGCTACAACCATACTTAAAAAGCACTTCCATGATGCTGAACGCCTTTTCTTTCATATGGTGAATGTTTGCCTTGCATCTTAGACATCTTCTTGGGATGAGATGTCTTCCCGATGGCAATAGGCATTGTATTCTATCCTTGAACGCCAAAATCTAAATTTTTCTGAGATAGTGTTCACGGAACTAAAGGATCTGGCTTAGAAACCTGTGGCAAACAAATTGATACTTTATCCCAGGTTTCTGATGGCCATAATTTTGAATCAATTACAATCTGATGGCCTTGTTGGTCTTGGAGTCCCTGCTCCAGTTGTTTTACCTGAGATATACTCCCGACATAACTCAGACCCTACTCTTAAAGGGGCTGCCCGGATGCTAAAACCCAAGCAGAGGGTACCCACAGCCTCCACTTCCAGATCCAAAGTCCACACCAAACCCAAATCCGAAAAGCCCAAAAAGGCTAGTCAGGGAGATGAGTTCCCTGAGGATGCCCCTGTACCACAAACATAAGAACTACATACTAGTTATAACCCCCCAGTTATGTCCAAGACTCAACCTGCTGAAGCCGCACATGTATCCTCTCAACAAGATCCTGTTGCAACCACAATTGGGGATCCCACATTTCTGGAACCTATCTCATTGAGAGGGTTACCATTGAAGAGCACCTCTCACCCAAGGTGCATTCTGCTTCAGACCAATCTCCACATGCAACCGCCCCTCAAAGCCCAACACTGATAATTGCTAAAGTGCTGAGTTAGTTGCATTCCTCACCCCCTCCCCAGAAACCACTTACCACTGGGAATACCTCAACCATTGAGAGGGAGGACCAAACTGCTTCTGATAACCCATAGCACAGGGGTTACATTGTTCACTCTCCAAGTGTAGAAACGAAGAATAGAACATCTGGTAGGGCTGCCACTTCTACTCATTCAGAAAATGATCAGGATGAAGTTGGTAACATCCATAAGACCTTTCCAGAGGCAACTGCCAATGAAGGACACAGTCCTGAGGCAGGAAGTCCCCAGTACCAAGAACAAGGGGCACATGCTTCTACTGATCTACACTCAGAGCATGTATATCCTGATTTAATTAGGAGGTCAGGTGATTCAGCACAGACTGATGATGGCCTGGGCTTTTTCTATGATGTATTAGCCCATAATACCATCCTAGAGACTGAGGTGAGCCAACTCAAAGAGTTGCTAGCCAACATGTGTCAGGATCAAAGTCCATCTACCTCACAAACCCCACAGATGGCACCTTCCATTGAAGGTTCCCCAAACACTGAGCCTACACACTTAACTGAGCCACCAGCCACTACTTTTGGCACCACCTCTCAGGGACAGAACCCCTCTGAGCAGATGGTTGCTATCTTTCAAAACTCCTTACCTCTCATCACTCCCATCATCACTGACATAGTGCATAAAGCCATTGATGAGAGGATATCCTCACATCTACAAAACCTCATTGATGATGCTATTCACAAATCTCTTTCTGCCTTTCAAGCCCCTGATCCCAATGCAACCAAAAAGGGGGAGAATTCCAAGTATAAGGTAGTGAAAGAAAAGAAAAGAAAAAGAGTTGATGATGAGAAAGAACCTGCAAAAGAGAAGGAGGTGGAGAAAGAACTGATCTCAGAATAGCTGATCACATATAAAAGAAAGAAAAGTGCTGAGTACAAAGCTGATGAAGATAAATCCTTAGAAGATCTTGTCAAAGATGCTGATGAAGCTCACAGCAGATCCATGGATAAAATTATAGATCAGCTCTTTTGACAAGGTCATGACACAGCCACTCTAGACACTGAGATCAGAAGGCTGGAAATTGAAGAGATTCAAGCTAGATGGGCCGGTTATAGTGTGTTGGAAAGGGAAAGATTGGAGATAATGATCAGATTCATTGCCAAATACCTCGGAAGATCATTGATAGAGATAAAGGCCTGGTCCAGAGACAGTATCTTGGAGATAACCAAGAAAATCTACTCTGCTGGAGGCTATAATAAAGGGTTGACAATTGAAGCACTGGATGAAGCAGGTGCAGGGAAGAGAACTGAAATGGCAAAGCTCTCCAAAGCCAAACTCACCACCAAAATGCTAAGTCAGTCTTCTCACACTCCCACTCAAACACAACCCTTATCTCTAAAATCTCCCAAATCTATCCCTAAACAAAAGCCACCCACAACTCAACCCACAAAACCAATCCCTTTACCCCAAAAACCACCTCAAACCTTATCCAGTGATGCACCCAGAAGGAGGAGAAGGGTGTTGAGGGTAGAAGAAGATGAAGAAGAGGATGATGATGATGATAGTTTGTCGATCTCTACTATTCTCAAACTCAAATCACCTGAGCACAGAAGTCAACAAGTGATTACTCCTGACTTGCAAATGCACATGGTGAAGGTAAAGATTGAAGAAGCAGAACAGCAGAAACAGCATGATGAGAAGTTTCTCAAGATGGTTGATAAGGATTTCCCTCAGTCCTCATCCATTCAAGAAATGAAGAAACAGGCTCTGAGGCTGTACACTCTTAGACATACCTTTCAACATAAAAAAGAAAGAGTGCGGATCTGGCCAGGCCCCAAGGTAAGTTCTAGAATTCATAAGAAGAATATACCAAGTAGATATCATGGCCAAGTGGAGAAGACCTTGAATGCTGCAATTACATTGGCCATGGTAGTCTCACCCTGGGAAATCATTGAAGAATATAAGAGAGCTCACAAATCCAAGACAACTCCTTAATCTATTCTTGAGAACAAAATGATCAAGAAGGGGTTGTTATACAAAAGACTTGAAGATCTTCAGAAGAGTGAACTCCAGTTGTTGCTTGAAGGCTCTCACCCCTAATGAATTTGCTTACAAAGAGATAACAACTGTGGAGTTGAAAAATGGAAAGACAGTGAGATACCTGTTTGAGTATTATGGCCCAGAGTTCTTCTTCAAGGGAGAAGCAAAAGAACTCACCAAGGAGGAACAAGTTGTTCTCCTTGAGGCCTATGCTAGTGAGTCTTATAGACTCATTCATGGGAATTAGGTTTCATGGTTGGGATAAGACTCTGTGTTCAGTTTCCCCAAAACAGAGTTCCCTTCCATACTTAGCCAATCAAAAGATTAGAAACTTTTTCCCGGCCTATGCTTAACTGATTACCCCTGAAGCTGATCAAGAGGGTGTTTCTACCAAGAATAAGTGGGATCATCAATAATTTTAGAGGTTTTGGCTGCATTGGTTCAGGGGGAGTTTGTTGGACCAAAAGAACCAATGAGCCTGATCAGAAAAACCTCTAAGTCCCATAGACATTACAACTGCTGAAGAATATCACAACAGCAGAAGACATAAGCTGATTACAAGGTCTGAAGACAAAGTCTGAAGACAAGAACTGAAGACTACTACTGAAGACAATGTCTGAAGACAAGAACTGAAGACTACTACTGAAGACAAAGTCTGAAAGTAAAGAACTGAAGACAAAGCCTGAAGCTATCAGCTGAAGACAAAGTCTGAAAGTAAAGTACTGAATACAAAGTCTGATGCTATCAGCTGAAGACAAAGTCTGAAGAACAAAGTCTGAAGAACAAAGACTGAAGACAAAGACTAAAGACCAAAGTGATTAGTAGTTGTCACAACAGCTGAAGTAATTAACTTCAGTAGTTCTGATGGTTTCCTTTCAATACTTGTAATTAACTTTTTAGTAGTTATAGTTTCAGTAGTTTAGTTTTAGTAGTTTTATGATTCTTGTACTTAGCATTCTCTGAGATGTAATCAGTAGTTGAGAACATTCTCAGTAGTTTGCATAGTTTCAGTAGTTTGAATAATTCTATTAGATGTCACTATCAAGTGACATCAGCAGACGTCACATCTCCTATATAAGGGATGCTAACCTAGTTGTTAAGTGTGAAATTGAGCCACCACGAAAGCATATGAATGAAATATCTCTCTTGCAGAATTCTCTTTTTCTATAACCATTTACTGTTACATTGAATATCAATTGTGTTCTTGTGAATTGTTTAATTCGTTGTTCAATTTTCCGCTGCAATACTCTCTAATTAAGCAAACTCAGATCACTGATCCTATCAAATCACAACAATAAAAATTTGGGCAGAGTGTGTGTTTATGGGCGGTTTTAGAGAGTTTTGAAGGGTGGTAAGGGTTACGATCAAGTGACCCCCTTACATGGTTTTAGAGAGTTTTAGAGAGTTTTAAAGTTCAGTCGTGCGACTGGGTTATGCTCTTTCATCCATTCGTATGATTGGTTCAGTCTTGGGGTCCAATCACATGGTTGTCCCATACTCATGGTTCAATCGTGTGACTAGCTCATACTTATGGTTCAATCGTGTGATTGGCTCATACTTATGATTCAATCGTGCGATTGGCTCATACTTATGAGTTTGACCTCATACACTTTCAAACAATTAAAATATTAACTTTTGATATATATCATTATGACCTATGATCATCTCAGACATGACCCTTTTAATTTAACATCATATGATCACCTTAGACGTGATCCTTTTAGTTTAAAACTGATTGGTCACCTCAGATGTGACCCCTTTTAGTGAGTGATTCACAGATCTCATCTAGTTGTATAGTCCGACATCTACAAAAAAACTAGAAAATAGAAAATAACTTGAAATTTAAAACAAAAAAAACATGTTTTTGTGGTTTTGGGTTTGAGATGGATGGAAACCTTTTAGAATACATGTAACCAATTTTACTTCCTTAGCATAATAGCTTTAACTTAATTTGATCATTTCTGGAAAGATTCATTATGGAATCATACAGGTATATCATAATCATTTGGGAACCCCCTTTAATATGCACTTTGATGCTAGATTCTTGTTTTGTTTGAGAGTCAATAGCACTTTCAAGAAATCATACTAGAGCTATAAGATGCACACAATGACTTTGACCGTTAAGAGTTGCAGCCATGATAATTGTTAGTATATTTGTCCACTTAAATCCATAGATAGATTTTTGACTCACATTTGTGATGAATTATGTTTAATTATTTCAACAAGAATTTGTGGATCCCACACTTATTTGGTAATCAACATTTCTCAGGAGATTTTTGAGCTGTCTACGGGGATTTGACAAGAAGAAACTATTTTAAGAGCTTTCAAAGAGATGCTAAGCCTCAGGTCAGTGCCATCGCACAGCAGAGAGGCGCAATCAACAATGAATTCTAGAATATTTAGGTTATGCTTATCCTCAAGTCGGTGCCACCACACAACAGAGACGCACACAACCTATCTTCTGTTAGAGCATATCCTTTTTTCTTTTGCACATAATGCACCAACAACATTAGTCATTAGCTTGTTTGCTTTTAGCAATTTTTCCACGTGCTTTGCTCATATTTATGGTCATCCGCACACATTTGTGGCGTTTATTTTGCTTGTCACCCCTTATTGGAAATGCATTGATTGTGTTAACCAGGGATAAGATGTGAACCCACAGCAAGTTGAACAAATTAGTTTGAATTTAATTCACCAATGAAGTCTACTCATCTATTGTGTTGAATCTACCGACACATCATATAATGAACTAGCAACCTCTAGGTCTACTTTCTCTATGTTACCTCAGTAGGAGACTAGTTTTACTATCATTTACCTTTTGTTGTGCTTACACTTCTCAGACTTATAATTTGAATTTAGCATGTTTAACAAACCAGTTTGAAGTCTCAAACAATTTGATCCCTGTGTACTATCATTTTCCATAAACTTTGAATCATAATCACAGATTTGATTTCATTTATTTAAGCTAATCTGCCCCCCCCCTCGTTTTTTTAAGTAAATAATACTACAACAAAGTACAAGTAAACTAAACTATTATCCCCCTAAAATTCTAACACCGAAAATCTTTTGTGTTTTTGGATTTTAAAAGACAAGAAAATAAAACAAAACAAAATAAATAATAAAGTAAGAAAATAGTTGTCGGACTAAGAACTTTCTTCATCTTGAATCACATCACTTTTCTTTTTCATTCCATTAACCTCTAAAAGATATAAAAACCTAGGTTTGTCAAATGCTTTTATGTAGAGGTCGGCGCGTTGAAAATCCGTATTAATTTTAACAACAACGATTAACTGCTTTTCAAAACAGTCACGTGTAAAGTGATATTTAATACTAATGTGTTTAGTTTTTGGTTGCTGGACCGGATTTTTAGTTACAACAATTGCAGCAGAATTATCAACAAAGATAGGGGTGTTAGAAAATTGCAAACCATAATCGTGCATTTGCTGTTGAATCCAAATGATTTGCGAACAACAACTTGCAGTAGCAACATATTCAGCTTCACATGTTGACAGAGCAACTGATGTCTGCTTCTTACACTGTCATGTGACTAACCGTCTACCAAAGAACTGACATCCCGCTGATGTTGACTTGTAATTCATCTTGCAACCACCATAGTCCAGTCACTATACGCTGTAAGCTCAAAGTTATCATCATGAGGATACCACAACCCGAGTGTTGGAGTATTCTTCAAATAATGGAAAATCCTTTTAACTCCAATGAGATGATTTACTTTTAGTTTTGCCTGATATCTGGAACAGAGACACGTGGCGTACATAATATCAGGACGAGAGGCTGTTAGGTACATGAGAGTTCCGATCATTCCCCAGTACATGGTGGCATCAACCAGATCACCAGTTTCTTATGATGCCATATCATGGTTCATGGCAAGTGGAGTTCCAGCAGCTGTAGCATTCTCCACGTCGAATCGACTGAGGATATCTCCTACATATTTGGTCTGATGCAGGAAGATTCCTTTTGGTGTCAGATCCACCTGTAATCCAAGAAAGAACTTCATCTCCCTTATGGCACTCATCTCAAACTCTACTTTCATTATAGATTCAAATTCTTTACATAATTCTTCATTTTTGGAACTGAAGATTATGTCATCCACATATATCTTTACTAGTAGTAAATCACCATCCTTTTCTTAATGAATAACGTGTAGTCAATAACTCCTCTACGAAAACCATGTTTCACTAGATGAGTTGAGAGTTTTTCATACCAGGCTCTAGGGACTTGATAGACCCCGTAAAGAGCCTTGTCCAGTTTATAAACTCTATCCCGATGATAAGGATCCTCAAATCCTTCGGGTTGACTGACGTAGACTGTTTCACGGATTTCACCATGAAGGCATGCACTTTTCTCATCCAATTGATAAACTTCAATCTTCATGTAGGATGCGTAGGCTAAGAAAATGCGAATTGCTTCCATCCTTGCCACTGGTACTAACACTTCGTTGTAATCTATGCCTTCGACTTGTATAACCCTTGAACCAAGTCGAGCCTTATTTATGATTATGGCCCCTTGGTCATCTTTCTTACACTTTAGCACCCATTTAGTGCCAATCACCTTAGCCCCTTTTGGTTTATCCACAAGGGTCCATACTCCTAATTTCTTGAACAGTAGGAGTTCTTATTGCATAGCACTTACCCATGCCTCATCATTTAAGGCTTCACATAGATATTTTGGCTCAAATTGAGACACAAAACATCGAATGCACCATGGTGAAGATATCCTTTTTTTCATGACTAAGGCACAATCAGCTGAGTATAGCTGATTTTGTGTCTGTACTCCTGATTGAACATCCTTAATGATGTTGTCCAAGGGATGATAAGCATTAATTGGAGATCTAGGAGTGGTGAGAACAACTACCTCAGTATTCAGATTGTGAATCCCAGGTTCAGTATCTATAGCTATTGGAGTATGAGGTTCAGACGTGTCAAAGGCATCAAGATTTGATGCTTGTGTACTTTCATTAGTGGGAACCTCCACATTTTCAGTCTCAACTGCTTCATCATCAAAGGAAGAATCACTTACTTCAAGCTCCCCCCCTAAGGGCTAAAAGTATCATCTAATAGAGCAGTTGATGTCGAGTCTGGTAGTGGAGTGTTCAGAACATCGTACATCATCATAGCAGACAGCTCATTAGCAGTATGACAAGGTGGTAGATTGAAGGATATTAAAAATCTATCATAGTCAAAGAAAAAGGTGGGTCCTTTTCCAGTAGGGGGTCGTGTATCTTTGAACAGCAACATTGCACCACACTTCTACCTGACCCGTTTAGTTGTTATAAACTCTCTTGTCTGGTATACTGTATCCGAGAAAGATACATTCTTCTACCTTCTCACTAAACATCCTAGTATTCGTCTTCTTTAACAACATGCACGCTATGCCAAACGGTTCTAGATACTCCAAGTTTGGTTTACGTTGCTAGAGCAGTTCATAACATGTTTTCCTATTTCGTTTGACCACTAATACTCGATTTAGCGTGTAACATGCATTAGCCACTGCCTCATTCCAGATTTGAATAGGCAGTTTAGAGTCGGCTAGCATTGTCCTGCCTGTCTCTATCAAGCTCCTATTTTTCCTTTTAGCAACCACATTCATCTGTTCAGTGTAGGTAGAAGTAAATTGATGTACAATTCCTTTCACTCTACTATCTTCCTCCGTCCACTGATTCTTGAACTCTGTTCCGTTGTCTGATCAAACCTGCCTTACTTTCAGCTTGTAGAGTGATTCCAGAGTAGTTACTAGATGTTTGAATGATTCAAAAGTCTTTGATTTGGATTTCAGAAACATCACCCAAGAGAATCTTAAGTAATCATCAGTTACTACAAACCAGTATAGATCTCCAGCAATGCTCTTTGTGTTCACAGGGCCAAACAATCTATGTGTAGAAGCTCAAGAGGAATATTGATAGTGTTAACTTTCTTTGTCTTGTGAGACTTCTTGGCCTATTTCCCTTTCTTACATGCTATGCGAAAATCTAGAAGTTGGAAATTCTTGACAGTTACTCTATTCACTAAATCATTCTGAACTAAATGATTCATCTTCCTTGGATTAATTTGTCCCATTCTCCTATGCCATGAGACTGAATCCCTCTCAGTTGCCTTTGACATGAAGCATTGAACAGTGTGATCAGTTATGGAGGCTTTTGATAGATCCAAGACACACAAGTTGTCATATCTTGAAGCTAACATAAGAACTTTATCATCCTCAATCACATAATCCTTCTTCAACATGTAGCACTTCTTGTTGTCAAACACAACTTTGAATCCTTTATCGCAGATATGGGAGAATGAAAGCAAGTTGTTTAGTAGTTGTTTAACGTAGTTGACCTTGTCAAACTTCATTTTCTCGTTTCCTACTTTGACTTGAACGGTGATGTAACCTCCTTTGTTTCCAGCGAATGATACATGTCCCCCTTTAATTTGTTTGACGTTGAAAAGGAGAGATGAATTCTCGGTCATGTGCCTGGACGCCCCACTATCAATAATCTAGGTGTTAGTGATAGCGCTGTAGCGGACACCTTGCACATTCAAAGAAATTATTAGTTTAGATTTGTGACCCAAGCCTTAATTGGCTTTGGTGACCCAGAGGAATCACACATCATAAACTCAACCCACTGTCCTTTAGAGGATGAGGGCACATCTTTCTTCTTGTTTTCCTTACTATCAGACATATTACTTGATTTTCCTTTCCATAAACCAGTTTTATGTAAAGCTTGTTAGTGGTAAACCGATGACTGGCTTATTGTTTGATCTTTAGGTTCACTAATACTCTTAGGTGGAGTATTAGATCTCATTTTAGAAAAACTTGGTTTTGCATCATAAAGTTCAATTTTATTTTTGGGTGTCTAATAATAAGGAAAATTAGGAGAGATATGTCCTCGTTTTCCACAACTGTAGCATGATCTCACTTCTACAGATTGAAGAAAACTTTTTTAACAAAATTAATTGTTTTGACATTTTGAACATCTTTAATTTCATTTTATTTGGACTTTGATTATTAACACGTTTGTGGTTAATTGGATTAGTCATTTTGTGTTCTGAAATAGACATTTGTGCACCTGACTTTAAATTAACCCTTTTAAATTTATCATCCAGATTGTCAACAAGCATCTTTTCTTTTTATTTCAAAGTAAGATCCTTCTGTTTAGTGACAGATTTCATAGGTTTGCCCATAAAATCAGGATCACTACCTAGAGGAGTAGATATCACATGATCCTTTATTAGGTTATTATTGATTGGTCTACATTTAGTATTCAAAAGGAATTCATGTGGTTGTGGTACTACCTTACAACCCAAACCTTCCCCGTTATTTCATTCTTTCACTAAGTATTGAACTATGTGAGAAGAACTTGCCAAACAATGCGGTTTTTGTTTTAATGAATCAACCTCAACTTCCTAAACTGCTTTTTCATTTTTCATTTTTTCTAAAAAAATCAGATAAAACTTTATGTCATTTGATTGATTTAAGGAAAAAACCTCGGTTTCCCATAGTTGTTTCCCAAAAAGTTCTATCTTTTCTTTGAAGCTGCACTCATTTTGTTTTAAAATATGATTTGCTTTAGTGCAGAGTTGTAAATCATTTACTAATTATCATTATATTCTAATAACCTATCAAATTTTAGATCAATGCTTTCTATAAATTTGTCACATTCAATACAAGCATGCTTTTCAAATAATTGGTCTTTAGAACTTACCTATGATGAATTAGATGAATCAGCCATCAAAGCAAAGTCAAACCCTTCGGTGACTGTAGATTCTGAACTCGTAGCTCTAAGCTCTTCCTCAACCAGGTAATTTACAACATTCACAGTTTCTTCAGTATCTGACATCGTATGCTCAGCTATAATCTCACCTTCACTAGCAGATCCATCATCCAGTGCATCAACAAAGGCAATATTTGATTCCCCTGGAGAGACAAAGCAAAAGGACCAGTCTTGCCCTTCATCACCCTGAGTAGTCAGAGCCTTTGTCTCAATACTTGATGAGGCAGTTCCAATCATGTCTTTGTCTTGACGGTTGAATGTGGGAAATAGGTTTCCATTACCAGTTTTCTTGGGCTTTACATATTCACATTTAAAGTGCCCCTTTTCACTACAGTTGTAACATATGACTTTGGTTTTGTCAAAACCAAAGGTCGTATCTTTAGTGGCAGCTAGATTTTGTCCCATCTTTTTGATAAACTTTTAACTCTTCTGACTGCACAAGCCAAAGCCCACATAATGTCCATTCTTTCTAGCTTATTTTCATCAACTTGATCGTAATCCTCATCTACAAGATGAAAATTTCCAATGTTACCGGCAACTAAACCAGCATAAGATTGTACAATAGCTGCTAGAAGATCCACATGCTCCTTAGCAACTTCCATTGTGACATTATCAAGATTCTTAGTTTTCAACTTTGTAGTATTTGCCTCAAGAACTATGTATTGGGTTCCAGATGACCCTGACATTTTGGTTCCTGAACCAGTGGTTTGGGAAGGAGCAGAGGAACTAGACACAAACGCTATTTGTGACGGTATTCCTGAAACAGTTAGAGTCGGAACTGAGTTGTAAAGTGAAGGATTATGAACGTTGGATCCTTTCTTCGACTTGTACTTCATTCGCAGTTCTTCCTCTATTAACTTCAAGATGAAATCACTTATGTCTAATGTGGCAAGAATGTCATTTTGTTTCAGATTAGAAACAAATGAATCCCATTTATCAGGCAGACCATCAGCAAAGCTTGAAACTTTATCCTCCATGGATGTGGTCACACCATGAGTGTGTAGCTCACTCATCACATGATAGAATCTGTCAATAATATCATCCAAGCTCTCATTCCCTATCGAAGAGAAATTATCAAATTCCTTTTGAGAGCTTTAGCCTTCGGTGCCTTCAAAGTTTCATTTCCATCACATCTCTTCTCTAATGCCTCGCATTACTTGTTAGCGTGCTTGTTCTCATAGAACTGATGAACGATGTCCTTCGGTATCGAATAAGTCAACAAGACATATACTTTCTTTTCAGCATTGAAAAGAATCTTCTGAGCTTCACTTATTCCTCCAATGGTCAACTTGTCTCCATTAGCACTAACTAGTACCGTGTAAGTAGTCTCAATGGATGTCCGAAGATTGGAATCAACTCCATTTAAATAGATCTCAAACCACAGTTTCCACTGTGGGTATTCATCCAACGTTATCAGTTTTGGCAGTTTGTTATGGTTTCCAATTTCATTCTCCAGAAGTAGAAGGATCTAGATGCATGAGTCCTTTCCGCCAGTAAACGCCGCAAATTGATCTTCTATTGCTTTATACTTGGTACTTTTAGAACAGGAATGTTTCACTTGTGTGAATGGGCTATGAGTATGGATCACTCGTGTGAATAAACGATGCGAATGAATTCAATCGTGCGATTGGATTCAGTCGTGCATATGAACAAAACGAATTGAGTTATTCAATCGTGCGAATGAGGGATCCGACTGAGTTCAGTCATGCGAATGGAGCATATGCATGAGTTCAATCGTATGAATGGGCTAATCTGTGATTGAAGGCTGCTGGTTTTTTGTAAAATTAAAGATTTTTACGCTTTAACACAAAATACAATTTTCCTAGGAACCGTAAGCTGCCGTATCATGAAAAATTAAAATTTAAACGCCTAACGTCAAAAACACCTTTTTGAAGCAAAGTGGTGACTCTTTTTATTAAAACGTAGGTTTTTGAAACCATAAACTAATCGAATCAAACACAAAATCACAAGCCAAAGCTCTGATACCACTTGATAGGGGACCGTGTACATACGGAGTACTAACGGAGCCTACGTTTTACCAGATCAAATAGTGCAGAATCCTATTTGATTGGCGATCCAATCCGTGAGAACGATAACCCGATCGATATAAGAATGAACTAAACATTAAGAACGAGCAGGGATCGATCAAGATCGAACTATGAAGTTGGAAAGGCTGTTTGGGATGCTCTGGACGGCTAGGGCTTATGTGTATTTGAAGTATCTCTGAAAGTGCTATGTTTTTCCATGAATTAAGTGGTATTTATAGGTATGTAGTTTCCATTCGTATGACTGAACCATTACCATGGTTTAGTCATATGACTGACTCATATTGATTCGTACGCACGACTGAAGGTTTAATCGTGCGACTGAGTCAATCTTATGTCTCAATCATACGACTGATCCAGTCTCCTAGTTTAGTCATGCGACTGGTCCATAAGCATGATATATTAATGTGTATGGTCCATAAGTATGGTCCATTAGTATGAATAATCACTCGTCTAGGTTGAACACATTTCTCAATCATTATTGACTAAGAACTACGTACGACAACCTCAAACCTATATAAGACGTTCATACATATGAATCAAAGATAAATAAAAATCAAAGCATATAACATAATTCATTACATCATCACATTACAAATATGTAAGACATGAAAGACTTTTACATTTAAGCTCATAAACTACGAACATCATGTATCTACAAAAGGCCTATAGTAGAATAGGATCTAACTCAAAAGAAACAAAAAGATGATCCAAGAAGCCTTATTGCTATTGCTTAGTTTCTGGATGAGCATGAGAAGGTTGAGTAACAATTAGAGAAGAATATTGAGGTGATAGTCCTTGAGGGAAAAATAGAGATGGATATAAGGAAATATTGATTGATGACACTTCGTTCAGGGACATTCCTGCAAAGGCTGAGTCATCTGTTGAATTGATGGTAGAGAAGGCTCAGAGTGATGATATTATGGTTAAATCCTTGTATCTTGTTAACTACTATTATGTTAATGAGGTGTTTGGGATGACATATGAAGGAATGATAGAAGAAGTAAACAAGATGCACAAACTACTTGATCCCTCATATGTAACTAAGTATGAATAGAAGAAGTGAAGTCACCGATCTCATTCTCACTAATATAGACTCAATAGACTCAAGTGCCTCTATCCTATTATCTTCATTGCATGAAAAAGAGGCAAATGAAGGATTATTTATCTAGTTAAGGATTCATTAGAAGAAAACTAGGCAATATGAAGACAAATTCCCATAGAGCTACAATTCTAAATAAAGTTAAAGAAATGAAAGAAAGACTAAAGACTATAGAAGAAGAGACTGTAAGGAGGAAGCCCAGAACAAGAATTTTAGCTCAAGATGTCCAACTCACCACCAATGATCATGATGTCTTGGCACCCATGCCAGACAAAAAGCACTTAATGGTTTGTTGAACCCTCTCAATTAAAGCTGCATGAAGGGTTAACCACTTCAGAAATGATTAAGGATGTGCCTACTCTAGAAGGAAAGTTAGATGTTAAAATTATTGCCTTGAAGTGTGACAGTGATTGAAATATGTTTATGGTAAAGAGAATCTTAGGGTTAGTTTAGTTCTTCACAGAGTATACTCCTATGGTGAACTCCCTATATATACATGATATGAAGGAATTGGTAGAGCTGGAATTGATTGATCATAATGCAATGTATAGAGGATATGAGTTTGAAGATATTCATTAAGAAAAATAATAACTTAAAGTCTCTACAAGCAATTTGCATCAAGAAAGACAAATCTTTCCACGATCCTCTTGAAAACAAGAAGAAGATAAGAGGAATGGATGAGTTGATATTTCTAGAGCTAAATGTAAAACCAATTCAATCATTGAAAAGGAGGATGGTTGCTGGAACCCACAAGTCCAAACCAATCTCAAATGTGTTCTATGATCAGAAGACTTATGAGTTGGTAACTAAAAGGAATAAGGAGGAAAGGAATGATTAGAAATAAGGTTATTTAGTGGATATGAGGTGAGATTGTTAGATGAATCCTATATTAACTATATATTTTCATGTCACTTAAGAGAATAGATAACAAGCTTGGAGAAGCTGATATATATTTCTTTTTTAAAATGCATCAAGAATTTAAAGATAGGCTATGATAGATTCAATAAAAAGAAAGAACAAAGAAAGAGAAAGAAGGTTCCTTTCTGATTGGGAAACATAGTAAAGCTTGAGGTAGATGCTTATGGATCTTTATTAGTCCACAAAGATGGTCTTTCCGTGGTATTTCTGTTGGAACCCATATCTCTAATGTAGACGCATGTTGAAGTTGTACACACCTTGAGCCCAACAAAGATACATGTGCTTAGAAAAGACAAGATGAATGAAGCTAGAGACTTCACAAACATGATCAAGGCTATACTAGATCCCTCATTAGCAGAACCAACACCATCTCTATCAATATCAGTCCAAGCACCTGTTGCATTGTAACGTCTGGAATAAAGTCATAACGAGCCAATTAATAATAACGGGCTTAGCCGAGATTATTTAAGAAAATAAGCGGGTAATGGAGTATGGAGCGAGTAGACCTTGCAGGATACGTGTTTGGCGAGTTAAAGGTTCCAAGAACACTTGGTATATATAAATGGATCAGCTTAAGCAAATATCATTTGCAACTCACTAGAGAGAGAGTGTATAGAGAGAAAGTGATTGAAGATTCAAGGCTCGGCTGATCACGGGATTGAAGATCGGTGTTCGTGGGCATCCAAAGGACAAGAAAGCACCAAGAATCCATGTAAGAAACATCATTAAATCATTTCTTTTGATGCAAACCTAGATTCTAGGGCTTGGGGTTTTTGAAAGTGGCAAAGATTCGCCCAAAACTCACGTTTTTGTGTTAAAAACATGTAAGAAGATTAGATACAACTTATTGGGTGATAAACCAAGGTTTTGGATGTAAAAGATTGAAGTTTTGGGTCAAAAATGGGTTGGTTCGTAATTTTTAGCCCATTCTGCGAAATCAAGGGTTCATCCAGCGAAATTGCGTAGTCGTCAAGCAAAGCTATGAAAACTTGCTGCGAAACTATAGTTTCGTAAGTAGTTTCGCAGACATGGTTATCCAATGAAAGTTGGGAGAAGATGACACCGAAACTACCAGCGAAGGTGGCAGCAAAACTATCGGGGAAACTAGCAGCAAAACTGCTGATCTTCAAGTGAAATTAGCAGCAAAATTAGGCAGAAATTAACTACTTTGTGTGTTTACTTAAATGCAGGTTGTGGATTGCGACCCTTGTTTTGAAAGCTTGATGGAAGAGCTACTCACTGAGTCCAGGTGAGTTTCAAATCCCCTATTTAGTGCGACCCTTATGTTAAGTTATGTGCAGCCAGGGGCGTTGCCCCTTGGACCCCACTAGGGGCTGCAACCCCTAGGACCCCACTGTCAGGGGTTACCGCCCCCGACCTCCGCTGTCTCGTGGAGGATCAGTTAGTTTTATGATGACTTATGCTTCTTGTGCATATTTTTATGGATATGAATGTATGATGCATGATGTTTATGATGATATGTGATAGTATAAGTTATGTATGATGATGTGTGATGATTTTATGTTTAAGTATGATTTGTTTTCTTATGTTCATTACTACCTATTATGATGTTACTTTACATAGTGTGATTATGATAATGAACGTAAAGTATTATCTTAACGAAGTGAAAGATTTAAGATAATGAAAGTGGAACATAATTAGTGAACAAATGAAAAGTCTTGCAAGCAATTGAAAGGACGTTCACAACTTGTTGAGAGTTTTTAGCTCAACTGTGTGTCTACAACGTGCGATTTTGGCTAACTCATAAGAGTTCATGCACATAGTAGAAGTTAGTCTTGGTGTGTGCTCCAATACGTGCGATTTGGTAATTACTATGTGTTATGTAGCGTGCAATTTTGGCTAACCCATAAGAGTTCACACACAAAGGGGAGTTAGTCTTAGTGACTACTCTATATGTGCGATATGTGTGATATGTGCGAAATGGGGTCCTTGTCGCTTAACCCTAGATGATATAGCTTTGTGCTCAAGAGGGGGATTAAGCATATGACAGGACCTAGATAGAAGTGAAAGATAATAAATGTATGAGAAGTGTGATAAGTACAAAATATGCAAAATGTGCGATATGTATGAAACGAATGATGATGAAGATAATATTATTACCTTGATGTACGTACGATGTGTGACCATGCGCCATAGTAAAGGAAATGGTTTAATGAATGAAAGGTAATATAAAGTTCTATAAAACTAGAACTCACTCAACAACGTTAACTTTTTATGTATTTTCCAGTTGGCAGGTAATGGTTTGCTGAGGATGGCACGGGCGGCTACTTGGCTCATTTTGAATGGCTTCCATTTTATGTTGCGATAAACTTTTTGCAATATAATGCGAACAAATGATATCTTTTAATGCATGTTTTATTATTTTGCAAAAGCAATTATTTATATGAAACAAAATAATGGTTTAAATTCATTCCACTGTGATGTTTTAATTGAGTTAATGTATACCATATGCTTTATGTGCGATGATTGACCAGCTATGAGCATCTCAGGAACGGGGCGTTACATGCAGAAGAACCAATAGAATCCTCACAACCTCCACAACCCTTAAACCCTTGAAGTACATAGGTTGTATAATCCTTAGGGGAGTATTGTTATATCCTGAAAGGATCATACATGCCAATTCAACAGGTGGTTGAAGGTTGTTCCATTTGGAATCTCGCACAAGTCCAAGAAGTAATGCGGATGAAAATTCACAAATGTTGATTACCTTTTGTACTTAGACTAGTATTTTGACGTATAGTTGTAAGGGTAGTTTAATCATTTTGTTAAAGGCATTATATCAGCCTATAAATAAAATAGTATACACTACTTTTGCAAGTTTTGATTGTCGAATGTTTCAATAGTGTCAAGTTATTGTATTGTGCAGAAAACCCTAGCACCCATTTTAACTTGTTTACCATCATCAATATACAAAGCATTTATTAGTATTTTCAGCATTTAATGATCAATGATTTTGTATTTGTAACACCCGGTTATTTTTCATGGCAAGAAACAAAGAATAAAGTGAAGAAAAAGAAAAGAAAAGAAATCTAACCCAAGCCAAGGGGTTAAACGTGTCAAAAGGACAAAACTTTGAAAAGTTGGTGTAAAAGTCGGCATGGCCGCCTACTTCTCGTACAACATCATATCATTCAAATTTTTTTAGAGAGAGAAAGCAAGAGCAGAAAGCTTTGGTATTTTTTACAGAAGAACTAGAAAAGATAAAATTCAAAGTAAGAATTCATGATTTTATGATGTTCTTGACTGTCCTTAGCCTCGGTTGCATGCTTATTTTTATTTGTGTGTTTAGTTGTGTGTGTTTGGTGGGTTTTTAGGTGGTAGAACTCAATTTACATTCAGGATTTGGAAGAAGTTCATCCGAAAGTTGTCAAGGAGAGTTCTAGAACCCCCTTTTTACTTATTTTAAACTGATTTGGGGCTGGAAATAGATGTGTGAATGTTTTATTTAAAATGGCTTTTTCACCCGTATGTATGTGTATGAATGTGTTTGCGGGTGGGGTTTGATTTGGGTGTGTGTTTATGATTGTGATGATATTATGAATGTGTTTCTAAGGCGTAGGATGTATGATTTAAGCTTAGAACATGTTAGATGATGATTGAGAACTGAATTATGTTGTGTAAGCATGATTTAGACAGCCCATGCGCCTAAATTATGGCCCATGGCCCAAGGGTATTAACTGTCTAAGTATCCCCATGCGACAAAAGTTCATGCGCCCAAAGAGTAGCCATGCGCTTGGAAAAGGCTAAATTTAGCTAAGTGTCTAGACGCCTTGAAAGCCCATGTGCCTAGGCACTCATGCGCCTGCATAGTGTCCATGCACCTAGAGTTTGCCCAGAATTGGTTAAGTGTTGCCCATGTGCCCCAATAGTGCCCATTCACCCAGAAGTTCCCTATGCGCCTAAGTGTTTCTCATGCACCTGAAAGGCCATGCGCCTACATAGTGGCCATTCGCCTAAGACATAGATTATTTTTTTGAATTTTGGGGAAAATAATGAAATGTAGGCTTTGACTTGGGATGTTCTCGGGGGAGAAGTAAGTTGACTTTGATGATGTATGGGGTATGTTATGGCATGTATGATGATTGTTATGTCATGTGTAATGGTGCCTTGAATGCTGATGTTTTATTTTGTTATGTTTATGTTCCTTGTTATGTATGTTTCTTTTCCATGGCTTTACGTTGA
Organism: Flaveria trinervia; assembly: GCA_025506515.1. Classification (NCBI taxonomy): domain Eukaryota; kingdom Viridiplantae; phylum Streptophyta; class Magnoliopsida; order Asterales; family Asteraceae; genus Flaveria; species Flaveria trinervia. The sequence goes on from CM046456.1 coordinate 43,388,750, forward strand.
ATGTTCAAGAATGAAATGAAAATTATTATGTAACGTAAAGTAGAAGATAATGAAAAGAGGAACGTAATGAAAGAATTCATGCATTAACAAATGAATGAAAATAAGAAAGTCTTGCAAGCACAGTATGAAGGTTCACACCCAATGAAGGGTGTTAGCTCAACTGTGTGCGGGTTAGCTACCCGGGAAGGATACACACTAGGGTCTAATATTTGTGATTGACCATACGTATGGGATCCTTGCTGCTTGCTCTAGGTACTGGAGTTAGCTTCGTGCATAATGTTTGAGGTCTATGAAAGACCTCAGGCCCAGTAATCAACTTCGTACACAATGTTCGGAGTATAGCATATGGAATTGATACGGAATGAAAGAGAAAAGATAATGATGAGTGTACTTGCCATAGGTACTGGAGTTAGCTATGTGCAAAATATTCGAGGTCTATGAAAGACCTCAAGCCCAGTAACCAGCTTCGTGCACAATGTTCGGGGTAATGTACATGTCATCGGAAGTAATGAACGTACGAAAGATAAGTAAGGAAGTTTATGAATGAAAGTGAATGATAATGATGTATGATGAATGAACGAAAGTTAACGAACGAATGATGAAGATAATAATGATATTAACTATGTGTACGTATGATGTTTGATGGTGTAAGAATGTAAAGAATGTAGGATCTTATATGCCCAAGACACATACAAGATTGATGTGGTTAGTACGTTATGATCCAAGTCAGGTCATACCCAATAACAGGCTATACAAACACTAACAAACACTTATTTATTGATGAGATCATACAATAAATGTTTGACACCTATTTAGAATATTGGTTTTCTAAATATTGCTTTTGTGATAGAACGTCATTAAGTGGATAATACGTTCATGAGATAATTTTATGTTTCATTATTTAAGTTGTTTAAATAATGAAATATAAAAGAGTGTTATGTTATAAAATTAAACTAAGTTTTAATTTTATAAGTTAGTTAATTGAAAGAGTGTTATAAAAATAAAGGATGAAAAGGCTGGGAAAATTTTTTTTTTTTGAACACCCAAACTCGGCTGCCCAAGGGCCTTGGGAACTTCATTTTGGTCTAGTTCATGCAAGAATTAATTGGCCATACACTCTTTCATGATTAGAACTTGAACACTCTCTTTCTCTCTCACATAAGCAATAGTCTTTCTCTCCTTCTTCTCTCAAGATTTTCGAAACCTTTGGCTGATTTCCAAGTGATTATTGGCTGAACTTGAAGCTACTTGTTGGCTGAAATTTCGGGTTCAAGAAGAGGGACAAGGCTTGGTGTAACACTACCTATCAAGTAAGTGTTTGGGAGGCTTGTGGGTATCACGATTTGAGGTCCTCCACCTTGAAGGATTGCTGCTCAAAAAACATCATCATCTTCAAAGATTTCGACCATTTTGAGCTGCTGAAAGGTAGTTTATGGCAGCCTCTATATGGCTGTCCATAATGCTCGTTTTATGTTTACATAGCTTGCTTATTCACATAATATGATCCTTTGTAATATGGGTTTGTTTTATACATATATTTGTCACCTAATGAACATGATTTTTCAGTTTTATAATCATGTTTCAAAATATGTATCCACTGCGTTTTTCAGAAAGTTTAAGAGGTTAAACATTGATTTTATCTTCTAACAAACCCTTCAATGGCATCAAGAGCCGGTTATGTGGATAGCTTGCTTGTTCTTGTCCATTAAAAATTTTTAAAGGATGTTTATCAACTCATTAGAGGCTGTTTTGGTTGATTCAATAAACCCCATGTCTTTCTAAGTTATATCTTCATGCTTATGATTAAACTTTGAAAGATATGAATGTCAATTGGTTGATATGTTTGGTTGTTGTTTGTTTGGACAAACAAACCCTAATTTTCAGTTTATGTTGGCTGAAAATTTGGGGTTTGATGGGGTTTATTTTGTATATTGTATGATGTTTGTAATTGTTCATTTGATAGTGCATAACGTAGCTTAGATCTTGTGTTGTTTGGTTTGAAAGAATGTATTTATTTGATTATATTCATTCAATTGGGTTGTAAAGTTTGTGCTTGTAATTTATCTATTTATTCATTGGGATGTAATAATAGATTAGGAGTATTTTTCTTTTACTAGAAAATATGTATTAGGATATATATTTTGTAAAAGAAGATGCTCGGGAAGGAAGCACAAAAGGTAGACACAAAGTGGACTTGAAGCATACGGATGCGACATCAAGTGGGAGATCCATTGTAATCTCTATTTTATGTTTTTTGGTAACCCTTAGCAAAGACGAAATGACCACACTTGTGATGGCAAACAAGTGTGGTCACAATAGTAGCTATGGTTATGCACATGTGGTTGTTTATATTATGCTTGTTTGATTGTGATTTTATGAATGATTGTGTGATATTTGGATATGATAAACAATCTTAATAAAAATGATTTAACAAGCTAATATAAAAATGGTTCTTAATCATTAAGTGTTAATAAATGGTTATTAAAAGGATTATTGATTTCATAATAAAATGGGTTTTATTAAAAGAACCATAGAGTACCAAGTATTTGTAAGCATGCAATTACAAGGTACATAGAGTTTTCAAAGTCTAGAATTAATAAAAACTTTAAATTCTTTACCAACAAGTTTAACACCGTCCTTCTACACAACACTTGAGTCATTTGGAAACTCTTAATGGGATAAAGGTCACCTAACCATTTAGATGGAACTTGTGACTTAAGGTGGGGATACCACATTGGTGGGATAAAGGTCACCTAACCACTTATATTGGTAAACTCACATGTGTGTGCAAGTAGGGTAACTTGATTTGCAAACCATGTTAAATGGATCACCTACAATATGGTTTTGAAGTGGTGTTGATGGATTAACATGCCGACTTTACATATGATGTTTCAAGTCGATCCCATACCTCTAGAAGTTGCAAATGGTTGCATCCGTCAATCGTTGACCACCTTATTAATTTAAATTGTGGGATAAAGGTCACCTAACCATAATTAAATGTAATGTTGGGTTCAAGATTTTAATATGAAAATGACCTTAAAAGGTATTAATTATTAAAAAATAGCATATCGAAAATACTAAAATAGATCTTTGTTAAATTTTGTAGATGGGCACCAATAATGATAATCATGAAAATTCATCCGCGTCCGCCCAATCATTACGAGCGATTCTCCAAAAGGAACGTCTAAATCATAACAATTTCATTGATTGGTATCGAAACTTTAGAATCGTTCTCAAGCAAGAGAGACGATCATATATTTTAGACGACCCTATCCCCGATCAACCTACTGAGGATGATGAGGAGGCCTATAACGATTGGCTGAAGTACACTGAGGAATCCGTCCAAGTGTCTTGTCTCATGTTGGCGAGCATGACTCCGGATCTCCAAAAGGATTATTGCCATCATGAAGCTTATGACATGATAACCCAGCTGAAGGAAACGTTCCAATAGCAAGCGAGGGTTGAGCGCTTTGAAATAGTTCGAGCACTACATGCATGTCGTATGGACGACAACCAATCGGTTTCATCTTATGTACTTAAGATGAAAAGCCACATTGACGGCCTCGAAAGGCTTAATTGTCCTGTCTCGAAGGAATTGGCCACGGATTTGATCCTCAATGGCCTTACCAAGAAGTTCGAGACATTCTTGTTGAACTACAATATGAATGCTTGGGACAAAAGCATTGGTGAGCTTCACTCAATGCTCAAAACGGCCGAGGCGGCCATGGGTAAAAGGGTTTTACCCGTTCACACCATCAATGAAGGTGGGAACAAGAAAAGGCCTCATCCCACACCCAAGGCAAAGGTTGCCAGGGCAAGGGACCCGTATGGGGAAAGAGGAAACGGGTGGTAAGGGGGCCACCCAAACCACAAGAGAAGAAGTAAAAGGTTGCTACTAATGACTCATGCTTCAAGTGTGGGGAGATTGGACATTGGGCAAGAAATTGTCCTGTCCATCTCCAAGAGTTAAAAGCAAAGAGGGATGCTCGGCAAACCTCAGGTACAATATACATGATCCATATTGATTTAAAGATGGCATCCTCTAACACATGGGTATTAGATACTGGATGTGGAACTCACATTTGCAATTTGTTGCAGGGGTTCAAAAGAAGTAGTAACTTCAACAAAGGGGATGTTAGCCTCTACATGGGCAATGGAGCTAAAGTTCAAGTTGATGCCCGTGGTGACTACATCTTGAAACTTCCAAATGGTTTGGAAGTAATTTTAAACAATGTTTTGTATGCTCCTAGTTTGACTAGGAATATTATTTCTGTAGCCCTATTAAAACAATTGGGATATGTATTATCATTTGTTGAAAAAGATATTCATGTTTCTTTAAATGATATGTTCTACTATAAGCTATTCCCATTAACGGTATTTATAAATTGGTTCATGAAAATACTTTAAATAGTTCATTGTACCAAACTAGCACCAAGAAACTCAAGTTCGATTTGAGTGATACGTATCTTTGGCATTGTCGTCTGGGTCATATAAACAAGAAACGTATACAAACACTTCAAAAGAATGGTCTTTTAAAAACAAATGAATGTGATTTATTTGATGTATGTGAATCTTGTTTACAAGAAAAAATGACTAAGGCACCCTTTAGTGGAACTAACAAAAGGGCAAAAGATTTATTAGGAATCATACATTCGGATGTATGTGGTCCTTTTAAGCCAATGACTAGGAAAGGTGAAAGATACTTCATTACCTTTACCGAAGATTATAGTCGCTATGCGTATGTGTACTTATTAAGGCACAAGGATGAAGCTTTTGAAATGTTCAAAATCTTCAAGAATGAAGTAGAGAATCAACTCAACAAGTCAATTAAAATTCACCGCACCGATAGAGGAGGTGAATACCTAAATGATGATTTTAAAGATCATCTTAGGAGTTGTGGGATTGTCTAACAACTCACTCCACCTGGAACACCACCACATAATGGTGTGTCTGAGAGGAGGAATCAAACCTTATTGGATATGGTCCAATCTATGATGGCTAGAAGCATATTACCTCTATCATTTTGGGGTTTTGCTTTGCTCTCAGCGGCCGTATTGTAAATATGGCCCCAACCAAAAAGGTGGAAAGGACACCTTTTGAGATATGGCATGGAAGAGTTCCATCCCTATCATACTTAAGGGTCTGGGGTTGTGAGGCTTATGTTAAGACTCCCACCCCAAACAAATTGGAAGTCCAATCCACCAAGTGTATCTTTTTTGGATATCCTAGAGATTCTATGGGATATTATTTCTATGATCCCCTGGAACAAAAGGTGTTTGTTGCCAGAAAGGGTGAGTTCTTAGAAGCAAAGTTCCTTATGGAAGAAACTAGTAGTAGAATAGTGGATCTTGAGGAGGATCAAGAACCACAACCCAATGCACGTTTGGTTGTAACTAGCACTCAACATGTGGATGTTGAGGATGATCAATATACACAAAACGTTCACAGATCTGGTAGAATTAGTAATCCACCTGAAAGATATGGATTTTTCATAGATGGATGCTATGTGGTAGATTCTGATGAACCAACCACCTATCGTGATGCAATGTCCAATTGGATTGTGACAAATGGCTTGAAGCCATGAACGTTGAGATGAAATCCATGTATGACAATCAAGTATGGGACTTGGTTGTACCACCTCTTAACTCCAAAGTAGTTGGAAGTAAGTGGGTTTTCAAGAAGAAAACCGATATGCATTGAAACTTGGATACTTACAAAGCTAGACTTGTAGCAAAAGGTTTCACTCAAACACAAGGAGTTGATTATGATGAAACCTTCTCACCTGTAGCGATGCTAAAGTCTATAAGGATATTGTTTGCCATAGCTGCTCATTATGATTATGAGATTTGGCAAATGGATGTCAAAACCGCTTTCCTAAATGGATATCTTGAGGAAGATGTCTATATGGTTCATCCTGAAGGTTTTGTCGATCCAAAACATCCTAATAAAGTATGCAAGTTAAAGAAATCAATCTATGGATTGAAACAAGCATCGAGAAGTTGGAATCACCGTTTTGATGAAGAAGTAATCAAATTTGGATTCATCAAGAACGCTGATGAAGCTTGTGTATATAAGAAAGCTAGTGGGAGCATCATCATTTTGCTAGTATTATATGTTGATGACATACTACTATTTGGAAATGACATTCCAACCTTGGAAGGTGTAAAAACCTGGCTTGGAAGTTGTTTTTCAATCAAGGATCTTGGTGAAGCCGCCTATATTTTGGGATAAAGATCTATAGGGATAGATCAAGGCGGTGTATTGGTTTAAATTAAAGTGCATACATTGAAAATATCTTGAAAAGGTTCAAGATGGAGAACTCTAAGAAAGGTACGGTACCTATTCAAAGAGGAACGATATTGAGTACAACTCAATGTCCTAGCTCAAAGGATAAGCAAGATAAAATAAAGGCAATCCCATACACATCAGCTATTAGATCCATCATGTATGTAATGATAAGAACTCGGCCGGACGTGTCATGCGCCTTAAGCATGACAAGCCGATACCAGCAAAATCCTCAAAACAGTCATTGGATGGCTGTTAAGAACATACTTAAGTATCTAAGGAGGACTAAAGATATGTTCCTAATCTATGGATCTGGTGATGAGGAACTCGTTGTAAAAGGTTACACGGATGCGAGTTTCCAAACCGATCGTGATGATTCACAATCACAATTGGGATACATTTTCATTCTGAATGGAGGAGCGGTCTCTTGGAAGAGCTCCAAACAGGATGTGGTGGCTCTATCAACTACAGAATCAGAATACATCGCCACCTCATTGGCAGCTCAAGAAGCTGCATGGTTGAAGAAATTCATTCCCGATCTAGGGGTTGTCTCTTCCATTCAGGACCCCCTAGAGATCTTTTGTGATAACGAGGGTGCGATTGATCAAATCAAGGAAACTCGTGCTCATCAAAAGACTAGGCACATTAAGCGGAGATTCAACTACATACGAGATGAAGTTGAAAAGGGAAAGATATGTATTCGCAAAGTTCACACGGATCAAAACATTGCCGATCCTCTCACGAAGCTCCTTGAAAAGGCAAAGCATGAAGGTCATACTTGTGCCATGGGACTTTGATATTCTAGTGATTGGATTTGATCTGTAAATTTTGTATTTGGATATGTGGAACTCTTTTTTATTTGAATAAAATTATTTGGTTATAATGTTTCAGTTAATGTTCCAATTTAGCATGTTTAATCCATGAGTAAATTGTTTACTCTAAATGTCTGTAGTCGTTCATACTTGTGGGAACAAGTATGAGGGTAAGATTATTATGAATTTGGATTGGTAGATATTCATATGGATGAATATAGAGCAAAAGGTTGCTGCCAAGGTTCATAGATATTTGTGGGATGCAAATATTGGACTGACCTGCATCTCAAATATTACTACATGGAATCTTCCTGATTGATCATAAGTAATTTTGAGTAAAGGCGAACATCATTTGGTATCCTCTGACCTGAGATACATATTGGGTCTTGATATTTACCAAATATTATACTTTGACTCAGTTCTTCGTTGTTCTGAAATATGGCAGTACATAAGTCTAAGTTCAGGTATGATATAAGGTAATTGTGAGAGACGTATGTAGTCAAGAACGGATTTGTCCCTCTTATTCGTTGAGAGTAAGATGTCTAAGGCCTGATAAAGTTAAATCAATGAGAATGACCACTCCGTGTCTCTAGGATTTACATGACATCTATGACAAAAGGATAGATGATTGATTCACCTAAAACATTTCAAGTATGGTACTTGAAGGAGATGATGTTATTGAATGGCACTTAGTCATACGTATTAAGGATAGTAAACCGTTGCTAGGCGGTATTTACTGCTTGCATCAATCTTCTATGAATTTTGTGCAAGTGGGTGATTGTAGGATCTTATATGCCCAAGACACATACAAGATTAATGTGGTTAGTACGTTATGATCCAAGTCAGGTCATACCCAATAACAGGCTATACAAACACTAACAAACACTTATTTATTGATGAGATCATACAATAAATGTTTGACACCTATTTAGAAAATTGGTTTTCTAAATATTGCTTTTGTGATAGAACGTCATTATGTGGATAATATGTTCATGAGATAATTTTATGTTTCATTATTTAAGTTGGTTAAATAATGAAATATAAAAGAGTGTTATGTTATAAAATTAAACTAAGTTTTAATTTTATAAGTTAGTTAATTGGAAGTGTATTATAAAAATAATGGATGAAAAGGTGAGAAATATTTTTTTTGAACACCCAAACTCGGCCGCCCAAGGGCCTTGGGAACTTCATTTGGTCTTGTTTCATGAAAGACTTAATTAGCCATACACTCTTTCATGATTAGAACTTGAACACTCTCTTCTCTCTCACATAAGCAATATTCTTTCTCTCCTTCTTCTCTCATGATTTTCGAAATCTTTGCCTGATTTCCAAGTGATTATTGGCTGAACTTGAAGCTACTTGTTGCTAAAATTTCGGGTTCAAGAAGAGGGACAAGGCTTGGTGTAACACTACCTAGCAAGTAAGTGTTTGGGAGGCTTGTGGGTATCACGATTTGAGGTCCTCCACCTTGAAGGATTGCTGCTCAATAAACATCATCATCTTCAAAGATTTCGACCCTTTTGAGCTGCTCAAAGGTATTTTATGGCAGCCTCTATATGGCTGTCCATAATGCTCGTTTTATGTTTACATAGCTTTCTTATTCACATAATATGATCCTTTGTAATATGGGTTTGTTTTATACATATATTTATCACCTAAAGAACATGATTTTTCAGTTTTATAATCATGTTTCAAAATATATATCCGCTGCGTTTTTCAGAAGTTTAAGAGGTTAAACTTTGATTTTATCTTCTAACAAACCCTTCAAAGAATAGTTTTGAAAGAAAGTAAAGTCTACTTTATTTTTAAACTAGAACTCACTTAGCAACACTGAATTTTATATGTTTCCAGTTGGCAGGTAATGGTTGTTCAGGATGGCATGGGGTGGCTACTTGGCTCTTTTTGATGGCATTCTCTTGTATAATGTTTTTTCATTGTAATGCGAACAAATGATGTTTTGTAATGAATGTTTTATTATTTTGCAAAATAAATTATAATGAAATGTTTGTTTTAATGTTTCCTCTGCAATGTTTTGTTAAAGTTAAGGTACTTATATGTTTTATGTGCGATGATTGACCAGTTGTGAGCATCCCGAGAACGGGGCCTTACAAGTTGGTATCAAATGGAAAGTTTAAGTGAAACCCATAAATTTTTAAAAGAAAACTAAACTTAAATTGAAAATGGGACAAAGGGAAGGGATGCCAGTCCGAGTACTACGTGCCATAAGGTATTTTCTTAATGTTGACCGGAGTTATGTGCGCATGTTATTTGGTCTGTGTGCTATTAGTAGATTTAGATACTGATGTAATCAATATAGGAAATGCTTGGGGTATGAAGAGTAAAGTAAGTGGCAAATCACAACTGGCCACTGTAATTAGGGACTTACTTACTTGACATAAACTGAGCTATTTTCTTTAATGACCGTATTAGTGTTTGAATCTTCTAGTGTGATTGAGGATGGGCGGTGGTAGATCTTTGAAGGCTTCACATCATGGAGGTCATGGTGGACATGGTGCTGAACGACGGACCACAAGAAGAAGGCCTAGAGCAAAAGAGGTGGTTGATGAAGAACCCGAGAACCTTCATCCGGAGGCCTGGGACGAGAGTGCTAACTTGAGAGCCTCAGTGAAGGAGGCTGTTGTTGAGGAGGTGCATGAGGTCATGCAGACGATACTACCGTCTGTGGTGACAAATGTGATAAAGGCTATGCAGGAAGGAGAAAGAAGAGAGAGGAACAGGTCTTCAGGAGGACGGGAGCGACCGAAGACTGAGACGGTTCTCTCAAATGAAGAAGAAGAGGAAGAAAAGCCTGCGCCAGTGGGTGAGAGAGATGGAGGCTATACTGGATATCAGCGAGTGTTAGGAGGACAAGAAGGTGAAATTTGCTGCCCACTTGTTTGTGGACTCGGCTTTGTGCTGGTGGGACAATATCGTCCAAGCCGAGGGTAGTCAAGAAATTGGAAGGATCAAGTTGGCGGAGCTGAATAAATTAGTGATTGAGGTGTTCTGTCCTCATAGAGAGATGTATAAAGTGGAGAGGGAATTCCTGCAACTGGAGGCGGTGACCATGACACATCAGCAATACATCACGAAGTTCAATGAGATGGCACGACCAGTGCCAGATCAAGTGACGCTTTTGTCACAAAAGATCAAGAGATACATCCAAGGGCTACCGACGGATATATGTATGCACATGATCACTGCCCGGCCGAGCACATTTAGGTCGGTAGTTGCCTTGGCGGGAAGGTTTGTTGGACACTGAAAGGGTCACACATGGCAATTCAATTGGTGAGTTGATGGTTGTTCTGCTCGAAACTCCCTAAGTCCACGAATTAATGCGGATGAAGAATCCGCCAAGTGTTGACTAACCGTATTTGTAAATGCGGAAGACATAGAATAAATGCTAACAATTGTTTGTTCTTCCGCATTAACATATGCGGATAGTCAAAAAGGTATGCAGACAAGACATGTTCATCCGCATTGCAAATGCAGATGTCCAGCAACAAATGTGCATAAGTATTTGTTCATCCACATTACCCAATGCGGATGATCAACTACTAATGCGGATGAACAAGTGAAGAAATGCTGATCAAGAACAACTCATCCGTATTTGTCAATGCGGTTGGACAGAAGAAATGCTCATGAAGACTTATATTAGTTTTGATGTAGAGGTTAGGGGTAGTTTAGCCATTTTGTAAAAAGGCATCTTGTCAGCCTATAAATAGAATAGAATACCTCATACATGAGGCGACTGTTGATAAATAATCAGAATATTTTGTATTACACATTCTCAAGGTGCATTATTATTGTTCATGCTAAAATCCTAGCATTTATTGTACTCAATCATCTTAATCAATATATACAAAGCATTTATGAGTATATTCTTGCATTGAATGTTTAGTGATTGTTTGTTTCCGCAATTCAATCTCTGACTTGATCACTATATTTGATCCTAGTGAGAATATTAATCTCACCACCCAGTCAATTGGTATCAGAGCTTTGGCTCTCGGTTCTTTTTCAGATCTACCCAAGATCCGAATTGAACTTGATTGATCTACTGATCGAGTTGCTAGTAGAGTGTTCTATCAACTATACTTAGTAAATAGTAGAATATATGCTTCAAACAGTTACTGTTCACACTTCCTCACCCTCAAAAACAAACCAGCAGTTCCCACTCTTGAAGCTATGAACACTTAGTATAACAAGAAGCTTCAACAGAAATTAAGAACTTAACAGATCTGATTCTGAGAGCTTGTTTTGGATGATTTGGACAAGTTGGACTGAAAGAACTTAAAAACTTATCTAATCTATATTAAACAAGTTAAACATACTTTGGTAAAATGGATTCTCATAGTTTTTCAGAACTTGGCCATACACCTAAACAACCTACGCTTAAACATAAATCTAAGTTTAAGCAGTGGAAAATCAGAGTTAGAAATTACATTACAGGTGTAGATCCTAACTTTTGGATCTCAATATGCAAGAAGCCACACAGCCCTATTACTCTGTTTGCAGATGAAGCTGCCATCTACAAAACATCAAGAATACCCATAGAGGATCTAACTCTTGATGATAAAGACTACAAGAAAATCAAAATTGATCTTAAAGCTTACTCCATACTCACTCAAGCACTCAAGATGGATGTGCTAAAAAGACTGGAAAAGTATGGTACTGCTAAAGTAGTATGGGATGCACTGCCAATTATGTGTGAGGGAAGTAGTGAAGTTGCAGAGATTAACAAGGATAAACTTGTTAATTAGTATGAAACATTTCATCACTTCAAAGGGGAGTCCATATCTAAAAAACTGCATAGATTTGTACAGTTGGTAAATGACTTGGAAATCATGGGAGTCACTTACAAAGTCAAAGAGTTAAACAAGAAAATGCTGCACAATCTTCCAGAGACCTGGAAACAAAATATGACAATGTTAAAGAACACTCTTGATCTTGAGAGTACCACCCTAGATATAGTGATAGCGAAGATAGAAGCACTGGAGCTAGATGAAAGAAGCAGAAATTTGGGAGGACCCAAAGTGATTGAGGCATACAAGTTTCCATTAGAATCTCACTCTGTGGAAAATGCCTTCATTACTAAGGAGGATGATTTCATCTCTTCAAGATATCAACTGAAAACCACTAGGTTCATTGCAACTCCACCAATTAATCATCCATCAACATCATCCCAAGCATCAGGATTCACTACAACTCTTACAAACACTCGTGATGACACAAGACCTGAAGTACAAAAGGCAACTTACAATGCCTTTGTTGCTAGCTTTGAAGCATATTTAGGTGGAAGACTCACCTCACCACATCTGATCCAGAAAGACTTAGAAGAAATGGATCCAGATGATGTAGAAGAAATGGATTTGCAATGGCAAATGGTCATGATTGCAATGAGAGCTAAGAATTTTTTCAAAAAGGGTAGAAAGCTCAGCCTTAATGAAAACACAAAGCTTGGATATGACAAAACCAAAGTGAAGTGCTTCAACTGCGGCATGACTGGCCACTTCTCCAGAGAACGCAATGCCCTCAAAAGAAACAACTTTCAAAGGAATTCTCAGAGCCAGTCATCCTCCCAGCCAAACTCAAGCTTTCACTCCACTAATCATCAGCAATAGTATCATCATCAACAACAACATCAATCATATCAGAATCAACCTCAACTGACAAACAAAGCTCATGGAAGCAGTCAGTCATCTGCAAATGCTCTCGTGATTAAGCAAGATGAAGTGTGTGACTATAACCTATATGGAGAGGAAGTAAAGCCACAATTTAAAAATCATGCACTCATGGCTCACATCAATGATGGTCCATCTCCCATGCCTTCTGAGGTAAAATCTAACCTGTGTAGTGATAAATGCATTACTGAACTGCAAGGTTATACAGAGCACAACCATAAACTTGCAGATAAAATAAAAGAGGAAAAGGTTAAGTCAAAGATGCTCAAGAGAGAAATAAAATGCTTTGAAATCAAAATAAAATCTCTCAAGGCTGACATTGAAAAAATACATGGTGAAAAGTATACTCTTGCAGCTGAAAATGAGCAACTAACTTAAAAGTTAGCTCAGTCTAAAGCTGAACATACACTTACTGAAGTGAAATTGGAAAGGTTTCAACTGTCTTCAGTCAAGCTGCAAGAGATGCTTGATTCTCAAAAGGATCCCAAAGACATGTCTGGGATCGGGTATAGCTCGTCCTCCACCATATAATGAAAACTACATTGTCATGCCTGACTCTATTATACTCAATAAGAAAAATGAACTTAACACTATTGAACCAAAAACAATAGTAAAACACCTCACAAATCCTCAAAACCAACCAAATGTTTACATTGAAACAAATAAGGATAAAATCAAACTTGGACACCCAATTAAAATCAAAGAGTGTTCAGACAAGGTAGCGAGTGTCTTCAAACCCACAAGCCCAATTAAAGCAATTTTTCCATTTGTGAAATTCATACCTTCCGTTTCAAAAGGTAAAAATAAATTTGTGAAGTCAGTGAAACCCTCTGCTGAAAGCAGTTATTATAATAAGTTTATATCTCCAAACAATTCAAGCAAATCAGACAAGGTTTCACTTCAAAAGAAACAAAAGAGCTCATTGATTTCAACAAGCAAAACTCTATCAGACCTTCAATCTTTAAAATTAAGACAGGGAGTTGGAGTTGACATATGCAACAAGGAGCACATTGATCAGTTTGAGAAAGAGTTAAAGAAAGGATTGAAGAAACAAAAATAGCCCAGAAAAGTTAACAAAAGTAGCACTATGAAGCAAACTACAAAAAGGGCTGATATTGACTCCTCCCCTAAGCAAAAGAAAGTGACTCAGCTGTAAATGAGAAATTAGCTTAGTCTCACAAATCAAAATCAGATTCAAGAAACAAACAAACGTATTATGACATATGTAATATGTTTAATCACAAAACAGAAAAGTGCTTTTACAATCAATATTGCTCTATCTGTGACATGTACAACTACTCCACTAAAAACTATTATTTTAACAAATACTATTTAGTCTGTGATATGAACAATCACAATACATCTGATTGTTCAATTAGAAGGGAGTGAGAATTGCTCAGAAGAAGCCCATCTCAACAACATCATCTCTTAAACCCCATGTCAGGAGTCATTTGGTCACCAATCAATCTAGAACATCTAGATCAAACAACAATAGGAGTAACATAAAAGAATTATGGAAGAGTAAAAGAAACGAACATCACATCATTAACCAAAAGTTCGATCTTCCCAAATCTAAAATGATTTTTAATAATCAAAAATAGTTTAAATTCCTTCAAAAGAATAAACACCAAAGATTTCACTACTCTAACTCTTCAGTTGATGTTGATGAGATGACTCCACCAAAATATCACAAGAAATCTCCAGGGTCACCTCTAAATAGTTCACAATTTAAAGGAAAGTATCAAGAGGTCACCATAATGGATAGGAACGGGAAACCGAAGACCATCATGGCTTGGGTTCCATATTCTAATTAGTATTTTTGTGCTTGTAGGGTAATCCATATAGGTCTAATAGCCTATGGTACGTGGACAATGGATGTTCCTAACACATGACTGGAGATCGTTCCCTACTTCATGACTTTAAGCAAATACAAGGAACTACTCTTGCATTTGGAGGAGATTCACAAGGTTGAAGAATTACTGGTGAAGAATTTGTGACAAATAGGATGTTGAGCTTTGATAGAGTGAACTATTATGAACAACTGAACTTCAATCTTCTAAGCGTGTCTCAGATCTATGACAATAAATATTCTACTCATTTTAACGACACTCATTGCTACATTCTGAAACCAGGATTTTAGGTCTCTGAAGAATGTGTTGTCCTAAAGACTCCAAGGAAGAATAACACCTATGTCTTAAACCTGAATTCTACAACACCAATAGAAGAAACATGTCTTCTGTCAAAAGCATCATTTGATGAGTCCCAGCTTTGGTAGAGATGTTTTGGGGCACACAAACATTAAAAACATGAATAGATTGGTCAAAGGAAACCATATCATCAGCCTTCCTTAAAAAGAATTCATTTTGTTGATCACTCTTAAACGCGCCTCAAAGGAAAACAACATAAATTTTCTCACAAATCCAAGCTCGTGAACACAAACAATACTTCATTGAAGCTACTTCACATGGATCTGTTTAGACCAAATCATGTATAAGAATTGGAAAGACATAGTATTGTTTGGTGATCATTGATGACTTTCCAAGATTTACATGGGTTTTCTTCTAAAATAAAATAAGGCATCCCAAATAATACAAGACTTTATCACAAAATTTGAAAACCAACTTGATCATAAGGTCAAAATAATAAGAAGTGAAATGGAACTGAGTTTAAAAAGGAAGACATGAATTCACATAAGGATATATGTTAAGGCTGATGCAACTGAAACACTTAAAGTCTCCTGCATGCAAGCACAAGTGCATTCAAGAAGAATGCTTTGGAAGTTTCACACATGCAATAGAAATATTCTAATTGTGAAATCTTCTGAAGCCAAGACCAATATCTTCCGAAGCCAATTTTTCACACACTCGAAGACAGATTTCTTCCAAAGACTTTTATATACATGCTTTTTTTGATGTACTTTACATAAAGTTAGACCCCTTTCTGCTGTAACTTTGTAAAGTCACCAACTTTCATTAGTTGGTGAAAAGGTCCATGTTTTTAGTAACTTTACATTGAGTTGTTGAGTGTGTAACTTTCTACTTCATATACTTTATCCTTTTTATAATATATTAGGATGTGAGCTATGGCATGTCATAGTCACAAGTAAAAAGGTAATCTGCCTTTTGACTATACAATTGATTTTGTTTGTGTCTAGTCAATTGTATTCAGCTGGCCTACAAAGTATGGTCGGCTGTAGGATGTAGTATATGTATCTCAAGTACTTGTAACTTTCCTTTATTCTTTGTAACACTTGTAATAGAACTTGAGAAATCAATATATTGAAATCTTGAAAACCATCTCCTTGGGTATTTGCTATCTTGTTTTGTCTCTTATGCACTTGTGTGCTTAGTATCATCTCTTGTGGTTAATCCAGTTTCACTATTTGATTAGTCAAGTTAATCTCCTCATTGTGTTGTTGTGTTGTAAGTGACCACCCTTCACCATTCTTTCATTTGGTATCAGAGCAATCCAGGCTCTTGATATAAGATCTCACCATCTTTAGATCCCTCACACACATAAATACTTAACTTATCAAATGGCAGCCGTTTCCAAAACTAATATGGAAACCAGAACCATGAACAAGTCCTCACTGATCACTCTTGATGACTTTGACACCTCGTACCAATGAATGGAAGGTTTCATCAGGTCTGTAGAGTCAAGAATGTGGGAGTCTGTTGAAAATGGAGCTTACATACCAAGAACCCCCTATTCTGCTGGTGGCGGTATAATCCCCAAGGCTGTGGCTAACTACTCAGATGAAGATAGAAAGATAGTAGAGATTGACCAGAAAGCCATGACATCCCTTCAAACTGCTCTTCCTAACTCTGTATACCAAGGTTTCAAGAAATTCCTAATTCTAGAGACAAGGAGAACAAGAAGGATCTCCTAAAGCAGTAGTTTGAAAATTTCACCTTCAAAGCACGTGAAACCATGACTCAACAATATTTCAGATATGTTAAGATTGTGGAAACCCTAGTAGATGGAGGATTTTCTCTTGAAAACAAAGACATTGTAAGGAAGTTCATGTTCTTACTTCCTAGGCAATGGACACACTACTGTGTGGTTATCAAGAGAACTGAGAACCTGAAAACTCTCACTCTGATAGAGTTGTATGGGATTCTCAGTGGCTACCAGATGGAGATGAACATGTAAGACTCACAAAAGGGTCCTTTCATCACCTTCCTTGAGACACCAAGGGAGAACTACACGAATGGAAGCCCATTCTAAGAGACAAGTTCTTCTCAGGCCTTTGTGTCTTCTGATGATAGTTATGGCAGCTCTCTTTTCACCCGTGAAGACCTGCATTGTATCCATCCAGATGATCTGGAGTGCATGAAAATAGTCTAGCAGATGGCTCTTCTCACTCACAGAGCCAAGAAGTTTTGCAAGCGGACTAGAAAGAAGTTCCCTAGCAATGGAACCAGTGGAAAGTTTGGACTGGACAAGGGTAAAGTCAAGTGTTTCAAGTGTAACTTGATGGACCACTTTGCGAGGGAGTGTAAGGCACCAAGAACAAATGGTGGCCAAACACAATCCAGACCAAACTACACTGACAAGGCTACCCAGAATGAGAAGCCAAAGTAGCAAGCTGATATTGCTGTTAAAGAAGGAGGCTTGGACTGGAGCTCTTAGATGGAAGATGCTTCTCCAAACCAAGCACTGATGGCAGATCATGATGAAGCCAATGTATTACAACATCTATGTACCCCTGAATGCATTGCTAAATTCAACAGATACATGTCCTACAACTTAGAAATAAGATCTGATCTTCAGTCCTTAAACATCTTAAAAAGCTAATTTTAGAAAGTCTGAAAATGATTATAAACTAAAGATAGAGGACTTAGAAAAAACCATTTCAGTTCTAAACATGAGTATACAAATTTTAGGACTCAGATCAAAGATCTTATAACTAAGCTGACTCAGTGCCAGGCTGAGCTTGTGATCAACAAATCCAGGGCAGAAAAGTGTGTTCTTGAAGAAGAGACCTTCAAGAACATGATATACTTATCCCTGCATAGAACGTGTGTTATCAAAAAAGCAAGGACTGTGTTCTAATGAGATAGCTCCCCCACACATAATCTTTTCTATAAGATCACCAAGGAGTGGAACTTGTGAAGATGAGCTTCCTCTCATAGACCCTTTATGTGAAGAGGATGAAGAAGTGATAGTGAAGAATTCCTCGGAGAAGAGTGAAGAGGAGGATTCTAAGAAGGGCCACTATCCTTCTAAGGAGAAGAATAAGACTGTGATGACAAAGTCAATGATAAAGAACTTGATCAGAAATAGCAAAAGAAAAGCTAGGAAGGCTTAAGAGATCAAGGCTACTTTTGACCCTAAGGAGAAACAAATTTTTATCTTTATAGGGTTTGAAGTAGTGAAGACTAAAGACATCAACCTAAACTCTACTATCAAGAGTTTTGGTTCATGTTCAAATCATCTCAGCACCAAGAAGATGGCTCATTAGTTGTGTACTACTGCTACACAGCCTAGACCATCTAACTCCAAGAACATTCCTCAGCCCAAAAGGACTGTCTCAGCCTCTGCAAAGATGAAGGTGGAGAAGGGATGTGGTCAAAGTTAGTCTTGTTCTCAACAGAAGGCTCTTAAGCATAAGAAAATGAAGTGTGTCATATGTGAAAGTACTGCTAATCTTGCTAAGGATTGTCCATACAATCTAAAAGGTACTTTCACATGACCAAGACAAGGACTTCCAAGAGTTCCAAAAGATTCAAGCTTCGGAAGGAAAATCTATTTCCTTCGGAAGCTTCAAAACTAAGAAGAAGGCAAGTGGAAAATTGCCTTTGGAAGAAAATTTGGTCTCGGAAGGAAGGAATACTTCCGAAGCACTGAAGTCTGCTGTAGTGTTTGAAGAATCTTCCGAAGGTCTGGTCATCAAACCCTCCAAAGTCTCAAAAGCTTCCAAAGTGTTAAAGGTCAAGTCCAAACATCCAAAGCTGTGGAAGTCAAAGAAAGACCAAGTGACTGGGTGTTCTACATCAACACCAGCTCAAGACTCTCATAGCACAACTATAGGATCTATTACTATTGCATTACCTTTTGTTTCTCTTAGTGAGCCGAAGACAAGTAAGGCTTGGGTTCCCAATGCAACGCCCAAAACAAATAAGAATGTCTAGATCATTGACAGTGGCTGTTCCAGGCACATGACAGACAATAGGTCACTACTCCAAAACTTTGAAAGGATTGATAGAGGGCCAGTTGCTTTTTGAGGAGATGAAGGTGGTTACATTTCTGGAAGGAGCGAGGTCACAAATGGTAACCTCAAAATTGAAAATGTAAACTTTATCAAGGAGCTTTGGTACAATCTTCAGAGTGGATCCATATTTTAAAAAATTTTGAGACTAAAACGACACGATATAAATTTAAAAATTTTTTGGTCAAAAGTCAAAGATCAGTCACAAAATCAAATTGTTGGTCAATGTTTGGAAATTTGTTTGATGAATAGTGAAATTAATCAAAATTGTGATTTGAATGGTTTGGGTGAAAATAATACAAGTGTTAGACGTATGGATATCTCATGCGCCAAAACAGTGTTCATAAGTCTGTTTAGCCGTATGATGAAATTTCAGTTTATGATTTAAGTGTTAGACGTTTTGAGTAATACTCATGCGCCTAAATAGTAGTCATAAGTCGAAAATTCTTGGTTAAGTGTTGGGCATTTTTAAATATCTCATGCGCCTAAACAGTACTAGATATCTCATAAAATAAGTCAAAGTGTTAGGCATTGCTCAATGAACAGTGCTCATGCGCCTAAATAGTGCTCATGCGCCTAAACAATGCTCATGCGCCTGTACAGTTCACATGCTCCTATAAATCTTTCAAATGAAATTGACCAATTGTAACTCATGCGTCTGACGTTCATACGCCTGAACAGGGGCAAAACGCCTGAAAGTGCTAATGCGCCTAGACCTCATGCGTCCAAACAGTGGTTATACGCCTAAATAGTTGTAATGCGTCTAAGGGTTTTTTACATTTGTAAGACTTCAACACTTATCACACAAGTTCATTTCATTCAAACTTTTCACATTCTACACTCTGTTCATACTCTCTGTGTTTGAACTCACTCAAATTTAATCTGATTACCCAGTTAGTTCAAGAGTATATGATCGCATAAGGTAATATAAGAGAATGTGATTCACATCATGAGTGCACATCATCAAATCAGTGGATAATAACATGATAATCAATCGGGCGTTTGAATCCTATTTGGGCGTTCGAACCCTGATAACTTGAATAAATTTGAAATGATTGATATGATTGTTTGTGACAGATTAAACATGAAATGGTTAATGATTATGCATTGCGAACATGTTATAATCATCAAAACATGATTTTCATCATAAAATTTTCTAATGATCCGAAGAATTTCAGAGTCAAAATACTAATAAAATAAAATAAGAAAATTGAATCGACAATTTTTTTATAAAAGAAACTTAACTGATAAGGTCATAAAAATTGAAATATGAATCTAAATCAACTAGAAACAAAATTCTTAATTGATTATATATCTTCAAATTTGATTAAATCACTAAATACAAGTTCAAATCATTGAATTTTTAGATTCTGATATTAAGACAACATCATCCGCACTGTTAATGCACCAAGGGACTCACTCTTGCATGGACTTAGTCATCTCATCCAACACTATTGTGAAGAGAAATGGGCTCAATGCCAATCCTTGGTGTAGTTCCACTTCCACCGAGAAAAAGTCTGTGTCTCCAACTGGTGCTCGCACACACGTTTTTGCCCCTTCATACATATCCATTATTATTTTGATATACCTCTCTCGTAGACTTTTCCAAACGAGTTGACACAACACACTGTCATATATTTTTCCTAGGTAAATGAAAACCATATATAGGTCCCTTTTCTTTTCTTTATATTTCTCCATTATCCTTCTTATGACGTGTATGGCTTCTATTGTACAACATCTTGGCATACATCCAAATTGGTTTACCGCTATCTTGTAAGGCCCCGTTCCCGGGACGCTTACAGCTGGGTTCTCATCGCACATAAAACGTATAATTACATTTGTATTTCATAAAATCGCAGCGGAAAACTAAAACAAACTTTCATTTCCATGTAAATGCTTTTGCAAATTAATACAACATTCATTACAAAATAACTTGTTCGCATTACAATGCAAAAACATTAATCAAAAGAAAGCATCCCAAAAGAGCTGAGTAGTCGTCCGTGCCATCCTCAGCAATCATTACCTGCCAACTGGAAACACATCAAAGTCAGCGTTGCTGAGTGAGTTCTAGTTTTATTACAAAACATACTTTACTTTCATATAAAACCGTTTGTTACTTTTACCTGATCACACATCGTACGTACACATAGATAATATCATTATTATCTTCTTCATTCATTCATTCGTTCATTCATACTTCGTTCTTTCATACGTAATCTTTTGTTCCTTTATACGTTCGTTCCTTCGAGTCTGTTGCAACAACAGGGTCGCTCACCTTATTAACAATCCCCACGACTTCGCGCTAACCGAGTCTGTGGCAACAGCTGAGTTGCTCACCTCCTTTCTCTGGCCATCTTAATGATGCCTATGATCTGAGTCTTTTGCAACCACACGTTGCTCACCCCATTGGCAATCTTCATGATTGCCTGTGATCCGAGTCTTTTGCAACCACACGTTGCTCACCTCATTGGCAAACTCCATGATTGCCTGTGATCCGAGTCTTTTGCAACCACACGTTGCTCACCTCATTGGCAATCTCCATGATTGCCTGTGATCCGAGTCTTTTGCAACCACACGTTGCTCACCTCATTGGCAAACTCCATGATTGCATGTGATCCGAGTCTTTTGCAACAACACGTTGCTCACCTCATTGGCAATCTCCATGATGGCCTGTGATCCGAGTCTTTTGCAACCACACGTTGCTCACCTCATTGGCAATCTGATAATACCCTTCTGAATCTGATAATACCCTTCCAAGGTGAGACCTTCAACATAACCCGTCACCCACCTGGAACTCAATTGGCCTACGTCGCTTATCGGCATACGACTTCTGTCTATCTTTGGCTGCCTCATGAAGGCTTTAATCTTTTCAAGCTTCTCAGTCGTAGCCTCGTTACCTCGACGCTCCCCAATTCCTTTTGACCAATGTCACCCCAACAAACGGGTGTTCTGCATCTCCTACCGTATAGCATCTCATATGGTGGCATACCAATGCTGGCATGATAACTGTTGTTGTAGGAGAATTCAGCTAACGGTAGGTGGTCATCCCAACTTCCACAAAAATCAATCACACATGCTTGAAGCATGTCTTCCAATGTCTGAATGGTCCTTTCTGACTGACCATCAGTTTGGGGATGATAAGCCGTGCTAATATGTAACCTCGTCCCCATAGCGTCGTGGAATTTCTTCCAAAATTTAGATGTAAACCGAGTGTCACGATCAGACACGATAGACACCGGCACACCATGACGAGCTACAATTTCCTTGATGAACAGATCAGCCAACCTCTCAGATGGATACGTCTCGCGGATCGGCAGAAAATGAGCGCTCTTCGTCAGTCGATCAATTATCACCCATATGGCATCATACCCTTTCGGGGTACGTGGCAGCTTCGTAATGAAGTCCATGGTGATGTGCTCCCATTTCCATTCCGGTATATCCAAAGGTTGTACCTTCCATACGGCTTTTGATGCTCTGCCTTCACCTGTAAGCAAGTAAGGCACTTACTCACATACTCCACCACGTCACGCTTCATACCCAGCCACCAATAATCTTTCTTCATGTCATGGTACATTTTCGTGGCACTAGGATGAATGGAGTATCGAGTCTTGTGAGCTTCATCCACTATCTTCACCCGTAGATCCCCAAAACGAGGAATCCACGCACGACCGAATCGAGTTCTAACACCGAGTGTGTTTTCACCCAATTCCCCAACCAGACCTCTCATTCCTTCCGATTTAAGGTGACCTTCTTTCAATGCCTTATCTTGAAACCCCTTGATTTGATTCATCACATGAGAGGTCATGATTAGTTGATAAGCTTTCACCCGAATCGGTTCGGGCCTTTTCTTTTCGACTAAGGGCATCCGCCACCACATTAGCTTTGCCCGGATGGTAATGGATCTCACAATCATAATCCTTTATAAGCTCCAACCATCTCCTCTGCCTCATGTTCAGATCCTTTTGCTAGAAGAAGTACTTCAGACTCTTGTGGTCAGTGAATATGGTGCACTTCGTCCCATAAAGGTAGTGCCTCCAAATCTTTAACGCAAAGACCACGGCTGCTAGCTCCAAGTCATGAGTGGGATAATTAACCTCATGAACTTTCAACTGTCGGGATGCGTAGGCTATAACCTTCCCTCTCTGCATTAACACACACCCCAACCCTGAGTAGGAAGCATTAGAATAAACCACCAGATCTTCGCTTCCACCGGGTAATGACAGAACAGGAGCTTGAGTCAGTCTTGCCTTCAGCTCTTCGAACGCCTTCTCTTGAGCTTCACCCCATACAAATTTCACATCCTTTCGGGTCAACTTAGTAGTGGAGAAGCAATCTTAGAGAAGTCTTGGATGAATCTTCTATAGTAGCCCGCCAGGCCCAAGAAACTACGGATCTCGGATGGCGTCTTTGGTGACCTCCATTGCATAACCGCCTCCACCTTCGCCGGGTCAACCATAATCCCGTCAGGATTCACCACATGACCCAAAAACTGAACTTCGCGCAACCAAAACGCGCACTGGAGAATTTAGCATACAGTTTCTCCCTTCTCAACGTCTCCAGAACCACTCGAATGTGACCGGCATGCTCCATCTTGCTCTTCGAATAAATCAGGATATCATCAATAAACACAATCACCGATTTATCCAACATAGGCCGACACACACGGTTCATCACATCCATAAAAGCAGCTGTCGCGTTGGTCAAACCAAAGGACATGACAAGAAACTCGTAATGACCATAGCGCGTGCGGAAAGCTGTTTTAGGGATATCTTGTTCCTTCACCTTCAATTGATGATAGCCAGACCGAAGATCTATTCTTGAAAACCAACTGGCACCCTGAAGTTGATCAAACAAATCATCTATCCTCGGTAAGGGGTAGCGGGTCTTCACTGTCAACTTGTTCAGCTCGCGGTAGTCAATGCACATCCTCATACTACCATCCTTCTTCTTTACGAACAGGACCGGAGCACCCCAAGGAGAGATACTCGGTCTAATGAACCCCTTATCAAGCAACTCTTGCAACTGTTCCATCAGCTCTTTCATCTCCGTCGGAGCTAACCGATATGGTGCTTTGGCAACGGGTTGGGCACCCGGTATCAGATCAATCTGAAATTCAATCTCTCTGTCAGGTGGTACCCCTGGTAAATCTTCTGGGAACACGTCTGGAAAGTCACACACAACCGGTACATCAGACAGTTTTGGTGTTAGTGCATCTACATCCTTTACATAAGCCAAGTAGGCGCTACATCCACGCCTCATACACTTTCCCGCCACCGCCATTGAGATCACCTTTGGGATCATGATGACCCGATCACCATAAACCGTCATCAAACTTCCATCAGGCGCTGTCAACCGAATCATCTTCTTGTGACACACATTGTTCGCCTCGAAGTCCGCCAACCAATCCATCCCAAGAACCAAATCAAAACCACCCAAGGTCATCACGAACGGTCTAACAGGAAACTTGTGACCTTCTAATTCCACCTCACAGTTTTCTATCATATCCGAAATCCTGGTAGACTTACCTATGGCAGTTTCTACATCAAAGGGCGCATCAACACGTCTACTACTAACAGGCAGCTTAGCAGAAAAAGCAGCAGAAATAAAACTCCTACTAGCACCAGAATCAAATAGCACAGAAGCTAAAGTTTGGTTCACCGGAAACGTACCGGACACGACATCAGGGTCTGTCCTAGCTTCCTCCTGTGTCATGGTAAATGCCCCGGCGCTCGCCCTCGGTCCTTCCCCTCCAGTTCTCTTCACCCCAGAACTCTCAGCCCTCAACTTCTTACAATCCTTACTTACGTGACCCTCTTCACCACAGTTATAGCACCGGACTATACGACAGTCCCTTGCCAGGTGCCCCGCCTTCCCACATTTGAAGCATAAGTTTGACCAAAACCTACATTCCCCGCCGTGCTCCTTTCCACACTTGCCACACCTTTTTGACCCCGCACTTGATGTGACCACACGGCGGTCATCCGCTCGTGCCTTCTTATTACCCGTCGAGGCATCACCCCGACCAAACCTTTTTCCCCGCCAGTTTCGATCGTCACCGCTGTTCTTACCACCCTCAGTCACCACCCTTGTTCTCTCATCGTACAATCTCCCCGCCAAGTCCACTGCCGACCTGAACGTGCTCGGTCTAGAGCAATCATGTGCTGTGAATATCAGCTGGCAGGCCTTGGATGTACCTCTTAATCTTTCGCGACAGAGGAGTCACCTGATCTGGCACCAAACGTGCCATCTCATTGAATTTCGTCGTGTACCCCTGATGTGTCATAGTTCCCGCCTCCAGCTGCAGGAACTCCCTCTCCACCTTGTCCACTTCACGATGAGGACAGAACTCCTCAATAACCAACCTCTTCAACTCAGACCACTTCATTCACCCGATCGCCCGACTGCCTTCAACTTGGACGATATTGTCCCACCAACATAAAGCTGAGTCAACCAAAGAATGGGTCGCGAATTTCACCTTCTGATCCTCACGACACTCACTGATTTCAAGAACCGCCTCCATCTCTCTCACCCACCGGTGAGCCGCAGCAGCAGTGCCGTTTCCATCAAAGGTTGGGGGCTTGCACCTCATGAATGCCCCGTAATTACAGCCTCGTGCCGCTTCATGCACAGGCTCTTCCTCCTCCTCATCATCATCAGTTAGAACCGTTTCCGGTTCCGGTCGTTCTTGTCCTCGCGAGGACCTATTTCTTTCTTTTCTTTCCCTTCTCGTACAGCCTTAATAACATCAGTCACCACAGACGGTAAGATTGTCTGCATGACCTGATGGACTTCTTCTACAACAGCCTCCTTTACTGAGGCTCTCAGATTGGCGCTTTCGTCGCCACCCTCCAGATGGGGGGTCTCTGGTTCTTCATGAACCACCCTCTCAACTCTGGGTCTCCCTCTCTTGGGTCGCGGTTCAGCACCGTGACCTCCACCCCTAGAAGCTTTCGAAGATCTACCTCCGGCCATCACACGCACACTAAAAGATTCAAACACCAACACAGTCATTCAAGGGAACAGCTTAGTTTATGCTAAGTATAGTAAGTCCCTAATTACAATGGCCAGTTGTGATTAGCCACTTACTTTACTCTTCACACCCCAAGCATTACCTTTCCTGACTACATTCGTATTTAATCCACATACGTCACATAACCATATACCATGCGCACATAAACCGGTTAACTTAACGAAAATACCTGATATTGGCATCCCATTCCCATTCCGTCCCATTCTCAGTTTAAGATTAGGTTTATTTTGAAAATTTACCCATTTCACTTAAACTTTGGCTCTGATACCAACTTGTAAGGCCCCGTTCCCGGGACGCTTACAGCTGGGTTCTCATCGCACATAAAACGTATAATTACATTTGTATTTCATAAAATCGCAGCGGAAAACTAAAACAAACTTTCATTTCCATGTAAATGCTTTTGCAAATTAATACAACCTTCATTACAAAATAACTTGTTTGCATTACAATGCAAAAACATTAATCAAAAGAATGCCATCCCAAAAGAGCTGAGTAGTCGTCCGTGCCATCCTCAGCAATCATTACCTGCCAACTGGAAACACATCAAAGTCAGCGTTGCTGAGTGAGTTCTAGTTTTATTACAAAACATACTTTACATTCATATAAAACCCTTTGTTACTTTTACATGATCACACATCGTATGTACACATAGATAATATCATTATTATCTTCTTCATTCATTCATTCGTTCATTCATACTTTGTTCTTTCATACGTAATCTTTTGTTCCTTTATACGTTCGTTCCTTCGAGTCTGTTGCGACAACAGGGTCGCTCACCTCATTAACATTCCCCACGACTTCGCGCTAACCGAGTATGTTGCAACAACTGAGTTGCTCACCTCCTTTCTCTGGCCATCTTAATGATGCCTATGATCTGAGTCTTTTGCAACACACGTTGCTCACCCCATTGGCAATCTCCATGATTGCCTGTGATCCGAGTCTTTTGCAACCACACGTTGCTCACCTCATTGGCAAACTCCATGATTGCCTGTGATCCGAGTCTTTTGCAACCACACGTTGCTCACCTCATTGGCAATCTCCATGATTGCCTGTGATCCGAGTCTTTTGCAACCACACGTTGCTCTCCTCATTGGCAAACTCCATGATTGCCTGTGATCCGAGTCTTTTGCAACCACACATTGCTCATCTCATTGGCAATCTCCATGATTGCCTGTGATCCGAGTCTTTTGCAACCACACGATGCTCACCTCATTGGCAATCTCCATGATTGCCTGTGATCCAAGTCTTTTGCAACCACACGTTGCTCATCTCATTGTATGCTTGCAAGCCTTTCCTTTATTCATTCGTCATTCAATAATGCATGCATTCTTACTTTATGTTCCTCTTTCATTATCTTTCACTTTATGTTACATAATATTTCATTCATTCATTAACATAACACGTAAAGTCACAAGAAAGATAAACATACATCGTAATAAGGAACACATCATACACATTCATCATCATCATACAGGGCAACATCATACTATATATAACATGCATAAACATGCAACATCATCATCATGCCCAACATGCTTTCTAAGGCCCCACTCGTCATCTTACATGCTCTTACGGGAACCCTTACGTTAAAACTTACATCTGCACTTTTCCCCGAAATTCAGAAGTCAAACTACACTTTCCTCGGGTGTGACAGCCCTACTCGGCGTATGGACACCCTTCAGTCGCATGGCCTCCATGCGACTGAACATCATGTGATTGAACTAATGCAGATGAACACCTATGGGAATGAACATCCAGTCGTGCGAATGGACAATGCGGATGGACCTCATGCGAATAGGATTAATGCGAATGAGCACTTATGCGACTGGACCTTCAGTCGCATGACCTCCATGCGACTGGCCTTTCAATCGTGCGAATGGACTTTCAATCGTGCGAATGGACCCCAATCGCACCCTAATCGGCCGTATGGCCTCCATTCGGCCTCCAGTCGGTCGCCTAGCCCTAACTGATGCAGAATGCAGTTCATCCCGACTGCAGCCGAGGGTTTTCGGCCTCCAAACTCATCTAAACCCATTTTAAGCCCAAATCGACCATCCTAAACCTTAGGGATGCATACCACCACACCATTCAAGCACACACAAGCTCACAATCAAGTCACAAGCGCATCATACATACACATACACAAACACAAACGGGTCAACATACACACATACGAAAAACTCGATTTCAGATGTTTTCCAGCCCCAAATCGTTTGAAAACAAGTAAAAGAGGGGTCTTAGAACTCACATAAACGAGCACAACGACAAGAGCTTTGATTCGGCTTGCTTCACGACAATTTTGGCGACCCGAACCAACTCGAACCAACACTTTTCCTCTCTCTCTCTTCTTTCTCTCTTCTTCTCTTTGTGTAGCTGAAATGTGGGATGTGTGGGGAGAGTGGGCTGCCCTTTCCCTACTAATATCACCACATTTCCCAACTTTTCTTCGTTGGCGAGTTTGGTCCCTCGACTTTTGGTCTTTATTTTCTTTTCTTTCTTCACCGGCTTCAAAATAATAAATATTCGGGTGTTACATATCTGCGTTTCTTGTCTAATTCTCGTGTCAATAGCTCTTTCCCATAGTTTCATCGTGTGACTCAATAGCTTAATTCCCGTGTAATTTGCGCAACATTGTACATCTCCTTTTTCCTTATATATGGGGACTATGACACTGCTTCTCCATTGCTCTAGCATCCTCCTGGTTTTGACGATATTGTTGAATAAGTCTGTTAGCCATTCCACGTCCTTGTCTCCCAGACACTTCCACACTTTAATCGGTATGTTGTGTGGCCCCACTGCCTTAGCCCTTCCCATTTTCTTCAGCGCCCTCGTAACTTCGTCGACAGTGATACTTCTACAATAACACTTGTTTTGTTGGTTTGGTTGGGTTGTTTTATCGATGGCAGATTGTTGGTTAGGGTTCGTTATGTTGAAAAGGTTATCAAAGTAAGTTTTCCATCTCGCCTTGATGTCGTTCTCCTTCACCAAGACCTTTTCATCTGCAGCCTTTATAAACTTTACCATTTTGAGGTCCTGTCTTCCACTTTCATTTGCCCTGGAAATCTTAAACATGTCATATTCTCCTTTTTTCTTCTCTAATCGCTTATACATTTTCTCGTACGCTGCGTTCTTTGCCTCTGACATAGAACTTTTCGCCTCTCGCTTAGCCTCCTTATATTTATGTTTTAGCTCTGCTCGTTCTTCGTCATTATTACATTGTAAAAGGTCTCTAAAACTTTGTTATGTAATTTTTACCTTCTCCTGTACATTTTTATTCCACGTCCAGGATTCCTTTTGACCTACTGTCCTATTTGTTGCAAGTCCAAGAGTTTCTTTAGCTGCTTGCATAACTGTAGTTGCCATATCTCCCACATTTGATTTGCGTCTTTCTGTGGCCCAGTTTGGATCATTGGTATGACCTTATCTCTAAAGGTGGTAATCTTTTCATCTTTGAGCTGGCCCAATCTGATCGTAGGTCTAAATCTCTTAATTGCCTGGACAATTGCTCTCTTCATGCATAGATCATGCACCAACATATGACGTTGAGTCACTACAGTCTTTCCCGAGATTGCCTTATAGTCCTTCCACGAGTTACGGTCTTCTCCCCTCATCAGCAGATAGTCTATCTGCGTGTGTCTCCCGCCGCTGCTAAACGTGATTAGATGCAAGTGTCTCTTCTTAAAAACGAATTTATGATGCCTAGGTCATGCGCTAAAGCAAAGTCAAGGAGCTCCCTTCCGCTATCATTCCTCAGACCAAACCCAAATCCTCCATAAACCGACGGGAATGGATCATTACCCTTACCCATATGCCCACTAAAATCACCTCCTATGCATATTTTTTGTTCTCTATGTATGTCCCCCACAGCATGATCTAAAGTCTCCGAGAACTTATTTCGTTCAGTTTCCCCTAATCCAACTTGTGGTGCATACGCACTAACTACTGTCACTACCTCATCCGCTATTACTATTCTAAACAGCATAAGTCTACCATCGTATCTTCTCACCTCCACTACATTATCCTCAAGTTCTTTAGCTACTAGAAACCTACTCCATTTTTGTACCATCTGACCATGAATACCACAGTTTATAACCATTGCACTTTTTTGCTCTCCCACCCTGCCATCTAGTGTCCTCAAGGCACACTATCTGCACCCTACGTCTATTCTGCACATCAATTAACTCTAATAGCTTACTAGTAAGGGTGCCTACACTCCACGATGCCACTTGCAGTCTTTAACCATTTCTCTTTAAAGAAGCACCTCTCATCCCCGAACATGATCTCAGAGCATTGTAATGACTCCTGTTATCTATTGTACCTCACTAACCCTCCGTGACCAAAAACCAGCACAAAAACATGAAAAAAGAACTAAACACGAAACACACCTTTTAAAAAACAAAGCAGCACTAGAAATGTATAGACAAACGCAACAGCCGGGGCATAAACAACTCAAGACGTAGTAATATAAGAAATAACGAGAAAGCAGCAATCTAAAACCAGAATTGAGAAATGAAAGCCCGGGATGGAATGATCTTACCAAATGATAACCCTGCAGGTTGGTGGTGGGTGGCAGGTGTGGGTGGGTAGGAATTACGAACCAACCCAAATGATAACCATGCAATTTTGTGGAACGGGCTGAAATTGAGAAATGAAATTGTGGGTGAGTAGGAATTGAGAAAATTTGGGTGGGTAGGAATTTTGCTGAATGGGCTGAAATTGTGGGTGGGTAGGAATTGAAAAATGAAAGCACATGATGGAACGATCTTACCAAATGATAACCATGCAATTTTGCTGAACTGGCTGAAATTAGAACCACCCATTTTCGAACCAATACTTCAACCTTTTACATCCAAATCCTTGGTTTATCATCCAAGATAGGTGAAAATAATTAAATTATCAGGTTAGAAGTCCATAGAGGACGGTAGACTTCCACCTCTCTGAACCCTAGAGACACGTTTGGTAGCTTTCGTTACTAAACCTCTATCGACTTCTAACCTAATAGTTTAATTATTTTTAGTAACTAATATTAATAAACAATTAAAAAATTTAACTAAATTGTATTAATCTGAACACGATGGAAGAAATAAACAAATAAAGATTAATTTAACTAGGAAACTTGGATATGAAATAACTACTATTGTAGGAATCCAACTAACATGCAATGAAACAAATGCAATGACTTGTCTAACTATCTCCATAAATATGAATCTTGGGTTAACTAGGTATGTTGCTACTCTCTAAGAAAACCAAAGACACGTGTTACGCATAAGATAGGTTTATTAAATGTCTAATGGAAGATCGTCCGTAGGTTTTATACCATAATGTCTTTAAGATTATATTTTCTAACCCTAAGACAAAGCACAACTTGATTAAATCCAATTAAATATCTTAAAACACTAACACCACAAATGAAAGGCAAAACACGTTCTCGCAGAATCTAAACCTAACAAGCAACGAGTAGGCGATATTAAGCATTATCTATCACCCCCTAAGTGTAGATAAGGTAGCACATTGAAAATACTATCAAATCACAACCAATGCTACTATGATTATCTCTAATCAAAGTTTAAAATTAAAATCACAAAGAAATTAATTTAACATACAAACCTAATCTAGATGTCACGTAATCAATCAAGATTAAACAACACGAGCATGACAATAATTTTCAAGCATAAAAAAATACACGTCGTCATATTTAATTAAGATAATAATCAAGTTCTAACATTAGTAAACAAATATACGAAATCAAAACCAAATATTTAAATAAAACATGAATAGTTTTCAACCCAAGCTAGGTAGTTCTAAAAAATTAGTTACTCATAACGTTTCTAAAATCAAGAACAATAATAAAGCTGCAACTTTAATAACATAAATTGAATAATCAATGAAACAAAGAAAAATAATCGATAACGAGATGGAAACGAAATAATGTTTATGTGCTTGAATGTTTCAATCCTTGCTCTCTAATCTTGCTCTGTGATTTAATATTGCTATCTAATCATGTTAAAGCTATAAAGTTGAATGAAAATTAATAAAAACCAATAGTGAATCTTCCTCCCTCATTTTGATGCCGTCACTTCTTCTCCTCCAAAAAAAATAGGTATTTTGCTTTTTTTACGTGTATTTCTCCAACATCTCCATAATGGGTATTTAGCCCATTAACTTCAACAAATTGATGGGCTTTTATTCTACACAAACATATTAATAAATTTTGAGTGATATATATCTTATGTAATTCAAGTAATTGATTTTATGTTTGAGCACTAGCCACATTTACTCTTGTTGATGTTGTGATAGCTTGTACCTTAAATTTGCTTTTATAATAATATTTTTAAATATGGGTTGGGATATACAAACACGTATTTATATTCTTGAGACAATCTATTGTCTTTATCTCTCTTCATATATTATATGTATGTATAGAAAGATATAGAGAGGATAAAATAAATTGGGTGATCAATAACATACCCCTTAAATATTCGCAAGTATTAACTTTAATAAAATTATTTTATTATTACTCGTGATATTAATATATATATATATATATATATATATATATATATATATAATATATATATATATATATATATATATTATATATATATATTGAGCTCATGGTCTCTCGAAACGTATATGATACAAATATAAACCAAACATGGATAAAATTATTTATAAAACCATTCAAAAGTAACTCAAAAGCATAAGGAATATTTTATATTTAGTATGTATACTTTTCACAGTATCAAATATCCCCACACTTGAACTTTGTTTGTCCGTAAGAAAAACTCATCACATGATATATTAACATCAACAAGTTTAAATACACCATGTAAACTAAATTAGTGCCACTCTTTTTTTTTCAAAAGCGCAATCAATAATCTAGTCACAATCAATAGAATTACGACTTAGGAAACAAAGTTGATGTTGATTTTTTTTGAAAAACAAACGTACTAACTATGCTCAGTTTATGTAAGAACTTTAAACACATAATAACTGACAACTTCTCACAATGTTCTCTTCTCTCAGTTTGTTTAGTGGACTAGTATACGATGTACCCGTTTATATTTATGGTACTCTTAATATCATCATGACATGACATTATTATAAGCTTGTAAAGGCATCACATCTACACCATCTAACAATTGAACTTTGCACAAATCAAGTAGGTCTTAATATAGATTGTAACGTGGCTAGGGTGAAAGGTATGAATAAACTAGGGAAACAAAAGGCTATGGTGTTAGAGAAATTTGACTTTGCTAGAACACGAACATAGTACGCAATGGTAAACAAACAAAGGACCTAACTTGCATCCTATAACAAACTAACAGTAATAAAAAAAATTTGGTCAAATTTTCACTTTATTATTTATTTTGTTTTCATTTTTTTCATTCTCTCTCTTTGTAAGAATTCTAATAAGTCTATTGCAGCCAAAACATTCAAAACATCCAAAGTCTCTCTGCATGCATGCACCAAAGAACTGAAGTAGAAATGCTTCGAAAGTTTTAACCTTGCACTAGAAATATTCTAAGTGTAAGATCTTCCTAAGCTGACAGGATCAGAGATCACAAGTTTGATGTATCAGAATACAAAGCAGCGGAATACAGACTAGAATTAGACAAATTGTAGCAAACAATCGATACTTGTAAGCATTAAGATCGCATACGGTTATAGGGAGAGAATATGTATCTGATTTCTAGGAATGTTATAGATGTAGAATATTTCTAATCAAATCAATCATTCATTCCATTCAATTACTCATTCCCCATAATTACAATAGGTGTCACTCCTTATATAGAGTGCAACAGTCACTGCTGTTATCACGGAAAGTGACAACTGGCAGATCCAATACAAAAATAACTAATTCTTAACAAACTACTGAAATGTTCACAACTACTGAGAACATATCAGCATGTTAAGTACAAAATATAAAACTACTGAAACTACAACGACTGAAGAACAAGCTCTCAGTCGTTTTACAAAACTACTGAAACATAAAAATATAAAACTACTGATATCACAACTACTGAAGAAGTACTCTTCAGCAGTTGTGACAAACTACTGAGGCTTCAGTACTTGATCTTCAGACTTTGACCTTCAGGTGTTTCATCAGTTGATGACTTCAGTAGATATCATCAGCTGATGTCTTCAGTCTTTGTCTTCAGACTTTGTACATCAGTTGTTGATCTTCAGTACTTGTGAACTCTTCAGCTGTTGTACTTCAGTACTTTGGTCTTTCAGCTTCAGTACTTGTGTTCTTCAGCTGTTGTACTTCAGCACTTTGGTTCTTCAGCTGTTAAGGTCTTCAGCACTTGATCTTCAGCTGTTGTAGTCTTCAGCACTTGTCAAACTACTGATGAGGCTTTCAGCAGTTGTTGTGATACCATGTGGGACTTAGAGGTTTTCTGATCTTGGCTCATGGTTTCTTTTGGTCCAACAAACTCCCCCTGAACCAATGCAGCCAAAACCTCTAACTTATTTAATCTCCCACTTATTGATGGCAAAATGTTGGTCTTTTTCCTTCTTGATCAGTAGAGAAGATGACCCATGTAAGCTCCGGCCTGGGAAGAAATCTCAAATATTTGTTTGGCAGAGTATGAATGGGAACTCTGTTTTGGGGAACTGGACACAGAGTGTTATCACATTCATGAGATTTACTTCCCTATAATGAGTCTGTATGACTCACGAACATAGGCCTCAAGGAGAACAACTTGTTCCTCCTGAGAGAGTTCTTTGCTCCTCCTTCGAAGAAGAACTCTGGACCATAGTACTCTGATAAGTACTTCATGGTCCTGCCATTTTTCAGCTCCACCGTAGTTACCTCCCTATATACAAATTCATCCGGATGGTTGCCTTCAAGGAGTAACTGGAGCTCA
Source organism: Flaveria trinervia (assembly GCA_025506515.1). Lineage (NCBI taxonomy): Eukaryota > Viridiplantae > Streptophyta > Magnoliopsida > Asterales > Asteraceae > Flaveria > Flaveria trinervia. Next base: position 43,423,642 of record CM046456.1, read on the forward strand.
TTCTTTTGGATGTCTTCAAGCTTTTTATATAACAACCCCTTCTTAATCATCTTGTTTTCTAGTAAGGCTTGAGGGTCTTCTTTGCTTGGTAAGCTTTCTTGAATTCATCAATGATTTCCCAAGGTGAGACTACAACGGCCAACATGATGGTAGACTCTATTGTTTTTCGAACTTGGCCGTTGTATCTGTGTGTGGGATAGTTCTTTTATGGATTCTAGAACTCACCCTGGGGTCTGGCCATACTCTCACTCTCTCCTTCTGATACTGAAAGGTGTGCCTGAGAGTGTACAGCCTTTGAGCATGCCCTTTCATGGCTTGAATAGATGATGACTGAGGAAATTCCTGTCAACCATCTTCAACAGTTGCTCATCGTGCTGTTTTGTTGTTCTTCTTCTTCTATCTTGACTCTGACCATTTCCCTTTGAGAGTCAGGTGTGATCATGGGTTGACTTCGGGGTTTTGGTAGCTTCAGAACAGCAGAGAGTGGCAGACTATCATCTTCATCCTCTTCTTTTCTTCTTCTCCCTCCTCAGCACCCTTCTCCTCCTTCTGGGTACATCACTGGATGATGGTTGGGTTGGTGAAGGAATTGGTTTTGAAGAATGAGGATGTTTGGATTTTGGCTTAGAGGTTGGTTGGGAGATTTGAGGGATAGGATCTGTTTGAGTGGGTGGAAGGGAGGTTGATCTAGCATCCTTGTAGTTAGCTTCGCCTTTGTGAGTTTAGCCATCTCTAACCTTTTACCAGCCCCAGCCTCATCAAGGGCTTCCACAATAATCCCTTTGTTGAATGCTCAGACAGACAGATTCTGGTGGCTATAGCCAGAATGCTGTCCCTGGTCCATGCGCGGATCTCCATTAATGATCTTCCCAAGTATTTTGCAATAAAGCGCATCATTATTTCCAACCTCTCTTTCTCAAGAGCATCATACCCTGCCCATCGGGTTTGTATCTCTTGTACTTCTAACCTTCTGATCTCACTATCCAGTGTGGCTGTGTCAAACCCCTGCCTGAATAGTTGCTCAATTATTTTATCCATAGAGCGGCTGTGTGTGGTGTCAGCTTCTTTGACCGGCTCCTCCAAGGATTTGTCTCAGCAGTGTGATCATCAGCACTTCTCTTTCGCTTGTAAGTGAGCAGAGGTTGCTTTTCTTTTTCCTCCTCTTGGACTTGCTTCTCTTCCTTTTCCTCGGATCTTTTCCTCTTCCTTTCTTTCACTGCAGTACTCTCCCCCTTTTTGGTTGCATTGGAGGAAGGGGTTTGTACGCAGAAAGAGTCTTTTGGACAGCAGCATCAACCAAGGGCTGTAATGTGGAGGAAAGCCTCTCATCAAGGGCTTTGATCACTATATCAGTGATTATTGGGGTGATGAGAGAGGAGGGAATTTTGGAGTACAGCACCTATTTGCTCAGGAGGGTTCTGTTCCTGAGAAGTAGGGCCTGAAGCAGAGGCAGGTGGTTGATTTTGGGGTGGTTCGGTGTTTGGGAAACCTTCAAGGGAAGGTGCCATCTGTGGGTGTATGATGGTGGCAGATGGACTTGCATCCTGAGACATCTTGGCCAGCAGCTCTTTGAGTCTGCTAACCTCATCCTCTAGAATGGTGTTTTGAGCAACTACATCATAGAAGAAGCTCAGGTCATCATCAGTTGATACTGAATCACCTGACCTCCTGCTTAGAGCAGGATTTACATGCACTGGGTGTAGACCAGTTGGTGCATGTGCCCCTTGTGCTTGGTACTGGGGACTTCCAGCCTCAGGACAATGTCCATCATCAGCTGTTGCCTCTAGGGAGGTCTTAGCAATGTTACCAGCCTCACTCGGTCATGTGCTGAGTCAGAGGAGGTGGCAGCCTCACTAGATATTCTAAGCTCCTTGTTCACCAGGAGATAGAATTGGGAAACCCCTGTGCTGTGGGTTCTCAGGTGCACTGTGTTCCTCCCCCTCAATAGTAGAGGTATTCCCAGTAGTAAGTGGTTTCTGGGGAGGGGGTGAGGAGTGCAATTGAGTCAGCACTTGTGCAACTATTAAAGTTTGGCTGTGAGGGGCGGGTTTGGGGTAGGGGTTAGAAGCAGCGTGCACCTGGGGTGGATGGTGCTCTTCAATGGCAATCTCCTCAAGTGAGTAAGATCCCAGATAAGTAGGTGCCCCTTGGTTGCTGTAGGCTCCTGTTGAGAGGAAGCCTGAGCGGCTGTGGCTGGAGGAGTCATTGTATCCACTAGGGGGTTTGGACTAGTGGATATATCCTGTGTTGTGTTGCAGGGGCATCCTCAGGGGACTCAATTCCCTGAGTAGCCATTTTGGGTTTCTTGTTGGTGGGTTTGGTGGGGACATTGGATTGGAGGAGGTGGTGGCTGTGGGTTCCAGCTGCGTGGGTTTTCGTAGCTTGGCAGCCATTTTGAGTGTCCGGTCAGAGTTGTGCCGGAGTATACTTCTGGCAGAACAGCCGTAGCAGGGACTCCCAAGCCAACAAGTCCCTCAGTATTAAGCTGGTCTGTAATAATGGCCATTATGAACCGTGGATAAAGTATCCAACGGTTGGCAGTTAGTTTTTGAGCCATATCTTTGAGCTCTGAAAATATTAATTCTGAAAAGTTTAGTGGTTGTTGCTCAAGGATAGAATACATTACCTGTTGCCTTTTGGTGGACATTTGATCCCAAGACGACGTCTTAGGGGCCAAACATACATTGACCATGTGAAAAATCAGGCGCTCAGCGTCATTAAAGTGTTTCTTCATGATGGTGGTGGCACTGAGATCGCCTTGATATCCATGCTGAGCAAATGATAGATCTATGGTGCCCTTGGATATCCAGCAGGAGAAGTAGCATCACTCAGTTGAAGAATTTATATTTTCGGTTGTTGCAGGAGTGACTACTTCTTTGTTGTTGACGACTGACCGGAGGGATGGTGTGTTGCTCTCCTCAGTTGTAACAGTAACGTTCATCCAAAATTGGTTCAAGGATTCGGCATGTAAGACGGGGTTCAGAAGGAATGCCTTGTTGTATTGGGACTGAACCATAAGATCGATAGCAGTATCGAACTTAGTCCAGATCGGCGATTTTGTGAGGTAGGCAACACAGTTGTGTCGCGGTTTAATTTGCATAGACGCCATGGAGAAGAGGAAGTTTTGGAGAGGAACGTTAGGTTTGAAGAAGATGAAGCATGGAGAGCTCAGGTTAGGGTATTTATAGGGTACGGGTAAGGAAACGCTGAAAGATGTGGTGTTAGTCATCAGTAGTTTTAAACGACCGTTGACATGGTATTACCTTTCAGACGTTGAAACAGCTGAAGTCGTTGTGTTAGGCATCAGTAGTTTAGAAAACTACTGAAGACCGTGGTTTTGACTTCAGATGATTGAAACAACTGAGACATGGGTTTGTCATCAGTAGTTATGAAACTACTGAAGACAGTGGTTTTGTCATCAGCTGTTGTAAACAACTGAAGACTTGGTATTAGTCATCAGTAGTTATAAAACTACTGAAGACGTGGTTTTGCTTCAGTTGTTTAAAATGAAACAGCAGTTGTACAAACGACTGAAGAGAAAGTTCTCTTCAGCTGTTTTCGTCAATTCTTAGCTTTTCAGCTGTTTCAAACTGTCCTCAACACATTCATCAGTCTTTATGGCTGATTTCAGTTGTTTCATAGGACATCAGTACTTATCTGTTTTTACTGATTGCAGTAGTTGTAATGCATCAGTAGTTGAACTACATCAGTAGTTTAGAACAGTAGTACTTCAGTACTTGTGAGACATTTAGCCTTCAGTAGTTATAAAAACTACTGAGGTTAAAAGAGCTCATCAGTACTTATATGTGACATAGGTACTCATGATCATCAGTATGAATTACTAAGATCATCAGTAGTTGTCACCTATTCTAGCAGCAGCATACCAAGCCTTAACACCAGGTTTTGGAAAGTTGAACTATCCAAAGGCTTAGTAAAAATGTCTGCAAGCTCATCAGCACTAGGCACAAACTTAGGATCAATCAGACCTTTTTCAAAACAATCCCTTATAAAATGATGTCTGATCTCTATATGTTTGGTCTAGAGTGCTGGACTGGATTTTTGACAATGCAAAGAGCTGAAGCACTATCCATTAACAATGGAGTCTTAGTCTCTGTAATGCCATAATCCAAAAGTTGGTTTTGAAGCCAGAGTACCTGAGATGTACAGCTTGCAGCAGCAATGTACTCTGCTTCAGCAGGGATGTAGCAACTGAGGTCTGTTTCTTGCTCTGCCAAGAAATCAAGCAGTTGCCTAGGAATTGACATCCACCAGAAGTTGATTTCCTGGTCAACAACTTACACCCTGCATAGTCACTATCAGAAAAAGCAACTAATTTACCAGAATGTCCGGTAGAATACCATAAACCTAGAGATGGAGTGCCTTGCAGATATCTAAAGATCCTCTTGACTGCAATCAGATGAGACTCTTTAGGTGCAGCCTGAAATCTAGCACAAACACATGTAGCAACATAATATCTGGTCTAGAAGCTGTTAAATACATCAAGGACCCAATCATACATCTGTAAAGTGTTTCATCAACCACTTTACCTTTCTGATCTGAGTCCAGTTGTGTGGTGCTGCTCATGGGAGTAGAACAGGGCTTCAGTTTTGTAAATCAAACTTTTGCAAAAGATCTTTTGTATATTTGGACTGATGAATAAAATTCCATCAGCCTTTTGTTTGATTTGCAACCCCAGAAAGAACTGTATTTCTCCCATGGCACTCATTTCAAACTTCTGTTGCATCAACTTTGTAAAGGCATCACACAACTTTGGATCAGAAGATGCAAAAATGATATCATCTACAAATTTGAACAAGTAGATTATGCTGCCCAGTTTTCTTAATGAATAAAGTCTTGTCTATGGAGCCTCTAGTGAAATTGTTTTCCAGAAGAAAGTTTGATAATGTCTCATACCAGGCTCTGGGAGCTTGTTTTAACCCATAAAGAGCTTTATCAAGCTTATACACCCAATTAGGATGGTTTATCCTCAAAGCCTGGAGGTTGACATACATAAACCTCTTCTTTAACTTTTCCATACAAAAATGCACTTTTGACATCCATTTGAAAGACTTTAAGGTTTTGATAAGCAGCATAAGCTAAAAACAATCGAATTGCTTCCAGTCTGGCTACAGGGGCAAAGGTTTTCATCATAATCAATACCTTCTTCTTGTGCAAACCCTGAACAACCAGTCTGGCCTTGTTCTTAACAATAAGCCCATTTTCATCAGTTTTGTTCCTAAACACCCATTTAGTGCCTATTGCACACTTACCTGGAGGTAGAGGAACCAGTTCCCCACTTGCTGTTTCTTGAACTGAAGAAGCTCAAGCTGCATGGCATCAACCCATCCATTGTCCTTTAAAGCAATGTGATAATCTTTGGCTCTTGCTGACTGATGAAGAGAGCATAGAAGCAGAAATTTGACAATTGACTTCTTGTTGATACTCCAGCAGTGATATCACCAATGATTTGAGACATAGGGTGATTCTTCAGATCTTGATACACAATGAGATCTGTGCAAGTGTTTGTAGCCGGTTCAGCAGCAACAGATGGTGATGGTGAATCATTTCCTTGAAACCAATCAGTGGATGGTATTCAAAGGAGGTTGAATTCGAAGAAATCACATCAGCATTTGTTGTGGATGGTGCTACTGGCGCTACAGGAACATCAGGTCTAGCTGAGTCAGGAAGCTGATCACTAAACCTGAAGAGGTGAGTACTGCAATCATCATCATCATTAGCAGTACCACCAGGTGGTGAACTGTTGACAGGAGCAACAGCAGGAGTTTGATAAGGAACATATTGCAGTATGTCCAAATCAAATAACTCCACAGGACTTTGTGGAATCTTGCCCTTTGGAGATTCATTAAACTTAACATGTAGAGTTTCTTCAACCATCTTTGTTCTGCAGTTGAAGACTCTGTATGCCTTGCAAGTAGATGAATAACCAACAAAGTATCTGCATCCACCTTAGGATCAAATTTGTGGAGTTGATCCTTTGTGTTGAGAATAAAACAGGGACACCCAAATGCTTTGAAAAATGAAATCAGAGGAGCCAAATGATGGAGAACTTCATATGGAGTCTTCATCAACCTCTGATTTACTAAAACTCTATTTGCACATAACAAGCTGTGTGACAGCTTCAGCCCAAAAGGTCAATGGCAAACCTGAGTCAGCCATCATGGACCTTGCAGCTTCAATGAGGGTCCTGTTCTTTCTCTCCACTACTCCATTTTGTTCTAGAGTCCTTGGAATGTTGAACTGCCTTTTGATTCCCTTTGAAAGATAGAAGTCATCAAGTGTATGATTTCTGAACTCAGTTCCATTATCACTCCTAATACACTTGACTAGAAGGGAATACTGCTTGTCAATGTACAGCACAAAGTGGATAATCTTCTGAGCAGCCTCATCCTTTGAATGTAGAAAGAAAGTCCATACAAATCTGGAGTAATCATCCACAATTACCAGACAGTATTTCTTCTTTGCCATGCTCATTACTCTCACAGGACCAAATAGATCCATATGCAGTAATTGCAAGCAGGCAGTGGACTTGGACACTTCAATAGGAGGAAATGAGACCTTGTGCTGTTTTCCTTTTAAACAAGCAGTGCAGGTTTCATCACAGTGGAACTCCTTTATTGGTAAGCCTCTGACTAAACTATTGTGGCTAAGCTGATTCATGTTTTTGAGATTAACATGACCAAGCCTCCTGTGCCACAGTTTAGATTCTTGAGAAGAGGCTTTGAAAATAGGCAAGGATTGCCTTTGAGATCTATCTTCTTAGAGAGATCTAAGGCATACACTCTTCCTGTCCTGTTGGCTTTCAGGAGAATGTGATCATCCAACACCTTGTCAATCAAGTGCAAAACTTTGGATGACAGAATCCTACAGTTTTGATATGTGAAAAGGGCAACATGGCCTTTATCACACATTTGACTGACACTCAAGAGGTTGTACTTGAGATTTTCCACATGATTAACATCATCAAATTTGATTTCTCCATTGGAGACAAAGCCCTTACCGATGATGTAACCCCTGGCATCATTGCCAAAAGAGACAAATCCCTTCTTTCCTTGAGAGTAGTCATGAAGAAGAGAGATGTTCCCAGTCATGTGCATAGATCCCCCACTGTCTACATACCAGATGCTACTTTGACATGTTGAAGAACCCTGCAATAATAAACAATCAGTTAGTTTTAGAGACCCAAACCTTTTTGGTTTTGGGGCTCGTCTCATCAATAGATGGTAAACTAACATGTTTATTTGTAACAACAGCCTGGAAGAAGAGGATGTGTAGAAGAGGAGTCCTTTGGCTTAGACCTCCTTTTCTGTGGTTTCAACATAGGAGAATCTAGTTGGTTGACTCTACCCAACAGATGTTGTACCATCATCACCAGCTGTGTCTGATTTTGTGATAAAGCTTTCAGCTCATCAGACACATTACTAGTGGAGTTAGATAAGGTCCTATGTTGCACCTTCTTCTTTTGAGCACCCTCAGCTGTCACCTGTTTAACTCCTTCCTTTTTGGATTTCTTTAAGGACTTAAGGGTTACAGGATTTGATGTTGCTGATACAAATGTGGTCTCAAACTCAGTTTTCATTTTTACCATTTTCTCATTAATTTCTTCTTTTTCTTTTTTGTTTGAGTTTGGAACCTCTTTTGTACCAACAATCATCTGTAAGATGATTGAACAACCACATACTTCACATGGTTTCTTCTTCATCTTAGGTTGATCATCAACTAAAGATGGTGAAGCAACAAAACTTGTTCTTCAATGCTTTGGAAGCATTGGTTGCTTTCTTGACAACCTCTTTAGTAGTCTTCAAACTCTTTCTACTGCCAGTTTTCTTCTCTCAGTACTGACAGCAGTTGAAGTTTGAACTTCAGATGTTAAATCCTGCTCTCCAGTCCTTTCAGGACCTTCAGGATTAACTCCTGAGTTGATCAACTTATTGATCATGTGAATGTCAGCATTTGGACCATCAACATCAGCTGATAGGTTCAAAGAGGGCTTGATGCTGACTGCTACTTCTGATTGTGTTGTATCAGAAGGTAGATCACATGATGTGATGGATTGGTTATCACTCTCACCATCAGATTCTACCTCTGCTCTTGGGGTAAAATCTATAGGTGGAGCAGTGTGATTGTAGCCAATTCCAAACTTCACATTTGAAGCAGATTGCTTACTAAGAAGCATTTCAAACCCTTTGCATGATTGTACCCATCTATCACACTCGACCTGGGTAACTGCAAGGGTTTCTTTGAGATCTTTGTACTTCTCTAGAAGTACATCTTCTCTAGCCTTATCATCAAATTTGGCAATTCAGTTTATAAACCTCATCATTTTTATCTTTGAGCACAAACTCAAACTCAGCTTTGTTTTTGGAAATTATTTGTTCTAGCTCAATGTTTTTATTAATTAAAGCTACATTTGCTTCTCTAATGGAAGCAAATGCTGCTATATTGTTTAGAACATAATTTGGCTTTTGCCTCAGAGGATACCTGTGATACCTGAGGTGTAGAGGCATTGGAAGATGAAGTATCAGCTGACTCCAAAGCCATAAGAGCTAGATTTCCAAGGGACTGTCACCACCATGTTGACCAGCACCTGAGAACAGTTGATCATGACCAGACAAGTCATCTGGTAAACTGCTCCAGTCAACAACTCCTGGGGTGAAGAAGCTATGTTGTTGAGATTGAGGTTGTTGATGAGATAGGGAAGGCTGAGGTTCTGGTAATGCATGAGGTTGTGGTGTCATAGGAACTTGAACTTGATTTGACTGTGGCATGTAATAACAAGGGTACTGATATGGCATTTGACCCTGAGGAAAAAATATGCCGGAGATTGTTGTTGAGGATGATGACTAGATGTGACAGGATGTTGCCCTCTGTGTTGTTGACTATTGCCAGGAAAAGTCACAAAGGGTGCAGTAGAGTTAGGTCCAGTTGATCTACACTCTCTTGCAAAGTGTCCAAGCCGTTGGCATTTGTGACACCTCAACTTGCTCTTGTCAAAACCAACTTTGGTTTTGCCAGAGAGTCCTGGGAATTTTCTTCCAGTTCTTTTGTAGAACTTCTGAGATCTGATATTTATCAAGGCCATTTGGCTCAAAATATCCATCTCTTCTAAGTCATCATCAGCAATCCCCTTGAGATCATCCATGATGAAACATAGATTGTCAATTACACCCAGTAACTGACCATCAACACTTACAAATGCAGAATCAGAAGTGCTTGAAGAGAAATTAATATGCTCATCATACTGGCATTCAGATGAAGCATATGACTCATGACCCACCAAGGCAGTGTTGCCTTGTATAAAGTCTTCAGTGAGCTTTCCAGATGAAGACAGCTTCACTTCTGTTCTCTATTTCTCTCTCAAAATGAGCAATTTCCCATGGAGTTGGGTGAGAGATAGTTTGTCCAAACTTGCACTGGAGCGTAGGACAATAGTATATGTGTCCCATCTCTCAGGCAGTGATCTGAGAAATCTGTTATTCATCTGAATATTGGTGTATTCAAGTTTGACCATTTTTAGTTCAGAGATCAAACAAGAAAACCGCTCATATTGTTGAGTCAGTGTCTCACCCTTTCTATGAGAGAATGTCTCATATTGTTGGGCAAGAATTTCTCTATTATTTGCCAAGACCTCATCTGTTCCACCAAATTGTTCTTTCAAAGCAATCCAGAGGTCATGGGCAGTTTCATGATGCATTAGCCCAGAATAGATTTCATTGGGCAATGCCATGGCCAGAATTCCATGGGCTTTTGCATCAATCTCAAGCAACTTCTTATCCTCATATGAGTATTGCTCCCTCCTCTTCGGAACCATTTGATTTGTTTCCGGGTTTTTCACCATAGGCTTGTGTGGACCATGTACCACTGATGTCCAACACCCTGCGCTGTTAACAGACAGGTGATGGAGCATACTCTTTGCCATATGTTATACTCATTCCTAACCAGCATAGGTGGCTTGGTTGAGGAACCAGTATTGTGAGGATCATTGGAAGGAGTGGTCATTTTCATTCAAAAACAGTTTAGTTCAAGTTTTAAAAAGTTTTAGACAAACCACAACAAACTCAATGAGAACCAAGAAAAAGATCTCAGGATGAATGAGCAGAAATGTAGAAAATTCAATCTCTATAACCGTTTCTTGCAAAAACAAAAGCTAATTCAATCAAACTTAGATCTTGAATAGCAGTTTCAATGATCAATTATTAGATCGATCAATGATTAACCTGCTCTGATACCATTGACAGGATCAGAGATCACAAGTTTGATGTATCAGAATACAAAGCAGCGGAATACAGACTAGAATTAGACAAATTGTAGCAAACAATCGATACTTGTAAGCATTAAGATCGCATACGGTTATAGGGAGAGAATATGTATTTCTGATTTCTAGGAATGTTTATAGATGTAGAATATTTCTAATCAAATCAATCATTCATTCAATTCAATTACTCATTCCCCCATTAATTACAATAGGTTGTCACTCCTTATATAGAGTGCAACAGTCACTGCTGTTATCACGGAAAGTGACAACTGGCAGATCCAATACAAAAATAACTAATTCTTAACAAACTACTGAAATGTTCACAACTACTGAGAACATATCAGCATGTTAAGTACAAATATAAAACTACTGAAACTACAACGACTGAAGAACAAGCTCTTCAGTCGTTTTACAAAACTACTGAAACATAAAAATAAAACTACTGATATCACAACTACTGAAGAAGTACTCTTCAGCAGTGTGACAAACTACTGAGGCTTCAGTACTTGATCTTCAGACTTTGACCTTCAGGTGTTTCATCAGTTGATGACTTCAGTAGATATCATCAGCTGTTGTCTTCAGTCTTTGTCTTCAGACTTTGTACATCAGTTGTTGATCTTCAGTACTTGTGAACTCTTCAGCTGTTGTACTTCAGTACTTTGGTCTTTCAGCTTCAGTACTTGTGTTCTTCAGCTGTTGTACTTCAGCACTTTGGTTCTTCAGCTGTTAAGGTCTTCAGCACTTGATCTTCAGCTGTTGTAGTCTTCAGCACTTGTCAAACTACTGATGAGGCTTTCAGCAGTTGTTTGATACCATGTGGGACTTAGAGGTTTTCTGATCTTGGCTCATTGGTTCTTTTGGTCCAACATAAGCCAAGACCAACATCTTCTGAAGCCAAAAGTGAAGTCTTCCGAAGCTTCAAGACAAAGTCTTCCAAAGCCAAAGAGTAAAGATAGATTTCTTTTGAATACTTTTCTAAACATGCTTTTATCTGATGTACTTTACCATAAAGCTGGACCATTGTTCTGCTGCAACTCTATTTAGTCACCAACTTACATGAGTTAGTGAAAATGTCCATGCTTTTGGTAATTGTACATTGAGGTCTTGAGTCTGAGCTTTCTACTTTATACTTAATCTATTTTGTAATATATTAGGATGTGAGCTATGGCATGTCAAAGTCACTAGTCAAAAGGCAATCTGCCTTTTGACTCTACATTTGATTTTGTAGAATTTAATTTTAAAAATTGAGAATCAATCTGATCACAAGGTCAAGACCATAACATGTGATCGAGAAACTGAATTCAAGAACCAAATCCTAGATGCATTTTGTGATGAAAAGGCTATTACAAGGCAATATAGTGCTCCCTGGACTCCTCAGCAAAATAATGTTGTTGAGAGGAGAAACACGACACTTATTGAAGCTGCAAGAACTATGTTGTCTAACTCTAAACTGCCTATCGCCTTCTGGGCAAAGGCAGTCGACACCGCCTGCTATGTGCAAAATAGAGTTTTAGTAGTTAAGGCACATGGTAAGACTTATAATGAACTTTGGCACAAGAGGAAACCTTTCATTTGTTTTCATAGGTGTTTTGGATGTCCTTGCACCATCTTGAATACCAAAGATCAAATTACCAAGTTTGCTAAGAAATTAGATGATGGACACTTCATTGGTTACTTTTTTCAAGCTAAGGCTTATAGAGTATACAATCTCAAAACTAGAATTGTTGAGGAGTCAGCCAATGTGACTTTCAATGAGCGCACTCCGAGTGTGAAAGGTTCTAGTCCTGATTGGCTGTTTGATCTTGATCTAGTTACCAACTGTTTTAACAAATCTTATCACCATGTTTTAGGGTGTATAGATATATTACCTATAGGTGATCCTGATCCAAGATTCGAGATAAGACCTTCAAGCTACACATCTTCAGCTCCAGTGGTAACCAATCCTGCAAATGAAGCTTCTATCAATGACAAATCCTGCTAATACGTCTGGGGTGCCTTCTAATTCGAGCTTAGAGGCACATAACTCAGAAGAAGGAGGTTCAAATGTTAAAGAACATGGTGGTGGTGAGAGTGATCAGGAATTTCTTGAGGTTTATAACCACTACTTTGATGACAAAATCAATGATTTCACACACTCATAGGATCAAGTTAATCTTGAGAACTGTGCTGATGTGGAGGGTGAATCCTCATAGCTAGATCTGAATTTTTCTAGTTTAGATCTATCTAAGCAACTTGATGTGATCCCTCAACTAAGGATCCACAAGTCTCACCCTTTCACAAATATCATTGGAGATGTTGATGCAGGGGTAAGAACAAGAGGAGAAAACCATGATGCAATGATTGTCTTCATTCTTTTTTCTTGTCCCAGATAGAGCCAAAGAAAATTTACGAGGCTCTACATGATGGAAGTTGGGTTGAAGTTATGCAAGATGAGTTGCTTCAATTCAAAAGGCAGAAGGTTTGGAACCTACATCCTCTAAATCATACAAAGACTACTATAGGAACAAAATGGGTTTTTAGGAATAAGAAGGATGATAGAGGACTTGTCATCAAGAACAAAACTAGACTAGTTTTTCAAGGGTATACACAAGAAGAATGAATTGACTACATAGATGTCTTTGCTCTTGTGGCAAGACTCGAAGCTGTTAGGATATTCTTGGCATTTGTTGCATCCAAGAACTTCAAGGTGTACCAGCTTGATGTCAAGTGTGCTTTTCTTTATGGGAGGATTGATGAAGAGGTGTATGTCAGACAACCACCTTGGTTTGCAGATCCTGATCATCCTGATTATGTCTGCAGGCTTGATAAAGCTCTTTATTGGCTGCACCAAGTACCAAGAAAGTGGTATGAGACTCTATCACAGTATCTTTGCAAGCATGGATACTGAAGGGTACTATAGATGGAACTCTCTTCATCAAAGGAATAGGAAATGACATAATGCTAGTTCAAGTATGTGTCGTTGACATCATCTTTTCTTTAAGTAATCCAAAGCTCTGCAATGACTTTGAGAAGCTGATGAAGGATAGATTTGAAATGAGTGCCATGGGGGAACTCAATTTCTTTCTAGGAATTCAAGTGAAGCAAGTTGAAGATTGCATCTTCATAAGTCAGTCAAAGTATGTTTAGGAGATACTCAAGAGGTTCAACATGACGGATTGCAAGGTTGCTAAGACTCCCATGGCAAGAAATCACTCCCTTGGGCCTAAGCTTGAGGGGGAGTGTGTGGATGAACATCTATATAGGGCTATGATTGGGTTTCTTATGTACCTTACAACTAGTAGGCCTGATATCATGTTTGACATATATGTGTGTGCAAGATATCAAGCCAACCCCAAGATGTCACAGCTTATCACTATCAAAAGAATTTTAAGAAATCTCAATGGTGCCTCAACAGTTGGCCTTTGGTATCTAAAGAATTCTGACTTTAATCTATATGCATATACAGATAGTGATTATGGTGGATGCAATATGAATGTAAAGTCCACATCCGGGAGGTGTTTCTTGGTGGAAGGGTTGTCTAATGGCAATGCAAGAAACAATCTTGTGTGTTTGCATCAACTGCTGAAGCTGAATACATTGTTGTTGCAAGCTGCTTTACTCAAGTGCTTTGAGTTTAGAATCAGATGCTTGACTTTGGATTAAACTTCAAGGACACTCCCATTTACATAGACAAAAATAATGCTATCTCCACCATAGAGAATCATTTGCAGCACTCAAGGAAAAAACACATCAACATCATGTATTATTTGATTAGAGAAACTTTGAAAAGGTATTAATTAAATTTGTCAAGGTTACACAAATGAACAATATGTTGATTTGTTCACCAAAGCCTTTGATGACTAGAAATTTTAAAATCTTATATCACCTATAGTGATGATTAACCTTGAGTAGCTTTTTCTTAAAACTAATTCATATTATTTCTAAAATTTATGTGTCCTAAGTTGTATATTTCATCATCATCATAAGCTCTTTTTGTCTCTGGATGAAAATCTTTTAGAAGACATTCCTTTGACTTTTGAAAATATTGATCTTTTTGTCCTCGGAAGATATGGATTTATCTTCGAAAGAAATTTAAGCCTTTAAAACAAACTACTACCTAAGTAAAATTGCTTTCGGAAGAAATTTCTAAAATGTCTTCCGAAGCTTAAATCGTTTCTAAACAATTGTATGTTTTCAAAGACAATTTTTCTTCTCTAACAAATTAACTCTCAGAAGCTTTATTCTTAACTAAATAAAGCATTCACTTAATTCCCTTCTAAAGCAAAAATTTTCAAAATTCTCAGGAATATCTTTCGAAGTAATTTTGTCTTCGGAATCTTTTTCATAAAAACTTCCGAATACAATTTACCTTCGGAAGATTTTCGACTTCCAAGAAAACTACTTTTACAGCAAAATGCAAACTACTTTTTCAGAGGTGGGACCGACTTTTGTATTTCAAAATTTATCCTCTTTCATTAACTTTGTTTTAAATCCTTTTCTCATATAAACCCAATGGTTCCCCCTCTTTCACCATCTTCTTCATGTGCATTATTCCTCCAACCTACATTCTCCCAAACTGCCTTTGTTCTTCACCTTCCTTCACCCTTAAGCTTCTGAAAATGGCCAATCAAAATTTCTAAAACAACCCTGATTTCTCCATTCAACTGTACAGGCAACATAACGAGGTTGCTCTGTTGAACTTTCAGAAAGATCATAGTTTCTCAAAGGTTTGCTGTTTTTTGCTTTGTCAAACTACTTCACCTCCCTCACCATTGATCCTGCTCTCTATGAGGATCACTTGCTTGAATTTTGGAAGACCTGCTAAGAGGTCATTATGGATGGGGAGAAGGCACTGTCTACCACAGTGTATGGGAAGAAAATCTTTATCACTCCGGCCATGATCAACAATCATCTTCAGCTGGATGATGAAGAAGGTGAGTTGTCCTTTCCAAAGAAGTTATCAATCATTCTTTAAGCAAATGGGCTATGAGGGAGATCTCTCTCTGAAGACCTTATGGAAAGGGAAGGTATAATCTCTGTACAAATACCTGCTCCATGAGGTTATCCATAGCTTGTCCAACAAGCATGGAGGGTGGGACAGATTCTTGAGGATCTCTCCTTCATAGTGCATGGAATGGTTCAAGAGTCAAGTTGAGGTACTCTCAGTTTCTTTATACCAATTTACATGCTAACTTGGACTCCTTGAAGTATTATATGTTTCCTAGATATGTTCAATACATTCTCAACGATAAACTGGGCTCACAGTAGAAGGAAACATGTAATATTCTTATATTGGGATAGATGAAGCCCAACATCTTTAAAATCTTGAAGAAGCCAACTGTAGGCTTCTTAGGGATAGAAACAGCCTTTGTCCCCAAAATGATAGAGCTCATTGCTCAAGGTGACAGCCTAGCAAAACAAGCTAGTGTTGAACCCACACCTTCTACCTCCCAACCACCAAAAAGTCCTCAAATCACCCACACCTATAGAAGAAAATCCAAATGAACCCCTACTCAAGCTATTGAGTCTGTGCAAGCCCCCATGCACTTACCCATACAGGAGGAAGTGGATACTAGATCTCCCACTTCTCCTGAGGAGCAAACCACTCTCATCTATTCAAGGATCAATGCTGAGGTTCCTCATGCTTAGCGTGATGAGCTCACAAGCCCAACTGTCTTAAGCCTTCACTCTGAGTCTTAACACTCAGGTGAAAAACCTTTAGGGGACAATTACCATCCCCAGCCAAAAGGCCTTAAACCACTCAATTCCCAACCTTGACTTCTATACTGATGAAAACATAGGTTTGAGTTAGTACCATGAGTCTCTCCACTCCTCCCCTACTCAAAGAGAGATGAGTGCTCCTTAGTCAAAAACTATCCAAAACATGCTCCTACCTTGTCTCTAAGGTTAGTCACTTGGAATCTCAGATGACTACCTTACACAACGGGTTCAATGATAAGCATCTTAAAATTTCTTATCTCATGGAGAAACTAGATGGAATACCATTAAGAAAAGCTCAACGTGGAACATAAGAACCTATGAATGAAATTGAACTAACCTCTAGCTCACCTATGCAAGTGGGTGATGCTACCAAAAAGAGGGAGAAAGTCATCACAGACATAAAACCTAGGAGTTATTCACAGAGCTTTGACATTGAGGACTCACCAACTTCACATGCAACTGACGATACTCAACAACTTCCTCAAGTTTATATTGATGTGGAGACTATAGACTTTTTCATTTAGAGTCTTTTTAAGGAAGGTATACCACGGGCAGTGTCATCTCCACCTCAAGGAACTTCAAACTACATCATAGGGTGGATGTATGATGCAAACAAAAGAGCCCTTATTCTTCAAAGAGTTCAACGGCAGCAAGAAGTCTTAAATTTTCAGACTTTGAACTACTTTAGCAATTCATTCCTTCAGTGAAACCTGCTGTGAAGGTGTATCACAACCTCTCTCTAGCCGGAGCTTAGATGCTACACCAAGCAATGAAGGAGAAAGCTCTCTCCATCCTTTTTCACAAAGGTTAGTGGGTGACAAAGGGAAAATGATTTTAACTCTTGAGGAGATTGAGGAGGAGGAGAGAGAGAGGAAGAGGAAGCTAAGGGGAGAAAGTTCCTCAGGGTTTGTAGGATTCATGGAAGCTGTAATCAGGGCTGCCTCAAAACCAAACAGTCAAGATGATAAGTTGAGGGCAGTCAAATTACATAAATGCAAATGAGGAACTATGACATTGATAAGATTTTATCTTTCTCCTTAGAGGAACTTAGTGAACTGGCTGACATGGAATTGTCAATGAGGAGAAGAGACAAAAAACATTCTACAAGCATGTTCCCACTCTCTCTCCAGTTCAAGAAAGTCCGGAACAAGAGGTTGTGGCTCCATAAGACATCATGTAGAAAAAGAAACTGATAGGATCAAAATGATCAACTACCTGAGTGCCACATGCCTGTAACAGGCAGATGCTTTTCTTCCCTTGTCTTTTGAGTACATAAAGTTTGAGTATCTCAAACAGCTTGAACTTGAAGTACTCAAAGAGAAAAAGACAACAAAAAGAAAGATGAGGGAAGATGTTTCAAGGTCAAGAGCCATTATCTAGAAGAGCATGAAGAAGTCTACTGACAGACAAAGGATGATGAGCTTCTTAAATTTGTCTGGATTTTCCGAAAAGAGACTTTGTCCTATGTCTGTATCCACCATGGATGAGCATATTAGGGTGATCATGCAGAAGATCAAATGAGGAGAAATTGTTGAATTACACTCCCCACCATGTCAGGTCCCTCAAGAAATGGAGGTTAAGATTGAACCTTTTGAGACAACACAACCCGAAACTCCTATTGAGCCTCAGCAAGCTTCATCTTCTGATCCACAGCCGAGTCAAACTCTCTCTCCTTTGAACCTGTGAGGGAGGAACACCTAACTAAGCAAGACAAGACTGATCAACAAGGTGTTCCAGACCGGTCTTCTCAGTTAAAGTCAACAAAGAGGAGGAAGAAGATGGCTTCAAGACCAAAGTCAAAGAAGAAGAAGTCTAAACCATCCATCTCGATACCTCTGGGCGAGTCGTATCAACCTGAGGAAGTGCATGAAGAGGTAGCCCAATCAACTCTAATTAAAGTGGCTCCTCTTGCTTCTGAGAGACCCATCTTATCATGTACATTCATAACTAATTTAGAAACATGGCATGTGATTTGAGATCAAGGTGGTGAGAATGTCTACACATGGAAAGAATTATTCAACCTACCTTTGTTGATCTCTTTGAGATGATAAAATAATATGAAAGTCTGAGCGATCCTGACCATTTAATGAAGAATGGCCTGGTCATCATCATGATGTGGACTGTCAACTAATGAAGATCGTCAAATGATTTGGTAGCATCAGCCTAGGGGAGTTTGTAAGGACTCCAATAAGTTTGATGTTGCCAAGACATTCAAAACATCAAAAGTCTCTCTGAATGCATGCACCAAAGAACTGAAGTAGAAATGTTTCAGAAGTTTTACACCTTGCACTAGAAGTATTCTATGTGTAAAATATTCCGAAGCCAAGACCAAATCTTCTGAAGCCAAAAGTGAAGTCTTTCGAAACATCAATACAAAGTCTTCTAAAGCCAAAAAGTAAAGACAGATTTATTCGAAGACTTTTATAAACATGTTTTTATCTAATGTACTTTACCATAAAGCTGGACCACCTTTCCACTACAACTATGTTTAGTAACCAACTTACATGAGTTAGTGAAAAGATCCATGCTTTTGGTAAATGTACATTGAGATCTTGAGTCTAAGATTTCTACTTTATGTACTTAATCCTTTTTGTAATATATTAGAATCTGAGTTATGGCATGTAATAGTCACTAGTCAAAAGGCAATCAGCCTTTTGGCTCTATATTTGACTTTGTTGTCTAGTCATGTGTATCCAGATGGCCTTCAAAGTATGGCCGGCTGTAGGATGTAGTATATGTATCTCAAATACTTGTAACATTCCACTATCTTTGTAAGACTTTGTAATAAAACTTGAGAAACAATATGCAACATTTTTCAAAACCCAAACACTTGTGTTGTTCTTCTATCTTGTTTTGTCTATCATTTACTTGTGTTCTTTGCATCTTTTATTCTAGTTAACCAGTTCCCTATTTGATCTGTTAAGTGTTCTAAAGAACTCTTCCCAATTGTGTTGTTTTTTTGTAAAGTGCATTACCCCTTTCTAACGGTCCTACACTTTTTTTAACTAATCGAACGCAACCATTGAATCACACTATTTAAACACTAACTTAGCCGGATTTTCTAAAACACACGGGTTAAAGAAAGGCTTAAATAGAAAAGGCTAGGCAAACATGGGTATAAAAATAGAAAATGGTAAATAAACGGCTCAAAGTGGCTAACTAGTGGATGATTTCACGGTAGGGTAGTCATATGCTAAACACAAGGCTAAATCCTAAGTGCCTCTATAACTTCTGTGCAAGTTCAAAGTTCATGGTCTCGACGTGTACAACCTAGAAAAGTTCTATAATTCACGTAATCGTGTGATATAATCGCTCAAACAAAGAAATTCTTGTGAAATGCAAATAATCAATAATTAAAGGCTCAATCTCACATGAAAACAGAGGTAATAAGGGTATAAGTTCCGGACAATTACACATTTATTATCTCTCTATTTACCTCACTTAGTTAGACGTCTATATCATGTTATTTTGAAAACTGCTTTTTAAGTTAATTTAATCATGTGACTTAAAAACTATATCATGCTCTAAGGTAAACTAGTTAGCGCTAATCGACATCACATCATTATTCGTGCAACTCATGTTTAATATGCGTGGATGAGTTGTACTTAGTTCTTTTTTTCTCTTTTTAAAAATTTATTTTTTCATTTTTTTTATTTCAGGGATTCAACAAAATTTTACAATATTATCAAACCCAAATACAGAATGTTTCAGTTTTGTCAACTAACTTCAAAATGTAAAAAATAAAATCAAACCCTCGGGTTGCCCCTGGAAGCACTTGGTTTATTTACGAGCCGTCAGCCAAACTTGAGCCATATGTGTATTCTCAATCAGGTGGCTTCTCCTTTATCCTCTTCCCATTTGTTCCATTTAACATCGTTTGTTTTCCGTTGGTTGTGAAGAATATATTGGTAGAACTCATCAAATATCTAATATATATATACTGGAGTCAAGCCACCAAAATTTAAATCTACCTGGTCCAAAGTTTAGTTGAGGCGTGTAGTGATGGTCACGATCATTTCTATAACAAGGTATTCTTACATGCTTGATAATGCAATCTTTGTATTCTTACAACGTGTTGGTTCACATGTTTTCTTGCCCTCTCCGAGGGTGTTTTTGAATGGGTTAGTGATGCACCATCACTCTCTCCTATATGTTGGCTATCACAACTCTTAAATGGCGGGTCGATTATCTCTCATGCCACAATCAACATCTCCTCAAGCCCATGGAGTAGTTCTTTTTTTGATTCACACAATTGACTCTCTATATAATAGTGCTTCTAACTCCTCAAGATCACCAAGTGGGTCAAAATTTCCTTTTGTAGTATTTGGGAAATCTACAGTCATCACCAAACTCACCTCCCATGATGGAATAACATGACCCATACCCCTCAGTGAGGCTCAAGAGAACCACTTCCATCTCATTACTAAAATCATCATTATGTGTATCATCTACCATTGAATCTTGCATGATGTCATCATTACAAAACAAGTGTGACATACAATGTGGAACCAACCTAATGCTAGATATATACTCTCCATTGACATTTGGCTCATAGTTGTTTCTCTAGTAAGGGTCAAATGACTGTTTGTACATCGTCCATCCTTGTCAAAGATTTTGGGATTTGCTGTGTCATAGTTTCAAATGGTTTTTCTCATGCATATATCCTATGTGAGCGATCATTGCCTTTATTTCTCTTTTCTTCTGTTCAGCCTCCACTTTAACCCAATGTGTGCAGTGGTTTTGTAAACAACACTCATATGACCAGTGGTGTCCTCCACAAAGCTCGCACCAATGCTCTATGTAACCGTTATCCTGTTGTGTGTACATTGTGCTCAAAATAATATGTGAGATAATAACAAAGATAATACGAAAAATGTAATAAAATAACCAGAATTAAATACTAACTCTAGAAAAAATTAAAAAAAACTCATGAATGAAAAATAAACACAAACGGCTAGATCGTCGACACAGATCTTTCTCAAAATCGCCAAAATAGTGTCCCCGGCAACGACGCCAAAATCTTCATGTGTGAAAAATATATATTATTTTATTTTGAAAATGTTTTTCACAAGTTAGTTTTAAAATTTCGAAATTCATAACCAAACTTCACACAAACGGCAAGTATACCACACGTGATATAGTAAAGTTTAGATAAGTCCGGATATCGAACCCTAGAGACATGTTTGGCGGCTTTCGTTACTAAAGCCCTATCGAATTCTAACCTAATTAATTTAATTATTTTAAGTAATTAAAATTAATAAAAAATGTAAATAATTTAACTAAAATTATTTATTCTAAACATGGCAGAAGAAATAAACAAATCATGATTAATTCAACTAGCAAACTTGAATACAATCAAATGTGTGAAATAACTACCAGGTAGGAATCCAACTAACATACAATTACATAAAGGCAATGACTCATTTAACTATCTCCTGAAATACAAATCTAGGGTTAACTAAGTATGATTCTAATCCCTAAGAAAACCCAAGACACCTATTAAGCATAAGATAGGTTTATTAAAATATTTGATGGAACATTGTCCCTAGGTTTTCTACCATAATGTCTTTAAGATTATATTTTCTAACCATAAGACAAAGGACAACTTAATTAAATCCAATTAAATAACCAAAAACACTAACACTATGAATGAAAGGCAAAACATGCTTTTACGAAATCTAAACCTAACAAGCAACAAGTAGGCAGTTTAAGCACTATCTATCACCCCTAAGTTTAGATAAGGTAGCACATTGAAAAATACTATCAAATCACAACCAATGCTCCTAAAATTATCTCTAATCAAATTTTAAACTTAAAAACACAAAGTAATTAATTATAACGTACAAACCAAATATAGATGTCACACAATCAATCAAGATTAAACAACACGACCATGGCAATAACTTCCAATCATAAAACAATAAATGTGACCATATTTAATTAAGATAATAATCAAGTTCTAAGATTAAGAAATAATTATACGAAATCAAAACCAAATATTTAATCAAAACATGAATAGTTTTCAACCCAAGCTAGGTAGTACTAAAAAAATTAGTTACTCATAACTTTTCTAAACATCAAGAACAATAATAAAGTTGCAAATTTAATAACATAATTGACTAATCAATGTAACAAAGAAAAATAATCCATAACGAGACGAAACCGAATAACCATGTGCTTGAATATTTCAATATTTGCTCTTCGATCTTGCTCTCCACTTTAACGTTGCTCTCTAATCGTGCTAAAGCTCCAAAGTTGAATGGAAATCAATAAAAATCAATGTTGAATCTTCCTCCCCCCTTTTGCTGTCATCACTTCTTCTCCTCCAAAAAAAATTAGGTAGTTCACTTTTATGACGTGTATATTTCCAAGATCTCCATAATGGGTATTTAGCCCGTTCACTTCAACAAATTGATGGGCTTTTATTCTACACAAACATATTAATAAATTTTGAGTGATATATATCTTAAATAATTCAAGTAATTGATTTTATGTTTGAGCACTAGCCACATTTACTCTCGTTGATATTGTTATAGCTTGTACCTTAAATTTGCTTTTATAATAAACGATTTTAAATATGGGTTGGTTATACAAAAACTCTTTTATGTTATTGAGACAGCGTATTGTCTTTATCTCTCCATATATCTATATTTATGTATAGAGAGATATAAAGAGCATAAAATAAATCGGGTGTATCAATATCATACCTCTTAAATATTCGCAAGTATCAACTTTAATCAAATTATTTTATTATTATTAGTGATCTTAAAAGAAATATATATTTTGAGCTCATGGTTATTGAAACTTATATGATACAAATATAAACCAAATATGTGTAAAATTATTTATAAAACCGTTCAAAAGGAACTTAAAAGCATAAGGAATATTTTATATTTAGTATGTATACTTTAGAACGTATCACTTAGAATTCCAACAAAAGTGGCAACATAATTGCTAGTGAAACTGTTTGTGAAACTCCAAGCAAAGGTGCTAGCGAAGTTGGCTGCGAAAATGCTAGCGAAGGTGGTAGCAAAAGTGCCAGCGAAGATGGCAGCGAAACTGCCAGCGAAGGTGGCAGCGAAATTGACAGCATAGGTGGTAGCGAAATTGTCAGCGAAGGTGGCAAAAAAACTGTCAGCGTATGTGCTCAGCTAACACTGAAATTAGGCATAAATTAACCTCTTTGAGTGTTAACTTATGTTGGATCAAGAAGAAGGCTAATGCAACCAAAACTATATCACTCAAGTTATTTTGATACTGCATGCAAAGGCTTCCAAAGCTTTTCATGGAACTTTCGAAGGTTGTAGAGTTCTTCCGAAGACAAAGGAAAAGTCCAACTTCCGAAGACAGAACTCTACTTCTGAAGAAAAATGCATACTTCCGAAGTTCAAGACTTAAAAGAATTAAGTGAAGACCACTTCCGAAGTATGATGAAGAAGTCTCCAAGTCTTGGAAGAAGCAGCCTCTTCCGAAGTATAAAGTGGCTTCGGAAGTACTTACTCTTCCGAAGCCATTTAACCTTCGGGAGACACTGCTATAACCAGTGGACACAAGTATGGTCTGTGACACTCCGCTCCAGACTTTTGATACAGCATGGCTTCTTCTTAAAGAACCATGTTGTTGACCATACTTTATTCCACTGTTTACCTTTTCATGATAGTACGGTTGCCATCTTTAGTTGGTGACAAAAGGTAAGTCAGGGACATGTTCTGACTACCAAATCTCAGATAAGACTTTATCCGAGATACCTTAACTATAGTCTTGTAGTATAGGCTTTAGCTAAAGGATCCTAGCTGGTTCAAAGTATATCCGGCTGTAGATAGTATTATATATAGGTTCTCCTTGTAACTCAGAATATACATAATGTGCTTGTAAGAGTCTTTGTATCTTGAGTTGAAAATCAATATATAAAAGTATCTTGAAAATTATCTTTCTGTGTTCATAATTACTTTTCATATTATGATCAACTCTTATTGATTCTTACCCGAGTGTGATTCTAGGCGAGTTTGAGAGAAAACATTTGTGTTTAAGTGACAAACACAGAACCTGCAATTGGTATCAGAGCTTCTCAGGCTCTTGATTGTGTGATCTAACCATCCAAATCAACCTGTTTTCATTCCTCCCTACCACCCACTCCCTCAAATGGCCCTCAACAAATCTGAAGTAGAAATGGGGACGATGACCAAAGCGCCAATCATCACCCCTGAAAACTTCAGGTCTTGGAGTAGAAGAATGGAAGGTTTCATTAGATACCAAGACAGCAAAATGTGGAACTCGATTGTCAATGGACCGTACAAGCCAAATGTGGCTTCACCTGGTGGAAACGGTGCCATGATAGAAAAGGCTGTCGAGGACTATTCTGATGAAGACAGAAAGAAGATGGACATCGATAGCAATGCTATGACTATTCTCATGACTGCAATACCGAACTCTATTATGGTGGGGTTCGAGCATTGCAAGACTGCCAAAGAATTGTTTGATTCACTTGCTCAGATGTATTCTTGCTCCACCGATTCAAAGAAGGACTCACTGAAGCAGCAGTTTGAGAACTTCACTCATATTGCTAGAGAGACCCTCAGCCAGCAATACTTCAGGTACATGGATCTTATCTCTTCCCTTCAGTCTGTAAAGATCACTCCTGAACTTAGAGATCTCACGAGAAAGTTCATGAGTGCTCTTCCAAATGAGTGGACATTCTACCGTGTCTCTATCAAGAGAACAGAAAACATGAACACTCTTTTCATGACTGAGCTCTATGGCATCCTTGATGGATACCATCTAGAGATGGAGAGTAAGAAGGGCCACCAAACAAGCAGATCTATGAGTCTTCCTTCTAGCAACGCTTTAATGGTTGCTCAAGGCTCATTAACCCCTCAACCTCAGCACTTCCTGACTTATCAGCAGCCATCCTGCTCACCTGGTCCCTACATCACTTATCCTGAGACACAAGGTCTCAACAGGCTCAACACAACTCCTTCCAGGAAAGTTGTGCCTTTGTCTCTGGAGGTGGACACCCAGGAGATTTTCAATATTGCTTTGATGATCTCGAGTGCTTCAGCCCAGATGACATAGAGTACGTGGACATTGTCCAGCAAATGGCTCTTTTAACTTATAGAGCAAAGAAGTTCATTAAGAGAACTAGAAGGAACTTCCCTCAGAACCAAACTACGAGCAAGTTCGGCTTTGACAAAACCAGGGCAAAGTGTTACAATTGTAACCAACTGGGTCATTTTGCAAGGGAATGCAATGCTCCCAAGACCAATCCGGGAACCCCACAGACCTCCACACATCCCTCAACCTCAAAGCCCACTGAGAAGTCAACTGAGACGGCCGCAATGGCTCAAGAAGTTGACTGGAGCTTCATGGTACATGATGTGACTCCTGCTCAAGCTCTCATGGCCGAAACAGATGATGCCTAGGAATATGAACATCTCTGCACTCCAGCCTGTATAGCTAAAGTCAAACTCTATCAGGATTACAATATGGAAATCAGATATGACATTGGGTCTTTAAATATTCTAAAATCTGATTTTAAAAGAGCTGAATCTCACTATCAAAAGAAAGTTGATGAGTTGGAGAAAACTGTATCTCTTTTAAAACATGAACACACCAATTACAAGACTCAAATCAAGGATCTGATATCCAAATTGTCTGAGGCTCAAGCCCAGCTTGTCACTGCTGAGGCTCAGGCCAGGAAGCATGCTATCTCTGAGCAAAACTTCCAAGCTATTCTTGCAACATCCTCCCATTCCAAACTCTGTTATCAGAACAAAAAAGGGTTGGGAACCAATGAAATTGCTCCACCACACTCCTGTGAGTCTATCAGATAGCCTAGATGTGGTACTGAAGAGCAAGAGGTTCCAACTGCTGACCCTTTCTTTCTAGAGTTAATGGATGAGGCACCAATAGTGGCCACCACAGGAAGGAACAGGTAGATAAACCTATCGCCTCCTGTGATGATCAAATCCTAACCACCAAAGCCAGAAGAAACAAAGCTAAAGCTGCTAGGAGAACTGCTAAGAAAGTGGCTGAATCCAAACTGAAAATTGACCTCAAACAAAAGGGTGTCTTTGTTTCAGCTGGTTTCCAAGTGTTGGGTACCTCTGATTCAGGAAAGGAATGTAATACCAGCATTCCTATCCTACCAAAGGATCAGAAGTTAAAGGGAAAAGTTGCTAATGAAGAAAAGAAAACCAAGAAACAACAACCCTCACTTCCCCAAAAGACTAACATTGCATGCATCATGTGTGGCCTACAAAATCATATGGCAAAAGATTGTTACTACAATCCTGCAAGCATACATTATGCAAATAATGTTAGGAAAGAAGGAGTCAGGGAAGGTTTCACATTTGGACCCTTCCATACGGTTCAAGAGTTGAAGAAGGGAAAGCTAGTTTCCAAAGCCAAGTTGCTTTCAGAAGAAACTCCTTCTTCCGAAGGGAAAATGGCTTCGGAAGCAAAAGCTACTAAGGTTCCAAAGAACAAGAAAACTCCCTTGAAACCATCCCAGAAGAAGACTGCTTCGGAAGAAAAGGTGGTGAGGACTTCTTCCGAAAAGAAAGAAGCTTCAGAAGAAGACCATGCTGCAAAAGCTTCAACAAGCTCATCCTCCAAGATCAGCCAAAGGGTGGACTGGAAGATCAAGGAATATGTCGTAGCCCAATCCTCTTCCTCAAAGACCTCTGTTGAACCCCCATGCATATCATTTGGTTCACTCATGTCATTATCTTTGGAAGAACCCAAGACCAATAAAGCATGGGTTTCCAAACAAAACTAAATTCTCATCTTATGTGCACGAAAATCCATTTGACAAGAACAACAATGTATGGATTGTAGATAGTGGATGCTCCAGGCATATGATAGGGAACATACATCTCCTTCAACAATTTCAACATTATGATGGAGGTCCTGTCCAGTTTGGAGGTGGGGCGGAGGATATATTTCTGGCAGAGGGAGTATATCCAATGGTATGTTAACCATTGACAAAGTTAACTTTGTCAAACAGCTTGAACACAATCTATTAAGTGTTTCTTAATTCTGTGATCAAAATCACCAAATCCTCAAACCAGGGATGACAATTCCTCCGGAATTGGTGCTTCTTAGATCTTGCAGGAAAGGGGATATGTACAAGCTTGATATGAACAATGCTTCCCCAATGGGTGAAGTATCATGCTTTCTTTCCAAAGCTGATAGTGATGAGTCAATATTGTGGCATAAACGTATGTGTCATGTAAATTTTAAGACAATGAATAAATTGGCTAAAATAACTTGGTACACGGTTTGCCTAAAAAGGAGTTTTTCTACAAAGACAACTGTGTTGCATGCCTCAAAGGGAAACAACACAGGACATCTCATAAATCCAAATGTGTTAACTCTATCACTACTCCATTACATTATTGCACATGGATCTTTTTGGTCGCACAAGTATAATGAGAATTGGAAGGAAATCATATTTCCTTGTGATAGTTGATGACTTACAAGATTCACATGGGTATTCTTTTTAAGAACTAAAGATGAAACTGCTGAAACATTAAAATCTTTTATTCTGAAAACAGAACATCAAATTGATCATAAGGTTAAAATAATTAGATGCGAGCAAGGGACTCAGTTTAAGAACTTTGTTTTTGACTCATTCTGTAACTCAAAAGGGATTGCCAGACAATATAGTGCTCCTAAAACTCCCCAACAAAACGATGTTGCCGAGAGGAGGAATAGGACACTTATTGAGGCTGCTCGAACTATGTTAGCTGATTCAAAGCTACCTCTAACATTCTGGGCGGAGGCAGTCAACACTGCATGCTATGTGCAAAACAGAGTTCTTGTAGTTAAGCCCCATGGAAAAACCCCTTATGATCTATGGAACAAGAGGCCACCGTTCATTGGCTTTCTAAGGTCATTTGGCAGCAGGTGTACCATACTTAACATAAAGGACAATTCAGCAAAATTTCTGAAAAGTTGGATACTATCTTTGTTGGATACTCTTCTAGTTCCAAAGCTTACAGAGTATAAAACATTAAGAATCAACAATTTGAGGAGTCATTCAATATAGTTGTTAATGAGCACACTCCTTGTGTTAGGGGGAATGGGCCTCATCACATTTTTGATTTAGAAATGTTTCCAAACTATTCTAAACCCTCTTGTGAGAATGTTTCAGTTGGAATAGGTGCTCAAACTAATGCTGATGCTGCTGCTAATGATCAACTGTTTGAGCTTCCCAGGCCTAGACCAAATTCTTCAAGTGCTGCAATACATCAAACTTCCACTATTCACAGATCTGATAGTTTATCTATATCAAGGAATAGTGAAGCTTCAACAAGTGAGTCACCTACTGAGCCTCAAAGCTCATCAGGTGATCCACCACAACACCAGGCAGAAGAAGGTAGTATTTTGAAGGAACAGGAAACTGTTAACACTACATCACAGCCAACTATCGATGATGTTTCTCATTCATTCAATCAGTCCTCATTGAATGACTTTGAAACAATAGCTGGATAGAGTGTTCTAGTTCCTAAGCAGAATATGTCCAACCTGGATGTATCTCTGCAATTGGAAGTGATTCCTCATCTTAGGATTCACAACACTCATCCAACTGAGAACATCATAGGGAATGTCTCTGAGGGTGTGAGAACAAGAGGACAGACTCATCAAGGGAATGTCTGCTTGTACTCATGCTTTCTATCTCAGATGGAACCCAAGAAGGTAGAAGATGCCTTAAAAGATAGTAGCTGGATTGAATTGATGCAAGAGGAGCTGCTTCAATTCAAGAGACAGAAGGTATGGAACCTATGTCCGCTACCATGTGGTCAAGTACCCATAGGCACCAAATGGGTTTTCCAAAACAAGAGAGATGATAGAGGCTTGATCATCAAGAATAAGGCAAGACTTGTGGTTCAAGGATACACTCAGGAGGAAGGAATCGATTATACTGATGCTTCGCACCAGTTGCAAGACTTGAGGCAGTTAGAATCTTCCTTGCTTATGCTGCATCCAAGGACTTCACAGTATACCAACTTGACGTCAAATGTGCTTTTCTATAAGGGGATATAGACAGGGAAGTGTACGTATGCCAGCCTCCAGGATTTGAAGATCCACAGCACCCCAACTATGTGTGCAAATTGGATAAAGCTCTATATGGGCTGCACCAAGCACCTAGGTTGTGGTATGAGACTCTGTCTCAATTTCTTCTGAAGAATGGCTATACTAGAGTTACCATTGACAAGACTCTCTTCATTAGAAAGTCTCGAAAGGACATTTTGCTTGTACAAGTCTATGTCGATGACATCATATTTGGTTCCTGAAATGACCAAATGTGCAAGGACATTGAGAGCATTATGAAGAAGAAGTTTGAAATGAGCTCCATGGGAAAAATGGACTTTTTCCTTGGAATTCAGGCAAAGCAACTCAAGGAAGAGTTCTTCATTAATCAATCTAAATATGTCTCTGACATCTTAGAAAGATTTGAGATGAAGGATTGCAAGCCTGCCAAGACACCCATATCCAGAAACCATAATCTTGTCCTGACCTTGAGGGGGAGGATACTGATCAACATCAGTATAGGGCAATTATGGTTCTCTGATGTATCTTACAGCATGTAGACCTGATATCATGTTTGCTACTTGCATTTGTGCAACATATCAGCTGCTCCTAAGGTGTCTCACCTAGCTGCTGTTAAGAGAATCCTTAGATACCTCAAAAGAGCACCTAAACTAGGTCTCTGGTATCCCAGAAACAAGGATTTCAATCTTTATGGATACTCTAACAGTGACTACGGCGGCTGTAATATTGACAAGAAATCAACATCGGGAGGATGTCAATTTCTTGGTGGAAGGATCATCTCATGGCAATGCAAGAAACAATCCTGTGTCTCTATATCAACTGCCGAAGCTGAATATATTGTTGCTGCTAGCTGCTGTGCTCAACTGTTATGGATTAAAAATCAGATGTTAGACTATGGATTCAACTTTATGAGTACTCCTATCCATATTGACAACAACATTGCTATCTCCATTACTGAAAATCCGGTGAAGCACTCCAAGACTAAGCACATTGACATCAGGTCTCATTTCATAGAGACATTCATGAGAAAAATCTAATCTGGTTAACCAAT
This sequence comes from Flaveria trinervia, assembly GCA_025506515.1. Lineage (NCBI taxonomy): Eukaryota > Viridiplantae > Streptophyta > Magnoliopsida > Asterales > Asteraceae > Flaveria > Flaveria trinervia. The sequence continues at coordinate 43,453,722 of CM046456.1, forward strand.
GTTGATTCAAATGAACAATATGCTGATCTGTTTACCAAAGCTTTTGATGAACAAAGATTTAAGTATCTCATAACAGCTATTAGGATGATAAACATTGATTAATCTGATCTCTTTTGAAAACCTTTTAATATGTAAGTCTTGTGTCAATACAATTTAAGCCCTGTTACAAGGAATTCTCTCTGAATTTTTCTAAGTGTAAATTCCTTCCGAAGAGAAATTAACCTTCGGAAGACAATATTATATCTTCCGAAGCATAATTTCACAAATATAACTTTCTTCTTGGAAGAATTTTTGGTCTCGGAAGAAGCGATTGATTGCATATCAGATCTACTTCCAAAACTTACAAATTCTCTCGGAAGCAACTCTAACCTTCGGAAGATATAATTGGCTTCGGAAGTAAGATTGCCTTCGGAAGACAAGTTACCTTCGGAAATGTTTTACACTCGGAGAGAGATCTCACTGTGTAACGTAAATTTCTTGGCCCCACACTAAAAAAAGCAAAGATTTTGTTAATGATGTCGGATTATTTAACTGAACTTTAACCTTACCGCCACTGTCATTTCATCTACTAAACCATCACACCATCTAACCCCTTATTACCCCATACTGCCTCCCCACAATCTTTTAAATAATCTCGACTATTCACTTTCACTCTCTTACTCGCAAACTTTACACCCTAGAAATTTCTCCTACTCCTCTTTACCCAGCTCAAATCATTCACATTCACCTTCCAAATGGCCTTCAACCCTCAGCACAACCAAGTCGCACTTCTTGATTCATCAAGAGACGCTGACTTGTCAGATATCATCTCCTTCCTAACCCAATCTTCCTACTACACCGGTCTGACTGTTAACCCACAATTTACTCAAACCATATGTCTGAATTTTAGGAAAATGGTCAGATTGAAACCCTAAACGGGGTCCGTGTCATTCAATCGAGCATCTATGGCCAGGAGTTGGTCATTTCAGAACAGCTCATTAGGGAGCATTTAGAGCTTCATGATGAGGGCGCTCCAACGAAATTTCCCAAAGCAGACTTGGACAATTCTTATCTCCAAATGGGATATGGAGGAGACGTTAGCAGGTCAACTATCTACAATTTAACTTCTCATACAAATGGAAGTTCCTGGTACATGTGGTCCTTCACTACTTGTCGAATAAATCTAGAGGATGGGATCAAATCCCATTTGAACTGGGTGGCTTGTTCATGGGTTGGTAAAATGCCTCCACTTCAACTATTCAAGATTTGTGCTGACTAACCTCATGGGAAATCTTCAGAAGGACACATTCTTCATGTATCCCAGGTTCTCTAGCATATAATCAACTGTGAGCTAGACCAGAGCACGCTTGTCTGTGCAGCTGCTCTGACTGCTCCCCAGATGAGGCGACCATCTTCAAGACTTTGAAGAGAGTGTCCACCAACTTCACAAGAAGAGATACTACACTTCTTCCAGGTATGACTGAGCCAACGGCTCCTGGTGACATCTTTGTTAACCCACAGGTGATGAACCCACACCCAACTACCCCCACTATGCCAACCCTCCTCCATCTATCACCATCACTTATCAGAGACGTCCCAAACGAACCCTTGTTCAATCTACTTGATTGAACAAGCTCCTCCTGTTCAATCCAAAAAGGCTAGAGTGGAAACAGGGCTCCCACTCAGCCTGAGGTCCAACCATCGTTCATAATTGACCTCAATACAGGTCTGAGTCTCCTCAGTCTCAGACCCATGAGCCCATAACCCAAGCTGAAAGCCCTCAGGGTGAGTCTCTATACTCCCTGAGCAACCAACAAAGGACAACCCCACCAGAGGCTCAATGCCTGTAGACATGACCAAAGTCCCAGGTCAGTAGGTTAACCATCCTATCTTTCACTGACCTTTTATTTAAAACTGATGAAGAGATAAAATCTCTCCATGGCAATGAAGTTGATCTACAACACCCTCTCCAAGATCAACAAAGCCCTAAGAAATCTCCTATCTCTAGCCCCCATCAGCAACCAACTGAGGTGAGTCCCACGGATGTGGAGGGGACTCATGTAGATTCAGCTGCCACTACAGAAGGTGCCTCAATGGATCTTCTGGACAGTGGTAACATTTCTCAGACTGAATCTACGGCAACCGAGCCCTTTGATGACTCTGAAAGAGACATCATTGAGCATCGGAAACCAGGGTGCCAAGAACCCACATCTGGTTGGCAGCTGAACATACTCGGTATGTTACCTCATCTCCTGATTCTTCGAAAGAGATGAGGCAAGCATGCAACTCCTCATTTAAGATCTTCTTTCTAATGTCTCAAACCTGGAATCTACGTTAGGACTTTGGAGGCAAGATCTGCCACTCAGCAACTTGAGATTAACAATCTCAAGGCTCACCTAGCTGAGAAACAGACAGAGAGTTCTGTTAGGCATGTACCTATTCAGGTCTCCCTGACTTCCTCCTCTAGCTCATCTAGCTCTCAAGATGATGCTACCAAAAAGGGGGTGAATGTTCAAAGTCAAACACACAAGGAACCACAGAGCCGGCCTTCCACTTCAACATCTTCCTCTCCCACTATCTCTGCGCCTGAAACATCTCAGGTCACTCTTCAGATTGATCCAAGGATGTTCAATGATCTCTACAGACTCTTCACCAGTTCTGTTAAGATCCTCCTTTGAGCAGCAATGATCTACTTTGGAGCAAAGAACTTCAAAAGCTGACTGCACCTTCTACCACTGTGAAGAAGTTGGTCAACCTAAGGTCTCATGGAACCTAAGATTCAATTCGAAGGGGAAATGGGAACTGATGGCTAGCAACTGAAAACATTGGGACATAATCTGCATCTCCTTTAATTCCAAAGCTGAAGTTAAAGCCTTCAAAGAACAAGCTGAATCTTCCAAGCTGAAATGGAAGCTGCGGAAGGACTGTTTAAAATGTCCGAGGAACTGATCATCACAGATGCTATCCTGGAAATGGCATCTGAAATGAGCAGCGAGGACTTTCCAATTACACCACCATCTCAGACTCCATCTCTGACTCTCTCATAATCAGAAACCTCTCTCCAAGAACCACCACAGTCAGGATCTTCAAAGGATAAAGGTAAAAGGAAGATGACTGCAGAAGATATTCAGGAAGAGGAGAAGATTGAGAAACTTAAGAAGAAAGGAAGACTTCAGACTGAAAAGTTGCTAGCTGCTAGCATAAAAGCAGTTGCTTCCAATCAAGAAGTTGTCATCAATAAAAGAAGAGAGCAGATCATTGACGAGCTCATTGAAATAGGATTTGCCAATGAAGAAACAATCCTGCTACCATTAGAGGAGTTGATGGATCTAGAGAAGGCAACCAGGCTGAAACTTGAAGAAGAATCCAGGTTGGCCTTGGAGGAAAAAGAAAAGAAACAGAAGGAGGATGAATTGCAGCCGAGGAGAGACAGGATAAACTTCCTACTCTCCAGAGGCTTTGATCTTCAAGAACTCTCTCCACTAAACGATGACACGATCCTCTGGCTCTTCAACAAAGAGCAGGATCTAATGGAGAAAGAAAGGAAGAAGGCTGCAAAAGAAAAGGCCAGAGAAAAGAAGACGAAAGAAACAAGGCTAGGGTCACTGCCTCCTAGAAGCTTACTGAGAAGCCTGGATGAAGGACTATCTTAGGGCTCATGGCTTCTCTGTAGGCAGGTGGGTCCTATGTCTGAAAGGACACTCCAACAGATTGTCAGTGAAATTAAGGCTGACATCCGTTGGGAAAAGGAAAGAGATGTATAGAAGGGTAAAAGGGATGACCTTCACTGCTTCTACCCAACCACAACTTGAACCCTCACCTCACCATTCACCATTAAACCTGAACCCTTCACCCCTGAACCCACATCACACCCACTACTACTCCCTCACCTCAACCTCCTAAACTTCCCATCATCCAACCCAAAACACTAGCCAGAACCTCTGAACCTAAACCTACCCAATTACATCCAAACCATCCCTTCAGCCTTCCAACATCTCTCCCTTGAGGAGTTTAAGGCAATCAAGACGAACCTCACTAATTGCACCACTTTGAGCGAAGTTTCCTGTGTAGAAGACTCCATTAACATTACCTATGTAGACGGATCTTCAAGTTCCTTCATAAGAGACAGATTCCTTGATTTGCCTAGAGGAACTTTGGACCAGGCTGCAAGACTTTTGGGCCTCAATTCAGACTGTTTAAATGTGGAAGAAAAGAAGCTGAAAAGGAAAATGGTGACTCTGCTGGATACAAGAAAGAGGACAAGATTCCTAGTCAGCCTCTTGTGCCTAGAAGAAGATAATCCAGTGGAGGTTCGATGAACCTTCTCACAACTTTGTTGTGGAAAGAGAGAATGGTAAATTCACCAGACTCAATGCAACCTCTGTGTTACACTCCAGCAGATTTGACATTGCTGAGTTAGCAGAAAAACCATTCTCCAACCCCTCCAACTATGAAACTGCTGCACTCGTCAGAAATAATCTCAGCAGTCTTCATTTAGCTGAGTTAACTGCAAAAGCAAAGATTGAAGAAGAGTTGAAGTTGAGAAGACAGGAAGACAAGGAAAGATCTCCCACCAAAGGTGCTGCCTTTCAACAGATGGTGGAAGATCCTGAATTGGAACCTGTAGTTCGATGGGAATATGATTACAGTTCCTATCAACTAACTCTTTTTAGAGGGCAACAACAAAGGGTACATGTTATCCAAGGTGAAAGACTGGATTTCCTGTCTACCAAGGATCTGTACAAGCTTCCCAGCACCACATCAGGGAAGAACAAGGAGACAGACAAATATTTGCTCTCCTTGGTGTTGAAAGTTTTGAGAAGTCGAGGTAAGTGAAGTTTTGGTAGCATCAGCCTAGGGGGAGTTTGTTGGATCAAGAAGAAGGCTAATACAACCAAAACTATATCACTTAAGTTATTTTGATACTGCATGCAAAGGCTTCCGAAGCTTTTCATGGAACTTTCGAAGGTTGTAGAGTTCTTCCAGAGACAAAGGAAAAGTCCAACTTCCAAAGACAGAACTCTACTTCCGAAGACAAATGCATACTTCTGAAGTTCAAGACTTAGAAGAATAAAGTGAAGACCACTTCTAAATTATGATGAAGAAGTCTCCAAGTCTTGGAAGAAGCAGCCTCTTGCAAAGTATAAAGTGGCTTCGGAAGTACTTACTCTTCCTACGCCATTTAACCTTCGGAAGACACTGCTATAACCAGTGGACACAAGTATGGTCTCTGACACTCCGCTCCAGACTTCTGATACAGCATGGCTTCTTCTTAAAGAACCATGTTGTTGACCATACTTTATTCCACTGTTTTCCTTTTCATGATAGTACAGTTGCCATCTTTTGTTGGTGACAAAAGGTAAGTCAGGGACATGTCCTGACTACGAAATCTCATATAAGACTTTATCCAAGATACCTTAACTATAGTCTTGTAGTATAGGCTTTAGCTAAAGGATCCTAGCTGGTATCAAAGTATATCCGGCTATTGATAGTATCATATATAGGTTCTCCTTGTAACTCATAATATACATAATCTGCTTGTAAGAGTCTTTGTATCTTGAGTTGAGAATCAATATATAAAAGTATCTTGAAAATTATCTTTCTGTGTTCTTAATTACTTTTCATATTGTGATCAACTCTTATTGATTCTTACCCAAGTGTGATCCTAGGCGAGTTTGAGAGAAAAAATTGTGTTTAAGTGACAAACACCTATCCTGCAATTATTTGTAGGATGTGTAGTGTTCGCTTAGAAGCTTAGTTGAGAAGCTACTCACTGCCTCCAGGTGAGTTCTAGATCCCCTTGTTTATAAGTTTTCTGTGTTTTGGGGCATATATGCATACTAAATATACGTTCTTAAATGACTAAGATTTAAAGAGTTTTAACAGGTAGGTTGAATCTTCTATAATGTGCTATATAAATGTTTAAAAATAAAATTTCTTTGCGCTGACCTGGCACCCCGGCCCTAGCCCTGAGCGTTGCCCTTTGGACCCTACTAGGGGATGCTGCCTCTAGGACCCCATTGTTGGGGGCATTGGTCCAGATGAAAGTGAAAGATAATGATAAAAGATGACAAACGATAACGAATGAATTACAATGATGAATGATGATGAAAGATAATAATAGAATTATCTATGTGTATGCAGGATGTATGATCATGTGTAAAAGTAAAGAAAGGTTTTAGATGAAAGTAAAGTATTTTAATTATAAAACTAGAACTTACTTAGCAAGTTTTTTGGATGAAAGTAAAGAAAGGCTTTCGTTGTTTAATTGTTGGTGGGAGATGATTGCTGAGGATGACACGGGCGCAACTACTTAGCAAGTCTTTTGGATGACATTCATTTTATGTTAAATGACATTTTTTTAAAGTAATGCAAACAAAGAGACTTTTTTAACAGTTAACAATGATTGCATTGTCTTGTAAAAGTGGTCATTAATATATGAAATGATTTATTAAGTATTCCACTGCAATGTTTTAGCAAATTTAAATGTATGTTTTATATTTTATATGCAATGATGGTCCAACTGTGAGCGTCCTGGGAACGAGGCCTTATAAGTTGCTATTAGAGCCAATGTTTAAGATAATTAGGCATAAAATTTTCTAAAACCCAAACTTAAACTGAAAATGGGACAAAACGAAGGGATGCTAGTCCGAGTAGCTACATGCCGTCAGGTATTTTCTTTAATGTTAACCGGTATTATGGGTGCATGTTATGTGAATTATGTGCCTTTAGTAGATTTAGATATCGATGTAGTCAGGATGGGAAATGCTTGGGGTATGAAGAGTAAAGTAACTGGCTAATCACAATTGGCCACTATAATTAGGGACTTACTATACTTGACATAAACTAAGCTTTTACCTTGAATGACCGTGTTGGTGTCTGAATTTTTTAGCGTGTTTATAGATGATTGGAGGTAGATCTTTGAAGGCTTCATGAGGCGGAGGCTGTAGTGGACGTGGTGTTGGACCACGGGTCACAAGGGAAGGGCTAGACTTCATGAAAAGCCCTAGACCCCTCATTCGGAGAGTGGTGACGAGAGCGCTAATCTAAGGGCCTCGGTGAAGGAGGCTGTGGTGTAAGAGGTACACCAGGTCATGCAGACGATCCTACCGTGTATGCTGACTGAGGTAACTAAGTTATGAGGGAAGGAGAGAGGAAGGAAATGAGGGGGCCCACGGAGGAAAGGGAGCAACCAAAGACTATGACGGTTGTCACCATTGATAAGGAAGAACAGGAGCCTGTGCAGGAGACAACACAAGATTGCAAATATTGGGTGTTCTAGAGTTGCAAACCCTTACCTTTGATGGCAATGACACTACTGTTGCTGCTCATCGGTGGTGAGGAAGATGATAGTTGTACTTGAAATCAATGAGTGCAGGGAGGACTCGATGGTGAAGTTTGCCACCCACTCCTTGATAGACTCGGCCTTGTGTTGGTGGGACAACACTGTCTAGGCTGAGGGTAGCAGGGCAATCGGGAGGATGAAGTGGAACGAGTTGATGAAGTTGGTGATCGAAGAGTTCTTTCCTCATAGGGAACTTGACAAGGTGGAAAGTGAGTTTCTGCAGCTGGAGGCGAGAACCATGACATACCAACAATACACCATCAAATTCAATGAGATGGCAAGGTTGGTGCTTGATGAGGTGACTCCTCTGTCACGAAAGATTAAAAGATACATTCAGGGCTTGCTGGTGGATATCCGCAGGCACATGATCACCGCCCGACCGAGCATGTTTAGGTCGTGGTTGATCTGGCTGGGAGGTTGTATGACGAGCGAGAAGTGGTGGTGGCTGAGGTGAGTAAGAAAGGTGGCGGTGACTAGAAATGGAATAGGAAATTGTTTGGATGGGGTGGTGCCCCTTCAAACAACAAAGTTGTGAGGGTGGACGACCGGCGTGTAACCACTCTGGGGGTAGGGTCGAATAGGTGTGGCAAGTGTGGGAAGGAGTATGCTGGGGATTGTAGATGTGGGTCAAACATTTGTTTCAAGTGTGGGAAGGAACAACATGTGGCCAAAAATTCTAGGGTGGTAAGGTGTTTTAATTGTGGTGAAATGGGTCACATGAGTAGGGACTGTAAGAAACCAAGGGCTGAATGATCTAGGGCGACGAAGAAGGTAGGGAATGAAAGGTAGAGGGCGAGCACCAGGGCATTTTTTATGACTTAGAAAGAGGCTAGGACTGACCCTGATGTTGTGTCAGGTACGTTTCTAGTAAACCAAAGTTTTGCATCTGTGTTATTTTATTCTGGTGCTAGTAGGAGTTTCATTCTACCCCTTTTTGTGCTAAGTTTCCCATTAGGGGTAAAAGTATTGATGATCCCTTCTATGTAGAAATTATCATAGGTAAGTCTACCAGGATTTCAAAGATGATAGAAGACTATGACATAGAATTAGAAGGTCATAAGTTTCCTGCTAGACCGTTCGTGATCACCTTAGGCGATTTCGATATAGTCCTAGGCATGGTTTGGTTAGTGGACTACGAGGCAAACATTATGTGTCGCAAGAAGATGATACGACTGATAGCGCTCGACGGGAGTTCAGTGATGTTCTACGGTGACCGAGTCACTACAATTCTGAAGGTGATTTTGATGGCAGTGGTGGGGAAGTGCATGAGACGTGGAAGTAGTGCCTACTTGGCCTACGTGATGGATGTAGATATGCCAATATCGCAACTATCTGATGTACCGGTTGTGAGTGAGTTCGCAGACGTGTTCCCGGGAGATTTACCAGGTGTGCCACCGGATCGTGAGATCGAGTTTCTGATCGACTTGATACACGGTGTCCACCTGTTGCTAAGGTACTATATCGGGTAGCCCCCTCGGAGATGAAAGAATTGATGGAGCAACTGCAAGAGTTGCTAGATAAGGGGTTCATTAGACCGAGTATCTCTACTTGGGATGCTCCAGTCTTCTTCGTGAAAAAAGAAGGATGGTAGTACGAGGATGTGCATCGACTATCGTGAGCTGAATAAGATGACGGTGAAGAATCAATATCCATTACGGAGAATTGATGACCTTTTTTATGAGCTCCAAGGTCCCAGTTGGTTCTCGAGGATTGATATTCGATCTAGTTACCACCAATTGCAGGTGAAGGAGCAAGATATTCCTAAAAACCTTTTGGTACAGGTTATTGCACTATGAGTTCCTCATTATGTTTTTTGGTCTGACCAACGCATGAACTATTTTTACGGACTTGATGAATTAAGTGTGTCGACCGATGTTGGATAAATCAATGATTGTGTTCCTCGATGATATCCTGATTTATTCGTAGAGCGAGAAGGAGCATGTTGGTCACATTCGGTAGGTGTTAGGAACATTGAGAAACGAGAAGTTGTATGCCAAGTTCTCCAAGTGTGCATTCTGGTTGCGCAAAGTCTAGTTTTTGGGTCATGTGGTGAATCCTTAAAGGATTATGGTGCACCCGACCAAGGTGGAGGCAGTGCTACAATTGAAGTCTCTAAAGATGCCAACTGAGATTCGTAGTTTCTTGGGATTGGCAGTTTGTTATAAAAGATTCATCCAAGACTTCTATAAGATAGCTTCTCTGTTGACTTAGCTAACCGGAAAAGATGTGATGTTTATGTGCGGTCAAGATCAAGAGAATGCTTTTGAGGATTTAAAGGCGAGGCTGACACAAACTCCATTCTTATCACTACCTGAAGGAAGTGAGGATTTGGTGGTCCATTCAGATGCTTTGTGATTAGGGTTGGGTGATGTGTTGATGTTGCGAGGAAAAGTTATAACTTATGCATCCTAATAATTCAGACGAATGTGGATTCCTTGTTATGCGGATCTATGTGGAAAGATCATGGATGAATCTCATAAGACTCGATACTCCATCATCCCGGTGCTACAAAAATGTATCAAGACGTGAATAAAGTTTATTGGTGGTCGGGTATGAAGCGAGACGTAGCAAAGTATGTGAGTAAGTGCCTTACATGTTTGCAAGTGAAGGCAGAGCATCAGAAGCCGTATGGGAAGATCCAACCTTTGGATATATCCAAGTGGAAGTGGGAACATATCACCATGAACTTTATCATGAAGTTATCGCGTACCACAAGAGGATATGATGCCATATGGGTGATAGTTGATCGTTTGACAAAGAGTGCTCACTTCCTACCGATCCGCAAGACATATTCCTTCGAGAGGTTAGCAGATCTATTCATCAAGGAGATTGTAAGTCGCCATGGTGTACTGGTGTCTATTGTGTCTCATTGTTACACTTGGCTTACATCCAAGTGGTGGGAGAGATTTTATGAGGCGATGGGGATGAGATTATATATCTGCACAACTTATCATCCTGAAATGGATGGTCAATCGCAGAGGACTATTCAAACTCTTGAATATATACTTTGGGCATGCGTCATTGATTTTGGAGGATGTTGGGATGACCACTTACTATTAGCTAAGTTCTCATATAACAATAGATATCATACCAACATCGGTATGCATCCTTATAAATGATATATGTTAGGAGATGTAGAACGCCCGCTTGTTGGGGAATAATGGTCAAAAGGAGTTAGGGAGCGTTGAGATGATTTAGGCTACGAGTTAGAAGTTGGAAAAGATTAAGGCCTTTATGAAAGCACCAAAGGATAGACAAAAGTCGTATGGTGATAAGAGACAAAGACCGATTGAGTTCAAGGTGGGAAATAGAGTTATGCTGAAAGTCTCAGTGTGGAAGGGCATCATTCAGTTTTGGAAGCTGGGCAAGTTGAGCCAAGATACATAAGGCCTTCCCGAATTATTGCTCGAGTAGGAGAGTTGGCCTACAGGTTGGAGTTTGCTAGTGAGTTTACTAGAATTCATCGGACAGTCCACGTATCTCACTTGAGAAAGTGCGTAGCCAATGAGGATATAGTCGTCGCACTAGAGGATATCGAAGTGGATGAATGACTCAATTATGTCGAGCAACCAATGGTTGTCATTGATTCCAAAGACAAGAGGCTAAGCAATAAAATGGTTCCCTTGGTGCGAGTACAGTAGAAGCACAGGAAGAGATCAGAGTCCACTTGGGAAGCTGAGGAAGAGACGAGGCAGATTTACCCTCGATTATTCAACGACTAACATGTAAGGCCCCGTCCCAGGACACTCACAACTGGTCATTTATCACGCATAAAATGTATACTTTCATTAACTTAAAGAAAACATTGCAGCGGAAACAGTAAAACAAACATACGATTTCATTATAAAAGGTTTTGCAAAATAATACATAATCATCACATTACAAAATATTTGTTGCATTACATCAGAAAAGCATTATAAAAATGGATGCCATCCAAAAAGAGCCAAGTAGCCGCCCCGTGCCATCCTCAGCAATCATTACCCGCCAACTGGAAACACATAAAAGTCAGCGTTACTGAGTGAGTTCTAGTTTTATAAAGAATTATATTACCTTTCATTCGTTAAAACATTTTCATTACTATGGCACGTGATCACACATCATACGTACATCAAGGTAATAATTATTATCTTCATCATCATTCATTTTGTACATTTCACATGTTTCGCACATTTCGTACTTATCACAAATTTCGTAAATTTATTATCTTTTCACTACCATCTAGGTCCCGTCGTGTGCTTAACCCCCCTCTAGAGCACCAAGAAATTCTTCTAGGGTTAAGCGACAAGGACCCCATATCGCACGTATAAAGTAGTCACTAGGACTGACTGCTCCTGTCTATGTGAACTCTTATGTGTTAGCCAAAATCGCACGTTGTATAACACACAGTAATTTCGAAATCACACGTATTGGAGCAGTCACCGAGACTGAACTTATACTGTGTGTATGAACCCTTATGAGTTAGCCAAAATCGCATGATGTAAACACACACAGTTGAGCTAACAACTCTCAATGAGTTGTGAACCTCCTTTTATTTACTTGCAAGACTTTTCATTCATTCATTATGTTCTACTTTCATTATCTTAAATCTTTCACTTTGTTAAGATGATACTTTATGTTCATTAATAATATCACACCATGTAAAGTCAATCATCATACGTAATAGAGAACATAACAAAACATAACATGCAATCATACATAATCTTCATGCATCATCAATCACACATCAATCATGCCCATCACATCATCTTTGACCTCAAAAAGTCAACTTACATAACCCTGCAGGAACATCCCAAGTCAAGGCCTACTTTTACTTTTTCCCCCAAAAATCAGAAGATATTCCAAGTCTTTTGGGCGCATGAGCTTTCAGGCACACGAGAGTTACTTAGGCGCATGAGGAAACTTTCAGGTGCATGAGGGACACTACGTGGGTGCATGAGCTTTCTTGGGTGCATGAACACTTAGTCAAATTTTTCCTATTTCTTGGCGTATGAGCACTATATGGGCGCATGAGGTTTCAGGCGCATGAGGACACTTGGGCAGATTTCCATACTAGGTGCATGAACCCTATTTGGGTGCATGAGCAGCCAATTTCACACTTAAACACCATAATTTAGTTCCCAATCATTCTCAAAGTTTTCTAAGTTTAAATCATGCATTCAAAGCCTTAGAAACATATTCATAACAACATCAAACATAAACATAGCCCCAAAATCAAACCCTACTCACAACATACATACATACATACATACATACATACATACATACTACATACATACATACATACATACATACATACATACATACATACATACATACTACATACATACATACATACATACATACAACACATACAAACATACATACATACATACATACATACATACATACATACATACATAAATTCATACATACATACATACATACATACATACATACATACATACATACATACTACATACATACATACATACATACATACATACATACATACATACATACATCAACATACATAAATTCATACATCATACATACATACATACATACATACATACATACTACATACATACATACATATACATACATACATACATACATACATACATACATACATACATACATAAATTCATACATACATACATACATACATACATACATACATACATACATACATACATACATACATACATACATACATACATACATACATACATACATACATACATACGGGTATGAAACCCAACCGTATAAAAATGTTCATACATGTATTTGCAGCCCCCAAACACTTTGAAACAAGTAAAAAGGGGTTCTAGAACTCACCTTAGTAACCTCTTCGGGTAAGACTTCCTTCAAAACCTGATTGCTACAAGTTCTCACGTAGAAACCCACTTGAAACACATACCCGAACACATACAAACATATATAAGCACACACCGAAGGATAAAACGTGTTAAGAACACTCAAAACCCATAATTTGTTATCTTAAATTTGAACTTTTCCTTCTTGTTCTTCAAAGAGCTGAAACTTCCTGCTTTCTCTCTTTCTTTTTCTCAAAAACCCGAATGAAATGGGTGTGTAGGAGGTGATGGGCGGCAATCACCTTTTACTCACCAACTTTTCCAACTTTTTGTCCTTTTTGACACCTTTAGTCCCCCCACTTGAGCTTTATTTCCTTTCTTTCTTTTTTCTTCACTTTATTCTTCTTTCGTTGGCTTCAAATAAAATAACCAGGTGTTACAAGTCCCCCCCCCCTTATAAAGGTTTCGTCCCCAAAACCTGTTATTCCTCAAATAATTGTGGGTAATGCTACCTCATCTCTTCTTCAGTCTTCCACGTAGACTCCAATCCCTTTTTGTGCTTCCACTGCACACGCAAAAGAGGAACCACTTTATTCCTTAATCTCTTCTCTTTACGATCAATGATCGCCACTAGTTGCTCCATATAATTGAGCCGTTCATCTACCTCGATATCCTCCAGTGGTACGATCATATCCTCGTCCACAAAGCACTTTCTCAGATAAGATACATGGAATGTCGGATGAATCCCACTTAACTTATTTGGTTTGGTAACTCTAGTCTGTAGGCCACCTCTCTTACTCGAGCAATGATTCGGAAAGGCCCTTTGTATCTCGGGCTCAACTTGCCCCGCTTCCTAAACCGAATGATGCCCTTCCAAGGTGAGACTTTCAACATAACTCTGTCACCCACCTGGAACTCAATCAGTCTACGTCTCTTGTCGGCATACGACTTCTACCTATTTTTAGGTGCCTTCATGAAGGACTTGATCCTTTCCAGCTTCTCAGTCATAGCCTCGACTACCTCGACGCTCCCGAACTCTTTATGACCAATATCACCCCAACAAACGGGTGTTCTGCATCTCTTTCCGTATAGCATCTCATAAGAGGGCATACCAATCCTGGCATGGTAATTGTTGTTATATGACAACTCAGCTAACGGTAAGTGGTCATACCAACTTCCGCCAAAATCAATGACGCACGCCCAAATCATATCCTCCAGCGTCTGAATAATCCTTTCTAACTGACCATCCTTCTAAGGATGATAAGTCATGTTGATATGTAACCTCGTCCCCATCACATCATGGAATTTCTTCTAGAATTTAGATGTAAACCGGGTGTCACGATGAGACACTGGCACACCATGACTATTTAAAATCTTTTTAATGAAAAGATCTACCAACCTCTCTGATGAATATATCCCGCGGATCGGTAGGAAGTGGGCACTCTTCATCAAACTGTCCACTATCACCCATATGACATCATACCCTCGCGCAGTACACGGTAGCTTGGTAATAAAGTCCATAGTGATATGTTCCCACTTCCATTCCGGTATATCCAAAGGTTGGATCTTCCCATACAGCTTTTGGTGCTCGGCCTTCACTTGTAAACAAGTGAGGCACTAACTAACATACTCTACAACATCACGCTTCATACCCGGCCACCAATAATCTTTCTTCATGTCTTGGTACATTTTTGTAGCACCGGGATGAATAGATTATCACTTCTTATGAGTTTCATCCATAATCTTCACACGTAGATCCCTAAAACAAGGAATCCACATCCGCCAAAATCGAGTCCTAACACCGAGTGTGTTTTCACCCATTTCCACAACCAGACCTCCCATTCTTTCAAAGTTATGATGATCTTCTTTCAATGCTTCATCTTGAAACTCTTTGACTTGCTTCATTACCTCTGAGGTCATAATCATTTGGTAAGCCTTCAACCGAATCGGGTCGGGTTTTTCCTTTCGGCTAAGGGCATCCGCCACCACGTTGGCCTTGCCCGGATGGTAATGGATCTCGCAATCATAGTCCTCTATAAGCTCCAACCATCTCCTCTGCCTCATGTTCAAACCTTTCTGCTTGAAGAAGTACTTCAAGCTCTTTTGGTCGGTGAATATGGTGCACTTCGTACAGTATAAGTAGTCCTCCATATCTTTAATGCAAAGACCACGGCTGCTAGCTCCAAATCATGAGTAGGATAATTAACCTCATGAACTTTCAACTGTCAGGATGCATAGGCTATAACCTTTCCTCTCTGCATCAACACACATCCCGACCCCGAATAGGAAGCATTAGAATAAACCACCAAATATTTGCTTTCATCGGGCAACGACAAGATTGGAGCTTGAGTAACCTCTCCTTTAACTTCTCGAACGCTTCTCTTAAGCTTGACCCCATATAAACTTTACATCTTTTCGGGTCAACATAGTCAACGAAGAAGCCATCTTAGAGAAATCTTGGATAAATCTTCTGTACTAGCCTACCAAACCCAAGAACTACAAATCTCAGATGGCATCTTTGGAGATTTCCATTGCATCACCGCCTCCACCTTTGCCAAGTCCACCATAATCCCCTCAGGATTCACCACGTGACCCAAGAATTGAACCTCGCGCAGCCAGAATGCGCACTTGGTGAATTTAGCATACAACTTCTCCCTTCTCAAGGTCTCTAACACCTCTCAAATGTGAGCAGGATGCTCCTCCTCGCTCTTTGAATAAATCAGGATATCATCAATAAACACAATCACTGATTTATCCAACATAGGCCAACACACTCGATTCATCAAGTCCATAAAAGCAGTTGGCGCATTGGTCAAACCAAAAGAGATAACAAGAAACTTGTAATGTCCATAGTGCGTGTGACAAAATTTTTTAGGAATATTTTGCTCCTTCACCTTCAACTAATGGTAACCAGATCAAATGTCTATCCTCGAGAACCAACTGGTACCTTGAAGCTAATCAAACAAATCATCAATCCTCTGTAAAGGGTATCGATTCTTCACCGTCAGCTTATTTAACTCATAGTAGTCAATACACATCCTCATACTGCCATCTTTCTTTTTCACGAACAGGACCGGAGCACCCCAAGGTGAGATACTCAGTCAAATGAACCACTTATCAAGCAACTCCTGTAGTTGCTCCATCAACTCCTTCATCTTAGTCGAAGCCAACCGATACGGTGCCTTAGCTACAGGTTGGCACCCGGTTTCATATCAATCTGAAACTCAATCTCGCGGCCTAGTGGCACTCCTGGTAAGTCTTCAGGAAATACATCTGGAAAGTCACACACCACCGGTACCTCGGTCATTTGTGGTGTTGGCGTATCCACATATGTTAGGATCATGTATTGAACGAAATACTAACTGAAATACGTGTATACCAAGTCAAATAATACAGAATCCTATTGATTAGCAATCCAATCAGTGAGAACGCACGTAGAAACAATTATAGATTGAATCTAAATGTTCAGAACGATTGGTAATCAATCTAGTGCGATCTATGAACTTGGAACAGGTTCTTAGAAGTCTTTGGACGACTAGGGTATGATTTAGTACCAAGGTTTTTGAAGCGTTATGTTTTTCCACGAATTAAGTGGTATTTATAGGTTAGGTTACTCATTAGTGCGACTGAACCATTCCCATGGTTCAGTCGTGCGACTGAGTCAATCTCATGTCACAATTGTGCGACTGATCCAGTCTCTCGTTCAGTCGTGCGACTGGTTCATTAGCATGAAGTTGTTCATGCGTATGGTCCATTAGGATGGGCCATTCACATGAGAACTTCATATGACTAAGTTTGAATATGTCTCACAATCATTATTTGACTTAGATCTATTCAAACAACCACAAACCTATATAGTTAGTTCAATAAGCATTAACATACAATAATCAATGAAATATTAAACATTACAAGCATAAACCACACATTATATTTCATTCGAACATCCAGTTACATATATGTAAGACATATAAGACTTTTTACATTAAGTTCATAAACTAGGTACATATGTATCTACAAACTCCCCCTTGAAAGTATTTAATCTATTGTCTAACATTCTTCATCAGCTCTTACATTTCTTGTACTTCTCCTTTTTTATGACTCCTGCATGTATTTCAAAAGCAAAGCAGAGCCATATCACATTCTGGAACTAGAGAGCTTGTACAATATCCTACAAGTCATAGAACAGTAGCCACTTGTATAAAGTGTAAACATCATCAGCCGACGAGTTAGTGAGCCACATCGGGTCAATACCCTGATAGTTTCCATGTTTCCATTTCGGTTCAGAACTATGACCGCCTCACTCGTTCGCCAGTCATAGTACCACCACTTAAAGTGTGGAGTGAAGTCCAGAGGCATTTCCCTTAAAGGGATTATCGACATTGTGCATGGAGGACTCCACTTCAGCACAATCTTTGGTTTCCGAGTAATGGAATCAACTTCAGACCTTCTGATATACCTTGTTGGTTGTTGAGGTTTGAAGTTGACCCACCAAGTGTGGTACTCTCTCTTGAAAGCAGCTTCAAACCAACCTGACATCTTTCGAGGATCAGCATATAACAACTTCAACTTAGCCAGCTGGTTAAGCTCAAAACCGGGTAGAGTCTTTAGATCATGTGAGAATCTGAAGTACTCTATGCCTTTTTCTCTCTTCACGACATATACATTCAGATCCTCAAATCTCAGCAAAACATGTTGCCCATTCAGCCTTTTCGATGTTGACATCTACATTTGAGGCTTGGGTTTGATCTTTCTTCTTCTCTGACTCCTCATCCGTCTTATCCAGTGTGTCAATAGTATCACTAACAAGGGAGTCACCCAGATTGGGGACTATATTTCCCTCATTGTCAGCATACTATGGTTAATGTTGTGCAGTGATGTCTTCAATTTCGATTTCATCCACATCGTTGAGCTCATTGTCACTATCCATGTCTACAGTAGGAGCATCCTTCACAATCTCATCGGGATCAGTCGGAACATCTCATCAAGTTGCTCATTAATAAGGTCATGAATTATTTCTCCTTCTTCAGGAGTGTAGCTCACAGACCTCCTAACGATCCCTTGCAGATCAAGTATCATTGTGAGTTGTGACTTGATCTTCTAAAGGGGAGCAACATCATATTCATCTTACTCAGATGTGTGATCTGCTTGATTTAAACATATAAACACATCATGCATGAGCAAATAATCAACACATCAATCATTAAATATATATACATTAACATTCAAACACATAAGTTTAATACAATATTCAAATTACACATGATATAAATTACACAAAGCTCTATGAATTACTTTCATCTTGGATCATGTGTTCTTCTACTATCCGAGCTGATGTCGAGGCACCTAGATCTTGAGTGTTTTTGGTCCGCCTCTTATTAGCTTTCTGTGCACCCAAAGCAAATGACTCCCCTCCTTCTTTAAAGTTTCCTCCATCCTCATCATCACCTTCATCATCACTATCATCATCACTATCATCATCATCACTATCATCACCATCATCTCCATCTCCCTCTCTGATCTTTAGAGGCTCATCCTTTGTACCCTTAAGTTTGAGCAGGATGGTCCTCTTAGCATCCTGCAACTCCTCAATCATCTTAGTAGATAAGACGTTTTGCTCCTTCAGTTAGTAAATCTCTAGACTCTGAGCAACCATTTGCTATATCTGCTGCTTAATCTACTGCACCTGCTGAGATATCTGCTATGATTATGCAGCTGTAAGCTCCTCTAACTGACGGATCTGAGCAGTCTTCTAGACATCAGCAGCTAACAGCTTCATCGCCATACGGTTTAGTGCCTAGAGCTATTCCTCTACCCCATTGGGAGGTAGATATGAACCTATGTGAAATGTATGGTGGGATGATGGTCCGGCTTGATGGCTAGTGGTGGTGGTGGTAGCAGGGATGAATATTAGGGGTGGTATAGATATGGGTGGTGGTGGGTGAGCTGTAGTGGTGGTGGATGGGATGTGGGTAAGTGGTGGAATGGGTGTGGTAGTGGTGTGTGAGGTGGTAGTGGTGTGGCAGGTGTTGCTGAGGTAGTGGCTATGGAGGTAGATGAGGTCTGGGTAAACTTCAATCTTTTCCCCTTCTTGCCAAGGGGTGAGCCATCATCTTCTTCCTTGTGCCTCTAGGCACTAAGGCTCCCCCTTGGCTGGTGGCGGGTTCGGGGCATATGAGGGATTTGAATCAGCAGCAGCATCCTCGGACTCCCCTAGGCATCCACCAACCACCCGTAATCCTCTCTTTGTGGCAACCACCCTACTGCCCACAGTCCTCGTCAAAGGCTCCTCATCACTCTCTTCCTCCTAATCGGGAGGAGAAAAATACAGGTGAAAGCTTGCAGTGGTGGCATCTATATGAGTAGGGGGAGGAAATGTAGTATGTGCAGGCCTGGCCCTAGAAACAACAGGGCCAGAATCTCCACCCGTGTCTCTGCCATCGTCGGAGTCATCAAATGGAAGAGCAATCTGCTTAGTATCTGAGTCACTCTCCTCATGGCCCCACTTACGCCTAGCCGACACCATGTAGTCTGCCCGGGCCAAATGCCCAAAGAGTCTCTTCATGGCGCCACTTACGCCTAGCCGGCGCCATGTAATCTTCACAGCATATACATTCAGATCCTCAAAATGAGCCCGTGCGATGATCTTGCCTGACACTTTTAAGTGTTTCTTGACTTTGTACAACTTGTTGTAGACATTTGGGTTTGGTGTAGTGCGCATGGCACGGATCTTAGCAAAACATGTCGCCTGCATTCAGCCTTTTTGATGTTGACATCTGCGTCTAAGGCTTGGGCTTGATCTTTCTTCTTCTCCGACTCCTCCTCTGTCTTATCCAGTGTGTCAAAAGTATCACTAACAAGGGAGTCACCCAGATTGGGGACTACATTTCCCTTATTGTAAGCATACTCTGAATAATGTTGTGCAGTGACGTCTTCAATTTTAATTTCATCCACATCGTTGAGATCATCCTCAGTATCCATGTCCACAGTAGGAGCAACCTTCACAATGTCATCGGGATCAGTCGGAACATCTCCTCAAGTTGCTCATCAATAAGTTGTGAATTATTTCTCCTTCTTCAGGAGTGTAGCTCACAGACCTCCTAACGATCCCTTGCAGATCAAGTATCATTGTGAGTTGTGACTAGATCTGCTGAAGGGGGGAAACATCATATTCATCTTGCTGAGATGTGTGATCTGCTTGATTTAAACATATAAACACATCATGCATGAGTAAATAATCAAGACATCAATCATTAAATATATATACATTATCATTCAAACACATAAGTTTAATACAATATTCAAATTACACATGATTTAAATTACACAAAAATCTATGCACTACTTTTATCTTGGATCATGTGTTCTTCAGTTGTCGGGGCTGATGTCAACGCACCTAGATCTTGAGTCTTTTTGGTCCGCCTCTCGTTGGCTTCCTGTGCACTCGAAGCAGATGACTCCTCTCCTCCTTCAGATTCTTCTCCATCCTCATCATCACCTTCATCATCACCATCATCATCATCATCATTATCATCAACATCACTAATATCACCATCATCTCCATCTCCCTCTCTGATCTTTAGAGGCACATCCTTTGTGCCCTTAAGTTTGAGCAGGATAGTGCTCTTAGCATCCTCCAACTCCTCAATCTTCTTAGTAGATAAGACATTTTGCTCCTTGAGTTAGGAAATCTCTAGACTCTGAATAGCCATTTGTTGTTCCTACTGCTCAATCTGCTGCGTCTGCTAACATATCTGCTGTGATTATGTAGCTGTAAGCTCCACTAACTGACGGATCTGAGCAGTCTTCTTGTCATCAGCTGCTAACAGCTTCAGCACCATACGGTTTAGTGCCTAGACCTATTCCTCTACCCCACTAGGTGGTAGAGATGAACCTGTGTGAAATATAGGGTGGGATGATGGTCCGGCTTGACGTCTAGTGGTGGTGGTGGTGGCAGAGGTGAATATTAGTGGTGTATAGATGTGGGTGGTGGTAGGTGAGCTGTAGTGGTGGTGGATGGGATGTGGGTAAGTGGTGGAATGGGTGTGGTAATGGTTTGTGAGGTGGTAGTGGTGGTGGCAGGTGTTGCTGAGGAAGTGGTTGTGTTTGTAGATGAGGTCAGGGTAAACTTCAGTCTTTTCCCCTTCTTGCAAAGGGGTGAGCCATCCTCTTCTTCCCTGTACCTCTAGGCACTGAGGCTACCCCTTGGCTGCTAGATGGTCTGGGGCATATGAGGAGTCTGAATCAGTAGCAGCATCCCCGGACTCCCCTGGGTGTCCACCAACCGCCCGTAATCCTCTCTCCGTGGCAACCAGCCTACTGCCCACAGTCCTCGTCAGAGGCTCCTCATCACTCTCTTCCTCCTAATCGGGAGGACTAAAATCCTGGTGAAAGCTGGCAGTGGTGGCATCTATATGAGTAGGGGGATGTAGTATGTGCAGTTCTGGCCCTAGAAACAGCGGGGCCAGAATCTCCACCCGTGTCTCCGTCATCGTCGGAGTCATCAGATGGAAGAGCAATCTGCTCAGTATCTGAGTCACTCTCCTCATGGCGCCACTTACGCCTAGCCGGCACCATGTAATCTGCCCGGGCCAGATGCCTAAAGAGTCTCTTTATAGGGGGTTTACTTGATTTCCCCTGTAGACCTTCTTATGGCCCAAAGTCGTATCATCCATCACCTCCAGGGATACATCATCTTGGCTCTCCATATGCAAGGTAGGCAGCTTCTCATTAATAATCATCTGTAAGAATCTTGGATACATAGAGAAGCCCTCCTTGCCTTTGGCCTCAGGGTTCTCTATGAGGTAGGCAAATATCATACTGGAGAAACTAAAGGGGTGGTTGAGTACCAGTGCCACGTAGGCATTCTAGATCTAGTCTGATAGGTCATCAAAGCCACCCCTCCTCGATGCCATGCACTTCAATATGACATGCGCCCAGTACATAAACTGGGGACACATGTTGCTTTTGTTCAGCAGACCTGCATTTATGTCCCTAGTGTACTTCATCCTCAGGAAGCACCCTCTCACTGTCAGAGGTTGTAGGCTGGTCGGGTGATCTGCCTCGTCACCCAGAACTAGCACTTGTCAAATATCTTTTGCAATCACCTTGATATCCTGACTAAAATAATGCTCTGGATGCTGTAGGGCTCATGAGATCAATCAACCGAAGCACCCTCCCAGAAGGCGTGCTGTATAGACCTGTAAGAGGTGCACGATGCAGATATAGCTCTGTGGATACATGATCTCTTTAGGAACGCAATGATCCCAGCAAACTCGGCACTGTTCCGAGTTGTGGCGTCCAGATGAGCACAAATTTTGTCCTTGGTATTTATGTTCCACCTATCAGCCATCAATCTGTAACACACGGACCATACAAGTTAGATCATCACACAAGAGAAACCATTTGTAATAAACATGTTTGAAATCAGTATGGTTTAATCATGCGATTGAACCATACAACTGAGTTCAGTCGTTTGACCTAACATGCGACTGGATACAATCGGGTGACTGATCATCCGATTGAGTTCATTCGGGTGATTGAGCCTGCGATTAGTTCAGTCGGCCAACTGAGCTCATTTGTATCATTCATTCGGCCGATTGAGTCATTCGCCCAGCTTAGTCGTGCGATTGTAGTTCATCCGGGTGTCCAGTCGCATGACCCACTGTTTGTTCGACTGAAATTCGAATTTTGACCAAATCTTAGAACTAGAGATCGTGATTTTGGAGTTTAGTTAGGTTATTTGTCCAACTTAAGTCACGGTTCTTGTTAGGGCTGAATTTCTTGATTTTGGAGTCAAATCACTAGAAATTTGGATAGATTACACCGCGTTATACCTGTATAAACACCTGAGATTGTCAGAATATCGAAATAGGGTGTCAAATTCGGTCACAGGAAATTTTGGCACAGTAACATTAGGCTGTGTGATTTTAGGGTGAATGGGGGTGATGATTTATGCGATCGACTATGGCCCTATTATACTGAATCTGATTTCAATCGGGCGACTGGACCCATTCGCTCTTTTCATACGGGTGATTGGATCTCAGTCGTGCGATTGGTTCAGTCGATTACAACCAGTCGGCCGACTCGGTTTTACTCGGGCGTCTGACTCATTCGCATAACTCCATTCAGGTGACTGGCTCAATCTTGTTAGCCATTCGTGTGAAAGGTTCATACTCATGCTCCATTCGTTTGTCTATGGCATAAGTATGGTCCAATCGTACGATTGGTCCATACTCATGGTCCAGTCGTGCGAATGGATCAAACTCATGATTTTGACTTTATGACAATTTGACATTTAACTTCGTTTAACTATCAAATAAACATTTTGAGCATACGATCATCTCAGTCATGATCCTTTCAACTTTGAAAACTTTTGGTCACCTCAAACGTGATCCTTTTAAACAAAACACATTTTGTCACCTCAGATGCGACCAATTACATTGAAAGCCCGTTGGTCACTTCAAACGTGACCCTTTTAATTAATTGAATCCCAGATTAAATTCCATGACATTTTCCGACATATAACCTAAATTGACTAACTTAAAGAAAAGAAACTACTAGAAATAAGGATAGAATTAAGACATATTTTTGTGATTTTGTGTGAGGTGGAAATCCTAAGATTGAAATCAAACATATTTATTTCTTGAACAGGTAGCTTCCAGTTATTTTGACCATAAGAGGAAAGATTCTTTATGGAATCCTATAGGTAATCAAATCATTGAGGAGGTGTTACCAAAATCATTTGATGCTAGATTCTTGTTTTCGTCAAGAGTAATTAGCAAGTTAAGGAAATCATACTAGTACTATAAGACACACATATTGATTTGGACTTTCAAGAATGGCAGCCATGATGATTGTCAGTATACTTGTCCACTTAAATCCATACACCAACTTTTGACACACATTGGTGATTGTTTAAGGTTTAATTATTTCAACGAGCAGTTGTGGATCCCACACTTATATGTTAATCAACATTCCTCAGGAAAATTTTGAGCGGTTTACAGGTATTTTGACAAGAAGAAACTATTTGTTGGAGCATATATAGTCATATATAGTGTGTCCGTCGCTTGTCGAATAGTCTAGGCTTAATGCAATACACCTGATATGTTGTAAACACCTGAAACTAGCTCATTCGCAGGAGAATATGAGAATGAGACTCAGTCGTACGACTGAGCCATGCTAATGGACCAGCCATGCGACTAAGATATGTGATTGGGACATTCGTAAGACTAAACCATGTGAACGGTCCAGTCGTACGATTGAACCATATGCATGGTCCACTCGCATGAATGGGCCCAGTCACATCTAATATTGGCTGAGGCCTATATATACCAGTTTCAATGTGTAGAGAGGGAAGGATTTCGAGAGGAAGTCTGCTCGGAGCCTAAGGCTGCCGGATGAGAGTGGAGATCATGCTCGATTTTCCCCTTGCTAAGAGTCTTGATTCTTATATTGTAACGAGCTTGTAATCATAAGGTTTTATCAATGAAACCATTCAATTATAGTTCATATTATTGTTTGACTTTTGGTTTGTGTTGTTGTTTATCCTTCCGTCAAGCACATGCTCGGATGTTTATCGATCCAGCCGACTTCACAATTGGTATCAGAGTCGGTTACTACTGGAATCATCTAACAATCACTCTAGCAACATGAGCTCTTAATTTTTGGATCAAATTTCAGATCTTGACGTTAACCCAGCTCGTGTTCTTCATGTTTTGCTCAGATCTTGGTACGTGTGGTGTTTCTATGTTAAATTTGAACTCGAAACCACGTTCTGATCACCCTTTCGAACCTGATGATACCTATTTTGTTTCGTTCATGTAAAATTCGTCAGATTAGGGTTTTGTGCAGCCCTGGCGGCTGCAGATCTGAAAATCTGCATGCAGACCCGTTAATGCGATTGGGCCATGCGAATGGACCCATTCGTATGACTGGACCATGCGAATGGACCATTCGTACGATTGGACCAGTTGTATGTTCAATCGTGTGACTGGACCAGTCGTATGTTCAATCGCACGAATGAGCCATCCGCATTGACTCATCCGCATTAACTCATCCACATTTGTTCCAGAAAAAAAAAGTCTGCACAGATTTAAGGAATAGCAAAGCATATTCACCCTGAGGTTCTTTTGTCGGATAAGTTCGATATATACCCCATTACTCGTCGGACTTCTAGAATAGGTGAATGTATTTGGAACACGAAAGAGAGAGGAGAAGATGTCAGCAGTTGGTGCTGCTTTTGTGGGGTAGTCAGGAGCATCTGACTACTTATGGGCCAAACAAGTTATATTTATCCGCACACAGAGGATTGTCATTCTTAGGGGGAATCCATGTATAGAGAAATTGAAGACACAATCAGAAAGTGATGATGTGAGCAGGTTTCTGATGATGAATCTATGTGCATGCTGATTTGTTTAATATTGTCAGCTGTGGATTGGAACCTTCAACCTTTTGCCCAATACACCGTGTGAAGACGCCAGGAGAGCACAATGTCTATATATTGGGATATGCTGAATATGAGGGAGAATTTCTTCAGGTGTTGATGTTAATCATGTTAGCCTGTGTGAAGATTGAAGCAATGGAAAACTGTTCATGTCATTATCTGGAAAAATCAGTCATATGGGGAATCTTACTGTTATGATGGTGTTCTGCAAAGTAAACGAAAGCTATTGTGCCTAAATTCATTTTCAGGGATATTGTAGTAACCTGACGGATTGGCAACGTTAGCTAATATCTTTTTTCGTTGATTCTATTGGAGACGAGAGGAAAGATTGACTGAAGATTGTAAGAGGTGCTATCTAGTATTCGCAAGCAACGTCCAAGGGGGAATTCGTTCGAGCATATATAGTCATATATAGTGTGTCTGTCACTTGTCGAATAGTCTAGGCTTAATCTAATACACCTGATATGTTGTAAACACATGAAACTGGGTCATTCGCAGGAGCATATGCGAATAAGACTCAGTCGTACAACTGAGCCATGCTAATGGACCAGCCGTGCAACTGAGAGATGCGATTGGGACATTCGTAAGACTGAACAATAAGTATGGTCCAGTCGTACGATTGAACCATACGCATGGTCCAGTCATACGATTGAACCATACGGATGGTCCAATCACACGAATGGGCTAGTCGTATCTAATATGTTTCGAGGCCTATATATACCAGTTTCAATGTGTAGAGAGAGAAGGATTTCGAGAGGAAGTCTGCCTGGAGCCTAGGGCTGCCGGATGAGAGGGGAGATCATGCTCGATCTTCCCCTTGCTAAGAGTCTTAATTCTTATGTTGTAACGAGCTTGTAATCGTTAGGTTTTATCAATGAAACCATTCAATTATAGTTCGTATTATTGTTTGACTTTTGGTTTGTGATATTGTTTATCCTTCCGTCAAGAACATGCTCAGATGTTTATCGATCTAGCCGACTTCACAATTTTTGTATCAAAACGATTAAATCAACACGTAATCAAGAGCCAAAGCTCTAATACCACTAGTTAGGATCTGGTATATGAACGAAATACCAACTGATTAACGTGTAACCAACTTAAATAGTGCGGAACCCTATTTGATTGGCGATCCAATCAGTGAGAATGCACGTAGAAACAATTATGTATTGTATCTAACGTCAAGAGTCGATTAGGAATCGATCTACAGCGATCTATGAACTTGGAGTACGAACTTAGAGGCTTCTTGATGGCTAGGGTACGTCTAGAGTCAAAGTGTATTCATGATTTTTTTTCACGAATTAAGTGGTATTTATAGGTTAGGGTTGCTCATTCGGGCGACTAAACCATTAACATGGTCCATTCGCATGACTGAGTGTTCAGTCGTGCGACTGAGTCAGTCACATGAAGTTATTCAGGCGTATGGACTATTTAGGCGCATGGACACTCAATCGCATACCATTCGGACGCATGACCACTGTTGGGGCGCATGGTCCAGTCGGATGCATGAGAACTTCAGTCAACCAAGTTTTAATGTATTCATTATTATAACATTATGTATAACAATTCAAACAATCACAAACTAGATATTCTCATTTCATTAAACACACAAGCATTACATAAGTGTAAGACATTCAAGACATATTACATTAAGATCCGAATCTAGGTACATATGTATCAACACTATTCTTAGAGCTTTCAAAGAGAAACGAAACCTCAGGTCAGTGCCACCGCATAACAAAGTGTCAACAAACAACAATGAATTCTAGAATATATAGGTTATGCTTATCCTCAGGTAAGTGCCACCGCATAGCAGAGAGGCACATAACCTATCTTCTTATTTGAGCAATTTATTTTGTTGAACAGATCGCACCAACAACATAGGTTGTCACTTTGATTGCTTTTTGCATTTTCATCATGTGCTTTGCTCATATTTTGGTCATCCGTACATATTTGTGTCGTTTATTTTGCTCGTCACCCCTTATTAGAACTTTGTTGATTGTGTTAACCAGAGATGAGATGATAACCCATAGCTTGTTGAACAATTTAGTTTGATCTTGAGATCACCAACCAGGTCTACTTATCTATTGTGTTGAATCTACCAACACATCATCTAATGGTCTAGCAACCTCTAGGTCTACTTTCTCCGTGTTACTTTAGAAGTAGCTAGTTTTACTATCACTTTCCTTTTAGTTCTGCTTAGACTTCTCAGACTTATACTTTGAATTTTGCATCTAATTCAAATCAAATCTTTTAAAGTCCCAAATGCTTTGTTCCTGTGTACTATCATTTTCCATAGTCATTGAATCGATCTCTCGGATATGATCTCATGTCTATCAGCTTGCTTGTCCTCCTCCCTTGTTTTTTTCAATACTAACTTAACCAATTCTCCCCCTAAAATTCTAAAACCTCAAACGATTTGCGTTTTTAGGATTTTAAATAGGCGAAGAATGATATAAATAAAATAAATTAAATAAAATAACCTAGAATAAACGAAAATTAAAGAAAATAAAATAAAAGAAAAGAAAAAGGACTTGACGCATCGGACTAGACATGTTCATTGTTTGGAATTACAACACTTTTATTTTTAATGTCGTTGTAAGGCCCCGTTCCCGGGACGCTTATAGCTGGTGATTCATCGCACGTAAAACATATACTTTACATTTATTCTTCAAAACATTGCAGCGGAAAACATAAAACAAATGGCATTTCATTTCATCCTAAAAACTTTTCCAAATAATGCATCGTTTGTTGGTTACAAAATTACATTGTTGTATTACATCACAAAAGCCTTAATTAAATGGATGCCATCCAAAAAAGCTGAGTAGCCGCCTCGTGCCATCCTCAGCAACGTTTACCTGTCAACTGAAAACGTATAAAAGTCAGCGTCGCTGAGTGAGTTCTAGTTTTATAATAAAATATACATAAATCGTTATTTAATTCTTTACAGAGTCCATACTGTATGTTTTTCGTTCGTGATCGTACATCATACGTACACACAGGTAATACCATTATTATCTTCCATTATGTTCATTAACCTTGTTCATTCGTTACATCTTGTGACAAGTTCATTACCCCGAACATTGTGCACCAAGCTGGTTACTGGGCTTGAGGTCTTTTATAGACCCTGAACATTGTGCATGAAGCTGACTCCAGTACCTAGGGCAAGTACATTCACCATTTATCTTTTCTTTTTCATTCCAGATCAGTGCCATATGCTATACCCCAAACATTGTGCACGAAGCTGGCTCGAGTACCTGGGGCAAGCGACAAGGATCCCATATATATGGTCAATCACAAGGATTGGACCCCAGTGTACATCCTTCTAGGGTAGCTAACCCACACACAGTTGAGCTAACACCCTTCATTGGGTGTGGACCTCCATACATTTGCTTGCAATACTTTTACGTTCATTCGTTCGTTAATGCATGCATTCATTTATCATGTTCCTCTTTCATTATCTTTCACTTTACGTTACATAATACTTTCGGTTCATTTATTAACATAACATGTAAAGCCATTGAAAGATAAACATTCATCATCATAGAAACATACCATAACATACCATTCATACATCATCACACAAGGCATCATACATACATAACATACATCATGCATAGTCATGCAACATCATCATCATCATCCATATCATGCCCATCATACTATCTATGACCCCAAAACTCAACCTTTATAGTCCCCCGGGAATTTCCCAAGTCAAAGCCTAATTACACATTTTCCGCAAAAATCAGGAAAATATTCTAAGTCCTAGGCGCATGGGCACTATGCAGGCGCATGGACACTATTCAGGCGCATGGGGAACACTTAGGCGCATGGGCCACTTTCAATCGCATGGGTACTGTTAAGGCGTATGGGGAATACTTAGGCGCATGGGTACTGTTCAGGCGCATGGGGAATCCTGGACGTGTGAACACTTGGTAAATTCTAACCCAATCTAGGCGCATGGATATAATTCAGACGCATGAACACTTAGGTGCATGGGCCACTTGGGCGCATGGGCACCATTAGGGCACATGGCCCTACACTTAGTTATCCGACTAACATTTCTAGGCGCATGGGCCACTGTTCAGGCGCATGGGCTGTACTTAAACATTCTAGGGCAAATTTTTGGGCGCATGAACTACTGTTTAGGCGCATGACTTACACTTAATTCTTTCTAAGGCAATTTCAGACGTATGAACACTTATCTAAGCGCATGAGCATTTTTTAAAACATGTTTCTAGGATATATTCAACCCTAATCATCAAACCTATCTGTTCTAAACAAAATGTAGCTATTCTACACATGAATAACCTATAAACATCCAAGAACCAACATCCAACATACACAATACATACGGGTAAACACACGTAAACATTGTAAAATCATTTTAATATGTTTCCGGCCCCAAAGGTAGTTTAAAATTTGTAAAAACCAGGGTCTAGAACTTGGAGTTTATTGCCTTTCTTGCTTATATTCCTTATATATTGACTTTTAAAAAATAGCCAGGTGTTACAAGTCCACCCCCTTATATAGGTTTCGTCCCGGAAACCTGTCTTTCCTCGAACATATAAGCATAATGCTGCCTCATCTCCTCCTCAGTATCTCATGTAGACTCGGATCCCTTCCTGTGCTTCCACTGTACTTGCACAAGCGGAACCACTGTATTTCTCAGTCTCTTCTCTTTACGATCGATGATTGCCACTGGTTGCTCCACATAATTGAGCCTTTCATCAACTTCAATGTCCTCCAGTGGAACAATCATGTCTTCATCAGCTATACACTTTCTTAAATGAGATACATGGAATGTCGGGTGAATTCCACTTAACTCATCTCGCAACTCCAATCTATAAGCCACCTCTCCCACTCGAGCAATGATTCAGAAAGGGCCTACATACCTTGGGCTCAACTTGCTCCGCTTCTTGAATCGGATAATATGCTTCCAAGGTGAGACCTTCAACATGACCGGTCACCCACTTGGAACTCGATCGATCTGCATCGTTTATCGGCATACGACTTCTGTCTATCTTTAGCTGCCTTCATGAAGGCTTTGATCCTCTCCAGCTTCTCATTCGTAGCCTCGATTACCTCGACGCTTCCCAACTCTTTCTAACCAATGTCACCCCAACAAACGGGTGTTCTGCATCTCCTACCGTATAGCATCTCGTATGGTGGCACACCAATGCTGGCATGATAACTATTGTTGTACGAGAATTCAGCTAATGGTAAGTGTTCATCCTAACTTCCTCCAAAATCAATCACACATGCCACAAGCATGTCTTCCAACTTCTGAATGGTCCTTTCTGACTGACCATCAGTTTGGGGATGATAAGCCGTGCTAATACGTAACCTCATCCCCATGGCATCGTGGAATTTCTTCCGGAATTTAGATGTAAACCAGGTGTCGCGATCAGACACGATAGACACCGGCACACCATGACGAGTTACAATCTCTTTGATGAACAGGTCAGCCAACCTCTATGATTAATATGTCTCACGGATTGGTAGGAAGTGAGTACTCTTCGTTAAGCGGTCAACAATCACCCATATGGCATCGTACCCCTTCGGAGTACGTGGCAGCTTCGTAATGAAATCCATTGTGATGTGCTCCCACTTCCATTCCGGTATATCCAAAGGTTGGATCTTCTCATACGGCTTTTGATGTTTCGCCTTCACTTGCAAACAAGTAAGGCACTTGCTCACATACTCCACCACATCACGCTACATACCGGCCACCAATAATCCTTCTTCATGTCTTGGTACATCTTTGTGGCACCGGGATGGATAGAGTATGGGGTCTTGTGAGCTTCGTCCATAATCTTCACACGTAGACTCCCGAAATGAGGAATCCACACCCATCCAAATCGAGTTTTAACACCAAGCATGTTTTCACTCAGTTCCCTAACCAGACCTCTCATTCTTTCAGAGTTTAGATGATCTTCTTTTAATGCCTCATCCTAAAACTCCTTGACTTGCTTCATTACATCAGAGGTCATGATTAGTTGGTATGCTCTCACCCGAATGGGCTCGAGCCTCTCTTTCCGGCTAAGAGCATCAGCCACCACGTTTGCTTTGCCCGGATGGTAAAGGATCTCACAATCATAATCCTTTATGAGCTCCAACCATCGTCTCTGCCTCATATTCAGGTCCTTCTCCTCAAAGAAGTACTTTAAGCTCTTGTGGTCGGTGAAGATGGTGCACTTCGTTCCATACAGATAGTGCCACCAAATCTTTAGTGCAAAGACCATGGCCACTAGTTCCAAGTCATTAGTAGGGTAGTTGACCTCATCAACCTTCAGTTGTTAGGATGAATAGGCTATAACTTTTTCTCTTTGCATTAACACACACCCAACCCCGAGTAAGAAGCATCTGAATACACCACCAAATCTTCGACAGGAGCTTGAGTCAACCTCGCCTTCAATTCTTCGAATGCCTTCTCTGAGCCTGACCCTATACAAACTTTACATCCTTCCTGGTCAACTTAGTCAGTGGAGAAGCAATCTTAGAGAAGTCTTGGATAAATCTTCTATAGTAGCCCGCCAAACCCAAGAACTACGAATCTCGGATGGCGTCTTTGGAGACTTCCATTGCATCACTGCCTCTACCTTAGCTGAGTCCACCATAATCCCATCGGGATTCGCCACATGACCCAAGAACTAAACTTCGCGTAACCAAAACGCGCACTTAGAGAATTTTGCATACAACTTCTCCCTTCTTAACGTCTCTACAACCTCCCGAATGTGACCGGCATGCTCAATCTCACTCTTTGAATAAATCAGGATATCATCAATAAACACAATCACTGATTTATCTAACATTGGCCAACACACTCGATTCATCAGATCCATAAAAGCACATGGCACATTGGTCAAACCAAACGACATAACGAGGAACTCATAGTGACCGTAGCACGTGCGAAACGTTGTTTTAGGAATGTCCTGCTCCTTCACTTTCAGTTGATGGTAACCAGATTGAAGATCTATCCTCGAAAACCAACTGGCACCTTGGAGCTGATCAAATAGATCGTCTATTCTTGGTAGGGGGTATCGGTTTTTCACCGTCAACTTGTTCACTCTCGTAGTCAATACACATCCTCATACTACCGTCTTCTTCTTCACAAATAATACCGGAGCACCCCTAGGAGAGATACTCAGTCTAATGAACCCTTTATCCAGCAGTTCTTGTAACTGTTGCATTAATTCTTTCATTTCCGTGGGAGCTAACCGATACGGTGCTTTGGCAACGGGTTGAGCACCGGGTATCAGATCGATTTGGAACTCAATCTCGCGGTCTGGTGGCACACTAGGTAAATCTTCCGTGAATACGTTCAGAAAATCACGCACCACTAGTACTTCGGATAATTGCGGTACCGACGCATCCACATCTTTTATGTATGCCAAGTAGGCACTACATCCGCGTCTCATGAACTTTCCCGCTACCGCCATCGAAATCACCCTCGGGATTGTCGTGACGCGATCACCATAAACCGTCACCTCTTTTCCGTCAGGCGTTGTCAATCGGATAATCTTCTTGCGACATACGATGTTTGCCTCATAGGTTGCTAACCAGTCCATTCCTAGTACTACATTAAATCCACCTAGGGGTATCACGTGTAACCTAGTAGCAAACCTATGGCCTTCTAGTTCTATGGCACAGTCCTCTATCACCTCAGTAATTCTAGTGGACTTACCAATAGCAGTTTCTACATCGAATGGCTCACTACTCTTATGGGAAACATAGCACCAAAGGCAGCAGAAATGAAACTCCTACTAGCACCAGAATCAAACAACACAGATGCAAGAGTTTGGTTTACTAGAAACATACCTCACACCACATCGGGTCTGTCCTAGCCTCCTCTCGAGTCATCGTGAAAGCTCGGGTGCTTGCCTTCTGCCCTTCTCCTCCGGCCTTCTTCATCCCGGAACCCTCGGCCCTTGGCTTCTTACACTCCCTGCTCATGTGACCACTTCCCCCACAGTTGAAACACTTCACACATCCACAGTCTCTAGCCTTATGACCAGGCCTCCCACACTTGAAACAAGTATTCGACCCCCATCTACACTCGCCACCGTGCTCCTTCCCGCACTTGTCACACTTCTTCAACTCAGCACCAGCTGTGACCACACGTCGGTCACCTACCCTTGCTACCTTATGGTTTGGAGCGGCTCTACCACGTCCGAACCCTTTCCCATTCCAGTTTCTCCCATCCCTACTCGTCTTCTTCTCCTCAGCCACTACCACCTCACGCTCATCATATAGTCTACCAGCCAAATCAACCACCGACCTAAAGGTGCTTGGCCGGGCGGCGATCATATGCCTACGGATATCCGCTGGCAGTCCCTGGATATATCTCTTAATCTTTCGTGATAGTGGCGTCACCTTATCGGGCACCAGTCGTGCCATTTCATTGACCTTTGTGGTGTACTCTTTGTGTGTCATAGTTCCCGCCTCCAGTTGCAGAAACTCTCTCTCGACCTTGTCCATTTCCCGGTAAGGACAAAACTCCTCGATCACCAACATCTTCAACTCCGACCATCTCATTCTCCCGATCGCCTAACTACCCTCGGCTTGGACTATATTATCCCACCAGCACAGAGCCGATTCTACGAACGAGTGGGTAGTGAACTTAACCTTCTGGTCTTCTCGGCACTCGTTGATATCAAGTACCGCCTCCATTTCCCTCACCCACCGGTGAGCAGCAGCGGCAGTGCCGTTTCCATCGAAGGTAGGGGGTTTGCATCTCATAAACACCCCGTAGTTGCAGCCTCGGGTCACCTCCAGCGCAAGCTCTTCTTCCTCGTCCTCATCGTCGGACGGAACCGTCTTAGTCTCGGGTTGTCTTCTTTCACCCGTGGGTACAGTCCTATCCTTTCTTTCTCCCTCTCTAACTGCCTTTATCACTTCAGTCACCACAGACGGTAGGATCGTCTACATGACTTGGTGCACTTCTTCCACGACCGCCTCCTTCACTGAGGCTCTCAGGTTAGCACTCTCATATCCGCCCTCCGGATGAGGGTTTTCTGGTTCTTCATGAACCACTTTTTCGACTCTGGGTCTCCCCCTCTTGGGTTGCGGTTCGGGACCGTGACCTCCACCACGTGAGGCCTTTGAAGATCTACCCCCAGCCATATACTAACACACTGAAAGATTCAAACACCAATATGGTCATTTAAGGAAACAGCTCAGTTCATGTCAAGTATAGTAAGTCCCTAATTACAGTGGCCAGTTGTGATTAGCCACTTACATTACTCTTCATACCCCAAGCATCTCATATCTTGACTTAATCAGTATCTAAATCTACATACAACACATAACCACATACCATGCACACATAAACTGGTTAACATTAAGAAAATACATGATGGCACGCAGCTACTCAGATTGGCATCCCATTCCCATTCCGTCCCATTCTCAGTTTAAGTTAAGGTTTATTTTGAAAATTTACCTATTTCACTTAAACTTTGGCTCTCATACCAACTTGTAAGGACCTGTTCTCGGGACGCTTACAGCTGGTGATTCATCGCACGTAAAACATATACTTTACGTTTATTCATCAAAACATTGTAGCAGAAAACATAAAACAAATGGCATTTCAAGTCATCCTAAAAAATTTTTCAAAACAATGCATCGTTTGTTGGTTACAAAATTACATTGTTGTATTACATCACAAAAGCCTTAATTAAATGGATGCCATCCAAAAGAGCTGAGTAGCCACCTCGTGCCATCCTCAGCAACGTCTACTTGTCAACTGAAAACGTATAAAAGTTAGCGTCGCTAAGTGAGTTCTAGTTTTATAATAAAACATACATAAATCGTTATTTATTTCTTTACAGAGTCCATACTATACATTTCTTTCGTTCGTGATCATACATCATACGTACACACAGATAATATCATTATTATCTTTGATTACGTTCGTTAACCATCGTTCATTCATTACATCTTGTGACATGTACATTACCCCGAACATTGTGCATGAAGGTGTTACTGGGCTTGAGGTGTTTTATAGACCCTGAACATTGTGCACGAAGCTGACTCCAGTACCTAGGGCAAGTACATTCACCATTTATTATTTCTTTTTCATTCTGGATCAGTGCCATATGCTATACCCCGAACATTCTGCACGAAGCTGGCTCCAGTACCTGGGGCAAGCGGCAAGGATCCCATACATATGGTCAATCACAAGGATTGGAACCCAGTGTGCATCCTTCTAGGGTAGCTAACCCGCATATAGTTAAGCTAACACCCTTCATTAGGTGTGGACCTCCATACATTTGCTTGCAAGACTTTTACGTTCATTCGTTCGTTAATGCATGCATTCATTCATCATGTTCCTCTTTCATTATCTTTCACTTTACGTTACATAATGCTTTCGGTTCATTCATTAACATAACACGTAAAGCCATGGACAGATAAACATTCATCATCATACGAACATAACATAACATACCATTCGTACATCATCAGACAAGGCATCATACATACATAACATACATCATGCACAGTCATGCAACATCATCATCATCATCATCATCCATATCATGCCCATCATTCAATCTATGACCCCAAAAGTCAACCTTTATAGTCCCCGGGGAATTTCCCAAGTCAAAGCCTACTTACACATTTTCCCCAAAAATCAGAAAAATATTCTAAGTCCTAGGCGAATGGGCACTATGCAGGCGCATGGACACTATTCAGGCGCATGGGGAACACTTAGGCGCATGGGCCACTTTTAATCGCATGGGTACTGTTAAGGCGTATGGGGAACACTTAGGCGCATGGGCCACTTTCAGGCGCATGGGTACTGTTCAGGCGTATGGGGAATCTTGGACGTCTGAACACTTGGTAAATTCCCGCCCAATCTAGGCGCATTGATACAATTCAGACACATGAACACTTAGGCGCATGGGCCACTTGGGCGCATGGGCACTATTGGGGCACATGGCCCAACACTTAGTCATCCGACTAACATTTCTAGGCGCATGGGCCACTATTCAGGCGCATGGGCTGTACTTAAACATTTGTAGGGCAAATTTTTGGGCGCATGAGCTACTGTTTAGGCGCATGACTTACACTTAATTCTTTATAAGGCAATTTCACACGTATGAACACTTATCTAGGCGCATGAGCATTCTGTAAAACATGTTTCTAGAATATTTTCAATCCTAATCATCAAACCCATCCATTCTAAACATAATGTGGCTATTCTAAACATCAATAACCTATAAACATCCAAGAACCAACATCCAACATACACAATACATACGGGTAAACACACATAAACATTTTAAAATAATTTTAATACGTTTCCAGCCCCAAAGGTAGTTTAAAACATGTAAAAACTGGGGTCTAGAACTCAACTGGTGCAACTTGGGTGTTCTTCCTTTTAACCCGCTTGCAAAGAGTTCAAAACACCTAGAAAAAACATCCAAAAACACACACACCCGAGCACAAACACAACCTATAAGCATACGAGCACATAACCAGGATAAAACCCGACATAAAAACATAAAAATCTTGAATTCTTACCTTGACTTCACTTTCCTTCTTCCTCTTCTTCTTCAATCGGAGAGTGTTCTCTGCTCTCTCTCTCTAAAACCGAGAAAAATGGTGAAGTGAGGTGAGGGTGGGCGGCCATACTCCCTTTACACCAACTTTTGAAAGTTTTGTCCTTTTTGGACACTTTTACTCCCTCCACTTGGACTTTATTTCCTTTCTTGCTTTTATTCCTTATATCTTGAATTTTAAAAAAATAGTTGGGTGTTATAGTCATTGACCTCTAATAGATATAGAAAACGTGGTTTATCAAAGGCTTTTATATAGAGGTCCACGCGTTGAAAATCCGTATTTATTTTAACAACATCAATTAGATTCTTTCCAAAACAATTACGTATAAATTGATATTTTATGCCGACGTGTTTGGTCTTAGGATGTTGGACAAGATTTTTGTAATGGCTATAGCAGTAGAATTATCAACAAATATAGGGGTGTTAGAAAATTTCAAACCGTAGTCCCGTATCTGATGTTGAATCCAAATGATTTTAGAACAGCAGCTTGCCGCAGCAACATATTCAGCTTCACAAGTTGACAACACAACTGATGTCTGCTTCTTGCACTGCCACGTGACTAATATTCTCCCAAAGAATTGACAACCTGCTGAGGTGGATTTGTGGTTCATCTTGCAGCCGCCATAATCCGAGTCACTGTACACGGTTAGCTCAAAGTCATCGTCATGAGGATACCACAAACCAAGTGTGGGTGTACCCTTCAGATAATGAAATATCCTTTTGACCCAAATAAGATGGTTAACTTTTGGTTTTGCCTGATATCTTGAACACAGACATGTTTCATATATAATATCAGGTCATGAGGCAGTAAGGTACATGAGGGATCCAATCATTCCTTGGTACATGGTGGCATCAACCAGATCACCATTCTCGTCGGGTGTTACATCATGGTTTCTAGCAAGTGGAGTCCCAGCTGCGGAAGCATTCTCCATGTCAAACCGACTGAGAATATCCCTTACATACTTTGTCTGATATAGAAATATCCCCTTGGTGTTTGATCCACCTGTAACCCGAGAAAGAACTTCATCTCTCCCATCGTACTCATTTCAAATTCTACCTTCATCACTGCTTCAAATTCTTTACATAATTCTTCATTCATGGAATCGAAAATTATGTCATCATCTTAAATCTGACCAGCAGCAAATCACCATCTTTCTCTTTGATGAACATCGTATAGTCAAGTACACCTCTGCGAAATCCATGTTTCACAAGGTGAGTTGAGAGTTTTTCATACCATGCTTTTGGGACTTGATGAAGCCCGTAGAGAGCCTTATCCAGTTTGTAAACTCTGTCCTGATGATATGGATCCTCAAATCCTTTAGGCTGACTGACATACACTGTTTCCCGGATTTCACCATGAAGAAATGCACTTTTTACATCGAATTGATAGACCTTAATCTTCATGTAAGAGGCATAGGCTAGGAAGATACGGATTGCTTCCATTCTCGCCACACGTCCAAATACTTCATTGTAATCAATTCCCTCGACTTGTCAAAATCCTTGAACTACAAGTCGAGCCTTGTTCCTGATGATGACACCTTGGTCATATTTCTTACATTTCAAGACCCACTTGGTGCCAATGACCTTAGCACCTTTAGGTCTGTCTACCAGTGTCCACACACCAAACTTCTTTAACTGAAGAAGTTCTTCCCGCATGGCACTCACCCATGCCACATCATTTAGGGCTTCACTAACGTATTTTGGCTAGAAGTGAGACACAAAACAGCGATAAGCACCGTCATGAAGATACCCTTTCTCCATTACCGAGGCATAATCAGCTGAATACAGCTGATTTCTTGTCTGAACTCGTGATCTGACATCCCCAATGACATTGTCTAGAGGATGATAGACATTTAGGCATGATCTAGGAGTGGTGGGAACCACTACCTCAGAGTCAAGATTATGAACGTGTGGTTCAGTATCTGAAGCAGTAGGAGTGTGAGGTTCCGAAGACTCAGAGGCATTAATGTCAGATGCTTGTGGACTGGTAGTGGTAGGAAATTGTTTGTCTTGATCGTTCTGATCATTCTCCACGGCTTCATCATCAAAGGAAGAGTTACTTACCTCGAGTGCTCCCCCTAAGTTGGTTGGTGATTCACCTTGTGAGCCAGATGATGTAGATTCTTGTGATGGTGTGTTTAGGACATCATACATCATTTTGGCTGCTAACTCATCGTCAGACGTGGAGAGAGGGATGTTGAAGGACTTGAATAATCCATCATAGTCGAAAAAGAAGCGGGTCCTTTTTCCAGCAGGAGGGGTGGTGTATCTCTAAACATCGACATTACACCACACCTCTACATGACCTATTGAGTTTTTGTAAACTCTCTTATTTGGTATGTTTTATCCTAGAAAGAAACCCTCTTCAGTCCTCTCGCTAAACTTTCCTTCCTGGGTTTTCGTCAGCAACGTACATGGTGCTGCAAACGGTTCGAGATATTCCAGATTTGGTTTACGTTGTTGAAGTAACTCGTAACACGTCTTTCCATGATGTTTTACCACCAGAACTTGATTTAACGTGTAACATGCATTGGCCACTACCTCATTCCAAAATTAGATAGGTAGTTTCGAGTCTGCTAGCATTGTGTGTGCTGTCTCTATTAAGCTGCAATTCTTTCTCTCACCAACT
This sequence comes from Flaveria trinervia, assembly GCA_025506515.1. Classification (NCBI taxonomy): domain Eukaryota; kingdom Viridiplantae; phylum Streptophyta; class Magnoliopsida; order Asterales; family Asteraceae; genus Flaveria; species Flaveria trinervia. Next base: position 43,493,473 of record CM046456.1, read on the forward strand.
CCATTCATCTGAGGAGTATAGGCGGAAGTGAACTCGTGCACAATTCCCTTTTCTTTGCAAAAATCCTCCATCGATTGATTGTTGAACTCGGTTCCATTGTCTGAGCGTACTTGTCTTACCTTCAGCTTGTAGAGAGACTCCAGTGTAATTACCAATTCATTGAATGACTCAAATGTTTCTGATTTTGATTTCAGAATCATCACCCAAGAGAATTTTGAGTAGTTATCTGTAACTACATAGCAGTACAAGTTGTCTGCGATGCTTCTTGTACTAACTGGACCACATAGATCCATGTGGAGAAGCTCAAGAGGTAGTTCTATAGAATTATCTTTCTTTGCCTGATGAGACTTCTTTGTCTGTTTGCCTTTCTTGCAGGCGACATAAAAATCTAGGAGTTGGATGTTCTTGACATTGACTCCTTGCACTAGATCATTCTGGATCAGGTGGTTCATCTTCCTTGGATTGATATGCCCCATTCTCCTATGTCAGGAGATAGAATCCTTCACAGTAGCTTTTGACAGGAAGCACTGAACTTGATGATTCGTTGTGGAGGCCTTTGATAGATCCAAGACATAAAGGTCATTATATCTTGAGGCTGACATTAATACTTGTTCCTCCAGAATCACATAGTCCTTTTTTTAGGACATAACACTTCTTATTGTCGAAAACTAGCTTAAATCCCTTGTCACATATTTGGGAAACAGAAAGCAGGTTATTCTGATGTTGTTGAATGTAGTTTACCTTGTCAAACTTAACTTTCTGGTTCCCTACTTCCCCTTGAGCTATTATGTATCCTCCTTTGTTTCCAGCAAAAGAAACATGGCCTCCTTTGATTTGTTTGACGTTTGATATGAGTGCCCGGTTTCCAGTCATGGGCCTTGATGCTCCGCTATCTACAATCCAAGTGTTTGTGTCAGCACTATAGCGAACACCCTGCACATGCAATTGAAAACATTAGTTAAGGTGAGGAACCCAAGCCTTAACCGGTTTGGGTGTCCCAGAGGCATCACACATCATAAACTCTACCCATTGTCCATTAGAGGGTGTGGGAATATCAACTGTCTTATTGTTCTCCTTTCTAGACAAAGACTTTTCTTTCCATTAGCCAGCTTTATGTAAAGTCTGTTTGTGATATATAGGTGACTGGCTGATAGGTTGAACTTTAGGTTCAATGACTCTTTTTGGTGGAGTGATGGAGCTTCTTTTTGAAGATCTTGCTTTAGTGTCATAAAGTTCAATCTTTTTCTTTGGTGTCTAATAATAAGGACAATAAGACGCTATGTGCCATACTTTCCACAGTTGTAGCATGATCTGCTTTCAACTTGACGATTTACCTGTTTCTGTGGAGAAGTGTGTGACACACGAGTGACTTTACTCTGTTTGGATTTTGACACTTCTTGTTTAGATGTTTTCTCTTATTTAACAAAATTAATTTTTTGGACATTGTTAACATCTTTTCGTTTTTGTTTATTTCGACTTAGACATGAAGCATGTGATTGGTTAATTTGTTTGGTATTTCTTGGTTCAGAAATAGACTTTGTTGAACCAGATTTTATTTTAACCTTTTCAAATTTTTCATCCAGATTAACACAAGGCATTTTACCTTTTGATTTTGAAGTGGTATCCTTTTGTTTAGTGACAGATTCATTTTGTTTACATGTGGAATCTGGATCACTCACAAGAGGAGTGGACACCACATGATCCTTGATTAGGTTTTATTTATTGGTTTACTTTTTGCATTCATAAAGATCTCATGTGATGGTGGTACCACTTTATATCCCAAACCCTCCCCATGGTGCGCTCTCTCACTAAGTGTTGGACAATGTGAAAAGAACTTGTCCAACTATGCAGTTTTGTATTAATGAGTTTACTTCTACTTCCAAAACTGCCTTTTGTTTCTTATTGTCTTCTACGGAGTTTAGATAGAACTTAATGTCATTAGCTTGATTAAAGGCTACAACTTCAGTTTCCCTAAGTTGTTTATTCAAGAGTTCTATCTTTTCTTTATAGATGTGCTCATTTTGTTTTAAGATTTTATTGGCTTTAGTGCACAGTTGTAAGTCCTTTACCAAGTTATCATCATGATCTAATAACCTAGCAAATTTCATATCAATGCTTTCCTTAAATTTATTACAATTTGAACAAGCATGATTATTGAACAGTTGAGTAGTAGTACTTACCTAAGAGGGTGTGGTTGAATCAGCCATCAAAGCAGTGTCTGACTTTTCTAGTTCTGGTGATTCTGGACTTGTTGAACTTGTCCCTTCTTCAAACCGTTGATCAACTACTGTTGCAGATTCTTCAACATTTGACATCGCGAGCTCCACTGCAATATCTCCTTCACTTGCTATGTCGTCATCTAGATCCTCGACACTAGCAATGTTGGATTCTCCCGGAGACACAAACCGCAAGCTCCAATCTTGTCCTTCATCATCATGAGATGTTAAGGCCTTAGGATCCTTGCCGGACGATGTAGGACTACTTGTGGGCTTATCTTGACGAGTGAAGGATGAGAATGGATTCCCATTTCCATCTTTTTGGGCGTCACACATTCACGTTTGAAGTGTCCCTTTTCCTTACAGTTGAAGCAGGTAACTTTTGTCTTGTCAAAGCCAAAAGTTGTGTCCTTAGTGGCAATCAAATTCTATCCAGTCTTCTTGACAAGTTCTTTGCTCTCCGAACAGCACTTGCTAAGGCCCACATGATGTCCATTCTTTCTAACTCTGTCTCGTCTATCTGCTCATAGTCCTCGTCTGCCATATGGCAGTTCCCATTTTTCCCAGCAACTAGCCTGTCATAGGAGTGGACAACAACTGCTAAGAGATCCATGTGCTCCTTTGCTACCTCTACTGTCACATTCCCAAGATTCTCGGTCTTTGATTTGTAGCATTTGTTTCAGGTGCTATTTATTGGGTACTAGACGAGCCTCACGTGTCAGATCCTGAAGTACTGGATTGTGATGGACCAACTGAACTTGACACAAATGCCGTCTGAGGTGGTTCTCCAGACGTTTAGGATTGTGGAGTTGAGTTGTACAGTGCCAGATTCTGATCATGTGAAGACTTTTGGGCCCTGTACTTCATCCCCAACTCTTCTTCTCGCAGTTTCAGAATGAATTGTTGATATCTAACTTCGCTAGCATATCATTATGTCTGAGATTGGAAACAAATGAACTCCACTTCTCGGGCAATCCATCTGCAAAGTTTGAAACTTTGTCTTCCATTTAAGTGGTGACTCCATGAGTATGCAGCTCACTCATAAGGTGGTAGAAATGATCAATGACATCGTCCAAGCTCTCCTTTCCCATTGACAAGAAGTTGTCAAACTCCTTCAACATTTTAGCCTTCAGGGCTTCCAACGATGCATTTCCCTCATACCTCTTTTCCAATGCATCCCATAGCTTTTTAGCTTGCTTGTTCTCAGAAAATTGATGGAATATGTCCTTAAGAATTGACTGAGTCAGCAATCCATATACTTTCTTCTCTGTATTGTATTTTACCTTTTGTCCATCAGTCATACCGCTTAAGGTGAGTTTAACTCCATCTGCACCTATAGGCATGCTATATCCTGTCTCTATCAACTCCCACAGGCTGGGATCTACTCCATTTAAGTAAATCTCAAACCTTTGCTTCCATTGTAGATATCATCTAACGTTATTAGCTTAGGGGGTTTGTTATGATTTCCCACTTCATTTTCTAAAAGCAATAGATTTTGAAGCCTAGAGTCCCTTCCGGCGGTGAACGCTGAATATTGATCCTCCATTATTATCAACTTTAAACTTTGGAACAAACTGTTTAACTTATGCGAATGAAGGCATGCGATTGAACACTTCATGCGATTGAACATTGCGGTTGACTCAGGCGTGCGAATGAGCAAATGCGGATGGCTCAATTGCGCGTATGGACAGGTGCGAATGAACAATGCGAATGGGTAATTCAGTCATACGAATGGATGTACGAATGAGTCCAATCGTGCGTATGAGGGATGCGTATGAATTCAGTCATGCGATTGAGTGAATCGTGCGACTGAAGCTGCTGTATCTTGAAAATTCGAAGGTTTTGGGTATTTTGACGCAAAACCATGAATTTTTCAAGAACCCTAATTCTCGTATGCTGGAAAAACGTAAACTTTACGATCTGGAGACGTCCAAACAACGCTTGACACAAAAAGATTGTGTTTTTAGTGGAAAAACACAACTTTTATATCAAAAACGATTGAATCACACGTAAATCAAGAGCCAATGCTCTGATACCACTTGTAGGATCGTGTATTGAATGAAATACTAACTGAAATACATGTATACAAAGTCAAATAGTGCGGAATCCTATTTGATTGGCGATCCAATCAGTGAGAACGCACGTAGAAACAATTGTAGATTAATCTAAGCGGTAAGAACAATTGGTAATCGATCTAGTGCGATCAATGAACTTGGAACAAGTTCTTTGAAGTCTCTGGACGGCTAGGGTACGACTTAGTACCTAGGTTTACGAAGTATCCTGTTTTTCCACGAATTAAGTGGTATTTATAGGTTAGGGTTACTCATTCGTGCGACTGAACCATCCGTATGGTTCAGTCATGCGACTGAGTCATGCGGTTGATCCATTCACACGACTGAGTGTACAGTCGTGCGACTGAGTCAATCTCATATAACAATTGTGCGACTGATCCAGTCTCCTGGTTTAGTCGTACGACTGGTTCATTAGCATGAAGTTGTTCATGCGTATGGTCCATTAGCATGGGTCATTAGCATGGATCATTCGCATGAGAACTTCATATGAATAAGATTGAATATGTTTCACAATCAATTTGACTTAGATCTATTCAAACAACCTCAAACCTATATAGTTAGTTCAATAAGCATTAACGTACAATAATCAATGAAATATTAAACATTATAAGCATAAAGCACACATTGTATTTCATTCAACCATCCAGTTACATATATGTAAGACATGAAAGACTTTTTAAACTAGGTACATATGTATCTACAACATCCTTCACGTAGGCCAAGTAGGCACTACATCCACGCCTCATCCACTCTCCCGCCACCGCCATCGAAAGTTGTCAGGACCTGGTATTTGAACAAAACACCTAACGATTAACGTGTAAACCAAACCAAATAGTGCGGAATCCTATTTGATTGGCGATCCAATCAATGAGAACGCACGTAGATTCAATAAAGTATTGAATCAAACGTTTAGAATCGATTAAGAATTGATCTACGGTGTTCTATGAACTTGGAGTATCAACTTGGAGGTTTCTGGACGGCTAGGGTACGTCTGGAATCGAAAATAGAATCATTCTCTCATTTTTCCACGAATTGGGTTGTATTTCTAGGTTAGTATTGTTCATTCGTGCGACTGAACCATTAGTATGATTCAGTCGTGCGATTGAACCATACGGTTGATTCATCCGCACGACTGAGTGTTCAGTCGTGCGACTGAGTCATTTGTATGAAGTTATTCATGCGTATGGACTATTTAGGCGCATGGACACTTAGTCGCATGGCCATTCGGACGCATGATCACTGTTGGGACGCATGGTCCAGTTGGACACATGAGAACTTCACTTCACCAAGTTTGAGTGTATTTAACATTATAACATTATGCATGACAGTCACAAACCTAATCAACCAATTCAACATCGACTCATTAATGAAATATTAAATGTTATAAATACCAGACAATCAATATCATTTCATTAATCATTCGAACCATTATATCAGAATTAGACAAACAAGATCTATTACATTCATAACATGATCTAGGGACATATATGTACCAACAAACTCCCCCTTGGACCTAGATCTCTCTAATATCTTGTTTTCTTCATTACCTCCTTAAACTTCTTGTACTTATCCTCTTTTGTAACTCCAGCATGAATCTCAAATGCAAAACAAATTCTTATAACATTTTAGAACTGGAGGGCTTGTACTATGTCCTACGTATCATAGAACAGTGGCCACTTGTATAGAGTGTGGACATCATTTGCTGACAGGTTGGTGAGCCACATTCGGTCAAATACCCTCATGGTATCTATTTGGCCCTCTTTGTTTAGGACTATGACCGCTTCTCCTGTCCTCCAATCGTAGTACCACCACTTAAAGTGTGGAGTGCAGTCCTGTGGCATTTCCCTGAGTGGGATTCTTGACATCGTGCACGGAGGACTCCACTTCAACACTATCTTTGGCTTTCTAGTAATGGCATCAACTTCAGATCTTCTGATGTATCTTGTAGGCTGTTGGGGTCTGAAGTTAACCCACCTGGTGTGTGGTACTCCTTTCTTAGGGCAGCCTCAAACCAGCCTGACAATAGCTTCAGTTTGGCCAGCTGGTTGAGCTCAAAACCTGGTAGAGTCTTTTGATCATGTGGAAATCTAAAATACTCTATGCCCTTCTCCCTCTTAATTGCTAAACATTAAGGTCACAAAATATGCCCATGCTATAATCCTGCCTGACACCTTATGATGTTTCTTGACTCTGTAGAGTTTGGTGTAGGCGTCATATTTAGGTGCAGCTCGTTGGGCTCTAACTTCTTCAAAACATGCAGCCCATTCAGCCTTTCGGATATCAACATCATCATTTGAGGCTTGGGCCGTTTCTTCTGTCTTCTCAGACTCCTGCTCCATTTTGTCTAACACCACAAACGTATCACTGACAAGGGATTCACCCAGATTGGGGACCACATTTCCCTCATTGTCAGCATACTGAGGGTAGTGCTCTGTAGTGACATCTTCTATCTCTATTTCATCAACGTCGTTGAGCTCTTTGTCACTTGTCGAGTCGCACGTTGGAGCATCCTTTACAATCTTATTGGGATTTAGCTTGAAGATCTCAGCTAGTTGCTCATTTGATAGATCGTGAATTATTTCCCCTTCTTCAGGGGTATAACTCACCGACCTTCTGACGATCCCTTGCAGATCAAGAATCATAGTTAGCTGAGTCTTGATCTGCTGAAGGGGAGCAACATCAAACTCATCCCTCTAATAGTTTGGATCTGTTTAATATAAACATGTAGTACATCAACCATTAGCTAATAATCAAAACAGAAAAGCATTAATCTTAACATAACCATTAAATACATAAGTTTAAATACATGATTCAAATACAAAAGTAATCAAATACATAGACATCTAATTATTACTTTTGTCTTGGATTACTGGATCATCACTTGGTGGAGCAGAGGAGGAAGCTTGTTGGTCTTGATTCTTCTTAGACCTCCTTTCTTGACCTTGAGCAGAGGTAGATGCAGCTGCATCTCCTCCTTCTTCATCATCATCCTTATTCCTCTCCTCTGTCCTCTCGTCCTCAATTCCCTTATCATCCTCAGTCTCATCATCATCATCTTCATCATCATCACCATCATCACCATCTCCCTCTTTAATCTTCAGAGGCTCATCTTTAGATCTCTTAAGTTTGAGTATGATGGTCTTCTTAGCATTCTCCAACTCCTCAATCTTCTTACCAGAAGTTACACTATGCTCTTGGAGTTGGGCAATCTCGTGGCTCTGAGCAGCCATTTGTTGGGCCTGCTCCTCGATCAGCCGAGCCTGCTCCGAGATTTGGTGTGGCTGCGCAGCTGTGAGATCTGCAAGCTGTCGGATCCGCGCAGTCTTCGCTTCATCAGCAGCTAACAGTGGCATCACCATACGGTTTAGCGCTGAAAGCTGGTCCTCTACCCCAAATTGAGGTAGATGAGATCCATATACATGTGTGGGATGAGATGAGGGTCCTGCTTGGTGGCTAGTAGTGGTGGTGGTGGCTGTGGTGAAAATGGGGTTGGGTCTGTGAGATAGTGGAGGTGATGTAGGAGTGAATGATATGGTGGTGGTTGGCATATGTTCAGTGGTGGGAGGTGTGGTGGTGGTTGCTGGGTGGCTGTGGTGGTGGATGGTGTTGCTGTAGAAGGCGTAGTGGTGATGGTAGATATAGTGGCTGTGGTGGAGAGGAAGGTCAGTCTTCTCCTCTTCTTCTTCTCTGGCCGTGGGGCGAGCCATCCGTTCTTTCTCGATCCAGTCAAGGTGGATGCTCCCCCTAGAACACGGCTAGTAGACTCAGGAGCATAGCTGGATCTGCAGTCGTCTCTCCCGAATCCCTGGGGCGTTCACCAACCACCCGGAGTCCCATACTCTGTGGTTAACAACCTTGCTTCCCACAGTCCTAGTCAATGGCTCTGTCTACTCTTCTTCCACCTCACCAGGTATAAATCCTGGTGGACCTGGTGACTCAGCTTGTATCCCATAGGGGCAGATACTGGAGGTATAACGTCTTAGTTACCCCCTTCGGTGGAATGGGCGCTCATCTCCAGCATCCCCGTCATCAATCACAAGTCCTCGGTGGAGAGCATCTGCTCAACATCAGAATCACTGTCGTCGTGGCGCCACTCCTCCTAGCTGGAACCACGTGTTTTTCACGGGCTAGATGCCCATGTTAGAATCTCAGCCCTTGGTTTAATCGATTGAACAGATATAGCAGCGGAATAGCTCAGAATTAGACAAATTCAAACAAGAACATTGATATAAAACGATAAGAGAATTTTGTTATAGAGAGAGAATATCCGACAAAAGGAATATTGCATTAAGATTGTCGGCCTAAAAGGCACGATTACAGGTGAGTCATCTTTCCTTATAAAGGAAAGAATGACGTAGGCTGATGTCACCTGAAAGTGACATGTAACCGTTTTATAACTACTGATGTTTAACAACTACTGAAGATGTCAACAACTGACATCTTCTTACAAATGTTCCTAAGTGTTAAACATCTTATTTACAACTACTGAAAAACATAAAACTACTGAAACTACAACAACTGAAGAACAACCTCTTCAGTTGTTTACAAGTACTGAAAAGAAAAGTAAACAAACTACTGAAAGGAAAAGAAAACTACTGAAGAAGAAAAACCATCACAACAACTGAAGAAGCCCTCTTCAGCTGTTGTCATCAGCTGTTAACATCAGCTGATGTCTTCAGTACTTGAACATCAGACTTTGTCTTTCAGCTGTTGATCTTCAGTCTTTGTCTTCAGTACTTGTTGAAGTCTTCAGACTTTAGATCTTCAGCTGTTGTCTCAGTCTTTGTCTTCAGTACTTCAGACTACTCAGCAGTTGTATTCTTCAGACTTTGTAGAACAGCTGATCAGGTCTTCTTCAGCTGTTGTGATGTCCTGTGGGACTTAGAGGTTTCTCTGATCAGGCTCATTGGTTCTTTTGGTCCAACAAACTCCCCCTGAACCAATGCAGCCAAAACCTCTAAGTTATTGACGAGTCCCACTTATTTTGGCAGATAGATTGGTCTTTTATCCTCTTGATCAGATGAGAAGTGACCCTTTTTCAGCACCGGCCTGGGAAGAAGTCTCTGATGATCTGTTTGGCATGATATGGTTGGGAGCTCTGTATTGGGGACTTGGACACCGAGCTGTTACCCCAACCATGAGATCTACTTCCCGTGTATCAGCCTATATGATTCCCTGGTGTAAGCCCTTAGAAACATGATTTGCTCATCCATTGTCAGCACCTCGGGCACACCATCAAATAATCCTTCTCGGCCATACACTTCAGATATGTACTTGGCCTGTTTTCCATTCTTGAGCTCAACCGTGGTTATTTGTCTATAAGCAAACTCATCTGGATGAGTCCCTTCTAAGAGCAGGTTGAGCTCTTCTTGTTTGAAGTTTTCAAGTCTTTTGTAAACCAATCCCTTCTTTATAATTTTGTTCTCTAACATCTTTTGAGGTGGTTGTTTGGCTTCATAGGCTTTCTTGAACTCTTCAACAATTTCCCAAGGGGACACTACAAGACCACAGTGATGTCTTCGTCGACAACTCTCTTCACTTGGCCCTTGTATTTTGAAGGAATTTCTTTCTTGACAATCCGATGTGCCACCCTAGGATCAGGCCATATCCTTACTCTTTCCCTTTGGTATTGAAAGGTATTAGCAAGGGTGTACAATCTTAATACTTCTTTCTTCATGCTAATCATTGAAGAGGATGTGGCATATGCTTTGTCAATGCTTTTCAGCATTTCCTCATCATGTTTTTGCATCTGTTCCTCTTCAATCTTTATCATTACATCATGCATTTGAGAAGCAGGAGTGATGGACATTGGTTTAGCCTTAGGCAAAGTAAAACTGCAGAGAGTGGCAGTCTGTCTTCATCCTCCTCTTCATCTTCATCAGGCCTCAGTACCTTTCTTTTCTTTTGGCTAGGTACATCACTGGCAGGGGTTTTGGGGGTAAAGGATTTGGTTTTGTGGGTTGGATGGTTGGTTTAGAGGGTAAGGGTTGTTTTAGTGGGTTGTGGAGATAGTGATTTTGAGGATTGAGGCTTTTCAGACTGTTTTAGCATTTTGGCTGTAAGGGAGGCTTTGGTAAATTTTGTCAGTTCTTTTCGATTCCCAACCCCAGCTTCATTCAATACCTCAATCACTAAACCTTTGGAGTATGCTTCAGACGAACAAATCTTGGTGGTTATTGCCAAGATGTTGTCCCTGGTCCAGGCCCTTATTTCAATGAGAGATCTTCCAAATATTTGGCTATAAATCTGATCATTATCTCCAGCCTTTCTCTTTCTAAGGCATCATAGCTAGCCCATCTTGAGTTGATCTCCTCTGTTTCAACCTTCTGATCTCGGAGTCTAGTTGTTGGATGTCAAAACCCTGCCTATACAACTGCTCAATGATTTTATCCATTGAACGGTTATGGTTGGCGTCAGCTTCTTTCACCATATCCTTCAGCTCCTTCTCCTTCTCAGACTCTCTTTTCTCTTTTGATATGTGACATGAAAGTCTTTTTGACTTTCATTCACTTCAGCTCCCTTCACACTCTCCTTCTCCTTCTCATTTACAACTCAGATTCTTTCGCCTTCTCCCCATCTATCCTCTTCCTTTTTCCTTTAACTACTGACTCTCCCCCTTTTTGGTTGCATTGGGTGCAAGGGTTTGAGCAGTAGAAAGGGATTTAGTCACCAACTCCTCCACCAAGGGTTGTATTATTGTAGGAAGCCTCTCATCAATGGCTTTGATCACTATATCTGTGATCATGGGAGTGATGAGAGGTAGGGATTTTGAAGGGTAGCAACTGATTGATCAGGATGGTTCTGTTCCTGAGAATCAGTGCCGAAAGCAGAGGCTGGTGGCTTGGAAGTATATACTGGCTCAGTGTGTAGGGGACCTTCAGAAGAAGGTGCCATCTGTGGGTGTATTGTGGTGGCAGATGGACTTGCATCCTGAGACATCTTGGCCAGCAGCTCTTTGAGTCTGCTAACCTCATCCTCTAGAATGGTGTTTTGAGCAACTACATCATAGAAGAAGCTCAGGTCATCATCAGTTGATACTGAATCACCTGACCTCCTGACAGAGTCAGATGAACATGCCTTGAGTGTAGATCAATTATAGCATGTGCCCCTTGTTCTCGGTTCTGGGGACTTCCAGCCTCAGGACTATGTCCTTCATCAGCTGTTGCCACTGGTGAGGTCTTAGAGATGTTACCAACTGCATCCTGGTCATTTGCTGAGTCAAGACAGTGGCAGCCTCACCAGAAGTTCGCACCTCCTTATCTACACTAGAAGATGGAACATGATAACCCCTGTGCTGTGGGTTGACAGAAGCATTGTGATCCTCCCCCTCAGGTGTTGAGGTTATCCCAGTAGTAATTGGTGTCTGGGTGGGGGGTGAGGAATGCAACTGCGTCAGCACTTTTGCAACAATGATAGTAGGGCTTTGAGGGGCGGTTGCATCAGGAGAGGGTGTGGAAGCAGTGTGCACCCGGGACAAGTGGTGCTCTTCAATGGTAATCCCCTCAAGTGAGGAGGATCCCAGCATGTGGCTTCCCTTTGAGTGGTTGCTTCAGGTTCCTTTTGAGAGGAAACCTGAGCGGCTTCAGTTGGTGGAGTCATAGTCTCTACTGGGGGGTTATTTCCAGCAGAGATAACCTGCGTTGGTGCAGCAGGAGCATCCACAGGGGACTCAATTCCCTGAGTAGCTTTCTTAGGCTTCTTCTTTGTGGGTTTGGAGGGGACTTTGGATGTGGAGGTGGAGGCTGTGGGTTCCAGCTGCGTGGGTTTGCGCAGCTTGGCAGCCTGTTTGAGAGTTTGGTCAGTGTTGTGTCGGGAGTATACCTCCGGCAATACAGCCAAAGCAGGGACTCCCAGACCAACTAGTCCCTCAGCAGAAAGCTGATTCTCTATTATGGCCATTATAAACCGAGGATATAGTATCCAACGGTTAGAAAGTGGTTTTGTGGCCATATCCTTGATTTCAAGAAAAATTATTTCAGAAAAGTTTAGTGGTTCTTGTTCAAGGATAGAGAACAGTACCTGTTGCCATCTGGAAGACAGTTGATCCCAAGAGGAAGTCTTCGGGGCCAGGCAAACATTTACCATATGAAATAATAATCGTTCAGCATCTGGAAAATGTTTCTTCAGGATTGTTGAAGCACTAAGATCACCCTGATATCCATGTTGTCCAAATGAAAGATCAAGTTGGCGCTTAGGATATCCAACAGGGTAGGCAGCATCATCTAACAGTAATATCTGGCGGATGGTAGCAGTAGAGATGACCACCTTATGCGAGTTGATAGATGAATGGATAGATTCTCCATTAACGGTCGCATTCATCCAGAACTGACGTAGCGAATCGGCATAAATGATTGGATTTAAAAGGAAAGCCGTTTTTAGTGGGGATTGGACCATAAGATCTATAGCATTATCAAATTTGGTCCAGAAGGGCGATTTTGTGAGGTACGCGACACAGTTGTGTCGAGGTTTGAGTTGCATGGTCGCCATTAATGAAGGTGAAAGGTTTTCAGAGCTTTTGAAAAGTTAGGTCGTGAAAGAATGAAAAACTCTGAAAGAGGGATCAGGTATATATAGGGTACGGGTTATGAAACGACTGAAGGTTTTGGTGTTAGTCATCAGTATTTGAAGCTACTGATGACGTGGTATTAACTTTCAGAGGTTTGAAACGACTGATGGTATTGGTGTGGTCAGCAGTTATAAAACAACTGAAGACATGGTGTTTACTATCAGACGTTGAAACAACTGAAGTCTCTGATTTAGGCATCAGTAGTTTTAAAAACTACTGAAGACAAGTTGGACTTCAGATGTTGAAACAACTGAGGACTTGGTATTAGTCATCAGTAGTTGTGAAACTACTGAAGACCGTGGTTTTGCCATCAGTTGTTGTAAACAACTGAAGACTTGGTGTTAGTCATCAGTAGTTGTGAAACTACTGAAGACATGGTATTGCTTCAGTTGTTTATAAAGAAACAGCAGTTTGTGAACTACTGAAGAGAGAGTACTCATCAGTAGTTGTCGTCAATTCATAGCCTTTCAGCTGTTTCATACTGTCCTCAACACTTACTCATCAGCCTTTTTGCTGTTTTCAGTTGTTTCATAGGACATCAGTACTTATCTGTTTCTACTGATTCAGTAGTTGTAACTACATCAGTAGTTTAGAACAGATAAAGTACAGTACTTAAAGCATTTAGCCTTCAGTAGTTATAAAAACTACTGAGGGTAAAATAACTCATCAGTACTTATATGTGACATGGTTACCAATGATCATCAGTAATTACTGAGATCATCAGTAGTTGTCACTTATTCTAGCTGCAGCATACCAAGCCTTAACACCAGGTTGTGGAAAGTTGAACTATCCAAAGGCTTAGTAAAAATGTCTGCAAGCTCATCAGCACTAGGCACAAACATAGGATTAATTAGACCCTTTTCAAAACAATCTCTTATAAAATGATGTCTAATTTCTATATGTTTGGTCCTAGAGTGCTGGACAGGATTTTTGACAATGCAAAGAGCTGAAGCACTATCCATTAATAATGGAGTCTTAGTCTCTGTAATGCCATAATCCAAAAGTTGATTCTGAAGCCAGAGTATTTGGGATGTACAACTTGCAGCAGCAATGTACTCGGCTTCAGCAGTGGATGTAGCAACAGATGTTTGTTTCTTACTCTGCCAAGAAATCAAACAGTTGCCTAGGAATTGGCATCCACCAGAAGTTGATTTCCTGGTCAACTTACATCCTGCATAGTCACTATCAGAGAAAGCAACTAATTTGCAAGAATGTCCAGTGGAATACCATAAGCCTAGAGATTGTGTGCCTTGCAGATATCTAAAGATCCTCTTGACTGCAATCAGATGAGACTCCTTAGGTGCAGCCTGAAATCTAGCACAAACACATGTAGCAAACAATATCTGGTCTAGAAGCTGTTAAATACATCAAGGAACCAATCATACATCTGTAAAGGGTTTCATCAACACCTTTACCTTTCTGATCAACATCCAATTGTGTGGTGTTGCACATGGGAGTAGAACAGGGTTACAGTTTTGTAAATCAAACTTATTCAAAAGATCTTTTGTGTTTTAGACTGATGAATGAAAATTCCATCAGCTTTTTGTTTGATTTGCAAACCTAGAAAGAACTGTAATTCTCCCATTGCACTCATTTCAAACTTCTGTTGCATTAAGGTTTGGAAATCCTCACACAATTGGGGATCAGAGGATGCAAATATAATATCATCAACATAAATTTGAACAAGTAGCTTATGCTGATCCACCTTCTTAATAAATAAAGTTTTATCTATGGAGCCTCTAGTGAAATTATTCTGTAGAAGAAAGTTTGATAAGGTCTCATACCAGCTCTAGGTGCTTGTTTCAACCCATAAAGAGCTTTATCAAGCTTATATACCCATTCTGGGTGCTTATTATCCTCAAAGCCTGGTGGTTGACACACATAAACTTCTTCTTTTATTGTACCATATAGAAAAGCACTTTTGACATCCATTTGGAAAACTTTAAGATTGTGGAGTGCAGCATAGGCTAAAAACAATCTAATTGCCTCCAGTCTGGCTACAGGGGCAAAGGTTTCATCATAATCAATACCTTCTTCTTGTGCAAACCCCTGCACAACCAGTCTGGCCTTGTTCTTAACAATTAGCCCATTTTCATCAGTTTTATTCCTAAACACCCATTTAGTGCCTATTGCACACTTACCTGGGGGTAGAGGAACAAGCTCCCACACTTGCTGTTTCTTGAACTGAAGAAGCTCAAGCTGCATGGCTTCAACCCATCCATTGTCTCTCAAAGCAACATGATAGTTCTTCGGCTCTAGCTGACTGATGAAGAGAGCATAGAAGCAGAAATTGGACAACTGGCTTCTGGTTGAGACACCAGCATTGATATCACCAAGGATTTGAGATATTGGGTGATTTTTCAGCTCTTGGTAAACAATCAAATCTGTGCAAGTGTTTGTAGGGTCTTCAGCAGCAGCAGATGTTGATGCAGATTCTTGAAACCATGAAGATGGTGGCAACTCAAATGAAGTTGAGGATGCAGAAATCTCATCAGCATTTGTTGTGGATGGTGCGGCTGGAGCTACAGGAGCATCAGGTTTAGAGGACTCAGGCAGTTGATCACTAAACCTGAAGAGGTGATTACTACTATCATCATCATCTTCAGTAGTAACACCAGGTGGTGAACTGTTGACAGGAGCAAAGCAGGAGATTGATAAGGAACATATTGCAGTATGTCCAAATCAAAGAGCTCCACAGGGCTTTGTGGAATCTTGTCCTTTGGAGATTCATTGAACTTGACATGTAGAGTCTCTTCAACCATCTTTGTTCTGCAGTTGAAGACTCTGTATGCCTTGCAAGTTGATGAATAACCAACAAAGTACCCTGCATCCACCTTAGGATCAAATTTCTGGAGCTGATCCTTTGTGTTGAGAATGAAACAGGGACACCCAAATGCTCTAAAAAATGAAATGAGAGGGGCCAAATGATGTAGAACTTCATATGGAGTCTTCATCAACCTCTGATTTATTAGCACTCTATTCTGCACATAGCATGCTGTGTTGACAGCTTCAGCCCAAAAGGTCAATGGCAGTCCAGAATCAGCCAACATAGACCTTGCAGCTTCAATGAGGGTCCTGTTCTTTCTCTCCACAACTCCATTCTGTTCAGGAGTTCTTGGAATACTAAACTGTCTCTTTATTCCCTTGGAAAGGTAGAATTCATCAAGTGTATTGTTCCTGAATTCTGTTCCATTATCACTTCTAATACACTTGACTGAGAGGGAATACTGCTTCTCAGCATACAACACAAAGTTTATGATCTTCTGTGCAGCTTCATCCTTTGAATGTAGAAAGAAAGTCCATACAAATCTGGAGTAATCATCCACAATTACCAGACAGTATTTCTTCTGTGCCATGCTCATCACTCTCACAGGACCAAAGAGATCCATGTGAAGAAGTTGTAAGCAGGCAGTGGACTTTGGTTCTTCAATAGGTGGAAATGAAACCTTGTGCTGTTTTCCTTTCAAACAAGCAGTGCAGTTGTTTTCACACTTGAACTCCTTCATAGGCATTCCCCTTACTAAACTATGGTGTATCAGCTGATTCATGTTCTTGAAATTAACATGTCCCAGCCTTCTATGCCATAGATTAGATTCTTGAGGAGAGGCCTTGGAAAATAGGCAAGGATGGCCTTTGAGATCATTTTTCTTGGAAAGATCTAAGGCATACACTCTTCCTGTCCTGTTGGCCTTCAGGAGAGTGTGAGCATCCAATACCTTGTCAATCAAACTCAGAACTTTGGATGACAGAATCCTGCAGTTCTGGCTTGTGAAAAGGGCAACATGGCCTTTGTCACACAATTGACTGACACTCAAAAGATTATACTTGAGATTTTCCACATGGTTGACATCATCAAACTTTATTTCCCCATTGGAAACAAAGCCCTTCCCGATGATGTAACCTCTTGCATCATTGCCAAAGAAACAAATCCCTTCCTTCCTGGAGAGTAGTCATTAAGAAGTGAGTTGTTCCCAGTCATATGCATAGATCCCCCACTGTCTACATACCAGATGCTACTTTGGCATGTTGAAGAACCCTGCATAAATAAACAATCAGTTAGTTTTGGAGACCCAAACCTTTTTGGTTTTGGGCCTGGTCTCATCAACAGATGGTAAACTAACAGGTTTATTGGACACAATAGCTTGAGGTGAAGGAGATGGTGTAGAAGAGGAATCCTTCGCTTGGATCTCCTTTTCTGGGGTTTCAACACAGGGCCATCAAGTTGGTTAACTCTTCCCAACAGATGTTGAACCATCATTACCAGCTGTGTCTGATTCTGGGAGAGAGCTTTCAGCTCTTCAGACACATTGGTATTGGTGTTTGATGATGAGTTCTTGTGTTGCACCATCTTCTTTTGAGCAACCTCAGCTATTGCCTGTTGCACTCCTTCCTTTTGATTTCTTTTTGGTCATAGGAGTAACAGGATTTGATGCTGCTGGTGTACAAACTTGGACTCAAACTCAGTTTTCATTTTAGCCAAGTTTTCTTTAATTTTCTCTTTTTGTTTGAGTTTGGATCCCTTTTTGTACCAACAATCATCTGTGAGATGATTGAATAGACCACATATTTCACATGGTTTCTTCTTCATCTTCTGTGATCATCAACTAAAGAAGATGAAACTACTGAAGACTTGCTCTTCAGCAGTTTAGAAGCACTTTTTGCCTTCTTGTCAACTTCCTTAGTAGGCTTCAAATCCTTCCTACTGACAGTTTTCTTCTCTTCAGTGCTGTCAGTCATTAGGATTTGAACTCCAGATGTTATCCCCTGCTCTCCAGTACCTTAGTACTTCTAGGGATAACACTTGGGTTGATCAACTCATTGATCATGTGAGTGTCAGCAGTTGAACCATCAATATCAGCTGATAGGTTCACAGAGGGATTACTACTGACTTCAACTACTGATGGTGCTTTATCAAGTAGTGAATCACATGATGAGGTGGATTGGTCATTACTTTCTCCATCAGATTCTGCTCCTGCTCTTGAAGCAAAACTGTAGGAGGAGCAGTGTGATTATAACCAATTCCAAACTTCACATTGGAAGCTGTTTGCTTACTAAGAAGCATTTCAAAGCCCTTGCAAGATTGTACCCATCGATCACACTCTACCTGGGTGACAGCAAGAGTATCTTTGAGGTCTTTGTACTTCTCTAAGAGTACATCCTCCCTAGCCTTATCATCAGAAATTTGGCATTTTAATTTGTAAATCTCATCAGTTTTCTTTTAGCACAGACTCAAACTCAGCTTTATTTTTGGAAATTGTTTGTTCTAGCTCTACATTTTTATTGATTAAAGCCACATTTGCTTCTCTAATAGAGGCAAATGCTGCTATGCAAGTTTCAGAACATAATTTGGCCTTAGCCTCAGAGGATACCTGTGATACCTGTGTTGAAGAGGTACTTGAGGATGATCCATCAGAGGATTCCAAAGCCATGAGAGCTAGATTTCCAAAAGGATGCTCACCACCATGTTGACCAGCACCTGAGAACAGTTGTTCATTACCAGACACATCATCTGGTAAACTGCTCCAGTCAACAACTCCTGGTGTGAAGAAGCTGTGTTGTTGAAGTTGATTAGGTTGATGAGATTGGGATGGTTGAGGCTCAGGGAGTGCATGTGGTTGCTGAGCAGTGGGTGCTTGAACCTGGCCTGGTTGTGGCATGTAATAGCAGGGGTATGGATATGGCATTGGCCCCTGTGGAACAAAATATGCAGGAGATTGTGGTTGATGATGATAACCAGAATTGACAGGTTGTTGCCCTCTGTTTTGTTGACTATTGCCAGGGAAAGTCACAAAAGGTGCAGGAGAGTTAGATCCAGATGATCTACATTCTCTTGCAAAGTGCCCAAGCCTGTGGCATTTATGGCACTTCAACTTACTCTTGTCAAAACCAACTTTGGTTTTGCCAGAGAGTCCTGGGAATTTCCTTCCAGTTCTTTTGTAGAACTTCTGAGATCTGATATTTATCAAGGCCATTTGGCTCAAAATATCCATCTCTTCTAAGTCATCATCAGCAATCCCCTTGAGATCATCCATGATGAAACATAGATTGTCACTATTACTACCAGCAGAATAACTATCAACACTCACAAAGGCAGGCTCAGAAGTGTTTGTAGAGAAATCAATATGCTCATCATACTGGCTTTCAGATGACGCATATTCTGACTCTTGATGTCCAATCAGGGCAGTGTTCCCTTGGACAAAATCCTCAGTGAGCTTGCCAGATGAAACCAATTTCCTTTTCTGCTCTATCTCTCTCTCGAATGTAAGCAGTTTCCCATGAAGTTGGGTGAGAGATAGGCGATCAACATCAGCATTTGAGCGTAGAACAATGGTATATGTGTTCCATCTCTCAGGCAGTGATCTTAGGAATCTATGGTTCATCTGACTCCTGGTATATTCATGTTTAACCATTTTCAATTCAGAGATTAAACATGAAAACCGCTCAAATTGTTGAGTCAGAGTCTCACCCTTTCTATGAGAGAAAGTCTCATATTGTTGGGCGAGGATTTCCCTGTTGTTTGCTAAAACCTCATCAGTACCACCAAATTGTTCTTTGATGGCATTCCAGAGGTCATGAGCAGACTCACAATGCAGAAGCCCAGAGTAAATCTCATTAGGAATAGCCATAGCCAAAATTCCATGGGCTTTTGCATCGATTTCAAACAACTTCTTGTCCTCATCGGAGTATTGCTCCTTCTTCTTTGGAACCAACTGGTTTGTTTCCGGATCATTCACCATTGGCTTATGTGGTCCATGTACCACAGATGTCCAACAACCTGAGCTATTGACAGACAGGTGATGGAGCAATCTTCTCTGCCAAATGTTATACTCATTCCTCACCAATCGGAGGCTTGGTAGAGGATCCAGTATTGAAAGGATCATTCGAAGAAGTAGTCATTGTGGAAAATCAGACAGATTCAAGTAAAATCACAATAAATTTAGCTCAAAACCACACAGAACCTCAAATAAAACGGCCAGAAGCGATACACTCTCAATCTCTATAACAGATCCTTGCGAATTTTGCTAATTCGATTAAACTTAGAGCGATTGAACAGTTTCAATGATCAATTGTTAGATCGATCAATGATTAACCTGCTCTGATACCATTTGTTAGGATCTCAGCCCTTGGTTTAATCGATTGAACAGATATAGCAGCGGAATAGCTCAGAATTAGACAAATTCAAACAAGAACAATTGATATAAAACGATAAGAAATTTTGTTATAGAGAGAGAAATATCCGACAAAAGGAATATTGCATTAAGATTGTCGGCCTCAAAGGCACGATTACAGGTGAGTCATCTTTCCTTATAAAGGAAAGAATGACGTAGGCTGATGTCACCTGAAAGTGACATGTAACCGTTTTATAACTACTGATGTTTAACAACTACTGAAGATGTCAACAACTGACATCTTCTTACAAATGTTCCTAAGTGTTAAACATCTTATTTACAACTACTGAAAAACATAAAACTACTGAAACTACAACAACTGAAGAACAACCTCTTCAGTTGTTTACAAGTACTGAAAAGAAAAGTAAACAAACTACTGAAAGGAAAAGAAAACTACTGAAGAAGAAAAACCATCACAACAACTGAAGAAGCCCTCTTCAGCTGTTGTCATCAGCTGTTAACATCAGCTGATGTCTTCAGTACTTGAACATCAGACTTTGTCTTTCAGCTGTTGATCTTCAGTCTTTGTCTTCAGTACTTGTTGAAGTCTTCAGACTTTAGATCTTCAGCTGTTGTCTCAGTCTTTGTCTTCAGTACTTCAGACGTACTTCTTCAGCAGTTGTATTCTTCAGACTTTGTAGAACAGCTGATCAGGTCTTCTTCAGCTGTTGTGATGTCCTGTGGGACTTAGAGGTTTCTCTGATCAGGCTCATTGGTTCTTTTGGTCCAACAACCCAACAATCTCCTGACAGGGGGTTTGACCTGCTTTCCCCTGTAATACCTTCATCAACTGGCCCAAGTGGTATCATCCATACCTCAAGCACTACAAGCATCATCCTTCTCCTTTGGCAGGAGGGACTTCGGTCTATCTTGATCAATTTGCATACATCGGGTTACATGCATAGCCCTCTCCCTTTCCCCTCAATGTTCTCTACCAGAAAGTGAAGATCATCCTGTAGAAGCTGACGATGGTTCAGCACCAACGCCACAAAGCGTTATGGATCTGGTAGACACTCCCAAAGCCCCCTTTCTAGATGCTATGCATTTCAGCAATACTTGGCAAGGTACTTGAGCTGGGGACAGAGTTGCTCTTGTTGAGCACCCACATGATGTCCCCAGCGTACTTGCTCGAAGAAAACATCCTAACAGTAGGGGTGTAATTTAGTGGGCATCAGCATCGCCCCCAACTGTAACACGTCCTTAGATCCTCCTCTATGATAGCTATAGCCTCTCCAAAGATAGTACCTCTGATAACATTGAGGCTCAGAGGATCGATCAACAACCGCACCTTCCCAGAAGCTGCTGAATAGACCGTAAGGGTGTACAGGAGCAATATAGCATGTGCAATCCTCGATCTCCTGAGGAAGGTTATAATGCCCGAGAAGTCTGAAGCATTTCTGGATGTGAGATCCAGATGAGCATAAATATTATGCTTCGTACTCATAGTCCAACGGCTGGCCATCTGTTACACAAGAAAGTAAACATTAGTACCCATTGGTTAAGAATGTCATGAAACACTCGGACTTGAACACATTCTTTTCTATCATGCGAATGAGGCTGTGCGACCGGGATTCAGTCGTGCGAATGACTCCATACGTACTACTGAGTGTGCGACTGGACTCATGCGTATGTAGCCTCATGCGGTTACACCAGTCGTGCGTTTGAACTCATACACATAGTTCAGTCGTGCGGTTACGCTATTCGCACTCTTTAGTCGTGCGACTGAAGTTCATCAACCTGTCCATTCGCATGTCTTTATGTCCGCTCAATTCAAATTCAAATTTTCAACAATTTTGAGTTTTAAGCTTCGTGTTCTGGTTCCTTAGACTCGTAATTCATTTGTTTAACACCTAAAACCTTTAATTTCATTTGTTTACGTCGTTTAGTTAGGTTATTTTGCCACACAAGACACGGTTTTTCTAACGAATCAGATTGTCCAGATTCAGAGTCAAATTGAATGATTTGATAATGTTTCTGCACCGCAAATTACCTGTAGAGTCAGTGCAAATGATCAGTATGTGAGAATCGAGGGTTTATAGTGATCAAACGGAATTTGGGTAGCGTAACGTTAGTCGTGCGATTTAGGGTAAATTTGAGAGTGGTGAGTCTCTGCAACCGACTCACTCTCTATTTATACTAACCCTAAATTCAATCGTACGACTAGGCTCATACGCACGTTTCATTCGGGCGAATGTGCCTCAGTCGTGCGATTGATTCAGTCGCCCCATTCAGTCGTCTCATTCAGTCGTCCGACTGGAGTTTAGTGATGCGACATACCCATTTGTACACTCTTAAACATCCGACTGGGTCAATCGTATGGGCCATTCGGTTGAATGGTCCATACTTATGGTCCATTCGTACGAATGGCTCCCATTCATATGATAAGTCCATACTAAAGGTCCATTCGTGTGAATGGGTCATACTTATGAAATTTTATGCTTTCTTACCATTTTACATTTAAACCCTTTTCAAACTATAGTATAAACATTATAATCATTTGATCATCTCAGACATGATCCTTTTAGGTGAGTGAATCCCATACTGATTTTCATGATATAGTCCAACGAACAAACAAACTAAAATGACTAACTAACTAGAAACTTAAACTAAATACAATAATAAACACTGTTTTTTGACTTTTTGTGAGAGATAAATCCTAAGATAGACATCTACAGGATTGGTTCTCGAATAGGCAGCTTCAATTAAGTTTGACCACACCTGGACCAATTCAATTTTGGAATCATACAGGCAAGTCAAATCATTTGGGACTAGTTATCGAAAACTTTTGATGCTCACTTCTTGGTTTTCATCCAAGTCTGTAGCAATTTTAGGAAATCACACTGGTACTATTAGATTCTCACATTGATTTGAACTTTCAAGAATTGCAGCCACAATGATTGTCTATATATTTGTCCTCTTAAATTCATACACAGACTTTAGACACAAACTGGTGATAGTTTTGGTTTAATTATTTCAACTAAAATTTGTGGATCCCACAGAGAAGCTTTTGAACGGTCTACGGGTATTTTTACAAGAAGAGACTATTGTTAGAGCTTTCACAGAGAAGCCAATCCTCAGGTCAGTGCCATCGCATAGCAGAGAGGCGGCAAACAACAATGAAGTCTAGAATATCTAGGTTATGCTTATCCTCAGGTCAGTGCACCAACCTATCTTTTTGTTAAAGCAGCTAAATTTTCTTTTGTACAGAATGCACCAACAACATATGTCATTAGCTCGATTGCATTTGTCTTTCATTTTTTCGTGCTTTGCTCTAATTTTGGTCATCCGCACACATTTGTGGCATTTACATACTCATTACCCCTTATTGGAATATTGTTCATCGTGTTAACCAGTGATAAGATGGCAGCCCACAGTCAGTTGAATAGCTTAGTTTGATCTTAAAATCACCAGTCAGGTCTACTCATCCATTGTGTTGAATCTACCGACATATCATTTGTGGTCTAGCAGCCTCTAGGTCTACTTTCTTTGTGTTACCTTAGTAGTTACCAGTTTTTCTAGCATCTTCCCTTATATATGGCTTAGACTACATAGACTTATACTTTGAATTTTGCATCTTTTCTAAATTAAATTTTAAAGTCCCTTTTGATTTGTTCCTGTGTACTATCATTGTCCAAAAGGTTTGAATTGGTATCACAGATAGGATCTACCTATATGAGCTGTCTACTCCTTCTCCCTCGTTTATTTTTATTTTTATTTTTTTAATGTTACTAGCTGACCTACTCTCCCTTTAAAATTCTAAAATCATACGGGATTGAATTATTTTAGGATTTTAACAGACAACTAAATAACATGAACTTAATTTAGACAGAATAAAATCAATAAGGAAAAATGAAAAAAATGTAACTACAATGCATCGGACTACACATGATCATCATCAGGAATAACATCACTTTTCTTTTTAACTCCGTTGACCTCTAACAAATATAGAAAACGTGGTTTATCAAAGGCTTTTGTATAGAGGTCAGCGCATTGAAAATCAGTATTAATTTTTACCACAACTATTAAGTTCTTTTCAAAACAGCCTCTTATGAAATGGTATTTAATACCAATGTGTTTGGCCTTTGGATGTTGTACCGGATTTTTAGTTACTGCAATTGCAGCAGAGTTATCAACAAAGATAGGAGTAGAAGAAAACTTTAAACCATAATCCCTCATTTGTTGTTGAATCCAGATGATTTGTGAACAGCAACTTGCAGCAGCAACGTATTCGGCTTCACAGGTTGACAATGCAACCGAGGTCTGCTTCTTACACTGCCAAGTAACTAATCTGCTCCTAAAGAATTGACACCCTGCTGATGTAGACTTGTAGTTCATCTTGCAGCCCCCGTAATCCGAGTCACTATACGCCGTGAGCTCAAAGTCATCATCATGAGGATATCACAACCCAAGTGTGGGTGTACCCTTCAGATAACGAAATATCCTTTTGACCCCGATCAGATGGTTAACCTTAGGCTTAGCCTGATAACTAGAACATAAACATGTAGCATACATGATATCAAGTCTTGAGGTAGTGAGATACATGAGGGATCCAATCATTCCTCGGTACATGGTGGCATCTACCAGATTTCCATTTTCATCAGGTGCTATATCATGATTTGTAGCAAGTAAAGTCCCAGCTACAGAAGCATGCTCCATGTCAAACTGACTGAGAATGTCTCACACATACTTGGTCTGATGTAGAAAGATCCCATTTGGTGTCTGATCCACCTGTAACCCTAGAAAGAATTTCATCTCCCCCATAGCACTCATTTCAAACTCTTTCTTCATAACTGCTTCAAACTCTTTGCATAATTCTTCGTTCTTTGAACGGAAGATTATGTCATCGACATAGATTTGTACTAGCAGTAGGTCTCCATCTATTTCTTTGATGAACAGTGTGCAGTCAATAACTCCCCTGCGAAAGCCATGTTTCAGAAGATGAGTTGAGAGTTTCTCATACCAGGCCCTAGGAGCTTGAAGAAGCTCGTATAAGGCCTTGTCGAGTTTGTAAACTCTGTCCCGATGATAAGGATCTTCAAATCCCTCACGTTGACTGACATACACTATCTCTCGAATTTCCCCACGAAGGAATGCACTCTTCACATCTAATTGATAGACTTTATTGTTCATATACGATGCATAGGCAAGGAAGATACGGATGGCTTCCATCCTTGCCACTGGTGCAAACACTTTATTGTAGTCAATCCCTCGACTTGACGAAATCCCTGAACAACCAGTCGAGCCTTTTTCCTGATAATGACCCCTTGGGCATCCTTCTTGCATTTCAAGACCCATTTGGTGCCAATGACTTTAGCACCTTCAGGTCTATCTACCAGAGTCCACACTCCTAAGTTCTTGAATTGAAGAAGTTCTTCTTGCATGGCACTCACCCATGCCTCATCGTTTAATGCATCACTTATGTATTTTGGCTCAAACTGCGAGACAAAACACCGATAAGCACCGTCATGAATGTAACCCTTTTCCATAATAGAGGCATAATCAGCTGAGTACAGCTGATTTTGGGTTTGTACTCCTGATCTGACATCCCCAATGACATTGTCCAACGGATGATAGACGTTTAGACGTGATCCTAGAGTAGTAGGAACAGCTACCTCAGAGCCAAGATTATGAACATTTGGTTCTGCATCTGAGGTAGAAGGAGTTTGAGCTTCCAAAGTCGAAGGTGCATCACCGTTAGATGCTTGTGGACTTTCAGGAACTGAATCCTGCTGCTCTTGACTGTTCTGGTCATCATTTTCAGCCACATCTTTAGAGGAGGAGTCACTGTCGTCGACTACTTCCCCTGACTGAGTACATGATTCTCCCTGTGAAGTTGATGATGTTGAATCAAGAGTTGGTGTATTCAAGATATCATCCATCATCCGCGTAGCCAACTCATCATCAGAAGGAGAGATAGGGATGTTGAAGGACTTAAAGAATCCATCATAGTCGAAAAAGTAGGCATGTCCTTTGCCAGTACGTGGTTTGGTATATCTCTGAACATCAACATTACACCACACTTCTACTAGACCTATTGAATTGTTGTAAACTCTCTTGTTTGGTATGTTGTATCCTAGGAAGATTCCTTCATCAGCCTTCTCGCTGAATTTACCTTCTTGAGTCTTCTTCAGGAGTGTACTCGGCGCGCCAAATGGTTCGAGATACTCTAGATTCGGTTTACGTCGTTGTAGTATCTCGTAACATGTATTTCCATGGCACTTGACTATCAGAACTCAATTCAGTGTATAACACGCATTAGCCACTGCCTCATTCCAGAATTGGATAGGCAGTTTTGAGTCTGCCAGCATTGTCCGTGCTGTTTCTATCAAGCTTCTGTTCTTTCTCTCAACAACACCATTCATCTAAGGCGTGTATGCAGAAGCGAATTGATGCACAATTCCCTTTTCCTTGCAGTAATTCGCCATCCACTGATTCTTGAATTCAGTTCCGTTGTCTGAGCGTACTTGTCTCACATTTAGTTTGTAGAGAGATTCCAGTGTGGTCACTAACTCCTTGAATGACTCAAATGTTTCTATTTGGACTTTAGAAACATTACCCAAGAGAATCTTGAGTAGTCATCAGTAACCACAAAACATTACAAGTCGCCTGCAATGCTCTTTGTACTGACTGGGCCAAACAGATCCATGTGAAGAAGGTCAAGAGGAAGTTCTATTGAATGAACTTTCTTTTCCTTATGAGACTTCTTCGTCTGTTTGCCTTTCTTGCAAGCTACACAAAAATCAGGAAGTTGGAAATTCTTGACATTAACTCCTCTCACAAGATCCTTCTGGATCAAGTGATTCATCTTCCGTTGATTGATGTGGCCCATTCTCCTATGCCAGGAGATGGAGTCCTTCTCAGTGGCTTTTGATAGAAAGCACTGAACTTCATGATCTGTTGTAGAAGCTGTTGAGAGATCCAAAACATAAAGGTCTTTATATCTTGAAGCTGACATCAGCACTTGGTCCTCCGGATCACGTAATCTTTCTTTAGGACGTAACACTTCTTGTTGTTGAATATGACTTTAAAACCTTTATCACAGATTTGGGAAACAGAAAGTAAGTTGTTTTGAAGTTGCTGTACGTAGTTCACCCTATCAAACTTAACTTTCTGATTTCCAACTTCTCCCTGAGCTGTGATATAGCCTCCCTTGTTTCCCGCAAACGAAACATGCCCTCCTTTTATTTGCTTTACGTTTGATAAAAGAGCCCTGTTTCCTGTCATGTGCCTGGATGCTCCACTGTCTACAATCCACGTGTTGGTTTCAGCACTGTAGTGAACACCCTGCACATACCAAGTAAAACCGCTAGTTTAGGTTAAGAACCCAAGCCTTTACTGGCTTGGGTTTCCCAGAGGCATCACACATCATGAATTCCACCCATTCACCCTTAGAGAGTGAGGGTAGCTCAGGTTCCTTCTTGTCATCATTACCAGACACAGAAGATGACTTTTGTTTCCATAATCTAGATTTGTGCAATGCCTGTTTGTGATAAACATTCGACTGGCTGATGGATTGAACATTAGGTTTGCTAGTTCTTCAAGGTGGAGTTAAAGAACTCCTCTTATAAGACCTAGGTTTTGAATTCTGAAATTCAATCTTCTTCCTAGGTGTCTGATAGTAAGGACAAAAGGAAGCGATGTGTCCACACTCTCCACAGTTGTAGCACGACCTGCTATCAACTTTATGATTAAACTTTCTTTGTGAAGATGTGTGTGACTCCCTAGTAATATCACCTAGTTTGGGTTTTAACTCTGTGTCTTTTGATGTTTTCTTGTGTTGAAGAAAATTAATTGTCTTAACATTTGTAACATCTTTTTCCTTTTGGTTAACTAGTTTTTGACATGAGGCTTGTGAAAGATTAGCATTAGCCATTCTTTTAGATTCAGATTTGACTTTGTTTGACCTGGACTTTATATTAAACTTTTCAAATTCTTTTTCCAGATTAATGCAAGGCATTTTACTCTTTGCCTTTGAAGTGGCCTCCTTATGTTTTGTTCCAGATTCAATTGATGAACATGAGGTATCTGGATCACTAACAAGAGGGGTAGATACCACATGATCCTTGATGGGGTTGTTATTTATTGGTCTACTCTTCGTGTTCATCAAGGTCTCAGGTGGTGGTGGAACCACTTTATAACCCAACCCCCCCCCCATTGTTTCTTTCTCTTACTAAGTGCTAGACAATATGTGATGAACTTGTCCGGCTGTGCAGTTTTTGCTTTAATGAGTTTACTTCTACTTCTAAAAATGCCTTTTGTTTCTTAGTGTCTTCTAGGGTGTTAAGATAGTACCTAATATCATTAGCTTGGTTAAATGCAACTACTTTAGTTTCCCTAAGCTGTTTATTCAAAAGGTCTATCTTTTCTTTGTAACTATGCTCATTTTGTTTTAAAACTCTATTAGCCTCAGTGCATAGTTGCAATTCTTTCACTAAGTTATCATTATGATCTAATAACCTAGCAAATTTCTCATCTATGCTATCTCTAAAAGTATCACAATCAGAACAAGCATGTTTTTTAAACAATTTGTCAGTTGTACCTACCTGAGGAGATTCAGTAGAGTTAGCCATCATCGTAGCATCGGATGTCTCTGGTTCTGGTGATTCTTTCTTTGCTGTTGTCTCTTCAATATTTGACATTGCTATCTCAACTGCAATATCTCCCTCACTCATGGAATCATCATCCAAATCTTGTACACTTGCAATATTTGATTCCCCTGGACAGACAAACCGAAAGCTCCAGTCCTGTCCTTCATTATCATGAGCAGTTAAGGCTTTTGGATCCTTGCTTAATGAAGTAGAGCTGCTGGCTTGCTTGTCTTGACGAGTGAAGGATGAGAATGGGTTCCCGTTCCCAGTCTTCTTTGGCTTCACACATTCTCTCTTGAAGTGCCCCTTTTCTCCACAGTTAAAACAGGTCACTTTACTTTTGTCAAAGCCAAATGTGGTATCCTTAGTAGCAACCAAGTTTTGTCCTATCTTTTTCACAAACTTGTTCGCCCTCCGAACATCACTAGCTAAGGCCCACATAATATCCATTCTTTCCAGCTCCAATTCATCCACCTGCTCGTAGCCCTCATCTGCCAGATGGCAGTTTCCAATCTTCCCAGCAACCATTCCATCATAAGACTGAACCACTGCTGCCAAAAGATCCATGTGCTCTCGAGCTACTTCCACAGACACATTACCGAGATTCTCAGTCTTTAGTCTAGTAGCATTTGCTTCGGTTCCAATGTACTGGGTATAAGAAACCCTAAAGTTTCTGAACTTGAAGGAGAAGCTTGTGAAGGACCCGATGAGCTAGATACAAATGCAGTCTGAAGAGGTGCTCCAGACGTCTTGGTTGTGGCGTGGCATTGTACAAAGCTGGATTCTGAGTGTACGACGACTTCTGAGCTCTGTACTTCATCCTAAGTGCTTCTTCTCGCAGCTTTAGAATGAAGTCATTGATATCCAACCTTGCCAGCATCTCATTCTGTCTCAGATTTGACACAAATGAAGCCCAGTTTTCCGGCAAACCATCTGCAAAATTTGACACCTTTTCTTCCATGGTAGTAGTAACACCATGTGTATGCATTTCACTAATCAGATGGTAGAATCTATCAATCACATCGTCCAAACTCTCATTCCCCATCGATGAGAAGTTGTCAAATTCTTTCTTCATTCCTTACCTTTAATTGCCTTCAGCGAAGCATTCCCATCGTATCTCTTTTCCAGCTCATCCCACAATTTCTTGGCCTGTTTATTCTCCGAGTACTGGTGGAAAATATCTTTAGGAATAGACTGAATAATCAATGCATAAACTATCTTCTCTGCATTGTACTTGACTTTCTGAGCATCAGTCATTCCTCCAAAATTAAGCTTTACCCCATCTGCTCCCACCGGCATACTATACCCAATCTCGATAGCTTCCCACAAATTTGGATCCACTCCATTGAGGTAGATCTCAAAACGTTGTTTCCAGTGGGGAAACTCATCTAACGTTAAAAGTTTTGGTGGTTTATTGTGATTCCCCACCTCACTCTCAAGTAACAGTAGGTTCTGGATCCTTGAGTCCTTACCGGCTGTAAACGCTGACATCTGATCTTCCATCTCGATTAAATTTTAAGAATGCTAACCAAACTGTCAAACTGGTGTGACTGGGTAAAGCGAAAGGGCTATCCGTGCATATGAACTATGAGATTGGTTCAATCGTGCGGTTGAATTGAGCGATTTGTTCAGTCGAGCGAATGAAGCTGAGTCGTATGAACACTGCGAACGGATGGTTCAGTCGTACTAATGGAGATGCGACTCAGTCCAATCGTGCGTCTGGTGTATGCGAATGAGTCCAGTCGTGCGAATGGCCCACTCGTGCGACTGAAGCTGCTGTTTTGAGAGAATTTCTAGATTAAACGTGTGTTAGCCGTAAAAATTTGAAATTTCGTAAACCCTAATCGCCTAAGGCCGTAGAAAGCGAAACTTGATGAGCAGGGAACGTCCAAGACACCTTTTGACACAAAAGATTCCGTTTTTAGTGTAGAAACACAAACCTTTTATCAATCTTGATTGAATCACACGTAATCAAGAGCCAAAGCTCTCATACCACTTGTCAGGACCTTGTATTTGAACAAAATACCTAATGATTAACGTGTAAACCAAACCAAATAGTGCGGAATCCTATTTGATTGGCGATCCAATCAGTGAGAACGCACGTAGAATCAATAAAGTATTGAATCAAATGTTTAGAATCGATTAAGAATCGATCTACAGCATTCTATGAACTTGGAGTATCAACTTGGAGGTTTTTGGATAGCTAGGGTACGTCTGGAATCGAAAATAGAATCAATTCTCTCGTTTTTCCACGAATTGGGTTGTATTTATAGGTTAGTATTGTTCATTCGTGCGACTGAACCATTAGTATGATTCAGTCGTGCGATTGAACCATACGGTTGATTCAACCGCACGACTCAATGTTCAGTCGTGCGACTGAGTCATTTGTACGAAGTTATTCATGCGTATGGACTATTTAGGCGCATGGACACTTAGTCGCATGACCATTCGGACGCATGATCACTGTTGGGACGCATGGTCCAGTTGGACGCATGAGAACTTAAATTCACCATGTTTGAGTGTATTTAACATTATAACATTATGCATGACAGTCACAAACCTAAGTAACCAATTCAACATCGACGCATTAATGAAATATTAAATATTATAAATACCAGACAATCAATATCATTTCATTAATCATTCGAACCATTACATCATAATTAGACAAACAAGATCTATTACATTCATAACATGATCTAGGGACATATATGTACCAACAAAATCACTTTCAGGATTGTCGTGACTTGATCACCATAAACAATCACGGAACTCCCATCAAGCGCTGTCAATCGAATCATCTTCTTGCGACACATAATATTCGCCTCAAATTCCACCAACCAATCCATTCCTAGGACTACATCAAACCCGCCTAAGGTCATCACAAATGGTCTAACAAGAAACTTGTGACCTTCCAGTTCTACATCACAACCTTCTATCATCTCAGAAATCTTGGTATACATACCTATGGAAGCTTCTATATCAAAGGGCGTATCTATATTCTTATTACTAACAGGAAATTTAGCACAGAAAGAAGCAGAAATAAAACTTTTACTAGCACCAGAATCAAATAACATAGAGGCTAAAGTTTGGTTTACTAGAAATGTACCTGACACAACCTCGGGGTCCGTCCTAGCCTCCTCCTGCATCATCGTGAACGCTCTGGCGCTCGCCCTCTGATCCTTCAGTCTTGGTCATCTTCTTCCCTGCACCAGAACTTTCAGCCCTTGGCTTCTTGCAAATCCTACTCAGATGGCCGTTTTCTCCACAGTTGTAACACCTTATAACCCCATAATATTTCGCCATATGACCAAGCTTCCCACACTTGAAGCATGCGTTTGATCCCCACTTTCATTCTCTCGAATGCTCTTTCCCGCATTTGCGACATCTCTTCAACCTGCACCAGATGTGACCACACACCGGTAACCCACCTTCGCTATTTTGTTGTTTGGAGTGGCTCCACCACGTCCAAACCACTTCCCATTCCAGCTCCGGTCACCACCACCCTTCTTCTTCACCTCAGCCACTACCACCACCTCTCGCTCTCGTACAACCTTCCCGCCAAATTGACTGTCGACCTAAACATGCTTGGCTGGGTGGTGATCATGTGCCTGTGTATGTCCACTGGAAAGCCTTGAATATACCTCTTGACCTTTCATGGAAGAGGTGTCACCTGATTAGGCACCAGCCGTGCCATTTCAATGAACTTCATGGTCTATCGCTAATGTGCATTGTTCCCGCCTCTAGCTGCATGATCTCTCTCTTCACTTTGTCCATTTCATGGTAAGGATAGAACTCCTCAATCACCAATCTTTTCAACTTTGCCCACTTGATCCTTCCTATCGCCCAACTACCCTCGGCTTGGACGATATTGCCCCACCAGCACAAAGCCGAGTCCACGAAGGAATGGGTAGCAAACTTCACCTTTTGGTTCTCTCGGCACTCGCTGGTATTCAGAACAACTTTCATCTCCCTCACCCACCAGTGAGCAGTAGCAGTAGTGTCGTTACCATCAAAAGTAGGGGGCTTGCATATTTGAAATGCACCGTAATTGCAACCTCGTGCCGCCTCCGGCGCAGGCTTTTCTTCCTCCTATTCTTCCTTGTCATCCGAGAAAACCATCTCAATCTCGGGTCGTCTCCCTTTGCCCATAGACCTACTCATTTCCTTCCTCTCCCCTTCCCATACCACCTTAATCACTTCAGTCACTACAGATGCTAAGATCGTCTGCATGACTTGGTGCACCTCTTCCACAACAACCTCCTTCACTGAGTCTCTCAGGTTAGCACTCTCATCTCCAACTTCCGGATGAGGGGTCTTGTGTTCTTTGTGAACCACCTTTTCGGCCCTAGGCCTTCCTCTTATAGCTCGTGGTTCAGTACCACGTCCACCATGACCCCCACCCTACGAAGCTTTAGATGATCTACCACTGGCCATCCTTTACACACACTATAAAATTCAAGCACCAACATGGTCATTCAAGGGAACAAATCAGTTTATGTCAAGTATATTAAGTCCCTAATTATAGTGGCTAGTTGTAATTAACCACTTTACTTTACTCTTCATACCCCAAGCATTACCTATCCTGACTACATCAGTATCAAAATCTACAAACAACACATAAACCACATAACATGCACACATAATGTCGGTTAACATTATGAAAATACCTCATGGCACGCAACCACTCAGACTAGCATCCCTTCCTTATCCGTCTCATTTTCAGTTGAAGTTTAGGTTTCGTTTGAAAATGTACCTGTTTCACTTAAACCTTGGCTCTGATACCAACTTGTAAGGCCCATTCCCGGGTGCTCACATCTAGTCATTCATTGCGCATAAAATATATACTTTCATTAACTTAAAGAAAACATTGCAGCGGAAACAGTAAAACAAACATTCTATTTCATTATAAAAGCTTATGAAAAATAATACATCATTATCACATTACAAAATACTTGTTGCATTACATCACAAAAGCATTATAAAAATGGATGCCATCCAAAAAAAGCCAAGTAGTCACCCCGTGCCATCCTCAGCAATCATTACCTGCCAACTAGAAACACATAAAAGTGAGCGTTGCTGAGTGAGTTCTAGTTGAATAAAGTATTATATTGCCTTTTGTAGGACCGGTGAAAGGGGTTCACTTACAACATAACAACACAAAGAGAAGATTAACTGAACTCAAACAAACAGTAAACTGATTAACCACAATAAAGACACTAAGAACACAAGTAATGTAAGAGATAGAACACAAGTATATGGTTTTCAAGAATGCAGTATATTGCTTTCTCTATGTTCTATTACAAGTGTTATAAAGCATATCCATAATGTTACAAGAACATGAGATACTTATACTACATCCTACTGCCAGCCATAATATGAAAGCCAACTGCATACAATTGACTAGACTCAAAACAAAATCAATTGTAGAGTCAAAAAAGGCAGATTGCCTTTTTGACTTTGTGACTATGACATGCCATAGCCCACATCCTTCTCTATTACAAAAAGGATAAAGTACATGAAGTAGAAAGTTTACACACTCAAGACCTCAATGTACAGTTACCAAAATCATGGACTTTTCACCAACTCATGAAAGTTTGTGACCTTATAGAGTTGTAGCGGAAAGGTGTCCAGCTTTATGGAATAGTACATCAGATAAAGCATGTTACTAAAAGTCTTCAAGAGAAATCTGCCTTCAAGAGTTAAGGCTTTGGAAGACTTTGTCTCTGAAGCTTCGGAAGACTTCATCTTTAGTTACGGAAGATATTGGTATTGGCTTCGGAAGATTTCACACTTAGAATATTCTTCTTGCGTGTGTGAAACTTCTGAAGCATTCTTCTTCAGTACTTGTGCAGCATGCATGCAGAAAGTCTTTGGTTGCTTCAGCCTTTATGCATATTTTCTACAAACTCCCCCTAGGTTGATGCTACCAAAACTTTTGAAGACTTCACATAACAACAGTCCTCATTAGGATGATAACCAACACTTTCTTCATGAGATGATTAGGATCCTTCAAACTGTCATAATGTCTTCTCATGTCAAAGAGATCATGTAGAGGCAACTAAAACATGTCTTTCCAAGTGTAGACATTCTCAATGCCATGATCTCTAAAGACATGCCACCTTTCTGGATTTGTAGTGTATGTCCAGGACAGGATGGGTCTTTCTGATGCAATATGAGCTATTGGAATGGGAGATAATGGAGCATCCTCTGGTTGCACATCCTCAGGATGTTCTGACTCATCCTGAGGTTTAGAAAAGGATGCATTCTTCTTCTTCTTTGGCTTTGGTTTAGAAGCCATCCTTTTCTTTCTCTGAACAACTTTTAACTGAGAAAACTGGCCTGCAGTGCCTGGTTGATCTTCATTGTCTTTCTTAGTTGGGTCTTCAACTCTTATAGGTTCAGATCGAGAGTGAGTCTGGCCCTGGTGTGGATCAGAAGATGAAGCTTACTGAGACTCAGAAGGAAGTCCAGGTTCTGATTTCTCTGGTTGTTCAACCTTAACCTCCACTTCAGGTGGGGCTTGACTTGGAGGGGAATGTAAGTCAACCGGCTTTCCACTCTTGATCTTCTGCTTGATCACCCTGATATGCTCATCCATAATGGATAGAGACATGGGGCCAAGTCTCCTTTCGGAGAATCCATGCAAATTCAAGAAGCTTATCATCCTCTACCTGTCAGGAGATTTCTTCATGCTTTGTGGATGAGGGCTCTTGACTCAGCAGCTTCTCTCTCAGCTTTCTTTTGGTTGTCTTTCTTTCTTTGACTATCTCAAGTTCAAGTTGTTTGAGATACTCAAACTCAACATAGTCATAAGACAGCGGAAGAAGTGCTTCTGATTGCTAGAGGCATGTGGCACTCAGGTAGTTGATCATCATGATCCTTTCTTCTTCTTTATCTACATGAGGTTCTTGTTGAACCACATCCTGTTGTGCAGGACTTTCTTGAACTGGAGAGAGGGTAGGCACATGCTTGTACAATCTTTTCTTTCTTCTCTCTTCTTTGATTTGTACTAACAGCTCTGCATCTTCAGCCTCCTTCTTCTCCCTTGACCTTTCCAGGTCAACCAGTTCATTTAGCTTTTCTAAGGGGAGAGAGAAGACATTGTCTATGTCATAGTTCCTTGTCTGCAGATAGTTTATCCTGACTACCCTTAACTCATCATTCTGAGTATCTGGTCTGGGGGCAACCCTGATAGCAGACTCCATGCGTCTTGTAGACTCGGAAGAGG
Source organism: Flaveria trinervia (assembly GCA_025506515.1). Classification (NCBI taxonomy): domain Eukaryota; kingdom Viridiplantae; phylum Streptophyta; class Magnoliopsida; order Asterales; family Asteraceae; genus Flaveria; species Flaveria trinervia. The sequence goes on from CM046456.1 coordinate 43,529,315, forward strand.
AACTTTCTCCCCTCAATTTGCTTTTCCTCTTTCTTTTCTCCTCCTCAATCTCCTCAGATGTCATCTTTATCTTCCCTTTGTCACTCACAGACCTTTGTGACTCAGGGTGGAGAGAGCTTTGACCTTTATTGCTTGATGCAGCTACTGAGCTCTGGCAAGAGAGAGGTTGAGAAGCACCTTCATCAGTAGGTGTCTTAAAAGGGCATTGATCCCTGCAGCAGTGGCTGGTGATAAGACTGGGCTCTCAGGTTCTATCACTAGGCCGTCAGTCAAGGTTTCCCCTATGAAGCTAATCTTAGGGTCTGCCTCAACATCCAGTTGACCGATGACATTGCCTGATTGCCATAGTCTTCTTCTTAGGCTGAACTCTAAAGTGATCCTGTCCTGGATTCTTTGTGCCAACTTTTCAGCTTGTCTTCATTGGCTTGGATTGACAAGTGGCATATTGACTAAATCTAGACCTTCATAGAAGTGCGAGGTATAAAAGTTGAAAATCTCATACTGCCCTTGAACTCTTATGATGATAGGGCTTTCCTGTTGATATTATACCTCCACCCAATGATGTGATTGGTAGATGGTGGAAATGACATAGCCCTTTGTATCCCATCCTCAAACATAATCTGTATGTAGGAGTCTGTGTAGTCCACATCAATGTGAATTTGAGGAGGTTGCTGAGAATGCACAATTGCAAGTGAGGATGGTGAGTCCTCAGTGTCCATTCTCTCTGAAGGACTCCCAGTTTTGTAGTTGTAATGACTTTCTCCTCTTTTTGGTAGAATCACCCAGTTGCATAGGTGAGCCAGGAGTTAGGTCAATCACATCCACAGGTTCTTGTGTTCGTAGTTGAGCTCTTCTTAAAGGTCTCCCAGCTAGTTTTTCCTTAATATATGAAATCTCAAGTTGCTGATCATTGACCCTGTTATGCAAGGTAGTCACTTGAGATTCAAGGTGACTAACCTTGGAGACTAAATAGGTGCATGTTTTAGATAGTTTGTGAAACTTTAGTCTTAAATTCCCCTCATCTTCATCAGAAGAATCATTAGGGGATTAGATGATTGGACCAAAGTCCTCTCTCTCACCACCAGCTTCCGGTTCTTGGCTGCTGGATTTCCTCTACTCACTTGCAGTCTAAGTTGAGATAACAGTGGGTTGAGTTGCCATGGGTGAGGTCTTAATGATGTAATCACTTTCAAAAGTGAGAGAGTCTTCCATACGGACATCCTGAACAGGTTCAAAAGTGTCCACCTCAATAATAGGTGACTGATGAGGGTTAGAAGTAGGAGCCTCAGAAGTACTCATCTCTTTTTGAGTAGGGGAAAAGAAGAGAGAATCATGGTACTCACTGAAACCTACATCTTCATCAGTGTAGAAATCAAGGTTGGGGATTGGTTAGTTGAGATCTAAAGGCTGGGGATGGTAACTGTCCCCTGAAGGTTAATCACTTGAGTGTTGAGACTCAAAGTGATGGCTTAATGCAGTTTGGGTTATAAGCTCATCAGGCTGAGCATGAGGAACCTCGGCACTCATCCTTGAAGAGATGGGAGTGGTCTACTCCTCAGGAGAAGTGGGAGCTCTAGTTTCCACTTCCTCCTGTATAGGTGAGTGTATGGGGGTCTCCAAAGACTAAATAGTTTGAGCAGGGGTTCGTTTGTATTTTCTTGATAGGTGATGGTGATTTGTGGCTGTGTAGGTGGTTGGGAAGTAGCAGGTGTGGGTTCAACACTAGCTGGTGCTGCTAGGTTGTCACCTTGAACAATTAGCTCAAACATGTTTTGGACCAGGGTTGTTTCTAGTCCTGAGAAGCCAACAGTGGGCTTTCTCAGTATTTTAAGGATGCTTGGCTTCATCTGTCTAGTTTAAGAATGTTACTTGTTCCCCTTAACTGTGAGCCCAGTTCACAATTAAGAATGTACTGAACATATCTACGAAACATGTAATATTCTAAGGAATCTAAGTTTGCAAGTATGTTAGTATGAACAAATTACGAGTACCTGAACATGATACCCTGAATCATTCCATGGACAATGAAGGAGAGATCCTCAGGAATCTAGTCCCATCCACCATGCTTGTTGATAGGTTGTGGATGACCACATAAGTAGGAATCTCCACTGGGATGAGACCTTTCCTTTCCTAAAGGTCTTTACAGAGAAATCTCCCTCATACCCCATCTACTCAAAAGAATGATTGACAACTTCTTTGGGAAAGAACACCTCACATTCTTCATCATCCAGCTAAAGATGCATGTTGATGATGGCCGTAGTGGTGAAAACTATTCCCCCTACACTGTGGCAGATAGTTCCTTCTCCCCATCTATTACGACCTCTTGGCAGGTCTTCCAAAATTCAACCAGATGATCCTCATAAAGTGGAGGATCAATGATTAGGGAGGTGAAGTAGTTGGATAAAGCTAAGAATTGGCAAACCTCTGATAAATGAGGATCTTTCTCAGAGCTTAACAGAGCAACTTGGTTATGCTGCTTGTGGAGCTGCATGGTCAATTTCGGGTCATTTCTGTGAGAGGGGTTGGCCATTGTGAGGTAGCTTAAGGATGAAGAGAGAAAGAAGAAAGAAATTTTAGAGAGAAATTTGGGGTTTTAAGTTTGGGGGAAGAAGCAGATGATAGAAAGAGGGGGAAACCATTGGGTTTATATGTGAAAAGGATTTAAAATCTGTCTTTCATCAGCTTCTCAAAGTCTTTGCAGAGCTTTGGATTAGTTGAGCCAATGATGATGTCATCCACATATACTTGAACTAGTAATATGTCATTTCCCTATTCTTTGATGAAGAGTGTTCCATCTATAGTACCACTCATGTATCCATGTTTGCAAAGATACTCAGATAGTGTCTCATACCACTTCCTGGGTGCCTGATGCAGCCCATAAAGAGCTTTGTCAAGCTTGCAAACATAATCAGGATGATCAAGATCTATAAAACCAGGTGGTTGTTTGACATACACCTCCTTATCAATCACTCCATAAAGAAAAGCACACTTCACATCAAGTTAAAAGACCTTGAAGTTCTTGGATGCAGCAAATGCCAGGAATATCCTAACAGCCTCCAGTCTTGCTACAGGAACAAAGACATCAGTGTAGTCAATCCCTTCTTCTTGTGTGTACCCTTGAACAACTAGTCTAGCCTTGTTCTTGACAATAAAGCCTCTATCATCCTTCTTGTTCCTAAACACCCATTTGGTTCCAATGGTAGTCTTCTCATGAGGAAGAGGACAAAGGTTCCAAACTTTCTGCCTTTTGAATTGAAGCAGCTCCTGCTGCATAGCTTCAACCCAAGTACCATCCTTCAAAGCCTTATCAACTTTCTTTGGCTCTATCTGGGATAAGAAACAAGAGTGAAGCAAACATTTGTTTCATGGGTTTGTCCTCTTGTTCTTACCCCTGTGACAACATCTCCAATGATGTTTGTGGTGGGGTGGGACTTGTGGATCCTTAGCTAAGGAATCACATCAAGTTGCTGAGAAAGATCTAAATTATAAAAATTTAGATTTGGCAAGATGTTTTACCCACCACATCAGCACAGTTATCCAGAGAGACTTGATCCAAGGAGTGTGTGACATTATTGATGTTTTCATCTATGGAGTGGTTATCAGCATCAAGAAAGTCTTGATCACTATCACCACTACCAACATTGTCTTCTGCAATTAAAACATCTTTATCTGGTTGTGGAGCCTCTAAGCGGGAATTTGAAGGCATACAAGATGTATCAGCCGAGTTTGTCATTGTAGTGCTGATAGAAACCTCATTTGCAGAAGTAGTTCCAATGGAGCTGAAGATGTGTTACTTGAAGGTCTTCTCAGCTCAAATCTTGGATCAGGATCACCTGTGTTTAGATTTTTTTGCAGATCCTGAAACAGTCTCACAAGATTTGTTAAAACAGTTGGTAACTAAATCAAGATCAAAGAGCCAATCAGGACTAGAACCAGCCACATAGGGTGTGTGTTCATTAAAAGTCACATTGGCTAACTCCTCAACAATTCTACTTCTGAGGTTCTATACTCTGTAAGCCTTAGCTTAGGAAGAGTATCCAATGAAGTGTCCATCATCTGATTTCTTAGCAAATTTGGCAGTTTGATCCTTGGTATTCAAGATGGTTCAAGGACAACCAAATGATCTGAGAAAACCAATGAAAGGTTTCATCTTGTGCCAAAGTTCATAAGAAGTCTTGCCATGAGTCTTAACTACTAAAATTTTTTTCTGCACATAGTAGGCAGTGTTGATTGCCTCTGCCCAGAAGGTGATGGGTAGCTTAGAGTCGAAAACATGGTTCTTGCAGCTTCAATCAGTGACTTGTTTCTTCTCTCAGCAACACCATTCTGCCGAGGAGTCCTTGGAGCACTGTATTGTCTTGAGATACCTTTTTCATCATAGAATGCATCAAGGATTTGGTTCTTGAATTCATTTCCTTGATCATATCTTATGATTTTGACCTTGTGATCAGATTGATTCTCAATCTTCAAGATGAAACTTTTCAGAATCTTAGAAGTCTTATCCTTAGTTCTAAGGAAGAAGACACTGGTGGGCCCAAAGAGATCCATATGTAACAAGTGTAGGGGTGTAGTGATGGAATTCCTTTCCTTAGGCTTGTGAGATACCTTATGTTGCTTCCCTTTCAGGCATACAACATAGTGGTCATCACTTGTAAACTCTTTCTTTGGCATTCTAGTTACCAAATCATTTTTAATCAATTTATTCATGTTTTTAAAGTTTACATGTCACATTCTTTTATGCCATAGGAAAGACTCATCACTATTGGCTTTAGACAGAAAGCATGAAACTTCTCCAGAGGGAGATGTTTCTTGCAAATCCATCTTGTACATGATCCCTTCCTGGGTGCTCTAAGTAGAATATGCTCATGAGGAATGACCACCCCGGGCTTGAGAACAATGCACTCATGCTCAGTAAAGAGCATGTTATGACTCTAATCACAAAATTGGGATACACTCAAAAGATTATACCCAAGCTCCTTGACAAAGTTTACCATTTCAATGCTGAGATTAGAATTTGTGACCTTGCCCCTTCTTGAAATGTAACCACCTTCATCTCCTCCAAAGGCAACTGGTCCTCCATCAATCCTTTCAAAGTTCTAGAGTAGGGACCTTTTGCCTGTCAGGTGCTAGGAACAGCCACTGTCAATGATCCAGACATTTTTGTTTGTCTTCAGCTGTCCCTGCACAAAGAAAATGATTAGTTATATTTGGAAACCTAAGCCTTATTTGTATTGGGCTCATTAAGAGAAACAGAAGGTAATGCAACAGTAATAGATCCTACGGTTGTGCTAGAAGGATCTTGAGCTGTTGTTGATGGAGAATTCTCAGTAACTTGATCTTTCTTAGACTTCCACACCACCTTTGGAGTCTTGGACTTGACCTTCAATACTTCGGAAGCTTTTCATACTTCAGAAGTTTTGATGATTGAGCGTTCGGAAGAATGTGCAGACCCTATAGCAGACTTCAATGCTTCGGAAGTATTCCTTCCTTCTGAGACCAACTTTTCTTCCGAAGGCGATTTTCCACTTGCCTTCTTCTTAGATTTGGAGCTTCCGAAGGAAACAGATTTTCCTTCCGAAGCTTGAATCTTCTGGGAACTCTTAGAAGTCTTTGTCTTGATCATGTGAAGAGTACCTTTAGGATGTTTGGACTCAGCAAGATGAGCAGTACTTTCACACATGACACACTCAATTTTCTTCTTCCTGACAGCCTTCTGCTGGGAACAGGATTGACTTTGGTCACATCCCCTCTCCACCTTCATCTATGCAGATGCTGAGATAGTCCTTTTGGGTTGGGAACTGTTCTTGGAGTTTGATGGTCCAGACTGTGCAACATTGGTACACAGTAGATCAGTCTTCAGTCCAAACTGAGATGATTTGAACAAGAACCAAAACTATTAGCCGAATAGTTTAGGTTGATGTCTTCAGTCTTTGCTACTTCAAATCCTACAAAGATAAACACTTGTTTCTACTTGGAATCAAACGTAGCCTTGATCTCTTAAGCCTTCCTTGCTTTCTTCTTGTTCTTCCCGATCACGTTCTTTCTCATTGACTTGGTCATCACAGTCTACTTCTTCTCCTCAGAAGGATAGTGGCCCTTCTTAGAATCCTCCTCTTCACTCTTCTCGAAGGAATTCTTCACTATCACTTCTTCATCCTCTTCACTCAAAGGATCTATGAGAGGAAGCTCATCTTCACAAGTTCCACACCTAGGTGATCTTACAGAAAAGATTGTGTATCGAGGAGCAATCTTATTTGATCCTAGTCCCTGCTTGTTCTCATAGCACACTTTGTTGTGTAGGGATTAGGATATCATGTTCTTGAAGTTCTCTTCTTCAAGAACACAATTTTCTGCCCTGGCCTTGCTGATCACAAGCTCAGCCTGGCACTCAGTCAGCTTGGTTATGAGATCCTTGATTTGAGTCCTAAAATCTGTATGCTCATGTTTTAGAACTGAAATGGTTTTCTCTAAGTCCTCAAGCTTTAGTTTATAATCATTTTTAGACTTTCTAAAACCAGCTTTTAAAATATTTTAGGACTCAAGATCAGATCTCATTTCCATGTTATAGGACATGTATCTATTAACTTTTGCAATGCATTCAAGGGTACAGAGATGTTCCAATACCTTGGCTTCATCATGATCTGCCATCAGTGCTTGGTTCGGAGAAGCATCTTCCACGTGAAAGGTCCGGTCAAAGCCTCCTTCTTCAACTGTAACAGCAGCCTCCTGCTTTGCCTTCTTATTCTGGGGGCTTTGTCAGTGTAGTTGGGTCTGGACTGTGTTTGGCCACCGTTTGTTCTAGGTGCCTTACACTCTCTAGCAAAGTGGCCCATCAAGCTACAGTTGTAACACTTGACTTTGCCTTTCTCTAGACAAAACTTTCCATTGGTTGCATTGCTTGAAAACTTCCTTCCAGTTCGCTTGTAGAACTTCATGGCTCTATGATTGAAGAAGAGCCATTTGATGGACTATCTCCATGTACTCCAGATCATCTGGATGGATACAGTCCAGGTCTTCAAGGGTGAACAGGAAGTTGCCACAACTTCATCAAAAGACACAAATGCTTGAGAAGAACTTGTCTCTTGGAATGGGCTTCCTTGGGTGTAGTTCTCTCTAGGTGTCTCTAGGAAGGTGATGAAAGGACCCTTTGGTGATTTTTCAGGGTAGCATATGAGATGATGTTGGGGTTCTATGCTATCCCTTTCAACCACATGCAGGGCGGAACCCATTTGATTGTTGGAGTTGCCAGATGAATCTTGCATGTTCATCTACATCTGGTAGCCACTGAGAATCCCATATAACTCTGTCAAAGTAAGAGTTTTTGGATTCTCAGTCCTCTTGATCACCACACAGTAGTGTGTCCACTGCCTAGGAAGTGAGGACATGAACTTCCTTACAATGTCCCTATTCTCAAGAGGAACTCCTCTATCCACAAGGGTATCCACAATCTCAACATACCTAAAGTATTACTGAGTCATGGTTTCACCTGTTAAAAAGGTGAAGTTTTCAAACTACGGCTTCAGGAAATCTTTCTTGTTCTCCTTCGCTTCAGAAGAACCCTCAGACATCAGTTTCAATGCATCCCATAGTTGCTTAGCTGTTTTGAACTTCTTGAAACCTCTGTATACATAGTTTGGAAGGGCAGTTTGAAGGGCTGTCATGGCTTTTCAATCAATCTCTAGTCTCTTCCTATCTTCTTTAGAGTATTTTGCCACATCCTTGGGGATCATTCCAGCACCAGTAGCAGAAGTAGTGCTAGGTATGAAAGGTCCATTTTTAGCATACTCCCACGTTCTTGAGTCTAGAGACCTGATGAAACCTTTTATTCTCAGGCACCAGGTATCAAAGTCATCAAGAGTGATCAGTGGAGACTTGTTCATGGTTCCAGTTTCTATATTAGTCTTGGAAATGGCTGCCATTTGAAAAGTTTAGTATTTGTGTGTGTGAGGGATCTTAAGATAGTGAGATCTTATATCAAGAGCTTGGAAAGCTCTAATACCAAATGTAGGAGCGGTGAAGGGGGTTCACTTACAACACAACAACACAAAGAGGAGATAAACTAAACTCAAACAAATAGTAAACTGGATTAACCACAATAAAGACACAAAGAACACAAGTAATGAAAGAGACAGAACACAAGTATATGGTTTTCAAGAATGCAGTATACTGCTTTTTCTATGTTCTATTATAACTGTTACAAAGCATATCCATAAAGTTATAAGAACTTGAGATACATATACTACATCCTACAGCCATCCATACTATGAAATCCAGCCGGATACAATTGACTAGACTCAAAACAAAATCAATTGTAGAGTCATAAAAGGCAGATTACCTTTTTGACTTTATGACTATGACATGCCATAGCTCACATCCTTATCTATTACAAAAAGGATAAAGTACATGAAGTAGAAAGTTTACAGACTCAAGACCTTAATGTACAGTTACCAAAAGCATGGACCTTTTCACCAAGTCATGAAAGTTGATGACTTTACAGAGATACAGTGGAAAGGTGTCCAGCTTTATAGAATAGTACAACAGATAAAGCATGTTACTAAAAGTCTTTGGAAGAAATTTGTCTTCAAGAGTTGTGGCTTCGGAAGACTTTGTCTCTAAAGCTTCGGAAGACTTCATCTCTAGCTTCGGAAGATATTGGTCTTGGCTTCAGAAGATTTCACACTTAAATTATTCTTGTTGCATGTGTCAAACTTCTGAAGCATTCTTCTTCAGTACTTGTGCAGCATGCATGCAGAAAGACTTTGGTTGCTTCAGCCTCTATGCATATTCTCTACACCTTTCATTCATTAAAACATTTTCATTACTATCGCACGTGATCACACATCATACGTACATCAAGCTAATAATTATTATCTTCATCAACGTTCATTTCGTACATTTCTCACGTTTCGCATATTTCGTACTTATCGCACATTTCGTACATTTATTATCTTTTCACTGCCATCTAGGTCCCGTCGTGTGCTTAACCCCCCTCTAGAGCACCAAGCAATTCATCTAGGGTTAAGCGACAAGGACCCTATATCGCACGTATGGAGTAGTCACTAAGACTGACTCCCACTGTGTGTGTGAACTATTATGGGTTAGGAAATCACACGTATTGGAGCAGTCATCGAGACTGAACTCTTACTGTGTGTATGAACCCTAATGAGTTAGCCAAAATCTCATGCTGTAGACATACAGGTGAGCTAACAACTCTCAATGAGCTGTGAACCTCCTTTTATTTGCTTGCAAGACTTTTCATTCATTGTTTATGTTCCACTTTCATTATCTTAAATCTTTCACTTTGTTAAGATAATACTTTACATTCATTAACATTTTCACACCATGTAAAGTCACATTATCATAGGTAATAGGCAACATAACAAAACATAACACGCAATCATACCTAATCATCATACATCTTTAATCACACATCAATCATGCCCATTACATCATCTTTGACCTCAAAAAGTCAACTTACATAACCCCCCGGGAACATCCCAAGCAAGGCTTACTTTTAATTTTTCCCCGAAAATCAAAAGATATTCTAAGTCTTTTAGGCGCATGAGCTTTCAGGCGCATGAGCTTTCAGGCGCATGAGGGTCACTTAGGCAAATGAGGAAACTTTCATGCGCATGAGGGTCACTTAGACGCATGAGGAAACTTTCAGGCGCATGAGCCCTGTTTGGGCGCATGACCAACACTTAACCATTTCAGGGCAATTCTAGGCGCATGGACACTACGCAGGCGCATGGGTGCCTAGGCGCATGAGCTTTCCTGGGCGCATGAACACTTAGTCAAATTTTGCCTATTTCTAGGCGCATGACCACTATATGGGCGCATGAGGTTTCGGGCGGATGAGGACACTTGGGCAGATTTCCATACTAGGCGCATGAACCTATTTGGGCGCATAAGCAGCTTATTTCACACTTAAACATCATAATTTACTCTCCAATCATTTTTAAACTTATTCTAAGTTTAAATCATACATTCAAAGCCTTAGAAACATATTCAGAACATCATGAAACATAAACATAGCCCCAAAATCAAACCCCACTCCAACATACATACATACATACATACATACATACATACATACATACATACATACATACATACATACATACATACATACATACATACATACATACATACATACATACATACATACATACATACATACATACGTAAATACATACATACATACATACATACATACATACATACATACATACATACATACATACATACATACATACATACATACATACATACATACATACATTCATACATACATACATACATACATACATACATAATACTACATACATACATACATACATACATACATACATACATACATACATACATACATACATACATACATACATACATACATACATACATACATACATACATACATACATACATACATACATACATACATACATACATACGGGTATGAAACCCAACCTTATAGAAATGTTCATACATGTATTTCTAGCCCCAAAATAGTTTGAAACAAGTAAAAAAGGGGTTCTAGAACTCACCTTAGCAGCCTTTTCGGGTAAGACTTCCTTCAAGACCCGATTGCTACAAGTTCTCACCCAGAAACCCACTTGAAACACATACCCGAACACATACAAACATACATAAGCACATACCCAACGATAAAACGGTTAAGAACACCCAAAAACCATGAGTTCTTACCTTGAATTCAAGCTTTTCCTTCTACTTCTTCAATGAGCCGAAACTTCCTGCTTTCTCTCTTTCTTTTTCTCAAAAGCCTGGGAGAAATGGGTGTGTAGGAGGTGATGGGTGGCCATCACCTTTTACTCACCAACTTTTCCAACATTTTGTTCTTTTTGACACCTTTAGTGCCTCCACTTGAGCTTTATTTCCTTTCATTCCTTTTTCTTCACTTTATTCTTCTTGGCTTCAAAGAAAATAACCGGATGTTACATAACAGGTTTCCAGGACGAAACCTAAATAAAGGGGGTGGACTTGTAACGCCCGAAATAAAAGTCGAAATGAGCCAATAATAATAATGGGCTTTGACAGGGTTATTTAATGAAAATAAGAAGGAAGTGGATTATGGACCGAGTTAACCTTACAGATTATGAGTAAACGAGTTTAAGGTCACGAGAACGTCCAGTGTAAGTAAACAAATCAGCTAGAGTCGCTCTCATTTGCAACTCAACACCCAACTTCTAGAGAGAGAGTGTGTGTGTAAAGAGAGAAAGTTGAGAGGAGGTGAAGATCCAAGGCAAGGTTGAACAACAAGGAATGACCAAGAATCTAGGTAAGAAACATCATCTAATCTTCTCTTTAGATCATAACTAGATTCTAGGGTTTGGGGGTTTTAGAAGTGGCAAAGAATCATCTAAAACTCATGTTTTTGTGTAAGAAAACATGTAAAAAACTTAGATATAGCTTCTTGGATGATAAACCAAGGATTTAGTCAAAAAACATTGAAGATTTGGGTCAAAAATGGGTTGGTTCGTAATTTCAACCCGTTCTATGAAATTGCATGCTCGTCCAACGAAATTGTATAGTCGTCCAATGAAACTATGAAGAATTTCTGCGAAAGTATAGTTTTGCACATAGTTTCGCAGACTTAGATTTCCAACAAAAGTTGGGTGAAACTGGTAGCGAAACTGGTAGTGAAATTGCAAGCGAAACTGTCATCAAAACTGGCTAGCAACATCTAGCAGCGAAATTAGGCAGAAATTAACTACTTTGAGTGTTAACTTATCAGTAGGTTGTGTAGTGTGACCATTGTTTATAAAGCTCTGTTGGGAAGCTACTCATTGCCTCCAGGTGAGTTCTAGATCCCCTTATTAATAAGTTTTCCGTGTTTTGGGGCTAGTATGCATCTGGCCCCCCCGCCCCGCGCACCCGCCCCGCGAACCCGCCCCGCGAACCCGCCCGCCCCCGAAACCGCCCGCCCCCGAAACCGCCCGCCCCCGAAACCGCCCGCCCCCGAAACCGCCCGCCCCCGAACCGCCCGCCCCCGAAACCGCCCGCCCCCGAAACCGCCCGCCCCCGAAACCGCCCGCCCCCGAAACCGCCCGCCCGCCGAACCGCCCGCGAACCTGCCCGCGAACATGCCCGCGAACCTGCCCGCGAACCTGCCGCGAACCTGCCGGCGAAGCGACCCGACAAGGTATCGCACCCTTGTCGCTTGCTCCGGTACTGGTGAGAGCACTTGTGCACGACGATGGAAGCCTATTTATAGACTTCAGCCTAGTACCAAGATGCCCGCGAAGCGGCCCGCGAAGCGGCCCGCCACGCCGCCCGCCACGCCGCCCGCCAAGCCGCCCGCCACGCCGCCCGCCACGCCGCCCGCCACGCCGCCCGCCACGCCGCCCGCCACGCCGCCCGCCAAGCCGCCGGCAAAGGTAAAATTCTGATCGGGTAGCGAAATTAGTAGCAAAATATGGCAGAAATTAACCCTTGTAGTATTAACTTATCTACAGGCTGTGTAGTGTGACCCTTGCTTATGAAGTTGCTCATTGAGTCTAGGTGTGTTCTAGGTCCCCTTGTTTATAAGTTTCTGTGTTTTGAGACTATTATGCATACAAAATGTATGTTTTTAAAGGACAAGCTTTTAAGAGGTTTTAATAGAAAGATCGAATTTTTATAAGAAAATGTGTTATATAAATGCTTAAGAATAAAAATTTTATCGCTGACTGGGAGCACGGCCCTAGCCAGGGGTGTTGCCCATTCAACACCACTAGGGGCTACTGCCCCTAGGACCCCGCTACGAAGGCTTGTTGCCCCGGAACCACACTGTCGTGCGGATGGTAGGTTATGTTTTTATGATAGATTGTACTTGGGTTGTGTTTTCTTTATGTTCCTTATTACGTATTGTTATGTAGCTTTACGTGGCATGGTTACTATAATGAATGTAAATTATTGTCTTAATGAAATGAAGTAAATAAGATAATGAAAAATGAAACGTAATGAATGAATGTAAAGTTTTACAAGAAAATGAAAGGAGGTTCACAACTTATTGAGTGGTTATTAGCTCAACTTGTGTGGTTTAGCAAACCCAAGAGGATGCACACAGGGGTCTAATCCTTGTGATTAACAAGATGTATCGCACCCTTGTCGCTTGCTCGGTACTGGTGAGAGCACTTGTGCACGACGATGGAAGCCTATTTATAGACTTCAGCCTAGTACCAAGATGCCCGCGAAGCGGCCCGCGAAGCGGCCCGCCACGCCGCCCGCCACGCCGCCGCCACGCCGCCCGCCACGCCGCCCGCCACGCCGCCCGCCACGCCGCCCGCACGCCGCCCGCCACGCCGCCGCCACGCCGCCCGCCAAGCCGCCGGCAAAGGTAAAATTCTGATCGGGTAGCGAAATTAGTAGCAAAATATGGCAGAAATTAACCCTTGTAGTATTAACTTATCTACAGGCTGTGTAGTGTGACCCTTGCTTATGAAGTTGCTCATTGAGTCTAGGTGTGTTCTAGGTCCCCTTGTTTATAAGTTTCTGTGTTTTGAGACTATTATGCATACAAAATGTATGTTTTTAAAGGACAAGCTTTTAAGAGTTTTAATAGAAAGATCGAATTTTTATAAGAAAATGTGTTATATAAATGCTTAAGAATAAAAATTTTATCGCTGACTGGGAGCACGGCCCTAGCCAGGGGTGTTGCCCATTCAACACCACTAGGGGCTACTGCCCCTAGGACCCCGCTACGAAGGCTTGTTGCCCCGGAACCACACTGTCGTGCGGATGGTAGGTTATGTTTTTATGATAGATTGTACTTGGGTTGTGTTTTCTTTATGTTCCTTATTACGTATTGTTATGTAGCTTTACGTGGCATGGTTACTATAATGAATGTAAATTATTGTCTTAATGAAATGAAGTAAATAAGATAATGAAAAATGAAACGTAATGAATGAATGTAAAGTTTTACAAGAAAATGAAAGGAGGTTCACAACTTATTGAGTGGTTATTAGCTCAACTTGTGTGGTTTAGCAAACCCAAGAGGATGCACACAGGGGTCTAATCCTTGTGATTAACAAGATGTATCGCACCCTTGTCGCTTGCTCCGGTACTGGTGCGAGCACTTGTGCACGACGATGGAAGCCTATTTATAGACTTCAGCCTAGTACCAGCCTTGTGCATAATGCGGAGGTATAGCACATGGCATTGGTCGAGATGAAAGTGAAAGATAATAATGAACCATAATTAATGATGTACGATGATGAATGATGATTAAAGATCATGTGTAAAAGTAAAGAAATGTTTTAGAAGAAAGTAAAGTATTTTAATTATAAAACTAGAATTCACTCGACGTCTCTAACTTTCATATGTTTAATAGTTGTCACGTGATGATTGCTGAGGATGGCACACGCACAACTACTTAGCAAGTGTTTGGGATGGCATCCAATTTATGTTAAATGATATTTTTGTGTTTTAATGCAAACAATGATATTTTTGTGATGTAATGCAAACAATGATATTTTTGTAATGGTTAACAGTGATTGTATTGTCTTGCAAAATGGTGATTAATATATGGTTTATTAAGTATTCCCTACGATGTTTTAGCAAATTTAAATGTATGTTTTATATTTATGTTCAAAGATTGTTTAACTATGAGCGTCCCATGAAAGGGCCTTTCAAAAAGTCAATCATCAATGTTAAATAAAGAGGATGATCATTCTATTTATAAGTCATCATGATGTATCGTGCATGGTTATGAGCTCCATCAATGAAAACAAAATCTTTGAATGACATGATACAACTGAGCGAGAATCATGTCTTTTCCCAAACCAAGACCAAGCCATAAGACATGTTTGGTTTTAACATGCCCCTAGTTCCCCCCTGACACCACCATTATTTTTATGATGGGTAATGGTTAACGAGTCGTGTTCCATTTACATGATGTCAACACACATGATTAAAAAAAGGCTAAAAAGTGAACCGAAGTTGGCATCCCGATGGTTAGAATCCAATTCCTTGCTTCTAACCCCTTTAAAGTTCCACTCTTTGCTTCACAAAGTCCTCTCAACACTTTAACCCATATTATACCACAAATTCTTCTTCAATGGCTAATGTGAGTTTCGTACCACATTTTTGTATTTTAACTATGTGATTATTGTTGTTTATCTCTAAATGATAATAGTTTTTCCTTGAAGTAGGTGGTAGAGTTGAAGGTTGGTTTGCATTATGAAGAATGTATTAAAAGTTCTAAAAGACCATCAAAAAATTTGAAGGTACAATGAAATCATTTTCCTACGTTGTCGATATCATTCGTATGAATGCTATCAGTTATGACTATAGTTAGCCTTTTTGGTCATACCTGACAAAGTGTGGGAGTGGAGGACTTCTTAAATTATTGTTTCTAAGTTACGTTCACTAATATACACAATGTTCTTTTGAGTAGACATTGAAGCATATGATGTCGATACAAAATTGAAAAAGGTAACGGTGGTGGGTAGCGTAACAAATGAAGAGGTAATTGAAGCCTTACAGAAGATGGGTAAGCCAACAAGCAATTAGGACCAAGATTAAGCAACAAGTTACTAGCTACTTGAAATTAATCTATAACTAATATAGCAAGCGTCATGTTGATCTTGTAACCATTGTCAAAAATGCTCTTTTTGGTTTTGGGCATTTAGCAACTCAAAACAATAACTTATTTAGATGAAGTTTGTTTCTTTTATCCAAGTAATTGTTTGAAAAGACTGAGAAGCAATGACGAATCTTAAATTTATTCGGTGGCTGCCAAAAAATCAATAACATAAACCAAGTAAAGAAATGTAAGTTATAAAATTCACTAAATATAATAACAAAATACATATTATAATTGCCCTCGACGCGATTGCAACTTCATTTGTAACGCTTTGAATTGCCTCAATTTCCCACTACACACTACACAAGCATTCAAAAAATGTCACCAATTCAATTGTGACTGCAACCGGCAAAACTAAATTAAGATTTAATAATCGACACACCAAAGGACCTTAAATATGTTTCCTTGCATGCACTATAACTCTAGCAAGATCGAAAATCCCATTCAAATTAACAAGTCTTTCAACTTTTCGCATGCTATCAATATTCAAGTCAAGTTGATGTGCAAAAAAAGTTTTCTCCCTATTATTAAAATCATATGGATAGAAATCGTAGAATCTTTATAACTTTGATGTATTAGACCTAGAAAAGAAACCATAACGGTTGAAAGCCGTCATTAAATAGTGCTTGGTAAAAACATCAGATTGTAACTAAGATTTAAAGTATGTTTTTTATTTTTTGTTTTTTTCATTCAAGTGAGAAATATCTCCAGCGTAGTTGCTCCTACATGTGGCACTAATTGTGGTGATTCCTTGACGCCATTGATATACCAGGTAGCTATATATACTTGCCTTTATCATCTCTATGATGACAAATGAAACGGATAGTCTGAATCATTGCATAATCGAGCAAAATGAGCTATAACTCATGACCATACTAAATGGCTAGTTTTAGGTTTAAATCCTACATATTGCATATATGGTGATTTTAGAAACAGAGTATGTGTAAATGTAAGGTGCGTAGTTAAAAAAACTCAATGGATGTAAAGAAAGGAAAACATGAAGTTGTTCCCCCTAAATCAAATGAAGGTGTCTGGTTCTTTGTATGAGAGTTTCATCCAAAACTCATTCAAACAACTTAAGTGCATGGAGACTTATAAGCATGCTTTCGTTTCTTCCTCTTTGCTATGTGGCAGTCAAAGCACTAAATATTTAACAAAGACAATGTCCAACACTACCCCCACATGTTTAGACCAAATTTTTATTTTTTTGTTTCAACATCTAAAATGTAAACGCCCAACCCTGCCCCCTAGTCAAGATGTGAGCATCAATATAGCCCTTATTGCAAGATATCTAAATTACATAAGCAAAAAAAATATTGTTATTCTTTGAATCACAACAATGAGGTTCATCTGCAACAAATTATCATAAAATCATTTTCTAACATAAAAATTGTTGGATCTTGTATGCGCAAGACACGTACAAGATTGATGTGGTTAGTACGTTATGATCCAAGTCAGGTCATACCCGATAACAAGCTAAACAAACACCAATAAGTATTTATTTGTTGATGAGATCATACAAATAAATATTGACACCAATTTAGAAAATGGGTTTTCTAAGACTTTGATTTTGTAATAGAACACATTATATGGATAATTTGTTTATGAGAAATTATTTGCTTCATTATTTAGGTGAGTTAAATAATAACAAATAAAAGTATGTTAATGTTATAAAATTAAAAGAGGTTTTAATTTTATAAAGTTATGGGTTAAGAGTGTAAGTTTTTATAAAATTTGAAATGCGGGGAACCCATTTCAAACCTCATATTCGGCCGCCCCTTTGTGGGCTTTTGGAATCATTTATTCTGGGTTTAATACAAGACTTTATCCTTCCTCGCACTCTTCCCCTTATCACACCCTCTCACTATTAGAACTCTAGAGAGATTAACATGTTGTCTTTATGTGTCTTTTGTCTATTTGTAATAGTATAGGGACTAGTTTTGTAATTTTGTTAGTTCTTTTTGTTTCATTATAAATAGCTTAGATTGTTGCAGTTAGTAAGTGAGATGAAAACTTCTTACTCATTTTGTAATTGTTTTTGCTTGATATTAATGAAACTGTGAATTTTGTTGATATCTTGCTTGATTTGATTACTTTGTTTGTATTTTTTGAATCGTGTTCATAGATCATCACACATTGATACATTTGATCCTATCAAATGGTATCAGAAGAAATCATTGCTTGATTACTTTGTTGATATCTTGCTTGTGCAATGAATTTGAAGAAATCATGAAATCTCGATTCCAAATGAGTTATATGGGAGAGATTAATTTCTTTCTTAGACTTCAAGTCAAGCAAACTGATGATGGTATTTTTATCAATAAAGAGAAGTTTATTCACAAGCTCTTGAACAAATTTAAGTTGCAAGACTGCCAGTCCATACGAACTCCAGCAGATGTTAACACCAAGATTAAACCTGATCCAAAAGGAAAATCTATTGATCAAACTTTATACAGATCAATGATTGGTTGTTTGATGTATCTTACTGCATCTAGACCAGACATTATGTATGTTGTTTGTGTTTGTGCCAGGTATCAATCAGACCCGAAAGAATCTCACTTAATTGCTATCCAAAGAATATTCAGGTTTCTCAAAGGTTCTTTGGTATCCTTAAAAGGGTAAATTTGAACTACATGGACATACACATAGTGATTATGGTGGATGTTGTCAAGATAGAAAATCTACTTCGGGTGGTTGTCACTTTCTTGTTCCCCGATTAGTCTCATGGCAATGTAAGAAACAAACAAATGTCTTTGTTTCAACTGCAGAAGCTGAGTACATTGCTGCATTAGCAGGATGTTCTCAAATCCTCTTGTCTGAACATGAAACCAATTTAAACATTATGATATTCACCTTATAATATCCATATATTCACCTTTGTTTTCCTACCATGAAAATGGAAAACTTAACAATTTATGGCCTCATACACATAAAGAGACATAAATTGTATAGTTGTTAAAAAATAATTAAAAAATTAAATTAAATTAAATTAGGACCCCCACATTAAGTTCCATATGATTTAAAAAATATTAGTCGAGCTGTGAGGTGCTTCACCAATTTATGAAAACTGTGGTACAATCCATATTATGATTGGGGTCAGGAAGGACCTTTTTGGTGTTGACAAGTCAAAGCCTACTTATGGTGAAGTAGAAGAAACAACCTTCCAAGCTTGTATAAATTAGTGACACCTTATTAAAAAGAAAAGGATAATATGTTTTGTTTAAAATAAATATTTATTTGTACATAATATATCCTGAGATCAACTTTGCACACTTTATAAAACATAATTTATCAAATGCCTATAATATCCTTTTTTAACTTGTTATAAAATTTTACTAAGTTCGTTTTGTTTTGTTATTTTTAGAGAACCCATAAACTGATCATAAACAAAAGAAAATATTTTGTAGTGCTAACTGGTCTTGGATCTACAATGGCTAAAGTTGGGCTTTTGATAGTGGACATATCCAAGGTTTTGGTATCTTAACTAGACTACAAGATATAGATCCAATGTTTAAATTGGTTTCATGTATAAATTGAGATGTTTTGGCTTATTTCATTGATTTCTTGTTAAGTTACACCACTCACACCTGATGGTGACGTGATTAATCATGAGATCTGTTACAAGCATCATATCACTTCTTTGTTATGAGTCATCATAGACCTGAGGTGCTGAGAAATCCTTTGTTGTAAGTCATTACAGACCTCGGTCGTCTCTTTGATGCAAAAGATTCCAATGTGCAATCTATTCAAATGGATAGATAGTGCTGATCAAATGGTTATCCATGATCATTCTCTATTCATTTAAGTAGCATGAGCTCTGATTATACATATGTTTGAGGTAAAAAGTTGAGTATGTGTTCTTGCTTGCACATCTTGATAATAGTTGAGCTCTCTGAGTCTCTGTATGATCTACATCATGTTATATCTAAAAATATACTCTCATCAATCCATGAATTGAAAAAGTAAGTGAGCTGATAGTTTGTCAAAAACACTGTTTTTCTATCCTTAGATCTTGTGTCTCCTTTCCTGTGATATCACTGACCTGTAACACACTTCATCAGGATTTATTCATTGTCCATGACTACTCACATTTTTTTATTTTAATGTGCTTATCTTCATTTATATGATCTCACTACAGACATGAATTCTTGTTTATATTACATTTTTATTCTGATTTCATTTTGATTTTATGCATGTTTTCTGTGTGTGAAGGCAATATAACAATGAGTTGTGTGATCTTACTATGTTACCTTAGTAAAGTTATAAGTTGTTTCAACTTAAAAGTTTAGGGGGAGTAATAAATGCAAGAGTTTTTCTCAGAAAATCAAAATCAAAGAAAGTTGAATTGAAAGGATGATGCTATATGTTTAAAGTATATGTGAGTGTGATCATGAAACTTTTGAAAATGATAATATGAACCTATATAAAATTGCAAGTGGAAATGCTTCTCTCAAAGTTGAGAAATAGAGATTTGATTATGTTTTAGAGACTAAAATAAAGGGAAAGAGAAATTTTCAAAAGTTAAACAACAAGTTAAGAATTTAAAAATATTTGTTGAAAAATAAATTTGAGTGTGCGAAATGTAAAAATTTCAAATTTGAAGGAATAAAATGTATATTTTAGGAAATTCAAAATTATGCGTATCATGTTAAAATATTAGTATGAAATATTGCTAATGTGTTTAAACATTGTGCAGCTGAAGAATTTTGAAAAACACAAGTGTAAGACTCAAAGTCAACTCAAAGTCAACTCATGCGCCTAACTAGTGTTCATACGTCTAAATAGGAGCATGATGATCTTTGAGGAATTTATACAAGTGTTTGGGTGTTTTTCATATTCCCATGCGCCTAAACAGTTGCAATAAGTCCATGAGTGTAAGGCCCCGTTCCCGGAGACCTCATAGTTGGTCATTCATTGCTCATAAAACATATAGTTACATTTAACTTTCATAAAGCATCGCAGGTGAACATTAAAACAACTTTCTCATTAGAGATGCTTTTTCAAAATAATACAAAATTCATAATACAATTTTGTTTGTTCGCACTACAATGCAAAAACATTGACAAAAGAATGCCATCCAAAAGAGCTGAGTAGCCACCTCGTGCCATCCTGAGTAACGTTTACTTGCCAACTGAAAATGTATAAAAGTCAGCATTGCTGAGTGAGTTCTAGTTTTATAAATAAAACATACTTTTCTTACGAAATCCATTGATTACTTTCTTTCAAAATCATACTATACTTTTCGTTCATCCGTGATCATACGTTATACGTACATACAGATAATATCATCATTATCTTCTTTAATCTTTCATGCTTTACTTTTCCTTTCTGACAACCATAAACCATTCCCTGTTGTTCATGGTACTCGACCTAGGCCTATCATAGACCTTCTATAATGGTACATCGCACCTCGTGGTCACAATACCTAGGGTAAGATTTAGGTTTACTATGCAATATGTAATACCTCTGGACCTAGGCCTATCATAGACCTTCTATAAGGGTGTATCGCACCTCGTGGTCATAGTACCTAAGGTAGGAATGTAGGTCTACCATTACAATATGTCATTCCATTCAGTTCGTGGTTCTGGACCTAGGCCTGTCATAGACCTTCTCTAATGGTGCATCGCACCTCGTGGTCACAGTACCTAAGGTATGAATGTAGGTTTACCATTGCCATATGCAATACCTTTCTGTTTGCGGTTCTGGACCTAGGCCTGTCATAGACCTCCTATAACGGTGCATCGCACCTCGTGGTCATAGTACCTAAGGTATGCAGCAATAGTTCTATGGAAATGGTCAATCACAAGGAAAGACCCTCATGTACATGCCATGCTTACAAGACTATCTCTACTTTCATTACTCATTAATGCATGCATTCTTACTTCATGTTCCTCTTTCCTTATATTTCACTTTACGTTACATAATATTTTCATTACATTCATTAACATAACACGGAAAGCCACGGGAAAGATAAACATACATCATCATAAGGAACATAACATATCATATCATACATCATCATGCAGGGCATCATACATACATAACATATATAGTCCCCCGGGAATCTCCCAAGTTAAAGCCTACTTTACACATTTTCCCCAAAAATCAGAAAAATATTCTAAGTCCCTAGGGGCATGAGCACTATTCAGGCGCATGGACACTAAGGCGCATGGGCACTATGCAGGCGCATGAGTGCTTAGGCGCATGGGGAAATCCTGGACGTCTGGACACTTAGTCAATTCCAGCTAAATTCTAGGCGCATGGGTACTATTCAGGCGTATGAACACTTAGGTGTATGAGCCACTTGGGCGCATGGGCACTATTGGAGGGCACGGGCACTATTGGGGCGCATGGCCCTACACTTAGTCATCCAACTAATATTTCTAGGTGCATGGGCCACTGTTCAGGCGCATGGGCTATACTTAAACCTTTCTAAAGCAATTCAGGCGTATGACCCTTATCTAGGCGCATGAACCTTCTGTTTAACATGTTTCCAGTATGTTATCAAACCCAATCATCAAACCCATCTGTTCTAAGCTTAATGTGGCTATTCTAAACATGAACAACCTATAAGCAATACAAGAATCAACATACAACATGTACAATGCACATGGGTAAACATACAAAGGCTTTGAAAATCGTTTTAATACATTTTCAGCCCCAAAGATAGATTCAAACAAGTAAAAACCGGGGTCTAGAACTCACCTGATGCAACTTGGGTATCTCTTCCTTTCTAACCTGCTTGCAATGAGTTCAAACACCTAAAACCAACATCCAACACACACACCCGAGCACATACACAAACACATAAGCACATAAGCATGCAACCGGGAAAAAACCCGTCATAAACACATAAAAACCACGAATTCTTACCTTGAATTCGTTCACTTTTTCTTCAGCCGAGAGTTTCCCCTGCTCTCTCTCTCTAAACTCGAAAAAATGGTGATGTGAAATGAGGGTGGGTGGCCATGCCCACCTTTACACCAACTTTTACAAAATTTTGTCCTTTTGTACACTTTTAATCCCTCCACTTGGACTTACTTGCATTTGTTTCTTTTTATTCCTCATATCTTGTCTTCTAAAAATAACCGGGTGTTACAAGTCCACCCCCTTATATAGGTTTCGTCCCCAAAACCCGTTATTCCTCGAATAGATGAGGATAATGCTGCCTCATCTCCTCCTCAGTCTCCCATGTAGACTCGGATCCCTTCTTGTGATTCCACTGTACACGCACAAGAGGAACCACTTTATTTCTCAGCCTTTTCTCTTTATGATCGATGATTTCCACTGGTTGCTCCACATAATTGAGCCTTTCATCTACTTCGATATCCTCCAGTGGAACAATCATATCTTCATCAGCTATACACTCTCATATGAGACATATGAAACGTCGGGTGAATCCCACTTAACTCATCAGGTAATTCCAACCTATAGGCCACCTCTCCTACCCGAGCAATGATTCGGAAAGGGCCTATATATCTTGCGCTCAACTTGCCCCGCTTCCTGAATCAGATAATGCCCTTCCAAGGTGAGACCTTCAACATAACCCTGTCACCCACCTGGAACTCAATCGGTCTGCGTCGCCTATCGGCATACGATTTCTGCCTATCTTTATCTTCCTTCATGAAGGCCTTGATCTTCTCAAGCTTCTCAGTTGTAGCCTCGATTACCTCAACGCTCCCCAATTCCTTTTGACCAATATCACCCCAACAAACGAGTGTTCTGCATCGCCTACCGTATAGCATCTCGTATGGTGGCATGCCAATGCTGGCATGATAGCTATTGTTGTACGAGAATTCAGCTAACGGCAAGTGGTCATCCCAACTTCCCCCAAAATCAATCACACATGCCCGAAGCATGTCTTCCAATGTCTGAATGGTCCTTTCTCACTGACCATCAGTTTGGGGATGATAAGCTGTGCTAATATGTAACCTCGTCCCCATAGCATCATGGAATTTCTTCCAGAATTTAGATGTAAACCGGGTGTCACGATCACACACAATAGACACCGGCACACCATGACGAGTTACAATCTCCTTGATGAACAGGTCAACCAACCTCTCAGATGAATATGTCTCCAGATTGGTAGGAAGTGAGCACTTTTCGTCAGACGGGCGACAATCACCCATATGGCATCGTACCCTTTCGGAGTACGCGGAAAATTCATAACGAAATTCATGGTGATGTGCTCCCACTTCCATTCCGGTATATCCAAAGGTTGGATCTTCCCATACAGCTTCTGATGTTCGGCCTTCACTTGCAAACAAGTAAGGCACTTACTCACATACTCCACCACGTCACGCTTCATACCCGGCCACCAATAATCTTTCTTCATATCATGATACATCTTCGTGGCACCAGGATGAATGGAGTATCGACTCTTGTGAGCTTCATCCAAAATTCTCACACGTAGATCCCCGAAACGAGAAACCCACACCCGTCCAAATCGAGTTTTAACACCATGTGTGTTTTCACCCAATTTCCCCAACCAAACCTCTCATTCTTTCAAACTTTAGATGATCTTCTGTCACCGCCTCAACTTGAAACTCCTTGACTTGCTTCATCACCTCAGAGGTCATGATTAGTTGATAAGCTTTCACCTGAATTGGTTTGGGCCTCTCCTTTCAGCTAAGGGTGTCCACCACCACGTTAGCTTTGCCCGGATGGTAATGGATATCACAATCATAATCCTTTATGAGCTCCAACCATCGTCTCTACCTCATGTTTAGGTCCTTCTGCTCAAAGAAGTACTTTAAGCTCTTGTGGTCGGTGAAGATGGTGCACTTCGTTCCATACAGATAGTGCCTCCAAATCTTTTGTGCAAAGACCATGACCGCTAGTTCCAAGTCTTCAGTATAGTAGTTGACCTCATGAACTTTAAGTTGTCGGGATGCATAAGCTATAACTTTTCCTCTTTGCATTAACACACACCCCAACCCCGAGTAAGAAGCATGTGAATACACCACCAAATCTTCGCTTCCATCGGGTAACGACAAGATAGGAGCTTGAGTCAACCTCACCTTCAACTCCTCGAACGCCTGTTCTTGAGCTTGACCCCATGTAAACTTTACATCCTTTCAGGTCAACCTGGTCGGTGGAGAAGCGATCTTGGAAAAGTCTTGGATGAATCTTCTGTAGTAGCCCGCCAAACCCAAGAAACTACGAATCTCAGATGGCGTCTTTGGAGATTTCCATTGCATCACTGCCTCCACCTTAGCCGGGTCCACCATAATCCTGTCGGGATTCACCACATGACACAAGAACTAAACTTTGTGCAACCAGAATGCACACTTGGAGAATTTGGCAAACAATTTCTCCCTTCTCAACGTCTCCAACACCTCTCGAATGTGATCGGCATGCTCTTTCTCGTTCTTCGAATAAATCAGGATATCGTCAATAAACACAATCACTAATTTATCTAACATTGGCCGACACACTCAATTCATCAACTCCATAAAGGCAGTTGGTGCATTGGTCAAACCAAAAGACATGACAAGAAACTCGTAGTGACCGTAGCGCATATAAAAAGCAGTTTTAGGGATATCCTGCTCCTTCACCTTCAACTGATGTTAACCAGATCGAAGGTCTATCCTTGAAAACCAATTGGCACCCTGAAGCTGGTCGAACAAATCATCTATTATTGGTAAGGGAAATCGGTTCTTCAACGTTAGCTTGTTTAACTCGCGGTAGTCAATGCATATCCCCGTACTACCGTCTTTCTTCTTCACAAACAGGACCGGAGCACCCCAAGGAGAGATACTCGGCCTAATGAACCCCTTATCAAGCAGCTCCTGCAACTGCCTCGTTAGTTCTTTCATTTCTGTCGGCGCTAACTGATACGGTGCTTTGGCAACGGGTTGAGCACCGGGTATCAGCTCAATTTGGAATGCAATCTCGCGATCCAGTGGCACACCGGGTAAGTTTTCCGAGAATACGTCTGGAAAGTCACACACAACTACTACATCAGATAGTTGTGGTGTTAGCGCGTCCACGTCCTTTACGTAGGACAAGTTGGCACTGCATCCACACCTCATGCACTTCCCCGCCACTGCCATCAAAATCACTTTCGGGATCATCGCGACTCGATTGCCATAAACCGTCACTTTATCCCCATCAGGTGCTATCAATCAGATCATCTTCTTGCGACACACAATATTCGCTTTGTAGTCCCCCAACCAATCCATTCCTAGGACTACATCGAAACCACCTAAGGTCATCACGAATGGTCTGACGGGAAACTTATGACCGTCTAGTTCTATGTCACAACCTTCTATCACGTTAGAAATCCTTGTAGACTTACCTATGCTAGTTTCTACCTCGAAGAGCTCATTAATACATCTACTCTTATCGGGAAACTTAGCAGAAAAGGCAACATAAATGAAACTCCTACTAGCACCAGAATCAAACAACACAGATGCAAGGGTTTGGTTTACTAGAAACATACCTGACACCATATCGGGGTCTGTCCTAGCCTCCTCCCGAGTCATCGTAAAAGCTCGGGCGCTTGCCTTCTGTCCTTCTCCTCCAGCCTTCTTCGCTCCTGAACTCTCAGCCCTGGGCTTCTTACAATCCTTGTTCACATGGCCCTCCATGCCACAGTTAAAACACCAGACCGTACGATAGTCCTTGGCTATATGCCCCGGCTTCCCATATTTGAAGCATACATTCAACCCTAGCCTACATTCCCCGATGTGTTCTCTCCTACACCTATCACACCTCCTTGCACCCACACCTGATGCAACCACACGACTGTTGTCCACCCGTGATTTCTTGTTACCCGTCGAAGCATTACCCCGACCAAACCTTTTCCCCTGCCAGTTATGATCACCACCATTCTTCTTTCCACCTTCATTCACCACCACCGTCCTCTCATCATACAGTCTCCCTACCAAATCCACTGCTGACCTAAACATGCTCGGCCGGGCAGCGACCATGTGCCTGCGAATATCCACTGGCAAACCCTGAATGTACCTCTTGATTCTTCGAGATAGAGGTGTCACTTGATCTGGCACCAGACGTGCCATCTCGTTGAATTTCATGGTGTACTGCTGGTGCGTCATAGTTCCCGCCTCAAGTTGCAGGAACTCCCTTTCGACCTTGTCCATTTCCCGATGAGGACAAAACTCTTCAATCACTAACTTTTTCAGCTCAGACCATCTCATCCTCCTGATGGCCCTACTACCCTCAGCTTTGACAATGTTGTCCCACCAGCACAAAGCCGAATCCACAAAAGAGTGGGTAGCGAACTTCACCTTTTGGTCTTCCCGACACTCGCTAATATTGAGGACAACCTCTATTTGCCTCACCCACCGGTGAGTAGTTGCAGCAGTGCCATTTCCATCGAAAGTAGGGGGCTTGCATCTCATAAACGCCCCATAGTTACAGCCTCTAGTCGCCTCTAGTGCAGGCTCCTCTTCTTCCTCCTCATCATCAGAGAGAACCGTTTCCGGCTCTAGTTGTTCTCTTCCCCCTTGGGACATGTTCCTCCCCTTCCTTTCCCCATCCCTTACTGCCTTGATCACTTCGGTCACCACAGACGGTAGAATCGTCTGCATGACGTGATGAACCTCTTCCACCACAGGCTCCTTTACTGAGGCTCTCAGATTGGCGCTCTCGTCGCCTCCCTCCGGATGAGGGGTCTCTGGTTCTTGATGAACCACTTTCGCGATTCTGGGTCTCCCTCTCTTGGGTCGCGGAGCAGCACCGTGACCTCCACCATGAGAGGCTTTCGAATATTTACCGCTAGCCATCTTCTAACACACTGTAAGATTCAAACACTAACACGATCATTCAAGGTAACACTCAGTTTATGTCAAGTATAGTAAGTCCCTAATCACAATGGCCAGTTATGATTAGCCACTTACTTTACTCTTCATACCCCAAGCATCTCCTATCCTGACTTAATCAGTATCTAAATCTGCACACATAACCACATGCCATGCGCACATAAACCGATTAACATTACGAAAATACCTAATGGCACACAGCTACTCAAATTGGCATACAATTCCCATTCCATCCCATTCTCAGTCTAAGTTAAGGTTTATTTTGAAAATTTACCCATTTCACTTAAACCTAGCTCTGATACCAACTTGTAAGGCCCCGTTCCCGGAGACCTCACAGTCGGTCATTCATTGCTCATAAAACATATAATACACATAACTTTCATAAAGCATCACAGCGGGCATTAAAATAACTTTTTCATTATAGATGCTTTTGTAAAATAATACAACATTCATAATACAATTTTTTTTGTTCGCATTACAATGCAAAAACATTGACAAAAGAATTCCATTCAAAAGAGCTGAGTAGCCGCCTCGTGCCATCCCCAGCAACGTTTACTTGCCAACTGAAAATGTATAAAAGTCAGCGTTGCTGAGTGAGTTTTAGTTTTATAAATAAAACATACTATTCTTTTGAAAACCGTTCATTACTTTCTTTCAAAATCATACTATACTTTTCATTCATCCGTGATCATACGTTATACATACATACAGATAATATCATCTTTATCTTCTTTAATCTTCCATGCTTTACTTTTCCTTTCTGACAACCATAAACCATTCCTACTGTTCATGGTACTAGACCTAGGCCTATCATAGACCTTCTATAACGGTGCATCGCACCTCGTGGTCACAATACCTAGGGTAAGATTTAGGTTTACTATGCAATATGTAATACATTTCTGTTCGTGGTTCTCAACCTAGGCCTATCATAGACCTTCTATAACGGTGCATCACACCTCGTGGTCATAGTACCTAAGGTAGGAATATAGGTCTACCATTACAATAGGCAATACCTTTCAGTTTGCGGTTCCGGACCTAGGCCTTTCATAGACCTTCTCTAATGGTGCATCGCACCTCGTGGTCACAGTACCTAAGGTATGAATGTAGGTTTACCATTGCCATATGCAATACCTTTCTGTTTGCGGTTCTAGACCTAGGCCTATCATAGACCTCCTATAATGGTGCATCACACCTCGTGGTCATAGTACCTAAGGTATGCAGCAATAGTTCTATGGAAATAGTCAATCACAAGGAAAGACCCTCTTGTACATGCCATGCTTACAAGACTATCTCTACTTTCATTACTCATTAATGCATGCATTCTTACTTCATGTTCCACTTTCCTTTATATTTCACTTTACGTTACATAATATTTTCATTACATTCATTAACATAACACGGAAAGCCACGGGAAAGATAAACATACATCATCATAAGGAACATAACATATCATATCATACATCATCATGCAGGGCATCATACATACGTAACATACATCATGTATAACCATGCAACATCATCATCATCATCATACATAAGCATCAATCACAATACATAACATGCCCATCATACCATCTATGACCCCAAAAGTAAACTATATAGCCCCCCGGGAATCTCCCAAGTCAAATCCTACTTTACACATTTTCCCCAAAAATCAAAAAAATATTCTAAGTCCCTAGGGGCATGGGCACTATTCAGGCGCATGGACACTATGCAGGCGCATGGACACTATGCAGGCGCATGGGGAACACTTCAAGCGCATGGGCACTATGCAGGTGCATGAGTGTTTAGGCACATGGGGAAATCCTGGACGTCTAGACACTTAGTCAGTTCCAGCTAAATTCAAAGCGCATGTGTACTATTCAGGCGTATGAACACTTAGGTGCATGAGCCACTTGGGCGCATGGGCACTATTGGGGCGCATGGCCCTACACTTAGTCATCCAACTAATATTTCTAGGCGCATGGGCCACTGTTCAGGCGCATGGGCTATACATAAACCTTTCTAAGGCAAATTCAGGCGCATGAGCCTTATCTAGGCGCATGAACCTTCTGTTTAACATGTTTCTAGTATGTTATCAAACCCAATCATCAAACCCATCTGTTCTAAGCTTAATGTGGCTATTCTATAATGAACAACCTATAAGCAATACAAGAATCAACATACAACATGTACAATGCACACGGGTAAACATACAAAAGCTTTGAAAATCGTTTTAATACATTTTCAGCCCCAAAGATAGATTAAAACAACTAAAAACCTGGGTCTAGAACTCACCTGATGCAACTTGGGTATCTCTTCCTTTCTAACCCGCTGGCAATGAGTTCAAACACCTAACAACAACATCCAACACACACACCCAAGCATATACACAAACACATAAGCACATAAGCATGCAACCGGGAAAAAAACCCGTCATAAACACATAAAAACCACGAATTCTTACCTTCAATTCGTTCACTCCTTCTTCCTTTTTTTAGCCGAGAGTTTCCCCTGCTCTCTCTCTCTCTAAAACTGAAGAAATGGTGATGTGAAATGAGGGTGGGCGGCCATGCCCTCCTTTACACCAACTTTTACAAAATTTTGTCCTTTTGGACACTTTTAGTCCCTCCACTTGGACTTAATTCCCTTTCTTTCTTTTTATTCCTTATATATTGTCTTCTAAAAATAACCGGCTGTTAGAATGAGTTTAACCATGTTTTTGGGCGTTTTACAACAACCCATGCATCTAAATAGTGATAATAAGTATTATTTTAACCAAGTGTGAGACATTTCAGAACTTCAGACGGCTGAACAGTGCAAATGCGACTGAACAGTGCAGAAGCGCCTAAACAGTGCTTACGCGTCTGAACAGTTCTCATGCGTCTGATTCCATACGACCAAACAGTGTTCATACGTCTCATTATTTTGTGAATTTTAGGGTTTCATAGGCACAAACAGTGCTAATGCGTCTAATATTTCACTTAATATATATTGAACACTTACACTTGTTTTTTCATTCTCACTCAAAATTCTTTGAAAAACAAAAATACTCTGAACTATCAACTCTCGGTCTTCATCAATCTAGCAGATTATCAGTGATTGAATCAATTCTGTGTTGATTGTTAGATAGTATTTGAGTTCATCAACGTAAGTTTGTGATTCAAATTAGTATAGTTTGATTAAAACAAGATAATTGACATAGGCGTTTGACTGCTATTTGGGCGTTGAACACTATAACATTCAAAGTTTAACTAATCAAATCTTAATGATATATAAAATTGATTTTGGATTGTTGATGTATATTAAATTTCAAGCAATTTGATATGTTGTTTGTGGTCTGAAATTGAGAATGTTTTTAATAAGAAATTGCACAGTCGGTTCTTCGAAGGAAGAAGAAGATGAACAGACAAATTCAATTTTTGAATAAAAAATTAAAAATAAAATTTTTTTAAATAAAAATTAGAAAAACTCAGAATTCAAATAATTGATGTATAAAATGATGAATTCAAAATGAATAAATTTAAGAATTTTACAAATTTAAATTCATAAGTCAAAAGTCAAAATCATATGTCAAAATTGAATTAAAAAAGTGCAATTTCATATGAAAAAAAATGAAAGTCATTAACCAAAATTTGATGTTCTAATATTCATTATCTTTATATTTTTGCAGATGACAGCTTTGAAAATTGAGCCTAAACATAATGTTGCTGCATTTCTGGACGAGGAAAACAGAGAAGCAGTTGGATATGAAGAAATGATAAGATTTCTACTAATATAAAAATATGTCTATGCAATGTGTGCAAGACCAATGATTAATGCAAGATTGATCAAGAAATTCTGGAGAACTGCTGAAATAGAAAGAGATGATGAAGGAAATAAAGTTGTAAGAGCTTTCATTACATCTGATAGAATGCTTGAAGTCTCTGAACAAGCAATCAGAATAGCTATTAAACTTGGAGAAAATAACCCAGAAGACTTATCTACGTATACTTTTAATGAATGTAGAGAATTTTTTCTACAAATTGGTCATCCTGATCACTTTCCAAAGAAACAATTCTTTAGAGCTAGAGTGTACAAACATTGGAAACTGTTATGTTACATATTTCAACACTGCATGTCTAAAAGAAGTGCTGGTTCGGATTCATTCCCAGTAGATATTGCATCTCCTATTATTTCTTTAACCACAAATAGAAGATTAACATGGCTGAGTGGATAATGAATGGATTCATTTTTAATCTTGAAAGAGGAAAGAGAAATAAATACTTAATGTATCCTAGATTTCTCCAACTTCTCATAAATGAAGAGAATCCAGACTTATATGTTGAACGATTTGAAGGTATTAAATTACAATTGGGGTACATGTTTGAATCTGTTTATAAAAGACTGGCTATGATCACTAGTGCTCAAAACATTCCCTTATTTGAATATATAAGGAATGTATCTATGGATGAAGTAGACATAAATCAACAACACATTCATTTATCTGAAGATGAACCAATAGATCCAAATGATCTTATTTAGGATGTTGTTGATGATATGATTGATGATGATGATGAAGAAAATGATGATGAAGGTACTGAAAGCTCAACAGATGATAATGATGATGATAATGACGGTGCAACTGAAGCACATCAAGAATTTATTGAAGAAAGGAATGAAGATGAGAATGTCAATGAAACTCAGAACATAGTTGAAGAAACTACTAATGCTAATATTCATGATGTTGTTGTTCATGA
Organism: Flaveria trinervia; assembly: GCA_025506515.1. Lineage (NCBI taxonomy): Eukaryota > Viridiplantae > Streptophyta > Magnoliopsida > Asterales > Asteraceae > Flaveria > Flaveria trinervia. The sequence goes on from CM046456.1 coordinate 43,561,405, forward strand.
GGAAGATTCACAAAATCAAACCTTTGATTTTGATTTTATGAATGATATGCTATATGAACCAGTGTTTCAAACAGAAGTAAATGAGGAATTTGAAGAAATTCTTATGAGTACAACACAAAATGTATGTGTACAAACATAGGAGATAGTGGATATTGATGAGATAGAGAATTTGAAAGAAGAGAATGTAATTAAAGGGAAAGAAATTGAAGATTTAAAGGCTGAAAATCAAAGATTGAAAGAGATGAATATATCTCTTGAAAATGAGATTCAAAAGTTAAAGGATAAAAATTCAAAATTAAAAGAAGAAAATGCGTTGAAAGATAAAAAGATTGTGAGCTATGCTAAAGATAAGAAGATATGATCAAAAACTTTGAAGTAATGATAAAAGATTATGATATTCTTGAAGAAAATTTCAAGAAATTGTCTGATGAAAATGAAAAATTGAAAAGATGAATTAATAAAGATAAAGGAATCTCAACAGCCTATTTCACCAGATCAAATGAGCAGTTCTGAAATGAACATTGTTGAAGAGAATCCTGAGAATATTAAAGGAAAAAGGAAAATTGATGATATTGTAGATGCAAGTTTAACTAAGTCAGCTTCAAAAGCTCAAAGAATAGAAGAAAATGTTGAAGAGCAAAACACTCAAGAACAAATTGAAGCTTTAGTAGACATTGAAGAAGTTTACAATGATGACTGGTATGATGAAGTTCTGGATGAAGAAGACATAGATGAAGTGCAGTTTGTATCAAATTTCTCTTAAAAAGAAACAATTCAAATTCAAGAAGAAATTCCACAAGACTTTGAAGACAGATATAACTATCTTGTGAAGATGAAATACAACATAGTATTTTTGGATGGACTGACTGTTTCTCAAATTAATGATGAATATGAGAAATGTATTGCAACAGAGTCAGTTGCTCCAATTGATCCCAATGAAATTGTGATAGAACAAGGAGAATGGAATAGAGCAAAAGAAAGTATCAATGTAGAAGAATTATCGAGCTTTGATCTGCACCATCTAGATCCTGATAATATGAGTATTCCAGCATTAAGATCATGGTTGCAAGCTAGAAGTTATCCATGGAGAAAATTGAAAAGATGATTATTCTTGATACAGATAATCCTCAATATCTAGAAATCACCAAAAGAACAAGAGTGCTGAAAGCTCAAGAAATTAAACAAATGGCAAGAAAATCTAATGCTTATGATGGTAGAAAAGATCTGATTAAAATGTTTTTAGGTACTGAAACGCAAGCATACAAAGCATCATCTCAACAAATATAGATTTTTGATAATGACTGATCGACAGGTGACTTGGTAAGGAATATATTACAGAAAGGACAATCAGTTGCTGAGTTGCTAAATGCTATGATTGCTCCTGATTTCACAAATAAAGTAAAGATAATAGCATGGAAGTATGATGAGATATTTGATGCATTTTTGATTAAAAGAGTAAATGCCATTTGTGATGTATATCATTTTTACTCAAGCATCATTAAACTTCTAGTGCAAGATCTGAAAGAGTTAAATAGATTACCTCTGATCAATCCATCTGATTCCAAATGGGGTAAGATGATGGTATAATTAATGAGAAGAGGAATGGATAGATCAAGTAATTTTCTTGAAACTAGATGTGATCAAGAAGATAAGGAGTACTTTGCTACTTTAAAGAAGAACAAAAAGCTCAAGGGATTACAATCTGAAGAAGAACACTTCATGATTGAATATTATGATAAGTATATTGAAAAAGTAACAACTCCTGGTTTGAAAGTGATTGATGGCAACTAGAAGTCAAAAAAAATTCTCAGATGGTTTTATAACACAAAGACTTTTGAGCTTAAATTGGTCCGAAATCTCAAACAATGGGATGAGGATATGATTAGACTTTTTGGTGCTTTCGAACTCAAACTTTTCCATCCAAGTTATATATCATTTTTGTCTGTACAAAAGTTTGAGAAAGTATCTCCAGAGATTGCAGAGCAAGACAAGAAGTATTTCATTTCCATAATAAATGTGATGAATGCTTCTATGGAAAGAATATCATTACGGAAAGCTCTTGCTTATGCAAACATTGTTAAAAAGGATATCAAAGACATTGAATTTATGAGAATCTCAAGAAAAGGTGTTTTAGAAATATACTCAAAGGAAAGTCAAAATCCTATTGATTTATATGCTAATATTGATATCACCTGTTTATCAAAAGATACATTGGAAAGAATGAACAAGATGGAGATAAAAACAAATGAATCTAAACCAGAATAAGGCATTGTTGCTAGCAAATTTAAGTCTGTTATTGCTAATGCTTTGAAAGAACAATAGATGTATCAAAAGAAGCCAATATTCAAGATAAAAGAAGAACCAGAAGATTTCTTTGATTGATTAGATCAAAAGATAGAAGATGAAAGCTGAAGGAGAGATAGAAAGAAGAAAAGAGTGAAGATTTTGAAGACCAAAGACCATGTAAATCTTAGGGGGAGTATTGTTAGAACTCTAGAAAGATTAACATGTTGTCTTTATGTGTCTTTTGTCTATTTGTAATAGTATAGGGACTAGTTTTGTAGTTTTATTAGTTCCTTTTGTTTCATTATAAATAGCTTAGATTGTTGCAGTTAGTAAGAGAGATGAAAACTATGAATTTTGTTGATATCTTGTTTGATTTGATTGATATTAATGAAACTATGAATTTTGTTGATATCTTGCTTGATTTGATTATTTTGTTTGCATTTCTTTGAATTGTGTTCATAGATCATCACAGATTGATACATTTGATCCTGTCACTCACACACACAAGCAAGGGCTTTTCTCTCTTCGTCTTTCGACTGAAAATTTCAAAATTTTGGCTGATGTTGAAGAACATCTTGGCTGATTTTCGGTTATACAAGAAGGAGTTGCGCCTTGGTGTTCTACTACCTAACAAGTTAGGTGTTTGCTAGGTCTTGTGGGTATACAAGCTTGAGGACTTCTCTTTTGGAGGCTAGACATTCAAGAAGCATCATCATCTTCTTCTCATCCATACTACAACATCTTGTTCTTGAAAGGTAGTTTCAAGAACACCCTATGGTTATTCTTTTCATATTTTGATAGCATTTTTTTCACAAACATATGATCCTTTGTTCTTGGGTTTTGTTTTGGGTTAAAATGGTTCAAATTTTCAGATTGTTAAACATCTTTTCACAACTTATATCTGCTGCATTTTTGAAGTTTAAATGGTTAAACTAGCTTTGACTAACATGTAACAAAACCAACAATGGCATCTAGAGCCGGTTATGTGGAATACTTGGTTCAAAAGTTCTTGAAAAGTTAGTTTTCATGGACTTTTTCAACCCATTAAGGGCTGTTTTATTATGGATGAATGAATCCCTTATGTTTCAAGGTTTTATGTTACATGCTTTAGTATAAACCTTGAAAGATTAACATTAAATGGTTAATTATATTGTTTGGACTAAACCCTATAGTTTTGGTTCATGTTAGCCAGAACTTTAAGGTAAAAAAAAGGGTTCATAGTTGTTCTTGAATGTTGAATATGATACATATTTTGGTGCATAACATAGCCTTGGTGTTATGTGTTTTGAATTTGGTTGATTGTGATATTGTCATGTTGGTTTTGATTCTTAAAAGGGTTGTAATATTTGTGTTTGTATTTTGGATTTTAATTTATTTTTTCATTGGTTTTCTAATAAATATAAAAGGTGTATTTCTTTTAATAGAAAAATTGTATTAGGATATGATTTTGTAAAAGATGATGCACAAGATGAAGACTCAGAGAAGGACCTAATGACACTTGAAGCATTTGGATGTGGATTCATGTGGGAGTTCATGGACACATTTTGATGTGTCATTGTTAACCCTTAGGAAAGACCTAATGACAAAACTTGTTATGGCAAACAAGTGTAGTCAACTTTGTGGCTATGGTTATGCACTTATGTTTGTATGATTATGCTTGTTTGGTTGTTTGTTGTATGGTTGTTGTTTGATATTTGGATAAGCATAACAAACTTATTAACAAACATAACAAGCTGAAAATTAATGGTTCTTTAACATTAAGTGATTAATAAAATGTTATTAAAGGATTAATGATTTTAATAAAAGGGGTTTTATTAAAAGTGAACCATAGGGTACCTTGTATTTGAAAGCATTCAAATACAAGGCACATAGAGTTTTCTATAACTTATTATGGAAACATAAATTTTCTTTTATAACAAGTTTAACACCATCCTTTGGCACAACACTTGAGTCACATGGAAACTCTTAACGGGATAAAGGTCACCTAACCATTTTGAGCGAACTTGTGATTTGAGCTGGGGATATCATATTTGTGGGATACAGGTCACCTAACCACTTATGTTGGATAACTGATATGTGTGTGTAAGTAGGGTAACTTGATTTGCAAACCATGTTTAATGGATGACCTACAATATGGTTTGCAAAAGTGTTGATGGGATAAACGTGCCGATCACACATATGATGTTTAAGTCGATCCCATACCGTAAAAGTTGCAAAGGGTTGCAATTGTCAAAAAGTTGACTACCTTGTTAATTTAAATAATTGGATAAAGGTCACCTAACCACTATTTAAATGTAGCATTCGATTCTAAAATTTTAAAATTGTGTAAGACACTTAAAAGGGCTTCAATTATTAAAATATAAATAATATCGAAAATACTAAAATTGAACTTTGTTAAATTTTGTAGATGGCCACCAACAATAATGAATATACTGATATCCAATCCGCTCACTCACTATCACTAAGAACCATTCTCCAAAAGGAGCGTCTGTAAGACCCCATTCCCGGGATGCTCAAAATGGTCAATCATCGTACTAAAACATATACTTACATTTAACTTAAATAAACACTGCAGCGGAAACATTCAAAAATGGCATTTCATTTCATTATAAAGGTTTTTTCAAAATAGTACACTGTTAACTGGTTACAAAACATCATTATTTTCATTACATCACAAAAACATCAAATTTATATCAAATGGATGCCATCCAAAAGTGTCAAGTAGCTGCCCCGTGCCGTCCTCAGCAGCTCACCTACCAACTCGAAAATGAATAAAAACTCAGCGTTGCTGAGTGAGTTCTAGTTTTATAAAGACATTGCATTACCTTGCATTCGTTAAAACATTTTCATTACTATCACACGTGATCACACATCGTACATAAATCAAGGTAATAATTATTATCTTCATCATCATTTGTTTAGTACATTTCGCACGTTCGCACATATCACACAATTCGCACAAGAAGCGCACACAAACACTTCAAAAGAACGGTCTTTTAAAAGCAAGTGAATATAATTCATTTGATGTATGCGAATCTTGTTTACAAGGTAAAATGACTAAGGCACCTTTTAGTGGCAAATCCGAAAAGGCAAAATATTTATTAGGAATCATACATTCGGATGTATGTGGTCCCTTTAAGCCAATGAATATGTACAACCAAAGATATTTCATTACCTTTACCGATGACTATAGTCGATATGGTTATGTGTACGTGTTAAGACACAAAGATGAATCTTTTGAAATGTTCAAAATCTTCCAAAATGAAGTAGAAAATCAACTCAACAAGAAAATAAAAATTCTCCGCACCGATAGAGGAGGTGAATACCTAAGTGATGATTTTAGAGATCATCTTAGAAGTTGTAGTATTTTCTCACAACTATCTCCACCTGGAATACCACAACAAAATAGTGTGTCCGAGAGGAGAAATCAAACTCTATTGGATATGGTTCGATCTATGATGGCTAGAAGCTTATTGCCTCTACCATTTTGTGGTTTCACATTGCTCTCTATGGCCTGTATCTTGAATATGGCCCCAACCAAGAAAGTAGAAACGACACCTTTTGAAATATGGCATGGAAGGGTTCCATCACTATCATATTTAAGGTATGGGCTTGTGAGGCTTATGTTAAGACTCACACCTCAAACAAGTTAGAAAGCCGTTCCACTAAGTGTATCTTCATTAGATATCCTAGAGATTCTATGGGATATTATTTCTATGGTCCATTGGAACGAAAGGAGTTTGTTGCCAAGAAGGCTGAGTTCTTAAAAGTTACGTTTCTTATGGAAGGAACTAGCAGTAGAACAGTCGATCTTGAGGAGGATCAATAACCATAAACCGATTCACATTTGGTTGACACTAGCACTCAACATGAGGATGTTGAGGGTCATCAAATAGTTGATCAATACACATAAAACCTTCACAAATCTGGTAGAACTAGTAATCCACCTTAAAGATATGGATTTTTCGTAGGTGGATGCTATGTGGTAGATTCCGATAAACCAACCAATTATCGTGATGCAATGTCCAATTTGGATTGAGACAAGTGGCTTGAAGCCATGAACTTTGAGATGTAATCCATGTTTGACAACCAAGTGTGGGACTTAGTTGAACCACCTCTTAACTTCAAGATAGTTTGAAGTAAGTGGGTTTTCAAAAAGAAAATCAATATGATGGAAACTTGGATACTTATGAAGATAGACTTGTAGCAAAAGGTTTCATTCAAACTCAAGGGGTTGATTATGAAGAGACCTTCTCACCGGTTGTAATGCTAAAGTCTATTAGGATATTATTTCCCATAGCTGCTCATTATGATTATGAGATTTGGCAAATGGATGTCAAAACCCCTTTTCTAAATGGATATCTCGAGGAAGATGTCTATATGGTTCAACCTGAAGGTTTTGTTGATAAAAACATCCTAACAAAGTATGCAAGTTAAAGAAATCAATCTATGGATTGAAGCAAGCATCAAGAAGTTGGAATCACCGTTTTGATGAAGAGATAATCAAATTTGGGTTCATCAAAATGCTAATGAAGCATGTGTATATAAGAAAGCTAGTGGGAGCATCATCACTTTCCTAGTATTGTATGTCGATTACATCCTACTATTTGGAAAAGACATTCCAACCTTGGAAGGTGTTAAAACCTGGCTTGGAAGCTGTTTTTCCATTAAGGATCTTGGTGAAGCCACCTATATTTTGGGAATAAAGATCTATAGGGATAAATCAAGGAAGTCGATAGGTTTAAATCAAAGTGCATACGTTGATAAGATATTGAAAAGGTTCAAGATGGAAAACTCTAAGAAAGGTACGGTACCTATCCAAAGAGGAACGATATCGAGTAACACTCAATGTCCAAGCTCAAAGGATGAGCAAGACAAAATGAAGGGAATCCCGTATGCATCTGCCATAGGATCCATCATGTATGCAATGATATGCACTAGGCTAAACGAGTCATGCGCTTTGAGCAGGATAAGCCGACACCAGCAAAATCCTGGAAACAGTCATTGGTGGATGTTAAGAACATACTTAAGTACCTAAGGAGGACCAAGGACATGTTCCTAATCTATGGATCTGGTGAGGAGGAACTCGTAATAAAGGGTTACACAGATGTTAGTTTCCAAACTGATCACGATGATTCACGATCATAATCGAGGAACATTTTCGTCTTGAATGGAGGAGCAGTCTCTTGGAATAGCTCTAAGCAAGATGTGGTGGCATTATCAACTACAGAGTCAGAATACATCGCAGCTTCATTAGCAGCTGAGGAAGTTGTATGGTTAAAGAAATTCATTGCCAATTGTTGGACCAAAAGAACCAATGAGCCAGATCATAATAACCTTTAAGTCCCACAGACATCAAAACAACTGAAGTGGTCTACAACAGCTGAAGATAAAGTCTGAAGACAAAGTCTGAAGACAACTGCTGAAGACGAAGTCTGAAGACGAAGTCTAAAGACAAAGTCTGAAGACAACAACTGAAGACCACAGCTGAAGACAAAGCCTGAAGACCAAGTTCTCTGAAGTTGTCACAACAGCTGAAGTAGTTCTCTTCAGTAGTTGTGATGGTTTACTTTTCAGTAGTTTGTAATCAGTAGTTTTATATATTTTCATCTTGAATGGAGGAGCAGTCTCTTGGAATAGCTCTAAGCAAGATGTGGTGGCATTATCAACTACAGAGTCAGGATACATCGCCGCTTCATTAGCAGTTGAGGAAGTTGTATGGTTAAAGAAATTCATTGCCAATTGTTGGACCAAAAGAACCAATGAGCCAGATCATAATAACCTTTAAGTCCCACAGACAACAAAACAACTGAAGTGGTCTACAACAGCTGAAGATAAAGTCTGAAGACAAAGTCTGAAGACAACTGCTAAAGACAAAGTCTGAAGACAAAGTCTGAAGACGAAGCTTGAAGACGAAGTCTGAAGACAAAGTCTGAAGACGAAGTCTGAAGACAAAGTCTAAAGACAAAGTCTGAAGACAACAACTGAAGACCACAGCTGAAGACAAAGTCTGAAGACCAAGTTCTCTGAAGTTGTCACAACAGCTGAAGTAGTTCTCTTCAGTAGTTGTGATAGTTTACTTTTCAGTAGTTTGTAATCAGTAGTTTTATATTATGTAAAACATCTGAAGTTCTTACACTTCAGATGTTATAACTTTAGTAGTTGTAATGTTAGCTTGTACTTAGCATTTTGTTAAGGTGTCCTCAGTTGTTGTGGACATCTTGAGTAGTTTAGTTTATTTTTAGTTTTTTGTATAAATAAGTTAGCTGTCACTATCAAGTGATGTCATCTCATGTCACATTCCTTTATAAAAGGAATGTTGACCTAATTTCCTTGCATCGGAAGCATGTGCGTGAATGAAAACATTCTTTTTGCAGAAAACTTTCTCTCTCTATAACCGTTACTGTTTGATTGAATATTCATATTATTCTTGCTTTAATTTCGTCTAATTTGTGTGCTATTCCGCTGCAAATCTTAATCTAATTGATCAAACTAGATCCCGATCCCTTTCAAATGGTATCAGCCCTGGTTAATCGTTGATCGATTTAACAATTGATAATTGAAACTGCTCTTTTAATATCTAAGTTTGATCGAATTAGCAAATTTCCAAGAATTGGTTATAGAGTTTGATTTTCTGTTGCTTCCGGTGAATTAATTTGAGATTCGTCTTGTTTCAAACTGTGTTTTTGAGTTTTTGAGCTAGATCTGTTAAAATCTCCTTGAACCTATTTGAATTGGTGAAAATGGCTACATCAATCAATGATCTTCACAATACTGGCTCCTCAACAAAGCCTCTGATGCTTGTTAGGAGTGAGTATAATATATGGCAACACCGAATGCTCCATCGCCTGTTTGTCAACAGTTCAGGTTGTTGGAAATATATGGTTCATGGACCATATAAGCTTATGGTGAGTAATCCGGAAACCAATTAGATGGTTCCAAAGAAGAAAGAGCAATACTCAAGTGAAGATCTGAAACTGTTTGAAATTGATGCTAAAGCCCATGGAATTCTGGCCATGGCACTGCCTAATGAAATCTATTCTGGACTTATGCATCATGAAACTGCTCAAGACCTCTGGGTTGCTCTGAAAGAACAATTTGGAGGAACTGATGAGGTCTTGGCAAACAATAGAGAGATCCTTGCCAAACAATATGAGACATTCTCTCATAAAAAGGGTGACTCACCGACTCAACAGTTTGAGCGATTCTCCTATTTGATATCTGAGCTGACAATGGTTAAACATGAATATACAATTTAAACATGAACAACAGATTCCTCAGATCCCTACCTGAGAGATGGGACACATATACTATTGTCCTACGCTCCAGTGCAAATCTGGACAATCTATCTCTCACCCAACTTCATGGGAAACTGTTAACCTTTGAATACTGCTCTGGTTGGTCATGAGTCAGAATATGCTGCATCAGAAAGTTCTTATGATGAGCATATAGATTTCTCTTCAAACAGTGGAGATCTTGCTTTTGTTGGTGTTGATAGTAATTCAGGGTGTAATAGTGATAATTTGTTCTTTTTGATGGATGATTTGAAAGGAATTGCTCATGATTATTTGGAAGAGATGGATATTTTGAGCCAAATGGCATTAGTCAATATCGGATCTCAAAAATTTTTACAAAAGGACAGGTAGAAGATTTCCTGGTCTTTCTGGAAAAACCAAAGTTGGTTTTGACAAGAGCAAGTTGAGGTGTCACAAGTGCCATAGACTTGGACATTTTGCAAGAGAGTGTAGATCATCTGGATCTAACTCTTCTACACCCTTTGTGACATTTCCAGGCAATAGTTCATAAAACAAAGGACAACATTCTACCAGTTCTGGTCATCATTCACAAATTCAATCATCTCCTGCCTATTTTGTTCCTCAAGGTCAAATGCCATATCCTTATCCCTGTTTTTACATGCCTCAGTCCAATTAGGTTCCACTACCCATAGCTCAACAACCACATGCCCTACCTGAGCCTCAACCATCTAAATCAAATCAACAATCTCAATCTCAATCACATCAAAGCTTTTTCACTCCTGGAGTTGTTGACTAGAGTAACTTACCAGATGATGTTTCTGGTTATTCTAAACAAGTGTTTTCTGGTGCTGGTCAACGTGGTGGTGAAAATCCTTTTGGAAATCTTGCTCTTATGGCCCCGGAGTCTACTGATTGTTCATGCTCAAATGCTTTATCATCACAGGTACCACAAGTATCTTCTGAGGCTAAGGCCAAGTTGTGTTCTGAGTCATGCATAGCTGCTTTTGTCTCAATTAGAGAAGCAAATGTAGCTTCAATTAATCAAAATCTTCACCTAGAAAAAGTGATTTCCAAAAGAAAAGATGAGTTTGAGTCTGTTTTAAAGGAAAAAGATGATGAGATTTACAAATTAAAATGCCAAATCACTGATGACAAGGCAAAGGTAGAGGTCATTTTAGAGAATCATAATAATCTCAAAGAAACACTTGCAATGACTCAGGTAGTGTGTGAACACTGGGTAACATCTTGCAAGGGGTTTGAAATGCTTCTTAGTAAGCAAACAACTTCAAATGTGAAGTTTGGGATTGGGTATAATCACACTGTACCTCCTACAGATTTTACTCCCAAGACAGAAGTAAAATATGAAGGTGAAATCAATTCCCAAACCACATCATCATGTGTCTCATCCTTAAGAGATAATGCAAAATCAGAGGATGAAGTCAGTAATAGTACCTCAGCTAATCAATCTGCTGATGGTCTTACTGTTGATAAACACATGATCAAAGAAAAGCTGAGTACTTCAGGTGTTATCTCACAAAATATTCAAAGTACTGAAGAGCAAGTAACAACACCTGAAGAACATTTCAAACCAAATGAAGACAAACATGGTTTGACAACTGCTTAAGAGTCTATCAGGAATTCAATAATACTGATAGAAAACTTCTGAAGAACAAGTCTTCAATTGTTACAAATCCTTCAGTACTTCACATAAGTACTAAGAGGAAGAAAGTGCTCAAGAACACACCTTAAGTAGTTTCATCTTCTTCAGCAGTTGAACAACAGAAGATGAAGAAAAAGCCATGTGAAATATGTGGTCTATTCGATCCTCTCACTGATGAATGTTGGTACCGAAAGGGTACCAAATTCAACAAAGATAAAATCATTAAAAAGTAAATTAATAAAATGAAAGATGAATTTGAAACCAAGTTTATGCCATAAACATCTCAAACTAATAACCCAAAGTTTTCACAAAAATATAAAAAGAAGGAAGGGGTTTATGATAAAGCAGTTGAAAATATTCCTCAAGGAGTATCAAAACACCAGACTAAGTCTGTGTCTTTCAGAAAGGAGGACATCGTGAGTCAGAGGAACCTATCAAAAATAAGTATTGATGTGTCTGCTGAACTGAAGGCTTTAACAACCAATCAGACACAACTTGTTATGATGGTTCAACATCTGTTGGGGAGAGTTAACTAAATAGATGTAACTGTGATTAAACTACTGAAAAGGAAAACTAAGCCAAAATCAAAGGAATAATTTTCAGCACCATCTCCACCTTCAAAGGCTGTTAATCATGACAAATCAGTTAGTATAAAATCTGTTCATGAGAACAGACCCAAAACCAAAATGGTTTCGGTCTCAAAAGCTAACTAGTTTGTTGTGACAAATGCAGGGTTCTTCAGCATGCCATAGAAGCATCTAGTATGTGGACAGTGGAGGATCTATGCATATGACAGGGAGCAGTTCTCTTCTTCATGACTACTCTCAAGGAAAGAAGGGATTTGTATCTTTTGGTAATGATGCTAAGGGTTACATCATCTGCAAAGGCTTTGTGTCAAATGGTGAGATAAGATTTGATGATGTTAACCATGTGGAGAATCTCAAGTACAACTTGTTCAGTGTCAGTCAAATGTTTGATAAAGGGCATGTTGCACTTTTCACCAGTTAGAACTGTCGAATTCTATCTTCCAATGTTTTGAGAATGATTGACAAGATATTGGATGAATATACTCTCCTGAAGGCCAACAGGATTGGAAGAGTATATGCCTTAGACTTATCGTATAAAATTGAGCTAAAAGGCTATCCATGTCAGTTCTCCAAGGGCTCTCCTCAGGAATCTGAACTATGGCACAAAAGGCTTCGTCATGTGAATCTTAAAAACATGAACCAGCTTATCCATCATGGTTTAGTTAGAGGTCTACTATTAAAGGAGTTCAAATGTGATGAAAACTGCTCTGCTTGTTTAAAAGGAAAGCAACATAAAGTATCATTCCCTCCAATAGAAGAACCAAAGTCCCCTGCCTACTTGCAATTACTGCATATGGATCTTTTTGGTCCAGTAAGAGTGATAAGCATGGCAAAGAAAAAATACTGTCCGGTAATTGTGGATGATTATTCAAGATTTGTATGGACTTTCTTCTTACATTCAAAAGATGAGGCTGGTCAAATCATCATCTACTTTGTGTTGCATGTGGAAAAGCAGTACTCCCTTTCTGTCAAGTGTGAGGAGTGATAATGGCACAGAATTTAGAAACCACACACTTGATGAATTCTATTTCTCTAAGGGAATCAAGAGGCAGTATAGCATTCCAAGAACTCCTGCACAAAATGTTGAAGCCGCAAGGTCAATGTTGGCTGATTCTGGTTTGCGACTAACCTTTTGGGCTGAAGCTATCAACACAACTTGCTATGTGCAAAATAGAGTGTTAGTAAATTAGAGGTTCATGAAGACTCCTTAGGAAGTGTTACATCATTTGGCTGCTCTGATTTCCTTCTTTAGAGCATTTGGGTGTCCTTGTTATATTCTTAACACAAAGGATCCGCTTCAGAAGTTTGAATCAAAGGTGGATGCAGGGTACTTTGTTGGGTATTTATCTACTTGCAAGGCATACAGAGTTTTTAATTCCAGAACAAAGATAGTTGAAGAAACCTTGCATGTAAAGTTTAATGAATCTCCAAAGGAGAAAATCCCACAAAACCCTGTGGAGTTATTTGATTTTGACATACTGCAATATGTTCCTTATCAGTCTCCAACTGTTGCAGATTCTGTGAATCCATCATCTCCTGCAACTTGTTATCCATCTGTTGGTATAAATGCAAGTTTTAGTGATCAACTGCCTCAGTCTAATAAACTTGATGTTACTGTAGCTTGAGCAGTTCATCCACAACAAATGCTGATGAGATCTCTGAATCCTCTACTTCATTTGAATAGCCATCTCATTCTAGGTTTCAAGAGTCTGGATCACCATCTGTTGCTGCTGAATCACCTACAAACACTTGCACAGATCTTATTGAGTATCAAAAACTGAAGACTCACCCTATGTTTCTGATCATTGGTGACATCAATGTTGGTGTTTCTACTAGAAGTCAATTGTCCAATTTCTGCTTTTATGCTCTCTTCATAAGTCAGCAAGAGCCAAAGAACTATCATATTGCATTAAGAGACAATGGATGGGTTGAAGCCATGCAACTTGGGCTTCTTCAGTTTCAAAAGCTGCAAGTGTGGGAACTGGTTCCTCTAGTGCAAGGTAAGTGTGCAATAGGCACTAAATGGATGTTTAGGAATAAAACTGATGAAAAAGGCCAAATTGTCAAGAACAAGGCCAGACTGGTTGTACAAGGGTTTTCACAAGAAGAAGGTATTGATTATGATGAAACCTTTGCCCCTGTAGCCAGACTGGAAGCAATGAGATTGTTTTTAGCTTATGCTGCTTTTCATAATCTCAAAGTTTTTCAAATCGATGTTAAAAGTGCATTCTTATATGGTAAAATAAAAGAAGAAGTTTATGTGTGCCAACCACCAGATTTTGAAGATAATAAACATCCAGATTGGATGTATAAGCTTGATAAGTTCTTTATGGACTAAAACAAGCACCTAGAGCCTGGTATGAAACACTGTCAAACTTTCTTCTTCAAAATAATTTCACTAGAGGGTCCATAGATAAAACCTTGTTCATTAGGAAAGTAGGCATGCATAAGCTCCTTGTTCAAATTTATGTAGATGATATTATTTTTGCATCCTCTGATCCACAGTTGTGTGATTCCTTTACTAAGTTGATGCAACAAAAGTTTGAAATGAGTGCCATGGGAGAATTACAGTTCTTTTTGGGGTTGCAAATCAAACAAATGGCTGATGGAACTTTCATTCATCAGTCAAAATATACAAAGGATTTATTGAAAAAGTTTGATTTACAAAACGGTAGGCCCTGTTCTACTCCCATGTGCAACACCACACAACTGGATGCTGATCAGAAACGTAAAGCAGTTAATGAAACTCTTTACAGATGTATGATTGGTTCCTTGATATACCTTACAGCTTTTAGACCAGACATTATGTTTGCAACTTGTGTCTGTGCTAGATTTCAGGCTGCACCTAAAGTATCCCATATGATTGCAGTCAAAAGGATCTTTAGATATTTGCAAGGAACTCAATCTCTAGGACTTTGGTATTCCACTAGGCACTCTTGTAAATTAATTGCTTTCTCTGATAGTGACTATGCAGGGTGTAAATTAACCATAAAATCAACCTCTGGTGGATGCCAATTTCTAGGCAATTGTTTAGTTTCTTGGCAGAGTAAGAAACAAACTTCAGTTGCTACATCCACTGCTGAAGTAGAGTACATTACTGTTGCAAGTTGTACATTTCAGGTACTCTGGCTTCAGAATCAATTACTGGATTTTGACATTATAGAGACTAAGACTCCTTTACTGATGGACAGTGCTTTAGCTCTTTGTATTGTTAAGAATCCTGTCCAGCATTCTAGGACCAAACATATTGAGATCAGACATCATTTTATTAGGGATTGTTATGAAAAAGGTCTGATTGATCCAAAGTTTGTTCCTAGTGCTGATGAGCTTGCAGATATATTTTGTAAGCCTTTTGAAAGTGCAACTTTCCAAAATCTAGTGCTAAGGCTTGGTATGTTGCAGCTTTAATGATTTGACAATTACTGATGATCTCAGTTCACAAGTACTGATGAGCATTAGTATACAGCTGTCAAAAATAAATACTGATAAGTTATTTTATCTTCAGCAGTTTTCATAACTACTGAAGACTAAATTACTTAAAAGTACTCACGTACTTTATTTGTTGCAAAGTACTGATGTGGTTACAACCACTGATGTCTGTTCTAACACATAAGTACCCATGACCAATGAAACATCTGAAAATCAGATAATCTGCTGAGTAAGTGTTAAGGTCAAATGAAACAACTGAAATCTGTGAATTGATGACAACAACTGCTGAGCAATTTTACTCTTCAATTGTTTCAAACAACTGTAGTTTCATTTCAAAACAACTGAAGTCAAAACCACATCCTCAGTAATTTCAAACTACTGATGACTAACACCAAGTCTTCAATTGTTTACAACATCTGAAAGTTAAAACCATGTCTTCACTCGTTTTCTAACAACTGATGACTAACACCAACACTTTCAGTTGTTTTCTTTCAGCCAACCTAACCCTAACTTCAAACTTTTCATAAATCGTTTTCCGAACGTTCATCTTCCATTAATGGTGACCATGAAAATCAAACCACGACAGAACTGTGTTGCCTACTTCACAAAATCGGCCTTTTGGACTAAGTTTGATGTTGCCATTGATCTGATGGTTGATTCCCCGTATCAAACTGCTTTTCTTCTGAATCCAACCATCTATCCCAATACCCTTCGCCAATTCTGGACAAATTTCACTGTCCATACTGGTGAGAATGATGTCGCGATCACTCTCCAATCATTTGTAAACCAGAAGAAGGTGGTAGTCACACCTGCTATCATTTTCCAAACCCTAGATCTGAATGATGCCACCTTTGTCACCAAATACCCGAATGTCACCATTGATCTATCATTCATCAACCATGGATATGCGGGCAACTTAAGTGCTACAACCATTCTGAAGCAGCACTTCCATGATGCTGAACGTCTAATCTTCCACATGATCAATGTCTGCCTTGCCCTCAAATCCTCTTCATGGGATCAAATGTCATTCAGGTGGCAGCAAGTATTGTATTCTATCCTTGAACGCCAAAGCTTAATTTTTTCTAAAATTATATTTTTGGAATTAAAAGATCTGGCAATAAAACCTGTGGCTAACAGATGGCTATTATATCCACGATTTCTTATGGCCATAATCATAAATCAATTACAATCTGATGGCCCTGTTGGCCTTGGAGTCCCTGCTGTGGTAGTTTTGCCAGAGGTATACTCGAGGCACAACTCTGACCCACACCTCAAAGAGGCTGCCAAACTGCTAAAACCCAAACAGAAGGAACCCACAGCCTCATCCTCCAGATCCAATGTCCCCTCCAAACCACAATCCAAACAAATCAAAAAGGCTACTCAGGGAGTTAAGTCCCCTGATGATGCCCCTGCAACATAAAGGTAGGATGAAACTATTGGTTGTAATCCCCCTGTAGTTTCCAAGACTCTACCAGCTAAAACCGCTCACGTATCCTCTCAACAGGATCCTGATACAACCAAAAATGGGGAAACCACATTACTGGAATCTCTCTCCCTTAAGAAGATTGCCATTGAAGAGCACCATTCACCCCAGGTGCAATCCTCTTCACATTTATCTCCCACTGAAGCCACCCCTACAAGCCCAACTATGGTTATTGCACAAGTGCTAACTCAACTAAATTCCTCTAACCTCCCCAAAAACCTATTACCACTGGGAAAACCTTAACAGTTGAGGGAGAGGATTATAATATGGCTGATAACCCATAGCATAGGGATTACAGATTTCAATCTCCCTGTGTAGAGGAGGAGATTCGAACATCTGGTGAGGCTGCCTCTTCTCCTGTTTCAGCACATGACCAGGATGAAGATGGTATCATTTCTAAGTCCTTACTAGAGGCAACTGCCAATAAAGGACATAATCCTGAGGCAGGAAGTCCCCAGCTCCAAGAAATAAGGGCAAATGTGAATACTGATCTACACTCGACACATGTTCATCCTGATTTAGGGTTCAGCAAAGACTGATGATGACCTGGGCTTTTTCTTTGATGTTCTAGCCCACAACACCATTATTGAGACTGAGGTATGCAGACTACAAGAACTGCTTGCCAAAATGTCACAAGAATCATGTCCATCTACCCAAATTCACCCACAGATGGCAGTTTCTTATGAAACTCTCCCAAACATTGAGCCACTCCCAACAACATTGTCACCAGCCTTTGATTCAGGCACCATATCTCAGGGACAGAACCCCTCTGATCAAATGGTTGCTTCCTTTCAATCATCCTTACCTCTCATCACTTCCATAATGACAAACATTGTGCATCAAGCCATTGATGAGAGTCTTTCCTCAAATCTTCAATCCTTAGTTGATGTTGCTGTTTCTAAGAGACTTTCTGACATTCACACCCCTGAACACAATGCAACCAAAAAGGGGAGTCTAAGTCAGTGAAAGTGGACAAAAGAATGAGAGTTAAAGAGGAAGAAGAAAAAAAGAAGAAAGAAAAGGAAATGATCACCTACAAGAGAAAGAAAAGCTCTGAACAGATTGAAGGTGAGAAAAAGTTAGAAGAACTTATCAAAGAAGCTGATGAGCAACATAGCAGATCTATGGATAAGATTATTGATCAACTCTTCAGACAAGGTTTTGACACAGCCAAACTTGACTCTGAAATCAGAAGGCTAGAGATTCAAGAGATTGAAAATAGATGGGCAAGTTGGAGTGAGAAAGAAAGGGAAAGGCTGGAAGCTATGACAAGATTCATATCAAAACATCTGGGACGATCAATCATTGAAGTGAAGTCATGGTCCAGAGATAGTATTTTGGAGTTAACCACTGGAATCTTTTCTTTTGAAGTATTCAATAAAGGATTGATCATAGAAGCTCTTGATGAAGCTAGTGTTGGGAAAAGGTCTGATATAGCAAAGTTATCCAAAGCTTCACTCACAACCAAGATGCTAGAGCAGCCTGTACAATCTCCCAAACCAAAATAACCAACTTCAAAACCCTTAAAACCAACTCCTTTACCCAAGAAACCTACTCAAACCACTACCAATGATGCACCCAAGAGGAAGAGAAGGGTGTTGAGGATGGAAAAAGAAGAAGATGATGATGAGGATGATAGTTTGCCAATCTCTACTGTTCTTAAAATAAAGATGCCTGAGCCCAGGAGTCAACCAACAACAATCAGATCTCACATCCAAAGGCAAATGATAAAAGTCAAACTTGAAGAAGAAAAATAGCACAAACAACATGATGAGAAGTTGTTAAGGATGACTGATAAAGAGTTTCCTAAGTCTTCATCCATACAAGCTATGAAGAAACATGCTCAGAGGTTGTATGCTCTCATATTTACATTTCAATATTAGAAAGAGAGAGTGAGAATTTGGCCTGACCCCAGAGTAAGTGACAGAATTCATAAAAAGAAGATTCCAAGTAGATACAATGGCCAAGTAAAGAAGAGTGTAGATGTTGTGATAATGCTGGCCATTGTAGTGTCACCCTGGGAAATCCTTCATGACTTCAAGACGGATTACAAGTCTAAGATGACTCCACAAACTTTACTAGAAAACAAAATGGTAAAGAAGGGGTTGATCCACAAGAAGCTTAAAGAAATAAGAAGAAATAAGGTCCAATTGTTGCTTGAAGGCACTCATCCTGATTAGTTTGCATACAGAGAAATAACTACTATGGAGCTGAAGAATGGAAAGCATGTTAAGTACTTATTAGAGTACTATGGGACTGAGTTCTTCTTTGAAAGTGAAGCTGAAGAACTCATAATAGATGAACAAGTTTTTTTCCTTGAGGCCTATGACAGAGACTCTTACAGACTTATCATTGGGATGTAGGTCTCATGGATGGCGTAATAGCTCTGTGTCCAATTCCCCAAGACAGAGTTCCCATTCATCCTTTGCCAATAAAACCTTCTCAAACATCTTCCCTGGCCTAAGCTTAATTTGATGATTTCTGAGCTGATCCAGATAATGTTTCTGCCAATAAGTGGGACTTCAATAATCTTAAAGGTTTTGGCTGCATTGGTTCAGGGGGAGTTTGTTGGACCAAAAGAACCAATGAGCCAGATCAGAAAAACCTTTCAGTCCCACAAACATCAAAACAACTGAAATGGTCTACAACAACTGAAGACAAAGTCTAAAGACGAAGTCTAAAGGCGAAGTCCGAAGGCGAAGTCCGAAGGCGAAGTCCGAAGGCGATGTCCGAAGGCGATGTCCGAAGGCGAAGTCCGAAGGCGAAGTCCGAAGGCGAAGTCCGAAGGCGAAGTCCGAAGGCGAAGTCCGAAGGCGAAGTCCGAAGGCGAAGTCCGAAGGCGAAGTCCGAAGGCGAAGTCCGAAGGCGAAGTCCGAAGGCGAAGTCCGAAGGCGAAGTCCGAAGGCGAAGTCCGAAGGCGAAGTCCGAAGGCGAAGTCCGAAGGCGAAGTCCGAAGGCGAAGTCCGA
This sequence comes from Flaveria trinervia, assembly GCA_025506515.1. Taxonomy (NCBI): domain Eukaryota; kingdom Viridiplantae; phylum Streptophyta; class Magnoliopsida; order Asterales; family Asteraceae; genus Flaveria; species Flaveria trinervia. The sequence continues at coordinate 43,581,073 of CM046456.1, forward strand.
AGGCGAAGTCCGAAGGCGAAGTCCGAAGGCGAAGTCCGAAGGCGAAGTCCGAAGGCGAAGTCCGAAGGCGAAGTCCGAAGGCGAGTCCGAAGGCGAAGTCCGAAGGCGAAGTCCGAAGGCGAAGTCCGAAGGCGAAGTCCGAAGGCGAAGTCCGAAGGCGAAGTCCGAAGGCGAAGTCCGAAGGCGAAGCGAAGGCGAAGTCCGAAGGCGAAGTCCGAAGGCGAAGTCCGAAGGCGAAGTCCGAAGGCGAAGTCCGAAGGCGAAGTCCGAAGGCGAAGTCCGAAGGCGAAGTCCGAAGGCGAAGTCCGAAGGCGAAGTCCGAAGGCGAAGTCCGAAGGCGAAGTCCGAAGGCGAAGTCCGAAGGCGAAGTCCGAAGGCGAAGTCCGAAGGCGAAGTCCGAAGGCGAAGTCCGAAGGCGAAGTCCGAAGGCGAAGTCCGAAGGCGAAGTCCGAAGGCGAAGTCCGAAGGCGAAGTCCGAAGGCGAAGTCCGAAGGCGAAGTCCGAAGGCGAAGTCCGAAGGCGAAGTCCGAAGGCGAAGTCCGAAGGCGAAGTCCGAAGGCGAAGTCCGAAGGCGAAGTCCGAAGGCGAAGTCCGAAGGCGAAGTCCGAAGGCGAAGTCCGAAGGCGAAGTCCGAAGGCGAAGTCCGAAGGCGAAGTCCGAAGGCGAAGTCCGAAGGCGAAGTCCGAAGGCGAAGTCCGAAGGCGAAGTCGAAGGCGAAGTCCGAAGGCGAAGTCCGAAGGCGAAGTCCGAAGGCGAAGTCCGAAGGCGAAGTCCGAAGGCGAAGTCCGAAGGCGAAGTCCGAAGGCGAAGTCCGAAGGCGAAGTCCGAAGGCGAAGTCCGAAGGCGAAGTCCGAAGGCGAAGTCCGAAGGCGAAGTCCGAAGGCGAAGTCCGAAGGCGAAGTCCGAAGGCGAAGTCCGAAGGCGAAGTCCGAAGGCGAAGTCCGAAGGCGAAGTCCGAAGGCGAAGTCCGAAGGCGAAGTCCGAAGGCGAAGTCCGAAGGCGAAGTCCGAAGGCGAAGTCCGAAGGCGAAGTCCGAAGGCGAAGTCCGAAGGCGAAGTCCGAAGGCGAAGTCCGAAGGCGAAGTCCGAAGGCGAAGTCCGAAGGCGAAGTCCGAAGGCGAAGTCCGAAGGCGAAGTCCGAAGGCGAAGTCCGAAGGCGAAGTCCGAAGGCGAAGTCCGAAGGCGAAGTCCGAAGGCGAAGTCCGAAGGCGAAGTCCGAAGGCGAAGTCCGAAGGCGATGTCCGAAGGCGAAGTCCGAAGGCGAAGTCCGAAGGCGAAGTCCGAAGGCGAAGTCCGAAGGCGAAGTCCGAAGGCGAAGTCCGAAGGCGAAGTCCGAAGGCGAAGTCCGAAGGCGAAGTCCGAAGGCGAAGTCCGAAGGCGAAGTCCGAAGGCGAAGTCCGAAGGCGAAGTCCGAAGGCGAAGTCCGAAGGCGAAGTCCGAAGGCGAAGTCCGAAGGCGAAGTCCGAAGGCGAAGTCCGAAGGCGAAGTCCGAAGGCGAAGTCCGAAGGCGAAGTCCGAAGGCGAAGTCCGAAGGCGAAGTCCGAAGGCGAAGTCCGAAGGCGAAGTCCGAAGGCGAAGTCCGAAGACAACAGCTGAAGACAAAGTCTAAAGATAAAGTCTGAAGACAAAGTCTAAAGATAAAGTCTGAAGACAAAGTCTGAAGACCAAGTTCTCAGAAGTTGTCACAACAGCTGAAGTAGTTCTCTTCAATAGTTGTGATGGTTTACTTTTTAGTGGTTTGTAATCAGTAGTTTTATATTATGTAAAACATCTAAAGTTCTTACACTTCAGATGTTATAACTTCAGTAGTTGTAATGTTAGCTTGTACATAGCATTTTGTGAAGGTGTCCTCAGTTGTTGTGGAATCTTCAGTAGCTTAGTTTACTTTCAGTTTTTTGTATAAATCAGTTAGCTGTGACTATTAAGTGATGTCAGCTGATGTCACATTTCTTTATAAAAGGAATGTTGACCTAATTTCTTTGCATCGGAAGCATGTGCGTGAATGAAAACATTCTTTTTGCAGAAAACTTTCTCTCTCTATAACCGTTACTATTTGATTGAATATTCATATTATTCTTGCTTTAATTTCGTCTAATTCATGTGCTATTCCACTGCAAATCTTAATCTAATTGATCAAACTAGATCCCGATCCCTTTCACCGATCTAGGGGTGGTCCCTTCCATTCAGGACCCCCTAGAAATTCTTTGTGATAATGAGGATGCAATTGCTCAATCAAGGAACCCTATGCACATCAAAAGACTAGACACATACACAGATATTCGACTACATAAGGGACGAAGTTGAAAAAGGAAGGATACGTATTCGCAAATTTCACACGGATCAAAACATTGCGGATCCACTCACAAAGCTTCTTGCGCCATGGGACTTCAATATTCTATTGACCGGATTTGATCTTTAATTTTTCTATTTTGATATTGTAACCCTTTATTACTTGAATTAATTATTTGGTTATAATGGTTCAACTAATATTCCTATTTTGCATATTTAAAATCCAAGAGTAAATCATTTACTCAGAACGTCTGTAGTCGCTCATACTTGTGGGAACAAGTATGAAGGTAAGACTATTGTGAACTTGGATTGGTAGTTATTAATATGGATGAATATAGAGCAAAGGGTTGCTGCCAAAGATCATAGATATTTGTCGGATACAAATATTGGACTGACCTTCATCTCAAATATTACTATATGGAATCTTCCTAATTGATCGTAAGTAATTTTGAGTAAAGGTGAATATCATTTGATATCCTCTGACCTGAGATACGTATTGGGTCTTGATATTTACCGAATATGATACTTTGACTTAGTTCTTCGTTGTTCTGAAACATTACAGTATATAAGTTTGAGTTCAGGTATAATACAAAGTAATAGTGAGAGACGTATGTAGCCAAGATGTAACATCCGCAATTTTTCGACTTAAAACCCAAAACCCGAACTCAATTTGAATTTCCATTATTAAATTATATTAGTGGTTATAATGGATTAAATACAACTATTATTGTGAATTATTATTTTTTAATTATTTAAGACAACTTGTAATAATTTATAGTGTTATACGTAATACTTTTTGTATATTTATAAAGTGTTATAATCATTTTACAATAGATAATTAAATGGAAAAAGTTTACTTAAAATTTATTATGTTGTAAAATGAATTTTAAGCAAGTTAAAAAGTTTACAAGTTGTTTAGTAAATAATTATTTTAATTTATTATTTGCATTATTTTTTATAAGTCAATGGTCAAATTTATAATTTATGAAACTTTGTTTTAAAGGTTTGGTCATAAAATGATAACTATCAAAATCACAGGAACCAAATATGTAATTTGGTTTAAAAACAACCCAAACCATTTCCCCACCCCGTTTTTCCGGTGGCCCGTCGGCAAGCCCCAACGCCGCTCCGGCAACCCCAAAAACCATCAAATTTAATCTATTTTTAATCCAAAACCATTACCAAACTCTTTTAGAACTGGATTAGATCCGTTAATCATCAAATAACCGAGTTAAAGCATCGGTTACGAAGCTCCACCGAGAGCATAACCTATGCCATAAACCCTATGGTCGTTTGAACATTTAATCGTATTAATAATCTAATTAAATGAACTTAAACAATCATCTATTAATCTTTAATCGTATACAACTTCCAATTTCTCCCGAAACACACACAAACATTAAAATCGATTACCACCTTCACTGTGAACCTGCAACCCACACGAAGACCTCATCCCGAGCCTTCTACCCGACAATAGACAGAGGGCTTTTCATCCTTAGAGCCCTTAGAAACTTTCTGTAGAACGAATTCGGTTTTCATCAACAATTACAACCTAAATGAGCCTGCGACATAGCCACGACCCGTTTCTATTTGTTCTTCATCAATTCATTTACAAATCAGGTAATTAAACACATACACATACTCGGTTTCATTTAGGGAACAAAAGCCCTAAGTTGATCTTGTTATCGCTATCGAACTAATGCTCAATTGAATCCAAATCATTCTAGGGTTCATAAGGAATTGGAGGTTTAATCATTTAATGTTAAAAAGATTTAAAAGGAAGTTTTTAAGGAGATGTGGGCTATAGCCCACTTGGTAACACACGGACACAATGACCAAGAGGTCCCAGGTTCGAATCGGGCCTCTGCCACTTGTGTGTTGTTTAGTTTTTTTTTTTGTATTTTATAATTCACAAAATTAGTATTATATTATTAAATCAAAATAAAATTATTTTGTTAACTAAAACATTCTGGAAATTATTAAGTTATTTTTTTTATAATTTTGAAACTTATAATTCTTAAATTAAAGAATAAAAATATTGTAAAAGAAATATTAAATCTTTTATGTGTTATAAATATATTATAACCCAAACTTGAATTTTCTAAACATATTAAACCTACATGTTATAAATACTTTGAATAATAAACTACACAATGATTATTTAATAATTATTTAAATATTATTATCTAATCATTTAACCATGTTATATCATATAAGTTAATAAATTTATTCCTTAACTTTTATTTAAACTTTTGAAACTAATAAAACAATATAATTTTCTATTATTCTTCATTCTTATTTTAAGGTTTCGGCTATTGTAATACTTTTATAAAAATCATTTAAAGATTTAAAAACTTTATAAAATGATTTAAATAATTATAAGTTATCCTACAAGTCATTTAAATATGTATTGAATTATTTTTATCAAATTTTAAATAATTAATTATTAAATTAATTATTTTTTTCACACATCGTATTTACTCTTTATTAATTAATAAATAAATCATTGAATCACTCACTATCGTTCTTGGTCTTATATATTTTTTATATTTTTTATTTAAAGCAAAACATAAACGATTGTATAATTATATTTTTATTAAATGTAATTATTAAAATCCCCAAATTAAGTCCCACAGACATCAAAACAACTGAAGTGATCTACGTCTGTTGAAAACAAAGTCTGAAGATAAAGTCTGAAGACAAAGTCTCAACACAACTGCTGGAGACAAAGTCTGAAGACAAAGTCTGAAGACAAAGTCTGAAGACAAAGTCTGAAGACAAAGTCTGAAGACAAAGTCTGAAGACAAAGTCTGAAGACAAAGTCCGAATACAAAGTCTCAAGATAACTGCTGAAGACAAAGTTTGAAGACAACTGCTGAAGACAAAGTCTGAAGATCAAGTTCTCAGAAGTTGTCACAACAGCTGAAGTAGTTCTCTTCGGTAGTTGTGATGGTTTATATTTCAGTAGTTTGTAATCAGTAGTTTTATATTATGTAAAACATCTGTAGTTCTTATACTTCAGATGTTATAACTTCAGTAGTTATAATGTTAGTTTATACTTAGCTTCTAATGAAGGTATCCTCAGTTGTTGTGGACATCTTCAGTAGTATAGGTTAATTTTAGTTGTTTGTAAAGATCAGTTAGATGTCACTATAATGTGACGTGAGCTAATGTCATATTCCTTATAAAAGGAACGTTGACCTAATTTCCCTGAAGGGGAAGCTTGTGCATGAATGAAAACATTCTATTTGCATAAAACTCTCTCTCTATAACTGTTACTGTTTGATTGAATATTCATATTATTCTTGCTAGAATTTCGTCTAATTTATGTGCTATTCCGCTGCAATCCTAATCTAATTGATCAAACTAGATCTCGATCCCTTCAAATGGTATCAGAGCAGGTTAATCATTGATCGATTTAACAATTGATCATTGAAACTGTTCTTTTGATATCTTAGTTTGATCGAATTGGCAAATTTGCAAGAATTGGTTATAGAGTTTGTTTTTCTGTTGCTTCCTGTGAATCAATTTGAGATTCTTCTTATTCCAAATTGTGTTATTGAGTTTTTGAGTTAGGTTCGTTAAACTCTTATTGAACCTGTTTGAATTCGTGAAAATGGCTACATCAATTAATGATCCTCACAATACTGGCTCCTCAACAAAGCCTCCGATGCTTGTTAGGAGTGAGTACAACATATGGCAAAGACGAATGCTCCATCACTTGTCTCTTAGTAGTTCAGGTTGTTGGAAATCTGTGGTTCATGGACCATATAAGCCTATGGTGAGTAATCCGGAAACCAATGAGATGGTTCCGAAGAAGAAAGAGCAATATTTAGATGAAGATCTGAAATTGTTTGAAATTAGTGCTAAAGCCGATGGAATTCTGGGCACTGCCTAATGAAATCTATTCTAGACTTATGCATCATGAATCTGCTCATGACTTCTGGGTTGCTCTAAAAGAACAATTTGGAGAACTGATGAGGTCTTAGCAAACAATAGAGAAATCCTTGCCCAGCAATATGAGACATTCTCTCATAGAAAGGGTGAGTCACTAACTCAACAGTTTGAACGATTCTCCTTATTGATATCTGAGTTGAAAATGGTTAAACATGAATATACAAATAGTCAGATGAACAAAAGATTTCTCAGATCCCTGCCTGAGAGATGGGACACATATACCATTTTCCTACGCTCCAGTGCAAATCTAGATAATCTATCTCTCACCCAGCTTCATGGGAAACTGCTTACATTTGAAAGAGAGATAGAACAGAAAAGAAAACTGACTTCATCTGGGAAGCTCACTGATGACTTTGTACCAGGGAATACTGCTCTGGTTGGTCATGAGTCAGAATATGCTACATCAAAAAGTTCCTATGATGAGCATATTGATTTCTATTCAAACAGTGGAGATCATGCTTTTGCTCGTATTAATGGTAATTCAGGATGTAATAGTGACAATCTATGCTTTTTGATGGATGATTTGAAAGGAATTGCTGATGATGATTTGGAAGAGATGGATATTTTGAGCCAAATGGCATTAGTTAATATCAGATCTCAAAAATTTTACAAAAGGACAGGTAGAGAATTCCCTGGTCTCTTTGGAAAAACCAAAGTTGGTTTTGACAAGAGCAAGTTGAGGTGTCACAAGTGCTATAGACTTGGACATTTTGCAAGAGAGTGTAGCTCATCTGGATCTAACTCTTTTGCACCCTTTGTGACCTTTCCAAGCAATAATTCACAAAACAAAGGGCAACATTCTACCAGTTCTGGTCATCATTCACAAAATCAATCATCTCCTGCATATTTTGTTCCTCAAGGTCAAATGCCATATCCTTATCCCTGTTTTTACATGCCATAGTCCAATCAGGTTCCTATACCATAGCTCAACAATCACATGCCCTACATGAGCCTCAACCACCTCAATCAAGTCAACAATCTCAATCTCAATCTCAATCACATCAAAGCTTTTTCACTCCTGGTGTTATTAACTAGAGTAGTTTACCAGATGATCTTTCTGGTTATTCTGAACAAATGTTTTCTGGTGCTGGTCAACATGGTGGTGAAAACCCTTTTGGAAATCTTGCTCTTATGGCCGTGGAGTCTACAGGTTGTTCAAGCTTAAATGCTTCATCATCACAGGTACCACAAATATCTTCTGAGGCTAAGGCCAAGTTGTGTTCTGAGTCATGCATAGCTGCTTTTGCCTTAATTAGAGAAGCAAATGTAGCTTTAATTAATCAAAATCTTGACCTAGAAAAAGTGATTTCCAAAAGAAAAGCTGAGTTTGAGTTGTTTTAAAAGAAAAAGATGATGAGATTTACAAATTAAAATGCCAAATCACTGATGAAAAGGCAAAGGTAGAGGTCATTTTAGAGAATCATAAGAATCTCAAAGAAACACTTGCAACTACTCAGGTAGAGTGTGAACGCTGGGTAACATCTTGCAAGGGGTTTGAAATGCTTCTCAGTAAGCAAACTGCTTCAAATGTGAAGTTTGGGATTGGATATAATCACACTCCCAAGACAGAAGTAAAATCTGAAGGTGAGATCAATTCCCAAACCACATCATCATGTGTCTCATCCTCAAGTGATAATGTACAATCAGAGGATGAAGTCAGTAATAGTACCTCAGCTAATCAGTCAGCTGATGGTCCTACTGTTGATGAACACATGATCAAAGAAAAGCTGAGTCCTTCAGGTGTTGTCTCAAAAGGTATCCGAAGTACTGAAGAGCAAGTAACAACACCTGAAGAACATTTCCAGCCAAATGGAACCAAACATGGTTTGACAATTGCTGAAGAATCTATCAGGAAATCCAAATGTACTGATAGAAAATCTCTGAAGAACAAGTCTTTAGTTGTTACAAATCCTTCAGTACTACACATAAGTACTGAAAGGAAGAAAGTACTGAGGAACACACCTTCAATAGTTTCATCTTCTTCAGTAGCTGATCAACTGAAGATGAAGAATAAGCCATGTGAAATTTGTGGTCTATTCAATCATCTCACTGATGAATGTTGGTACAGAAAGGGTTCCAAATTTAACAAGGATAAAATCATCAAAAAGAAAATTAATGAAATAAAAGATGAATTTGAAACCAGGTTTGTGCCACAAACATCTCAACCTGATAAACCAAAGTCTTCACAAAAATCTAAACAGAAGAAAGAAGTTTATGATAAAACAACTGAAAATACTCCTCAAAGAGTATCAAAACTACAGACTAAGTCTGTGTCTTTCAAAAAGGAGGACATGGTGTCTCAAATGAATCATTCACAAACAAGTTCTAATGTGTCTGCTGAACTAAAAGCTTTAACAACCAATCAGACACAACTTGTTATGATGGTTCAACATCTGTTGGGGAGAGTTAACCAAATAGATGTACTTGTGATTAAACCACTGAAAAGGAAACCTAAGCCAAAATCAAAGGAATCCTTTTTAGCACCATCTCCTTCTTCAAAGGCTGTTAATCATGACAAATCAGTTAGTATAAAAGCTGTTGATGAGAACAGACCTAAAACCAAAAGGTTTGGGTCTCAAAAGCTAACTAGTTGTTGTAATATATGCAGGGTTCTTCAACATGCCATAGAAGCATCTTGTATGTGGACAGTGGAGCATCTATGCATATGACTGGGAGCAGATCTCTTCTTCATGACTACTCTCAAGGAAAGACGGGATTTGTATCTTTTGGTAACGATGCTAAGGGTTACATCATCGGCAAAGGCTTTGTTTCAAATGGTTAAATAAGGTTTGATGATGTCAACCATGTGGAGAATCTCAAGTATAATTTGTTGAGTGTCAGTCAAATGTGTGATAAAGGGCATGTTGCACTTTTCACTAGTCAGAACTGTCGAATTCTGTCTTTCAATATTTTGAATATGATTGACAAGATATTGGATGAACATACTCTCCTGAAAGCCAACAGGGTTGGAAGAGTATATGCCTTAGACTTATCAAAGAAAATTGATCTAAAAGGCCATCCATGTCTGTTCTCCAAGGCCTCTAGTCAGGAATCTGAGCTTTTGCACAGAAGGCTTGGTCATGTGAATCTTAGAAACATGAACCAGCTGATCCTTCATGGGTTAGTGAGAGGTCTACCATTAAAGGAGTTCAAATGTGATGACAACTGCTCTGCTTGTTTAAAAGGAAAGTAACATAAAGTATCATTCCCACCAATAGAAGAACCAAAGTCCACGGCCTGCATGCAATTACTGGATATGGATCTTTTTGGTCCAGTAAGAGTGATAAGTATGGCCAGGAAAAAATACTGTCTGGTAATTGTGGATGATTATTGTAAGGCCCCGTTCCCGGGATGCTTACAGCTGGGTTCTCATCACACATAAAACATATAATTACATTTTTATTTAATAAATCGCAGCGGAAAACTAAAACAAACTTTCATTTCCATGTAAATGCTTTTGCAAACTAATACAACATTCATTACAAAAATAGTTTGTTCGCATTACAATGCAAAAACATTAATCAAAAGAATGCCATCCTAAAAGAGCTGAGTAGTCGCCCGTGCCATCCTCGGCAATCGTTACCTGCCAACTGGAAACACATCAAAGTCAGCGTTGCTGAGTGAGTTCTAGTTTTATAAATAAAACATACTTTACTTTCATATAAAACCGTTCGTTACTTTTATATGATCACACATCATACGTACACATAGATAATATCATTATTATCTTCTTCATTCATTCATTCGTTCTTTCATTACCTTACTTGCGCATCGGACATCATCCATACCAATACCATGTGCTACACCCCGGTTAGTCGTAGCTACCGGGCCGAAGTCAACAAATGAACAGCTAAACGTATGCCACGGTACTAGGAGTAACCATCAGTCTTAGCTACTGGGCTGAAGTCAACAAATGAACAGCTAAACGTATGCCACAGTACTAGGGGTGAGCGGTAGAGGTTCTACATTCAGGGTCAATCACCAAGAAGGACCCGTTATCCGATGTGTGCAAGACGTTTCATTCGTTCATTAATACATGCATTCGTTCATCAGGTTCCTCTTTCTTTATCTTTCACTTTACGTTACATAATACTTCGTTCATTCATCATAACAGGTAAAGCCATAGGAAAGATATTATACATCACACTAAGGAACATTAACATGCATCAACATCACATCATACAGGGCAACATCATACATACATAACATACAACATCATCACCCTCATCATGCCCAACATGCTTTCTAAGACCTCGATCGTCGTCTTAAAACTCTTATGGGAACCTTTACATCAAAACTTACATTTGCACTTTCCCCCGAAAGTCAGAAGTCAATCTACACCTTCCTCGGGTTCAACAGCCCTATTCGGGCGTATGGACACCCTTCAGTCGCATTGCCTCCATGCGACTGAACATCATGCGAATGAACTAATACAGATGAACACCTATGCGAATGAACATCCAGTCGTGCGAATGGACAATGCGGATGAACACCTATGCGACTGGACCTTCAGTCGTGCGAATGGACCTTCAGTCGTGCGAATGGACCTTCAGTCGCATGACCCCCATACGACTGGCCCTTCAATCATGCGAATGAACCCCAATCATGCGAATGGACCCCAATAGCACCCTAATCGGCCGCATGGCCTCCATTCGGCCTCCAGTCGGTCGCCTAGCCCTAACTGATGCAGAATGTCGTTCAACCCGACTGCAGCCGAGGGTTTTCGGCCTCCAAACTCATCTAAACCCATTTTAAGCCTAAATCGACCATCCTAAACCTTAGGGATGCATACCATAACATTATTCAAGCACAACCAAGCAAGAAATCAAGCCCCAAACGGGTCCTACACATAAATACACGCATACATACGGGTTTTCACCCAAAAACGTGAAAAAGGGTTTTCAGATGTGTTCCAGCCCCAAAATCATTCAAAAACATGTAAAAGAGGGGTCCTAGAACTCACCTAAACGAGCACAACGACAAGAGCTTCAATTCAGCTTGCTTCAAGACAATTTTGGCGACCCGAACCGGCACTTTTTCCTTTTTTTTGCCTTCTTTCTCTCTATTCTTCTCTTTGTAAGCTGAAATGTGAGTGTGGGGAGAGTGGGCTGCCCTCTCCCTACATATATCACCACAGTTTCTCAACTTTTCTTTGTTGGCGAGTTTGGTCCCTCGACGTTTGGAATTTATTTTCTTTTCTTTCGCCACTGGCTTCAAAATAAATATCCGAGTGTTACAAGTCCACCCCCGTTAAATAGGTTTCGTCCCCGAAACCTGTTATTCGTCGAACAAACGTGGATAATGTTGTCTCATTTCTTCTTCAGTCTCCCACGTTGACTCGGATCCCTTCCTGTGCTTCCACTGTACACGCACAAGAGGAACCACTTTATTCCTTAGCCTTTTCTCCTTTCGGTCGATGATTGCCACTGGTTGCTCCACATAATTGAGCCATTCATCTACTTCGATATCTTCCAATGGGACAATCATATCTTCATCTGCTAAGCACTTCCTTAGATGAGATACATGGAATGTCGGGTGAAAACCACTTAACTCATCTGGCAACTCCAATCTATAGGCCACCTCCCCTACTCGAGCAATGATTCGGAAATGGCCTATATATCTTGGGCTCAACTTGCCCCGCTTTCTGAATCTGATAATACCCTTCCAAGGCGAGACCTTCAACATAACCCGGTCACCCACCTGGAACTCAATTGGCCTACGTCGCTTATCGGCATACGACTTCTGTCTATCTTTGGCTGCCTTCATGAAGGCTTTAATCTTTTCAAGCTTCTCTGTCGTAGCCTCGATTACCTCGACGCTCCCTAATTCCTTCTGACCAATATCACCCCAACAAACGGGTGTTCTGCATCTCCTACCGTATAGCATCTCATATGGTGGAATACTAATACCGGCATGATAGCTGTTGTTGTATGAGAATTCGGCTAACGGTAAGTGGTCATCCCAACTTCCACAAAAATCGATCACACACGCCCGGAGCATGTCTTCCGGTGTCTGAATAGTCCTTTCTCACTGACCATCAGTCTGGGGATGATAAGCCGTGCTAATATGTAACCTCGTCCCCATAGCGTCGTGGAATTTCTTCCAAAATTTAGATGTAAACCGAGTGTCAAGATCAGACACAATAGACACCGGCACACCATGACGAGCTACAATTTCCTTGATGAACAGATCAGCCAACCTCTCAGATGAATACGTCTCGCGGATAGGTAGAAAATGAGCGCTCTTCGTCAGACGATCAACTATCACCCATATGGCATCATACCCTTTCGGGGTACGTGGCCGCTTCGTAATGAAGTCCATGGTGATGTGCTCCCACTTCCATTCCAGTATATCCAAAGGTTGTATTTTCCCATACGGCTTTTGATGCTCTACCTTCACCTGTAAGCAAGTAAGGCACTTACTCATATACTCCACCACGTCACGCTTCACACCCGACCACCAATAATCTTTCTTCATGTCATGGTACATTTTCGTGGCACCAGGATGAATGGAGTATCGAGTCTTGTGGGCTTCATCCATTATCTTCATTCGTAGATTCCCAAAACGAGGAATTCACACACGACCGAATCGAGTTCTAACACCGAGTGTGTTTTCACCCAATTCCCCAATTAGACCTCTCATTCTTTCCGAGTTAAGGTGATCTTCTTTCAATGCCTCATCTTGCAACTCCTTAACTTGCTTCATCACATCGGAGGTCATGATTAATTGATAAGCTTTCACCCGAATCGGTTCAGGCCTTTCCTTTCGGCTAAGGGCGTCAGCCACTACATTGGCCTTGCCCGGATGGTAGTGGATCTCGCAATCATAATCCTTAATAAGTTCCAACCATCTCCTCTGCCTCATGTTCAGATCCTTTTGCTCGAAGAAGTACTTCAAGCTCTTATGATCGGTGAATATGGTGCACTTCGTCCCGTAGAGATAGTGCCTCCAGATCTTCAATGCAAAGACCACGGCTGCTAGCTCCAAGTCATGAGTAGGATAATTGACCTCATGAACCTTTAACTGTCGAGATGCATAAGCTATAACCTTCCCTCTCTGCATTAACACACACCCCAACCCCGAGTAGGAAGCATCAGAATAAACCACTAGATCTTCGCTTCCATCGGGTAATGACAGAACAGGAGCTTGAGTCAGTCTTGCCTTCAGCTCTTCGAACGCCTTCTCTTGAGCTTGACCCCATACAAATTTCACATCCTTTCGGGTCAACTTAGTTAGTGGAGAAGCAATCTTAGAGAAGTCTTGGATGAATCTTCTATAGTAGCCCGCCAAGCCCAAGAAACTACGGATCTCGGATGGCGTCTTTGGTGACTTCCATTGCATAACCGCCTCCACCTTCGCCGGGTCAACCATAATCCCGTCAGGATTCACCACATGACCCAAAAACTAAACTTCGCGCAAGCAGAATGCATAGTTGGAGAATTTAGCATACAATTTCTCCTTTCTCAACGTCTCCAGAACCTCTCGAATGTGACCGGCATGCTTAATCTTGCTCTTCGAATAAATCAGGATATCATCAATAAACACAATCACCGATTTATCCAACATAGGCCGACACACACGGTTCATCATATCCATAAAAGCAGCTGGCGCGTTGGTCAAACCAAAGGACATGACAAGAAACTCGTAATGACCATAGCGCGTGCGGAAAGCTGTTTTAGGGATATCGTGTTCCTTTACCTTCAACTGATGATAGCCAGACCGAAGATCTATTCTCGAGAACCAACTAGCACCCTGAAGCTGGTCGAACAAATCATCTATCCTCGGTAAGGGGTAGCGGTTCTTCACTGTCAACTTGTTTAGTTCGCGGTAGTCAATGCACATCCTCATACTACCATCCTTCTTCTTTACAAATAGGACCGAGCACCCCAAGGAGAGATACTCGGTCTAATGAACCCCTTATCAAGCAGCTCTCGCAACTGCTCCATCAACTCTTTCATCTCGGTTGGAGCCAATCGATATGGTGCCTTGGCAACAGGTTGGGCACCCGGTATCAGATCAATCTGAAATTCAATCTCTCTGTCAGGTGGCACTCTGATAAGTCTTCTGGGAACACGTCTGGAAAGTCACACACAACCGGTACATCAGCTAGTTGTGGTGTAGGTGTATCCACATCTTTTACATAGGCCAAGTAAGCACTACATCCACGCCTCACACACTTTCCCGCCACCGCCATTGAGATCACCTTCGGGATTGTAGTAACCCGATCACCATAAACCATTACCAAACTTCCGTCAGGCGCTGTCAACCGAACCATCTTCTTGTGACACACAATGTTCGCCTCGAAGTCCACCAACCAATCCATCCCAAGAACCAAATCGAAACCACCCAAGGTCACAAACGGTCTAACAGGAAATTTATGACCCTCAAGTTCTACATCACAATTCTCTATCATCTCAGAAATCCTGGTAGACTTATCTATGGCAGTTTCTACATCAAAGGGCGCATCAACACGTCTACTACTAACAGGCAGCTTAGCACAGAAAGCAGCAGAAACAAAACTCCTACTAGCACCCGAATCAAATAACAAGAAGCTAAAGTCTCATTCACTAGAAACGTACCGGACACAACGTCAGGGTCCGTCCTAACCTCCTCCTGTGTCATGGTGAACGCCCTGGCGCTCGCCCTCGGTCCCTCACTTCCCGTCTTCTTCACCCCTGAACACTCAGTCCTCGACTTCTTACAATCTCTGCTCATATGACCAAATTCCCCACAGTTAAAACATTTGCCCGACAGGCAATCCTTCGCCATATGCCCTGTCTTCCCACACTTGAAGCACAAGTTTGACCCAAACCTACATTCCCCGCTGTGCTCCCTTCCACACTTGCCACACCTTTTCGACCCCGCACTTAATGTGACCACACGGCGTTCATCCACCCGGGCCTTTTTGTTACCCATCGGGGCATCACCCCGACCAAACCGTTTCCCGTTCCAGTTCCGATCACCACCACCCTTCTTACTTGCTTCAGTCACCACCACCTCCCGCTCGTCATACAGCCTCCCTGCCAAATCAACCGCCGACCTAAACGTGCTTGGCCGGGCGGCGATCATATGCCGGCGAACATCCACCGTAAACCCTGAATATACCTCTTGATTTTGCGAGACGGAGGCTTCACCTGATCAGGCACAAGCCGTGCCATTTCATTAAACTTGGTGGTATACTGTTGGTGTGTCATGGTTCCAGCCTCCAACTGTAAAAACTCCCTTTCCAACTTATCCATTTCTCTGTGAGGACAGAACTCCTCAATCACCAACCTTCTCAGCTCAGGCCATTTCATTTTCCCAATGGCCCTACTACCCTCAGCTTGGACAATGTTGTCCCACCAGCACAGAGCTGAATCCACAAAAGAGTGGGTAGCATACTTCACCTTTTGATCCTCTTGGCACTCGCTGATATTGAGAACAGCTTCCATTTCCCTCACCCACCGGTGAGCAGCTGCAGCAGTGCCGTTTTCATCAACAGTAGGGGGCTTGCATCTCATAAAAGCCCCATAATTACATCCTCGCACTGCCTTTGGCACAGGCTCTTCTTCTTCTTCTTCATCATCAGACAGAACCGTTTCCGGCTCTGGTTGTTCCCGTTCCCCAGAGGATCTGTTTCTTTCTTTTCTTTCCCCTTCTCGTACAGCCTTAATAACTTCAGTCACCACAGACGGTAAGATTGTCTGCATGACCTGATGGACTTCTTCTACAACAACCTCCTTTACTGAGGCTCTCAGATTGGCGCTTTCATCGCCACCCTCCGGATGAGGGGTCTCTGGTTCTTCATGAACCACCCTCTCAACTCTGGGTCTCCCTCTCTTAGGTCGCGGTTCAACACCGTGACCTCCACCCCTAGAAGATTTCGAAGATCTACCTCCGGCCATCACACGCACACTGAAAGATTCAAACACCAACACGGTCATTCAAGGGAACAGCTCAGTTTATGTCAAGTATAGTAAGTCCCTAATGACAGTGGCCAGTTGTGATTAGCCACTTACTTTACTCTTCATACCCCAAGTACTACCTGTCCTGACTACATCAGTATTTAAATCTACATACAACACATAACACATACCATGCGCACATAAAACCGGTTAACTTAACGAAAATACCTGATGGCACGCAGCTACTCAGATTGGCATCCCATTCCCATTCCGTCCCATTCTCAGTTTAAGATTAGGTTTATTTTGAAAATTTACCCATTTCACATAAACTTTGGCTCTGATACCAACTTGTAAGGCCCCGTTCCCGGGACGCTTACAGCTGGGTTCTCATCACACATAAAACATATAATTACATTTGTATTTAATAAATCACAGCGGAAAACTAAAACAACTTTCATTTCCATGTAAATGCTTTTGCAAAGTAATACAACATTCATTACAAAAATAGTTTGTTCGCATTACAATGCAAAAACATTAATCAAAAGAATGCCATCCCAAAAGAGCTGAGTAGTCGCCCGTGCCATCCTCAACAATCGTTACCTGCCAACTGGAAACACATCAAAGTCAGCGTTGCTGAGTGAGTTCTAGTTTTATAAATAAAACATACTTTACTTTCATATAAAACCGTTCGTTACTTTTACATGATCACACATCATACGTACACATAGATAATATCATTATTATCTTCTTCATTCATTCATTCGTTCTTTCATTACCTTACTTGCGCATCGGACATCATCCATACCATACCATGTGCTACACCCCGGTTAGTCGTAGCTACCGGGCCGAAGTCAACAAATGAACAGCTAAACGTATGCCACGGTACTAGGAGTAACCATCAGTCTTAGCTACTGGGCCGAAGTCAACAAATGAACATCTAAACGTATGCCACAGTACTAGGGGTAAGCGGTAGAGGTTCTACATTCAGGGTCAATCACCAAGAAGGACCCGTTATCCGATGTGTGCAAGACGTTTCATTCGTTCATTAATACATGCATTCGTTCATGAGGTTCCTCTTTCTTTATCTTTCACTTTACGTTACATAATACTTCCTTCATTCATCATAACAGGTAAAGCCATAGGAAAGATATTATACATCACACTAAGGAACATTAACATGCATCAACATGACATCATACAGGGCAACATCATACATACATAACATACAACATCATCACCCTCATCATGCCCAACATGCTTTCTAAGACCTCGATCGTCGTCTTAAAAATCTTATGGGAACCTTTACATCAAAACTTACATTTGCACTTTCCCCCGAAAGTCAGAAGTCAATCTACACCTTCCTCGGGTTCAACAGCCCTATTCGGGCGTATGGACACCCTTCAGTCGCGTTGCCTCCATGCGACTAAACATCATGCGAATGAACTAATACAGATGAACACCTATGCGAATGAAGATCCAGTCGTGCGCGAATGGACAATGCGGATGAACACCTATGCGACTGGACCTTCAGTCGTGCGAATGGACCTTCAGTCGCATGACCCCCATGCGACTGGCCCTTCAATCGTGCGAATGAACCTCAATCGTGCGAATGGACCCCAATCGCACCCTAATCGGCCGTATGGCCTCCATTCGGCCTCCAGTCGGTCGCCAGCCCTAACTGATGCAGAATGCAGTTCAACCCGACTGCAGCCGAGGGTTTTCGGCCTCCAAACTCATCTAAACCCATTTTAAGCCTAAATCGACCATCCTAAACCTTAGGGATGCATACCATAACATTATTCAAGGACAACCAAGCAAGAAATCAAGCCCTAAACGGGTCCTACACATACATACACGCATACATACGGGTTTTCACCCAAAAACGCGAAAAAGGGTTTTCAGATGTGTTCCAGCCCCAAAATCATTCAAAAACATGTAAAAGAGGGGTCATAGAACTCACCTAAACGAGCACAACGACAAGAGCTTCGATTCGGCTTGCTTCACGACAATTTTGGCGACCCGAACCGACCCGAACCGGCACTTTTTCCTCTTTTTCCCTTCTTTCTCTCTATTCTTCTCTTTGTAAGCTGAAATGTGAGTGTGGGGAGAGTGCGCTGCCCTCTCCCTACATATATCACCACATTTTCCCAACTTTTCTTCGTTGGCGAGTTTGGTCCATCGACTTTTGGACTTTATTTTCTTTTCTTTCGTCACCGGGTTCAAAATAAATATTCGGGTGTTACAATTATTCTTGATTTGTATGGACCTTCTTCTTACATTCAAATGATGAGGCTGGTCAAATTATCATCTACTCTGTGTTGCATGTGGATAAGCTGTATTCTCTTTCTGTCAAGTGTGTGAGGAGTGATAATGGCACAGAGTTTAGAAATCACACACTTGATGAATTTTATTTCTCTAAGGGAATCAAGAGGCAGTTTAGCATTCCTAGAACTCCTGAACAAAATAGAGTGGTGGAGAGAAAGAACAGGACCCTTATTGAAGCTGCAAGGTCAATGTTGACTGATTTTGGTTTGTCACTAACCTTTTAGGCTGAAGCTGTTAACACAGCTTGTTATGTACAAAATAGAGTATTGGTAAATCAAAGGTTGATCAAGACTCCTTATGAAGTGTTACATCATTTGGCTCCTCTGATTTCCTTCTTTAGAGCATTTGGGTGTCCCTGTTATATTCTCAACACAAAAGATCCACTTCAGAAGTTTGAATCAAAGGTGGATGCAGGGTACTTTGTTGGGTGTTCCTCTACTTGCAAGGCATACAGAGTTTTTAATTGCAGTTCAAAGATTGTAGAAGAAACCTTGCATGTAAAGTTTAATGAATCTCCAAAGGAGAAAATCCCACAAAATCCTATGGAGTTATTTGATCTGGACATACTGCAATATGTCCTTATCAGTCTCCAATTGTTGCAGGTTCTATGAATCCATCATATTCTGTAACATGTTATCCATCTGTTGGTATCAATGCAAGTTTTAGTGATCAACTGCCTGAGTCTACTAAACTTGATGTTCGTGTAGCTTTAGCAGATCCATCGACAACAAATGCTGATAAGATCTCTGAATCCTCTACTTCATTTGAATTGTCATCTCATTCTAGGTTTCAAGAATCTGGATCACCATCTGTTGCTGCTGAATCACCTACCAACACTTGCACAGATCTTCTTGAGTATCAAGAACTGAAGAATCATCCCATGTCTCAGATCATTGGTGACATCAATGCTAGGGTTTCAACCAGAAGTCAATTGTCCAACTTTTGCTTCTATGCTCTCTACATCAGTCAGCAAGAGCCAAAGAATTATCATATTGCATTAAGAGACAATGGATGGGTTGAGGCTATGCAACTTGAGCTTCTTCAGTTTCAAAAGCAGCAAGTGTGGGAACTGGTTCCTCTTCCCCAAGGTATGTGTGCAATAGGCACTAAATGGTGTTTAGGAATAAAACTGATGAAAAAGGCCAAATTGTCAAGAACAAGGCCAGACTGGTTGTATAGGGGTTTTCACAAGAAGAAGGTATTGATTATGATGAAACCTTTGCCCCTGTAGCCAGACTAGAAGCAATCAGATTGTTTTTAGCTTATGCTGCTTTTCATAATCTCAAAGTTTTTCAAATGGATGTCAAAGGTGCATTCTTATATGGTAAAATAAAAGAAGAAGTTATGTGTGCCAAACACCAGGTTTTGAAGATAATAAACATCCAAATTGGGTGTATAAGCTTGATAAGGCTCTTTATGGACTAAAACAAGCACCTAGAGCCTTGTATGCAACACTGTCAAACTTTCTTCTTCAAAATAATTTCACTAGAGGGTCCATAGATAAAACCTTGTTCATTAAGAAAGTAGGCATGCATAAGCTCCTTGTTCAAATTTATGTAGATGATATTATTTTTGAATCCTCTGATCCATAGTTGTGTGATGCCTTTACTAAGTTGATGCAATAAAAGTTTGAAATGAGTGCCATGGGAGAATTACAGTTCTTTCTAGGGATGCAAATCAAACAAGTGGCTGATGGAACTTTCATTCATCAGTCAAAATATACAAAGGATTTATTGAAAAAGTTTCATTTACAAAACTGTAAGCCCTGTTCTACTCCCATGTGCAACACCACACAACTGGATGCTGATGAGAAAGGTAAAGCCGTTAATGAAACTCTTTACAGATGTATCATTGGTTCCTTGATGTACCTTACAGCTTTTAGACCAGACTTATATTTGCAACTTGTGGCTGTGCTAGATTTCAGGCTGCACCTAAAGTATCCCATATGATGGCAGTCAAAAGGATCTTCAGATAATTGCAAGGAACTCAATCTCTATGACTTTGGTATTCCACTAGGCACTCTTGTAAATTAGTTGCTTTCTCTAATAGTGACTATGCATGGTGTAAATTAACCATAAAATCAACCTTTGGTGGATGCCAATTTCTGGGCAATTGTTTAGTTTCTTGGCAGAGTAAGAAACAAACTTCAGTTGCTACATCCACTACTAAAGTAGAGTAGATGCTGTTGCAAGTTGTACATCTCAGGTACTCTGGCTTGAGAATCAATTACTGGATTATGACATTACAGAGACTAAGACTCCTTTGCTGATGGACAGTGCTTCAGCTCTTTGTATTGTTAAGAATCCTGTCCAGCATTCTAGGACCAAACATATTGAGATCAGACATCATTTTATCAGGGATTGTTATGAAAAAGGTCTGATTGATCCAATGTTTTTTCCTAGTGCTCATGAGCTTGCAGATATATTTAGTAAGCCTTTGGAAAGTGCAACTTTCCAAAATCTCGTGCTAAGGCTTGGTATGTTGCAACTTTAATGATTTGACAACTACTGATGATCTCAGTTCACAAGTACTGATGAGCATTAGTATACAGCTATCAAAAATAACTATTGATAAGTTATTTTATCTTCAGCAGTTTTTCATAACTACTAAAGACTAAATTCCTTAAAGTACTGAAGTACTTTATCTGTTGTAAAGTACTGAAGTGGTTACAACTACTGACGACTGTTCTAACAGATAAGTACTGATGACTAATGAAACATCTGAAAATCAGATAATCTGCAGAGTAAGTGTTTAGGTCAAATGAAACAACTGAGATATGTGAATTGATGATAACAACTGTTGTTTCATTTCAAAAAAACTGAAGCCAAACCAACTCTTCAGTAGTTTTTTTCAACTACTGATGACAAACTCCAAGTCTTAAGTTGTTTACAACACCTGAAAGTTAAAACCGTGTCTTCAGTCGTTTTCTAACAACTGATGACTAAAACCAAAACTTTCAGCTGTTTTCTTTCAGCCGTTTCATAACTTATAAATACTTAACCCTAACTTCAAACTTTTCATAAATCGATTTCCGAACGTTCATCTCCCACTAATGGCGACCATGCAAATCAAACCTCGACACAACTGTGTTGCTTACTTCACAAAATCGACCTTTTGGACTAAGTTTGATGATGGTATTGATCTGATGGCTGATTCCCAGTATCGAACTGCTTTTCTTCTGAATCCTACCATCTATCCCGACTCTCTTCGTCAATTCTGGACAAATGTCACCATCCATACTGGTGAGAATGATGTTGCGATCACTCTCCAGTCATTTGTAAACAAGAAGAAGGTGATTGTCACTCCTGCTATCATTCGCCTAACGCTTGATCTGAATGATGCTACCTTTATCACCAAATACCTCAAAGAGGCTGCCAAACTGCTAAAACCCAAGCACAAGGTACCCACAACCTCATCCTCCAGATCCAAAGTCCCCTCCACACCTCTCTCCAAACAACCCAAAAAGGCTACTCAGGGAGTTGAGTCCCCTGCTGATGCCCCTGCAACACAAACGCAGGATGAAACTATGGGTAGTAATCCCCCTGTAGTTTCTAGGACTCTACTAGCTGAAACCGCTCAGGTATCCTCTCAACAAGATCCTGATGCAACCAGAAATGGTGAAACCACATTACTAGAATCTCTCTCACTTGAGAGGATTGCCATTGAAGAGCACCATTCTCCCCAGGTGCAATCCTTTTCACACCTATCTCCCACTGAAACCACCCTTACAAGCACAACTGTGGTTATTGCACAAGTGTTGACTCAACTACATTCCTCTACCCCTCCCTAGAAACCTATTACTACTGGGAAAACCTCAACCGTTGAGGGAGAGGATTATAATGTAGCTGATAACCCACAGCATAGGGATTACAGAGTTCAATCTCCAAGTGTAGAGGAGGAGATTAGAACATCTGGTGACGCTGCCTCTTCTCCTTGTTCAGCACATGATCAGGATAAAGCTGGTATCATTTCTAAGTCCTCACTAGAGGCAACTACCAATGAAGGACATTATCCTGAGGCAGGAAGTCCCCAGTTCCAAGATATAGGGGCACATATGAATACTGATCTACACTCAGCACATGTTCATCCTGATTTCATATCAAGGTCAGCTCATTCAGCACAAATTGATGATGACCTGGGCTTTTTCTTTGATGTTCTAGCCCACAATACTATTCTTGAGACTGAGGTATGCAGAATACAAGAACTGCTTGCCAAAATGTCACAAGAATCAAGTCCATCTGCCCACATTCACCCACAGATGGCAGTTTCTCCTGAAACTATCCCAAATACTGAGCCACTCTCAACAAACTTGCCACCAGCCTCTGCTTCAGGTGCCATTTCTCAGGGACAGAACCCCTCTGAGCAAATGGTTGTTGCCTTTCAAACATCCTTACCTCTCATCACTTCCATAATCACAAACACTGTACATCAAGCCATTGATGAGAGGCTTTCCTCAACTCTTCAATCTTTAGTTGATGCTGCGGTTTCCAAGAAACTTTTTGACATTCACACCCCTGAACCCAATGCAACCAAAAAAGGGGAGTCTAAGTCGGTGAAAGTAGACAAAAGAAAAAGAGCTGAAGAGGAAGCAGAAAAAGAGCAGAAAGAAAAGGACATGTTCACCTACAAAAGGAAGAAATCCTCTGAAAAGACTAAAGGTGAGAAAAAGTTGGAAGAATTGATCAAAGAAGCTGATGAGCAACATAGCAGATCAATGGATAAGATTATTGATCAACTCTTCACACAAGGATTTGACACTATCAAACTTGACTCTCAGATCAGAAGGTTAGAGATTCAAGAAATTGAACAAAGATGGGCAATTTAGAGTGAGAAAGAAAGAGAAAGGCTGGAAACTATGGCAAGATTTATATCAAAACATCTGGGAAGGTCGATCATTGAAGTAAAGTCATGGTCCACAGACAGTATTTTGGAGATAACCACCAGAATCTGTTCTTCTGAAGTATTTAACAAAGGATTGATCATAGAAGCTCCTGATGAAGCTGGTGCTGGGAAAAGGACTGATATGGCAAAACTATCCAAAGCTTCACTCAAATCCAAGATGCTAGAGCAGCCTGCACCATCACCCAAACCAAAACAACCACCTTCACAACCCTCAAAACCAATTCCTTTACCTAAGAAACCTACTGAACCCATTACCAATGATGCACCTAAGAGGAAGAGAAGGGTGTTGAGGATTGAAGAAGAAGAAGAAGATGATGAGGATGATAGTCTGCCATTCTCTGTTGTTCTCAAAATAAAAATGCCTGAGCCTAGGAGTCAACCAACAACAACCACACCTGACTTTCAAAGGCAAATGGTAAAAGTCAAACTTGAAGAAGAACAACAACACAAATAACATGATGAGCAACTGTTAAGGATGATTGATAAAGAGTTTCCCAAGTCTTCATCCATACAAGTTATGAAGAAACATGCTTAGAGGTTGTATGCTCTCAGATTTACATTCCAATATGAGAAAGAGAGAGTGAGAATTTGGCCTGACCCGAGAGTAAGTGACAGAATTCACAAAATGAAGATTCCAAGCAGATACAATGGCCAAGTAAAGAAGATTGTAGATGCTGTGATAATGCTGGCCATTGTAGTGTCACCCTGGGAAATTCTTGATGACTTCAAGAGAGCTTACAAGTCTAAATTGACTCCACAAACTTTACTAGAAAACAAAATGGTAAAGAAGGGGTTAATCTACAAGAAGCTTGAAGAAATAAGAAGAAATGAGCTCCAGTTATTGCTTGAAGGCACTCATCCTGATGAGTTTGCATAAAGAGAGATAACACTGTGGAGCTGAAAAATGGAAAGCATATTAAGTACTTATCTGAGTACTATGGGCCTGAGTTCTTCTTTGAAAGTGGAGCTGAAGAACTCACAATGGAAGAACAAGTTGTTTTTCTTGAGGCCTATGTCAAAGAGTCTTACAGACTCATTATTGGGAAGTAGGTTCCATGGATGGGGTAACAGCTCTGTGTCCAATTCCCCAAGACAGAGTTCCCATTCATCCTTTGCCAATCAAACCTTCTGAAATCTCTTCCATGGCCTGAGCTTATAATTGAAGAACTCTGAGCTGATCTAGATTTTGTTTCTGCCAATAAGTGGGACCTTAATAATTTTAAAGGTTTTGGCTACTTTGGTTCAAGGGGAGTTTGTTGCACCAAAAGAACCAATGAGCCAGATGAGAAAAACCTTTAAGTCCCACAAACATCAAAACAACTAAAGTGATCTACATCTGCTTAAGACAAAGTCTGAACACAAAGTCTGAAGTCAAAGTCTAAAGACAAAGTCTGAAGACAACTACTGAAGACAAAGTCTGAAGACAAAGTCTAAAGACAAAGTCTGAAGAAAACTGCTGAAGACAAAGTCTGAAGACAAAGTCTGAAGACAAAGTCTGAAGACAAAGTCTGAAGACAACTGCTGAAGACAAAGTCTGAAGATCAAGTTCTTAGAAGTTGTCAAAACAGCTGAAGTAGTTCTCTTCAGTAGTTGTGATGGTTTATATTTCAGTAGTTTGTAATCAGTAGTTTTATATTATGTAAAACATCTGAAGTTCTTATACTTCAGATGTTATAACTTCAGTAGTTATAATGTTAGTTTATACTTAGCTTCTAATGAAGGTATCCTCAGTTGTTATGGACATCTTCAGTAGTTTAGTTTAATTTCAGTTGTTTGTAAAAATCAGTTAGATGTCACTATCATGTGACGTCAGCTGATGTCACATTCCTTATAAAAGGAATGTTGACCTAATTTCCCCGAAGGGGAAGCTTGTGCATGAATGAAAACATTCTTTTTGCAGAAAACTCTCTCTATAAATGTTACTGTTTGATTGAATATTCATATTATTCTTGCTGGAATTTCGTCTAATTCATGTGCTATTCCGCTGCAAATCCTAATCTAATTGATCAAACTAGATCTCGATCCCTTCAAATCATTAACTATTGTTAGCCTGGTGACATCATAGATCTATGGTCCTCACAAGCCTACTTGGTTGATCCAAGTACACTTAGCTAATCGTATGTACTCGTAAACATTTGAGACTTGTAAAACTTTGTCAAGGTTTGATTGTGCATTCTGTCTTACATCGCTAGTTACTTTGTTCTCTAACTTACAACATGAATTGCCATCTTTTATGTACTTATGTATTGAAAACTATGAAAATCTCACTAACTTTCAAAGTTGACCATTTTATTTTAATATGTTTTAGGTTTACTACTTGAGGATCCCTTCGTGCTCATATAGGATTCGGACTTAGTTAATTGAAAAACTTATGTTATTGGTTGTATCTTGATTGTTATGTAATTGACTTATTTGTCTTGTAATGTTTAATGAATAATGACATTTAATATTATATCAACATAATTAGTTCCATGTGTGCTATGAGCAATCGTCTCTCATTCGTCTGCCCCGATGATTCCGCCATCGGTTGAGGTGTGACACAAGATGGGATTTGTCCCTCTTATTCATTGAGAGTAAGATGCCTAAGGCCTAATAAAGTTAAATCAATGGAGAATGATCACTATGTGTCTGTGGGATTTAACATGACATGTGTGAGAAAAGGATAGATGATTGATTCACCTAAAAAAATTCGAGTAAGGTACTTGAAGGGGATAAGTTATTAAATAGCACTTAATCATACCTCTTAAGGGTAGTAAACCGTTGTTAGGCGGTATTTACTGCTTGCATCAATCTTCTATGAATCTTGTGCAAGTGGAAGATTGTTAGATCTTGTATGCCTGAGACACATACAACATTGATGTGGTTAGCATGTTATGATTCAAGTCGGGTCATACTCAATAACAAGCTAAACAAACACCAATAAGTATATATTTGTTGATCAGATCATACAAATAAATATTGACACCAATTTAGAAAATGGGTTTTCTAAAACTTTGTTTTTGTAATAGAACATTATATGGATAATTTGTTCATGAGAAATTATTTGTTTTATTATTTAAGTAAGCTAAATAATAACAAATAAAAGTGTGTTAATGGTATAAATTAAAAGAGATTTTAATTTTATAAACTTATGGGTTAAGAGTGTAAGTTTTTATAAAAATTGAAATGGGTGGAACCCATTTCAAACCTCATTTTCGGTCGCCCCTTTGTGGGGTTTTGGAATCATTTTGTCTTGGTTTAATACAAGACTTAATCCTTCCTTGCACTCTTCCCCTTATCACACTCTCTCACACACAAGCAAGGACTTTTCTCTCTTCCTCTTTTGGCTGAAAATTTCGAACTTTTTGCTGAACTTCAAGAACATCTTTGCTGATTTTTGGTTATACAAGAAGGAGTTGAGTCTTGGTGTTCTATTAGCTAACAAGTTAGGTGTTTGCTAGGTCTTGTGGGTATACAAACTTGAGGACTTCCCTTTTGGAGGCTAGACATTCAAGATGCATCATCATCTTCTTCTCATCCATACTACAACATCTTGTTCTTGAAAGATAGTTTCAAGAACACCCAATGATTGTTCTTTTCATATTTTGATAGCATTTTATTTCACATACCTATGATCCTTTGTTCTTGGGTTTTGTTTTGGGTTAAAATTGTTCAAATTTTTAGATTGTTAAACACGTTTTAACCACTTATATCCGCTGTGTTTTTAAAGTTTAAATGGTTAAACTAGCTTTTACTAACATGTAACAAAACCCAATACAATATGTGGCAACTACAACTTATACGTGGTTGAGTAGTAAGAAATTATGACCAACTTATTTATTGGTTGAACATCTAAACGCATTTTCAACTCAGAAAATTGGCAAATGCGAAAATGCTGAAAATGTGAAAGATTTCAAATATTTGAAATCAGAAGCAAGCCACAAGCCCAAAGTTTCTGTACCGGCAATGACAGTACTTGAATAGGTAATGGATAGTATTTATTTGGTATAGTTAAAGAAGGGCAAAACTACAATCGGGGATCTCCACCCCAACTGCTTCTGAAATATGACAATTATATGTCAAACAACAAATAACAATTACAAGGATATGACTACCTATTCTACAAGTACAGAGATGGTCAGAAGAAAGATGTAATGATTATCTGAATAAAAAATCATACCTCCAGCACCAAAAGATAATCTTTATGACTTCACTGGTTGCATCCGATTGCATAATCATATTCCTCAAAATATGAAAGAGAGATTGTCAGGTTTAATCAATATTCATTCATAAAGCAAAACAAGAGAGGATATATCACACCTTCATTGGAAGTTCAATGCCAAACTGATCGAAGTAGCATATAGTTTGTTCTTCCTTAATAACAACACCCATTTATTGAAAATAAAGGAAAATGCTTGAGTTCTCATTATATATGATGATGATTGACTCATTTACTTATGTGTATGTTGATTTGGGTCAAGTTTTATCTATAAGAGGCGAAATGGTCGAAAGTTGCTGAATGTGTATATTTTATGAATAAAATGTTGGAAGAGTGGTTTATTTTTTCACAGAATTAAAAAGAATTAGATTGAATAATATCACCATCATACAAATGAATGATTGTTTCTTATTTATATTTACGGATGGGGTTTCGTATCCCTTTACTAACCGACACAGTGAATAGGATATTAACCACCATAACTGCCATACATAAGATATAATACACATAACAGTGAACTAAATTGATGATAAATCTAAATTAATCATAACATAAAAACTCCCAAGTCATTTATGTAAACAAAAGTACTAAGGTTGGTGTCAACTTTTTCAAATTGACAACTTGATCCCTCATCTTCTCCAACATTTGTAACTTGACATTTTAAACATTATAACCGTTGAAGTTTAACCGATAAATTGTCACCTTACACACTTAATTTTCTAATGTCTTAACTTGAACTCCCATGCTCTATATAATATACGCTTTTAATCAGTTAGCTTTTTAACTATATTGTTTTTTTCAATAACTTTCATCGTTATCTTTTTTAAAAAGACTAATTTGTGGTTGTGTTTACTTTTCCTTGGCGTCCTAGTATAAATTGTTAAAAGTGAGATTGGATTCTAAAAGTGTAGTTTTTTAAGTATCATAGGTTATATTAACTCTACTTTACATCTATGCTTCCATCTATTAAATTGATTTGCCGCAAATTTATACATTTCTTTTATGTTCTTGCCACGGTAATATCACCGTCGCAATATGCGTAATGAAGTTGTTGGATCTAGAAAGGCTGGCGCAACCAAAACCAAGTCACTTAGAAGATTTTGGTACAACCAAATAAAGGACTTTCGAAGCCAAGTGTGGAACTTACGAAGGAAAAAGGAGATCTTCCGAAGACAAAGTGTAAAGCTTACTTACGAAGGAAAAGTTCCAACTTCCGAAGGTAAAGATCCTACTTCCGAAGTTCAAGACTTAGAAAGAAAGATCTAAAGTCAACTTTCGAAGTACAGAAGTCCTCAAGCCTCGGAAGTATAGAAGCCTCTTCCAAAGTATAAGTGGGTTCGGAAGAACTTGTTCTTCCAAAGCCAACTTACCTTTGGAAAACATTGCTATTATCCAGTGGACATAAGTATGGCCTTCGTGACACTCCGCTGCAAATCTCTGAGATACTGCATGGCGTTTTCTCAAAAGCCATGCAGTTGACCATACTTTAATCCACTGTTTACCTTTTATGTTAGTATAGTTGCCATCTTTAGTTGGTGACAAAAGGGAAGTCATGGACATGTCATGACTACCATATCTTAGATATACTTTATCTAAGATACCTTAACTTTAGCATTGTAGTATATGTTAGGATGAGTGATCTACGTTTGATTGATTAGAGAGTATCATAGCAGAAATCAAAAATTGAATTTAGACAATTCACAAGAATACAGTTGATATTCAAAGTAAGAACAAACGATTATAGAAAGAATTCTGCAAATCAAAGATTTCATTCAATACGCGCTTTCGTGGTGGCAAAATGTCACACTTACAATCAGGTCAATCATCCCTTATATAGGAATGTCGTGGTGGAACATTCCTTATATAGGAGATGTGACGTCTGCTGATGTCACTTGATAGTGACATGTAACAGAATTATTCAAACTATTGAAAGTTAACACAACTACTGAAGATTTCAAAACAGCTGACATCTTCTTACAAAAATACCAAGTGTTAACTGTCACTACAACTACTGAAAAGAAACTACTGAAACTACAACGACTGAAGAACATGCTCTTCAGTCGTTTTACAAATACTGAAACAGAAAGAAAAATACTGATAGGAGACCATCACAACAACTGAAGAACGCTTCTTCAGCTGTTGTAACAAACTCTGAAGGCTTCGGTACTTGTACTTGAACTTCAGCTGTTGTCATCAGCTGATGTCTTCAGTCTTTGTACTTTAGCTGTTGATCTTCAGTACTTTGTTCTTCAGCTGTTGATCTTCAGACTTTGGTCTTCAGCTCTTGAAGTCTTCAGACTTTGGTCTTCAGCTGTTGAATTTTTCAGTACTTTAGTCTTCAGCTCTTGAAGTCTTCAGTACTTTAGTCTTCAACTGTTGATCTTCAGACTTTGGTCTTCAGCTGTTGAAGTCTTCAATACTTTAGTCTTCAGCTGTTGAAGTCTTCAGACTTTGTCAAACAGCTGATCAAGTCTTCAGCAGTTGTTGTGATGTCTGTGGGACTTAGAGGTTTTTCTGATCAGGCTCATTGGTTCTTTTGGTCCAACAAACTCCCCCTAAACCAATGCAGCCAAAACCTCTAAACTTATTGAAGATGTCCCACTTATTATGGAAGAGAGATTTGGTCTTTTTGTCTTCTAGATCAGCTCAGAAGTGACCCATATAAGCACAGGCCTGGGAAGAAGTCTCAATGATCTGTTTGGTAAGGATGAATGGGAACTCTGTCTTGGGGAACTGACACAGAGCTGTTACCCCATCCATGAGATCTACTTCCCAACAATGAGTCTGTATGACTCCCTTGTATAGGCCTCAAGGAAGGTTATCTGTTCCTCCATGGTAAGTTCTTCAGCTCCTCCTTCAAAAAGTGATTCTGGCCATAATATTCAATAGGTATTTGACCTGTTTCCCATTTTTGAGTTCCACAGTTGTTATACTCTATAAGCAAATTCATCAGGGTGATTACCCTCTAAGAACAACTGGAGCTCATTCTTTCTAACTTCCTCAAGCCTCTTATTACTAACCCCTTTTTCACCATTATTATTTCCAGCATCTTCTGTGGGGTCAGGTTAGCTTTATAGGCTTTCTTGAAGTCATCTGGATTTCCCAGGGTGATACTACAAAGACCAGTGAGATCACTTCATCTACAATTCTTCACTTGGCCAATGTATCTCTGTGGAATGTTTTTCTTGTGAATCCTATGAGCCACTGGGATCAGGCCAAATCCTCACTCTCTCCTTTTGATATTGAAATGTATGTTTAAGAGTGTATAATCTGAGAGCATGCTTCTTCATGTTGATGATTGAAGATGTGGCAGCATATGCTTTGTCAACCCTCCTCAACAATTCCTCATCATGTTGTTTATGAAGCTCTTCTTCTAGCTTCACTTTCACAATTTGTCTTTTAGTTTAGGAGTAATTGTTGGAGAGTGACGTGTGGCTTCGGCAACTGTATAACAGCTGAGAGTGGCAGCCTATCTTCATCTTCATCATTATCTTCGTCATCTTCTTCTAGCCTCAGTACCATTTTCTTCCTCTTCTGGGGTACTTCATCGGCTACGGTTTGAGGGTAGGGGAGTTGGTTTGGTGGGTTGTGGTAGTGGTGGTTTTGGTGTGGGAATGTTGACAGGCTGTTCTAGCATTCTGGATGTGAGGTCAGCTTTAGATTGCTTGACTAGTTCAGTCCTGCTCCCAGCACCAGCTTTGTTTAATGCTTCAATAACCAATCCTTTTGTGTATACTTCAGACGAACAGATCTTGGTGGTTATTGCCAAGATGTTGTCCCTGGACCATGCCTTGATCTCAATCAATGATCTACCCAAATATTTTGCTATGAACTGATCATGATCTCTAACCTTTCCCTTTCCAACACATCCATAACTTGCCCATCTAGCTTGGATTTCTTCAATCTCTAGTCTTCTGATTTCTGAGTCAAGTTTTTAAGTGTCGTGGCCTTGCCTAAACAACTGATCAATGATGTTATCCATTGATTGGCTGTGTTCAGCATCAGCCTTCTTCACCATTGTCTCCAAGTCAGTCTCCTTCTCATTCTTCCTTTCTTGTAAGTGACATGAAAGTCTTTAGTACTTTCAGTCACTTTCTCCATGTCAGCATCCTTCACCTTCTCCTTTCAGTTTCTTTCCTATCTGCCATCCTCTTTCTTTTGCTTCACTGACTGAATCTCCCCTTTTGGTTGCATTGGTTGCAAGGGTTTGATTGTCAGAAAGCCTTTTCCTCACAGCATCCTCTATCATTGGTTGTATAACTGAGGGAAGCCTCTCATCAAGGGTTTTAAGGACTATATCAGTGATGTTGAGTGATGTGATAAGGTAAGGAATGTTGAAAGATAGTAGCTATTTGCTCAGGGGGGTTCTGTCCCTAAGAAATAGTGCCAGAAGCAGAGGCAGGTGGCTGAGTGTTTTGGAGTGGCTCAGTGGGGAGACCTTAGAGGAAGGTGCCATCTGTGGGTTGTGAGGGGTAGATGGTCTTTGATCTTGAGAAATGTTGGCAAGAAGCTCTTTGAGACTGCTCACCTCATCCTCGAGGATGGTGTTTTGGGCAAACATAAAAGAAGCCCAGGTCATCATCAGTGTTTACTGAATCACCTGACCTCCTGACAGAATCAGGATGAAAATGCTCTGAGTGTAGATCAGTAGTAGCATGTGCCCCTTGGTTATGGTACTGGGGACTTCTTGCCTCAGGACCATGTCCTTCATTGGCAGTTGCCTCACGTGAGGTCTTATGGACAGTACCAAATTCATCCTCATCATTTGCTCTAGCAGGAGAAGTGACAGCCTCACCAGAAATTCAAATCTCCGTTTCCACACCTGGAGATTGAATATGGTAACCCCTGTGCTATGGGGTGTCAGAAACACTTTGGTCTCCCCTTCAATGGTGGGGCTATCCCGTTATGATTGGTATCTGGGGAGGGGGTGAGGAGTGCAACTGAGTCAGCACTTTGGCAATCATGATGGTAGGACTTTAGGGGGCGGTTGCAGTGGGAGGGGGTGAAGGCAGTATGCACCCGGGGAGAGTGGTGCGTTTCAATGGCAACCTCCTCAAGTGAGGAAGGTTCTAGATGTATAGGTGCCCCAGAGATGGTTGCTACAGCTCCTGTTGAGAGGAAACCTGAGCGGTTGAGGTGAGTGAGTCCGTGTATCTACTGGGGGGTTATGACCAGTTTATAAAACCTACGTTTGTGTTGCAGGGGCATCCTCAGGGGACTCATTTCCCTGAGTAGCCTTTTTGGCTTTCTTGTGTTTGGGTTTGGTGGGGACAAAGGATTTGGAGGTGGTGGCTGTGGGTTCTAGTGCGTGGGTTTTTGTAGTTTGGCAGCCAGTTTGAGTGACTGGTCTGAGTTGTGCCTGGAGTATACTTCAGGAAATACAGCCGTGGCAGGGACTCCAAGGCCAAAGTCCATCAGCTTTCAGCTGGTTTACTATAATCGCCATTAAGAACCGAGGATATAATATCCATCGGTTAGCTATAGGCTTGGAGGCCATATCCTTGAGTTCAAGAAATAATATTTCAGAAAAATTTAAGTGTTGTTGGTCAAGGATAGAGAATAATACCTGCTGCCACCTCGTCGACATTTGATCCCAAGAAGAAGTCTTAGGAGCTAAGCATACATTCACCATATGAAAAATTAGTCGTTCCGCATCATGGAAATGTTTCTTCAGGATAGTAGAGGCACTAAGGTTACCCTGGTATCCATGTTGGGCAAATGATAGATCAGTGGTGCCCTTTGGATACCCAGTGGGGAAAGTGGCATCATCCAGTTGTAGGTTTGTCGAAGGATTTCTGGAGTGATGACCACCTGATGATTGTTGACGAACGACTGGAAAGAG
The DNA here is from genome assembly GCA_025506515.1 of Flaveria trinervia. Lineage (NCBI taxonomy): Eukaryota > Viridiplantae > Streptophyta > Magnoliopsida > Asterales > Asteraceae > Flaveria > Flaveria trinervia. The sequence goes on from CM046456.1 coordinate 43,614,469, forward strand.
TCGGTGTCATTATCCCCAGTGACGTGGGTGACATTCGTCCAGAACTGCTGGAGGGATTCGGCATGAATGGTAGGATTTAGAAGGAAAGCCGTTTTGTATGGAGAGTTGATCATTAGATCAATGGCATTATCAATTTTGTTGAGAAGGGTGATTTGTAAGGTAAGTAACACGATGTGTCGTGGTTTAAGCATCATGTTCGCCATTGATGTGAGAGAAGGTTCCGAGTTTTTGAACGTTAGGTTTGAGATGATGAAGCTCTGTAAGACAAGGTATTTATAGGGTATGGGTTATAAAGCAACTGAAGGGGTTGGTAGAGTCATCAGTAGTTTTAAGCGACTGATGACGTGGTATTAACCTTCAGAGGTTGAAACAACTGAAGTCTTGGTTCTAGGCATCCGTAGTTATAAAACTACTGAAGACCATAGTTTTTAGCTTCAGATGTTGGAAACAACTGACGATGTGGTGTTAGTCATCAGTAGTTGTGAAACTACTGAAGACATGGTTTTGTCATCACGTTGTATACAGCTGACGACGTGGTATTAGTCATCAGTAGGTGTGAAACCACTGAAGACGTGGTCTTGTCATCAGTTGTTTTAAACATCTGACGATGTGTATTAGTCATCAGTACTACTGAAGACGTGGTTTTGTCATCAGTTGTTTAAGATGAAGCAGCAGTTTTAGAAACAACTGAAGAGAAAATTCTCATCAGTAGTTTTCGTCAATTCATAGCATTTTAGCTGTTTCATACTGTCCTCAACACTTACTCATCATTCTTTTGGCTGGTTTTTCAGTCGTTTCATAGGACGTAAGTACTTATCTGTTTGTACTTATATCAGTAGTGATGACTGTATCAGTTCTTGTAACAGAGTCAGTACTTATTTGTGATATGGTTACAAATAATCATCGGTACTTATTTACTGAGATCATCAGTAGTTATCACTTATTCTAGCTGTAGCATACCAAGCCTTAACACTAGGTTTTGGAAAGTCGAACTATCCAAAGGCTTAGTAAAAATGTCTGCAAGCTCATGAGCACTAGGCACAAATTTTGGATCAATCAGACCTTTTTCAAAACAGTCCCTAATAAAATGATGTCTGATCTCTATATGTTTGGTCCTAGAGTGCTGGACAAGATTCTTGACAATGCAAAGAGTTGTAGCACTGTCCATTAATAATGGAGTCTTAGTCTCTGTAATGCCATAATCAAAAAGTTGGTTCTGAAGCCAGAGTACCTGAGAAGTACACCTTGCAGCAGCAATGTACTCTGCTTCAACAGTGGATGTAGCAACAGATGTTTGTTTCTTACTCTGCCAAGAAATCAAACAGTTGCCTAGGAATTGACATCCACCAGTAGTTGACTTTCTAGTTAACTTACACCCTGCATAGTCACTATCAGAAAAAGCAACCAATTTGCAAGAGTGTCTAGTGGAATACCATAAACCTAGAGATTGTGTACCTTGCAGATATCTAATGATCCGTTTGACTGCAATCAAGTGAGACTCTTTAGGAGCAGCCAGAAATCTAGCACAAACACACGTTGCAAACATAATATCTGGTCTAGAAGTTGTTAAGTACATCAAGGACCCAATCATACATGTGTAAAGTGTTTCATCAATAGCTTTACCTTTCTGATCTGCATCCAGTTGTGTGGTGTTGCACATGGGAGTAGAACAGGGCTTACAATTTTGTAAATCAAACTTATTCAAAAGATCTTTTGTATATTAGACTAATGAATGAAAGTCCATCAGCCTTTTGTTTGATTTGCAATCCTAGAAAGAACTGTAATTCTCCCATTGCACTCATTTCAAACTTCTTATGCATTAAATTGGTAAAGTCATCACACAACTGGGGATCAGAGGATGCAAAAATAATATCATCAACAAAAATTTGAACAAGTAGCTTATGCTGATCCACCTTCTTAATGAATAAAGTTTTATCTATGGAGCCTCTAGTGAAATTATTTTAAAGAAGAAAATTTGATAATGTCTCATACCAGGCTCTAGGAGCTTGTTTCAACCATATAAAGAGCCTTATCAAGCTTGTATACCCAATCTGGATGTTTATTATCCTCAAAACCTGGTGGTTGACATGCATAAACTCTTCTTTTATTTTACCATATAAAAATGCACTTTTAACATCCATTTGAAAAACATTAAAATTGTGAAATGCAGCATAGGCTAAGAACAATCTAATTGCCTCCAGTCTGGCTACAGGGGCAAAGGTCTCATCATAATCAATACCTTCTTCTTGTGAAACCCCTGAACAACCAGTCTGGCCTTGTTCTTAACAATAAGTCCATTTTCATCTGTTTTGTTCCTAAACACCCATTTAGTGCCTATTGCACACTTACCTGGGGGTAGAGGAACCAACTCCCACACTTGCTGTTTCTTGAACTGAAGTAGCTCAAGCTGCATGGCTTCCACCCATCCATTGTCTCTCAAAGCAACATGATAGTTCTTTGGCTCTTGCTGACTGATGAAGAGAGCATAGAAGCACAAGTTAGACAATTGACTTCTAGTTGAGACGCCAACATTGATACCACCAATGATTTGAGACATGAGGTGATCCTTCAGCTCTTGGTGCACAATAAGATCAGTGCAAGTGTTTGTAGCGGTTTAGCATCAGCAGATGTTGATTCAGATTCTTGAAACCAAGTATTAGATGGTAAATCAAACGATGTAGAGGAATCAGAAATCTCATCAGCATTTGTTGTGGATGGAGCTGCTCAAGGTACATGAACATCAAGTTTAGCAGACTCAGGCAGTTGGTCACTGAACTTGAAAAGGTGAGTACTGATATCATCATCATCTTCAGTACCACAGGTGGAACTTGCTACAGAGATGATTTATCCACATGATCTGCAAAGCTGGAGTTGATAAGGAGCATATTGCAGTATGTCCAGATCAAACAACTCCACAGGGATTTGTGGAATTTTATCCTTAGGAGATTCATTGAATTTCACATGCAAGGTTTCTTCAACTATCTTTGTTCTGCAGTTGAAGACCCTGTAAGCCTTGCAAGTGGATGAATAACTACAAAATACCCTGCATCCACCTTAGGATCAAATTTGTGGAGTTGACCCTTTGTGTTGAGAATGAAACAAGGACATCCAAAGGCTCTGAAGAATGAAATCAAAGGAGCCAAATGATGTAGAGCTTCATATGGAGTCTTCATCAACCTCTAATTTACTAACACTTGTTCTGCACATAGCAAGCTGTATTGACAGCTTCAGCCCAAAAGGTCAAAGGCAAGCCAGAGTCAGCCAACATGGACCTTGCGGCTTTAATTAAAGTCATGTTCTTTCTCTCCACTACTCCATTTTGTTCTGGAGTCCTTGGGATGCTAAACTGCCTTTTGATTCCTTTTGAATGATAAAATCACCAAGTGTATGGTTTTGAATTTAGTACCATTGTCACTCCTTATACACTTGACTGATAGAGAATACTGCTTCTCAACATACAGCACAAAGTTTATAATCTTCTGAGCAACCTCCTCCTTTGAATGTAGAAAGAAAGTCCATATGAATCTGGAGTAATCATCCACAATTACCATACAGTATTTCTTCTTTGCCATGCTCATCACTCTCACAGGACCTAAATAAATCCATGTGCAGTAACTGCAAGCAGGCAATGGACTTAGGTTTTTCAATGGGAGGGAATGAGACTTTGTGCTGTTTTCCTTTCAAGCAAGCAGTGCAGGCTTCATCACAGTGGAACTCCTTATTGATAAACCTCTCACTAAGCGATTTTGGATCAGCTGATTCATGTTTCTAGATTGACATGACCCAGCCTTCTATGCCATAGTTTAGATTCTGAAGAGAGGCTTTGGAGAATAGGCATGGATGACCCTTCAAATCAATCTTCTTTGACAAATCCAAGGCATACACTCTTCCAATCCTGTTGGCCTTCAGGAGAGTATGTTCATCCATTACCTTGTCAATCAGCCTCAGAACTGGGGAAGACAGAATCCTGCAGTTCTGGCTTGTGAAAAGTGCAACATGCCCTTTATCACACATCTGACTGACACTCAACAGATTGTACTTGAGATTCTCCACATGGTTGACATCATCAAACCTGATTTGACCATTAGACACATATCCTTTTCCAATTATGTAACCTCTCGCATCATTTCCAAATAACAAATCCCTTCTTTCCTTGAGAGTAGTCATTAAGAAGAGAACTGCTCCCAGTCATATGCATGATCCTCCACTGTCCACATACCAGATGCTCCTTTGGCATGTTGAAGAACCCTGCATGAAAGAAAGCTAGTTAGATTTTGAGACCCAAACCTTTTTGGTTTTGGGTGTTTCATCAACAGATGCAACCATAACTTGTTTCTTATGATTAACAGCTGAAGAAGGAGATGGTGCTGAAATAGGTCCTTGGATATGGGCTTGGAATGCTTTTCAGTGATTTGATCATAGGTGCATCTAATTGGTTAACTCTCCCCAACAAATGGTGAACCATCATAACAAGTTGTGTCTAATTGTAGCCAAAGCTTTCAGCTCTTGTGACATATCAGTACTTGTGTTTGATGAGTTCTTGTTATCCACCATTTCCTCCTTAAAATTAACAGACTTAGTCTGATGTTTATCATGAGGAGCACCATCAGCTTTTTGTGATTAACCTTATCCTTTTTGAATTTGGTTGAAGGCTTGGGTTTATCACAATGGAATGATTGTCGTACAAACTTGGTCTCAAACTCAGTTTTCATTTCATCCATCTGGATTTTAATGAGCTTATCTCTGTTGAGTTTGGAACCCTTTCTGTACCAACATTCATCAGAAAGATGATTGAATTTACCACATATTTCACATGGCTTATTCTTCATCTTGGATTAATCAACTGCTTATGAGGAAACTACTGAAGGTGTGCTCTGCAGTACTTTCCTCCTTTTAGTAATTTTGTTCAGTATTGAAGAATCTGTAACAACTGAAGAGTTATTCTCCAGCTGTTTATTGTCAGCAGTTGTTAATCCATTTATTTCAGCTGATTTGAAATGCTTTTAGTTGTTGTAACTTGCTCTTCAGTACTTAAGTTACTTTGAGGGACAACATCTGAAATACTCAGCTTCATGTGCTTATCAGTAGTTAACCCATCAGCCAATTGACTTGCTGAGGTATCAACCCTTATTTCATCCTGTGATTTTGGGAGATCACTTGTGGATGAGGCACATGATAATGTGGTTTAGAGATTGCTTTCACTTTCAGATTTTACTATTGGTTTTGGAGTAAAATCTGTTGGAGGTGCAATATGGTTATAACCAATTCCAAACTTCACATTCGAAGCAGATTGCTTACTGAGCAGCATTTCAAATCCCTTGCAGGATGACGCCCAGCGGTCACACTCAACTTGTGTAACTGCAAGTGTTTCTTTGAGTTCCTTATGGTTCTCAAGAATGACCTCTAGCTTAGCCTTTTCATCATTTAATTGGCATTTAAGCTTATAAATCTCATCATCTTTGTCCTTAAGGAAAGACTCGTATTCAGCTTTTCTTTTGGAAATAGTTTGCTCAAGCTCTAGATTTTGATTAATTACAGCTACATTTGCTTCTCTAATAGAGACAAATGCATCTATGCAATTCAGAACAAAACTTGGCCTTAGCCTCAGAATATACTTGGGTTACCTATGAAGAAGATGCATTAGAGCAAGAACCCTCAGTAGATTCCAGGGCCATGAGAGCTAGATTCCAAAAGGATGTTCACCACCATGTTGACCATCACCAGTAAACAATTGCTCAGTACCAGATAGATCATCTAGTAAACTGCTCCAGTCAACATTACTAGGGGTGAAAAAGTTGTGATGAGTTTGTGAATGAGATGGTAGAGGCTCAGGTAAGCTTGTGGTTGTTGTGCAGTAGGAACTTGAACTGGATTTGGCTGAGGCATGTAATAGCAGGGATACGGATATGACATTAGACCCTGAGGGACAAATATGCAGGGAAACAGGTTGTGAATGATGACCAGAACTAGCAGGTTGTTGCCCCCTGTTTGTGGACTAGTGCTTGGAAAAGTCACAAAGGGTGCAGAGGAGTTAGATCCAGATGATCTACACTCTCTTGCAAAGTGTCCAAGCCTTTGGCATTTGTGACACCTCAACTTACTCTCGTCAAAACCAACTTTGGTTTTGCGAGAGAGTCCTGGAAATTCCTGCCAGTCCTCTTGTAGAACTTCTGAGATCTGATATTAATCAAGGCCATTTGGCTCAGAATAGCCATCTCTTCTAGATCATCATCAGCTATTCCTTTCAAATCATCCATGATAAAACATAAATTGCCACTATTACAGCCTGAGTGACTATCAACACCAACAAATGCATGATCTGAACTGTTTGAAGAGAAATCTATATGCTCATCATAATTACTTTCAGATGCAGCATATTCTGACTCATGACCAACCAAGGCAGTGTTCCCTGGTACAAAGTCATCAGTGAGCTTTCCTAATGATGCCAGTTTCCTTTTCTGCTCTATCTCTCTCTTAAATGTAAGCAATTTCCCATGAAGTTGGGTGAGAGATAGTTTATCCAGATTTGCATTGGAGCGTAGAACAATAGTGTATGTGTCCCATCTCTGAGGCAGTGATCTAAGGAATCTGTTGTTCATCTGGCTATTGGTATATTCATGTTTGACCATTTTTAGCGCAGAGATCAAACAGGAAAAACACTCAAACTGTTGAGTCAGTGTCTCACCCTTCCTATGAGAAATGTTTCATATTGTTGGGCAAGGATTTCTCTATTGTTTGCTAAGACCTCATCAGTTCCACCGAATTGTTCCTTCAGTGCATTCCAGAGGTCATGAGCAGTTTCATGATGCATAAGCCCTGAATAGATTTCATTTGGCAGTGCCATGGCCAGAATTCCATGGGCTTTAGCATCAATCTCAAACAGTTTCCGATCTTCATCTGAGTATTGTTCCTTCTTCTTCGGAACCATTTGATTGGTTTCGGATTGTTCACCATAGGCTTATGTGGACCATGTACCATTGATGTACAACAACATGAACTGTTAACAGACAGGTGATGAAGCATTCTTCGTTGCCATATGTTATACTCAGTCCTAACCAGCATCGGAGGCTTGGTTGAGGAACCGGTATTGTGAGGGTCATTAGAAGGAGTAGTCATTCTCAGATTCAACCAAAATCAATTAAGTTTAACAAATTTAGAACAGAACACAACAGACCAAATTGAACCAAGAGAAAACAGAAAGCAATAAAACGAAGGTAGCAAGAATTCAATTTAACTATAACCAATTCTTGCAAATATGCCAATTCAATTAAATGCAGATATCGATTAGCAGTTTCAATGATCAATTGTTAGATCGATCAATGATTAACCTGCTCTGATACCAATTGTTAGGATCAGTGATCTATGTTTGATTGATTAGAGAGTATCGCAGCGGAAATCAAACAATGAATTTAGACAATTCACAAGAATACAGTTGATATTCAAAGTAAGAACAAACGATTATAGAAAGAATTCTGCAAATCAAAGATTTCATTCAATGCGCGCTTTCATGGTGGCAAAATGTCACACTTACAATCAGGTCAATCATCCCTTATATAGGAATGTCGTGGTGGAACATTCCTTATATAGGAGATGTGACGTCTGCTGATGTCACTTAATAGTGACATCTAACAGAATTATTCAAACTGCTGAAAGTTAACACAACTACTGAAGATATCAAAACAGCTGACATCTTCTTACAAAAATACTAAGTGTTAACTGTCACTACAACTACTGAAAAGAAACAACTGAAACTACAACGACCGAAGAACATGCTCTTGATTCGTTTTACAAATACCAAAACAAAAAGAAAACTACTAAAAGGAAACCATCACAACAACTGAAGAATGCTTCTTCAGCTGTTGTAACAAACTCTGAAGGCTTCAGTACTTGTACTTGAACTTCAGCTGTGTCATGAGCTCATGTCTTCAGTCTTTGTACTTCAGCTGTTGATCTTCAGTACTTTGTTCTTCAGCTGTTGATCTTCAGAATTTGGTCTTCAGCTGTTGAAGTCTTCAGACTTTGGTCTTCAGCTATTGAAGTCTTTAGTACTTTAGTCTTCAGCTGTTGAAGTCTTCAGTACTTTAGTATTCAGCTGTTGATCTTCAGACTTTAGTCTTCAGCTGTTGAAGTCTTCAGTACTTTAGTCTTCAGCTGTTGAAGTCTTCAGACTTTGTCAAATAGCTAATCAAGTCTTCAACAGTTGTTGTGATGTCTGTGGGACTTAGAGGTTTTTCTGATCAGGCTCATTGGTTCTTTTGGTCCAACAGTATATGCTTTAGTCTTAGGTTTCTAGCTGGTATCAAAGTATATCCAGCTGTAGGATCTAGTATATATAGTCTCTCATTGTAACTCATATATCATGCTTGTAAGAGTCTTGTAATATCTTGAGTTGAGAAGTAATATATACAAGTGCCTTGAAAATTTATTTCTGTGTGTTCCTTTACTACTTATTATATTATTATCAATTCTTGTAAAAGACTTTACTTCATCTGAATTGAGTGTTTCTATAAGTGAGCTTGAGAGAAATCCAAGTGTTTAAGTGACAAACCCGATCCTGCAATTGGTATCAGAACTTCTTAGGCTCTTGATTGTGAGATCTTACCATCCTAATCAACCTGTTTTTCACTCCTCCTTATAACTTGTTAGGACCTGGTATTTGAACGAAATACCTAGTTATTAGCATGTAAACCAGATCAAATAGTGCGGAATCCTATTTGATTGGCGATCCATCAGTGAGAAAACACGAAGAATCAATAAAGAATTGAACTAACGTTAGAAATCGATTGGGAATCAATCTAATGTGTTCTATGAACTTGGAGAACGAATTGAGAGGCTTCTGGATGGCTAGGGTATGTCTGGAGTCGTAATAGAATGAATCCTCTCTTTTTCCACGAATTGGGTTGTATTTATAGGTTAGTCTTGTTCATTCGTGGGACTGAACCATTAGTATGGTTCAGTCGTGCGATTGAACCATACGGTTGGTTCATCCGCACGACTGAGTGTTTAGTCATGCGACTGAGCCAATCTTATGTGTCAATCATACGACTGATCCAATCTCCTGGTTCAGTCATGCGATTGAGTCAATCGTATGAAGTTATTCATGCATGTGGTTCATTTGCATGGGCCATTCGCATCAGAACTTCATTATGTTAAGTTTGAATGTATTAATTAATAAACATTATGTGTAGCCATTCAAACAATCACTAACCTAATTAACCAATTCAATATCCACTCATTAATGAAATATTAGACATTACAAATCACAAACAATCAATATCATTTCATTAAAGATATCAAATTACATCCGAATCAGATAAACAAGATCTATTACATTTCATATCATGATCTAGGGACATACATGTATCAAAAAACTCCCCTTTGGACCTAGATCTCTCTAATGTCTTGTTTTCTACATCACCTCCTCATATTTCTTGTACTGTCCTCTTTTGTGACTCCCGTATGAATCTCAAACGCAAAGCAGAGTCTTATGACATTTTGGAACTGGAGGGCTTGTACAATATCTCCATTTTCATCAGGTGCTATATCGTGAGAATGTCTCGTACATACTTGGTCTGATGTATAAATATCCCATTTGGAGTTTGATCCACCTGTAACCGAGAAAGAACTTCATCTCCCCTATAGCACTCATCTCAAATTCCTTCTTCATAACTGCTTCAAACTCTTTGCATAATTCTTCATTCTTTGAACCAAAGATTATGTCATCGACATAGATTTGTACTAGCAGTAGGTCTCCATCTTTTTCTTTGATGAACAGTGTGCAGTCAATAACTCCCCTACGAAAGCCGTGTTTCACAAGATGAGTTGAGAGTTTCTCATACCGGGCCCTAGGAGCTTGATGTAGCCCGTATAAGGCCTTGTTCTGTTTGTAAACTCTGTCCCGATGATAAGGATCTTCAAATCCCTCAAGTTGACTGGCATACACTGTCTCTCGAATTTCCCCATGAAGGAATGCACTCTTCACATCTAATTGATAGTCTTTAATCTTCATATACGATGCATAGGCAAGGAAGATACGGATGGCTTCCATCCTTGCCACTGGTGCAAACACTTCATTGTAGTCAATCCCCTCGACTTGGCGAAATCCCTGAACAACCAGTCGAGCCTTGTTCCTGATAATGACCCCTTGCTCATCCTTCTTGCATTTCAAGACCCATTTGGTGCCATGACTTTAGCACCTTTAGGTCTATCTACCAGAGCCCATACTCCTAACTTCTTGAATTAAAGAAGTTCTCTTGCATGGCACTCAACCATGCCTCATCGTTTAATGCATCACTTACGTATTTTGGCTCAGACGGCGAGACAAAACACCGATAAGCACCATCATGAATGTAACGCTTTTTGATAACAGAGGCATAATCAGCAGAGTACAGTTGATTTCGGGTTTGTACTCCTGATCTGACATCCCCATGACATTGTCCAAGGGATGATAGATGTTTAGACGTGATCCTGGAGTAGTAGGATCAGCTACCTCAGAGCCAAGATTATGAACATTTGGTTCTACATCTGAGGTAGTTGGAGTTTGAGGCTCCGAAGTCGAAGGTGCATCACTGGCAGATGCTTGTGGACTTTTAGGAACTAGAACCTGTTCCACCTGACTGTTCTGGTCATCTTCTTCAGCGTCATCTTCAGAGGAGGAGTCACTGTCGTCGACTACTCCCCCTGACTGAGTAGATGATTCTCCCTATGAGCTAGATGTTGGTGTATTCATGATATCATACATCATCAGTGTAGCTAACTCGTCATCCGAGGGAGAGAGAGGGATGTTGAAGGACTTGAAGAATCCATCATAGTCAAAAAAGTAGGCGGGTCTTTTGCCAGTAGATGGTGTGGTATATCTCTGAAAGTCAACCTTACACCACACTTCTACTTGACCCGTTGAGTTGTTGTAAACCCTCTTGTTCGGTATGTTGTCTCCTAGAAAGATTCCTTCATCCGCCTTCTCGCTGAATTTACCTTCTTGAGTCTTTTTCAGGAGTGTACACGGCGCGCCAAATGGTTCGAGATACTCTACATTCGGTTTACGTCGTTGTAGTATCTCGTAACATGTCTTTCCATGGCGCTTGACTATCAGAACTCGATTTAGTGTATAACACGCATTAGCCACTGCCTTATTCCAGAATTGGATAGGCAGTTTTGAGTCTGCCAGCATTGTCCGTGCTGTTTCTATCAAGCTTCTGTTCTTTCTCTCAGCAACACCATTCATCTGAGGCGTGTATGCAAAAGTGAATTGATGCACAATTCCCTTTTCCTTCCAGTAATCTACCATTCACTGATTCTTGAATTTAGTTTCGTTGTCTGGGCGTACTTGTCTCACCTTTAGCTTGTAGAGAGATTCTAGTGTGGTCACTAACTCCTTGAATGACTAAAATGTTTCTGATTTGGACTTTAGAAACATTACCCAGAGAATTTTGAGTAGTCATCAGTAACCACAAAACAGTACAAGTCGCTTGCAATGCTCTTTGTACTGACTGGGCCAAACAAATCCATGTGAAGAAGCTCCAGAGGAAGTTCTATTGAATGAACTTTCTTTTCCTTATGAGACTTCTTCGTCTGTTTGCCTTTCTTGCAAGCTACGCAAAAATCAGGAAGCTGGAAGTTCTTGACATTAACTCCTCTCACCAGATCCTTCTGAATCAAGTGATTCATCTTCCTTTGACTAATGTGTCCCATTCTCCTATGCCAGGAGATGGATGTTGGATTCGATCTGCCCAAGATACATATTAAATTGATGTGGCTAATGTGATATGATCCAAGTCGGGTCATACCCAATAACAGGCTAGACAAACACCTATAATGTTTATTTATTGATCTGATGAGTTAAATAAATAACAACACCAAAATATTTAGAAAATGGTTTTCTAAATAAGATGCACTAAAGATATTAATAGATAACATGGTTTTATTTATTTAAAGAGAGATCATCTTTTATAACTAACATGACATGTAAGATGTTACAAATTAATTAAATTGGGTTTTAATTAATGTCATGTTAGAGCTAGTTGTGTGTATGTGCAAATAAAATGTAAGTGTTACAATTTTATTTGATTTTTAGTTAAATAATATTGTATGGATGACAAAAGCAAAGCCATCCATTGGTGGCTGCTATATCTCGGCCCTTAGTGGCTGAAAGGGAGGCTCTCCAATTGATTTAAGGCAGCCTTTTTCATCCACACTCAACACACATAAAAAAAGAAAAACATCTCTCTAAAAATCTTGTGCAAAAACCTCTCTTCTCCTCTCTCTTGCTCACGGCAATAACCAGGGAAAAGGAGGCTGTTTTCAGCCTTTTAAAGAGGACTAAAAAGCTGGAAATTGGTGTGTGAAATCCTAGTATCAAAGGTGTCTTTGTTGGGAGCTTGGGGTATTACTACTTGAGATCTTCTTGCTTGAAGATTCAGCCATAAATTTCATCTTAAACACCTCAAGAAACTCGATTTCTAGCAGCTTGAAAGGTAGTATTCTATGCATCCTTCACTTGTATTATTGTATGTTTTTCGTATATGGATCCATGGCTAGGGGTTTGATTACCAAATGGGTTTAACGATCAACTAATTAACGAGTTTTAAAACTTATTATCCGCTGCGTTTTTCATATACATTAGATTATATGAACTTTGATAAACTTCTTAAAATCCCTTCAATGGCATCAAGAGCCACTTATACGAAAGCATACATGTATAAATTGTATTATTTCCGGGTTTTGTGGTGTGAAACACCCTATGGCCGTGATGTTTGTGCTGAAATTGGGTTCCCTTTTGTTTTTTTTAAAGATTATACTTTACATGCATGTTGTAATCTTTAAAACCTTTCATATTGATGTTATGTTTATTTTGTTTGGACAAAAACCAAAACTTTCGGTTTTCTTTTACCATGGCCGAAAGTTTAGTGGTTTCAAAAGGGAACCATTTCACTTAGATGTTACATATTTGGATGTGTATTTTGGGTGTTCATAACATAGCCAATACCTCATGTTTGGATGTATGTTTGGATGCATTTTGTGTTATGATATTGGTTGATTTTTCAAGATGGATTGTAATATTTATTTTATTTGGGTTTGTAATCTATTTATTATTAATGTTGGTTTGTAATAATAAGTAGATTAGTTGTATTTCTTTTACTAGTAAAAATGTATTAGGATATGTTTTGTAAAAGAAAGTTCAACAAGACTTGGATTTTGGTTTGGGCCATTTTAGGCCCAAATGGGCCTCATAGCCCAAGATTGGTTTTAAACCCAATAACCAAAGCCCAAAGCATGGTGGCCCAAGGAAGCTAGGAGCTGAAATTGGAGCCCAAAAGAAGGCCCAAATAAAGCTTAAAGATGACAACACAAAATGGACATTTGATGCATTAGGATGCGGGATCAAGTGGGAGCACACCATCTCCATGCCTTGTGTCATGTTTGTGCTTTAATTTTAACCCTTTTGGCACACTTGTTTTGGCCAACAAGTGTTGCCAAATCCATTGGCTATGGTTATGAACTTGTGGTTATTTTGTTATGCATGTATGATTGGTTAATGTTCATATTATCTTATTGTGAAATTGGATAATTTAACACTAGAAATCACCACTCGCATAAAATTGGTTCCTTAGAAATCAATAAGAAATAAAATTGGTTTTATTAAAAGTTATTGATTTAATATTTAATAAGATATTAATAGGAACTTTAAAATGGGTTTTCAAACAAACTACCGTGCATTTGAATGCATGCAAATGCAAGGTATGAAAACTTTTTCCCTACTTGGTTTTGTAAAAACTTAAAATCCCCTTTTAAATAAGTCAAACACCATCCTATTAAACAACACTCAAATCATTTGAGAACTTGATGTGGGATAAAGGTCACCTAACCACATTTGAGGGAACTTATGAGTTTGAGGTGGGTTTGCCATATTTATGGAATAAAGGTCACCTAACCACTTATACTAGCAAATCCACACGTGTGTCTAATGAGGACGACTTAATTTGGAAATCATGCATTAGGATCACCGAAGCATGACATACAAAGGGTGTTGATGGGATTAACATGCCAAGCAAACATAAGATGTTTAACCGATCCCATACACTAGAAATTGTAATAGGTTACAATTGTCAAACGTTGACTACCTTGTTAATTTAAATAAAGGGATAAAGATCACCTAACCGATATTTAAATGTAACGTTGGATTCTAAATTTTTTGACTATTAATTGTCTATGAGACAAAAGGGGTATTAATAATCAAAATACATTTATATTAAAAATACTAATTTTGAACTTTGTAATATTGTAGATGGCTAACAACAACAACGCTATCCCGACCGTCCATAACCTATCACTAAGAACCATCCTTGAAAAGGAACGTCTAAACCATGGGAACTTCATGGATTGGTACCGAAACTTGAGAATCGTTCTCAAACAGGAAAAGAAGTCCTATGTGTTAGACGATCCCATTCCCGATCAACCCGATGAAAATGACGTAGAGGCCTTTGCCGAGTGGGTCAAGTATACCGAGGACTCTGTGCAAGTCTCATGTCTCATGCTAGCGAGTATGATTCCTGATTTGCAAAAGGACTTTGAGAACCACAATGCCTATGACATGATCACCCAGTTGAAGGAAATGTTCCAACAACAATCAAGGGTGGAACGCTTTGAAACGGTTCGAGCACTCCATGCATGTCGGATGGACGAAACCCAATCGGTGTCATCTTACGTTCTTAAGATGAAGAGCCACATTGATCGCCTCGAAAGGCTTAACTGTCGTGTGTCCAACGAGTTGGCAACGGATTTGATCCTCAACTCCCTATCCAAGAAGTTTGATAGCTTCGTAATGAACTATAACATGAATGGATGGGACAAGAGCGTTGGTGAGCTTCATTCAATGCTCAAAACGGCCGAGGCAGGTATGGGTAGAAAGGTTCTACCGGTCCTTACGATCAATGAAGGTGGTAGTAGGAAAAGGCACACACCCGACCATAGGGCAAGTGTTGCCAAAAGGAAGGGGCACGTCAAAGGGAAGGGTAAGGGTAAAGCAAAAATGGAACCGCCTAAACCAAAAGAAAAGAAGCAAAAGGTTGCTCAAGATGACCCATGTTTTGAGTGTGGAGAGGTAGGCCATTGGAAACGCAATTGTCCGGTCTATCTCAAAGCGTTGAGATCGAAGAGGGACGCGGGGCAAACCTCAGGTACAATCTTCATGATACATGTTGAGCTTAATATTATTTCTTCTAACACATGGGTATTAGATACCGGATGTGGAACTCATATTTGCAACTTGTTGCAGGGGTTCAAAAGAAGTAAAAATTGTGGAAAAGGGGAAATAAGTCTCTTCATGGGCAATGGTGCAAAGGTTCACGTGGAAGCCCAAGGAGACTACGTTTTGAAGCTTCCAAGTGGTTTGGAAGTCCTTTTAAAGAATGTATTGTATGCTCCTAGTTTAACTAGGAACATTATTTCTGTTTCCCGTTTAAGACAATGTGATTATAATTTCAAGTTTGTTGACAATGATATTCATGTTTCCTTAAATCACATGTTTTATTTTAAAGCTATACCTTGTAATGGCATTTATGAATTGGTTCATGAAAACACAACATATGATAGCTCAATGTACCAAGCAACCACCAAAAGGCTCAAACAAGATTTGAGTGATTCCTATCTTTGGCATTGTCGCCTTGGTCACATAAACAAGAATCGTATGCAAAAACTTCAAAAGAATGGTCTTTTGAAAACCAATGAATATGAATCATTTGATATATGCGAGTCTTGTTTACAAGGTAAAATGACAAAGGCCCCTTTTAGTGGGACTAATGAAAGGGCAAAAGATTTATTAGGGATCATACATTCGGATGTATGTGGACCTTTTAAACCAATAACTAGGAATGGTGAAAGATACTTCATTACCTTTACTGATGACTATAGTCGTTATGGGTATGTGTACTTGTTAAGACACAAACATGAATCTTTTGAAATGTTCAAAATCTTCAAAAATGAAGTAGAAAATCAACTCAACAAAAGGGTCAAGATTCTTCGTACGGATAGAGGAGGTGAATACCTAAGTAGTGAATTTCAAGAGTATCTTAGAAGTTGTGGGATTGTCTCACAGCTTTCTCCACCTGGAACACCACAACATAATGGTGTGTCTGAAAGGAGGAATCGGACTCTATTGGATATGGTTCGATCTATGATGGCTAGAAGTACACTACCTCTATCATTTTGGGGTTTCGCCTTGCTCTCCGCGGCCCGTATATTAAATATGGCCCCAACCAAGAAAGTGGATACAACACCTTTCGAAGTATGGCATGGAAGGGTTCCATCATTATCATATTTAAAAGTTTGGGGGTGTGATGCTTATCCTAAGCAATACACCCAAAACAAACTGGAGTCCCGATCCACAAAGTGTATCTTCATTGGATACCCTAGAGATTGTATTGGATATTATTTCTATGATCCGACAGAGCAGAAAGTATTTATTGCTCGAAAGGCAGAGTTCTTGGAAACTAAGTTTCTTTCGGAAGAAACTAGTGGAAGAACAGTGGAACTTGAAGAAGTTCAAGATCCACAAAACGATACACAATTGGTTGATACTAGCAATCAACATGAGGATGTTGAGAATGATCATATAGATGATCAAGATATACAAAACGTTCGCAAATCTGGTAGAATTAGTATTCCTCCTGAGAGATATGGATTTCTCATGGATGGATGCTATGTGGTAGATTCGGACGAACCAACCACATACCATGATGCTATGTCAAAACCTGATTTTGACAAATGGCAAGAAGCCATGAACGATGAGATGCAATCCATGTATGATAACCAAGTTTGGGAATTGGTTACACCACCTCTTAAGTCCAAGATAGTTGGAAGTAAGTGGGTTTTCAAGAAGAAAATCGATATGCATGGAAACTTGGATACTATAAAGCTAGACTTGTAGCTAAAGGTTTCACTCAAACTCAAGGGGTTGATTATGATGAAACTTTCTCGCCTGTGGCAATGCTAAAGTCTATTAGGATATTGTTTGCCATAGCAGCATATTATGACTATGAGATTTGGCAAATGGATGTCAAAACGGCTTTCCTTAATGGATATCTTGAGGAAGATGTCCATATGAAACAACCTGAAGGTTTTGTCGATCCAAAGTATCCTGACAAGGTATGCAAGTTAAAGAAGTCAATCTATGGATTGAAACAAGCGTCAAGAAGCTGGAATCACCGTTTTGATGATGAAATAAAGAAATTTGGATTCATCAAAAACGCTGATGAAGCTTGTGTATATAAGAAGGCTAGTGGGAGTACTATCACTTTCCTTGTATTATATGTCGATGACATTTTACTACTTGGAAACGACATTCCAACCTTGGAAGGTGTAAAAACTGGCTTGGAAGCTGTTTTTCAATCAAGGATCTTGGTGAAGCCGCCTACATTCTGGGAATAAAGATCTATAGAGATAGATCAAGGCGGCTAATAGGTTTAAACCAAAGTGCATACATTGAAAAGATCTTGAAAAGGTTCAAGATGGAGAATTCTAAGAAAGGTTTTGTACCTATTCAAAAGGGCACTATATTGAGTTCATCTCAATGCCCTAGTTCAAAGATTGAACAAGAAAGAATGAATGGAGTCCCATATGCATCTGCTATAGGATCCATCATGTATGCAATGATATGTACTAGGCCGGACGTGTCATGTGCCTTAAGCATGACAAGTAGATATCAACAGAATCCAGGTAATAGTCATTGGATGGCTGTTAAGAGTATTTTGAAATACCTTAGGAACACTAAGGATATGTTCTTAATATATGGATCTGGTGAAGAGGAGCTCGTTGTAAAGGGTTACACAGATGCGAGTTTCCAAACTGATCGAGATGACTCTCGATCACAGTCGGGATACATCTTCATTATGAATGGAGGAGCAGTCTCTTGGAAGAGCTCAAAGCAAGATGTAGTGGCACTATCTACAACAGAATCAGAATACATTGCCGCTTCACTGGCAGCTCAAGAAGCTGCGTGGCTTAGGAAGTTCATTGCTGATCTAGGGGTTGTTGCTACCATTCAAGACCCCCTAGAGATCTTTTGTGACAACGAGGGTGCGATTGCTCAAATCAAGGAACCTCGTGCTCATCAAAAGACTCGGCACATTGAACGGAGATTCAACTACATAAGAGATGAAGTTGAAAAAGGAAAAATATGTATTCGCAAAGTTCATACTGATCAAAACATTGCGGATCCATTCACGAAGCTCCTAGATAGGACAAGACATGAAAGTCATATTTGTGCCTTAGGACTCCGATACTCTAGTGATTGGAATTGATCAAATTTTGTATTTGGATATTGGAACTTATGTTATTTATCTTAATTATACGATTATTATTTACATTTGTTCTTCTAATTTTAGCATGTTTAAATCCGTGAATAAGTAAGTTATTCTAAATGTCCGTAGTCGATCATACTTGTGGGAACAACTATGAATGTAAGACTGTAATGAACTCGGATTGGTTGATATTCATAAGGTATGAATATAGAGCAAGAGGTCGCTGCCAAGGTTCATTGATATCTATGAGATATAGATATTGGACTGACCCGCTCTCAATTATTTCTACATGGAATCTTAGTGATTAGTCATAAGAAATATTGAGTAAAGGCGAATATCATTGTGTCCTCAGACCTGAGATACATATTGGGTCTTGATATCCACCAAATGTTGTACTTTGACTTAGTGCTTTGCTGTTCTGAAATATTGGCAGTACATAAGGCTGAGTTCAGGTATGATATAAAGTGATTGTGAGAGACGTATGTAGTCAAGATGGAATTTGTTCCTCTTATTCGTTGAGAGTTAGATGTCTAAGGCCTGTTAAAGTTAAATTATCAGAGAATGACAATTCTGTGTCTCTAAGATTTAACATGACATCTGCAACAAAAGGATAAATGAATGATTCACCTAAATCATATTCAAGTAAGGTACTTGAATGGAATGATGTTATTGAATGGCACTTGGTCATATACATTAGGGGTAGCAAACCGTTGCTAGGCGTCATTTGCTGCTTGCATCAATCTTCTATGAATCTTGTGCAAGTGGGAGATTGTTGGATTCGATCTGCCCAAGATACATATTAATTGATGTGGCTAATGTGATATGATCCAAGTCGGGTCATACCCAATAACAGGCTAGACAAACACCTATAATGTTTATTTATTGATCTGATGAGTTAAATAATAACAACACCAAAATATTTAGAAAATGGTTTTCTAAATAAGATGCACTAAAGATATTAATAGATAACATGGTTTTATTTATTTAAAGAGAGATCATCTTTTATAACTAACATGACATGTAAGATGTTACAAATTAATTAAATTGGTTTTAATTAATGTCATGTTAGAGCTAGTTGTGTGTATGTGCAAATAAAATGTAAGTGTTACAATTTTATTTGAGTTTTAGTTAAATAATATTGTATGGATGACAAAAGAAAAGCCATCCATTGGTGGCTGCTATATCTCGGCCCTTAGTGGCTGAAAGGGAGGCTCTCCAATTGATTTAAGGCAGCCTTTTTCATCCACACTCAACACACATAAAAAAAGAAAAACATCTCTCTAAAAATCTTGTGCAAAAACCTCTCTTCTCCTCTCTCTTGCTCACGGCAATAACCAGGGAAAAGGAGGCTGTTTTCAGCCTTTTAAAGAGGACTAAAAAGCTGGAAATTGGTGTGTGAAATCCTAGTATCAAAGGTGTCTTTGTTGGGAGCTTGGGGTATTACTACTTGAGATCTTCTTGCTTGAAGATTCAGCCATAAATTTCATCTTAAACACCTCAAGAAACTCGATTTCTAGCAGCTTGAAAGGTAGTATTCTATGCATCCTTCACTTGTATTATTGTATGTTTTTCGTATATGGATCCATGGCTAGGGGTTTGATTACCAAATGGGTTTAACGATCAACTAATTAACGAGTTTTAAAACTTATTATCCGCTGCGTTTTTCATATACATTAGATTATATGAACTTTGATAAACTTCTTAAAATCCCTTCAATGGAATCCTTCTCCGTAGCTTTAGATAGAAAACACTAAACCTCATGATCCGTTGTAGCAGCTGTTGACACATCCAAAACATAAAGGTCTTTATATCTTGAAGCAGTCATCAAAACTTGGTCTTCTGGGATCACGTAATCTTTCTTGAGCATGTAACACTTCTTGTTGTCGAAGATGACTTTAAATCCCTTATCGCAGATTTGGGAAACAGAGAGTTAGTTATTTTGAAGTTGTTGAACGTAGTTCACCTTATCAAACTTAACTTTCTGATTTCCAACTTCTCCCTGAGCTATGATATAGCCTCCCTTGTTTCCTGCAAACGAAACATGCCCTCCTTTTATTTGATTTACATTTGATAAAAGAGCCATGTTTCCTGTCATGTGCCTGGATGCTCCGCTGTCTACAATCCACGTGTTGATTTCAGCACTGTAGTGAACACCCTGCACATACCAAGTAAAACCGTTATTTAGGTTAGGAAACCAAGCATTTACTGGCTTGGGTTTCCCAAAGGCATCACACATCATGAATTCCACCCATTGACCCTTAGAGAGTGAGGGTAGCTCAGGTTCCTTCTTGTCATCATTACCAGACACAGAGGATGACTTTTCTTTCCATAATCCAGATTTGTGCAATGCCTGTTTGTGATAAACATTCGACTGGCTAACGGATTCAACTTTATGTTCACTAGTTCTTCTTGGTCGAGTTAAAGAACTCCTTTAAGAAGACCTAGGTTTTGAGTCCTAAAGTTCAATCTTCTTCCTAGGTGTCTGATAATAGGGACAGTAGGAAGCAATGTGTCCACATTCTCCACAGTTGTAGCATGACCTGCTATCAACTTTATGATTAAACTTTCTTTGTGGAGATGTGTGTGACATTCTAGTAACATCACTTACTTTAGGTTTTAACTCTGGTTCTTTTGATGTTTTCTCTTGTTTAACAAAGTTAACTGTTTTAACATGTTTAACATCTTTTTCCTTTTGGTTAACTGGTTTTTGACTTAAAACATGTGAAAGATTAACATTAGAAGTCTTTTTAGGTTCTGATTTGACTCTGTTTGACCCTGACTTTAAGATAACCTTTTCAAATTCTTTTTTGAGATTAACACAAGGAAATTTACCCTTTGCCTTTGAAGTGGCCTCCTTCTGTTTATTTCTAGATTCAATAGATGAACATGAGGAATCTAGATCACTAACAAGAGGAGTAGACACCGCATGATCCTTGATGGGGTTATTATTTACTAGTCTACTCTTAGTGTTCATCAAGGTCTCAGGTGGTGGTGGAACCACTTTGTAACCCAAACCCTCCCCGTTGTTTCTTTCTCTCACTAAGTGTGATGAACTTGTCCAACTGTGCAGTTTCTGTTTTAATGAGTTTACTTCTACTTCTAGAACTGCCTTTTGCTTCTTAGTGTCTGCTAGGGAGTTTAGATAGTACCTAATGTCATTAGCTTGGTTAAATACAACTACTTCGGTTTCCCTAAGCTGTTTAGTCAAAAGGTCTATCTTTTCTTTGTAACTATGCTTATTTTGTTTTAATACTCTATTAGCCTCAGTGCACAGTTGCAAATCTTTTACTAAGTTAACATTATGATCTAATAACCTAGCAAATTTCTCATCTATGCTATTTCTAAACGTATTACAATCAGAACAAGCATGATTATCAAACATTTGGTCAGTGGTACTTACTTGAGTTGGTTCAGAAGAGTTAGCCATCAACGCAACATCAGATGTCTCTGGTTCTGGTGATTCTGTCTTTTCTGTCTTTGCTGTGGTAGTCTCCTCTTTAGGCTTGTAGCTGACCTCAGTTGCAGTTGTCTCTTCAATATTTGACATCGCTATCTCAACTGCTAGATCTCCTTCACTTGCGGAATCATTGTCAATGTCTTCTACACTTGCAATGTTTGATTCCCTTGGAGAGACAAACCTAAAGCTCCAGTCCTGTCCTTTATCATCATGAGCAGTCAAGGCTTTTGGATCCTTGCTTGATGAAGTAGAACTAGTAGCTCCCTTGTCTTGACGAGTGAAGGACGAGAATGGGTTCCTGTTATCCGTCTTCTTTGGCTTAAAACATTCTCTCTTGAAGTGCCCCTTCTCTCCACAGTTAAAGCAGGTCACTTTGCTCTTGTCAAAGCCAAATGTGGTATCCTTAGTAGCTACCAAGTTATGTCCGGTATTTTTCACAAACTTCTTCGCCCTCCGGAAAGCACTAGCTAAGGCCCACATTATGTCCATTCTCTCAAGCTCCATTTCGTCCACCTGCTCGTAGTCCTCATCTGCCAGATGGCAGTTTCCAATCTTCCCAGCAACAAGTCCATCATAAGAATGAACCACTGCAGCCAAAAGATCCATGTGTTCTCGAGCTACTTCTACAGTCACATTACCAAGGTTCTCGGTCTTCAATCTAGTAGCATTTGTTTCACATCCAATATCATGGCTACAAGAAGACCCCGACGTGTCTGATCCTGAAGAGAAGCATGTGAAGGACCCGATGAGCTAGACACAAATGTAGTCTGGAGAGGTGCTCCAAATGTCTTAACTTGAGGCGTGGCATTGTACAAAGCTGGATTCTGAGTATACGAAGACTTCTGAGCTCTGTACTTCATCCTAAGAGCTTCTTCTCTCAGCTTTAGAATGAAGTCATTTATATCCAACTTTGCCAGCATTCCATTCTGTCTCAGGTTAGACACGAATGAAGCCCACTTTTCCGGCAATCCGTCTGCAAAGTTAGTAACTTTCTCTTCCATGGTAGTAGCCACCCCATGTGTATGCAGTTCACTCATCACATGGTAGAATCTATCTATAACATCGTCCAAACTTTCGTTTCCCATCGATGAGAAGTTATCGAATTCCTTCTTTAACTCCTTATCCTTGATTGCCTTCAACGAAGCATTCCCGTCGTACCTCTTTTCCAGCTCATCCCATAGTTTCTTGGACTGCTTATTCTCTGAGTACTGGTGGAAAATGTATTTAGGGATAGACTGTGTAATCAATGCATAAACCCTCTTCTTTGCATTATATTTAACTTTCTGCGCGTCTGTCATCCCTCCTAAGGTTAGCTTTACTCCATCGGCTCCCACGGCGTACTATACCCAATCTCGATAGCTTCCCACAGATTCAGATCCACTCCATTGAGATAAATCTCAAAACGTTGTTTCCAGTGGGGAAACTCATCTAACATTAAGAGCTTTGGTGGTTTATTATGATTACCCACCTCACTCTGAAGTAACAGCAAGTTCTGGATCCTAGAGTCCTTCCCAGCAGTAAATGCTGACATTTGATCTTCCATGGCGAATAACTTTAAGTCTACTAAAACAAACTGTCAACTGGTGTGACTGAAGGATGCGATTGGGCTATCCGTGCGAATGAACTATGCGATGATTCAATCGTGCGGCTGAACTAAGGGATCGGTTCAGTCGTGCGAATGAAGCTGATGCGTATGAACACTGCGAACGAATGATTCAATCGTACGAATGGAGATGCGACTAGGTCCAATCGTGCGTCTGAGCAATGCGAATGAGGTCCAATCGTGCCAATGGCTCACTCGTGCGACTGAAGCTTCTGTTTTGCTAAAATTTCTAGGTTAAACGTGTTTTAGCCGTAAAAATTCGAAATTCCGCAAGGTCTAATCACCTATGTCCGTAGAAACCAAACTTTGATGAGCAGGGAACATCCAAGATCACTTTTGACACAAAAGATTGCGTTTTTAGTGTAAAAACACAAACTTTTTATCAATTTTGATTGAATCACAGGTAATCAAGAGCCAAGGCTCTGATACCAATTGTTAGGACCTGGTATTTGAACGAAATACCTAGTGATTAGCGTGTAAACCAGATCAAATAGTGCGGAATCCCATTTGATTGGCGATCCAATCAGTGAGAACACACGAAGAATCAATAAAGAATTGAAACTAACGTTAGAAATCGATTGGGAATTGATCTAATGTGTTCTATGAACTTGGAGAACGAATTGAGAGGCTTCTGGATGGCTAGGGTACGTCTGGAGTCGTCATAGAATGAATCCTCTCTTTTTCCACGAATTTGGTTGTATTTATAGGTTAATCTTGTTCATTCGTGCGACTGAACCATTAGTATGGTTCAGTCGTGCGATTGAACCATACGGTTGATTCATCCGCACGACTGAGTGTTCAGTCGTGCGACTGAGCCAATCTTATGTGTCAATCATACGACTGATCCAGTCTCCTGGTTCAGTCGTGCGACTGAGTCAATCGTATGAAGTTATTCATGCGTGTGGTTGATTCGCATGGGCTATTCGCATGAGAACTTCATTATGTTAAGTTTGAATGTATTAATTAATAAACATTATGTGTAACCATTCAAACAATCACTAACCTAATTAACCAATTCAATATCGACTCATTAATGAAATATTAGACATTCAAATCACAAACAATAAATATCATTTCATTAATCATATCAAATTACATCCGAATCAGATAAACATGATCTATTACATTTCATATCATGATCTAGGGGCATACATGTATCAACATATCTCACTCAAAATGGCCCTCAACAAATCTGAAGTAGAGATGGGGACGATGACCAAAGCACCCATCATCACCCCTAAAAACTTCAGGTCCTAGAGCAGAAGAATGGAGGGCTTCATCCGATATCAAGACAGCAAAATGTGGCAATCCATTGTCAATGGCCCGTATAAGCCAAAAGTAGCTGGTGGAAACGGTGCCATGATCGAGAAAGCTGTTGAAGATTATTCTGATGAAGACAGGAAGAAGCTTGACATTGAGAGCAATGCAATAACTGTTCTCATGACTGCAATTCCAAACTCTATCATGGTGGGGTTTGAGCACTGCAAGTCTGCCAAAGAACTATTTGATGCGCTTGCTCAAATGTACTCAAGCTCAAATGAATCCAAGAAGGACTCACTGAAGCTGCCATTCGAGAACTTTACCCATGTTGCTGGAGAGACTCTTAGCGAGCAATATTTTAGGTACATGGATCTCATTTCTTCCGTTCAATCTGTGGGAATTGCTCATGAACTCAGAGACCTTACAAGAAAGTTCATGAGTGTGTTACCCAATGAGTGGACATTTTACTGTGTCTCTATCAAGAGAACATAAAATCTGAATACACTCACCATGACCGGACTCTATGGGATCCTTGATGGTTACCGTTTGGAAATGGAAAGTAAGAGGGGTCACAAGCAGACCTTGAGTCTTCCTGCTAGCAACACCTTAATGGTTGCTGAAGGATCAGGAAACTCCCAGCCTCAACAATACCTGACTTACACCCAGCAGCCATCTTGCTCTTCTGTGCCATACATCATATTTCCTGAGACTCTAAGGTCTCAACAAGCTCAGCAAAGCTCCTTTCAGGACAGCTGTGCTTTTGTCTCAGGAAGTGGACACTCAAGCGATTATCAATACTGCTTTGATGATCTAGAGTGTTTTAGCCCGGATGACGTGGAATACGTGGACATAGTCCAACAAATGGCTCTTCTAACCTAGAGAGCAAAGAAGTTATTTAAGAGAACTGGAAGGTAATTTCCCCAGAACCCAATCAACAACAAATTGGGTTTGACAAAACCAAGGCCAAATGTTACAACTGTAACCAACTTTGTCATTTTGCAAGGAAATGCAAGGCTCCCAAGTCCAACCCGGGAACCCCACAGGCCTCCACACATCCCTCTACACCAAAGCCCATCGGAAAGTCAACTGAAATAGCTGCAATGGCTCAAGAAGTTGACTGGAGCTTCATGGTACAGGATGTGACTCATGCTCAACCACTCATGGCCGGAACAGATGAAAATAAGGTATATGAACATCTCTGTACTCCTGCCTGTATTGCTAAGGTTAAATTGTATGAGGACTACAATATGTAGATTAAATCCGATATTGAGTCTTTAAATGTTTTGAAACCTGACTTTAAAAGGGCTGAATCTGACTACCAAAGAAAAATTGAGGAGTTAGAGAATACCGTGTCCCTATTAAAACATGAACACATAAACTATAAGACTCAAATAAAGGATTTAATATCCAAATTGACTGAAGCTCAAGCCCAGCTTGTCACAGCTGAGGCTTAAGCGAGGAAGTATGCTATTTCCGAGCAAAACTTCCAAGCCATTCTTGCATCATCCTCTCACTCAAAACATTGCTACCAAAACAAAGGAGGGTTGGGAACCAATGAAATTGCTCCACCACACTCTTATGAGTCTATAAGACAACCAAGGTGTGGTACTGAAGAGCAAGAGGTTCCATGTGCTGACCCACCTTCTCTTGAGTCAAAAAATGATGCAACTATGGAGACCATCATAGGGAAGAACCAGGTATTATGCCCTCCCCTACCAATGATGATCAAACCCTGACCACCAAAGCCAGAAGAAGCAGAGCTAAGGCAACTAGAAAAACTGCCAAGAAAGGGGCTGAGTCCAAGCTAAAAATAAACCCAAAGCAAAAGGGTATATTCATCTCAGCTGGATTCCAGGTGGTTGGAAACTCTGATTCAGGAAAGGGGTGTAGTACAAGCACTCCTGTCCTACCAAAGGATCAAAAGTTAAAGGGAAAAGTTGCTGATGAAGATAAAAAGAACCACAAACAGCAATCCTCAAATCCCCAAAAGATTAACATTGCATGCATAATGTGTGGTCTGCAAAACCACATGGCCAAAGATTGTTACTACAATACTGCTAGCAGACATTATGCAAGTAATGTTAAAAAGGAAGGAGTCAGGGAAGGTTTCTCATTTGGAGCATATCAAATGGTTCAAGTGATAGAAAAGGGAAAGCTTGTTTCCGAAGCAAGGCTGCTTTCAGAAGAAGATTCTTTTTCCGAAAGGAAAAAGGCTTTGGAAGCTAAAGCTGTCAAGACTCAGAAGAACAAAAGAGTCCCCTTGAAACCATCCCAGAAGAAGACTGCTTGGGAAGAAAAGGTGGTGAAGGCTTCTTCCGAAAAGAAAGAAGCTTCGGAAGAATGCCAAGTTACAAAATCTTCAACAAGCTCATCCTCCATGATCAACCAAGGGATGGAATGGAAGATCAAGGAAGATGCTGTAGCCCAAACCTCTTCTTCAAAGACATCCATTGAACCCCCATGCATAAATTTTGGTTCAATTATGTCATTATCTTTGGAAGAACCCAAGACCATTAAAGCTTGGGTTCCAATCAAATCTAATCATCTCATCTTATGTGCAGGGACATCATATGACAAGAATAACAAAATTGGATTGTAGATAGTGGATGCTGTAGGCACATGACAGGGAACAGATATCTCCTTCAACAATTTCAACATTATGATGGAGGTCCTGTCTAGTTGGGAGGTGAGGCCGTGGATATATTTCTGGCAGAGGAGTATATCCAATGGTATGTTAAGAGTTGACAAAGTTAACTTTGTCAAACAGCTTGAACACAATATGTTAAGTGTTTCTCAATTCTGTGATCAAAAGCACCAAATGCTTTTCACAGAACATGAGTGCATTATCCTCAAACCAGGGATGACAATTCCTCCAGAATGGTGCTTCTTAGATCTCCCAGGAAAGGGGATATGTACAAGCTTGATATGAACAATGCTTCCCCAATGGGTCAAGTATCATGCTTTCTTTTCAAAGCTGATAGTGATGAGTCAACACTGTGGCATAAAGTATGTGTCATGTAAATTTTAAGACAATGAATAATTGGCTAAAAACAACTTGGTATATGGTTTGCCTAAAAAGGAGTTTTTCAACAAAGAAAACTGTGTTGCATGGCTGAAAGGGAAACAACACAGGACGTCTCATAAATCCAAATGTGTTAACTCTATCACTACTCCATTGCACGTATTGCACATGGATCTTTTTGGTCCCACAAGTATAATGAGCATTGCAAGGAAATCATATTGCCTTGTGATAGTTAATGATTTTACAAGATTCACATGGATATTCTTTTTAAGAACTAAAGATGAAACTGCTGAAACATTAAAATATTTTATTCTTAAAATAGAAAATCAAATTGATCACAAGGTTAAAACTATTAGAAGTGATCAAGGGACTGAGTTTAAGAACTTCGTTCTTGACTCATTCTGTAACTCAAAAGGGATTGCTAGACAATATAGTGCTCCTAGAACTCCTCAACAAAACAGTGTTGCTGAGAGGAGGAATAGGACACTTATTAAGGCTGCTCGAACTATGTTAGCTAATTCAAAGCTACCTCTAACATTCTGAGCTGAGGCAGTCAGCACTGCACGCTATGTGCGGAACAAAGTTCTTGTAGTTAAGCGCCATGGAAAAACCCCTTATGAGCTATGGAACAAGAGGCCACCGTTCATTGGCTTTCTAAGGTCCTTTGGCAGTAGGTATACCATACTTAACACAAAGGACAATTTAGCAAAATTTGCTGAAAAGTTGGATGATGCTATCTTTGTTGGATACTCTTCTAGCTCCAAAGCTTACAGAGTATACAACATTAGGAATCAACAATTTGAGGAGTCATCCAATATAGTTGTTAATGAGCACACTCCTTGTGTTAGGGGGAATGGACCTGATCACATCTTTGATTTAGAATTGTTTCCAAACTATTCAAAACCTCTTGAGAGAATGTTTTAGCTGGAATAGGTGCTCAAAATGATGCTGATGCTGCTGAATGATCAACTGTTTGAGCTTCCCAGACCTAGACAAATTCTTCAAGTTCTGCAATACATCAAGCTTCCACTATTCACAGATCCGACAGTTTAACTATATCAAGGAATAGTGAAGCTTCAACAAGTGAGTCACCTACTGAGCCTTAAAACTCATCAGGTGATCCACCATAACACCAGGCAGAAAGAGGTAGTATTTTGAAGGAACAGGCAACTATTAACACTACTTCACATCCAACTATTGATGATGATTCTCATGCATTCAATTAGTCCTCATTGAATGACTTTGAAAGAGCAGCTGGACATAGTGCTCTAGTTCCTGAGAAGAATATGTCTAACCTAGATCTATCTTTGCAACTAGAAGTGATTCCTCATCTTAGGATTCACAACACTCATCCACCTGAGAACATCATAGGGAATGTCTCTGAGGGTGTGAGAACAAGAGGACAGACTCATCAAGGGAATTTATGCTTGTACTCATGCTTCCTATCTCAGATGAAACCCAAGAAGGTAGAAGATGCCTTGAAAGATAGTAGCTGGATTGAATCGATGCAAGAGGAGCTGCTTCAATTCAAGAGACAGAAGGTATGGAACCTATGTCTGCTACCATCTGGTCAAGTACCTATAGATACCAAATGGGTTTTCAGAAACAAGAAAGGTGATATAGGCTTTATCATAAAGAATAAGGCAAGACTTGTGGTTCAAGGATACACTCAAGAGGAAGGAATCGATTATACTGATGTCTTCGCACCATTTGCAAGACTTGAGGCAGTTTGGATCTTCCTTGCTTATGCTGCATCCAAGGACTTCACAGTATACCAACTTGATGTCAAGTGTGCTTTTCTATATGGGGATAGAGACAGGGAAGTCTATGTATGCCAACCTACAGGATTTGAAGATCCACAGCACCCCAACTATGTGTGCAAATTGGATAAAGCTCTATATGGGCTGCACCAAGCACCTAGGCTGTGGTATGAGACTCTGTCTCAGTTTCTTCTGAAGATGGCTATACTAGAGGTACCATTGACAAGACTCTCTTCATTAGAAAGTCTGGAAAGGACATTTTGCAAATACAATTCTAGTTGATGACATTATATTTGGTTCCTCAAATGACCAAATGTGCCAAAACTTTGAGAGCATTATGAAGAAGAAGTTTGAGATGAGCTCCATGGGAAAAATAGACTTTTTCCTTGGAATTCAGGTAAAGCAACTGAAGGAAGGGTTCTTCATTAATCAATCTAAATATGTCTCTGACATCTTAGAAAGATTTGAGATGAAGGATTGCAAGCCTGCCAAGACACCCATACACAGAAACCATAATCTTTGTCCTGTCCTTGTGGGGGAGGATACTGATCAACATCAGTATAGGGCAATTATTGGTTCTCTTATGTATCTAACAGCAAGTAGACCTGATATCATGTTTGCTACATGCATTTGTGCAAGATATCAGGCTGCTCCTAAGGTGTCTCACCTGGCTGCTGTTAAGAGAATCCTCTGATACCTTAAAGGAGCACCTAAACTAGTTCTCTAGTATCCCAGAAACAAGGATTTAAATCTTTATGGATACTATGACAGTGACAATGGAGGCTGCAATATTGACAAGAAATCAACATCAGGAGGATGTCAATTCTTGGGGAAGGATCGTCTCATGGCAATGCAAGAAACAATCCTGTGTCTTACATCAACTGCTGAAGCTGAATACATTGCTGCTGCTAGCTGTTGTGCTCAACTGCTATGGATTCAAAATCAGATGTTAGACTATGGATTCAACTTTATGAGTACTCATATCCATATTGACAACAACAGTGCTATCTCCATTACTGAAAATCCGGCGAAGCACTCCAAGACTAAGCACATTGACATCAAGTATCATTTCATTAGCGACATTCATGAGAAAAAACTAATCAAGTTAATCAAAGTTGATTCAAATGAACAATATGCTGATCTATTTACCAAAGCTTTTGATGAACAAAGGTTTAAGTATCTCATAACAGCTATTGGGGATAAACATTCATTAATCTAATCTTTTTTGAAAACCTTTTTAATATGTAAGTCTTCTGTCAATACAATTTAAGCCTTATTACAAGAAATTCTCTCTGAAATTTTGTAAGTGTAAATCCTTCTGAAGATAAATTAACCTTCGGAAGACATTCTCATATCTTCCGAAGCATAATTTCTCAAAGGATAACTTTCTTCTCGGAAGAATTTTGGCCTCAGAAGAAGCGATTGATTGTACATCAGATCTACTTCCGAAACTTAGAAATTCTCTATTCGGAAGCAACTCTAACCTTCGGAAGCAAAGATTTGGCTTCGGAAGTGAGAATTGCCTTCGGAAGACAAGTTACCTCCGGAAATGTTTTACACTCGGAAGAGAGTTTTCACTATGTAACGTAAATTTCTTGGGCCCCACACTGTAAAAAGCAAAGATTTGTTAATGATGTCGGATTATTTAACTGATTTTAACCTTACCGCCACTATCATTTCATCCACTAAAACATCACATCACCTTATCCTAACCCCATTATCGCCTTCCACAATCTTTTAAATAATCTCGACTATTCACTTTCACTCTCTTACTTGCAAATTTTACAGCCCTAGAAATTCTCCTACTCAACTTTACCCAGCTCAAATCATCCCTATTCAACTTTCCAAATGGCGTTCAACCCTCAGCACAACCAAGTCGCACTTCTTGATTCATCAAGAGATGCTGACTTCTCAGATATCATCTCCTTTCTAACCCAATCTTATTATTACACTGCTCTGACTGTAAACCCCACAATTTACTCAAACCATATGTCTGAATTCTAGGCAATGGTCAGATTGAAACCCTAAACGGGGTTCGTGTCATTCGATCGAGCATCTGTGGCCAGGAGTTGGTCATTTCGGAACAGATCATCAGGGAGCATCTAGAGCTTCATGATGAGGGCGCTCCAACGGAATTCCCCAAAGCAGATTTGGACAACTCTTTCTCCAAATGGGATATGGTGGTGACGTTAGCAGATCAACGTCTACAAATTTAACTTCTCGTACAAATGGAAGTTCCTGCTACACGTGGTCCTTCACTGCTTGTCGAATAAATCTGGGGGATGGGATCAAATCCCATATGAACTTGGGTGCCTTGTTATGGGTTGGTTTTAAAACGCCTCCACTTCAACTATTCAAGATTTGTGATGACTAACCTCATGGGAAATCTTCAGAAGGACACATTCTTTAGTATCCCAGGTTTCTCCAACACATAATCAACTGCGAGCTGGACCAGAGCAAGCTTGTCTGTGCATTTGCTCTGTCTGCTCCTCAAATGAGGCCGGCCATCTTCAACACTTTGAAGAGAGTGTCCACCAACTTCATAGGAAGAGATATTGCACTTCTTCCAGGTATGACTGAGCCAACGACTCCTGGTGACATCCCTGTTAACCCCACGGGTGATCAACCCACACCAGCAACTACCCCCACTTTGCCAAATTTACTTCTCTAACCATTACATTTACTTATCAAATACGTCCCAAACAAACCCTTGTTCAATCTTCTCTGATTGAACAAGCTCCTCATGTTCTACCCAAAAAGGTTAGAGTGGAACAAAGGGCTCCCACTCAGCCTAATGTCCAACCATCCTTCACAATTGACCTCAATATGGGTCTTGAGTCTCCTCAGTCTCAGACCATGAGCCCACAACCCAAGCTGAAAGCCCTTAGGGTGAGTCTCTATACTCCCCTAAGCAGCCGAAAAAGCGACAGCCCTATCATAGGCTCAATACCTTTAGATATTGATCAAAGTCAAGGATCAACAGAGCCTAGATGGACCTCTTATCTCTAGCCCACATCAGCAAAGCTTTACTGAGGTGAGTACCACTGATGTGGAGGGAACTTATATAGATTCAGCTGCCACTACTAAAGGATTCTCAATGGATCCTCAGGACAGTGGTAACATCACTGAGACTAATCTACAGCAACCATGCCCTTTGATGACTCTGAAAGAGATATCTTTGAGCAAGGGAAACTAGGGTGCCCGAAACCATATCTGGCGGTGAGGATGAACATACATGGTATGTTACCTCGTCTCTCGTGATTCTTCACAAGAAGATGAGGGAAGAATGCAACTTACCATCCAAGACCTACTTTCTAAAGTCTCAAATCTTGAATCCAAGGTTAAGACTTTAGAGGATAGGTCTGCCACTTAGCAACTTGAGATTGACACTCTGAAGGCCAAACTAGCTGAGAAACAGATTGAGAGGTCTGTTAGGCATGTACCAATTCAGGTCTCCTTGACCTCTTCCTCTAGCTCATCAAGCTCTCAGGATGATGCCACCAAAAAGGGGGAGAGTGTCAGAGACAAAGTCAAAGACAAGAGGAAACCAAAGTCAAGCTCTCACTTCCGTGAGATTAAAATATCCTGTGCAACAAGCTTCAAACTTCCCTGAGCCTCCACCAGTGGTTATTCAAGTGGATCAAAGGATGCTCCAAGATCTCAATAGGTTCTTTAACAAGTTCTTATAGGAATCTCTCATAGAATAGCCAAGCCCTGATATGTCTATGATCTACTTCGAAGCTCAAGAGGTTTGGAGGTTAAATGCACCTTCTACCACTATTCAGGAAGTTGGTCAACCTATGGTCCAAGTGGAACCTAAGATTAACTTCGAAGGGGAAACAAGGACTGATGGCCCAACAACTGAAACTGTTGGGACAGATAGTGCATTTTCACAGACTTCCGAAGCATAATTCAAAGCTTCGAAAGAACAAGTTCAAACTTTCGAAGCTGAGATTGTTGCTGCAGAAGGACTATTCTCATTTTCCGATGATCTAATAGTCACAGATGCAATTCTAGAACTCGCATATGAGGTTAATAGAGAGGATGTTCTCACTCAACCTTTAGCTCCAACATCTGCATTAACTCCAGCTCCCATCTCTACTACTTAACCTGAATCTTCTATCCAAGAACCCCCAAAGTCTAGTACTTCCGAAGACATCAAAGGAAAGAGGAAGATGAATTCGGAAGAGCTTCAAGAGGAAGAAAGGTTGAAGAAACTCAAAAGAAAAGGTGGGCTAACAACTGGAAAATTGTTAGCTGCAAGTACCAAAGCAGCTATAGCGAACCAGGAGGCAGTCAACAACCAAAAAAGGGTAGAGATTATCGATAGACTTGTTAGTCTAGAAGTTGCAACTAAGGATGCACTCCTGCTACCATTAGAGGAGTTAATAGAGCTGGAAAAGGCAACCTTGCTCCTAAAACAACAAAAGAAGAAGCTGCAAGGTTGGCCTTGGAAGAAGAAAGGGAGAGAAAGGAAAAAGAAGCTGATCTATAGCTCAGGAGGGACAGGATAACTTTCCTAACCTCCGGAGGTTTCTCTCAAGAAGAATTATCTCCACATAACAATGATACGATCTTATGGCTCTTCAACAAAGAGCAAGATCAAATGGAGAAAGAGAGAAAGAGAGCTGAAAGGGAAAAGCTTTTGAAGAAGAAGAAGAAGGAACAGGAAGCAGGACTGACTGCTGCCAAGAAAATAGGTGAGAAAGCCTGGATGAAAAGCTATCTCAGAGCTCATGGCTTCTCTGGCAAGCAGGTGGGTCCTATGTCAGAAAAGACTCTCCAGCGACATGTCAGTGACATTAAAGCTGTTATTCGCACTGGGAAGAGGAAGGATATGTACAGAAGGGGACAGGGGATAACCTTCAAAGCAACCACTCAACCCAAACTACAAACCCAACTACACCTAAAACCATACCCTTCTCAATCCCCATCAAAACCGAACCAACCACTGAACCATACACCCCTGAACCTACACCATCACTCCTACCAACTCCTTCACCTCAACCACCTAAACTTCCCATCCTCCAACCCAAAACTCTAGCCAGAACCCAAACACCTCAACCTACCCATCAACCCATTAAGCCATCCCCTCAGCCTTCTAAACATCTCTTCTTAGAAGAATTCAAAGCAGTGAAGAGAAAGCTCATAAAATGTAAAACTCTAAGCGATATTTCCTGTGAGGAGGATCCTGTTAAATTGACCTATGTTGACGGAATCCTCAAGTTCCCTCACTAGAGATCAATTTCTTGATCTGCCCAGAGGAACATTGGACCAAGCTGCAAATCTCCTTGGCCTCAAATTCAGACACTTTGAATAAGGAAGAAAAGAAGTTAAGGAGAAGGCTGGTGACCCTACTGGATACCATGAAAATTGACAGGGTGCTAAGACAACCTCTTGCACCTAGAAAGAAGATCATCCGGTGGAGGTTCGAAGACTCTTCTCACAACTTTGTTGTTGAAAGAGAGACTAGAGAGCTCAACAGGCTGAGTGCCTCATCTCTGCTACACTTAAGCAGATTTGATATTGCTGAGTTAGCAGAGAAGACATCTCTAACCCTTCAAAGTCTGATGTAGCTAACTGCTAGAAGCAAAGTTGAAGCAGAGTTGAAACTGAGAGAGGAGGAGGAAAGGAAGGGATCAGCAACCCAAGGCAAAGCCTTTTTACAAATGGTTGAAGGCCCTGAACTAGAATCCATAGTTAGATGGGAATATGACTATAACTCCCGTCAACTAACTCTTTTCAGGGGGGTACAACAAAGGGTACATGTCATTCAGAGTGATAGACTAGATCTCCTATCCACCAATGACTTGTACAAGCTTCTCAGCACAACTTCTGGAAAGAACAAAGAGACTGACAATATCTTTTGTCCCTAGTGTTGAAAGCTTTAAGAAGCAGGAATAAGTGAGGTTTTGGTAGCATCAGCTTAGGGGGAGTTTGTTGGATCTAGAAAGGCTGGCGCAACCAAAACCAAGTCACTTAGAAGATTTTGGTACAACAAATAAAGGACTTCCGAAGCCAAGTGTAGAACTTCTAAAGGAAAAAGGAGATCTTCCAAAGACAAAGTGTAAAGCTTACTTCTGAAGGAAAAGTTCCAACTTCCGAAGATAAAGATCCTACTTCCGAAGTTCAAGACTTAGAAAGAAAGATCTGAAGTCAACTTTCGAAGTAAAGAAGTCGTCAAGCCTCAGAAGTATATAAGCCTCTTCTGAAGTATAAGTGGGTTCGGAAGAACTTCTTCTTCCAAAGCCAACTTACCTTTGGAAAACACTGCTATTATCTACTGGACATAAGTATGGCCTTCGTGACACTCCACTGCAAATCTCTGAGATACTGCATGGCGTTTTCTCAAAAGCCATGCAGTTGACCATACTTTAATCCACTGTTTACCTTTTGTTTTAGTACAGTTGCCATCTTTAGTTGGTGACAAAAGGTAAGTCATGGACATGTCATGACTACCATATCTTAGATAATACTTTATCTAAGATACCTTAATTTTAGCATTGTAGTATATGCTTTAGTCTTAGGTTTCCAGCTGGTATCAAAGTATATCCGGCTGTAGGATCTAGTATATATAGTCTCTCATTGTAACTCATATATCATGCTTGTAAGAGCCTTGTAATATCTTGAGTTGAGAAGTAATATACATAAGTGCCTTGAAAATTATTTCTGTGTGTTCCTTTACTACTTATTATATTATTATCAACTCTTATAAAAGACTTTACTTCATCTGAATTGAGTGTTTCTATAAGTGAGTTTGAGAGAAATCCAAGTGTTTAAGTGACAAACCCGATCCTGTAGAAGTTGGCAGAAATGCCACATCACACGGTATGACTATCAAAATAAGGTTTTTCGTGATCATATATGTCATTATAGAAGTAAATTTTGTACATAGAGTATGTCTGGTTATCCCAACTGCTCAAAACTATTTTGCCACCTCTAATGAGATTCAACTTAGTCACTTACTTAAACTTAGGACACAGGAATTGGGTCCCACATAATGGAAATTAAAGATTGAAGTATAAAAGGTTAGTGTAATTCTTCCATATGCTTATTGGTATGTGGAAATATGAATTTATTTGTATATGGTGTTGATTTATGTCAAAACCAAGGAAATAAAACACTAAAAAGAAAACCACAAAGTCAAAATCAAAACCTAGGATTTTAGGTGCTTCCTCATATGGCTTGACAAAATAGGTCAAACATAGGTTACTTACCTCTTTAATTATATTAGACTTCATCTTCCTTTTTAGTGTCCTCCCTTTTCGAAATGTTCAAACCTGATAATAGAAAGAAAGAGAAAAATACATAAGAACTATGAATTCATTAGGAAATATTTACCGATCAATAATATTATACTGTTGGACACGAGACTAGAACATATCCACTAGCTCAGAAGTGTCCGATGCTACTAACTTCTTTGACTTTTCAACACGAACATTTGTAAAATGAGTTTTCTTTTGAAAGGTGGCGGGGTTGTAGGAACAGATTCTGTAAACGGTTCATTATAGATTAGCATTGCTTCTATAGGTGAACCAACAGGGATGAATCGATGATGGCTTCAATAGATTTGATGTTTCTCTTGTCATGCATTTCAAATCCCCCAATCTATGAGAAAAAAATCAAACAAACAGTTTTCAGATTAATCTCAAACTCTAAACCTAAAAATGAGATTTACTATATAGGAGCTTACCTTCATTTTCAAACTCAGCAATCTGTTTCTCATCACAGACACCAAGGACAAGTTCCTTATAATAAACGACATGCATGCAAGTAAAATGATTAAGCAAAACACGCAGAAGGTGCACATCATAACAAATATAGATACTATCTGCAGCTAAAATTAGATACATGTGTCTTTTAATGACATTCACCTCAAAGCCATGAGGAAAAGTTGACCCGGTTGAATTGTTCAGTATAGATCCTTCAGATGGAAAATTGAAATGTCACACATGATGATTAGTATCAGAATAAGAAAACTTCATTTACATTCATCTACTATAACAACAAATAGAAAGAAAGTAATATCTTATTAACAATGTTGATCTTACTAGTTTTTACATATGTTCCGATCATTTGAAGGGCATTGTAAAATATTTACTAAATCCGTAGGATTGACAGAAAATGGATAATGGACGTAAAATGCTAAGAATAACAAGAGAGAAGTGTTTTTTCAATATGCTTATACAATGATGATTAATATAGAAATGACAACAGGTCTCTCAAATGCAAAGCGCAAATATGAAATACTAGCCATAGAATCTACAATCACAAGATTATATATTAATACAAGTGAAACCCAACCTTGATGATGTACATCAATTCCACCAACGTTTAGGTAATCAAGTTAGTTGTAAAGAATACACATAAGGATCATGCTCTGTAATTAAAGAATGACTAAGAATATGCATAATTTACCATAAACTCTGACATGCTTAGTTATGTATTGCTTTCCATGATGATATTGTAGAAGCAACTATATTATTAATCTGAGGCATAATTATAGCGTTCATGTACATTTGAAAATAACCATTGACATGTATGCCATAATGATCAAAAACCAATAATCATATATAACAAAGAATAACGAATAGGGGAAATTGTCCTTTGAGAAAACTAGAAGATAGAGATAAACTGATTTGCCTCAAAGTGTTCCGAATCCGAATGTATAGCCATTTAATGGCATGATATAGATGCATATCAATAGATATTACATAGTATTTATGACGTCTTAGTAATAAATGTCCTACATTCCACAAAAAAAATTCTTACTTTCGAATAGACGATCCAAGGAGAATCCATTAATAGCCAACTAAATATGAGACAAAAACCTATAAGACCCTCTAGCATAGCTTAGATGTATATTTTTGGTCTAACTTAGTCACCATAAATTATTCAATCTGTGCACCTGTTATCTTCAACAGTGCAAATCATTGCTAGATGTGATGCGGCATGTCCCGATGTAACAACCCCCTCAAAACCCATGTGTATTATGGTCTTATACCCAATACTAAGGTGTGGGCGCTTGTCTAAGTCCCATGTGCCTAGAAATTTTTACTGAAAATTGGATAAGTATGGCCAAGCGCATGGGTCTTGGGCGTCCCAATAATGGTTATGTGTTTCAACAGTTGTTGTAACACCCCGAATAATGTCTAAGCGAGCCAAATAATAATAATCGGCTTAGACGATATTATTTAATGTAAATAAGATGGATATGGGTTATAGACCGAGTTAACTTTTCGGTTATCTGTCAGGCGAGTTAAGGGTCCCAAGAATGCTTGGTATATATAAACGGATCAGCTTGAGCAACTCTCATTTGCAACTCAACACCTTAATTCTAGAGAGATTATAGAGAGAGAAAGTGGAGAGAATTAAAATTCAATGCTCGGTTAATCACTGGATTGAAGATTGGTGTTCGTGGCCATCCAAACAACAATAAAATACAAAGAATCCAGGTAAGAAACATCATTAATCGTTCCTTTTGATGTAAACCCGGAATCTAGGGCTTGGGTTTTTGAAAATGGCAAAGATTCACACAAAACTTATGTTTTTGTGTAAAAAACATGTAAGAAGCTTATATATAGCTTATTGGGTGATAAACCAAGGTTTTGGATGTAAAAGTTTTAAGTTTTTCGTTGAAATGGGTTGGTTCGTAATTTTCACGCCGTTCTGCAAAATTAAAGGTTCATCCAGTGAAATTGCGTAGTCATCCGACGAAACTATGAAGACTTCTTGTGAAACTATAGTTTCGGAGATATGGTTTTCAAACGAAAGTTGGGCAAAACTGGAAGCGAAACTAGCATCAAAGATACCAGCGAAACAGTTACTGAAACTACCAGCGAAGATGGCAGCGAAACTAGCACTGAAATTGCTGGCAAAACTAGCAGCGAAATTGCTGATTTAGCAGCGAAATTAGGAGAAATTAACTCATTTAAGTGTTGACTTATCTACAAGCTGTGTAGTGCAACCCTTGTTTTGAAAGCTTGATTGAGGAGCTACTCACTGAGTCCATATGAGTTCTAGATTCTCTATTTTAAAGGTTTTAAACTAGTTTGGGGTTACAAATGGATACTAAATATACATTTTAAATAACCTGCAGTGCGATTGTAGCCAGGGGCGTTGCCCCTTGGACCCCACTAGGGGTTGTTGCCCCTAGGACCTCGCTGTCAGGGGCTGCTGCCCCCGAACCCCTATTGCCCCATGGAGGATTAGTTATGTTTTATGATTACTTATGCTTGTTTTGCATATGTTTATGTATGTGAATGTATAATGCGTGATGTTTATGATGATGTGTGATGGTATATGTTATGTATGATGATGCGTGATGATGTTATGCTTATGAATGATATATCTTCTTATGTTCCTTAGTACGTATTATGATGTCACTTTACGTGGTGTAATGATTATAATGAACGTAAAGTATTATCTTTACAAAGTGAAAGTGTTGGACATCAGTGGTACATGGTCCACACAAGCCTATGGTGAATAACCCGGAAACCAATCAAATGGTTCCGAAGAGGAGGGAGCAATACTCAGGCAGTCAAGAAAGCAAACAATGCTTCCAAAGCATTGAAGAACAAGTCTTCAGTTGCTTCACCCTCTTTAGTTGATGATCAACCTAAGATGAAGAGAAACCATGTGAAGTATGTGGTTTGTTCAATCATCTTACAGATGATTGTTGGTACAAAAGAGGTTCCAAACTCAAACAAAAAGAAGAAATTAAAGAGAAAATGGTAAAAATGAAAACTGAGTTTGAGACCACATTTGTATCAGCAACATCAAATCCTGTAACCCTTAAGTCCTCAAAGAAATCCAAAAGGGAAGGGGTTAAACAGGTGACAGCTGAGAATGCTCAGAAGAAGAAGGGGCAACATAGGGACTTATCAAACTCCACTGGCAATGTGTCTGATGAGCTGAAAGCTTTATCATAAAATCAAACACAGCTGGTTATGATGGTTCAACATCTGTTGGGTAGAGTTAACCAACTAGATGCTCCTATGATGAAACCACAAAAAAGGAGGTCCAAGCCAAAGGACTCTTCTTCTACACCATCTTCTTCCTCTCAAGCTGTTGTTTCAAATAAACCTGTTAGTTTACCATCTATTGATGAGACCAGGCCCAAAACCAAAAAGGTTTGGGTCTCTAAAACTAACTGATTGTTTATTATTGCAGGGTTCTTCAACATGCCAAAGTAGCATCTGGTATGTAGACAGTGGGGGATCTATGCACATGACTGGGAACAGCTCTCTTCTTCATGACTACTCTCAAGGAAAGAAGGGATTTGTTTCTTTTGGCAATGATGCTAGGGGTTACATCATTGGTAGGGCTTTGTCTCCAATGGAGAAATCAAATTTGATGATGTTAATCATGTGGAAAATCTCAAGTACAATCTCTTGAGTGTCAGTCAAATGTGTGATAAAGGCCATGTTGCCCTTTTCACCAGTCAAAACTGTAGGATTCTGTCATCCAAAGTTTTGCACTTGATTGACAAGGTGTTGGATGATCACACTCTCCTGAAAGCCAACAGGACAGAAGAGTGTATGCCTTAGGTCTTTCTAAGAAGATAGATCTCAAAGGCAATCCTTGCCTATTTTCCAAAGCCTCTTCTCAAGAATCTAAACTGTGGCACAGAAGGCTTGGTCATGTTAATCTCAAAAACATGAATCAGCTTACCCACAATAGTTTAGTCCGAGGCTTACCAATAAAGGAGTTTCACTGTGATGAAACCTGCACTGCCTGTTTAAAAGGAAAACATCACAAAGTCTCATTTCCTCCTATTGAAGTGCCTAAGTCTACTGCCTGCTTGCAATTACTGCATATGGATCTATTTGGTCCTGTGAGAGTAATGAGCATGGCTAAGAAGAAATACTGTCTGGTAATTGTGGATGATTACTCCAGATTTGTATGGACTTTCTTTCTACATTCAAAGGATGAGGCTGCTCAGAAGATTATTCACTTTGTGTTGTATATTGAGAAGCAGTATTCCCTTCCAGTCAAGTGTATTAGGAGTGACAATGGAACTGAATTCAGAAATCATACACTTGATGACTTCTATCTTTCAAAGGGAATCAAAAGGCAGTTTAGCATTCCAAGGACTCCAGAACAAAATGGAGTAGTGGAGAGAAAGAACAGGACCCTCATTGAAGCTGCAAGGTCCATGCTGGCTGACTCAGGTTTGCCACTGACCTTTTGGGCTGAAGCTGTCAACATAGCTTGCTATGTGCAAAATAGAGTATTAGTAAATCAGAGGTTGATGAGACTCCATATGAAGTTCTCCATCATTGGCTCCTCTGATTTCATTTTTCAAAGCATTTGGGTGTCCCTGTTTCATTCTCAACACAAAGGATCAACTCCATAAATTTGATCCTAAGGTGGATGCAGGGTATTTTGTTGGGTATTCATCTACTTGCAAGGCATACAGAGTCTTCAACTGTAGAACAAAGATGGTTGAAGAAACTCTACATGTTAAGTTCAATGAATCTCCAAAGGACAAGATTCCACAAAGCCCTGTGGAGTTATTTGATTTGGACATACTGCAATATGTTCCTCATCAAAATCCTGCAGTTGCTCCTGTCAACAGTTCACCACCTGGTGGTACTGTTGATGATGATGATGATTGCAGTACTCACCTATTCAGGTTTAGTGATCAGCTGCCTGATTCAGCTAGACCTGATGTTCCTGTAGCTCCAGTAGCACCATCCACAACAAATGCTGATGAGATATCTTCGAATTCAACTTCCTTTGAATTACCATCCACTGATTGGTTTCAAGGAAACGATTCACCATCACCATCTGTTGCTGCTGAGCCTACTACAAACACTTGCACAGATTTCATTGTGTATCAAGATCTGAAGAATCACCCTATGTCTCAAATCATTGGTGATATCACTGCTGGAGTATCAACAAGAAGTCAATTGTCAAATTTCTGCTTCTATGCTCTTTTCATCAGTCAGCAAGAGCCAAAGAATTATCACATTGATTTAAAGGACAATGGATGGGTTGATGCCATGCAGCTTGAGCTTCTTCAGTTCAAGAAACAGCAAGTGTGGGAACTGGTTCCTCTACCTCCAGGTAAGTGTGCAATAGACACTAAATGGGTGTTTAGGAACAAAACTGATGAAAATGGGCTTATTGTTAAGAACAAGGCCAGACTGGTTGTTCAGGGGTTTGCATAAGAAGAAGGTATTGATTATGATGAAACCTTTGCCCCTATAGCCAGACTGGAAGCAATTCGATTGTTTTTAGCTTATGCTGCTTATCAAAACCTTAAAGTTTTTCAAATGGATGTCAAAAGTGCATTTTTGTATGGAAAAATTAAAAAAGAGGTTTATGTATGTCAACCTCCA
This sequence comes from Flaveria trinervia, assembly GCA_025506515.1. Classification (NCBI taxonomy): domain Eukaryota; kingdom Viridiplantae; phylum Streptophyta; class Magnoliopsida; order Asterales; family Asteraceae; genus Flaveria; species Flaveria trinervia. The sequence goes on from CM046456.1 coordinate 43,657,213, forward strand.
GGCTTTGAGGACAATAAACATCCTAATTGGGTGTATAAGCTTGATAAGGCTCTTTATGGGTTAAAACAAGCTCCTAGGGCCTGGTATGAGACATTATCAAACTTTCTTCTGGAAAATAATTTCACTAGAGGCTCCATAGATAAGACTTTATTCATTAAGAAAGCTGGGCAGCATAATCTACTTGTTCAAATTTATGTAGATGACATCATTTTTGCATCCTCTGATCCAAAGTTGTGTGATGCCTTTACAAAGCTGATGCAACAGAAGTTTGAAATGAGTGCCATGGGAGAATTACAGTTCTTTCTGGGGTTGCAAATCAAACAAAAGGCTGATGGAATTTTCATTCATCAGTCCAAATACACAAAAGATCTTTTGCAAAAGTTTGATTTACAAAACTGTAAGCCCTGTTCTACCCCCATGTGCAGCACCACACAACTGGATACAGATCAGAGTGGTAAAGTGGTTGATGAAACACTTTACAGATGTATGATTGGGTCCTTGATGTATTTAACAGCTTCTAGACCAGATATTATGTTTGCTACATGTTTTGTGCTAGATTTCAGGCTGCACCTAAAGAGTCTCATCTGATTGCAGTCAAGAGGATCTTTAGATATCTGCAAGGCACTCCATCTCTAGGTTTATGGTATTCTACTGGACATTCTGGTAAATTAGTTGCTTTTTCTGACAGTGACTATGCAGGGTGTAAGTTGACCAGGAAATCAACTTCTGGTGGATGTCAATTCCTAGGCAACTGCTTGATTTCTTGGCAAAGCAAGAAACAGACCTCGGTTGCTACATCAACTGCTGAAGCAGAATACATTGCTGCTGCAAGTTGTACATCTCAGGTACTCTGGCTTCAAAACCAACTTTTGGATTATGGCATTACAGAGACTAAGACTCCATTGTTAATGGATAGTGCTTCAGCTCTTTGCATTGTCAAAAATCCAGTCCAGCACTCTAGGACCAAACATATAGAGATCAGACATCATTTTATAAGGGATTGTTTTGAAAAAGGTCTGATTGATCCTAAGTTTGTGCCTAGTGCTGATGAGCTTACAGACATTTTCACTAAGCCTTTGGATAGTTCAACTTTCCAAAACCTGGTGTTAAGGCTTGGTATGCTGCAGCTAGAATAAGTGATAACTACTGATGATCTTAGTAATAAGTACTGATGATCATTAGTACCTATGTCACATATAAGTACTGATGAGCTCTTTTGCCCTCAGTAGTTTTATAACTACTGAAGGCTAAATGTCTCACAAGTACTGAAGTACTTCATCTGTTCTAAACTACTGATGTAGTTACAACTATGATGCAGTTACAACTACTGCAATCAGTAAAAACAGATAAGTACTGATGTCCTATGAAACAACTGAAATCAGCCAAAAAGACTGATGAATGTGTTGAGGACAGTATGAAACAGCTGAAAAGCTAAGAATTGACGAAAACAGCTGAAGAGAACTTTCTCTTCAGTCGTTTGTACAACTGCTGTTTCATTCTAAACAACTGAAGCAAAACCATGTCTTTAGTAGTTTTATAACTACTGATGACTAAAACCAAGTCTTCAGTTGTTTACAACAGCTGATGACAAAACCACTGTCTTCAGTAGTTTCATAACTACTGATGCCAAACACCATGTCCTCAGTTGTTTCAATCATCTGAAGTCAAAACCACGGTCTTTAGTAGTTTTCTAAACTACTGATGCCTAACACCACAACTTCAGCTGTTTCAACGTCTGAAAAGATAATACCATGTCAACGGTCGTTTAAAACTACTGATGACTAACACCACATCCTTCAGTCGTTTCTTACCCGTACTCCAAAACTTCCCTCTTCTCAATGGCGTCCTTGCAAATTAAACCGCGACACAACTGTGTGCTTACCTCACTAAATCGCCCATCTGGACTAAGTTTGATACTGCTATCGATCTTATGGTTCAGTCCCACTACAACACGGCATTGCTTCTGAATCCCATACTACATGCCGAATCCCTGCACCAATTTTGGATGAACGTTACTATTACCACTGGGGAGAACAACACACCATCCCTCCAGTCGGTCGTAAACAACAAAGAAGTAGTCATCACTCCTGCAATAATACATAAAATTCTTCATCTGAATCATGCTAGTTCTCCTGCTGGATATCCGAAGGGCACCACAGATCTATCCTTTGCCCAACATGGATATCAAGGCGATCTCAGTGCCTCCACTATCTTGAAGAAACAATTTAATGACGCTGAGCGCCTAATCTTTCACATGGTGAATGTATGTTTGGCCCCTAAGACGTCGTCTTGGGATCAAATGTCGACGAAATGGCAGCAGGTAATGTATTCTATCCTTGTGCAGCAACCGCTAAACTTTTCAGAAATAATATTTTCAGAGCTCAAAGATATGGCTCAAAAACTAACTGCCAACCGTTGGATAATATATCCACGGTTCATAATGGCCATCATTACAAACCAGCTTAATGCTAAGGGACTTGTTGGCTTGGGAGTCCCTGCTACGGCTGTTCTGCCGGAAGTATACTCCCGGCACAACTCTGGCCGGACACTAAAAATGGCTGCCAAGCTGCGAAAACCCACAGCTGGAACCCACAGCCACCACCTCCAAATCAAAATCCCCACCAAACCCACCAAAAAGAAACCCAAAACGGCTACTCAGGGAATTGAGTCCCCTGAGGATGCCCCTGCAACACAAACGCAGGATATATCCACTAGTCCAAACCCCCTAGTGGATACAATGACTCTTCCAGCCATAGCCGCTCAGGCTTCCTCTCAACAGGAGCCTGCAGCAACCACACAAGGGGTACCTACATATCTGGGATCTTCCTCACTTGAGGGATTCCCATTGAAGAGCACCAACCTCCCGGGTGCACACTGCTTCTATCCCTTCACCCCAAACAACCGCCCCTCACAGCCCAACTTTAATAGTTGCACAAGTGTTGAACCAACTGCACTCCTCACCCCCTCCCCAGAAACCACTTACTACTGGGGATACCTCTACCATTGAGGGGGAGGAACACAGTGCACTTGAGAACCCACAGCACAGGGGTTTACCACTTCTATCTCCTGGTGTAGACAAGGAGCTTAGAATATCTAGTGAGGCTGCCACCTCCTCTGACTCAGCACATGATCAGAATGAGACTGGTAATATTGCTAAGACCTCACTAGAGGCAACAGCTGATGATGGACACTGTCCTGAGGCTGGAAGTCCCCAGTACCAAGCACAAGGGGCACATGCATCAACTGGTCTACACCCAGTGCATGTAAATCTTGCTCTAAGCAGGAGGTCAGATGATTCAGCTTCGGCTGATGATGATCTGGGCTTTTTCTATGATGTTCTTGCCCAGAACACAATCCTTGAAGAGAAAGTCAGTAGGCTGAAAACCTACTTGATCAACTCTCCCAAGGAGAAAGACCATCTGCCTCTACCCACCCACAGATGGCACCTTCACTTGAAGGTTCCCCAAACACTGAGCCACTCCAAAGTCAACCACCTACCTCTGCTTCAGGCCCTACTTCTCAGGAACAGAACCCTCCTGAGCAAATAGGTGCTGTACTTCAAAATTCCCTCCCTCTCATCACACCCATAATCACTGATATTGTGACTAAAGCCATTGATGAGAGGCTTCCTCAACTTTAAAGCCCTTGATTGATGCTGCAGTACAAAAGACTCTTTCTGCAGTACAAACCCTCTCCTCCAATGCATCCAAAAAGGGGGAGAGTACTGCAGTGAAAGAAAAGAAGAGGAAAAGATCAGAGGAAAAGAAGGAAGAAAAGCAAGCCCAAGAGGAGGAGAAAGAAAAGCAACCTCTGCTCACTTACAAGCGAAAGAAGAGTGCTGATGATCATACTGCTGAAGACAAATCCTTGGAGGAGCTGGTAAAAGAAGCTGACACTACACACAGCCGCTCCATGGATAAAATAATTGAACAACTCTTCAGGCAGGGGTTTGACACAGCCACACTAGATAGTGAGATCAGAAGGTTGGAAGTGCAAGAGATACAAACCCGATAGGCAGGGTATGATGCTCTGGAAAAAGAGAGGTTGGAAATAATGATCCGCTTTATTGCAAAATACTTGGGAAGATCATTAATGGAGATTCGCGCATGGACCAGGGACAGCATTCTGGCTATAGCCACCAGAATCTGTCTGTCTGAGCAATTCAACAAAGGGATTATTGTGGAAGCCCTTGATAAGGCTGGGGCTGGTAAAAGGTTAGAGATGGCTAAACTCACAAAGGCAAAATTAACTACAAAGATGCTGGATCAACCTTCCCCTCCACCCACTCAAACAGATCCTATCCCTCAAATCTCCCAACCAATCTCTCAGCCAAAATCCAAACATCCTCATTCTTTAAAACCAATTCCTTCACCAACCCAACCATCCTCCAGTGATGCACCCAGAAGGAGGAGAAGGGTGTTGAGGATGGAAGAAGAAGACGAAGAGGAGGATGAAGATGATAGTCTGCCACTCTCTGCTGTTCTAAAGCTGCCAACACCCCGAACTCAACCATGATCACATCTGACTCTCAAAGGGAAATGGTCAGACTCAAGATAGAAGAAGAAGAACAGCAGAAACAGCACGATAAGCAACTGTTGAAGATGGTTGACAAGGAATTTCCTCAGTCATCATCTATTCAAGCCATGAAAGGGCATGCTCAAAGGCTGTACACTCTCAGGCACACCTTTCAGTATCAGAAGGAGAGAGTGAGAGTATGGCCGGACCCTAGGGTGAGTTCTAGAATCCATAAAAGAACTATTCCTTACAGATACAATGGCCATGTACGAAAAACAATAGATTCTACCATCATGTTGGCCGTTGTAGTCTCACCTTGGGAAATCATTGATGAATTCAAGAGAGCTCACCAAGCAAAGAAGACCCCTCAAGCTTTACTAGAAAAGAAGATGATTAAGAAGGGGTTGTTATATAAAAAGCTTGAAGACATCCAGAAGAATGAGCTCCAGTTACTCCTCGAAGGCAACCATCCTGATGAATTTGTATATAGGGAGGTAACTACGGTGGTGCTGAAAAATGGCAGGACCATGAAGTACTTATCAGAGTACTATGGTCCAGAGTTCTTCTTCGAAGGAGGAGTAGAAGAACTCTCTCAGGAGGAACAAGTTGTTCTCCTTGAGGCCTATGTCCGAGAGTCATACAGACTCATTATGGGGAAGTAAATCTCATGAATGGGATAACAACTCTGTGTCCAGTTCCCCAAAACAGAGTTCCCATTCATACCATGCCAAACAAATATCTGAGATTTCTTCCCAGGCCGGAGCTTACATGGGTCATCTTCTCTACTGATCAAGAAGGAAAAAGACCAACATTTTGCCAACAATAAGTGGGATAATGAATAATTTAGAGGTTTTGGCTGCATTGGTTCAGGGGGAGTTTGTTGGACCAAAAGAACCAATGAGCCAAGATCAAAAACCTCTAAGTCCCACATGGTATCACAACAACTGCTGAAAGCCTCATCAGCAGTTTGACAAGTGCTGAAGACTTCAACAGCTGAAGATCAAGTGCTCAAGACTCCAACAGCTGAAGAACTAAAGTGCTGAAGTACAACAGCTGAAGAACACAAGCACTGAAGCTGAACAGCTGAAGAACACAAGTGCTGAAGCTGAAAGACCAAAGTACTGAAGTACAACAGCTGAAGAGTTTACAAGTGCTGAAGATCAACAACTGATGTACAAAGTCTGAAGAGAAAGACTGAAGACATCAGCTGATGATATCTACTGAAGTCATCAGCTGATATATCTTCTTATGTTCCTTAGTACGTATTATGATATCACTTTACGTGGTGTAATGATGATAATGAACGTAAAGTATTATCTTTACAAAGTGAAAGATTTAAGGTAATGAAAATGGAACATAATGAATGAATGAATGAAAGCTTTGCATGCAAAAAAAGAAGGTTTGCAACTCATTGATACTTGTTATCTCAACTATGTCTTTACATCGTGCGATCTCTGCTAACCCTTAAGGGTTAACACACGGGGGGTTAGTCTATGTGACTACTCTATTTGTGCGATATATGTGTTATGGGGTCCTTCTCGCTTAACCCTAAATGATATGGCTTTATGGTCAAGAGGGGGGTTAAGCATACGATAGGACCTAGATAGAAGTGAAAAGATAATAAATGTACGAAAAGTGCAATAAGTATGAATTGTGCAAAACGTGCGAAATGTACTAAACGAACGATGAAAGAAGATAATAACTTTTACTTTGATGTAAGTATGATGTGTGATCACGTGTGATAGTAAAGAAAATGTTTTAACGAATGTAAGGTAATTTAAAGTTTTATAAAACTAGAACTCACTCAGCAACCCAGACTTTTTATGCATTTTTCAGTTGGCAAGTAATGGTTGCTGAGGATGGCATGGGCGGCTACTTCGCTTGTTTTGGATGGCATCCATTTTGTATAATGATGATGTTTTTGCATTGTAATGTGAAGAAATGATATTTTGTAATTGTTAAAACTATTGTATTATTTTGAATAAACGAATATTTATATGAAGTGAAATGATGGTTTAAATTTATTCTGCTACAATGTTTTAATTAAGCTAATGTATATCATATGTTTTATGTGCGATGAGCGTCCCGGGAACGGGGCCTTACAAGTTGGTATCAGAGCCAAAGTTTAAGTGAAACGGGTAAAATTTTCAAAAAAAACCTAAACTAAAACTGAAAATAGGACAAAAAGGGAAGGGATGCCAGTCCGATAGCTGCATGACATCAAGTATTTTCATAATGTTAACAAGTGTTATGTGCGAATGTTGTGTGGTTTATGTGCCTTTAGTAAGTTTAGATACTGATGTAGTCAGGAGAGGAAATGCTTAGGGAATGAAGACTAAAGTAAGTGGCTAATCACAACTAGCCAGTGTAATTAGGGACTTAATATACTTGACATACACTGAGTTATTACCTTGAATGTCCGTGTTAGTGTTTGAATCTTATAAGGTGTTAGAGGATGGCTCAGGGTAGATCTTTTATGGCTTCTCGTGATGGAGGTCGTGGTGGACATGGTGTAGGACCACGGGTCACGAGAGAAAGGCCTAGCGCTGAAGAGGTGGCTCATGAAGAGCCTGAGAGCCCTCATCTAGAGGGCAGAGATGAGATTGCTAACTTGAGTGCCTCAGTGAAGGAGGCAGTAGTGGAAGAGGTTCATCAGGTCATGTAGACGATCCTACCGTCTGTGGTGACCGAAGTGATTAAGGCTATACGAGAAGGAGAAAGGAAGGAGAGGAACCAATCCTCGGGATAAAGAAGGCAACCAAGACTGAGACGGTTGTCTCTACTGATGAGGAAGAGGAAGAGGAAGAAGAGCCTGTGTCCGAGGCAGCACGAGGCTATAACTATGGGGTTTTTTTGAGATGCAAGCCCCTGACTTTTAACTGAAATGGCACTGTTGCTGCTGCTCCCAGTGGGCGAGAGAGATGGATGCCGTTCTAGATATCAACAAGTGTTGGGAGGATGAGAAGGTGGAGTTTGCTGCCAACTCTTTTGTAGACTCGGCCTTATGTTGGTGGGATATAATTGTCCATGATGAGGGTAGCAGGGCTATTGGGAGGATGAGGTGGGAAGAGTTGAAGAAGTTGGTGATTGAGGAACTCTATTCTCATAGGGAGTTGGATAAGGTTGAGAGTGAGTTCCTGCAGCTAGAGGCGGGAACCATGACACATCAACAGTACACCACCAAATTCAACAAGATGGCACTACTGGTGCCGGATCAGGTGACACCTTTATCACGAAAGATCAAGAGGTATATTTAGGGCTTGCCGGTGGATATTCACAGGCATATTATCACCGCTCGAATGAGTACGTTTAGTTCGGTGGTCAATCTGGCGGGAAGACTGTATGACGAGCAAGAGGTGGTGGTGACTGAGATGAGCAAGAAGGGTGGTGGTGACCGAAACTAGAATGGGAAACAGTTTGGACATGGCGTAGCCGCTCCAAAAAATAATGTGGCGAAGGTGGGTGACCGGCGTGTGGTCACATCTGGTGTAGGGTCGAAGAGATGTGGTCAATGCGGGAAGGAGCATTCCGAAGAATGCAAATAGGGGTCAAACATCTGGTTTAAGTCTGGGAAGCCTGGTCATATGGCGAGAGATTGTGGGGTTATAAGGTGTTACAACTATGGAAAAAACGGCCACCTGAGCCGGGAATCCAAGAAGCCAAGGGAGGAGAGTTCCGAGGCAGGGAAGAAGACCAGAACCGAAGGACAGAAGGCAAGCACCCGAGCTTTCACGATGACTTGGGAGGAGGCTAGGACGGACCCCGATGTGGTGTCAGATATGTTTCTAGTAAACCAAACTCTTGCATGTGTGTTATTTGATTTTGGTGCTAGTAGGAGTTTCATTTCAGCTTCCTTTTGTGCTAAGTTGGCCACTAGGAGTAGAAGTATTATTGATACATATGCCCCTAGTTTATGTGCTTAATGTAAAAGTCTTTCATGTCTTACACATATGTAATTAATGGGTTAAATGAAATATAATATGTGGTTGATGTTTATAATGTTTAATATTTCATAGTATTAGAGTGTGTTAAAGTATAATGAACTTACTATATAGGTTTGATGTTGTTGTGCATAGTTCTTCGTCAATAATGATTGAAAAAAGTGTTCAAACTTAGTCTTATGACTCTTCATGCGAATGGACCATGCTTATGGACCATACACATGAATACATCATGCTAATGGACCAGTCGCACGACTGAACTAGGAGATTGGATCAGTCGCATGTTTAAGACATAAGATTGACTCAGTCGCACGATTGAACCTTTAGTCGTGCATATGGATCAATCGCATGATTCAGTTGCTCAAGTGAACCATGCTAATGGTTCAGTTGCTCAACTGAACCATGCTAATGGTTCAGTTGTACGGTTGAAAACCCATAACCTATAAATACCACTTAATTCGTGGAAAAACTAAAAACACTGGATAAATACTTGATACTCTTACGAACCCTAGCCATCTCGAACGTCCAAGGAAGCCTGTCCAACTTCATAGATCAATCTTGATCGATCTCTACTCGTTCATAACGTTTAGTTTCAATCTTATATCGATCGGGTAATTGTTCTCACCAATTGCATCACCAATCAAATAGGATTCCGCATTATTTGATTCGGTATAAACGCAAAATTTGTTAATATTTCGTACGTACACGGTCCTAACAAGTGGTATCAGAGCTTTGGCACTTGATTTTGCATGTGATTCAATTAGTTTTGGTGTTAAACTCACGTTTTACATTCAAAAGGTCATCTTTTTCAGTCTACAGGTGTTTTTGACGTTTCCAGGTCTCAAAGTTGAAGTTATTCATCGTACAGCAGATTAGGGTTTCTGGGTAAATCATAATTCATGTCAAAGTGTCAAAATTCGAATATTTTCAAACACAACAGCCTTCAGTCGCACAAATAGCTGATTCCTACGATTAAGTCATCTGCATTGTTCGTTCGTACCATTGAGCCGTCCGCATTGGTCATCCGCATTGTCCATTCGCACTACTAAGTCATCCGCGTTGTTCATCCGCATTGTCCATTCTCACAACTGAGTCATCCGCATTGATTTATCCGCATTTGTTGCACGATTGACTCATCCACATTTGTCCAATCGCGCGATTGACTCATCCGCATTTGTCCAATCGCATGATTGACTCATCCGCATTTGTGTAATCACACAATAGACTCATCCGCATTTGTCCATCCACATTTGCCCATTAGCATGAGTGAAACAGTCTTCTTCTAAAGTTCAAAGTTTATAGAAATGAAAGGTCAATTCACTGCCTTTAGTGCTGAAAGGGACTCTCGCATCCACAACCTTCTGCTTCTGGAAAATGAAATTGGGAATCATAATAAACCACCAAAGCTTATAAAGTTAGATGATTATCTACAATGGAAGCAGAGGTTTGAGATCTATCTAAATGGAGTTGGTCCTAATCATTGGCATCCACTGAGACAAGTTACATGATTCCAGTCAGTGCTAATGGAGTTAAGCTCAATCTAGGAGGAATGAATGGCAGCTACAAGGTTAAGTACAATACAGAAAAGAAAGTGTATGCTCTGTTGACTCAATCAATAACAAAAGACATCTTTCATCAGTTCTATGAGAACAAGCAGGCGAAAAAGTTATGGGAAGCATTAGAAGAGAGATATGATGGGAATGCAACGTTAAAGGCTCTGAAGGCTAAGGATCTCAAGAAGGAGTTTGATAACTTCTCTTCAATAGGAAAGGAGAGCTTGGATGACATCATTAAGAGGTTCTACCATCTGATGAGTGAGCTGCACATCATAGTGTAACAACATCTATGGAAGATAAAGTGTCAAGTTTTATAGACAGTTTGCCACATAAATAGGATTCATTTGTTACTAATTTGAGACAGAATGATATTCTTGCAAAGTTAGACATAAATGACTTCATCCTTAAATTAAGAGAAGAGGAACTGAGAATGAAGTACAAGTCACAGAAAGGATCCTACAGTCAAAATCCTTCACTTTACAACTCATTTCCCACTCCAACAAGTTCAGGAGCACCACTGCAAAAACAACATTTGTCACCAGTTCCACAGCTCCCTCACAATCCACTAATTCAGGACCAGAAATGTCTAGGTCATCATCGACTCAATACATTGTGCCTGAAGCCAATACTACAAAGTTGAAGACCGAGAATATCGGTAATATAACAGTGGGGGTTGCAAAGGAGCATATGGATCTTCTAGCAGCAGTGGTTCAATCGTATTATGGTCCAGTTGCTCGGAAGATCGGAAATTGTCATCTTGCAGATGAAGACTATGAGCATGTTGACGGGAACGAGCTGGAAAGGATGGATATCATGTGGGTTCTTGCAAGTGCTGTTAGACGAGCCAAAAAGTTCATTAAGAAGACGGGGCAGAATTTAGTAGCCACAACATTTGGCTTTGACAAAACCAAAGTCACTTGCTTTAATTGTGGGGAAAAGGGACACTTTAAACAGGAATGCGTAAAGCCCAAGAAGACTGGAAATGGAAATCAATTTCCCACATTCAACTGTCAAGACAAACCCGTTAGTGGAGCTACCTCTTCAAGCAAAGAGACAAAGGCCTTGACTGCTCATGGTGATGAAGGGCAAGACTGGACCTTCCACTTGGTGTCTCCAGGTGAATCAAACATTGCCTGTGTTGAGGGACTGGATGATGGTTCTGCGAGTGAAGGTGAGATCACAGTTGAGCAAGTAATGTCAGATACTGAAGAAGCTGTGAACTTGGTACATCACTTGGCTGAGCAAGAGCTCAGAGCAACAGTTCAGAATCTCTAAGATCAAAAGAGTCTAACTCTGCATTGATGGCTGATTTAACCAAATCCTCACAGGTACGTACTAAAGACCAACTGTTTGAAAAACATGCTTGTGATGAATGTAATAAATTTAGAGAAAGCATTGATTTGAAATTTGCTAGGTTATTAGACCATAATGATAACTTAGTAAATGATTTATAACTATGCACTGAAGCTAATCGTATATTAAAACAAAATAAGTGCAGTTACAAAGAAAAAATAGAACTTTTGGGTAAACAACTAAGGGAAACCGAAGTTGTTGCTTTCAATCAATAAAATGATATAAATTTTTATTCAAGTTCTTTGGAAGAAACAAAGAAAGAAAAAGCAGTTTTAGAAGTCGAAGTTAATTCGTTAAAACAAAAATTGCATAGTTGGACTAGTTCGTCTCACATAATTCAACACTTAGTGAAAGAACGAAACAATGGGGAAGGGTTGGGTTACAAGGTAGTTCCACCACCATATGAGATCTTGTTAAATGCTAAATGTAGACCTATAAATAACAACTAAGTAAAGGATCATATGTTGTCCACTCCTCTGGTTAGTGATTCCGATTTAACAAGTAACCCTATGACGGAAAGCACGAAACAGAAGGAGTCTACCTTGGAATCAAAAGGAAAGATGCCTATTGTTAATTTGGATATTAAATTTGAAAAGGTTAATGCAAGGTCAGGTTCACACATGTCTTCTTCAAAACCCAAAATGACTAAACCCGTTAACCAAACCCGTGTTACACGTCAACTAAAGATGTTAAAAATGTTCAAACAATTAATTTTGTTAAAGAAGCAGAAACATCTAAACGAGAAATGGCTAAACCCAGCCAGACTCATGTTGCACCTGTATCACACTCAACCCCACATAAATAGTTTCCTCAACATGTAGAAGGGAGATCATGCAATAGTTGTGGTAAAAGGGGACATATGTTCTCTAATTGTCCTTATTATTAGACTTCGAAAAAGAAAATTGAACTTTGTGATACAAAACAAAATTCTTCTAAAAGGAGTTCTATTACTCCTCCTATGAGAACTAATGAACCTAAAGTTTAAACTATAAGCTAGTCGTCTGTTTATCACAAATAGGCCTTACACAAAACTGCCTTATGGAAAGAAAGTCAAGTAAATTATCTGATAATGAGAACAATAAGAAGAACGATATGCCCTCATCCTCAAGTGGACAGTGGGTTGAGTTTATGATGTGTGATTCCTCTAGGAAACCCAAGCCAGTGAAGGCTTAGGTCCCAAACTTAAACTAATAAATTTCTTTGAATGTGCATGGTGTCCGCTACAGTGCTATCACAAATACCTGGATTGTTGATAGTGGGGCGTCTAGGCACATGATCGGGAACTTGTCTCTCCTTTTCAACGTCAAACAAATTAAAGGAGGACTTGTATCATTTGCTAGGAATAAAGAGGATATATCACTGCTCAGGGCGAAGTGGGAAACAAAAAGTCAAGTGTGATAAGGTTAACTATGTTCAACAACTATAGAATAACTTGCTTTCAATCTCCCAGATCTGTGACAAAGGCTTCAAAGTTGTGTTTGAAAACAAGAAGTGCTACGTGCTGAAAAAGGATTACGTCATCCCGGAGGATAAAGTCTTAATGTCAGCTTCAAGATATAATGATTTATATGTATTGGATCTATCAAAAGCCACCACAACTGATGAGAAAGTTCAGTGCATCTTATCAAAGGCAATAGAGACGGACTCAATCTCCTAGCATAGGAGAATAGGACACGTAAATCCACGAAAGATGAATCACTTGATACAGAATGATCTAGTGAATGAAGTGAATGTCAAGAACTTCCAGATTCTCGATTTTTGCATCGCATGTAAGAAAGGCAAACAGACCATGAAGTCTCACAAGGCAAAGAAAGTTAATTCCATTCACATGCCTCTCAAGCTTCTACGCATGGATCTGTTTGGTCCCGTTAGCATTAAAGGTATTGCTAGTGATTTGTACTGCTATATAGTTACGGATGATTACTTAAGATTTTCTTGGATGATGTTTCTGAAATCCAAATCAGAGACATTTGAATCATTCAAGCAACTCGTAACTACTTTGGAATCACTCTACAAGCTAAAAGTTAGACAGATTCGCACATACAACGGCATAGGGTTCAAGAACCGGTGGATGGAGGTGTTTTGTAAAGAAAAAAGGATTGTACATCAATTTACGTCTACCCACACCCAACAGATGAATGGAGTTGTTGAGCGAAAGAATCAGATCTTGATAGAGACAGCAAGAACGATGCTAGCCAACTCGAAACTGCCTATCCAATTTTGGAACGAGGCAGTGACCAATGAATGTTACACCCTCAATTGGGTCTTGGTGGTCAAACATCATGGTAAAACATGTTATGTGTTGCTCCAGTGACGTAAACGTAACATGGAGTATCTTGAACCATTTGGTGCACCATATACGCTGCTGAAGAAAACTCAGTCTGGGAAATTCAGTGAGAAGGCTGAAGAAGGGATCTTTCTCGGATACAATATATCAGACAAGAGAGTTTATAACAACTCAACGGGTCAGGTAGATGTGTGGTGTAACATTGATCTTCAGAGATACGCCACCCCCTTCTGGAAAAAGACCTTCATTCTTTTCGACTGTGATGGATTCTTTAAGTGCTTCAACATACCTATCTCCCTTCCTGATGATGAGTTGACAAACAGAATGATTTATGATGTCCTAGACACAAAACCACTAGACTCGACAACATCAACTCCACAAGGTGATTCTTCTAATCCTTTAGGGGGAGCACTTGATGTAAGCGATTCCTCCTCTGATGATGAAAAAATAGAGACTAAATAGATGGACCAGGGGAACATGTTCCTACCAATGAAAGTACACAAGCATCAAATCCTGATGCCTCTGACATTTCAGAACCTCACACTCCAACAGCTATAGATCCTGAACCTGAGTTTAACAATCTGGATAATGAGGTGACTCTTCTAACAACTCCTGGATCTCGGATAAATGTTTATCATCCCTTGGAAAATGTCATTGGGGATGTTAGATCGGGAGTACAGATCAGAAATCAGCTATACATAGCTGGTTATGCCTCGGTAATAAAAAAGGGATACCTTCACGATGAGCATATTGATGTTTTTTTGTCTCAATTTGAGCCAAAATACATTAGTGAAGTGTTATATGATGAGGCATGGTCAGTGCAATACATGAAGAACTCCTACAGTTCAAGAAGTTGGGATTGTGGACCCTTGTAAACAAACCAAAAGGTGCTAAGGTGATTGGCAACTAATGGGTACTGAAATGCAAGAAAGATGACGAAGGGGTAATAATCAGGGAATAAGGCCCGACTTGTAGTTCAAGGATTTCAACAAGTCGAAGGCATAGATTACAATGAAGTGTTTGCACCTGTGGCAAGGATGGAAGCAATATGTATATTTCTAGCTTATGCATCCTACATGAAGATCAAAGTCTATCAACTAGATGTCAAGAGTGTGTTCCTTCATGGTGAAATCCATGAGATAGTGTATGTCAGTCACCCGAAGGATTTGAGGATCCTTATCATCGGGACAAAGTTTACAAGCTTGATAAGGCTCTCTACGGGCTCCATCAAGCCCCGAGAGCATGGTATGAGAAACTCTCCACTCATCTGGTGAAACAGGGTTTTCGCAGGGGAGTTATTGACGGCACACTATTCATCAAAGAAAAAGATGGTGACCTACTACTGGTACAGATTTATGTTGATGATATAATCTTCGGTTCTAAAAACGAAGAGTTATGTAAAGGATTTGAATCCATAATGAAAGTAGAATTTTAGATGAGTGCCATGGGAGAGATGAAGTTCTTTCTTGTGTTACAGGTAGATCAGACCCCAAAGGGAATATTTCTACATCAGACCAAGTATGTAGGCTATATCCTCAATCGGTTCGATATGGAGGATGCTTCTGCAGCTGGAACTCCACTTGCTAGAAACCATGATGTGGCACCCGATGAAAATGGTGTTCTGGTTGATGCCACCATGTATAGAGGAATGATCGGATCTCTCATGTACCTCACAGCCTCACGACCTGATAACATGTACGTGACGTGTCTTTTTTCTAGATATCAGGCGAAACCAAAAGTTAACGATCTCCTCGGCGTCAAAAGGATCTTTCGTTAACTGAAGGGTACGCCAACATTCGGGTTGTGGTGTCCTCATGAAGATGAATTTGAGCTTACAACGTATAATGACTCGGATTATGACGGTTGAAAAATGAATTACAAGTCAACATTAGCGGGATGTTAGTTCTTTGGTAGACGGTTAGTCACCTGCCAGTGTAAGAAGCAGACCTCCTTTGCTCTGTCAACATATGAAGCTGAATACGTTGTTGCTACAAATTGCTGTTCACAAATTATCTGGATTCAATAGCAAATGTGCGACTATGGTTTGAAATTTTTTATCACTCCTATTTTTGTTGATAATTCTGCTGCTATAGCCGTAACAAAAATCCAGTCGAACATCCTAAAATTAAACACGTTAGTATCAAATATCACTTTATACTTGACTATTTTGAAAAGCATTTATTCGATGTGGTTAAAATAAGTGCGGATTTTCAACGTGCCAACCTCTACACAAAAACATTTGATAAATCGAGGTTTTTATATATGTTAGAGGTCAATGGCGTGAAAAAGAAAAGTAAAGTGATTCCAGAAGATGAGAGTTCATAGTCCGACTAGTGTAGTTAATTTTCTTCTAATTTATTTTATTTTATTTTATTTATCTATTAAATTCATGCAGTATTTAATTACATAAAAAAACAAGGGAGGACAACTTAGCTAAAAGAAATGAAATCAAATCTGTGATTCTGAACATTTATGGAAAATGAAAGTACACAGGAAACAGATTGTTTGGGACTTTAAAAGATTTTAAATAATTAAGATGCAAAATTCAAAGTATAAGTCTGAGAAGTCTAAGCAAAATAAAAGGAAAAATGATAGTAAACCTAGTATGCTACTGAGGTAACATAGAGAAAGTAGACCTAGAGGTTGCTAGTTCATTATATGATGTGTCGGTAGATTCAACACAATAGATGAGTAAACCTTATTGGTAGTTTAAAATTGAAACTAAGTTGTTCAACTTGCTGTGGGTTCCCATCTTATCCCTCGCTAACATAATCAACGAAGTTCCAATAAGGGGTGATCAGCAAAATAAACGCCACAAATGTGTGCGGATGACCATAAAAATGAGCAAAACACATGGAAAAATGCTAAATGCAATCAAGCTAATAACTTATGTTGTTGGTGCGTTATGTGCAAAAGAAAAATAAATGCTCTAACAAGAAGATAGGTTGTGTGCCTCTCTGTTGTGCGGTGAGAGGCACTACCCTAAGGATAGCATAACCTAAATATTCTAGAATTCATTGTTGCTTGAGCCTCTCTGCTGTGCGATGGCACTGACCTGAGGCTTGGCATCTCTTTGAAAGCTCTTAGAATAGTCTCTTCATGAAGTATACCTATAGACCGCTCAAAAATCTCCTGAGGAATGTTGATTACCATATAAGTGTGGGATCCACAAATGCTCGTTGAAATAATTAACCATAACTCATCATCAATGGGTGTCAAAATTCTGTGTATGGATTTAAGAGGAAAAGTATACTGAAAATCATCGTGAGTTGTGGTTCTTGAAAGTCAAAATCATTGTGTGCATCTTATAGCTCTAGTATGTTTTCCTAAAACGGCTGTTGACTCTCGGTTAAAACAAGAATCTAGCATCAAAATGGTTTATTAAAATATCCTAAATGATTGTGATATACCTGTATGATCCCATAATGAATCGTACCAGAAATGATAAAATAGACTTGAAGCTGTGATGTCTAGGAAATAAAATCGGTTAGATGTACTCTAATAGATTTAATTCCATCTCAGTTCAAAAATACAAAATTATGTCCTCTTTTTATCAATTACAAAGTGTTTTCAAATTTTTGTGTTCTAGTAATTTGTTATGCGGATGTCGGACTCTACAACTAGTCGTAATCTATGAATCACTCACTCAAAAGGGGTCTCGTCTAAGGTGACCAAATGTTAAAACTTAAAAGGGTCATGTCTGAGGTGATCAAACAAATTTTAAAATTAAAAAGGTCATGTCTGAGATGATCATCGGTCATAACGTCTTATCAATAATTACAAGTGTATGTTTGAAAGTGTACAAGGTCAAAATAATAAGTATGGACCTATCGCACGACTAGACCATGAGTATGGACCAGTCGCATGATTGGATCATATGCATTGAGCAATCCATGCGATTGGATCACCATAATGGACCAATCACACGAATGGATGAGGCCATATGAGCCGGTTGCACGACTGAACGCCAGTCGCATGAATGAAGCATGCGAATAGGCCCAGTCGCATGACTGAATGTTAACTTAGTATAAATAGAAGGGAGTCGGTCGCATTTTCTCATCACCCCTCCATCAACCTTAGTCGCCCGAAGGCACCGAGACTATGCCCAAATTTTGTTTGATTGATTTAGCTTCTTGATTGTGATTCTAACGTAACTTTATGCGTCTACAGGTAATGTGAGATCAAAATCAACCTCAATGTCCTATTTAATAAAGCCCTAATGACCGAAATCATTCAAAACAAGAACTTAGACAAACTCTTCAAAATAAACCACCTAAATGGACATAATCATTGATTTAAAGAACATTTGGTGTTATTTTGAGTGGTTGCGAGTCTAATGAGCCAAAACACAACATTTAACATCTAGTTTTGACCATGATTAGAATTTAAAGTGTCAAACAGAGAGTTATACGAATGGACGTGCTGATGAACTTCAATCGCACGATTAAGCTCGGCGTATGACTCAATCGCACGATTAAGCTCGGCGTATGACTCAATCGCACGAATGAACCAAGCGTATGAGTTCAGTCGCACGATTGACTCAACCGCATAGGCTAACACACGACTAAGTTCAGTCATAAGCTCAATCACACGACTGAACTTGGTTGCATGCTCAATCACACGACTGAACTCAGTAGTATGGTTCAATCGCACGATTGAACTAGACTGATCTCAAAATAGTTTAATTTCAACTGTCCTCTATTATGCACAAATCTAATGAACATCTGTGTCTTGTGTTATAGCAAAATGGTTAATAGGTGGACTATCAACACCAAGCACAACATTTGTGCTCACTTGGATGCAACCACTCGGAATGCTACAGAGTTTGCTGGGATTATTACTTTTCTGAGGACGTCAAGGATCTACAAAGCTATCTCTACTCCTTGCACACCCTACCAATCTCTACATCAGGCCTTTTGGGAAGGTGCTTCAATTAACAGATCTGTTGAACCTCACTGTATATGGTGCTCCATTTTTGGTCAAGAGATCGAAGTTACTATAGCTCATCTAAGACGGGTACTTGATCTGGGTGATGATGATGTCCACCCGACTAAGTTACATCCTCTGACAGTAAGGGGCTATTTTCTACAGATGAAGTACATTGGGGACATCAACTCAAGTGTGCTCAACAATAGCAACCTGTGGCCCCAGTTCAAGTACTTGCCCCATGTCATTCTGAAGTGCATAGCATCAAGGAGAGGAGGATTTGATGATTTATTTGAGCAAATATAGAATGCATACATTACACCGGTGCTGAACCAACCTTTCAGCTTCTCCAATATGATATTCTCTTACTTGATAGAGAACCTATAGGTTAAAGGTAATAGTTTTTGCATGTACCCTCGATTCTTACATGAGGTGGCGTCACGATGAGATTGACTCAGATGTCGAGCCGATTGCGCTACCCACTGATGATACAGACGACGCTGACGATGACCATGGTAATGGTCAAGGCGGTGAGGCTCCTGGTAGATCCGAGTAGGCTCCAAGCCACCCTAATTTTCAGGTATATGAAGATGATGAGTTAGATGAGGAGCCTCTTGTGAGGACAGTTGGCAGAAGGGTTGTGGCCACCGAGAAAGGTAAAGCGGCGGTTGGTGGATGCCATGGTGAGTCAAGGGGTGTCGCTACTGATGGTACATATCCTACATACACCCCTGACCAACCCATCAGCAGAGGGGGAGCATCTTCTTCTAAATGCTCTAGGAAGAAGAGGATGGCTCATCCCCACGGGAAGAAGAGCAAGAGGCCGAGGATTACCATGATCACATCATCTGCCATAGCCACTCCCACCACCACTACCACAGCCACCACCACAACCACACCTCCTATCATCACCCCCACAACTACTACCACCACCACTCCTCCCACTACTACTATCTCCCATCCCACCAACACTACCACAACCACTCCACCACATCCCACACACATTTCACCTCCTATATACACCATATGTACCACAACTAGTTACCAAGCCGGTCCCTCCACACATACTATATTCATCGCTGGACCCTCTCTACCCTACATTGGGTTAGAGGAACAGCTGGCTAACCTGAACTTCATGGTGCTTAGACTGCTTGTAACTGATGAGATTTGGGCTTCTCAATTAAACAAGATGATGGAAGTTAATACTTCTTAAGCCAAGAAGATCAAGGAGTTAGTGAGAAGAGTGACCTATATCAGAGAGCTCTAAGCCGAGCCCACCAAGCGCTTACAAGTCTAAATGAGTTGGTGTTGGCGTTGGTAAAAAGGATTGAAGAGCTTAAGAAGAAAGATAAATAGCTTATGCTAAAGCTAAAGGGGTTAATGAGTGAGCCTCTCAAGATCAAAGATGGTGATGGTGATGATGAAGATGATGATGATGATGATGATGATGATGATGATGATGAGAATGAAGATGATACTGAAGAAGATGTCGAGGAGGGAGGACCTAGTCGAAAAGATCAAGATGAGGATGATGATGAGGAAGGTGATGCATCTGCATCAACCTCTAATCCTCAGGCTCATGAGAGGTGAACAAAAAGGAATCAAGATCAAGGAGCCTCATCCTCCGCTCCTCCTGTTGAAGAACCTGCGATTCAAGATAAAAATAAAACTCCATAGCAGGATGAATACGATGTTGCTCCTCTTTAGTAGATCAAGTCTCAACTCACTATGATTCTTGATTTGCAAGGGATCGTCAGAAGGTCAGTGAGCTATACTCCAGAAGAAGGAGAAATTATACATAATTAGACCGACGAGCAGCTAGCTGAGATGTTCAGACTCAATCCGGATGAAATTGTTAAAGATGCTCCAGAATTTGATGTATTAAGTGATGAGGACCTACAAGACGTTAATGAGATTAAGATTGAGGATGTTATAGCAGAACATTATCCAAAGTACACTGACCGTGAGGGAAATGTGATACCCAACTTGGGTGATACTTTCGGCAGGGCTACATTTGAGAAGCTGGATGTAATGGAGAAGGAAAAGGAAAAGGTTGAAAACCAAGCCCAAGCCTCGGATGCAAATGTTGATATCAAGAAGGCTGAATGGGTAGCTTGTTTTGTTGCAATAATAGCCCAGCGCATGACTCCAAAGCAAAATGCTTACCCCAAACTCTACAAAGTCAAGAAACATTAGAAGGTGTCGGGAAAAATCATAGCGTGGGCTTATTTTGAGGACTTAAAGTTTATGCAGTGAAAAGAGATAAGGGGAATGAGTACTTCAGATATTCACATGATGTGAAGACTTTTCCTGGTTTTGAGCTCAACCGACTGGCGTGCTTAGATCTGCTATATGCTAACCCAAGGAAGATGTCAGGTTGGTTTGAAGCTGCATTGAAGAAAGAATACCACACAAGGTGGGTAAACTTCATACCTCAACAACCGAAGAGGTACATCCGTAGGTCTGAAGTGGATCCTATATCTGGGAAGCCAAAAATAGTGCTAAAGTGGAGTCCCCTGCGGACAATATCAAAGATTCCCTTACGGGAAATTCCTCAGGACTTCACTCCACACTTCAAATGGTGGTATTATGACTAGAGGACGGGTGAAGCGGTCATAGTTCTGAACAGAGAGAACAAAATGGAAAGTATCAGGGTATTTGACCCAGTGTGGCTTACCAACTTGTCGGTTGAAGATGTATATACTCTATACAAATGGCCACTGCTCTATGACACGCAAGATATTTTCCAAGCCCTCTAATTCCAAAATGTGATACGACTATGTTTGGTGTTTGAAATACACACATGAGTCACAAGAGAGGAGAAGTACAAGAAGTTTGAACAGCATATGAAGGATGTTAGACAATAGAGTAAACTAGGTCCAAGGAGAGTTTGTTTATACATATGTCCCTAGTTTATGTGCTTAATGTAAAAGTCTTTCATTTCTTACACATATGTATTTAATGGGTTAAATGAAATATAATATGTGGTTGATGTTTATAATGATTAATATTTCATAGTATTATTGTGTGTTAAAGTATAATGAACTTATTATATAGGTTTGATGTTGTTGTGCATAGTTCTTCGTAAATAATGATTGAGAAAAGTGTTCAAACTTAGTCGTATGAGTCTTCATGCGAATGGACCATGCTTATGGACCATACACATGAAAACATCATGCTAATGGACCAGTCACACGACTGAAGTGGGAGACTGGATCCATTGCATGATTGAGACATAGATTGACTTAGTCGCATCATTAAACCTTCAGTCGTGCGTATGGATCCATCGCATGATTCAGTCGCATGATTGAACCATGCTAATGGTTTAGTCGTACAATTGGAAACCCATAACCTATAAATACCACTTAATTCGTGGAAAAACTAAAAACACTAGAGAAATACTTCATATTGTTACGAACCCTAACCGTCTAGAACGTCCAAGGAAGCCTGTCCAACTTCATAGATCAATCCTGATCGACCTCTACTTGTTCATACCGTTTGGTTTCAATCGTATATCAATCAGGTAATTTTTCTCACTGATTGGATCGCCAATCTAGGATTCTGCATTATTTGATTCAGTATAAACGCATAATCTGTTAGTATTCTGTACGTACACAGTTCTAACAAGTATTGATGAGCCCTTTGATGTAGAAACTGCCATAGGTAAGTCTACCAAGATTTCTGAGATGATAGAAGGTTGTGACATTGAATTAGAAGGTTATAAGTTTCCTGTTAGACCATTCGTGATGACCTTAGGCAGTTTCGATGTAGTCCTAGGAATGGATTGGTTGGCGGACTACGAGGGTAATATCGTATGTCGCAAGAAGATGGGAAGAATAACAGCGCCTAACGGGAGTTCGGTGAAAATTTATGGTGATAAAGTTACGACTATCCCGAAGGTGATTTCGATGGCGTGGCGAGAAAGTGCATGAGGCATGGGTGTAGTGTGTACTTGGCCTATATGAAGGATGTGGATACGCCAACACCACAACTGTCTTTTGTACCGGTTTTATGTGACTTCCTAGAAGATTTACCAGGTGTGCCACTAGACTGTGAGATCGAGTTTGAGAACGACTTGATGCACGGTGCCCATCTTGTAGCTAAGGCACTGTATCGGTTGGCACTAACCGAGATGAAGGAACTGATGGAGAAACCACAAGAGTTGCTTGATAAGGGTTCCTTCGACCGAGATCTCTCTTTGGGGTGCTCCGGTCTTATTCGTGAAGAAGAAAGATGGTAGTATGAGGATGTGTATTGATTATCGGAGCTGAACAAGTTAACGGTGAAGAATCGAAATCCATTGTCGAGGATCATTGAGCTGTTTGATTAACTCAAAGGTGCCAGTCAGTTCTTGAGGATAGATCTTCAATCTGGCTACCACCAGTTGAAGGTGAATGATCAGGATATTCCTAAAACGGCTTTTTGCACGTGATATGGAACTACGAGTTTCTCGTTATGTCTTTTGGTTTGACCAACACACCTGCTGCTTTTATGGACTTTGTGAATCGAGTGTGTCGGTCGATGTTGGATAAATCACTGGTTGTGTTTATTGATGATATCCTGATTATTCGAGGAGCGAGGAGGAGCATGTCAGTCACATTCGGGAAGTGTTGGAGACATTGAGAAAGGAGAAGTTTGCAGGACCAGCGAAGGGTATGCACTTACAACACAACAACACAAGAAAGAGAGTTGCTAAAAACACTTAACTCATCAAACAGTGAAAATGGTTAACCTTTTGTAATGATACTAAGAACACAAGTAAATGTAAGACAGAACAAGATAGCAAAACACACAAGGTGTTGGTTTTCAAGATTGCTGTATATTGCTTTCTTAAGTTCTATTACAAATGTTACAAAGCATATTCAAAAAGTTAGAAGTACTTGAGATACATATACTACATCCTACAGCCGATCATACTTTCAAGGCTAGCTAGATACAATTGACTAGACACAAACAAAATCAATTCTAGAGTCAAAAGGCAGATTGCCTTTTGACTAGTGACTATGACATGCCATAACTTACATCCTAATATATTACAAAAAGGAAAAAGTACATGAAATAGAAAGATACAGACTCAAGACCTCAATGTACAGTTACTAAAATCATGGACCTTTTCATCAACTTATGTATGTTGGTGACTTTATAGAGTTGCAGCAAAAAGGGGTCCACTTTATGAAAAGTACATCAGAGAATGCATGTGTTAAAAGTCTTTGGAAGAATCTGTCTTCTAGTGTTGGCTTTGGAAGAATTTGTCTCTGAAGCTTCGGAAGACTTCATCATTGGCTTCGAAAGATATTGGTCTTGGCTTCGGAAGAGTTCACACTTGTAAGGCCTCGTTCGCGGGACGCTTACAGTTGGGTTCTCATCGCACATAAAACGTATAATTACATTTGTATTTCATAAAATCGCAGCGGAAAACTAAAACAATCTTTCATTTCCATGTAAATGCTTTTGCAAATTAATACAACATTCATTACAAAATAGATTGTTCGCATTACAATGCAAAAACATTAATCACAAGAATGCCATCCCAAAAGAGCTGAGTAGTCGCCCGTGCCATCCTCAGCAATCATTACCTGCCAACTGGAAACACATCAAAGTCAGCGTTGCTGAGCGAGTTCTAGTTTTATAAATAAAAATACTTTACTTCCGTAAAACCATTCTTTTCTTTCCTTCAAAATCATATTATACTTTACATTCGTTCGTGACCATGCAATATACGTACACATTGATAATAAAATAATTATCTTCTATTACATTCGTTAACTTTCATTCATTCTATACGTCCTCCCGAGTCTGTTGCGACAACAGGGTCGCTCACCTCATTGGCAACCCCAACGATTTCACGCTATACGAGTCGTTACAACCATCAAGTTGCTCACCTCATTGCCATTCTCATTGATAGCACGCTATCTGAGTCTCTTGCAACAATGAAGTTGCTCACCTCATTTCCATCCTCATCGAGGGGACGTTATCCAAGTCTCTTGCAACCATCGAGTTGCTCACCTCATGGCAATCCCAACGATTGCACAACATCCGAGTCTGTTACAACAACAGGGTTGCTTACCTCATATATGTGCTTGCAAGCCTTTCCTTCGTTCGTTCATCATTCAATATGCATGCATTCTTAATTTATGTTCCTCTTTCATTATCTTTCACTTTACGTTACATAATACTTCATCATTCGTTAACATGACACGTAAAGCCACCAGAAAGATAAACATACATCATAATAAGGAACATATCATACGCAATCATCATCATCATACAGGGCAACATCATACATACATAACAAGCCTAAACATGCAACATCATCATCGTCATGCCCAACATGCTCTTTAAGGCCTCAATCGTCATCTTACATGCTCTTACGAAAACTTTACGTCAAAACTTACATCTGTTCTTTCTCCCGAAAGTCAGAAGTCGAACTACGCTTCCCACGGGTGCAACAGCCCTATTCGGGCTTATGTCCACCCTTCAGTCGTGTGGCCTCCATGCGACTGAACACTATGCGAATGAACTAATGCAGATGAATATGCGAATCAACGTTCGGTCGTGCGAATGGACAATGCGGATGAACCTCATGCGAATGGGATTAATGCGGATGAGCACCTATGCGACTGGACCTTCAGTCGCATGACCTCCATGTGGCTGGCCTTTCAATCGTGCGAATGGACCCCAATGGTGCGAATGGACCCCAATCGCACCCTAATCGGCCGTATGGCCTCCATTCGGCCTCCAGTCGGTCGCCTAGCCCTAGCTGATGCAGAATGCACTTCATCCCGACTGCAGCTGAGGGTTTTCGGCCTTCGAACTCATCTAAACCCATTTAAGCCTAAATCGACCATCCTAAACCTTAGGGATGCATACCACAACACCATTGACGCACACACAAGCTCACAATCAAGCCACAAACGCATCATACATACACATACACATACACAAACGGGTCAACATACACACACTCAAAAAAAACTGATTTCAGATGTGTTCCAGCCCCAAAATCATTAGAACACAAGTAAAAGAGGGGTCCTAGAACTCACACAATGACCACGACAAGTAGAGGTTTGGTTTGACTCATTTCTCGATGATTTTGGTTACTCGAACCAACCCGAACCAACTTTTTCTCCTTTTCTCTTCTTTCTCCCTTCTCCCTTTCTTGGCTGATTTATGAGTGTGGGGGAGAGGGTAAGGGCTGCCCTCTCCCTTATATACTCCCACTCACCCTATTTTCTTTCGTTGGCGAGTTGGTCGCTCGACTTGGACTTTATTATTTTCTTCTTTAGTCGACTTCAAAATAATGAATAAATAACCGGGGTTACAAGTACACCCCCTTAAATAGGATTCGTCCCCGAAACCTGTTATTCTTCGAACAAACGTGGATAATGCTATCTCATTTCTCCTCAGTCTCCTACATGACTCGGATCCCTTCCTGTGCTTCCACTGTACACGCACAAGAGGAACCACTTTATTCCTTAGCCTTTTCTCCTTTCGGTCGATGATTGCCACTGGTTGCTCCACATAATTGAGCCGTTCATCTACTTCGATATCTTCCAATGGGACAATCATATATTCATATTGTAGGCACTTCCTTAGATGAGATACGTGGAATGTTGGGTGAATTCCATTTAACTCATTCGGTAACTCTAGTTTATAGGCCACCTCTCCCACTCGAGCAATGATTCGGAAAGGGCCTATATACCTTGGGCTCAACTTGCCCCGCTTTCTGAATCGAATAATACCCTTCCAAGGTGAGACCTTCAACATAACCCGGTCACCCACCTCGAACTCAATCTGCCTGCGTCGTTTATGATCATACGACTTCTGTCTATCTTTGGCTGCCTTCATAAAGGCTTTGATCTTTTCAATATTCTCAGTCGTAGCCTCGATTACCTCGACGCTCCCTAATTCCTTTTGACCAATGTCACCCCAACAAACGAGTGTTCTACATCTCCTACCGTATAACATCTCATATGGAGGCATGCCAATGCTGGTATGATAGCTGTTGTTGTATGAGAATTCGACTAACGGTAGGTGGTCATCCTAAATTCCACCAAAATCAAACACACATGCCCGGAGCATGTCTTCCAATGTCTGAATGGTCCTTTCTGACTGACCATCGGTTTGGGGATGATAAGCCGTGCTAATATGTAACCTCGTCGCCATAGCGTCGTGGAATTTCTTCAAAAATTTAGATGTAAACCGAGTGTCGCGATGAGACACAATAGACACCGGCACACCATGATGAGTTACAATTTCCTTGATGAACAGATCAGCCAACCTCTCAGATGAATACGTCTCGCGGATCGGTAGAAAATGAGCACTCTTCCTCAAACAATCAACTATCACCCATATGGCATCATACCCTTTTGGAGTACGTGGCAGCTTCGTAATGAAGTCCATGGTGATGTGCTTCCACTTCCATTCCGGTATATCCAAAGGTTGGATCTTCCCATACGGCTTTTGATGCTCTGCCTTCACCTGTAAGCAAGGCACTTACTCACATACTCCACCACGTCACGCTTCATACCCGACCACCAATAATCTTTCTTCATGTCATGATACATTTTCGTGGCACGAGGATGAATGGAGTATCGAGTCTTGTGAGCTTCATCCATTATCTTCACCCGTAGATCCCCAAAACGAGGAATCCACACACGACCAAATCAGGTCCTAACACCGAGTGTGTTTTCACCCAATTCCGCGACCAGACCTCTCATTCTTTCCGAGTTAAGATGATCTTCTTTCAATGCCTCATCTTGAAACTCCTTGACTTGCTTCATCACATTAGAGGTCATGATTAGTTGATAAGCTTTCACCCGAATCGGTTCGGGCCTTTCCTTTCGGCTAAGGGCATCCGCCACCACATTAGCTTTGCTCGGATGGTAATGGATCTCACAATTATAATCCTTTATAAGCTCCAACCATCGCCTCTGCCTTATGTTCAGGTCTTTTTGCTCGAAGAAGTACTTCAAACTCTTGTGGTTAGTGAAAATAGTGCACTTCGTCCCGTAGAGATAGTGCCTCCAAATCTTTAGTGCAAAGACTATGGCTGCTAGCTCCAAGTCATGAGTAGGATAACTGACCTCATGAACCCTTAACTGTCGAGATGCATAGGCTATAACCTTTCCTCTTTGCATTAACACGCACCCCAACCTCGGGTAGGAAGCATCAGAATAAACCACTAGATCTTCACTTCCATCGGTAAGGACAGGACTGGGGCTTGAGTCAACCTTGCCTTCAGTTCCTCAAACGCCTTCTCTTGAGCCTGACCCCAAACAAACTTTACATCTTTTCGGGTCAACTTAGTCAATGGAGAAGCAATCTTAGAGAAGTCTTGGATAAATCTTCTATAGTAGCCCGCCAAACCCAAGAAACTACGAATCTCGGATGGCGTCTTTGGTGACCTCCATTGCATAACCGCCTCTACTTTCGCCGGGTCCACCATAATCCCATTGGGATTCACCACATGACCCAAGAACTGAACATCGCGCAACCAGAACGCACACTTGGAGAATTTAGCATACAATTTCCCCTTCTCAGCGTCTCTAGAACCTCCCGAATGTGACTGGAATGCTCAATCTCGCTCTTCGAATAAATCAGGATATCATCAATAAACACAATCACTGATTATCCAACATAGGCCGACACACACGGTTCATCAGATCCATAAAAGCAGCTGGCGCATTGGTCAACCAAAAGACATGACCAGAAACTCGTAATGACCATAGCGCGTGCGGAAAGTTGTTTTAGGGATATCTTGCTCTTTCACCTTCAACTGATGATAGCTAGATCGAAGATATATCCTTGAAAACCAACTGGCACCCTGAAGCTGATCGAACAAATCATCTATTCTCGGTAAGGGGTATCGGTTCTTCACTGTCAACTTGTTCAGCTCGCGGTAGTCAATTCACATCCTCATACTACCATCCTTCTTCGTTACAAATAGGACCGGAGCACACCAAGGAGAGATACTCGGTCTAATGAACCCCTTATCAAGCAACTCTTGCAACTGTTCCATCAACTCTTTCATCTCCATCGGAGCTAACCGATATGGTGCCTTGGCACAGGTTGGGCACCAGGTATCAGATCAATCTGAAATTCAATTTCTCTTTCAGGTGGTAGCCTTGGTAAATCTTCTGGGAACACGTCTGGAAAGTCACACACAACCGGTACATCAGACAGTTGTGGTGTTGGTGCATCTACATCCTTTACATAAGCCAAGTAGGCACTACATCCACGCCTCATACAATTTCCCGCTACCGCCATTGAGATCACTTTTGGGATCGTCGTGACTCGATCACCATAAACCGTTACCAAACTTCCGTCAGCGCTATCAACCGAATCATCTTCTTGCGACACACAATGTTCGCCGCAAAGTCCGCCAACCAATCAATCCCAAGAACCAAATCGAAACCACCCAAGGTCATCACAAATGGTCTAATAGGAAACTTATGACCCTCAAGTTCCATATCACAATTCTCTATTATCTTAGAAATCCTGGTAGACTTACCTATGGCAGTTTTTACATCAAAAGGCGCATCAACACGCTTAGCACAGAAAGCAGCAGAAATAAAACTTCTACTAGCACCAGAATCAAATAGCACAGAAGCTAAAGTTTGGTTCACCAGAAACGTATCGGACACGACATCAGGGCCTGTCCTAGCTTCCTCCTGTGTCACGATAAATGCCCTAGCACTCGCCCTCTGTCCTTCACCTCCGGTTCTCTTCATCCCAGAACTCTCAGCGCTCGACTTCTTACAATCCTTACTTACGTGACCCTCTTCACCACAGTTATAGCATCGAACTATACGACAGTCCCTTGCCAGGTGCCCCGCCTTCCAACACTTGAAGCACAAGTTTGACCCAAACCTACATTCCCCACTGTGCTCCCTTCCACACTTGCCACAACTTTTCGACCCCGCACTTGATGTGACCACACGGCGATCATCCACTCATGCCTTCTTATTACCCGTCGAGGCATCACCCTGACCAAACCTCTTCCCCCGCCAATTTCGATCACCACCACTCTTCTTGCCACCCTTAGTCACCACCACCGTTCTCTCATCGTACAATCTCCCTGCCAAATCCACCGCCGACCTAAACGTACTCGACCGGGCAGCTATCATGTTCCTGCGAATATCCGCTGGCAAACCCTGAATATACCTTTTAATCTTTCGTGACAAAGGTGTCACATGATCCGGCACCAGACGTGCCATCTCGTTGAATTTAGTGGTGTACTGCTGGTGCGTCATAGTCCCCGCCTCCAGTTGCAAGAACTCCCTTTCGACCTTGTCCATTTCCCGATAAGGACAAATTCCTCAATCACCAACTTTCTTAGCTCAGACCATTTCAATGGCCCTACTAACCTCAGCTTGGACAAGGTTGTCCCACCAGCATAGAGCTGAATCCACAAAAGGGTGGGTAGCGAACTTCACCTTTTGGTCTTCCCGGCACTCGCTGATATCAAGAACAACCTCCATTTCCCTCACCCACCGGAGCAGCTGTAGCAGTGCCATTTCCATCGAAAGTAGGGGGCTTTCATCTCATAAAAGCCCCATAATTGCATCCTCGTGCCGTCTCCGGCGGAGGCTCTTCTTCTTCCTCTTCGTCATCAATAGAACCGTTTCTGGCTCTGGTTGTTCCCGTTCTCCAGAGGATCTGTTTCTTTCTTTTCTTTCCCCTTCTTGTACAGCCTTAATAACTTCAGTCACCATAGACGGTAAGATTGTCTGCATGAGCTGATGGACTTCTTCTACAACAGCCTCCTTTACTGAGGCTCTCAGATTGGCGCTTTCGTCGCCACCCTCTGGATGATGGGTCTCTGGTTCTTCATGAACCACTTTCTCCACTCTAGGTCTCCCTCTCTTGGGTGGCGGTTCAGCACCGTGACCTCTGCCCCTTGAAGCTTTCGAAGATCTACCACCGGCCATCACACGCACACTGAAAGATTCAAACACCATCATGGTCATTCAAGGGAACAGCTCAGTTTATGTTAAGTATAGCAGTCCCTAATTACAGTGGCCAGTTGTGATTAGCCACTTACTTTACTCTTCACACCCTGAGCATTACCTGTCCTGGCCACATCAGTATTTAAATCAACATACAACACATATCCACATACCAGGCGCACATAAAACAAGTTAACTTTACGAAAATACCTGATGGCACGCAGCTACTCAGATTTGCATCCCATTCCTATTCCGTCCCATTCTCAGTTTAAGTTAAGGTTTATTTTGAAAATTTACCCACTTCACTTAAACTGTGGCTCTGATACCAACTTGTAAGGCCCCGTTCCCGGGACGCTTACACTTAGGTTCTCATCGCACATAAAACGTATAATTACATTTGTATTTCATAAAATCACA
Organism: Flaveria trinervia; assembly: GCA_025506515.1. NCBI lineage: Eukaryota > Viridiplantae > Streptophyta > Magnoliopsida > Asterales > Asteraceae > Flaveria > Flaveria trinervia. The sequence goes on from CM046456.1 coordinate 43,688,159, forward strand.
GCGGAAAAATAAAACAATCTTTCATTTCCATGTAAATGCTTTTGCAAATTAATACAACATTCATTACAAAATAGCTTGTTCGCATTACAATGCAAAAACATTAATCAAAAGAATGCCATCCCAAAGAGCTGAGTAGTCGCTCGTGCCATCCTCAGCAATCATTACCTGCCAACTGGAAACACATCAAAGTCAGTGTTGCTGAGTGAGTTCTAGTTTTATAAATAAAAATACTTTACTTCCGTAAAACCATTCTTTTCTTTCCTTCAAAATCATATTATACTTTACATTCGTTCGTGACCATCCAATATACGTACAGGTTGGTAATAAAATTATTATCTTCTATTACATTCGTTAACTTTCATTCATTCTATACGTCCTCCCGAGTCTGTTGCGACAACATGGTCGCTCACCTCATTGGCAACCCCAATGATTTCACGCTATACGAGTCTGTTGCAACCATCAAGTTGCTCACCTCATTGCCATTCTCATTCATAGCACACTATCCGAGTCTCTTGCAACCATCGAGTTCTCACCTCATTGCCATCCTCATCGAGGGCACGTTATCCGAGTCTCTTGCAACCATCGAGTTGCTCACCTCATGGCAATCCTAACGATTGCACAACATCCGAGTCTGTTGCAATAACAGGGTTGCTCACCTCATATATGTGATTGCAAGCCTTTCCTTCGTTCGTTCATCATTCAATAATGCATGCATTCTTACTTTATGTTCCTCTTTCATTATCTTTCACTTTACGTTACATAATACTTCATTCATTCGTTAACATGACACGTAAAGCCACAAGAAAGATAAACATACATCATAATAAGGAACATATCATACGCAATCATCATCATCATAGAGGGCAACATCATACATACATAACAAGCCTAAACATGTAACATCATCATCGTCATGCCCAACATGCTCTCTAAGGCCTCAATCGTCATCTTACATGCTCTTACGAAAACCTTTACGTCAAAACTTACATCTGCCCTTTCTCCTGAAAGTCAGAAGTCGAACTACACCTCCCACGGGTGCAACAACCCTATTCGGGCGTATGGACACCCTTCAGTCGTGTGGCCTCCATGCGACTGAACACTATGCGAATGAACTAATGTGGATGAATACCCATGCGAATGAATGTTCGGTCGTGCGAATGGACAATGCGGATGAACCTCATGCGAATAGGACTAATGCGGATGAGCACTTATGCGACTGACCTTTCAATTGTGCGAATGGACCTTCAATCATGCGAATGGACCCCAATCGCACACTAATCGGCCGTATAGCCGACATTCGGCCTCTAGTCGGTCGCCTAGCCCTAGCTGATGCATAATGCACTTCATCCCGACTGCAGCCGAGGGTTTTCGGCCTCCAAACTCATCTAAACCCTTTTTAAGCCTAAATCGACCATCCTAAACCTTAGGGATCATACCACAACACCATTCATGCACACACAAGCTCACAATCAAGCCACGAACGCACCATACATACACATACACTACACAAACGGGTCAACACACACACTAAAAAAACTGATTTCAGATGTGTTCCAGCCCCAAAATCATTAGAAAACAAGTAAAAGAGGGGTCCTAGAACTCACACAAATGACCACGACAAGTAGAGCTTCAGTTTGACTCGTTTCTCGATGATTTTGGTTACTCGAACCAACCCGAACCAACTTTTTCTCCTTTTTTCTCTTCTTTCTCCCTTCTCCCCTTTCTTTGGCTGATTTATGAGTGTGGGGGAGAGGGTAAGGGCTGCCCTCTCCCTTATATACTCCCACTCACCCGATTTTCTTTCGTTGGCGAGTTTGGTCGCTCGACTTTGGACTTTATTTATTTTCTTCTTTAGTCGGCTTCAAAATAAATGAATAAATAACCGGGTGTTACAACACTTAGAATATTCATGTTGCTGGTGTGAAACTTCTGAAGAATTCTTCTTCAGCGCACTTGTACATGCATGCAAGAGACTTTTAGTGTTTGAGTTGCATCAGCCTTAACATTTATTTCTTACAAACTCCCCTAGGCTGATACTACAAAAACACTTTGAAGACTTCAAATATGATGAGTCGTCTATATGATGATGACCATCCCTTTCTTCATGAGATAATCAGGATCACTTGGATTCTCAAAGTGTCTCCTCATGTCAAAGAGATCATGCAAAGGCAGATTGAACCTGTCTTGCCATTTGTTGACATTCTCAATGCCTTGATCTTTGATGACATGCCGCCTTTCAAGATTTGTGGTGTATGTATAGGACAAGATGGGTCTCCCAGATGCTAGAGGAGCTATTTGAACGGGAGATGATTGAGCATCCTCTGGTTGCACATCCTTAGGATGTTCTGACTCATGAGGAGGTTCTAAAAAGGATACTTCTTTCTTCTTCTTTGGCATTGACTTTGAAACCATCCTTTTCCATCTTTTTTTCCTTCTAACTGAGTAGACTGGCCTGCAGCACCTGATTGATCTTCTTTGTCTTTCTCATTTGTGTCTTCCACCCTCACAAGTTCCAAAGGAGAGGGAGTTTGACCCTGCTATGGATTAGAAGATGAATCTTGCTGAGTTTCAGCAGGAGGTTCAGGTTGTGTTGTCTCATGTTGTTCAACCTTAACCTCCACTTTAGGTCGAGCTTGACTTGGAAGGGAGTGTAAGTCTATTGGCTCTCCATTCTTGATCTTCTACTTTATTACCCTGATATGCTCATCCATAGTGGACAGAGACATAGGGCCAAGACTCCTTCCAGAGAATCCATATAGCTTCAAGAAGCTCATCATCCTCTGCCTATCTACAGACTTCTTCATACTTTTCTTGATGATTGCTCTTGACTTTGCAGCCTCTTCCCTTAGCTTCCTATTAGTGATCTTTCATTCTTGACTATCTCAAGTTCAAGTTGTTTAGGGTACTCAAGCTTAATATAGTCATAGGATAAGGGAAGAAGTGTATCAGCCTGATAGAGGCCTGCAGGACTCAGGTAGTTGATCATTTTGATCCTATCTTCTTCTTTGTCTGCCTAAGGTTCTTGCTGAACCATATCCTCCTGTGCCGGACTTTCTTGAACTGGGGGAGAGAGTAGGCACATGCTTGTACAATATTTTCTCTCTTGTTTCTTCTTTGATTTGAATCAGTAGCTCTACATCTTCTACCTTCTTTCTCTCCTTTGACACTTCCATGTCACCCAGTTCATTTAATTTCTCTAAGGGGAGAGAAATGACATTATCAATGTCATAGTTCCTAGTCTGCAAGTAACTGATCCTGACTACCCTCAACTCATTATCCTAAGTGTTTGGCTTGGGGTAGTCCTGATAGCAGTTTCCATGAGTCTTGCAGACCCAGTAGAGGAACCTTCTCCCCTTAGATTCCTTTTCTCCTCTCTCTCTCTCTCCACCTACTCAATATCCTTAAAAGTCAATTTTCTTTTCCCTTTGTCACTCACAGACCTTCGTGACTCAGCGTGGAGAGAGCTTTGGCCTTCATTGCTTGGCTTAGCTTCCAAGCTCTGGCCGAAGAGAGGTTGAGATGCACCTTCACCAGCAGGTGTCTGAAAAAGGGTATGAATCTCTGCAGCAGTTGATGATGAGACAGGGCTCTCACGTTCTGCCACTGGGCCTTCAGTCAAGGTTTCCCCTATGAAACTAATCTTAGGGTGCGCCTCAATATCTAGTTGATCAATGGCATTGGCTGATTGCCTTAGTCTGATTCTGAAGCTGAACTCTGTAGTGATCTTGTCTTGGATTCTTTGAGCCTGCTTTCCTTAATTGGCTTTTGTTGACAAGTGGCATGTTGACTAGATCCAGACATTCATAGAAGTTCAAGATCTGAAAATTGAAGACCTCTTACTGTCCTTGAACTCTAAGAAGGACGAGGGCTCTTCTGCTTTCATCATACCTCCACCCAATAATGTGATTTGACGTTGGTGGAGATGAAATTGCCCTTGGTATTCCTTCCTCAAAAAGACTATGAATGTAGGAGTCTATGGAGTCTACATCAATGTGAACTTAGGGAAGTTGTTAAGTACGCACAATCGCAAGTGAGGATGGTGAGTTCTCAATGTCCATATCCTCTGAAGAACTCCCAGGTTCTGCAACTGTAATGAGTTTCTCCCCATTTTTGGTAGCATCACCCTCTCGCATAGGTGAGCTAGGAGTTATGTCAATCACACTCACAGGTTCTTGTGTTCCTGGTTGAGCTCCTCTTAATGGTCTTCCAGCTAGTTGTTCCTTCACATAAGAATCTTAAGTTGCTGATCATTGACCCTATTTTGCAAGGTAGTCACCTAAGATTCAAGATGACTAACCTTGGAGACTAAATAGATGCATGAATGTGATAGCTTTTGCACATTTAGTCTTAAATTCCCCTCACCTTTATCAGAAGAATCATTGGCGGATGAGATGATTGGACCAGAGTCCTCTCTTGCATCACCAGCTTTTGGTTCTTGGCTGCTGGATTTCCTCTGCTCACTGGCATCCTCAATTGAGGTATCAATGGATGTGTTGCCATGGTTGAGGTCTTAATGATGGAATCACTTGCAAAAGTAAGAGCCTCTATCATATGGACATCTTGAACAGTTTTAGAAGTATCCACCTCAGTAATGGGTGACTGATGTTGGCTAGATATAGGAGACTCAAGAGCACTCATCTCTCTTTGAGTAGTGGAAAAGAAAAGAGAATAATGGTACTCACTCAAACCTAAATCTTCATCAGTATAGAAGTCAAAGTTATGAATAAGTTGGTTTATATCTAAAGGCTGGGGATGGTAGCTGTCCCCTGAAGGTTTTTCACTTGAGTGTTGAGACTCAGAGTGAAGGCTTAAGGCATTTGGGCTTGTGAGCTCATCAGGCTAAGCATAAGGAACCTCAGCACTGATCTTTGAAGGAATAGGAGTGGTATGCTCCTTAGGAAAAGTGGGAGCTCGAGTGTCCACTTCTTCCTGTGTGGATGAGTATTTGGGGGCATGCACAGACTGAATAGTCTGAGTAGGGGTTCATTTGTGTTTTCTTTGGTAGGTGAGGGTGATTTGTGGCTATTGTGGTGGTTGGGATGTAGAAGGTGTGGGTTCAACACTAGCTGGTGCTTCTAGGTTGTCACCTTGAGCAATGAGCTCTAACATTTTAGGGATAAGGGCTATTTCTACCCCAAAGAAGCCAACAACGGGCTTTTTGGAGATTTTAAATATGCCAGGCTTCATTTGTCCTAGTTTTTAGAATATTACCTGTTCCCCTTAACTGTGAGCCCAATTCACAGTTGATAATGTATTGAACGTATCTAGGGTACATGTAGTATTCTAGCGAGTCTAAGTTTGCAAGCAAATTTGTATAATCAAACTGAGAGTAACTGAACTTGAGTCCGTGAATAATCCTATGGACAATGAAGGAGAGATCTTCTGAAATCTGGTCCCATCCTCCATACTTATTTGACAAGCTGTAGATAACCATATGGAGCAGGAATTTCCATTGGGATGAGACCTTCCCTTTCCTAAAGGTCTTTACAGAGAAGTCTCCCTTATAGCCCGTCTGCTCAAAGGAATGGTTGACAACTTCTCTGGGGAAGAACACCTTACCTTCTTCATCATCCAACTGAAGATGAGTGTGATGATGGCTCGAGTGATGAAGACTGTTCTCCCCTGCACTAGAGCAGGCAGTGCCTTCTCCCCATCCATTGTGACCTCTTGGAAGGTCTTCCAAAATTCAAGCAGATGATCCTCATATAGTGTAAGATCAATGGTAAGGGAGGTGAAGTAGTTGGATAGAGCTAAGAAACAATAAACCTCTCAGAAACGCGGATCTTTCTCAGAGTGTAACAGAGCAACTTGGTTGTGTTTCTTGTGTAACTGCATGGAGAAATTTGGTTCATTTCTACGATTAAGGTTGGCCATTGTGAGAAAGCTTAAGGATGAAGAAAGATGAACGAAAGTAATTTCAAAGAGAAATTTAGGGTTTAGGTTTGGAGGAAAGATGAAGATGATAGAAAGAGGGGGAACCGTTGGGTTTATATGTGAAAAGGATTTAAGACAAAGTTAATGAAAGAGGATGAACCTTGAAATATGGATTTCGGTCCCACCTCTGAAAAAGTAGTTTGCTTTTGCTCAAAAAGTATTTTTCTTGATGGTCAAAAAGCTTCCGAAGGTAAATTATCTTCCGATGTTTTTTTAATGAAAAGCTTCCGAAGCTAAAATGACTTCGGAAGATTTTCCTAAGAGTTATGAAAAATTTTCTTCAGAAGATAATTAAAACATGAATGCTTTGTTCAGAAGAGCAAAGCTTCCGAGACTTAAGTTGCTTCTAAGAAAATGGTCCTTGAAAACATATAGGTGTCTAAGACAAGTGTTAAGCTTCAGAAAATATTACAAAAATTTCTTCCGAAGGTAATTACTTAGATAGTTATTTGTTTTTAAGGCATGAGTTTATTCCAAAGATAAGAACATATCTTCCGAAGGATCAAAATTATTCAGAAATCTAAGGAAATTCTTCAAAAGGTTTTCATTGAAAGAAAACAAGGGCTTATGAAGGTGATAAACTAGACAACTTAGGACACACAGATTTTAAGAAATAATAAGAATTAGTTTAAGAAAAACCTACTCAAAGTTTATCATCCTAATAGCTGATATAACATATTTAAATCTTTGTTCATCAAAAGCCTTTGTAAATATATGAGCATATTGTTTATTCGTGTGAACTTTGACTAGTTTAATTAATCCTTTTTCAAAATTATGTGTAATTAAATGATACCTGATGTTGATGTGTTTTGTCCTTGAGTGTTGCACATCATTTTCTGTGATAGAGATAACACTATTGTTGTCTATGTGAATGGGAGTCTCCATAAAGTTTAATCCATAGTTAAGTGTTAGTTCTATAAAAGATTAACATGTTGTCTTTATATGTCTTTTTACAATTTGTAATAGTATAGGGACTAGTTTTGTAATTTGTTAGTTCCTTGTGTTTCATTATAAATAGCTTAGACTTGTAGCAGTTAGGAGGACGAGTGAGAGAGAGAGATGAACAACTATTTAGAACGGATTCATAACTGCTTACTTACTTTGTTATTGTCTGTGCTTGATATTAATGAACTATGAATTTTGTTGATATCTTGCTTGATTTGATTACTTTGTTTGTATTTCTTTGAATTGTGTTCATACATCATCACAGATTGATACATTTGATTATATCAAATGATATCAGAGCTCCATTTGATCCTATCATTTGGTATCAGAACTCCATTTGATCCTATCAATTGGTATCAAAGCTGTTGGTTGAGGTTTGTCGAACTTTCAAACTCAAAAAGCTCACTGAATCTGTGCTTGATAGACAATTCAATTGAAAATTTATGGATTTCAGATGTGTTTCATCATCAGAAACATGTTTTAAACCACAATCAGCAGTTAAATTCTTCAAATTCGAGATAATTTGTTGAATTTGTATTCGAAAAGTTCACTATTTTTCGAACTGAAAATTACAAAATTGATTGATTTGTTGTTGATATTGAAAGAAATTGATGTTAGAAGAATGATTATTGGTATAAAAAATGTCTAATTGGAAAGTTTCAATCCAATTCCTCAACTTTTGAAGAATTTTAGAAGATTGGAGTTAGTTACATTCATATGAACATGATGAATGTGGCGTATTAGGGTTGAGGTTTGCTGAAAAATTGTCTAAGTGTAAGGTGTTTGACTACTGTGTAGTTACATTAACACTGCTAAGGGGTTTTCAGTTCAAACGTTTGACTACTGTTGAAGAGAAAGTCCCGACGTATCATCTCTGTTGAGGTGTATTAGAACTGTTTAGACGTCTGACAACTGTTGAGGCGCATTACAACTGTGTAGGCACATTACAACTGTTCAGCCATTTTAGTACTGTTCAGACGCATCAACTTAGGCGTTTTGAAAAATTTTTCTAAGGCATTCCCTTAGACGTCTCTCAACTTAGGCGCATTAAATGTTTGGGAGTTTGATTACTGCTAAGGCACATCACCCTTGATACTTAGAATTTTTTAAGAAAATTTTTTAAAAACTTTTTCATTTCTTTTCTTATTTCAAAATCTAAGAAAAACAACAAAAATATAAGAATGGTGAAAACAGAAGATTCTGAAAATAGAGTTCCAAAACTTAAAAATAGAGCTGATTTCAAAAATTGGTCACTTAGGTTAAAACATCATTTAAATTCCATTGACTAAAGATTCCTATAATCACTGATGGGCCTGATAGAGGGTTTGTTTATACTAAAGATTCTCAAGAACCCTATCGTGAAGATGGTCTTCAAGGAGATGATTTGAGTAGAGCAAAGAATGATATCAAAGCATATTCCTTTATGTGTAAAGGACTACCTCTAGAAGTTCTTGCAAGGCTTGATGGATATCAAACTGGATACACCATGTATAAGCCTTAAAGACCATTTGTGAAGGAGGCAAGGAGATTCAAAATCTCAAGAAACAAAAGTTGAAAAGGCAATTAGAATTGTTTTAACATTTGTCTGGAGAAACCATAAATTAGATCATGAACAAATTTGTTCAACTTACAACTTAGATGTCAAGAGTTGGTATTAAACCCGATCTTGAAGATCTAAATCTTAGACTACTCAGGGCTTTACCCTCATCATGGAAACAAATAGTAACCTTACTAAAGCATACTGAGAAGTTCCCTATGGATCTAGATCTACTCATTGCCAAGATAGAGTCATCAGAGATTGTTGAAAGCTCAAGGAATAATGATAGAGCAGCATCAATATCTTAGTATCAGTTTGTTGCTTCTCCTACAAACACTATTGAAAATGCATTCATGGAAAAAAGTGATAAAATTACAAAAGAAGAGGGAGATTTATTTGTTGGAGCAGGTTTTTTCACTAATTCGTCATTTACTAGTGCTCATGCTTATACAACACAGTCTCATTCTCAATCTCCTCCTAAATCTCAGTCTCAAACATCTAATGTTCAAACAGAGACTTCTTCATCTAACTCTGCTAAATCTAGCAATGTTAAAGATATGATAAACATGTTATTAGAGGATGAAGAGTCTAAAACTGCATTCATTGCATTTATAGTTAGTTTTCAAACATATCAAGGTAGTCATTTAACTCAATTAGACCTTGTTTTGCAGGATTTGTTTGAAATGGATCCTAAAGATGTAAAAGAGATGGACTTAAACTGGTAGATGGTAATGATTGCTTACAGGACACAAAAACACTCATATGTCAACAGGAAGTACAAGCCAAGTGCTAACAAGACTATTGGATTTGATAAGTCAAAATGAAAGTGTTTCAACTGTAACAGTTATGGACATTTCTCCAGAGAATGCAAAGCTCCAAGGAATAATGGAGGAAATTCTCAATCAAGTTCTAGCAATCAAAGGTTTCAACCAGCTCAAAAGACTTTTCAAAAGCCTTATCAAAGTCTTCATATGCCTGAGCTTAAAGATGAAACAAAATCATTTGATGAAACCAAGAAAGCTTTAGTAGTCAGCATTAAAGATGGTTATCATTGTAGTGCATATGTTGAATAGTTTACTAATGATTTAACATCAAGTTTATCTCTTGTTGCAGAAATCCAGGGAGAAGATTGGTCAGAAAATAATGATCCAAAGGTGGAAGGTGAGAATGAAGAAGATGACTATGATTGGAGTGACAAATCTGATCCTAAGGAGGATACAGATGAAGTAGCTCTAATGGCACAGTGTGATCAATCTAAGGTTGACACTTCATCTTCAAAATCTGAAACCTTATCTCCAAAATTCCCTGAAATCCCGACTGAAGTGAGAGAAAAACTCTGCACAAAATCATGCTATGAACATGTTGAATACTATAGAAACTACTCATATAAAATCTGTGAGAAACTAAATCAAGAAGAGTCAATGCATAACAAACAAAAATCTGATCATAAAACGGCAAATCAAAAGATTAGTTCTTTTCAAACTTCATGGAACAAAACACTAAAAGATTTAGAGATTGTTTCTAAACAACTGGAAGAGCTGACCAAAAATCTTGAATAGGAGAAGATAGCACATGTTGCTACTCAAATGGATCTTGCTAAAGTAAATGTTCAAAAATGATTATAGAAAAACTGGTAAGTGAGAGAAAAGATAACAGAAAGCAAGGTTAGATTTCACTCATGAACCTATACATGAATCTACTGCAAACACTTTACCAGAGAACTTTAATACACATGATCATTCTCCTAAGAATAATGCTAAACTTAAAGCTTTTCAGGTCAAAAACAAGAATTCAGAAGATGAAAAGGAAAATGTCAAAGTTATTGTTGAAAATGATCAAGAAAAGATTAAAAATGTGTAAGGCCCCGTTCCCGGGACGCTCACAGCTAGTAAATCATCGCACATAAAACATATACTTTACATTTAATCATTGATAAAACATTGCAGCGGAAACATAAAACAAATGGCATTTCATTTCATCATAAAGACTTTTGCAAAATAATACATCGTTTGTCGGTTACAAAATTACATTGTTGTATTACATCACAAAGTTTTAAATAAATGGATGCCATCCAAAGAGCTGAGTAGCCGCCTCGTGCCATCCTCAGCAACGTTTACCTGCCAACTGAAAACGTATAAAACTCAGCGTTGCTCAGTGAGTTCTAGTTTTATAATAAAACATACATATAATTGTTATTTATTTCCTTTGAGAGCCATACTATACGTTTCATTCGTTCGTGATCAACAATCATACATTCATATAGGTAATATTATTATTATCTTCCATTACGTTCGTTAACCTTCGTTCATTCATTACATCTAGTGACATGTACATTACCCCGAACATTATGCACGAAGCTGGTAATTGGGCCTGATGTCTTTCATAGACCTCGAATGTTGTGCACGAAGCTGACTCTAGTACCTAGGGCAAGTACATTCACCATTTATCTTTTCTCTTTTATTTTGGATAAATGCCATATGCTATACCCCGAACATTGTGCACAAAGCTGGTATTGGGCTTGAGGTCTTTCATAGACCTCGAACATTGTGCATGAAGCTGACTCCAGTACCTAGGGCAAGCAGCAAGAATTCCATACATATGGTCAATCACAAGGATTGGACCCTAGTGTGCATCCTTCTGGGGTAGCTAACCCGCACATAGTTGAGCTAACACCCTTCATTGGGTGTGGACCTCCATACATTTGCTTGCAAGACTTTTTACGTTCATTCATTCGTTATTGCATGCATTCATTCATCAGTTCCTCTTTCATTATCTTTAACTTTATGTTACATAATACTTTCAGTTCATTCATTAACATAACACATAAAGCCATGGAAAGATAAACATTCATCATCATAGGAACATAACATAACATATCATCCATACATCATCATATAGGGCATCATACATACATAACATACATCCTGCATAACCATGCAACATCATCATCATACATAAGCATCAATCACATTGCATAACATGCCCCTCATACCATCTATGACCCCAAAAGTCAACTTATATAGTCTCCCGGGAATCTCCCAAGTCAAAGCCTACTTTACACATTTTCCCCAAAAATCAAAAAAACATTCTAATTCCTTAGGTGCATGGGCACTAGTAGGCGCAGGGACACTATCCAAGCACATGGGGAACACTTAGGCGCATGGGCAACTTGTAGGAGCATGGGCACTATGCAGGCGCATGGGCACTATGCAGGCGCATGGGTGCTTAGACGCTTGGGAACCCTAGACATCTGGACACTTAGTCAATTCCAGCCCAATTTCTGGGCGCATGGGTACTATTCAGGCATATGAGCCACTTGGGTGCATGGGCCACTTGGACGCATGAGCACTATTAGGGCGCATGGCCCTACACTTAGTCATCCGACTAACATTTCTAGGCGCATGGACCACTGTTCAAGGGCATGGGCTATACTTAGACTTTTCTAAGGCAAATTTTTGGGCGCATGAGTTACTGTTTAGGCGCATGGCTTACACTTAATTCTTTCTAAGGCAATTTCAGGCGTATGAGCCTCACCCATACGCATGAGCATACTGTAAAACATGATTCTAAGATGTTTTCAACCCCAATCCTCAAACTCATTTGTTCTAAGCATAATATGGCTATTCCAAACATGACTAGCCTATAAACATTCAAGAACCAACATCCAACATACATGATACATACGGGTATTTACACTTAAACTTTGTAAAATCATTTTAATATGTTTTCAACCCCAAAGATAGTTTAAAACATGTAAAAACCAGGGTCTAGAACTCACCTGGTGCAACTCGGGTGTTCTACCTTTTAACCCGCTTGCAAAGAGTTCAAACACCTAAAAACAACACCAAAAACACACGCACACCCGAGCACAAACACAACCCATAAGCACATAAACACATAACCAGGATAAAACCCATCATAAAAACATAAAAACCTTGAATTCTTACCTTGAATTCACCTCTCTTCTTCCTCTTCTTCTTCAACCGAGAGCTTTCTCTCTCTAAAACCGAGAAAATATGGTGGAGTGAGGTGAGGGTGGGAGGCCATGCCCACCTTTACACCAACTTTTGAAAGTTTTGTCCTTCTTGGACAATTTTGGTCCCTCCACTTGGACTTTATTGCCTTTCTTGCTTTTATTCTTTATACCTTGTCTTTGAAAAATAACCGGGTGTTACAAAATGGTCATCCAATCATGAGAAAATCTTATGAACCAAAACAAACAAAACAAAACACTTCTGATCAAATTCATTTTGTATTAGAAGAAGTGAAAGTTCAAAGCAAAGATAAAGATAAACAACAGGTAGGAACATCAAAAGATTCAAACACTATTAATCTAAAACAAGTTCAATTTGAAAAGTAATCTTCTTCTGACGATGTTTAATCTGGAAGTAAACCAAGTTCCTCTAAGTCAAAGAATCAAAGAAGAAGAAAGAAATCATCAAAAACAAAATCTGAACAAAACAAAAGTTCAGAAAAGTTGATCAAAACAACAAATCAGGCAACAAAACTTAAACCAATAAAATTTGTGTTAGTCGGTTTGTTAAATATGAATTCTCTTCAAACCAACAAGGTAAATACTATGAAAAAATCTCACTCTGATCTGAAATCAAGTTCAGATTCTAAGACTTTCGCTGTAGCAAAAAGATTTGTTTCTAAGGAATACAAGAAGGAAGTTCATGTTAAACAGATGCAAAATAATTTGGCACAAAATCAAAATGTGAAGAATGAAAAACAACAATTTAACTATTTGACACCAAAATATAAAAAAGAATCAAATATAGTGTCAATGTCAAAAGTTAACAAACAGTTGTTTATAACTCCACAAAGATACTGTGAAATATGTGATATGAAAAATCACAATACTGCTGAGTGTTGTTTCAACAAGTACTGTCACATATGTGACATGAGAAATCATTTCACAGCACATTGTTATTTTAACAAATATTGTACTTATTGTGATGAGAAGACTCATAATACTGAAAATTGTTATATTAGAAAGAGATCATATACTAGAGGATTTGCAAAATCAAACATGAGCAAAGGTTATGTTAATCCCCAATATATGAGAAATCAAACTCATGGATTTCAAAAATTAGCTAATCAACCTTCTTTAGGTTTGAGATCTTTCCAAAAGAACAATTATATGAGATCTAAACAAAATGTGTAAGAACAATTCATACCAAGATCTGTAAGAATGACTAATAAAAAGGGTAGTCATCAATACATGTCAAAAATGATCATTCAAATGGTATGAATGTTCTAAAAAATAACTCAAACAATTTTCAAAACCATTTTCAAAACAAGATTGGTAAATTCATCAAGAATAAACCTGATTTGAATAATCTTCATTACAAACAATTTACCATTGTTGATAAATTTGGAAAACCCAAGACCATCTCGGCTTGGGTGGATATATCAACTTAATTTTCTTGTTGTGCAGGTACGCCCAAGAAGACCACTTAATACATGGTATGTGGATAGTGGGTGTAGCCGGCATATGACAGGCAATCCTGCCTTGTTACAAGATTTTAAGTTAAAGGATGGAACACATGTCACCTTTGGTGGTGATGCACGAGGAAAAATAATAGGAGAAGGAACAGTATCAAATGGGATAATAAGCTTTGACAAAGTCAACTTTTGTTCATAGTTGAACTTTAATCTTTTAAGTGTATCCTAAATATGTGATAAATCATACTCTGTTCTATTTGATGAATCATTCTATTATGTTTTGAAGCCAGGTTTTTAGATAAGCAAAGATTGGGTAATTGTTACAGCTGAAACGGATAGAGATGTATACAAGCTGGATATGTCTCAAGTTGATCCTTCAACTCAAACAACATGCCTAATTGCTAAAGAATCAAATGATGAAAGCCACCTTTGGCATAGACGTCTCGGACATTCAAATTTCAAGAATATGAACAAGCTTGTATTAGGAAATCATGTCATTGGACTTCCATCTAAGAAGTTTGCAATGACTAATCACTGCTCAACATGTTTGAAGGGAAAGCAACACAGAGCATCTCATAAGACCAAGCTCATAAACTCAACTTCCAAACCTCTTCAAATGTTACATATGGACCATTTTGGACCAACAAATGTGAAGAGTATTGGACAAAAATCATATTGTTTAGTTATCATTAATGACTATACAAGATTTTCATGGGTTTTCTTTTTGTATGCTAAATCTGAAATGGTTAATTTACGAAAAGAATTTATCATTAAACTTGAAAATCAATTAGAAAATAAAGTGAAAATAATAAGAAGTGATAATGGAACGAAATTCGAAGCTGCTAACATTGAAATGTTTTGTGCTTAAAAAGGGATAGCTCATCAATTCAGTGCTCCCAGCACTCCTCAACGAAATGGAGTTTCTGAAAGGAAGAATAGAACACTGATTGAAGCTGCTCGTTCTATGTTAGCTATGCAAAAATTCCTATAACTTTTTGGGATGAAGCTATATCAATTGCGTGTTTTGTTCAGAACAGAATCTTAATTGTGAAAGATGAAATGAAAACTCCTTATGAATTAATGTTTGGCACAAAACCAAACGTAAACTTTCTAAAATCATTTGGTTGTCCTGTTGTGATTCTTAATTCAAATGATCAGTTAGGAAAATTTGAAGCAAAATCTGATAATGGATTTTTTGTTGGATACTCATCTGCTTCAAAAGCCTATCGAGTGTACAACTCTAGGATGAATATAATTCTTGAAACATTCAACGTTAAATTTCTGGAAAATTCTTTTCTATCAGTTTCAAATGGTCCTGCCTGGTTATTTGATTTAGATTCATTATCAAACTCTCTTCAATCCAACTTGTTTAATCAATCAAATTGTCTTGATTCTATAGGTAAAAAGAACTCTAGAGGAGATCTTGGATCTTTTAGTAAGGATTCAGATTTTGACGACCCACATGATACTAGCTCAGACTACCCATTTTTATCATTTGTCGAGGACTCAACAATACGACTCAATGACAATAATCATGCTAATACAACTTCAGATCATTCAGTCTCATTTGATCAGGAAAGATCACAACCAATTCCTAATGATGGTAATGAGTTTGTGCAACCTGAGTCTGGAACATCATCCATCTCTGGTGATGCAGTTGATACTGGTAATTTTGATTACTTTATTAACTCACTGACTCAAGTTCCAAACTTCAATCCATATTCTTCTAATTGTTACATCAGCTTTCCAACTTAAACCAAACAAATCTGGATGTTATTATTCAATGTGATCAGATTCCAACATCTCGTATTCACAAGAATCATCCAATTTCTCATTTTATTGGTGCATTGAATAAGAGAACAACAATGAGTAAATCAGAACAAGCAAACTTGTGCTTATACACTTGTTTTCTTTCTCAAATTGTTACTATAAATGATACCGAAAAATTAAAGGACAATGGTTAGATAAAAGCCATGCAAGAAGAATTAATTCAATTTCACAAACAAGAAGTGTGGAATTTAGTGGATTTACTTGAAGGAGAAAATGCTATAGGCATGAAATGGTTGTTTAGAAATAAGACTCATGATCGTGGTGTAGTAATAGGAACAAAGTGAGACTTGTTGCACAAGGATACACACAAGAAGAAGGGATAGATTATGATGAAGTGTTTGCACCAGTTACAAGACTTGAATCCATTGGATTTTTCCTGGCCTATGCTTCATTCATGAAATTTAAGGTGTATCAAATGGATGTAAAGGGTGGATTTCTATATGGTCCTATCACTGATGTTGATGATATCATATTTGGTTCTACCGGTCCAAAATTGTGCAATGAAATGAAGAAATCATGAAATCTCGGTTCTAAATGAGTTCTATGGGATAGATTAACTTCTTTCTTGGACATCAAGTCAAGCAAACTGATGATGGAATTTTTATCAATCAAGAGAAGTTTGTTGACAAGCTCTTGAAGAAATTTAAGTTGCAAGACTGTCAGTCCATACGAAGTCCAGCAGATGTTAACACCAAGATTGAACTAGATCCAAAAGGAAAATCTATTGATCAAACGCTATACAGATCAATGATTGGTTCTTTGTGTATCTTACTGCATCTAGACCAGACATTATGTATGTTGTTTGTGTTTGTGCCAGGTACCAATCAAACCCAAAAGAATCTCACTTAATTGTTGTCAAAAGGATATTCAGGTATCTCAAAGGTAAACCAGCTTTAGGGCTTTGGTATCCTTACGAGGGTAACTTTGAACTACATGGATATACACATAGTGATTATGGTGGATGTTGTCAAGATAGAAAATCTAATTCGGATGGGTGTCAATTTCTTGATCCCCGATTAGTCTCGTGGCAATGTAAGAAACAAACAAATGTCTCTGTTCCAACTATAGAAGCTGAGTACATTGCTGCATCAGCACGATGTTCTCAAATCCTCTGGTTGCAAAATCAACTACTAGATTATAGGTTCAATTTTCTTAAAACACCTATTTACATTGATAACACTACTGTTATGTTTATTACAGCTAATCCTGTTCAACATTCTAAAACGAAACATATCAAAATTCAATATCATTTTCTCAGAGATAACTCTGAGAAAGGGTTAATCATATTGATTCAAATTGCAACGGAAAAACAATTCACATATGTATTTACTAAAGCCTTCCTATGAGGATGGTTTGAGTATTTTGTGGAGTCAATTGGTCTTATTAATCATATGTGAACTCTCTAAATCAAAAGATCATCATAAGTGATCCCCTATGTTAATTGCCTGTTTGTATTTTGTGTGTCTATGTTTTTTTCATAGAAAAACCAAATACAAAAGTATAAATCTGTAACACCCGGATATTTATTATTTTGAAGTCGGTGAAGAAAGAAAAGAAAATAAAGTCCAAAAGTAGAGGGACCAAACCCGCCAACGAAGCAAAGTTGGGAAATGTGGTGATATATGTACGGAGAGGGCAGCCCACTCTCCCCACATCCACATTTCAGCTTCATAAAGGGAGAAGAGAGAAAGAAGAGGAGAAAAAGAGGAAAAAGTGTTGGTTCGGGTCGATTTGGGTCGCCGAAATCGTCGTGAAGCAAGCCGAGTCGAAGCTCTTGTCATTGTGCTCGTTTAGGTGAGTTCTAGGACCCCTCTTTTACTTGTTTTCAAACGATTTGGGGCTGGAAAACATCTAAAATCGAGTTTTTCGTATGTGTGTAAGTTGACCCGTTTGTGTATGTGTATGTATATGTATGACGCGATTGTGACTTGATTTCTTGCTTGGTTGTGCTTGAATGATGTTATGGTATGCATCCCTAAGGTTAGGATGGTCGATTTAGGCTTAAAATGGGTTTAGATGAATTTGGGGGCCGAAAACCCTCGGCTGCAGTCGGGTTGAACTGCATTCTGCATCAGTTAGGGCTAGGCGACCGACTGGAGGCCGAATGGAGGCCATACGGCCAATTAGGGTGCGATTGGGGTCCATTCGCACGATTGGGGTTCATTCGCACGACTGGAGGGCCAGTCGTATGGGGGTCATGCGACTGAGGGTCCATTCGCATGACTGGATGTTCATTCGCATAGGTGTTCATCCGTATTAGTTCAATCGCATGATGTTCAGTCTCATGGAGGCAATGCGACTGAAGGGTGTCCATACGCTCGAATAGGGCTGTTGAACCCGAGGAAGGTGTAGATTGACTTCTGACTTTCGGGGGAAGGTGCAGATGTAAGTGTTGATGTAAAGGTTCCCATAAGAGTTTTTAAGATGACGATCGAGGTCTTAGAAGCATGTTGGGCATGATGATGATGATGTTGCACGTTATGTATGTATGATGTTGCCCTGTATGATTTGATGTTGATGCATGTTTATGTTCCTTATGATGATGTATAGTATCTTTCGTGTGGCTTTACTTGTTATGATGAATGAACGAAGTATTATGTAATGTAAAGTGAAAGATAAAGGAAGAGGAACATGATGAACGAATGAAACGTCTTGCACACATCGGATACGGGGTCCCTCTTGGTGATTGACCCCAAATGTAGAACCTCTACCGCTCACCCCTAGTACTGTGGCATACGTTTAGCTGTCATTCGTTGACTTCGGCCCAGTAGCTAAGATTGACGGTTACTCCTAGTACCGCGGCATACGTTTAGCTGTCATTCGTTGACTTCGGCCCGGTAGCTACGACTAACCGGGGTGTAGCATATGGTATTGGTTCGGGATGATGTCCGATGCGCAAGTAAGGTAATGAAAGAATGAATGAACGAATGAAGGAAGATAATAATGATACTATCTATGTGTACGTATGATGTGTGATCATGTAAAAGTACGAACGGTTTTATCTGAAAGTAAAGTATGTTTTATTTATAAAACTAGAACTCACTCAGCAATGCTGACTTTGATGTGTTTCCAGTTGGCAGGTAATGATTGCTGAGGATGGCACGGGCGACTACTCAGCTCTTTTGGGATGGCATTCTTTGATTAATGTTTTTGCATTGTAATGCGAACAAACTATTTTTGTAATGAATGTTGTATTAGTTTGCAAAAGCATTTACATGGAAATGAAAGTTTGTATTAGTTTTCCGCTGCGATTTATTAAATACTAATGTAATTACAGGTTTTATGTGCGATGAGAATCCAGCTGTAAGCGTCCCGGGAACGGGGCCTTACAAAATCAAAATCCAAAAATAGTCTTTTTCTAATTTTCAGTTTATTTTTAGAAAAGAATCTGTTTATGGAATATGTGAGAAATGATAGTACATTAGTGAGATCAGTTGCATATTTCACTCATTAATAAAGTCTGACATGATCAGATATGACGTGTAGACAATATCATGCTACTATACTTAAAAAGTAAATTCTTGTGATTACACTAAATCTTTATGCTTGTGTGTATTCATTTGAGTACTTTTGAGATGTATTGGCTTATCAGATTAATTGCTTGTTAAGTTACACCACTCACACCTAATGGTGATGTGATTAATCATGAGATATGTTACAAGCATCATATTACTTCTCTGTTATGAGTCATCATAGACTTGAAGTGCTTAGATATCCCTTGTTGTAAGTCATTACAGACCTGGATTTTCTCTTTGACGCAAAAGATGCCAATGTGCATAATCTATTCAAATGGATAGTTAGAACTGATCAAATGGTTATCCATGATCATTCGCTATTCATTGAAGTAACATGAGCTCTAGTTATACATATGTTTAAGGTAATAAGTTGAGTATGTGTTCTTTCTTGCATGTGTTGATGATAGTTGAGGTCTCTAAGTCTTTATATGAACTACATCATGTCATATCTAAATATACCCTAATAAATCCAAGAGTTGAAAAATTAAGTAAGTTGATATTTTTTCAAAAACACTCATTTTCTGTCCTCAGATCTTGTGTCTCCTTTGCTGTGATATCACTGACCTGGAACACACTTGATCAGGATTTATTCATTGTCTATGACTATTCTTTTTTTATTTTAATGTGCTGATCTTCATTGATATTATCTCACTGCAGAAATTAATTCTTTTGTCTATACTAGATTTTGATTCTGCTTTCATTTTGATTTTATGCATGTTTTTTGTGTGTGAAGGCAATGTAACAATGAGATGTGTGATCTTATTATGTTACTTAGGAAACTTATAAGTTGTTCAAACATAAAAGTTTAGGGGGAGTAATAAATGGAAGATTTTTTCTCAGAAAATCAAAATCAAAGTTAAAATGTTGAATTGAAAGGATGATGCTATACGTTCAAAGTGTATGTGAGTTTGATAATGTAACTTTTGAAAATGATAATATGAACCTATATAATTTGCAAGTGGAAATGCTTCTTTCAAAAGTTGAAAAATAGATATTTGATTATGTTTTGAGACTAAAATGAAGGGAAAGATAAATTTTAAAAAGTCAAACAACAAGTAAAGAATTAAAATTATTAAAAAATTAAATTTAAGTGTGCAAAATGTAAAATGTTCAAATTTGAAGGTCTAAAATGTAAATTTTGGGAAATTCAAAAATATGCTTAAAATGTTTAAATATTAGTATGAAATATTACTAATATGTTTAAATAGTGTGCACGTGAAGAATTTTGAAAAACACAATTGTAAGACTCATGAAAGTCAACTCAAAGTCAACTCATGCGCCTAAATAGTGTTCACACGTCTAAATAGGAGCATGACGAACTTTCAGGAAATGATACAAGTGTTCGGGTGTTTTTCATATTCCCATGCGCCAAAACAGTTGCAATAAGTCCATGAGTTTAACCAAGTGTTTGGGCGTTTTACACAAACCCATGCGCCTAAACAGTGATAATGAGTCTGATTTTAACCAAGTGTTGGACATTTTAAATGTCTCATGCGTCTACACAGTGTTGAAATGTTTCAAGAGTTACAAGTGTTAGACGTTTCAGGAACTTCATGCGGCTGAATAGTGCAAAAGCGCCTAAACAGTTCTTATGCGTTTGTACAGTGCTCATGCGACTGAACAGTTCTCATGCGTCTAAGTCAATACGTACAAACAGTGTTCATACGTCTCATTATTTTGTGAATTTTAGGGTTTCATACGCATAAACAGTGCTTATGCATCTAAAATTTCACTTAATATATATTGAACACTTACACTTGTTTCTCATTCACACTCAAAACTCTCTGAAAACACAACTCTCTGAACTATCGACTCTCGATCTTCGTCGAACTCTCAGATTCTCATTGATTAAAGCAAATCTTTGTTGATTGTTAGATATCAGTTGAGTTTATGAACGTAAGTTGGTGACTCAAATCAGTAGATTTTGGTTAAAACATGATGATTGGCATAGTCATTCGACTGCTATTCGGGCGTTCGAACACTATACTAGTGAACATTCAAAGTTTAATTAATCAAATCTTAACCATATCTAAATATGATTCTAGATTGTTGATATGTATCAAATTTCAAGCATTTTGATATATTGCTCATCGACTGAAATTGTGAATGATGTTGATCATAGTTTGAACAGTAGGGTTCTTCAAAGGAAGAAGAAGAAGATGAGCAGACAAGTCAATTTTTCAATAAAATTTTTTTTAATATAAAGTAGATAATTCAGAATTCAAATAGTTGATTGATAAAAATGATAGATACAAAATGAATAAATTTTAAGATTTCACAAATTAAATTCATAAGTCAAAAGTCAAAATAATAAGTCAAAATTGAATTCAATATTCAAAATTGCAATTCATATGTATAAAATGAAAGTCATTAATCAAAATTTTAATGTTCCAATATTCATTTTCCCTATGTTTTGCAGATGGCAGCTTTAAAGTTTGAGCCTAAACATAATGTTGCTGCATTTTTAGAAGAGGAAAACAGAGAAGCTGTTGGTTATGAAGAGATGATAAGATTTCTGCTCAGATCAAAATATGTCTATTCAATGTGTGCAAGACCTATGATTAATGCAAGATTGATCAAAAGATTCTGGAGAACAGCAGAAATAGAAAGAGATGAAGAAAGGAATAAAGTATTAAGAGCTTTTATTACATGTGATAGAATGCTTGAAGTTTCTGAACAAGCAATCAGAACAGCTCTTAAGCTTGGTGAAAATGATCCAGAAGACTTATTTGAGTATACTTTCAATGAATTTAGAGATGTATTACTACAAATGGGTCATCATGATCACTTTCCTATGAAACAATTCTCCAGAGCAAGAGTATATAAACACTAGAAATTGTTGTGTTATATATTTCAACATTGCATGTCCAAAAGAAGTGCTTGTTGGGATTCATTCCCAGTCGACATTGCATCTCGTATCATTGCTCTAGCCACAAACATAAGGTTTAACATGGCAAAATGGATAATGAATGGATTCATATTCAATCTTGAAAGAGAAAAGAGAAACAAATAATTGATGTATCCAAGATTTCTCCAACTGCTCATTAATGAAAAGAATCTAGATTTATATGTTGAAGGAGTTAAAGGAGATAAGTTGCAATTATAGCACACCATTATTTGATTATATAAGGAATGTAGCTATGGATGAAGTAGACATCAATCAACAACACTATCATTTATCTGAAGATGAACCAATAGATCCAAATGATCTTATTAAGGATGTTGTACATGATGTGATTGATGATGATGATGATGAAGCTACTAAAAGCTCATCAGATGATGATGATGATGATGATAATGATTATGATGGTAATGATGGTGCAACTGAAGCATATCAAGAAGATATTGATGAAAGGAATGATGATGATAATGTCAATGAAACTTAGAACTTAGCTGAAGAAACTACTAATGCTGATATTTATCATGATTCTGTACATGAAGTTCAAGGAGATGAACCAGCTTTTGTTGTACATGAAGAAGATTCACAAAATCAAACTTTTGATTTTAATTTCATGAATGATATGTTATCTGAACCAGTGTTTCAAGCGGAAGTGAATGAAGAGGTTGAAGAAATTCCTGTGAGTACAATACATAATGTGTCAGTACAAATAGAGGAGATAGTTGATATAGATAAGATGGAAAATTTGAAAGAAGAAAATGTGATTAAAGAGAAAGAAATTAAAGAATTAAAAGTTGAGAATGAAAGATTGAAAGAGATGAATAAATCTTTTGAGAAAGAAATTCAAAAGTTAAAGGATGAAAATTCTAAGTTGAAAGAAGAAAATTTACTGAAAGATGAAAAGCTTGTGAGCTATGCAAAAGACAAAGAAGATGTTATCAAAAATGTTGAAGTTATGATAAAGGATTATGACATTCTTGAAGAGAAATTCAAGAAATTATTTCATAAAAATGAAAAATTGAAAGATGAATTAATAAAGGTAAAAGAATCTCAAAAGCCTATTTCACCGGATCAAATGATAAGTTGTGAGATGATTGGTGAAGAGAATCTTGAGGTGATCAAAGGCAAAAGGAAACTTGATGATGTAGCAGATACAATTTTAACAGACTCATCTTCAAAAGTACAAAGAATAGAAGAAATTGTTGAAGAGCAAAACATTCAAGAACAAATTGAAGCTTTAGAAAACATTGAAGAATTTTTCAGTGATGACTGGTATGACAAAGTCTTAGATGAAGAAGACATAGATGAAGCTCAATTTGTATCAAATTTATCTTCACAAGAACCAATTCAAGATCAAGATGAAATTCCATATGACTTGGAAGATAGATACAACTATCTTGTGAAGATGAAATACAATAGAGTCTTTTTGGATGGACTGACTGTTTCTCAAATTAATGATGAATATGAAAAATGCATTGCTGCAGAGTCAGTTGCTCCTATTGATCCAAATGAGATTGTAATGGAACATGGTGAATGGAATAGAGCTAAAGAAAGTATTCATGTAGATGAATTATCAAGCTCTGAGCTGCACCATCCTCATCCCGATCATGTGAGTATTCCAGCATTTAGGTCTTGGTTGCATGCTAGGAATTACCCATGAAGAAAATTGAAAAGATTACAATCTGTATCTTTGAGGAATCTTGTTAGAAGTTTTCAAGAAACTAAAAAACAATCAAAAAAGATGATCATACTTGATATTGATAATCCTCAATACCTTGAGATTACCAAAAGAACAAGAGTGTTGAAGCCTCAAGAAATTAAACAGATGGCAAGAAAATCAGATGCTCATGATAGCAGAAAATATCTGATTAGAATGTTTTTGGTACTGAAAGGCAAGCATATAAAGCCTTTTCTGAACAAAGACAAATTTTTGATAATGCTAGATCTACTGGAGATTTGGTGAGAAATGTATTGCAAAAAGGACAATCGGTTGCTGAGTTGTTAAATGCTATGATTGCTCCTGATTTCACAAACCAAGTAAAGAAAATAGCATGGAAGTATGATGAGATATTTGATGCATTTTTTTTAAAAAGAGTAAATGCAGTTTATGATGTATATCATTTTTACTCAAGCATCATTAAACTTCCAGTGCAAGACTTGAAAGAGTTAACGGATTACCTCTGATTAATCCATCTGATTCTAAACGTGGTAAGATGATGATAGAATTATTGAGAAGAGGAATGGATAGATCAAGTAATTTTCTTAAAACAAGATGTGATCAAGAAGATAAGGAGTACTTTGCTACATTAAAAAAGAACAAAAAGCTTAAAGGATTACAATCTGAAGAAGAACATTTCATGATAGAATTTTATGATAAGTATTTTGAAAAAGTCACAACTCCTGGTCTAAAGGTGATTGATGGTAATCAGAAGTCAAAGCCAATTATCAGATGGTTCTATAACTCTAAGACTTTTGAGCTTAAACTGGTCCGAAATCTCGAACAATGGGATGAGGATATGATTACATTATTTGGTGCTTTTGAACTGAAACTATTGCATCCAAGTTATATATCTTTTTTATCTGTGCAAAAGTTTGAAAAAGTATCTCTAGAGATTGCAGAGCAAGATAAGAAGTATTTTCTTTCCATCATTAATGTGATGAATGCTGCAATGGAAAGAATATCATTAAGGAAAGCTCTTGCATATGCAAACATTGTTAAGAAGGATATCAAAGACATTGAGTTCATGAGAATTTCAAGAAAAGGAGCATTAAAAATATACTCAAAGGAAAGTCAAAATCCTATTGAGTTATATGCTAATATTGATATCACAGGTCTATCAAAAGATACATTAGAAAGAACGAGCAAAGTGGAGATAAGATGAATGAAGCAAAACCAGAAGAAGGCATTCTTGCTAGCATATTTAAGTCTGCAATTGCTAATGCTTTGAAAGAACAGGAGATGTATAAAAAGAAGCCAATGTTCAAGATCAAGGAAGAACCTGAAGATTTCTTTGAGTGTTGAAGATAGACGATAGAAGATAAAAGCTAAAGATGAAAGCTAAAGATGAAAGCTGAAGCTGAAAGATGAAGCTGAAGGAAAGATAAGAAGAAGTCAAGATTGAAGATTTTGAAGACCGAAGACCATGTAAATCTTAGGGGGAGTATTGTTAGTTCTCTAGAAAGATTAACATGTTGCCTTTACGTGTCTTTTTACTATTTGTAATAGTATAGGGACTAGTTTTGTAATTTGCTAGTTCGTTGTGTTTCATTATAAATAGCTTAGACTTGTAGCAGTTAGGAGGACGAGTGAGAGAGAGAGAGAGAGATGAACATCTGTTTAGAACTGATTCATAACTCATTACTAACTTTGTAATTGTCTTTGCTTGATTTTAATGAAACTATGAACTTTGTTGATATCTTGCTTGATTTGATTACTTTGTTTGTATTTCTTTGAATTGTGTTCATACATGATCACAGATGGATACATTTGATCCTATCAAATGATATCAGAGCTCCATTTGATCCTATCAATTGGTAACAGAGCTCCATTTGATCCTATCATTAAGCATCTGATTCTAAATCCAAAGCACTTGAGTGCAGCAGCTTGCAGTAGCAATGTATTGAGCTTCAGCAGTTGATGCAAAGACACAAGATTGTTTCTTGCATTTCCATGAGACAACACTTCCACCAAGAAATTCATATCCCCTAGATGTAGACTTTGTAGTCATGTTGCAACCACCATAATCACTATCTGTATAAGCATACAGATTAAAGTTAGAATTCTTAGGATACCAAAGGCAGGAGTTGAAGCACCTTTCAAGTATCTTAGAATCCTTTTGACAGTGATAAGATGATACATCTTAGGGTTGGCTTGATATCTTGCACAAATACATGTAGCAAACAAGATATGAGGCATGCTAGCTATAAGATACATAAGAGACCCAATCATAGCCATGTAAAGGTGTTTATCCACACACTCTCCTTCAAGATCAGGTTCAAGGGAGTGGTTTCTTGCTATGGGTGTCATAGCAATCTTACAATGAGTCATGTTAAATCTCTTAAGTATGTCTTGAACATACGTTGACAGACTAATGAAGTTGCCCTCTTCAATTTGCTTCACTTGAATTCCCCTAATGAAATTGAGTTCCCCCATGGCACTTATTTCAAATATGTCCTACATCAGCTTCTCAAAGTCTTTGTAGAGCTTTGGATTAGTTGAACCAAAGATGATGTCATCTACATATACTTGAACTAGAATTAAGTCATTTCCCTATCCTATGATGAAGAGAGTTCCATGTATAGTACCCCTTCTGTATCCATGCTTCCAAAGATACTGAGATAGAGTCTCATACCACTTCCTTGGTGCCTGATGCAACCCATAAAGAGCTTTGTCAAGCTTGCAGACATAATCAGGATGATCAGGATCTGCAAAACCAGGTGGTTGTTTGACATACACCTCTTCATCAATCACCCCATACAGAAAAGCACACTTGACATCAAGTTGATAGAACTTGAAGTTCTTGGATGCAGCAAATGAAGAGAATATCCTAACATCTTTGAGTCTTCCTACAGGAGCAAAGACATCAGTGCAGTCAATTCCTTCTTCTTGTGTGTATCCTTGAACAACTAGTCTAGCTTTGTTTTTTATGACAATGCCTCTATCATCCTTGTTGCTCCTAAACACTCATTTGGTTCCAATAGTAGTCTTCCCATGAGGAAGAGGACAATGGTTCCAAACCGTTTGCCTTTTGAATTGAAGTAGCTCCTCTTGCATTGCTTCAACCCCACTTCCATCTTTCAGAGCCTCATCAATTTTCTTAGGCTCTATATGGGACAAGAAACAAGAGTGAAAACAAAAATTTGCTTCATCGGTTTGTCCTCTTGTTCTTACCCTAGAGTCAACATATCCAATAATGTTTGTAGCGGGTTGAGAATTGTGGATCCTTAGCTGAGGGATCACTGCAAGCTACTGAGAGAGATCTAGATTAGAGAAATTTAGATCTGGCATTGATGTTTCTCCCACCACATCAGCACCCTTATCAAGAGAAACTTGATCCAATGAGTGTGTGACATCATTGACGTTGTCATCTATGGAGTGGTTATCAACATCAAGAAATTCCTCATCACTATCACCACCACCATCATATTCTTCTACATTTGAAGTGTCTTTATTTAGTTGTGGGTCCTCTAAGCTGGAATTTGAAGGCATCCTAGATGTATTAGTTGAATTTGTCATTGTGGTGCTCATAGAAATTTCATTTGCAGAAGTAGTTACAACTGGAGCTGAAGATGTGTTACTTGAATGTCTTAGATCAAATCATGGGTCAGGATCACCTACAAGTAAGATTTCTGCACATCCTGAAATTGTCTCAGAAGATTTGTTAAAACAGTTGGTAAGTAAATCAAGATCAAATAGTCAATCAGAACCAGCCACACACGGTGTGTGTCATTAAAAGTCACATTGGCTGATTCCTCAACAATTCTAGTTCTGAGATTGTATACTCTATAAGCCTTAGCTTGGGAAGAGTATCCAATGAAGTGTCCAACATCTGATTTCTTAGCAAATTTGTCAATTTGATCTTTGGTATTCAAGATGGTGGAAGGACATCCAAATGACCTGAGAAAACCAATGAAAGGTTCCTCTTGTGCCAAAGTTCATAAGGACAGTAAGAATGCCTGCCTTGATAACTTCGGTCACCACAGACGGTATGATTGTCTACATGACCTAATGAACTTCTTCCACAACAGCCTCTTTTACTAAGGCTCTCAGATTGGCACTCTCATCACCGTCCTCCAGATGAGGGGTCTCGGGTTCTTCATGAACCTCTTTTTTGGCTCTAGGCCTTCCTCTCGTAACCCGTGGTTCAGAACCACGACCTCCACCACGTGAAGCTTTAGATGATCTATCACTGGCCATCCTCAACACACACTGAAAGATTCAAACACTAACATAGTCATTCAAGGGAACAGCTCAGTTTATGTCGAGTATAGTAAGTCCCTAATTATAATGACCAGTTATGATTAGCCACTTACTTTACTCTTCATACCCTGAGCATTACCTATCCCGACTACAGTTGTATCTAAATCTACCAGCAACACATAAACCAAATAACATGCGCACGTAGTGCCAGTTAATCATTAAGAAAATACCTCATGGCACATTGCTACTCGGACTGGCATCCTTCCTTTTCCGTCCTATTCTCAGTTTAAGTTTAGGTTTATTTTGAAAATCTTACCCGTTTCACTTAAACTTTGGCTCTGATACCAACTTGTAAGGCCACATTCCTGGGATGCTTACAGCTGGCCAATCATTGCTCACAAAACATACATTTACATTTAACTTTCATAAAAACATCACAGCGGAAATGAGAACTGCTTTTGCAAGTAAATACAATCATTCATTACACATTTTCATTTGTTTGCATTACAATGCAAAACATTAACATAAGAACGCCATCCAAAATGCCAAGTAGCTACCCCACGCCAACCTCAGCAATGCTCACCTGCCAACTGGAAAATGCATAAAAAGTCACCATTGCTGAATGAGTTCTAGTATTGTAGCAAAACGTACTTTACTTTCATTAAACCATTCTTTACTTTTGCATGTGATCACATATCATACATACACATAGATAATATCATTATTATCTTCATCACTCATTCGTTAGCTTTCGTTCATTCATTATACGTCATTATCATTCACTTTCGTTACTTTCATTAATACATTCATCATTACTCCTTTTCATTTCATCAAAAGCCATGAACTTTACCCCACCATAATGCATAAAGCGGATACTGGGCCGGGGTCTATCATAGACTTCCCGTCATGGCACATAGCAGCCTAGCCACAGTATCGAGGGTAAGCGACAAAGGTTCTATACAATGGTCAATCACAAAGAAAGACCCCGATGTGCATCCTTCTGGGGTAGCTAACCCACACATCGTTGGACTAACACCTTTCATTTGGCGTGTTCCACACACAAGGCTTGCAAGACCTTCCTTACTTTCCATCGTTCATTAATGCATGCATTCTTTCATCATGTTCCTCTTTTCATTATCTTCCACTTTACGTTACATAGTACTTTCATTTCATTCATTAACATTCAATGTAAAGCCAAGGGAAAGTAATCATACATAACAAGGAACACAAAAATAAATAGTCAACATCATCATACCGGGCATCATGCATACATCATACATACCATCATGCATTAGCATCAATCATTCATCATACATACCATCACGCATAACATCATACACATCATGCCAAAGCATCAAACATACCTCATAACATCATGCCCATCACATCGCCTATGACCTCAAAAAGTCAACCTACATAGTCCCCGGAAACCTCCCAAGTCAAAGCCTAAATTTCACTTTACCCCCAAAAGTCACAAAATACTCTAAGTGTTCATCCGCAATTGCCTTTTTTGTTCATCCGCATTTGTTTTGGTTCATCCGCATTTGTTTTAGTTCATCCGCATTTCATTAGTACTCATCTTCATTTCCTCAATACTCATCCGCATTTCTCTTACTTAGTGGTTAATGCTCATCCGCATTAACCGTTCATCCGTATTTCTCTAATACTCATGCACATTGATTTACTTAGTGATCAATGCTCATCTGCATTGACTGTTCATCTGCATTTCTCCAGTCTTCATCCGCATCGACTTACTTAGTGATCAATGCTCATCCACATTGACTGGTCATCAGCATATCTTTTGAACACTTGGGACAGATTCGAAAACTTAAACATCTCAACCCTAAACATCAGATTTTAGTTTCCAAACACCATCTATTATGTCCTAATCTTAAATCTTACCTTCTAAGCCTTAGAAACATAATCATAACATCACCAAGCATGAACATAGCCCAACATCATATCATGACAACACATACACATAGTAAATCATATGGGTATGAAACCCAGTTTTATAAAAACATACATTCATGCATTTCCAGCGCCAAAATAAGTTAAAAACTAGTAAAAGAGGGGTTCTAGAACTCACCTTAGCAGCTCTTGAGTATGGCTTCTTCCAAACTCATCTATAATTGAGTTCAATCGCCTTGAATTTGTGTTGGATTCTTTATGCCCAAGACACATAGAACATTAATGTGGTTAGTATGTTATGATCCAAGTCGGGTCATACCCAATAACAATCTTAGCAAACACCAAATATTATTTAATTGATGATATGATCATACAAATAAATAAATACACCAATTTAGAAAATGGCTTTTCTAAATAAGTTGCATATGAGATTGAACAACTTATATGGATATTTTGTTTATGGATATTTTTTGTAATGTTGTTTAATTTAGTTAAATAACATCAAACAATAAAAGTGTGTGTGTATTATATAACTAAAAGGTTAATTATATATAACTATCTTTAACATTAGTTTAACAAAAAGATTAAAAAGCGACTTTCTGGGGGAAACAAAACCCAAATAGGGTTCGGCCGCCCCCTTTGAAACGGCTCTCCCTTTTTTGTTTTCTTTTGAAGTTTTTGGAACCTACAATCTGCTTGAACACACACACTTCATCTTGCTCTCACTCATATATGCTAAAGGGTCACATGAACATCAACCTTTCTTTTGGAAGAAAGAGTTTGCGGCTGGAACAAAATTCCAGCAGCTTTCTTGATTGTTCACGGCTGGAACAAGGCTCCAGCAGCCTTCTTGATCCGATTTTGGTGCTCAAATCCTAGCAACATGGTGTATGCTTGATGCTTGTGGGTATGGAAGCTTGAGGACACCTCTTCTTGGTGTTTTGGCTGTTCAAGAACATCATTCTCCTTGTCTATATCTCGTTTTTCAGCAGCCTTTGGAAGGTAGTATGTGTTGTCATATTATGGTTGTTATTTATTGGTGATAGCTAGTTCAAACACATATATAAGATCCTTTGTTCTTGGGTTTGTTGATGTTTTGTCATTAGCCTTAATTTTCAGATTTCTAATGATAATTTTAAAGTATTATTCCGCTGCGTTTTTATGTTTAAGAGGTTAAACAACTTTGGTATGGTCCAACAAACCCAACATTGGCATCTAGAGCCTGATATGTGGATGACGAGTTTCATGTGTTCTTGTAAAATTGGTTTTATGAGGCTTTAACAACCATATTGGGGCTGTTTTGTGGTGATGATAATAAATCCCCAACCTTTCAAGGTTATCTCTAACATGCTTGTGATTAAACCTTGAAAGTAAGATATCAAATAGTTGATTATGTTTTTGTTTGGACAAAAACCCTAAATTCATGGTTTATGTTGGCTGAAAATTTAGGGTCATATGGGGGTTTATTTGGTTCTTGAATGTTGTATATGATGATTCATATTGGTGCATATCCTAGCCTCGATCTTGTGTTGTTTTGGTTTTGAATGGATGTTTTATGTTGGTTGTATTCATTCTTATGCGTTGTAATATTATTCTTTTGTGTTTAGTATTTGGATGTAATTTATTTATTCATTCATTTGTGATGTAATAGATAGATTAAGTATGTTTTCTTTTATTAGAAAATTTGTATTAGGATATGAGTTTTGTAAAAGAAGATTCACAAGATGGAAACACAAAAAGAAGACACAAGAGAAGGACTTGAAGCATTTGGATGCATGTTCAAGTGGGGGTCTTTGGAGATCTCGTCTTTGTGTTGTGTTCAACCCTTAGGAAAGACCAAATGACAACACTTGTGATGGCAAACAAGTGTTGTCAACATAGTGGCTATGGTTATGCACATGTGGTTGTTTGATATATGCTTGTTTGATTGTTCATTTTATGTTGATTGTTTGATATATGGATATTCGTTGCAATCTAAATAAATTATCACAACAAGCTGAATTTTTTGGTTCCTAATCATTAAGTGACTAATAAAAGGTTATTAAAAGGATTAATGATTTCAAAATAAAAGAGGTTTTATTAAAAGAGAAGCATAGGGTACCATGTATTTGAAAGCATGCGAATACAAGGTACATAGAGTTTTAATAACTAGAATTAATGGAAACTTAAATCCCATTAGAAACAAGTTAAACACCATCACACTCGAATCACTTGAGAACTACTTGTGGGATAAAGGTCACCTAACCACTTTTAGGGAACTTGTGTGTTGAGGTGAGCTTAACATATTTGTGGGATAAAGGTCACCTAACTGCTTGTATGTGTAAACTCACACGTGTGTGTAAGTAGGACGACTTGAATTGGAAACCATGTGCATAGGGTCACCGAAGCATGGCGTACAATGGTGTTCATGGGATTTTACATGCCGACTAAACATAAGATGTTTAACCGATCCCATAGAGCTAGAAGTTGCAATAGGTTGCAATTGTCAAATGTTGACTGCCTTGTTAATTTAAATAATGGGATAAAGGTCACCTAACCACTATTTAAATGTAACGTTGGATTCTAGATTTTAATTATTAATTGTCTATGAGATGTGTAAAGGGTATTAATAATTAAAATGCATTTTTTTCAGAAATACTAAAATGAACTTTATAATTTTGTAGAAATGGCCGCAAACAATAATGCTACCACTCCGACCGTCCGTACCCTATCACTGAGAACCATCTTAGAAAGGGACCGTCTTACCATAATAACTTTATGGACTAGTATCAAAACTTGAGAATTGTTCTCAAGTAAGAGAAAAGGGCCTATGTCCTTGACGATCCTATTCCTGACCAACCCAACCCTGAGGATGTTGAGGCCTATGACGATTGGCTTCAATACACTGAGGAATCCATGCATGTTTCCTACCTCATGTTGGGAACTATGATTCCCGAACTCCAAAAGGACTTGGAGCAACTTGGGGCATATGACATAATTACCCAGTTGAGGAAATGTTCCTTCAACAAGCTAGGGTAAAGCGCTTCGAAACGGTTCGAGCGCTTCATGCGTGTCACATGGAAGAAACCCAATTGGTATCATCTTACGTTCTTAAGATGAAATGCCACGTTGATCGCCTCAAGAGGCTTAATTGTCCCGTCTCAAAAGAGGTAGCCACGGATTTGATCCTTAATGACCTAACCAAAAGGTTTGAGACGTTCATAACGAATTACAATATGAACGGGTGGGACAAGAGTATTGGTGAGCTTCACGCAATGCTCAAAACAGTTGAGGCAGGGATGGGTAGAAAGGTTCTACCTGTTCTCTTCATCAATGAGGAAGACAATAAGAAAGGGCCATTCTCTGATCCCAAGGCAAATGTTGCCAAAGGAAAGGGGCACATCAAAGGAAAGGGGAAAGGAAAGGCTAAAGCGGAACCTCCAAAGCCTATGCTTAAGAAGCCTAAGGTAACGGAGAAAGATCCATGCTTTGATTGTGGAGAGATAGGACATTGGAAAAGGAATTGTCCAACCTATCTCAAAAAGTTGAGAGATAAGAGGGATGCTCGGCAAACCTCAAGCACAACTTTCATAATTCACATTGGTTGAAATGTTATTTCTTCAAACACATGGGTATTGGATACCGGATGTGGAACTCATATTTGCAATTTGTTGCAAGGGTTCAAAAGAAATAAGCACTTCAAGAAGGGAGACAAAAAGTCTTTACATGGGCAACGGAGCAAAAGTTGTTGTTAAAGCCCAAAGAGACAATATTTAGAAACTTTCAAATGGTTTGGAAGTTATTCTAAAGAACATTTAGTATGCTTCTAGTTTGACTAAGAACATAATTTTGATATTCCTTTTAGAACAATGTGGTTGTGAATAAAAGTTTGTTAAAAATGGTATTTATGTTTGTATGGATGATGTATTTTATTTCAAGGCTATGCCTTTTAATGGAATCTATGAATTGGTTCATGATGATTCATCCTATAATAGTTCATTATACCAAACAAGCACCAAGAAACTTAAAATGGGTTTAAGTGAGTCTTATCTTTGACATTGTCGTCTTGGTCACATAAACAAGAATCAGATTCAAACACCTCAAAATAATGGTCTTTTGAAAATCAAATAAAAATGTTTCATTTGATAAGTGTGAATCTTGTTTACAAGCTAGATGACCAAGTCGCCCTTTAGTGGCACTAACGAGAGGGCAAAAGACTTATTCGGTATCATACATTCGGATGTATGTGGCCCTTTAAAGACAATGACTAGAAATGGTGATAGATACTTCATTACCTTTACCGACGATTATAGTCGCTATGGTTATGTGTACATGATGACACACAAATATGAAGCTTTTGAAATGTTCAAAATTTTCAAGAATAAAGTAGAAAATCAACTCAATAAAACTCTCAAAGTTCTTCATTCAGATAAAGGATGTGAATACCTAAGTGAAGCTTTTACTACCATCTAAGAAATTATGAGATCGTCTCACAACTTACTCCACCTGGAACGCCACAACATGAAGGTGTGTCTGTAAGGAGAAATCGAACCCTATTGGATATGGTTCAAATCTATGATGGCTATAAGCTCACTACCTCTATTATTTTGGGTTTTCGCAATGCTCTCTGAGGCTCGTATTTTGAATATGGACCTGACCAAGATAGTCGATTCACTAAGTGTATATTTGTTGGATATCCCAAAGATTGTATATGATACTACTTCTTTGATCCAACAGAGCAAGAGTGATTGTTGCTCGAAAGGCTGAGTTCTTAGAAACTAAGTTCCTTATGGAGAAATAACGTATAGAATAGTGGAATTTGATGAGGATCAAGATCCATAAGCCGATAGACGTTTAGTTGACACAAGCAATCAACTCGAGGTTGTTGATGATGATCAAGACATTGATCAATACACACAAAATGTTCAAAGATCTGGTAGAGTTAGCACTCCACCTGAAAGATATGGATCTTTCATGAATGGATGCTATGTGGTTGACTCCTATGAGCCAACCACTGACAGGATCGGCGATCACAAGTTTGATGTATTAGGATTCAAAGCAGCGGAATACAAACAGGAATTAGACAAATTGTAGCAAGCAATCGATACTTGTATGCATTAAGAGCGCATACGGTTATAGGGAGAGAATATATATTTCTGATTTAGAGGAATGTTATAGATGTAGAATATTTCTTATCAAATCATTCATTCATTCCATTCTTTCATTCACCCATATTACAATAGGTTGTCACTCCTTATATAGAGTGCAACAGTCACTGCTGTTATCACGGAAAGTGACAACTGGCAGATCTAATACAAAAATAACTAACTCTTAACAACTACTGAAATGTTCACAACTACTGAGAACATATCAGAGTGTTAAGTACAAAATATAAAACTACTGAAACTACAACGACTGAAGAACAAGCTCTTCAGTCGTTTTACAAAACTACTGAAACATAAAACTACTAAAACATAAAACTACTGAAACATAAAACTACTGAAACTAGAAATATAAAACTACTGATATCACAACTACTGAAGAAGTACTCTTCAGCAGTTGTGACAAACTACTGAAGAAGTACTCTTCAGCAGTTGTGACAAACTACTGAGGCTTCAGTACTTGATCTTCAGACTTTGACCTTCAGGTGTTTCATCAGCTGATGAATTCAGTAGATATCATCAGCTGATGTCTTCAGTCTTTGTCTTCAGACTTTGTACATCAGTTGTTGATCTTCAGCACTTGTAAACTCTTCAGCTGTTGTACTTCAGTAGTTTGGTCTTTCAGCTTCAGCACTTGTGTTCTTCAGCTGTTGTACTTCAGCACTTTAGTTCTTCAGCTGTTAAGGTCTTCAGCACTTGATCTTCGGCTGTTTGAAGTCTTCAGCACTTGTCAAACTGCTGATGAGGCTTTCAGTAGTTGTTGTGATACCATGTGGGACTTAGAGGTTTTCTGATCTTGGCTCATTGGTTCTTTTGGTCCAACAACCACATACCATGAAGCAGTGTCCAATTCGGATTGTGACAAATGGCTGGATGCCATGAACGTTAACACGCAATCCATGTATGACAATCAAGTTTGGATATTGGTTGACCCTCCACTTAACTCCAAACTGGTTGGATGAAAATGGGTTTCAAGGAGAAAATGGATATACATGGAAACTTGGATACTTACAAAGTAAGACTTATAGCTAAAGGTTTCACTCAAAATCAAGGGTTGATTATGATGAAACCTTCTCGCCTGTGGCAATGCTAAAGTCAATTAGGATATTATTTGCCATAGCTGCATATTATGACTATGAGATTTGGAAATGGATGTCAAAACCACTTTTCTTAATGGACATCTCGAAGACACTGTCCATATGGTTTAGCCAGATGATTTTGTCGGTCCACAACATCCTAAAAGTATGCAAGTTAATGAGGTCAATCTATGGATTGAATCTTTCATCGAGAAGTTGAAATCAATGTTTTGATGAAGAGATCAAGAAATTTCGTTTCATCAATAACGGTGACGAGGCTTGTCGATATAAGAAGGCTAGTGGGAGCATAATACAATTCTTAGCATTGTATGTTGATGACATACTACTTTTGGAAATGATATTCCAACAATGGAAGGTGTTAAAACCTGGCTTGGAAGTTGTTTTTCCATAAAAATCTCAGTGAAGCCGCCTATATTTTAGGAACAAAGATCTATAGGGATAGATCGAGGCGGTTGATAGGTTGAAATCAAAGTGCATATATTGATAAAGTCTTGAAAGGGTTCAAGATGGAAAACTCTGAGAAAGGTATGGTACCTATTCAAAGAGGGACAATATTGAGTACATCTCAATGTCCAAGCTCAAAGATGAGCAAGATCGAATGAAGGACATCCCATATGCATCAGCTATAGGATCCATCATGCGATGATATGCACTAGATCAAACGTGTCATGCGCGTTAATCATGACGAGCAGATATCAGTAGAATCCAGGTAATAGCCATTGAATGGCTATTAAAGGCATATGGAAATACCTTAGTAGGAGTAAGGAAATGTTTCTAATATACAAATCTGATGAAGAGGAACTCGTGTAAAGGGTTACACGGATTGGAGTTTCCAAACCGTTTGAGATGATTCTCGATCACAATCACAGTATGTCTTCATTATGAATGGAGTAGCATTGTCCACTACAAAGTCCGAATACATAGCCGCATCATCTACAGCTCAGGAAGTCGCATGGATAAAGAAATTTATCGCCTACCTAGGGTGGTCTCTACCATTCAAGACCCCTAGAAATCCTTTTGTGATCACGAGGGTATGATTGCATAAATCAAGGTATCCTGTTCTCTTCAAAAGGCTAGGCACATTGAGTGGAAATTCAACTACATAATGGATGAGGTTGAAAAGGGATGTGTTTGTAAAGTTCACACCCATCAATATATTGTGGATCCACTCATGAAGCTCCTTGAAAGGGCAAAGCATGAAAGTCATACTTGTGCCTCAGGACTTTGATATTCTAGTGACTAGAATTGATTTGTTTAGTATTAAAATTTTGAAACAACGTAATATTTAACTCTTTATATACTTGTGATCTTTTGAGTTATATTCATTTTAGCAGGTATACATCCATGACTATGTTTATTATTCTAAATGTCCGTAGTCGGTCATGTTTGTGGGAACAAATATGAACGTAAGACTATTATGAACATGGATTGGTGGATATTCATAAGGAATGAATATAGAGCAATTGGTTGCTGCCAAGGTTGATAGATATTTGTGGGATACAAATATTGGACTGACCCGCATCTCAAATTTACTACATGGAATCTTCTAGATTGATCATAAGTAATTTTGAGTAAAGGCGAATATCATTTGGTATCCACCGACCCGAGATACATATTGGGTTTTAATATTCACCAAATGTTATACCTTGAGCTAGTTCTTCGCTGCTCTGAAATAATGGGCAGTGCATAAGGCTATGTTCAGGTGTGACACGAGGTGATTGTGAAAAGCGTATGTAGTCAAGATGGAATTTGTTCCTCTTATTCGTTGAGAGTAAGATGTCTAAGGCCTGATTAAGTTAAATCAACAAGGAATGATCATTTTATGTCCTTGGATTTAAGATGACATCTAAAACAAAAGGATAAATGATTGATTCACCTAAATCATTTGAAGTTGGATACTTGAAGGAGATGATGTTATTGAATGGCTTTAAGTCATGCGTATTAAGGGTAGTAAACCGTTGTTAGGCGGTATTTACTACTTGCATCAATCTTCTATGTATCTTGTGTAAGTGGGAGATTGTTGGATTCTTTATGCCCAAGACACATAGAACATTGATGTGGTTAGTACGTTATGATCCAAGTCGGGTCATACCCAATAACAAGCTTAGCAAACACCAAATATTATTTAATTGATTATATGATCATACAATTAAATAAATACACCAATTTAGAAAATGGGTTTTTAAATAAGTTGCATATGATATTGAACAACTTATATGGATATTTTGTTCATTGATGTTATTTGTAATGTTGTTTAATTTAGTTAAATAACATCAAATAATAAAAGTGTGTGTATATTATATAACTGAAAGGTTAATTATATATAACTATCTTTAACATTAGTTTAACAAAAAGATTAAAAAGGGACTTTTGGGGAAAACAAAACCCAAATAGGGTTCGGCCGCCCACTTTGAAAGGGCTCTCCCTTTTTTGTTTTCTTTTGAAGTTTTTGGAACCTACAATCTGCTTGAACACACACACTTCATCTTTCTCTCACTCATATATGCTAAATGGTCACATGAACATCAACCTTTCTTTTGAAAGAAAGAGTTTGCGGCTGCAACAAAACTCCAGGAGCTTTCTTGATTGTTCACGGCTGGAACAAGGCTCCAGCAGCCTTCTTGATCCGATTTTGGTGCTCAAATCCTAGCAACATGGTGTATGCTTGAGGCTTGTGGGTATGGAAGCTTGAGGACACCTCTTCTTGGTGTTTGGCTGTTCAAGAACATCATTCTCCTCATCTATATCTCGTTTTTCAGCAGCCTTTGGAAGGTAGTATGTATTGTCATATTAAGGTTGTTATTTATTGGTGATAGCTAGTTCAAACACATATATAAGATCCTATGTTCTTGGGTTTGTTGATGTTTTGTCATTAGCCTTATTTTTCAGATTTCTAATGATAATTTTAAAGTATTATTCCGCTGCGTTTTTATGTTTAAGAGGTTATACAACTTTAGTATGGTGCAACAAACCCAACAATTTGAATCTTTCTTCTTGTTCTTCTTCAAAACCCGAAAACTCTGCACTTTCTTTCTCTAGAATCTGTAAGCAGAAAGGTGATGTGCAAGAGTGGGCGACCATCACCTTTATTCACCAACTTTTCAAAGATTTTGTCATTTTTGTCACTTTTAACCCCTAGACTTGGGTTTTATTTCTTTTCCTTCTTTTTCTTCACTTTGTTCTTTCTTTCTTTGTCTTTAAAAATAACGAGGCATTACAAGTCCACCCCCTTATTTAGGTTTCGTCCCCAAAACCTGTTATTCCTCAAAGAACATGGGTAATGTTGTCTCATCTCTTCTTCAGTCTCCCACGTAGACTCAGATCCCTTCTTATGATTCCACTGGATACGCATAAGGGGAACCACTTTATTCCTCAACCTCTTCTCTTTTTGATCAATGATCGCCAGTGGTTGCTCCACATAACTTAGCTGTTCATCTACATTCATATCCTCAAGTGGTAAAACCATATCCTTGTTTGCTAAACATTTCCTTAGATGAGATACATGGAATGTCGGGTGAATTCCACTTAACTCATATGGTAGCTCCAGTCTATAGGCCACCTCTCCTACTCTAGCAATGATTAGGAAAGGCCCTATGTATCTCGGGCTCAACTTGCCCCGCTTTCTGAACCGAATAATACCCTTTCAAGGTGAGACTTTCAACATAACCATGTCACCCACCTGGAACTCATTCGATCTACGTCGTTTATCAACATACGACTTCAGTCTATCTTTTCCTGCCTTCATGAAGGCCTTGATCTTTTCAAGTTTCTCACTCGTAGCCTCGATCACCTCAATGCTTCCTAATTCTTTCTGACCAATGTCACCCCAACAGACGAGTGTCCTGCATCTCCTATCGTATAACATCTCATAAGGGGGCATGCCAATGCTGGCATGGTAACTGTTGTTATATGAGAACTCAGCTAACGATAAGTGGTCATCCCAACTTCGCCCAAAATCAATGACACAAGCATGAAGCATATCCTCCAAGGTCTGAATGCTCCTTTCTGATTGACCATCCGTTTGGGGATGATAAGCCATTCTAATATGTAACCTCTTCCCCATCGCATAGTGGAATTTCTTCCAAAATTTAGATGTAAACCGGGTGTCACAATTAGGCACAATAGACACCAGCACACAATGACAAGTTACAATCTCCTTCATGAATATATCCGTCAACCTCTCTGATGAATATGTCTCGCGGATCGGTAGGAAGTGAGCACTCTTCGTCAAATGCTCAACTATCACCCATATGGCATCATACCCTTTCGGGGTACGCAGTAGCTTCGTAATAAAATCCATGGTGATGTGCTACCACTTCTACTCCGGTATATCCAAAGGCTGGATCTTCCCATACGGCTTTTGGTGTTCGGCCTTCACTTGCAAACAAGTAAGGCATTTGCTCACATACTCCACTATATCACACTTCATACCCGTCTACCAATAATCTTTCTTCATGTCTTGGTACATTTTTGTAGCACCGGGATGAATAGAGTACCGAGTCTTGTGAGCTTCATCCATGATCTTCATGCATAGATCCCCAAAATGAGGAATTCACATCCGTCCGAATCAGGTTCTAACACGAAGTGTGTTTTCACCCAATTCTGCAACTAGATCTCTCATTCTTTTTGGAGTTAAGATGATCTCCTTTTAGTGCCTCATCTTCGAACTCCTTGACTTGCTTCATAACATCAGAGGTCATAATCAACTCATAAGCTTTCACCCGAATCGGTCCGAGTCTCTCTTTCTAGCTAAGGGCATCCACAACCAAGTTGGCTTTGCCTGGATAGTAATGGATCTCGCAATCGTAGTCTTTTATGAGCTCCAACCATCTTCTCTTGTTCAAGTCCTTCTGCTCAATAAAGTACTTCAAGCTCTTGTGGTAGGTGAATATGGTGCACTTTGTACCGTATAGATAGTGCCTTCAAATATTTAACGCGAAGACCACAACTGCTAGCTCCAAATAATGAGTGGGGTAATTAACCTTATGAACCTTTAACTATTGGGATGCATAGGCTATAACCTTTCCCCTCCACATTAACACACACCCCAACCCTGAGTAGGAAGCATTAGAATACACCATCGGGTAATGACAGAACAGGAGCTTGAGTCAACCTCGCCTTTAACTCCTCAAATGCCTTCTCTTGAGCTTGACCACATACAAACTTTACATCTTTCCGGGTCAACTTGGTCAGTGGAGAAGCGATCTTAGAGAAGTCTTGAATGAATCTTCTGTAATCGCCCGCCAAACCCAAGAAGCTACGAATCTCCAATGGCGTCTTTAGAGACTTCCATTGCATCACCGCCTCCACCTTTGCTAGATCCATCATAATCCCCTTGGGATTCACCACGTGACCCAAAAACTGAACTTCACGCAACCAGAACACGCACTAGGAGAATTTAGCATACAACTTCTCCATTCTAAGGTCTCCATTACCTCTTGAATGTGACCGGCATGCTCCTCTTCACTCTTGGAATAAACCAGGATATCATCGATAAACACAATCACTGATTTATCCAACATCGGCCGACATACTCGATCCATCAGATCCATAAAAGCAGCTGGCGCGTTGGTCAAACCAAATGACATAACGAGGAACTCGTAGTGACCACAACGCGTGCGAAAAGCTGTTTGCGGAATATCCTGCTCTTTCCCTTTTAGCTCATGGTAGCCCAATCGAAGATCTATCCTTGAGAACCAATCGGCACCTTGAAGCTCATCAAACAAGACATCAATTCTTGATAAGGGGTATCGGTTCTTTATCATCAACTTATTCAGCGCACGGTAGTCAATACACATCCTCATACTACCGTCTTTCTTCTTCACAAATAAGACCGGACACCCTAAGGAGAGATACTCGGCCTAATAAACCCCTTATCAAGAAGCTCTTGCAACTGCTCCATCAACCCTTTCATCTCAGTCGGAGCCAACTGATACGATGCCTTAGCAACATGTTAGGCACCTAGTATCAAATTAATCTGAAACTCGATCTCTCGGTCAGGTGGCACTCCTAGTAAGTCTTGTGGGAACACGTCTGGAAAGTCACACAGAACCGGTACATTAGACAGTTGTGGTGTTGGTGTTTCTACATCCTTCACATAAGCCAAGTAGGCACTACATCCATGCCTCATGCACTTTCCCGCCACCGCCGTCGAAATCACTTTTGGAATTATCGTGACTTCATCACGATAAACCGTTACCAAACATCCGTCAGGCACTATGAGATGAATCATCTTCTTACGACACACAATGTTCACCTCGTAATCCGCCAACCAATCCATCCCCAGTACTACATCAAACCCACCTAAGGTTATCACGAATGGTCTAAGAGGAAACTTATGACCTTCTAATTCCACATCACATCCTTCTATCATCTTAGAAATCCTGGTAGACTTACCTATGGCAGTTTGTACATCAAATGGTGCATCTATATTCTTTCTAGTAACAGGCAATTTAGCACAGAAAGCAGTAGAAATAAAACTTTTACTAGCACTGGATCGAATAACACAGAGGCTAAAGTTTGGTTTACTAGAAACATACCTGACACAACATCAGGGTCCGTCCTAGCCGCCTCTTGCATCATCGTAAATGATCTGGCACTCGCCCTTGGTCCTTCACCTCCAGTGTTCTTCACCCCAGAACCCTCAGCCCACGGCTTCTTACAGTCTCTACTCATGTGGCCCTCCATGCCATAAATGAAACATCGGACCGTACGATAGTCCTTTGCTATATGCTCTGTCTTCCCATATTTGAAGCATAAGTTCGATCCATGCCTCCAATATACTCCTTTCCACATCTACCACACTTCTTCGATCCCGCACCAGATGTGACCACATGGCGGTCAACCACCCGTTCCTTCTTGTTACTCGTCAAGGAACCACCCCGAGCAAACCTTTTTCCATTCTAATTCCAATCATCACCACCTTTCTTGCTACCTTTGGCCACCACCATAGTTCTCTCATCATACAAACTCCTTGCCAAATCAACCGCCAACCTAAACGTGCTCGACCGGGCGACGATCATGTGCCTACAGATATCCGTTGGCAAGCCCTGGATGTACCTCTTGATCTTTCGTGACAAAGGTGTCACTAGGCCAGTACCAGACATGCCATCTCGTTGAATTTGGTGGTGTAACAGGAACTCTCTCTCAACCTCGTGCATTTCCTGATGAGTACAAAACTTCTCAATCGCCTGACCATCTCATTCTTCCGATAGCCTGACTACCCTCAGCTTGGATAATATTGTCCCACCGGCATAAAGCTAAGTCCACGAAAGAGTGGGCAACAAACTTCACTTTCTGATCCTCCCGATACTCGCTGATGTTCAAAATAGCTTCCATTTGTCTCACCCATTGTGAGCAGCAGTAGCAATGTCGTTACCATTAAAAGTAGGGGGCTTGCATCATTGAAACGCCCCGTAGTCACATCCTCGTGCCGCCTCTGGCGCAGGCTCTTCTTCCTCCTCTTCTTCTTCATCATCAAATAGAACCGTCTCAGTGTCGAGCTGTGTTCTTTCGCCCGTAGGTCAACTTCTTTCCTTCCTCTCTCCTTCCCTCACAGCTTTGATAACTTTGGTCACCACAGACGGTAAGATTGACTACATGACCTCATGAACTTCTTCCACAACAACCTCTTTTACTAAGGCTCTCAGATTGGCACTCTTATCACCGCCCTCCGGATGAGGGGTCTCGTGTTCTTCATGAACCACCTTTTCGGCTCTGGGCCTTCCTCTCGTAACCCGTGGTTCAGCACCACAACCTTCATCATGTGAAGCTTTATATGATCTACCACCGGCCATTCTTAACACACACTGGAAGATTCAAACACCAACACAGTCATTCAAGGGAACAACTCAGTTTATGTCAAGTATAGTAAGTCCTTAATTATAGTAGCCAGTTGTGATTAGCCATTTACTTTACTCTTCATACCCCGAGCATTACCTATCCTGACTATATTATATATAAATCTACGAGCAACACATAAACCACATAACATGTGCACGTAATGCCGGTTAATCATTATGAAAAATA
Source organism: Flaveria trinervia (assembly GCA_025506515.1). Classification (NCBI taxonomy): domain Eukaryota; kingdom Viridiplantae; phylum Streptophyta; class Magnoliopsida; order Asterales; family Asteraceae; genus Flaveria; species Flaveria trinervia. Next base: position 43,732,364 of record CM046456.1, read on the forward strand.
CCTGATGGCACGCAGCTACTCAGTCTGGCATCTCTTTCGTTTCCATCCCATTCTCAGTTTACATTTAGGTTTATTTTGAAAATTTTACACATTTCACTTAAACTTTGGCTTTGATACCAACTTGTAAGGCCCCGTTCCTGGGACGCTTACAGCTAGCCAATCATTGCTCACAAAACATACATTTACATTTAACATTCATAAAAACATCATAGCGGAACATTAAATTAACTTTTCATTTCATGATAACTGCTTTAGCAAGTTAATACAATCATTCATTACACATTTTCATTTATTCACATTACAATGCAAAAACATTAACAAAAGAATGTCATCCAAAATGCCAAGTAGTTGCCCCGCGCCATACTCAGCAATGACCTGCCAACTGGAAAATGCATAAAAAGTCACCGTTGTTGAATGAGTTCTAGTTTTATACCAAAACGTACTTTACTTTCACTAAACCATTCTTTACTTTTGCATGTGATCACATGTAACATCTTGTAATTTTGTAAATTAAAAGTTAACTTTGTAGGGACCATTCAGGTCATTTATAAAACTTTGAGGGCTTGTTAGGCATCTTGTGTTAAGTTTAAAGTTAATAACTTATTTTCTTAATAATAATAATACTAATAACAATAATACCAATAATAATAATAATATTAGTAACATTAATAATAATAATAATTATAACGATAATAATAACCAAGCTTATGTTAATAATAATGATAATAATATTTGTAATAGTAAGATTACTTATAACAATACCTTATAAGGGTTATTGAAACTAAATAATGTTTAAAACACAAAATCTAACTAAGTTTGGGTGGTTTCTTTTGCAAATTTATAAACTTTCAATAGAAGTTTTAACATAAAATAATAAAGATTGAAAACTGAAGGGACTAAATGTGTAATTTTTAAATCCCAAACCCCCACCCCCATTTCCTTTCACGCAAATCCGGCCAAATTCCGGCCAAATTCCGGCCAACTCGTCGGCGACCCTCCGGCGAGTCCCAAAGTCGCTAAAAATGAATGTTTCATAACCCAAAATCGACCCAAATCGATTCATTTGCATGTTTCAAACTTAAATACATGGTTTAATTGGGTTTAAATCATCGGTATTTACTTGAATCATCAAGTAACGGAAACCATTAAACGCAAAGAGTTGTTCGAACGTTGAAGTCTAATAATAATCGAATTAAAAGAGTTGTTCGAACGTTGAAGACTAATAATAATCGAATTAACTAGTCTTAATCGAATGTTTATCTCATAACTAAATCGTTACAACTTCCAATTTCACCTGAATCAAACATAATCTTCGAATTGAACTTCATCCTTGTCGTGAATGTGCTCTTGTAAGGCACCGTTCCCGGGAAGCCTACAGCTGGTGATTCATCGCACGTAAAACATATACTTTAAATTTATTCATCAAAACATTACAGTAGAAAACATAAAACAATGGCATTTCATTTCATTCTAAGAACTTTTGCAAAATAATGCATCATTTGTTGGTTACAAAATTACATTGTTGTATTACATCACAAAAGCCTTAATTAAATGGATGCAATGCAAAATAGTTGAGTAGCCGCCTCGTGCCATCCTCAGCAACGTTTACCTGCCAACTAAAAACGTATAAAAGTTAGTATCGCTGAGTGAGTTCTAGTTTTATAATAAAACATACATAAATCGTTATTTTTTCTTTACAGAATCTATACAATACGTTTCATTCGTTCGTGGTCATACATCATACGTACATACAGATAATATCATTATTATTTTCCATTACGTTCATTAATTTTCGTTCTTTCATTACATCTTGTGACATGTACAATACCCCGAACATTGTGCACGAAGCTGGTTACTAGGTCGGAGGTCTATCATAGACCCCGAATATTGTGCACGAAGCTGACTCCAGTACCTAGGGCAAGTACATTCACCATTCATCTTTTCTTTTCATTCCGGATCAATGCCATATGCTATACCCCGAACATTGTGCACGAAGCTGGCTACTGAGCCTGAGGTCTTTTATAGACCCGAACATTGTGCACGAAGCTGACTCTAGTACCTGGGGCAAGCGGCAAGGATCCCATACATATGGTCAATCACAAGGATTGGACCCCAGTGTGCATTCTTCTGGGGTAGCTAACCCACACACAATTGAGCTAACACCCTTCATTGGGTGTGGACCTCCATACATTTGCTTGCAAGACTTTTTACGTTCATTCATTCGTTAATGCATGCATTCATTCATCATGTTCCTCTTTCATTATCTTTCACTTTACGTTACCTAATACTTTCGGTTCATTCATTAACAAAACAATTAAAGCCATGGAAAGATAAACATTCATCATCATAGGAACATAACATCACATACCATTCATACATCATCACAGGGCATCATACATACATAACATACATCATGCCTAATCATGTAACATCATCATCATCATCCATAACATGCCCATCATACAATCTATGACCCCAAAAGTCAACTTATAGTCCCCCGGGAATTTCTCAAGTCAAAGCCTACTTTACACATTTCCCCCAAAAATCCGAAAAATATTCTATGTCCTAGGCGCATGGGCACTGTTCAGGCGCATGGACACTATTCAGGCGCATGGGGAACACTTAATGCGTGGGCCACTTTCAGGCGCATGGGTACTGTTCAGGCGCATGGGGACTCCTGGACGTGTGAACACTTAGTAAATTCCAGCCCAATCTAGGCACATGGATACTATTCAGACGCATGAGCACTTAGGCGCATGGGCCACTTGGGCGCATGGGCACTATTGGGGTGCATGGCCCTACACTTAGTCATCCGACTAACATTTCTAGGTGCATGGGCCACTATTCAGGGCATGGGCTGAACTTAAACATTTCTAAGGCAAATTTTCGGCGCATGAGCTACTGTTTAGGCGCATGGCTTACACTTGATTCTTTCTAAGGCACTTTCAGACGTATGAACACTTATCTAGGCGTATGAGCATTCTGTAAAACATGTTTCTAGGATATTTTCAATCCTAATCATCTAACCCATCGGTTCTAAGCATATTGTGGCTATTCTAAACATGAATAACCTATAAACATCCAAGAACCAACATCCAACATACACAATTCATATGGGTATTCACATATAAACTTTGTAAAATCATTTTAATAGGTTTCTAACCCCAAAAATTTTAAAACATGTAAAAAAACCAGGGTCTAGAACTCACCTGGTGCAACTTGGGTGTTCTTCCTTTTAACCCGCTTGCAAAGAGTTCAAAACACCTAGAAACAACATCCAAACACATACACACGAGCACAAACACAACACAGAAGCACATAATCACATAACCGGGCTAAAACCCGTCATATACATATAAAAACCATGAATTCTTACCTTGAGTTCGATTTCTTCTTCTTCTTCTACAAAACCGAGAGTTCCTCCGCTCTCTCTCTAAAACCGAAGAAGATGATGATATGAAATGAGGGTGGGTGGCCATGCCCACCTTTACACCAACTTTTCAAAGACTTTTGTCCTTTTTACATTTTTAGTCCCTCCACTTGGACCTTATTGCCTTGCTTGCTTTTATTCTTCATATCTTGACTTTAAAAAAAATAACTGGGTGTTACAAGTCCACCCCTTTATATAGGTTTCATCCCCGAAACCTGTTATTCCTCAAACTAACGAGGATAATGCTGTCTCTTCTCCTCCTCAGTCTCCCACGTAGATTCGGATCCCTTCCTGTGCCTCCACTGTACATGCACAAGAGGAAACACTTTATTTCTCAGTCTCTTCTCTTTACGATCGATGATTGCCACTGGTTGCTCCACATAATTGAGCCTTTCATCAACTTCAATGTCCTCCGGTGGAACAATCATCTCTTCATCAGCTATACACTTTCTCAAATAAGATACATGGAATGTCAGGTGAATTCCACTTAACTCATCTGGCAACTCCAATCTATAGGCCACCTCTCCCATTCGAGCAATGATTCGGAAAGGGCCTACATACCTTGGGCTCAACTTGCCCCGCTTCCTGAATGGGATAATACCCTTCCAAGGTGAGACCTTCAACATAACCTGGTCAGCCACCTGGAATTCAATTGGTCTACGTCATCTATCGGCATACAACTTTTGTCTATCTGTAACTGCCTTCATGAAGGCTTTAATCTTTTCAAGCTTCTCAGTCGTAGCCTCGATTACCTCGACGCTTCCCAACTCTTTTTGACCAATATCACCCCAACATACGGGTGTTCTGCATCTCCTACCGTATTGCATCTCGTATGGTGGCATACCAATGCTGGCATGATAACTATTGTTGTACGAGAATTCAGCTAATGGTAAGTGGTCGTCCCAACTTCCACCAAAATCGAATACACATGCTCGAAGCATGTCCTCCAACGTCTGAATCGTCCTTTGTGACTGACCATCAATTTGGGGATGATAAGCCGTGCTAATATGTAACCTCCTCCCCATGGCATCTTGTAATTTCTTCCAGAATTTAGATGTAAACCGGTTGTCGCGATCAAACACAATGGACACCGGCACACCATGACGAGTTACAATCTCCTTGATGAACAGGTCAACCAACCTCCCTGATGAATCTGTCTCACGGATCAGTAGGAAGTGAGCACTCTTCGTCAAGCGGTCAACAATCACCCATATGGCATGGTACCCCTTCGGAGTATGTGGCAGCTTCATAATGAAATCCATGGTGATGTGCTCCCACTTCCATTCCGGTATATCCAAAGGTTGGATCTTCCTATACGGCTTTTGATGTTCCGCCTTCACTTGCAAACAAGTAAGGCACTTGCTCACATACTCCACCACGTCACGCTTCATACCCGACCACCAATAATCCTTCTTCATGTATTGGTACATCTTTGGGCACCAGGATGGATAGAGTATCGGGTCTTGTGAGCTTCGTCCATAGTCTTCACACATAGATTCCCGAAACGAGGAATCCACACCCGTCCAAATCGAGTTTTAACACCAAGCATGTTTTCACTCAATTCCCTAACCAGACCTCTCATTCTTTTAGTGTTTAGATGATCTTCTTTTAACGCCACATCCTGAAACTCCTTGTCTTGCTTCATTACATCAGAGGTCATGATTAGTTGGTATGCTTTCACCCGAATTGGCCCGGGCCTCTCCTTCCGGCTAAGAGCATCATCCACCACGTTAGCTTTGCCCGGATAGTAATGGATCTCACAATCATAATCCTTTATGAGCTCCAACCATCGTCTCTGCCTCATATTCAGGTCCTTCTGCTCAAAGAAGTACTTTAAGCTCTTGTGATCGGTGAAGATGGTGCACTTCTTTCCTTACAGATAGTGCCTCCAAATCTTTAGTGCAAAGACCACGACCGCTAGTTCCAATTCATGAGTAGAGCAGTTGACCTCATGAACCTTCGGTTGTCGGTATGCGTAGGCTATAACTTTTCCTCTTTGCATTAACACACACCCCAACCCCGAGTAAGAAGCGTCTGAATACACCACCAAATCTTTGCTTCCATCGGGTAACGACAAGACAGGAGCTTGAGTCAACCTCGCCTTCAATTCCTCGAATGCCTTCTCCTGAGCCTGACCCCATATATACTTACATTCTTCCGGGTTAACTTAGTCCATGGAGAAGCAATCTTGGAGAAGTGTTGGATAAATCTTCTATAGTAGCCCGCCAAACCCAAGAAACTACGAATCTCGGATGGCGTCTTTGGAGACTTCCATTGCATCACTGCCTCTACCTTAGTCGGGTCCACCATAATCCCATTAGGATTCACCACATGACCCAAGAACTGAACTTCGCGTAACCAAAATGCGCACTTGGAGAATTTGGCATACAACCTCTCCCTTCTTAAGGTCTCTAACACCTCCCGAATGTGATCGGCATGCTCCTCTTTGGTCTTTGAATAAATCAAGATATCATCAATAAACACAATCATTGATTTATCTAACATTGGCTGACACAATCGATTCAACAGATCCATAAAAGTAGCCGGCGCATTGGTCAAACCAAACGACATAACGAGGAACTCATAGTGACCGTAGCGCGTGCGAAAAGCTGTTTTAGGAATGTGCTGCTCCTTCACTTTGAGCTGATGGTCCCCAGATCGAAGATCTATCCTCGAAAACCAACTAGCACCTTGGAGCTGATCAAACAGATCGTCTATTCTTGGTAGGGGGTATCGGTTTTTCACCGTCAATTTGTTCAACTGTCGGTAGTCAATACACATCCTAGTACTACCGTCTTTCTTCTTCACAAATAATACCGGAGCACCCCAGGGAGAGATACTCAGTGTAATGAACCCCTTATCCAGCAGTTCTTGCAACTGCTCCATTAATTCTTTCATCTCAGTCGGAGTCAACCAGTACGGTGCCTTGGCAACGGGTTGAGCACCGGGTATCAAGTCAATTTGGAACTCAACCTCGCGATGTGGTGGCACACCGGGTAAGTCTTCTCGGAATACGTCCGGAAAGTCGCGCACCACTTGTACTTCGGATAATTGTGGTACTGACGCATCCACATCTTTTATGTATGCCAAGTAGGCACTACATCCACGTCTCATGCACTTTCCCGCCACCGCCATCGAAATCACCCTCGGGATTTTTGTGACGCGATCACCATAAACCGTCACCTCATTTCCGTCAGGCGTTGTCAATTGGATCATTTTCTTGCGACACACGATGTTTGCCTCACAGGTTGCTAACCGGTCCATCCCTAGTACTACATGAAATCCACCTAGGGGTATCACGTGTAACCTAGCAGCAAACCTATGGCCTTCTAATTCTATGGCACAGTCCTCTATCACCTCAGTAATTCTAGTGGACTTACCAATAGCAATTTCTACATCGAATGGCTCACCAATACATCTACTCTTATTGGGAAACTTATCACCAAAGGCAGCAGAAATGAAACTCCTACTAGCACCAGAATCAAAGAACACAAATGCAAGAGTTTGGTTTACTAGAAACATACCTGACACCACGTCAGGGTCTGTCCTAGCCTCCTCCTGAGTCATCGTGAAAGCTCGGGTGCTTGCCTTCTGCCCTTCTCCTCCGACCTTCTTCACCCTGGAACCCTCGGCCCTTAGCTTCTTACACTCCCTGCTCATGTGACCACTTCCCCTATAGTTGAAACACTTCACACCTCCACAGTCTCTAGCCATATGACCAGGCTTCCCACACTTGAAGCAAATATTCGACCCCATCTACACTCGCCACCGTGCTCCTTCCCGCACTTGCCATATTTCTCTAACCCAGCACCAGCTGCGACCACACGTCGGTCACCTACCCTCACCACCTTATTGTTTGTAGCGACTCTACCACGTCCAAACCGTTTCCCATTCCAGTTTCTCCCATCCCTACTCGTCTTCTTCTCCTCAGCCACTACTACCTCATGCTCATCATATAATCTACCAGCCAAATCAACCACTGACCTAAAAGTGCTTGGCCGGGCGGCGATCATATTCCTGATCAGGCACTAATCGTGCCATTTCTTTGAACTTTGTGGTGTACTCTTGGTGTGTCATAGTTCCCACCTCTAGTTGCAGAAACTCTCTCTTGACCTTGTCCATTTCTCGGTGAGGACAAAACTCCTCGATCACCAACTTCTTCAACTCCGACTATCTCATTCTCATGATCGCCCGACTACCCTCGGCTTGGACTATATTGTCCCTGCACAGAGCCGAGTCTACGAATGAGTGGGTAGCGAACCTAACCTTCTGGTCTTCTCGGCACTCGTTGATATCAAGTACCGCCTCCATTTCCCTCACCCACCGGAGAGCAGCAGCGGCAGTGCCATTTCCATCTAACGTAGGGGGTTTGCATCTCATAAACACCCCGTAGTTGCAGCCTCGGGTCACCTCTGGCACAGGCGCTTCTTCCTTGTCCTCATCATCGGATGGAACCGTCTTAGTCTCGGGCTGTCTTCTCTCGCCCGTAGGTACACTCCTTTCCTTTCTCTCTCCCTCTCTAACGGCCTTTATCACTTCGGTCACCACAGACGGTAGGATCGTCTGCATGACTTGGTGCACTTCTTCCATAACCGCATCCTTCACTGAGGCTCTCAGGTTAGCACTCTCATCTCCACCCTCCGGATGAGGATTTTCTGGTTCTTCATGAACCACCTTCTCGACTCTGGGTCTCCCCCTCTGGGTCGCGGTTCAGCGCCGTGACCTCCACCACAAGAGGCCTTCGAAGATCTACCCCAAGCCATCTACTAACACACTGAAAGATTCAAACACCAACACAGTCATTCAAGGGAACAACTTAGTTCATGTCAAGTATAGTAAGTCCCTAATTATAGTGGCCAGTTGTGATTAGGCACTTAGTTTACTCTTCATACCCCGAAAATACCTTAGTATTTAAATCTACATACAACACATAACCACATACCACGCGCACATAAACTGGTTAACATTACGAAAATACCTTATGGCACGCAGCTACTCAGATTGGCATCCCATTCCCATTCCGTCCCATTCTTAGTTTAAGTTAAGGTTTATTTTGCAAATTTACCCATTTCACTTAAACTTTGGCTCTTCTACCAATTTGTAAGGCCCCATTCCGGGACACCTAAAGCTGGTGATTCATCGCACGTAAAACAAATACTTTACAATTATTCATCAAAACATTCTAGCGAAAACATAAAACAATGGCATTTCATTTCATTCTAAGAACTTTTGCAAAATAATGCATAGTTTGTTGGTTACAAAATTACATAGTTGTATTACATCACAAAAACCTTAATTAAATGGATGCCATCCAAAAGAGCTGAGTAGCCACCTTGTGCCATCCTTAGCAACGTTTACCTGCCAACTGAAAACGTATAAAAGTCAGCGTCGCTGAGTGAGTTCAAGTTTTAAAATAAAACATACATAAATCGTTATTTATTTCTTTACAGAATCTATACAATACGTTTCATTCGTTCGTGGTCATACATCATACGTACATACAGATAATATCATTATTATTTTCCATTACGGTCATTAATCTTCGTTCATTCGTTACATCTTGTGACATGTACAATACCCCGAACATTGTGCACGAAGCTGGTTACTGGGCCTGAGGTCTATCATAGACCCCGAACATTGTGCAAGAAGCTGACTCCAGTACCTAGGGCAAGTACATTCACCATTCATCTTTTCTTTTCATTCCGGATCAATGCCATATGCTATACCCCGAACATTGGGCACGAAGCTGGTTACTAGGCCTGAGGTCTTTTATAGACCCCGAACATTATGCACGAAGCTGACTCCAGTACCTGGGGCAAGCGGCAAGGACCCATACATATGGTTAATCACAAGGATTGGACCCCAGTGTGCATCCTTCTAGGGTAGCTAACCCGCACACAGTTGAGCTAACACCCTTCATTGGGTGTGGACCTCCATACATTTGCTTGCAAGACTTTTTACGTTCATTCATTCGCTAATGCATGCCTTCATTCATCATGTTCCTCTTTCATTATCTTTCACTTTACGTTACATAATACTTTCAGTTCATTCATTAACATAACATGCAAAGTCATGGAAAGATAAACATTCATCATCATAGGAACATAACATAACATACCATTCATACATCATCACAGGGTATCATACATACATAACATACATCATGCCTAGTCATGTAACATCATCATCATCATCATCATCCATAACATGCCCATCATACAATCTATGACCCCAAAAGTCAACTTATAGTCCCCCGGGAATTTCTCAAGTCAAAGCCTACTTTACACATTTCCCCCAAAAATCCGAAAAATATTCTAAGTCCTAGGCGCATGGGCACTGTTCAGGCGCATGGGCACTGTTCAGGCGCATGGGGAACACTTAATGCGTGGGCCACTTTCAGGCGCATGGGTACTGTTCAGGCGCATGGGGACTCCTGGACGTGTGAACACTTAGTAAATTCCAGCCCAATCTAGGCACATGGATACTATTCAGACGCATGAGCACTTAGGCGCATGGGCCACTTGGGCGCATGGGCACTATTGGGGTGCATGGCCCTACACTTAGTCATCCGACTAACATTTCCAGGTGCATGGGCCACTATTCAGGGCATGGGCTGAACTTAAACATTTCTAAGGCAAATTTTCGGCGCATGAGCTACTGTTTAGGCGCATGGCTTACACTTGATTTTTTCTAAGGCACTTTCAGACGTATGAACACTTATCTTGGCGTATGAGCATTCCGTAAAACATGTTATAGGATATTTTCAATCCTAATCATCTAACCCATCGGTTCTAAGCATAATATGGCTATTCTAAACATGAATAACCTATAAACGTCCAAGAACCAACATCCAACATACACAATTCATACGGATATTCACATATAAACTTTGTAAAATCATTTTAATAGGTTTCCAACCCCAAAGACATTTTAAAACATGTAAAAAACCAGGGTCAAGAACTCACCTGGTGCAACTTGGGTGTTCTTCCTTGTAACCCGCTTGCCAAGAGTTCAAAACACCAACAAACAACATCCAAACACATACACACGAGCACAAACACAACACATAAGCACATAATCACATAACCGGGCTAAAACCCGTCATAAACACATAAAATCCGCGAATTATTACCTTGAATTCGATTTCTTCTTCTTCTTCTACAAAACTGAGAGTTCCTCTGCTCTCTCTCTCTCTAAAACCGAAGAAGATGATAATGTGAAATGAGGGTGGGCGGCCATGCCCACCTTTACATCAACTTTTCAAAGACTTTTGTCCTTTTTACATTTTTAGTCCCTCCACGTGGACCTTATTGCTTTTCTTGCATTTATTCTTCATATCTTGACTTTAAAAAAAATAACCGGGTGTTACAGCTCTATATTCGAACATCGTTCTCCGGACTTCAAGACTCGGAATTAACAGAAGGCTTTTCCTCTTGGAGTCACCTAGAAGCTACCTACATAACGAATTTGATTATCATCATCGTTGGAACATTAAACAAGTGTTACGTGGTCGCGACCTTTACATCATCTGTTCTTGTGGTTTACACTTCAATACCGGGTAATTAATATCACCTACATACTCGACTTTACATGGGGAATGAAAGCCCCATGATCATTGGCTTTAACAACAACGAATTGACCTTCAATTTGGTGCAAAATCATTGAGGTTTTTGTGTTCATTAACACTGTTTCATTTTAAGATTTAGTTACCACTCTTTACCAAGGCCTCGGCCCTTAGTCCACTGGTCACTCACCCGTTTCACAACTTTGAGGTCCCGGGTTTGAACCCGGGCAACCTCAATTATTTTTTGGAGGGGTTTTCTAGCTTTAATTTTGTATGATTATTTATTTTGTAAACATTATTTATTTTTAAAGTCATTTAATTATTTTCTGTAAATTATTTCTTTAAAATAGTTTAATATTTTAATAAAATAGTTTTACCAATGTTACATTTAATTTAATTTTATAAAATAAGACGCTAAATTATGATTTAAATCATAAAAACATTTATTGGTTCAAACATTGCTTTAACTTATTGAATAAATCATGGTTATTTCAAATAAATATAAAAACGTATTTCTACTTTGTGTTTAAGTTTTGTAAACTATTATAAATGATTTAAATTCATGTTAAATTATTTAATTGGTATAATTTTGATTCTTCAAATTAAAATAAACGTGTTTTCATTGTTAACTGTTATATGTCTAAACTCCAAATTTTCCCTTGAAACCCTAGATCACGTCTAAACGTTAACGCTATTGTTAAACTTAATTTGGGAATAAATATGTTTAGGTGACTTGTAAAAAAGAAGATCGTCGGAGCATCGTTTATTTCTTATTAATCATCCAATATATACTTATTTGATCATGTGAGTATTTCTATACCCTTTTTTATATTTTTACACTTTTGGGGTGAAGCATGTTACATTATAAACTGTTCGGATCTGGTATTCGACCAAACACCAACTGATTAACGTGTTTAACCAAACCAAATAGTGCGGAATCCTATTTGATTGGCGATCCAATTATTGAAATCGCACGTAGACACAATAATGTATTTAATCTAACGTTAAGAATCGATTAGGAATCGATCTACAGCGTTCTATGAACTTGGAGTACAAACATAGAGGCTTCTGGACGGCTAGGGTACGTCTAGAGTCGAAGGGGATTCAATGCTTACGTTTTACCACCAATTAGGTGCTATTTATAGGTTAGGGTTGCTCATTCGGGCGACTCAACCATTAGCGTGGTTCATTCGTGCGATTGAGCCATGCGGTTGATCCATTCGCACGACTGAGTGTTCAGTCATGCGACTGAGTCAGTCGAATGAAGTTGTTGAGGTGTATGGACTATTTAGGCGCATGGACACTCAGTCGCATGGCCATTCGGACACATGACCACTATTGGGGCGCATGGTCCAGTCAGACGCATGAGAACTTCACTTAACCAAGTTTGAATCTATTCATTATTATGACATTATGCATATCAATTCAAACAATCACAAACCCATATAATCAAGTCAATATGCGTTAAACAACTCATTAATGAAATATAAACATTATAGACACAACCAAACATTTGTATTTCATTAAGTACCCAATAATTACATAAGTGTAAGACATATTGCATTCAGATCAGGATCTAGGTATATATATGTATCAACAAACTCCCCCTTGGACCTAGATCTATCTATTGTCTAACATCTTTCATGATTTCTTCAAACTTCTTGTACTTAGCTTCTTTGGTCACTCGTGTGTTTATCTCAAAAGCAAAACAGAGTCTTATCACTTTCTGGAACTGTAAAGCTTGTACAATATCCTGTGGGTCGTATAACAGTGGCCACTTGTATAAAGTATAAAAATCTTGTGTTGACAAGTTGGTGAGCCACATCGGGTCAAACACCCTTATGGTTTCGATTGTGCCATTCCTATTCAAGACTATCACGGCTTCTCCCATTCTCTAATCGTAGTACCACCATTTGAAGTGTGGAGTGAAGTCTTGTGGCATCTCACGTAGTGGGATCTTTGACATTGTACGTGGTGGACTCCACTTCAGCACTACTATAGGTTTTCCAGTTATGGAATCAACCTTAGATCTTCTGATGTACCTCATTAGTTGTTGAGGTTTGAACTTGACCCATCTGGTGTGGTACTCCCTCTTTAGAGCAGCTTCAAACCAGCGGACATCTTACGAGGGTCAGCATATAGCAAGTTTAACTTTGCTAACTGGTTGAGCTCAAAACCTGGAAGAGTCTTCAGATCATGAGGAAATCTGAAGTACTCAATTCCCTTCTCACGTTTAACCGCATAAACGTTGAGGTCTGCAAAATGTGCCCACGCTATGATCCTGCTTGCCACCTTTTGATGTTTCTTGATCTTATACAATTTGGTGTAGACAGTTGATGTTGTAGCGCTGCATTGGGCTCTGATTTTTTCGAAACATGCTGCCCATTCAGCCTTTTTGATGTTGACTTCAGCGTCTGAGGCTTGGGCCTTCTCTTTATCCTTTTCTGACTCTTGCTCCATTTTATCTAGAGTCTCAAAAGTGTCACTGACAAGAGTTTTTTCCAGATTTGGAATGACATTTCCCTCGTTGTGAGTGTACTCTGGATAGTGTTGTGCAGTGACATCTTCAATCTCGATCTCATCAACATCCTGAAGCTCATCGTCACTCTCCTTTTGCACAGTTGGAGCATGTTTCACAATCTCATCAGGATTGAGTCGGAACATGTCAGCCAGTTGCTCGTCAGTGAGATCATGAATTATTTCTCCTTCTTCAGGAGTGTAATTCACTGATCTCCTGACAATCCCCTACAGATCAAGAATCATTGTGAGTTGAGTCTTGATCTGTTGGAGGGGAGCAACATCATATTCATCTCATTGAAAATTAGGATCTACTTCATTTAAAACATGTAACACATCAATCATTAGTCAACAAACAAAGCAGTAAACATCAATAATGACCATAAACATTAATTACATTTATTAGATACAATATTCAAACACACATAGTTTAAATAACATAAACAACTATGCATTACTCTTGTCTTGAATAGCTGATGTGTCAGTAGGATCAGCAGAAGATGATGGGGCTACTTGATCTTGATTTTTCTTTGTGCCCCTCTCTTGACCTTGAGCTGATGTAGATGCACCTACATCTCCTTCATCATCATCATCATCATCGACATCATCATCTGCATCAGTGTCATCCCCTTGATCATCACAGTCATCATCATCCTCATCATCACTGTCTATATTGGACTCTCCCGATGAGACGAACCGAAAACTCCAGTCTGTCCTTCATCCTCATTAGCAATTAAGGCTTTTGGATCCTTACTTGATGAGTTAGAATTACTAGATGTGGCCTTGTCTTGACGATTAAATGACGAGAAGGCATTTCCATTACCTGTCTTCTTTGGTTTTATACACTCCCTCTTGAAGTGTCCCTTCTCATCGTAGTTGAAACACATAACCTTTGACTTATCAAAACCAAAGGTTGTGTCTTTTGTTGCAACCAGGTTCTGTCTGGTCTTTTTGACAAACTTTTTAGCTCGTCAGACAGCACTTGCCAGAGCCCACATAATGTCCATACGTTCCAACTCCATTTCATCTACCTGCTCATAATCTTCATCTGCCAGGTGGCAGTTACCTATCTTTCCAGTAATTAATCCATCGTAGTATTGAACCACTGCACCTAAAAGGTCCATATGTTCTCTGGCCACCTCCACAGTTACATTCCCGAGGTTGTTGGTTTTAAGATTTGCTGCATTAGTTTCAGGTATCATATATTGGGTGTTGGACGACCCTGACATTTCGGATCCTCAAGTTGAGGGTTGTGCTCGAACTGCTGCGCTTTAGATGAAGGCGGTTTGCAGTGGTGCTCCAGATGTCTTGACTTAAGGAGTAGCATTGTAGAGTGCAGGATTATGATCGTAGTTAGCCTTTTGAGCTCGATACTTCATCCTAAGCTCCTCTTCTCTTAGTTTCAGAATGAAGTCATTTATATCTAACTTCAAGAGCATTCCATTCTGTCTGAGATTTGACACAAACGAAGCCCATTTTTCTGGTAATCCATCAGCAAAGTTGGATACTTTATCCTCCATCGAAGTAACCACTTTATGAGTGTGCATCTCACTCATCAAGTGGTAGAATCTATCGATCACATCATCAAGGCCTTCTTTTCCCATTGAAGAGAAATTGTCAAACTCCTTCTTCAAGGCTTTTGCCTTGATAGCCTTCAGAGAGGCATTTCCGTCATACCTCTTCTCCAACGCATCCTAAAGTTTCTTTGCTTGAGTATACTCCGAATACTGATGGAAAATATCCTTCGGAATAGACTGAGTAAGCAAAGCGTAGACTTTCTTCTGAGCGTTGTGTTTTACCTTCTGTGCATCCGACATGCCACTTAGAGTAAGTTTTACTCCGTTAGCTCCTACTGGCATGCTATACCCCGACTCTATTGCCTCCCACAAATTTGTATCCACTCCATTTAAGTAGATTTAGAAATGTTGCTTCCATTGTGGGTAGTCGTCTAACATGATAAGCTTCGGGGGTTTATTGTGAATCCCCACTTCGTTCTCTAACAGCAGTAGATTCTGAATACGTGTATCTCTACTTCCTGTGTATGCTGAAAACTGATCCTCCATTTCACTTAACTTTACAGTTTAACTTTACAGTTTAACAAACTGAGAAGTGCGGATGGTTTAATCGTGCGACTAAACAAATGTGGATGAGTCAGTCGTCCGAATAAACTAATGCGGTTGAGCAGTCCGAATGAAGATCTCAGTCGTACGAATGAGTCCAATCGTGCGGTTGAAGAATGCGAATGAACTCATTCGTGCGATTGAGCCAATCGTGTGATT
Source organism: Flaveria trinervia (assembly GCA_025506515.1). Classification (NCBI taxonomy): domain Eukaryota; kingdom Viridiplantae; phylum Streptophyta; class Magnoliopsida; order Asterales; family Asteraceae; genus Flaveria; species Flaveria trinervia. The sequence goes on from CM046456.1 coordinate 43,748,154, forward strand.
GAGCCAATCGTGCGACTAAATTTGCTGAAGTTTGATAATTCATAGGTTAAACTTGTTTTGGCCATAAAAACTCGAATTTTACCAAACCCTAATAGCCGTATGCCGGAAAAACTACACTTTTCGATCAGGAAACGTCTAAGACTTTGTTAGACACAAAAAGATTGCATTTTTTATGCAAAAACACAATTTTGTATCAAAACTATTGAATCAACACGTAATTAAGAGCCAAAGCTCTCATACCACTTGTTAGGATCTGGTATTCGACCAAACACCAAATGATTAACGTGTTAAACCAAACCAAATAGTGCGGAATCCTATTTGATTGGAGATCCAATCAGTGAAAACGCACGTAGACACAATAATGTATTGAATCTAAAGTCAAGAATCGATTAGGAATCGATCTACAGCGTTCTATGAACTTGGAGTACAAACTTAGAGACTTCTGGACGACTAGAGTACGTCTAGAGTCGAAGTGGATTCAATGCTTATGTTTTTCCATGAATTAGGTGGTATTTATAGGTTAGGGTTGCTCATTCGGGTGACTGAACCATTAGCATGGTTCATTCGTGCGATCGATCCATGCGGATGATCCATTCGCACGACTGATTGTTCAGCCATGCGATTGAGTTAGTCGCATGAAGTTGTTTAGGCGTATGGACTATTAGGCGCATGGACACTCAGTCGCATGGCCATTCGGACACATGACCACTGTTGGGGCGCATGGTCCAGTCGGACGCATGAGAACTTCAATTAACCAAGTTTGAATGTATTCATATTATAACATTATGCATATCAATTCAAACAATCACAAACCCATATAATCAAGTCAATATGCGTTAAACAACTCATTAATGAAATATTAAACATTATAGACACAACCAAACATTTGTATTTCATTAAGTACCCAATAATTACATAAGTGTAGGACATATTAAATTCAGATCAGGATCTAGGTACATATATGTATCAACATAAACTTTGCACTTGTAAACATGTTTGATTCTTGTAAACACCGTTCTCGAGACTTCAAAACTCGAAATTAACAGAGGTCTTTTCATCTTGGAGTCACCTAGAAGCTACCTACACAACGAATTTGATTATCATCGTCGTTGGAACATCAAACAAGTGTTACGTGTTGCGACCTTTACATCATCTATTCTTGTAGTTTACACTTCAATGCCGGGTAATTAACATCACCTACATACTCGACTTTACATGGGGAATGAAAGCCCTATGATCATTGGCTTTAACAACAACGAATTGACCTTCAATTTGGTGCAAAATCGTTCTAGGGTTCTTGAGGTTTTGGAGTTCATTAAAACTGTTTCGTTTTAAGATTTAATTACCGCTCTTTACCAAGGCTTCGGCACTTGGTCCACTCGTCACTCACCTGTTTCACAACTTGGAGGTCCCGGGTTCGAACCCGGGCAACCTCAATTATTTTTCTGGGGTTTTTCTAGCTTAAAAAAACATAAAATTTCTGAAAAATTATAAAAATCAATTTTCAAAACATTATTTATTTTTAAAGTCACTTAATTATTTTCTGTAAATTTATTTCTTTAAAATAGTTTTATGGATGTTACATTAATTTAATTTTATAAAATAAGACTCAAAATTATGATTTAAATCTTAGAAATTTTTATTGGTTCAAACATCGCTTTAAGTTATTGAATAAATCATAGTTATTTCAAATTAATATAAGAACGTATTTATACTTTGTGTTTAAGTTTTGTCAACTATTATAAATGATTTAAATTCATGTTAAATTACTTAATTGCTATAATTTTGATTCTTCAAATTAAAATAAATGTGTTTTCATTGTTAACTGTTATTTGTCAAAACTCCAAATCTTCCTATGAAACCTTAGATCACGTACAAACATTAACGCTATTGTTGAACTTTATTTTGGAATAAATACGTTTAGGTGACTTGTAAAAAAGGAGATCGTCAGAGCATTGTTTATTTCTTATTAATCATCCAATATATACTTATTTGATCATGTGAGTATTTCTATACCCCTTTTTATATTTTTACACTTTTGGGGTGAAACATGTTACATTATAAACTTTGCACTTCTAAACACGTTTGATTCTTGTAAATACCATTCTCCAGACTTCAAGACTCGAATTAACAAAGGGCTTTTCATCTTGGAGTCACCTAGAAGCTACCTGTACAACGAATTTGATTATCATCATCGTTGGAACATCAAACAAGTGTTATGTGGTTGCGACCTTTATATCATATGTGCTTGTGGTTTACACTTCAATACCGGGTAATTAACATCACCTACATACTCAACTTTACATGGGGAATGAAAGCCCCATGATTATTGGCTTTAACAACAACGAATTGACCTTCAATTTGGTGCAAAATCGTTCTAAGGTTCTTGAGGTTTTGGAGTTCATTAAAACTTTTTTGTTTTAAGATTTAATTACCGCTCTTTACCAAGGCTTCGGCCCTTGGTCCATTGGTCACTCACCCGTTTCAGAACTTGGAGGTCCCGGGTTCGAACCCGGGCAACCTCAATTATTTTTTTGGGGTTTTTCTAGCTTTAAAAAAACATAAAATTTCTAAAAAATTATAAAAATCAGTTTTCAAAACATTATTTATTTTTAAATTCACTTAATTATTTTCTGTAAATTTATTTCTTTAAAATAGTTTTATGTTTTTATAAAATAGTTTTATAGATGTTACATTTAATTTAATTTTATAAAATAAGACTCTAAATTATGATTTAAATCGTAGAAATTTTCTTAAATTGAGAACGGGACGGAAAAGGAAATGGAATGCCAATCTGAAAAGCTGCGTGCCATCAGGTATTTTCTTAAAGTTAACTGGTTTTTGTTAGGATCTCAGTCTCTTGGTTTAATCGATTGAACAGATATAGCAGCGGAATAGCTCAGAATTAGACAAATTCAAGCAAGAACATTCGATATAAAACGATAAAAGAATTTTGTTATAGAGAGAGAAATATCCGACAAAAGGAATATTGCATTAAGATTGTCGGCCTCAAAGGCACGATTACAGGTGAGTCATCCTTCCTTATAAAGGAAAGAGTGACGTAGGCTGATGTCACTTGAAAGTGACATGTAACGTTTGATAACTACTGATGTTTAACAACTACTGAAGATGTCAACAACTGACATCTTCTTACAAATGTTCCTAAGTGTTAAACATCTTATTTACAACTACTGAAAAACATAAAACTACTGATACTACAACAACTGAAGAACAACCTCTTCAGTTGTTTACAAGTACTGAAAAGTAAACAAACTACTGAAAGGAAAAGAAAACTACTGATGAAGAAAAACCATCACAACAACTGAAGAAGCCCTCTTCAGCTGTTGTCATCAGCTGTTAACATCAGCTGATGTCTTCAGTACTTGAACATCAGACTTTGTCTTTCAGCTGTTGATCTTTAGTCTTGTCTTCAGTACTTGTTGAAGTCTTCAGACTTTAGATCTTCAGCTGTTGTCTCAGTCTTTGTCTTCAGTACTTCAGACGTACTTCAGCAGTTGTATTCTTCAGACTTTGTAGAACAGCTGATCAGGTCTTCTTCAGCTGTTGTGATGTCCTGTGGGACTTAGAGGTTTCTCTGATCAGGCTCATTGGTTCTTTTGGTCCAACAAACTCCCCCTGAACCAATGCAGCCAAAACCTCTAAGTTATTGACGAGTCCCACTTATTTTGGCAGATAGATTGGTCTTTTTATCCTCTTGATCAGATGAGAAGTGACCCTTTTTCAGCATCGGCCTGGGAAGAAGTCTCTGATGATCTGTTTGGCATGATATGGTTGGGAGCTCTGTATTGAGGACTTGGACACCGAGCTGTTACCCCAACCATGAGATCTACTTCCCGTGTATCAGCCTATATGATTCCCTGGTGTAAGCCCTTAGAAACATGATCTGCTCATCCATTGTCAGCACTTCGGGCACACCATCAAATAATCCTTCTCGGCCATACACTTCAGATATGTACTTGGCCTGTTTTCCATTCTTGAGCTCAACCGTGGTTATTTGTCTGTAAGCAAACTCATGTGGATGAGTTCCTTCTAAGAGCAGGTTGAGCTCTTCTTGTTTGAAGTTTTCAAGTCTTTTGTAAACCAATCCCTTCTTTATGATTTTATTCTCGAACATCTTTTGGGGTGGTTGTTTGGCTTCATAAGGCTTTCTTGAATTCTTCTACAATTTCCCAAGGGGACACTACAAGAACCACAGTGATGTCTTCGTCGACAACCTCTTCACTTGGCCCTTGTATTTTGAAGGAATTTCTTTCTTGACAATCCGGTGTGCCACCCTAGGATGAGGCCATATCCTTACTTTTTCCCTTTGGTATTGAAGTATTAGCAAGGTGTACAATCTTAATACTTCTTTCTCATGCTAATCATTGAAGAGGATGTGGCATATGCTTTGTCAATGCTTTTCAGCATTTCCTCATCATGTCTTTGCATCTGTTCCTCTTCAATCTTTCATCACATCATGCATTTGAGAAGCAGGAGTGATGGATATTGGATTAGCCTTAGGCAAAGTGATAACTGCAGAGAGTGGCAGTCTGTCTTCATCCTCCTCTACATCTTCATCAGGCCTCAGTACCTTTCTTTTCTTTTGTCTAAGTACATCACTGGCAGTGGGTTTTGGGGGTAAAGGATTTCGTTTTGTGGGTTGGATGGTGGTGTTTAGAGGGTAAAGGGATTGTTTTAGTGGGTTGTGGAGGTAGTGATTTTGAGGATAGAGGCTTTTCAGACTGTTTTAGCATTTTGGTTGTAAGGGAGGCTTTAGTAAATTTTGTCAGTTCTTTTCGGTTCCCAACCCCAGCTTCATTCAATGCCTCAATCACTAAACCTTTGGAGTATGCTTCAGACGAACAAATCTTGGTGGTTATTGCCAAGATGTTGTCCCTGGTCCAGGCCTTTATTTCAATCAGAGATCTTCCCAAGTATTTGGCTATAAATATGATCATTATCTCCAGCCTTTCTCTTTCTAAGGCATCATAACTAGCCCATCTTGAGTTGATCTCCTCTGTCTCCAAACTTCTGATCTCGGAGTCTAGTTGTTGGATGTCAAAACCCTGCCTATATAAGTGTCAATGATTTTATCCATTGAACGGTTATGGTTGGCATCAGCTTCTTTCACCATATCATTCAGCTCCTTCTCCTTCTCAGACTCTCCTTTCCTCTTTTGATATGTGACATGAAAGTCTTTTTGACTTTCATTCACTTCAGCTCCCTTCTCACTCTCCCTCTCCTTCTCATTTACCTTCTCTGATTCTTTCTCCTTTCTCCCCATCTATCCTCTTCCTTTTTCCTTTAACTGACTGACTCTCCCCCTTTTTGGTTGCATTGGGTGCAAGGGTTTGAGCAGTAGAAAGGGATTTAGTCACCAACTCCTCCACCAGGGGTTGTATTATTGTAGGAAGCCTCTCATCAATGGCTTTGATCACTATATCTGTGATCATGGAGTGATGAGAGGTAGGATTTTTGAAGGTTAGCAACTGATTGATCAGGATGGTTCTGTTCCTGAGAATCAGTGCCGAAAGCAGAGGCTGGTGGCTTGGAAGTATATATTGGCTCAGTGTGTAGGGGACCTTCAGAAGAAGGTGCCATCTGTGGGTGTATTGTGGTGGCAGATGGACTTGCATCCTGAGACATCTTGGCCAGCAGCTCTTTGAGTCTGCTAACCTCATCCTCTAGAATGGTATTTTGAGCAACTACATCATAGAAGAAGCTCAGGTCATCATCAGTTGATACTGAATCACCTGACCTCCTGACAGAGTCAGGATTAACATGCCTTGAGTGTAGAAAATTATAGCATGTGCCCCTTGTTCTCGGTTCTGGGGACTTCCAGCCTCAGGACTATGTCCTTCATCAGCTGTTGCCACTGGTGAGGTCTTAGAGATGTTACCAACTGCACCCTGGTCATTTGCTGAGTCAGAGGCAGTGGCAGCCTCACCAGAAGTTCGCACCTCCTTACTACACTAGAAATGGAACATGATAACCCCTGTGCTGTGGGTGACAGAAGCATTGTGATCCTCCCCCTCAGGTGTTGAGGTTATCCCAGTAGTGATTGGTGTCTCGGTGGGGGGTGAGGAATGCAACTGCGTCAGCACTTTTGCAACATTATTGTAGGGCTTTGAGGGGCGGTTGCATCAGGAGAGGGTGTGGAAGCAGTGTGCACCCGGACGAGTGGTGCTCTTCAATGGTAATCCCCTCAAGTGAGGAGGATCCCAGCAGTGTGGCTTCCCTTTGATGGTTGCATCAGGTTCCTGTTGAGAGGAAACCTGAGCGGCTTCGGTTGGTGGAGTCATAGTCTCTACTGGGGGGTTATTTCCAGTAGAGATAACCTGCGTTGGTGCAGCAGGAGCATCCTCAGGGGACTCAACTCCCTGAGTAGCCTTCTTAGGCTTCTTCTTAGTGGGTTTGGAGGGGACTTTGGATGTGGAAGTGGAGGCTGTGGGTTCCAGCTGCGTGGGTTTGCGCAGCTTGGCAGCTGTTTAAGAGTTTGGTCAGTGTTGTGTCGGGAGTATACCTCCGGCAGTACAGCCAAGCAGGGACTCCCAGACCAACTAGTCCCTCAGCAGAAAGCTGATTCTCTATTATGGCCATTATAAACCGAGGATATAGTATCCAACGGTTAGAAAGTGGTTTTGTGGCCATATCCTTGATTTCAAGAAAAATTATTTCAGAGAAGTTTAGTGGTTCTTGTTCAAGGATAGAGAACATTACCTGTTGCCATCTGGAAGATAGTTGATCCCAAGAAGAGGTCTTCGGGGCCAGGCAAACATTTACCATATGAAATATTAATCGTTCAGCATCTGGAAAAGTTTCTTCAGGATTGTTGAAGCACTAATATCGCCTTGATATCCATGTTGTCCAAATGAAAGATCAAGTTGGTGCTTAGGATATCCAACAGGGTAGGCAGCATCATCTAATAGTAGTATCTGGCGGATGGTAGCAGTAGAGATGACCACCGTATGAGAGTTGATGGACGAATGGATAGATTCTCCATTAACAGTCGCATTCGTCCAAAACTGATGTAGCGAATCGGCATAAATGATTGGATTTAAGAGGAAAGCCGTTTTCAGTGGTGATTGGACCATAAGATCTATAGCATTATCGAATTTGGTCCAGAAGGGCGATTTAGTGAGGTACGCGACACAGTTGTGTCGAGGCTTGAGTTGCCATGGTCGCCATTAATGAAGGTGAAAGGTTTTCAGAGCTTTTGAAATTTTAGGTCGTGAAAGAATGAAAAACTCTGAAAGAGGGATCAGGTATATATAGGGTACGGGTTATGAAACGACTGAAGGTTTTGGTGTTAGTCATCAGTATTTGAAACAACTGATGACGTGGTATTAACTTTCAGAGGTTTGAAACGACTGATGGTATTGGTGTGGTCAGCAGTTATAAAACAACTGAAGACATGGTGTTTACAATCAGACGTTGAAACAACTGAAGTCTCTGATTTAGGCATCAGTAGTTTTAAAAACAACTGAAGACAAGTTGGACTTCAGATGTTGAAACAACTGAGGACTTGGTATTAGTCATCAGTAGTTGTGAAACTACTGAAGACCATGGTTTTGCCATCAGTTGTTGTAAACAACTGAAGACTTGGTGTTAGTCATCAGTGGTTGTGAACTATTGAAGACATGGTATTGCTTCAGTTGTTTATGAAGAAACGCAGTTTGTGAACTACTGAAGAGAGAGTACTCATCAGTAGTGTCGTCAATTCATAGCCTTTCAGCTGTTTCATACTGTCCTCAACACGTACTCATCAGCCTTTTTGCTGTTTTCAGTTGTTTCATAGGACATCAGTACTTATCTGTTTCTACTGATTTCAGTAGTTGTAACTACATCAGTAGTTTAGAACAGATAAAGTACAGTACTTAAAGCATTTAGCCTTCAGTAGTTATAAAAACTACTGAGGGTAAAATAACTCATCAGTACTTATATGTGACATGGTTACAATGATCATCAGTAATTACTGAGATCATCAGTAGTTGTCACTTATTCTAGCTGCAGCATACCAAGCCTTACACCAGGTTGTGGAAAGTTGAACTATCCAAAGGCTTAGTAAAAATGTCTGCAAGCTCATCAGCACTAGGCACAAACATAGGATTAATTAGACCCTTTTCAAAACAATCTCATATAAAATGATGTCTAATTTCTATATGTTTGGTCCTAGAGTGCTGGACTGGATTTTTGACAATGCAAAGAGCTGAAGCACTATCCATTAATAATGGAGTCTTATCTCTGTAATGCCATAATCCAAAAGTTGATTCTGAAGCCAGAGTATTTGGGATGTACAACTTGCAGCGCAATGTACTCGGCTTCAGCAGTGGATGTAGCAACAGATGTTTGTTTCTTACTCTGCCAAGAAATCAAACAGTTGCCTAGGAATTGGCATCCACCAGAAGTTGATTTCCTGGTCAACTTACACCCTGCATAGTCACTATCAGAGAAAGCAACTAATTTGCAAGAATGTCCAGTGGAATACCATAAGCCTAGAGATTGTGTACCTTGCAGATATCTAAAGATCCTCTTGACTGCAATCAGATGAGACTCCTTAGGTGCAGCCTGAAATCTAGCACAACCACATGTAGCAAACATAATATCTGGTCTAGAAGCTGTTAAATACATCAAGGAACCAATCATACATCTGTAAAGGGTTTCATCAACACCTTTACCTTTCTGATCAACATCCAATTGTGTGGTGTTGCACATAGGAGTAGAACAGGTTTACAGTTTTGTAAATCAAACTTATTCAAAAGATCTTTTGTGTATTTAGACTGATGAATGAAAATTCCATCAGCTTTTTGTTTGATTTGCAACCTAGAAAGAACTGTAATTCTCCCATTGCACTCATTTCAAACTTCTGTTGCATTAAGGTTTGGAAATCCTCACACAATTGGGGATCAGAGGATGCAATATAATATCATCAACATAAATTTGAACAAGTAGCTTATGCTGATCCACCTTCTTAATAATAAAGTTTTATCTATGGAGCCTCTAGTGAAATTATTCTGTAGAAGAAAGTTTGATAAGGTCTCATACCAGGCTCTAGGTGCTTGTTTCAACCCATAAGAGCTTTATCAAGCTTATATACCCATTCTGGGTGCTTATTATCCTCAAAGCCTGGTGGTGACGACACTAAACTTCTTCTTTTATTGTACCATATAGAAAAGCACTTTTGACATCCATTTGAAAAACTTTAAGATTGTGGAGTGCAGCATAGGCTAAAAACAATCTAATTGCCTCCAGTCTGCTACAGGGGCAAAGGTTTCATCATAATCAATACCTTCTTCTTGTACAAACCCCTGCACAACCAGTCTGGCCTTGTTCTTAACAATTAGCCCATTTTCATCAGTTTTATTCCTAAACACCCATTTAGTGCCTATTGCACACTTACCTGGGGTAGAGGAACACTCCCACACTTGCTGTTTCTTGAACTGAAGAAGCTCAAGCTGCATGGCTTCAACCCATCCATTGTCTCTCAAAGCTACATGATAGTTCTTTGGTTCTAGCTGACTGATGAAGAGAGCATAGAAGCAGAATTGGACAACTGGCTTCTGGTTGAAACACCAGCATTGATATCACCAAGGATTTGAGACATTGGGTGATTTTTCAGCTCTTGGTAAACTATCAAATCTGTGCAAGTGTTTGTAGGACCTTCAGCAGCAGCAGATGTTGATACAGATTCTTGAAACCATGAAGATGGTGGCAACTCAAATGAAGTTGAGGATGCAGAAATCTCATCAGCATTTGTTGTGGATGGTGCTGCTGGAGCTACAGGAGCATCCGGTTTAGAGGACTCAGGCAGTTGTCACTAAACCTGAAGAGGTGATTACTACTATCATCATCATCTTCAGCAGTAACACTAGGTGGTGAACTGTTGACAGGAGCAACAGCAGGAGATTGATAAGGAACATATTGCAGTATGTCCAAATCAAGAGCTCCACAGGGCTTTGTGGAATCTTGTCCTTTGGAGATTCATTGAACTTGACATGTAGAGTCTCTTCAACCATCTTTGTTCTGCAGTTGAAGACTCTGTATGCCTTGCAAGTTGATGAATAACCAACAAAGTACCCTGCATCCACCTTAGGATCAAATTTCTGGAGCTGATCCTTTGTGTTGAGAATGAAACAGGGACACCCCAATGCTCTAAAGAATGAAATTAGAGGGCCAAATGATGTAGAACTTCATATGAGTCTTCATCAACCTCTGATTTTTAGCACTCTATTCTGCACATAGCATGCTGTGTTGACAGCTTCAGCCCCAAAGGTCAATGGCAGTCCAGAATCAGCCAATATAGACCTTGCAGCTTCAATGAGGGTCCTGTTCTTTCTCTCCACAACTCCATTCTTTTCAGGGTTCTTGGAATACTAACTGCCTCTTTATTCCCTTGGAAAGGTAGAACTCATCAAGTGTATTGTTCCTGAATTCTGTTCCATTGTCACTTCTAATACACTTGACTGAGAGGGAATACTGCTTCTCAGCATACAACACAAAGTTTATGATCTTCTGTGCAGCTTCATCCTTTGAATGTAGAAAGAAAGTCCATACAAATCTGGAGTAATCATCCACAATTACCAGACAGAATTTCTTCTTTGCCATGCTCATCACTCTCACAGGACCAAAGAGATCCATGTGAAGAAGTTGTAAGCAGCAGTGGACTTTGGTTCTTCAATAGGTAAATGAAACCTTGTGCTGTTTTCCTTTCAAACAAGCAGTGCAGTTGTTTTCACACACTTGAACTCCTTCATAGGCATTCCCCTTACTAAACTATGGTGTATCAGCTGATTCATGTTCTTGAAGTTAACATGTCCCAGCCTTCTATGCCATAGATTAGATTCTTGAGGAGAGGCCTTGGAAAATAGGCAAGGATGGCCTTTGAGATCTATTTTCTTGGAAAGATCTAAGGCATACACTCTTCCTGTCCTGTTGGCCTTCAGGAGAGTGTGAGCATCCAATACCTTGTCAATCAAACTCAGAACTTTGGATGATAGAATCCTGCAGTTCTGGCTTGTGAAAGGGCAACATGGCCTTTGTCACACAATTGACTGACACTCAAGAGGTTATACTTGAGATTTTCCACATGGTTGACATCATCAAACCTTATTTCCCCATTGGAAACAAAGCCCTTCCCGATGATGTAACCTCTTGCATCATTGCCAAAGGAAACAAAACCCTTCCTTCCTGGAGAGTAGTCATTAAGAAGTGACTTGTTCCCAGTCATATGCATAGATCCCCCACTGTCTACATACCAGATGCTACTTTGGCATGTTGAAGAAACCTGCATTAATAAACAATCAGTTAGTTTTGTGGAGACCCAAACCTTTTTGGTTTTGGGCCTGGTCTCATCAATAGATGGTAAACTAACAGGTTTATTGGGCACAATAGCTTGAGGTGAAGGAGATGGTGTAGAAGAGGAATCCTTTGGCTTGGATCTCCTTTTCTGGGGTTTCAACACAGGGCCATCAAGTTGGTTAACTCTTCCTACAGATGTTGAACCATCATTACCAGTTGTGTCTGATTCTGGGAAAGAGCTTTCAGCTCTTCAGACACATTGGTATTGGTTTTGATGATGAGTTCTTGTGTTGCACCATCTTCTTTTGAGCAACCTCAGCTATTGCCTGTTGCACTCCTTCCCTTTTAGATTTCTTTTTGGACATAGGAGTAACAGGATTTGATGCTGCTGGTACAAACTTGGACTCAAACTCAGTTTTCATTTTAGCCAAGTTTTCTTTAATTTTCTCCTTTTGTTTGAGTTTGGATCCCTTTTTGTACCAACAATCATCTGTGAGATGATTGAATAGACCACATATTTCACATGGTTTCTTCTTCATCTTCTGTTGATCATCAACTGAAGAGATGAAACTACTGAAGACTTGCTCTTCGCAGTTTAGAAGCACTTTTTGCCTTCTTGTCAACTTCCTTAGTAGGCTCAAATCCTTCCTACTGACAGTTTTCTTCTCTTCAGTGCTGTCAGTCATTGGGATTTGAACTCCAGATGTATCCCCCTGCTCTCCAGTACCCTTAGTACTTCTAGGGATAACACTTGGGTTGATCAACTCATTGATCATGTGAGTGTCAGCATTGAACCATCAATATCAGCTGATAGGTTCACAGAGGGATTACTACTGACTTCAACTACTGATGGTGCTTTATCAAGTAGTGAATCACATGATGAGGTGGATTGGTCATTACTTTCTCCATCAGATTCTACTCTACTCCTGCTCTTGAAGCAATCTGTAGGAGGAGCAGTGTGATTATAACCAATTCCAAACTTCACATTGGAAGTTGTTTGCTTACTAAGAAGCATTTCAAAGCCCTTGCAAGATTGTACCCATCGATCACACTCTACCTGGGTGACAGCAAGAGTATCTTTGAGGTCTTTGTACTTCTCTAAGAGTACATCCTCCCTAGCCTTATCATCATAAATTTGGCATTTTAATTTATAAATCTCATCAGTTTTCTCTTTCAGCACAGACTCAAACTCAGCTTTATTTTTGGAAATTATTTGTTCTAGCTCAACATTTTTATTGATTAAAGCCATATTTGCTTCTCTAATAGAGGCAAATGCTGCTATGCAAGTTTCAGAACATAATTTGGCCTTAGCCTCAGAGGATACCTGTGATACCTTTGTGAAGAGGTACTTGAAGATGATCCATCAGAGGATTCCAAAGCCATGAGAGCTAGATTTCCAAAAGGATGCTCACCACCATGTTGACCAGCACCTGAGAACAGTTGTTCATTACCAGACACATCATCTGGTAACTGCTCCAGTCAACAACTCCTGTGTGAAGAAGCTGTGTTGTTGAGGTTGATTAGGTTGATGAGATTGGGATGGTTGAGGCTCAGGGAGTGCATGTGGTTGCTGACAGTGGGTGCTTGAACCTGGCCTGGTTGTGGCATGTAATAGCAGGGTATGGATATGGCATTGGCCCCTGTGGAACAAAATATGCAGGAGATTGTGGTTGATGATGATGACCAGAATTGACAGGTTGTTGCCCTCTGTTTTGTTGACTATTGCCAGGGAAAGTCACAAAGGTGCAGGAGAGTTAGATCCAGATGATCTACATTCTCTTGCAAAGTGTCCAAGCCTGTGGCATTTATGACACTTCACTTACTCTTGTCAAAACCAACTTTGGTTTTGCCAGAGAGTCCTGGGAATTTCCTTCCAGTTCTTTTGTAGAACTTCTGAGATCTGATATTATCAAGGTCATTTGGCTCAAAATATCCATCTCTTCTAGGTCATCATCAGCAATCCCCTTGAGATCATCCATGATGAAACATAGATTGTCACTATTACTACCAGCAGAATGACTATCAACACTCACAAAGGCAGGCTCAGAAGTGTTTGTAGAAAATCAATATGCTCATCATACTGGCTTTCAGATGACGCATATTCTGACTCTTGATGTCCAATCAGGGCAGTGTTCCCTTGGACAAAATCCTCAGTAAGCTTGCCAGATGAAACCAATTTCCTTTTCTGCTCTATCTCTCTCTCAAATGTAAGCAGTTTCCCATGAAGTTAGTGAGAGATAGGCGATCAACATCAGCATTTGAGCGTAGAACAATGGTATATGTGTTTCATCTCTCAGGCAGTGATCTTAGGAATCTATGGTTCATCTGACTCCTGGTATATTCATGTTTAACCATTTTCGATTCAGAGATTAAACATGAAAACCGCTCAAATTGTTGAGTCAGAGTCTCACCCTTTCTATGAGAGAAAGTCTCATATTGTTGGGCGAGGATTTCCCTGTTGTTTGCTAAAACCTCATCAGTACCACCAAATTGTTCTTTGATGGCATTCCAGAGGTCATGAGCAGACTCACAATGCAGAAGCCCAGAGTAAATCTCATTAGAATAGCCATAGCCAAAATTCCATGGGCTTTTGCATCGATTTCAAACAACTTCTTGTCCTCATCGGAGTATTGCTCCTTCTTCTTTGGAACCAACTGGTTGTTTCCGGATCATTCACCATTGGCTTAGTGGTCCATGTACCACAGATGTCCAACAACCTGAGCTATTGACAGACAGGTGATGGAGCAATCTTCTCTGCCAAATGTTATACTCATTCCTCACCAAGATCGGAGGCTTGGTAGAGGATCCAGTATTGAAAGGATCATTCGAAGAAGTAGTCATTGTGGAAAATCAGACAGATTCAAGTAAAATCACAATAAATTTAGCTCAAAACCACACAGAACCTCAAATAAACGGCCAGAAGCGATACACTCTCAATCTCTATAACAGATCCTTGCGAATTTGCTAATTCGATTAAACTTAGAGCGATTGAACAGTTTCAATGATCAATTGTTAGATCGATCAATGATTAACCGGCTCTGATACCATTTGTTAGATCTCAGTCTCTTGGTTTAATCGATTGAACAATATAGCAGCGGAATAGCTCAGAATTAGACAAATTCAAGCAAGAACATTCGATATAAAAGATAAAAGAATTTGTTATAGAGAGAGAAATATCCGACAAAAGGAATATTGCGTTAAGAATTGTCGGCCTCAAGGCACGATTACAGGTGAGTCATCCTTCCTTATAAAGGAAAGAGTGACGTAGGCTGATGTCACTTGAAAATGACATGTAACTGTTTGATAACTACTGATGTTTAACAACTACTGAAGATGTCAACACTGACATCTTCTTACAATGTTCCTAAGTGTTAAACATCTTATTTACAACTACTGAAAAACATAAAACTACTGATACTACAACAACTGAAGAACAACCTCTTCAGTTGTTTACAAGTACTAAAAAGTAAACAAACTACTGAAAGGAAAGAAAACTAACTGATGAAGAAAAACCATCACAACAACTGAAGAAGCCCTCTTCAGCTGTTGTCATCAGCTGTTAACATCAGCTGATGTCTTCAGTACTTGAACATCAGACTTTGTCTTTCAGCTGTTCATCTTCAGTCTTTGTCTTCAGTACTTGTTGAAGTCTTCAGACTTTAGATCTTCAGCTGTTGTCTCAGTCTTGTCTTCAGTACTTCAGACGTACATCAGCAGTTGTATTCTTCAGACTTTGTAGAACAGCTGATCAGGTCTTCTTCAGCTGTTGTGATGTCCTGTGGGACTTAGAGGTTTCTCTGATCAGGTTCATTGGTTCTTTTGGTCCAACAGTTTTATGTGCGCATGGTATGTGGTTATGTGTTGTATGTAGATTTAAATACTGATGTAGTTAGGGACTTACTTGGGGTATGAAGAGTAAAGTAAGTGGCTAATCACAACTGGCCACTGTAATTAGGGACTTACTATACTTGACATAAACT
Organism: Flaveria trinervia; assembly: GCA_025506515.1. Classification (NCBI taxonomy): domain Eukaryota; kingdom Viridiplantae; phylum Streptophyta; class Magnoliopsida; order Asterales; family Asteraceae; genus Flaveria; species Flaveria trinervia. The sequence goes on from CM046456.1 coordinate 43,763,432, forward strand.
GAATTGTTTCCTTGAATGACCGTGTTCGTGTTTGGATCTTTCAGTGTGAGTTAGAGAATGGCGGAGGTAGATCTTCGAAAGCTTCAAGGGTGGACGTCACGGTGTTGAACCGCGACCCAAGAGGGGAAGACCCAGATTTGAGAAGGTGGTTCATGAAGAACCAAAGACCCCTCATCCGGAGGGTGGCGACGAGAGCGCCAATCTGAGATCCTCAGTAAAGGAGCCTGTGGTAGAAGAAGTCCATCAAGTCATGCAGACAATCTTACCGTATGTGGTGACTGAAGTTATTAAAGTTGTACGAGAAGGGGAAAGGAAGGAAAGAAACTGATCCTATGGAGAACGGGAACAACCAGAGCCGGAAATGGTTCTATCCGATGACGAAGAGGAAGAAGAAGAGCCTGCGCCGGAGACGGCACGAGGATGCAATTATGGGGCTTTTATGAGATGCAAGCCCCCTACTTTCGATGGAAATGGCACTACTACAGCTGCTCACCGGTGGGTGAGGAAAATGGAGGCTGTTTGATATCAGCGAGTGTCGAGAGGAACAGAAGGTGAAGTTTGCTACCCACTCTTTTGTGGATTGGGACAACATTGTCCAAGCTGAGGGTAGTAGGGCCATTGGGAAAATGAAATGGCCTGAGCTTAGAAAGTTGGTGACTGAGGAATTTTGTCCTCATCGGGAAATGGACAAGGTCGAAAGGGAGTTCTTGCAACTCGAAGCGGGAACTATGACGCACCAGCAGTACACAGCTAAATTCAACGAGATGGCACGTCTAGTGTCGGATCAGGTGACACCTTTGTCACGAAAGATTAAAAGGTATATTCAGGGTTTGCCAGCGAATATTCGCAGGCACATGATCGCTGCCCGGCCGAGTACGTTTAGGTCGGCGGTGGATTTGGCAGGGAGATTGTACGATGAGAGAACGTGGTGGTGACTGAGGGCGGCAAGAAGAGTGGTGGTGATCGAAACTGCCGGGGGAAGATGTTTGGTTGGGGTGATGCCTCGATGGGTAATAAGAAGGCACGAGTGGATGATCGCCGTGTGGTCACATCAAGTGCGGGGTCGAAAAGGTGTGGCAAGTGTGGAAGGGAACACAGTGGGGAATGTAGGTTCGGGTCAAACTTGTGCTTCAAATGTGAGAAGGCGAGGCACCTGGCAAGGGACTGTCGTATAGTCTGGTGCTATAACTGTGGTGAAGAGGGTCACGTAAGTAAGGATTGTAAGAAGTCGAGGGCTGAGAGTTCTGGGATGAAGAGAACCGGAGGTGAAGGACCGAGGGCGAGAGCCAGGGCATTTACCATGACATAGGAGGAAGCTAGGACAGACCCTGATGTCGTGTCCGGTTTGTTTCTGGTGAACCAAACTTTAGCTTCTGTGCTATTTGATTATGGTGCTAGTAGGAGTTTTATTTCTGTTGCTTTCTGTGCTAAGCTGCCTGTTAGTAGTAGACGTGTTGGTGCGCCCTTTGATGTAGAAACTGCCATAGGTAAGTCTACCAGGATTTCGGAGATGATAGAAAACTGTGAGGTGGAATTAGAAGGTCACAAGTTTCCTGTTAGACCGTTCGTGATGACCTTGGGTGGTTTTAATTTGGTTCTTGGGATGGATTGGTTGGCGGACTTCGAGGCGAACATTGTGTGTCGCAAGAAGATGATTCGGTTGACAGCACCTGATGGAAGTTTGGTAACGGTTTATGGTGATCGGGTTACTATGATTCCGAAGGTGATCTCAATGGCTGTGGCGGGAAAGTGTATGAGGCGTGGATGTAGAGCCTACTTGGCTTATGTAAAGGATGTAGACACGCCAACACCACAACTGTCTGATGTACTGGTTGTGTGTGACTTTCCAGACGTGTTCCCCGAAGACTTACCAGGAGTACCACCTGATAGAGAAATTGAATTTCAGATTGATCTGATACCGGGTGCCCAATCCATTGCCAAGGCACCATATCGGTTAGCTCCGACGGAGATGAAAGAGTTGATGGAACAGTTGCAAGAGTTACTTGATAAGGGTTTCATTAGACCGAGTATCTCTCCTTGGGGTGCTCCGGTCCTGTTTGTAAAGAAGAAGGATGGTAGTATGAGGATGTGCATTGACTACCGCGAGCTGAACAAGTTGACAGTGAAGAATCGATACCCCTTACCAAGAATAGATGATTTGTTCGATCAGCTTCAGGGTGCCAGTTGGTTTTCAAGGATAGATCTTCGATCTGGCTATCATCAGTTGAAGGTGAAGGAGCAAGATATCCCTAAAACAGCTTTCCGCACGCGCTATGGTCATTACGAGTTTCTTGTCATGTCTTTTGGTTTGACCAACGCGCCAGCTGCTTTTATGGATGTGATGAACCGTGTGTGTCGGCCTATGTTGGATAAATCAGTGATTGTGTTTATTGATGATATCCCGATTTATTCGAAGAGCGAGATTGAGCATGCCGGTCACATTCGGGAGGTTCTGGAGACGCTGAGAAGGGATAAATTGTATGCTAAATTCTCCAAGTGCGTGTTTTGGTTGCGTGAAGTTCAGTTCTTGGGTCATATGGTGAATCCCGATGGGATTATGGTGGACCCGGCGAAAGTGGAGGCGGTTATGCAATGGAGGTCACCAAAGACACCATCCGAGATTTGTAGTTTCTTGGGTTTGGCGGGCTACTACAGAAGATTTATCCAAGACTTCTCTAAGATTGCTTCTCTACTAACTAAGCTGACCCGACAGGATGCGAAGTTCATATGGGGTCAAGCTCAAGAGAAGGCGTTTGAAGAGTTGAAGGCAAGATTGACTCAAGCTCCTGTTCTATCATTACCCGATGGAAGCGAAGATCTGGTGGTTTATTCTAATGCTTCCTACTCAGGGTTGGGGTGTGTGTTAATGCAGAGAGGGAAGGTTATAGCCTACGCATCCCGACAGTTGAAAGTTCATGAGGTTAATTATCCCACTCATGACTTGGAGCTAGCAACCGTGGTCTTTGCACTAAAGATTTGGAGGCACTATCTCTATGGGACGAAGTGCACTATTTTCACTAACCACAAGAGCTTGAAGTACTTCTTTGAGCAAAAAGACCTGAACATGAGGCAGAGGCGATGGTTGGAGATATTAAAGGATTATGATTGCGAGATCCATTACCATCCGGGCAATGCTAATGTGGTGGCGGATGCCCTTAGCCGAAAGGAAAGGCCTGAACCGATTCAGGTGAAAGCTTATCAACTAATCATGACCTCTGATGTGATGAAGCAAGTCAAGGAGTTTCAAGATGAGGCATTGAAAGAAGATCATCTTAACTCGGAAAGAATGAGAGGTTTGGTTGGGGAATTGGGTGAAAACACACTCGGTGTTAGGACCCGATTTGGTCGTGTGTGGATTCCTCGTTTTGGGGATCTACGGGTGAAGATCATGGATGAAGCTCACAAGACTCGATACTCCATTCATCCCGGTGCCATGAAAATGTACCATGATATGAAGAAAGATTATTGGTGGCCGGGTATGAAGCGTGACATGGTGGAGTATGTGAGTAAGTGCCTTACTTGCTTACAAGTGAAGGCAGAACACCAAAATCCGTATGGGAAGATACAACCTTTGGATATACCGAATGGAAGTAGGAGCACATCACCATGGACTTCATTAGAAGCTGCCACGTACTCCGAAAGGGTACGATGCTATATGGGTGATAGTTGATCGTTTGACGAAGAGTGCTCACTTTCTACCGACCCGCGAGACGTATTCATCTGAGAGGTTGGCCGATCTGTTCATCAAGGAAATTGTAACTCGTCATGGTGTGCCGGTGTCTATTGTGTTTGATCGCGACACTCGGTTTACATCTAAATTTTGGAAGAAATTCCACGACGCTATGGGGACGAGGCTACATATTAGCACGGCTTATCATCCCCAGACTGATGGTCAGTCAGAAAGGACCATTCAGACACTGGAAGACATGCTCCGGGCATGTGTGATTGATTTTGGTGGAAGTTGGCCTGACCACCTACCGTTAGTCGAATTCTCATACAACAACAACTATCATGCCAGCATTGGCATGCCTCCATATGAGATGTTATACGGTAGGAGATGCAGAACACCCGTTTGTTAGGGTGAGATTGGTCAAAAGGAATTGGGGAGTGTTGCGGTAATCGAGGCTACGACTGAGAAGATTGAAAAGACCAAAGCCTTTATGAAGGCAGCCAAAGATAGACAGAAGTCGTATGCTAATAAACGACGCGGGCTGATTGAGTTCCAGGTGGGTGACAGGGTTATGTTGAAGGTCTCACCTTGGAAGGGTATCATCAGATTCAGGAAGCGGGGCAAGTTGAGCCCAAGATATATAGGCCATTTCCGTATCATCGCCCGAGTAGGAGAGGTGGCCTATAGATTGGAGTTACCAGGCGAGCTAAGTGGAATTCATCCGACATTCCATGTATCTCATCTAAGGAAGTGCTTGGCGGATGAAGACATGATTGTTCCATTGGAAGATATCAAAATAGATGAACGGCTCAATTATGTGGAGCAACCAGTGGCAATCATCGACCGAAAGGAGAAAAGGCTAAGGAATAAAGTGGTTCCTCTTGTGCGTGTACAGTGGAAGCACAGGAAGGGATCCGAGTCAACGTGGGAGACTGAGGAAGAAATGAGACAACATTATACACATTTGTTTGACGAATAACAGGTTTTGGGGACAAAACTATTTAAGGGGTGGACTTGTGACACCCGAATATTTATTATTTTGAAGCCGGTGAAGAAAGAAAAGAAAATAAAGTTCAAAGTCGAGGGACCAAACTCACCAACGAAGAAAAGTTGGGAAATGTGGTGATATTAGTAGGGAGAGGGCAGCCCACTCTCCCCACACACCCCACATTTCAGACTTCATAGAGAGAAGAAGAGAGAAAGGAGAAGAATAAGAGAAAAAGAGTGGTTCGGGTGATTCGGGTGGCCAAACTCGTTGTGTAGCAAGCCAAATCGAAGCCCTTAACTTTGTGCTCATTTATGTGAGTTCTAGGACCCCTTTTTTACTTTTTTTCAAACGATTTTGGGGCTGGAAAACATCTGAAATCGGATTTTTTTTAGCGTGTGTATGTTGACCCGTTGTGTATGTGTATGTGTATGTGTATCTATGATGCGTTTGTGGCTTGATTGTGAGCTTGTGTGTGCTTGAATGGTGTTGTGGTATGCATCCCTAAGGTTTAGGATGGTCGATATGGGCTTAAAATGGGTTTAGATGAGTTTGGAGGCCGAAAACCCTCGGCTGCAGTCAGGATGAATTGCATTATGCATCAGCTAGAGCTAGGCGACCGACTGGAGGCCGAATGGAGGCCATGCGGCCGATTAGGGTGCGATTGGGGTCCATTCGCACTATTGGGGTCCATTCGCACGATTGAAGATCCATTCGCACGATTAAAAGGCCAGTCGCATGGAGGACATGCGACTGAAGGTCCAGTCGCATAAGTGCTCATCTGCATTAATCCCATTCGCATGAGGTCCATCCGCATTGTCCATTCGCATGACTGGATGTTCATTCGTATAGGTGTTCATCCATATTAGTTCATTCGCATGATGTTCAGTCGCATGGAGGCCATGCGACTCAAGGGTGTCCATACGCCCGAATAGGGCTGTTGCACCCGTGGGAACCGTAGTTTGACTTCTGACTTTCGGGAGAAAGGGCAAATGTAAGTTTTAACGTAAAGGTTTTCGTAAGAGCATGTAAGATGACGATTGAGGCCCTAGAGAGCATGTTGGGCATGACGATGATGATGTTGCATGTTTAGGCTTGTTACTCATGTATGATGTTGCCCTGTATGATGATGATGATTGCGTATGATATGTTCCTTATTATGATGTATGTTTATCTTTCTGGTGGCTTTACGTGTCATGTTAATGAATGAATAAAGTATTATGTAACGTAAGTGAATGATATAAAAGAGGAACATAAAGTAAGAATGCATGCATTATTAAATTATGACGAATGAAGGAAAGGCTTGCAAGCACATATATGAGGTGAGCAACTCGATGGTTGCAAGAGACTCGGATAGTGTGTCATCGATGAGAATGACAATGAGGTGAGAAACCCTCTTGTTGCAACAGACTCCGATGGTATGCAATCCTTGATATTGCTATGAGGCGAGCACCCCTATGGTTGCAACAGACTCGGACAGGCGTTATCGTGAAGTTGCCACGAGCTGAGCCACCCTATGGTTGCAAGAGACTCGGATAGCATGCTATCGTTAAGATTGGCAATTGGGGTGAGCAACTTTATGGTTGCAACAGACTCGGTTAGCGCGAAGTCGTTGGGATTGTTAATGAGGTGAGTGACCCTGTTGTCGCAACAGACTCGAAGGAACGAACGTATAAATGAATGAAAGATTTTGTGTGAAAGAAGAAGTATGAATGAACGTAAATGAATTATCGGAATAATGTACACAAGAGGATCTTGGTCATTCGACCTCAGTAATCGTGGCTGAGTGCCACGAAGAGGGTAAAGTCTGACCGGATCTAGATAGAGAAGTGAACGATAATGTAACACGTTGAATGAGCAAAGTTAATGAACGAAATGATGAAGATAATACTGATATTATCTGTATGTACGTATGATGTATGATCACGAACGAATGTAAAGTAAAGTATGTTTTATTCATAAAACTAGAACTCACTCAGCAACGCTGACTTTGATGTGTTTCCAGTTGGCAGGTAATGAATGCTAAGGATGGCACGGGCGACTACTCAGCTCTTTTGGGATGGCATTCTTTTGATTAATGTTTTTCCATTGTAATGCGAACAAGCTATTTTGTAATGAATGTTGTATTAATTTGCGAAAGCATTTACATGGAAATGAAAGATTGTTTTAGTTTTCCGCTGCGATTTAATGAAATACAAATGTAATTATACGTTTTATGTGCGATGAGAACCCAGCTGTGAGCTGGGGCCTTCCAAAGAATGTGAATGAACTCAGTCTTGCGATTGAGCCAATCGTGCGATTGAGCCAATCGTGCGATTGAGCCAATCGTGCGATTGAGCCAATCGTGCGACTAAATTTGCTGAAGTTTGATAATTCATAGGTTAAACTTGTTTTGCCGTAAAAACTCGAATTTTACCAAACCCTAATATCCGTATGCCAGAAAAACTACACTTTTCGATCAGGAAACGTCTAAGACTTTGTTAGACACAAAAAGATTGCATTTTTTATGCAAAAACACAATTTTGTATCAAAACTATTGAATCAAAACGTATTAAGAGCCAAAGCTCTTATACCACTTGTTAGGATCTAGTATTCGACCAAACACCAACTGATTAACGTGTTAAACCAAACCAAATAGTGCGGAATCCTATTTGATTGGCGATCCAATCAGTGAAAACGCACGTAGACACAATAATGTATTGAATCTAACGTCAAGAACCGATTAGGAATCGATCTACAGCGTTCTACGAACTTGGAGTACAAACTTAGAGGCTTCTAGACGGCTAGAGTACGTATGGAGTCGAAGTGGATTCAATGTATGTTTTTCCATGAATTAGGTTGTATTTATAGGTAGGGTTGCTCATTCGGGCGACTGAACCATTAGCATGGTTCATTCGTGCGATCGACCCATGCGGATGATCCATTCGCACGACTGAGTGTTCAACCATGCGATTGAGTCAGTCGCATGAAGTTGTTTAGGCGTATGGACTATTAGCGCATGGACACTCAGTCGCATGGCCATTCGAACACATGACCACAGTTGGGGCGCATGGTCCAGTCGGACGCATGAGAACTTCAATTAACCAATTGAATGTATTCATTATTATAACATTATGCATATCAATGCAAACAATCACAAACCCATATAATCAAGTCAATATGCGTTAAACAACTCATTAATGAAATATTAAACATTATAGACACAACCAAACCTGTATTTATTAAGTACCCAATAATTACATAAGTGTAAGACATATTACATTCAGATCTGGATCTAGGTACATATATGTATCAACATAAACTTTGCACTGGTAAACACGTTTGATTCATGTAAACACCGTTCTCGAGACTTCAAGACTCAAATTAACAGAGGACTTTTCATCTTGGAGTCACCTAGAAACTACCTACACAACGAATTTGATTATAATCATCGTTGGAACATCAAACAAGTGTTCCGTGTTGTGACCTTTACATCATCTGTTCTTGTAGTTTACACTTCAATACCGGGTAATTAACATCACCTACATTCTCGACTTACATGGGGAATGAAAGCCCCATGATCATTGCTTCAATACAACGAATTGACCTTCAATTTGGTGCAAATTCGTTCTAGGGTTCTTGAGGTTTTGGAGTTCATTAAAACTGTTTCGTTTTAAGATTTAATTACCGCTCTTTACAAAGGATTCGGCCCTTGGTACACTCGTCACTCATCCGTTTCACAACCTCGACGTCCCGGGTTCGAACCCGGGCAACCTCAATTATTTTTTGGGGTTTTTCTAGCTTTAAAAAAACATAAAATTTCTGAAAAATTATAAAAATCAATTTTGAAAACATTATTTATTTTTAAAGTCACTTAATTATTTTTGTAAATTTATTCTTTAAAATAGTTAATATTTTTATAAAATAGTTTTACGGATATTACATTTAATTTAATTTTATAAAATAAGACACTAAATTATGATTAAATCATAAAATTTTTATTGGTTCAAACATCCCTTTTACTTATTGAATAAATCATGGTTATTTCAAATAAATATAAAAACGTATTATACTTTGTGTTTAAGTTTTGTCAACTATTATAAATGATTTAAATTCATGTTAAATTACTTAATTGGTATAATTTTGATTCTTCCAATTAAAATAAACGTGTTTTCATCGTTCACTGTTATTTGTCAAAACTCCAAATCTTCCCTTGAAACCCTAGATCATGTCTAAACGTTAACGCTATTGTTGAACTTAATTTTGGAATAAATACGTTTAAGTGACTTGTAAAAAAGGAGATAGTCGGAGCATCGTTTATTTCTTATTAATCATCCAATATATACTTATTTGATGATGTGAGCATTTCTATACCCCATTTTATATTTTTACACTTGTGGGGTGAAACATGTAACAATATAAACTTTGCCCTTGTAAACAAGTTTGATTGTTGTAAACACCATTCTCCGGACTTCAAGACTCGAAATTAACAGAGGGCTTTTCATCTTGGAGTCACCTAGAAGCTACCTATACAACGAATTTGATTATCATCATCGTTGGAACATCAAACAAGTGTTACGTGGTTGCGACCTTTACATCATCTGTGCTTGTGGTTTACACTTCAATACCGGGTAATAACATCACCTACATACTCGACTTTACATGGGGAATGAAAGCCCCATGATCAATTGCTTTAACAACAACGAATTGACCTTCAATTTGGTGCAAAATCGTTCTAGGGTTCTTGAGGTTTTGGAGTTCATTAAAACTGTTTTGTTTTAAGATTTAATTACCGCTCTTTACCAAGGCTTCGGCCCTTGGTACACTGGTCACTCACCCGTTTCACAACTTGGACGTCCCGGGTTCGAACCCGGGCAACCTCAATTTTTTTTGAGGTTTTCTAGCTTTAAAAAAACATAAAATTTCTGAAAAAATTAAAAAAAATCAATTTTGAAAACATTATTTATTTTTAAAGTCACTTAATTATTTTCTGTAAATTTATTTCTTTAAAATAGTTTAATATTTTTATAAAATAGTTTTATGGATATTACATTTAATTTAATTTTATAAAATAAGACACTAAATTATGATTTAAATCATAAAATTTTTTATTGGTTCAAACATCCCTTTTACTTATTGAATAAATCATGGTTATTTCAAATAAATATAAAAACGTATTTATACTTTGTGTTTAAGTTTTGTCAACTATTATAAATGATTTAAATTCATGTTAAATTACTTAATTGGTATAATTTTGATTCTTCCAATTAAAATAACGTGTTTTCATCGTTCACTGTTATTTGTCAAAACTCCAAATCTTCCCTTGAAACCCTAGATCATCTAAACGTTAACGCTATTGTTGAACTTAATTTTGGAATAAATACGTTTAAGTGACTTGTAAAAAAGGAGATAGTCGGAGCATCGTTTATTTCTTATTAATCATCCAATATATACTTATTTGATGATGAGCATTTCTATACCCCATTTTATATTTTTACACTTGTGGGGTGAAACATGTAACAATATAAACTTTGCCCTTGTAAACAGTTTGATTGTTGTAAACACCATTCTCCGGACTTCAAGACTCGAAATTAACAGAGGGCTTTCCATCTTGGAGTCACCTAGAAGCTACCTATACAACGAATTTGATTATCATCATCGTTGGAACATCAACAAGTGTTACGTGTTGCGACCTTTACATCATCTGTGCTTGTGGTTTACACTTCAATACCGGGTAATTAACATCACCTACATACTCGACTTTACATGGGGAATGAAAGCCCCATCATCAACTGCTTTAACAACAACGAATTGACCTTCAATTTGGTGCAAAATCGTTCTAGGGTTCTTGAGGTTTTGGAGTTCATTAAAACTGTTTTGTTTTAAGATTTAATTACCCCGCTCTTACCAAGGCCTCGGCCCTTGGTACACTAGTCACTCACCCGTTTCACAACTTGGACGTCCCGGGTTCGAACGCGGCAACCTCAATTATTTTTTTGAGGTTTTCTAGCTTTAAAAAAACCAAATTTCTGAAAAAATTAAAAAAAATCAATTTTGAAAACATTATTTTTTTTAAAGTCACTTAATTATTTTCTGTAAATTTATTTCTTTAAAATAGTTTAATATTTTTATAAAA